>CM070510.1:35625548-37051165 GCA_036346375.1 Guadua angustifolia
ATTATTTACCATGAATAAAAAATTGAACTTGTTGAATATTTTGAAGCCAACTCAATTCTCCAACAAATCCTTTCTTCGCCTATAACATGTAGGCCATGCCCAACATGTGAGAGTAGTAGGCCTACCACCTCACCCCCTCTAACTTTTCTCATTCTCCCCCAATCCATTACCATCTCAATGACATGTGGGCCCTGGCCCCACATGTAAGGAACAGAGGCGTAGCACTTAACTTCCCCCTCCACTTCACTCCTATTTCTCCCTCATTTCTCCCATCTCCATACCCACTTCATCCAGCAGCAAAGCAACAGTAAGAACAGCAACAAGTTCTTTATTTTCCTCCTCAGAAATCTATCCAAGAACCACAAACTAACTTATGTTTGTTATACCATTGGATTTCCCATCTCTCTAGCTCCTAATCCATCCAAGTGGTAGCACATGCATGAATATTTCTTTGGGGTTTTCTTTTAATTCTTCATTTCTTGCTCATTGTTCTTCATTTGTAGCAAGAACAGTAGTAGGACAATAGCACCTCCATCTTCTTTCTCCCTCTCGAATCCACTCAAAACCCAAATCTAGCTCATGAATGTTACACCATCGGATTTCCCGTCTGCCTAGCTTCCCATCCATCCCAATGTAAGCACATGCAAGGTAATTTGATCACTTTCATTTGCAACTTTCTTTCCCTTGTTCTTGCTAACCATGCTACAAGACTTGCACATCTTCTTCCTTCCTCTTTTCTTGCAAATCAATTCTGAAGCGTGGGTCTTGAAGTGGTGGTTGCAACCCACCTTTACAAGCTAGGAGGAGGAGACCCAACTAAAGTAGCAAGGAGGAGGAGAGGATGGCAGCAAGTTCATTGCAAAGTCGGGAGGAACAAGTCATCTCCATGTTGTCTCCATCCCCTTTATTGAGCCAATCTTCTAGTATAAGGCCAACCTTGCCATGGTGAGGCTCCTCTCTACTTCCTTTTCACTCTAATTTCACTTAGAGCACCTCAATTCACCATCATCTCCATTGAAGAAAATCATAGAGAGAAAATATCGTGGTGTTGGTAATCGAGCAGTTAGACCGGTCACACTGGCTCTAGCAGAGTTTCTGTCCATAAACTTAGCTCTTTTTGCATAGCACTCCAAATTAATGATTCCTTCACTAAAATGCATCTGAGATCAAGTATTACCTACTGTAAAACTTGCATGGATAATTTAGCATTATGATTGTTTGAGCATTACAAGTTGTTGAGCTTGTTTGGCACTTATTCGAATTGATTCTTTATAATAGGTTTCGATGCTCTAGAAGAGGACAAACTTAATCCCGAATATACCCCCCATGAGTGTGCAACAACAAGGCACTAATACAATCCCTTAAACATATTTATCCTATCATTTGCGAAAATACTTATGTTAGATTTTAGAAATCATATGCATGCTTACTTTTCAAGAATATCTTACTTTGTGGGTAAAATCTAGTTAAATATTATGTTGATGCTCAGTATCATGCCATGTTTCACTTCAATTCTATTTGTGGCCTAAGTGGGTACCATTATGTATGTTTTACATTTTACGATTGCTTAGCCATGATCACCTTGCTCAGAGTTTACATTATGAAGCGATAGATGGAATTGGCCCATTGATCACAACTATTGAATTGTCAATGCACTCGATGTTTGGTCTAGATTTATGAATATATTTGAGGATGATAATTGCAAATGTGGTTTAGGCTTAGACTTGAACGGGTAATAGGGCAATGATGGGAGGTGTATCCTAGATGCATGTAGCCTAATTTGGGTTGGTTAAGGGCTGAACATTGGTGCTATCTCTTCAAGCACTATCATGCAACTACACGCCTTGATATGGGCTAAACTTGGCTAAGTTTCTTGTTGTATGTTCGTGTACTTGAATCACGAGTTATCGTGCGAGAGGGATGGACTCCTCTCAGTAGAATTCCTTGTGTGCTAGGTAGGGCCAAGGGCATCTCAAACACAACGGCTGACTCACTTGATCCACCTCATGATGTGGAGTTGAAGGGCCAAAGTCACCTGGGTGGTTCAAGTCACTAACATGCTCTTTTTGATAGACTTATCATGACTACCCTACTAGCACATCAAAGGACTTGTGCTAATAGCATGATATGAAGGGAATGTTGTGTCATGTGGGTAACATTGTACCCTCTACAGAGTTAAACTATTCGAATAGCCATGTCCATAGTTAAGGATGAAGCTTGAATTGTTAGACACCAAGTTAGCATGTGGAAAATGTTGGGTAGGATCATATGGTTATGGTTTGTTTTCTTTGTATAGGGTTACTTGTTTTTGTTCTGTTTTGGGAAGATAGAGCCCATGGACAGGTAGTCCATTGTGGTACACATGGAAATCTAGAAATCACTATGATGATGATGTTAGGATGAGTTTACTACTGTTATTACATTTCTAAAATGTTTATTGAGTAGCAATTTTAATCTATACATGTCTATGTCTCGACAAATGTTGCTTTATGTTGAAATTAGCCATTTTAGCCTTCCATTTTTAGAAACCCTCATGTCATTGTTATATTAGTATCTATATGTGCAAGTACACTCTTTGTACTCAACCGGATTGTCTACTTGCTGCATGTGAGGATGAACCCATGCTTAGTTGTTTTTACCAAGAGGATTTTGATAACGCTAGTGGGTGATATGCGATTTCTAAATCTCAGTCGGTTGCCCATGGGATGGGCATACTACGCTGGACTTTTGATGTTGTTAATGTTATTTTTGCTGCTACTTAATGATGTTTAAATTTTGGATGTTGTACGAACAACAGTCCACTTACCTTGTAGTATATAAGTTACTTCTTATGTATGTATGTGTTGTGATGAAAATTGTGAGACAGTTATATACATGTTAGCCGCTAAACATGGGAGCTAACGTGAGACACATATCCAGGTACTCAGAATTCTTTGCATTCTATGAACTATATGCATGCTTGCTGTTACTCTAGCAGGGTATTAACCACTCACTCAGGTTTTTGTGTTGCATGTGTGGTAACCTTCGACTTGGGGAAATGGGCTTGTCATATGCTTGGTAGAGCCATATGCGATTCCATGGGTGGCTCCACAGGCCTGATATTACAACCATACTGACCGTAGGTTAGAACGTAGCATGGCTATCTTGCTTATTATGTCTTTTGTGTCCAAATTATTTTCAGTTATCAAAGAATTTCAGCACTAATAACATATATCTTTCTTTGTTCCCTACCCAACCTAGCTTCAATTCTCACCCTTATGCTCATTTATCTTTTCATAATAATTTTTCTAACTCATCTTGCCTTTGAAGTGTGATAGATGACTCACAAACCTCTTGTCTTGGCCACCCATGTTGAGGTTGTGGAAGGTTACCCTTCTCTCCTCTAGGACAAGCTTTGGAGAGGCAACTTCATCTACACACCGAAGTATGCGGTCTATGGCCATATGCTAAGACTGAGGTTGGAAGTCTACATCATGGCAAGGAGAATGATGGGGAGTGTTTCCTATCATTTCCTACCAAGTGCTACTTCCATCGTCATGGTTGTCCAAGAGGTGGTGCGTATAGCCATGTGCTACCTTCGCCACAAGCTTTGGGAATTAGCTGAGCCCCTGTACACCTACTTCTTGCAAATAGGCATTGATGAACAAGTCAACATGATGGCGGAGATTGAGCTTGGAGAAGATCCTTCTGTCTATCGCTTGGTGGGCTTGATTCATGCGATAGATCAGGCTCATCACTGCCTTCTCTTTGAGCTTTGGCAGACTCGTGCTTGCCTTTGTGCAGCCTAGGAGCATCTCCACCTTTTATCCAAAACAGCCTCGTGTCCTGGGATATCTTCTATGGACCCAATGATATCTCTCCCCACAATGTCACCCCACCTCTCTTTTAGTTGCCTTTTGTGCATAGGGTGGAACCTCCAGAGGTTGCAACTCGGCATGCACGCATAGGTGCGGCTAATTTGGCTCACTGCCATGTGCATGGGAGCTATGAGAGCCATGCAACTCTTTTGGGCCCTTCTCAATGCATCACAAACCCTTTGGACCCTAAGGATAATGGTTCATTGGGATACCATCTTTTAGATGGGTTTCTTGAAGACTTTCTTAGGGATATTTAGGTTTTATCTATTTAGCTCATCATATGGACTTTGAATTGGTGAGCTAGGCTCCCAATGATGTAATAAGTTAGAATTATGAACCTACCTTTTTGTATGTTGAACTTTTATGTTCCTAACGATTGCAACTAGCCTACAGGCTTTGTACTTGTGTGATTATGTCAAAAAAACTATCATTTTTATTTAATGTAATTTGTGCTTGCTTGAGAGCCTTTGTGTCATATTTTTTGCTTGAATTTATGTGTGTTTTATTGATTCATACATGCAGAATTCCATTAGTATGTTTACTATCCAAAATTTTCATTCCTAAATTATCTGTTTTCCCTTGCTTTCAGTTGCTAACTAAAGGCATGGCAACTGGATGACAGGGGCCAACACTCACTCATGCTCTCAGCATGGGGGTGCATCTTCATCTGTGGATCCCTGCCAAACTGGTTCCCAATCTTAGGATGCCACTAGCCATGTTCCAAAGCATAATCTTCAATCGGAGGAGGAGCTTCCACTACCTCCAACCATGGCCTAGGTGCTGGCCCAAATAGAGTGGAACTGCCAAGATCAAACCCTGATCTTGTAGCAAATTGCAAGCAATTTGGCTACGGAAATGGGTCCCTCTCGAGCTATCAAGGAGCTAGCTATCATTCGGTCGGATGCCTCAATGAGTTCCTCCATACATAGCCACCAATTTCTTCTTGCTCTAAAAACCCCCTTGAGAAGGATGACTGGGTGTGGACCATTGAGCGGAAGCTTGCCATCACTCAATGTCTAGGCCATGAGAAAGTCCTCTATGCTTCTCACCAACTTGAGGGAGTGGAATGCTCATGGTGCGACAACTACACCGCCAGCTCACCGATCATGTCATCTCTAGGGATGAATTCTAAGTGGCCTTCCGCAAAGCCCATGTCCCAACTGGAGTCATGGACATCAAAAGGCATAAGATCTCACGATAAAGTAGGGCTGGAAGTCCGTCATGGAGTATCTTCACGAGTTCAACTATTTGGCTCATTATGCTCGGATTATGTCTCCACAGATAACCACAAACAAGGGCGATTCATGGATGGACTCTCAGAGGAAATGCAGTTGGAGCTTGCTGCTCATGTGTTCCACAACTTCCAACACATGGTCAATAAGGTCATTGTGGTGGAAGAAAAGATAAAGAACATGGAGGAGTCGCGTAAGCGCAAGTGGGCTGCGCAGATTTAAGCAAATAGTAGCTTGCAACTGCTGCTTGAGTGGCATCCTCAACCTCCTCATTTCCAAGCATTGGCACCTCCACAACCTCAAGATTTCATGCCCCATCTTCCATATCCAAGATTCCCACCTAGATTTGGTGGAAATCAGCAAGGAAGCAGCATCCCGCTTACTCGAATGTCACATGCTTCACATGCAGGCAGTAGGGGCATTTTGCTAATCAGTGTCCGAAGAAGAACCAAGGTGCATCTAATGCCAAGCCAACTGTGCCAGGATGTGTAGCACCACCCCCGAAGCTGACTTTCAAGCCTCCACAACCTCATCAACGTGGTAGGATCAACCACATTTTAGCTGAAGAAGCTCAGGATTCACCGAATATCATGGTGGGTATGCTTCTTGTTAACTCATACCCAAGTATTGTTTTATTCGATTCCGAGCATCGCATTCATTCATCAAGGGGAAGTTTGCCACACATCATGAATTTCCTATCCATGTCATGCATCTGCCACTTCTCATCCAAGAACTAGGATCAGAATTGAGAGCTGGCCGAATATGTCAGGAGGCAAAAATTGAGATCCATGGGGTAGAATTCAAGACTGACTTGATTGTGATCAACATAGAGGGCATAGAAGTCATTCTTAGTATGTCTTGGACGTCCAAGAACCAAGGGTGTATCGTTTCTGTTCGAAGATCTATCTCTCTCACCAACGCCACTAGCAAACAAGTCATTTTTGCACCATGTTCCAATTGAACTCATCTCCATGCCATGAAAAGTGATGTATCCCCCCCAAATAAGTGATGTAATAGTGGTATGTCACTACCTAGATGTCTTTCCAAAGGAATCGCTAGGGATGCCACCCAACCGGGAGGTAGAGTTCATCACCAAACAACTACCTGGAATGGCCCCGATATCAAAACGGCCTTACCGAAGCCTTTGAATGAGTTGGTGGAGTTGAAGAAGCAACTCAAGGAGCTACAAGACAAGGGCTTCATTTAACTGAGCTCGTCACCATGGGGATACCCGGTGTTGTTCATGAAGAAGATGGATGACAATTTGTGGATGTGTGTTGATTACCATCCATTGAATGAAGTCAAGATCAAGAACAAATATCTACTTCTGAGAATTGATTTGTTTGACCAATTGGCAAGAGCCCATGTATTCTCCAAGATTGACTTGAGATTAAGCTATCATCAAAAGAAAATCAGATCAGAGGACACCCTAAAGACGGTTTTCTTTACTCGCTATGGTCTATATGAGTACATCATCATGTCTTTCGACTTGATTAATGCACCGGCCTAGTTCATAAACCTTATGAATTCAGTTTCATGGAATATCTTGATAATTTTTTTGTCATCTTCATTGATGACATTCTCATATACTCCAAGTCCAAAGAGGAGAATGAAAAACACCATCGGCTTATATTGGGGAAGTTGTAGGAGCACGACTTTACGCTAAATTCAACAATTGTGAATTTTGGCTAAAGAAGATTACCTTCTTGGGTCATGTGCTATCTAAAGGTGGTGTTGTGGTAGACCCAAGCAAAGTACAAGATGTGATCAATTAGGAACAGCCCAAGACCATCATTGAAGTTTGAAGCTTTCTTGGACTTGTGGGCTACTACCGCCAGTTCATCGAGAACTTCTTCGAAATCGCAAGACTGTTGACCCAACTCTTGAAGAAGGAGAAGAAGTTTGAATGGTCAACAAAGTGTAAAGCAAGCTTCCATTTGTTGAAGGATCACTTAACCATTGCACTAGTCCTAGTCCTACAAGATATTCACAAGAGCATGAACATCTATTATGATGCATCTCGCCTTGGGTTCGGTTGTGTGCTCATGTAAGATGGCCGAGTGTGGTGTATCTATCAAGACAATTGATGCCTCATAAAGTGAACTATTCAACCCATGATTTGGAGCTAGCCGCAGTTGTGCATGCTCTCAAGGTTTGGCTATATTACCTCATTGGTAATCATTGTGAAATCTATACCGATTATAAGAGCCTGAAGTACATCTTCATTCAAGCCAATCTGAACTTGAGGCAATGAAGATGGCTCGAATTGATCAAAGATTACATCATGGGACTCCACTATCATCTAAGAAAAGCTAATGTTTCTACCAATGTCTTGAGCCAAAAGTCACAATGCAATTGTATTTCGATAAAACTAGAATCGGAGGCCTTGTGCACCGATTTTCAAAAGCTTGGATTGGAGATGGTTAGAGAAGGGTTTCTTACTGCCATGGAGGTGAAGCTTGATCTCATGGACCAGATCAAGGAAGCCTAGAAAACTGTCAAATGTATGGTGTGAATCTAAGCTAGGATGAAGCAGGGCAAGGCTAATTGCTTCTCCGAGGACGTGCATGGTGTCTTATGGCTTAGGAATTGATTAGTACTTCCTAACCATAAGAAGTTAAAGGAGTCAATCCTTATAGAGGCTCACAACTCTCCTTTCTCCATGCACCTTTGAAGCACGAAGATGTACCGAGACTTCAAGCTGAAGCTTTGGTGGACATGAATGAAGCAGGAGATCACTCAATATGTCACCGATGTATGCCAGCAGTTGAAGGCTGACCATCTATGGCTAGTAGGCACACTTCAACCACTTCCTATGCCCGAGTGGAAATGGGATAAAGTCGGTATGAATTTCATCACCGGCTTACCTAGGACATAGAAGGGTTTCAATTCCATCTAGGTAATCATCGATTGATTAACGAAATTTGCTCATTTCCTTCCAATCAAGACCTACTACTCCGTTAGTAAATTGGCAGAGCTATATCATTCTCGAATTGTATCTCTTCATGGTGTTCCCAAGAGGATCGTTTTAGATCAAGGCTCCCAATTCACCTCATGATTTTGGAAGTGCCTCCATAAAGCCATGGGAACCCAACTCTCTTTTGGCACTACCTATCATCCACAAAATCGTGGGCATACTAAGAGGGTGAATCAAATCCTTGAGGATATGCTCTGAGCATGTGTCCTCATTTATGGCAAGTATTGGGAAAAGTGCTTACCATATGCGGAGTTCTACAACAATGGCTATCATGCTAGCCTCCAAATGCCTCTATTTGAGGCCTTGTATGGGAGGAGATGTAGAACATTGCTGAACTAGTCTGAGTTTGGGGGGAGTTCATTCTTTGACCCTGATTTGGTCATCGATGTCGAAAAGCAAGTTTGGATGATCTGAGAACGGCTGTGGATGACACAGTCTCATCAAAAGAGCTATTTGACTGCCACTGTCGTGAACTGAGCTTTGAGGTGAACGATCATGTGTACCTCAAGGTCACCCCGCTGAAAGGTACACATCGGTTCCATGTGAAGGGGAAACTAGTGCCTTGCTACATTAGACCATTCCAAATTGTGGCAAAGAGAGGAGCCATGGTCTAAAAACTTGAGTTATCACCTTCACTTTTTGATGTGCACAACATATTCCATGTCTCACAATGGAAGAAGTGCCTTCGAGTTCCAACTGTGGCCGTTTAGTTGGAAAATCTCAACTTGCAAGCCGATCTTTCTTACTAGGAGCATCTAATTTGCATCCTCAGTGAAGCGAAGCATGCTACCAAGAATAATATGTCAAATTCTTCAAAGTCTAATGGAGTAATCAAACTAAAGATGAAGCCACTTGGGAGCATGAAGATCATCTCCAAGGAGACTACCCTTACCTCTTTACCGAGATAGCGGAATCTCAAGGTCGACATTCTTTTTAAAGGGGGATAGGTTTTGTAACAACCCAAGTTCCATAAGTGGGTTAGACAATGCATGTCATGCTCATGTTATCATAATAATTTTTTAATTTTCTGATTTTTTTGCATCATGTGTGCCATATATGAAATTGGCACTAAGAATTAAACCCTTAATTCAAAAACAAAGTACTTAGAGTAGCAAGAAACTAATGCAAGCAAAAAAATATGAGAGATTATACGAGCTCTAGATTATTTACCATGAAAAAAATTGAACTTGTTGAATTTTTAGAAGCCAACTTAATTCTCCAACAAATACTTTCTTTGCCTATGACTTTCTGTCCATGCTCCACATGTGCAAGGGGCAACAACCTTGCCACCTCACCCCATCTCATATTTCTCACTATCCCCCAATCCATTGCCCTCTCAATGACATGTGGGCCTATGCCCCACATGTAAGGGAGAGAGGGGCAAAACTTAACTTCTCTCTCCATCTCACTCCCCTCTCCTTGTCCCTCATTTCTCCCATCTCTTTGCCACTTCATCTAGTAGCAAAGTAGTAGTAAGAATAGTAGTAAGTTCTTCACACCCCTCCTATGGAGAAAATCACATATTCAGTAGTCAAGTGGTCATATTGGTCACACCAGCTGTGGCAGAGTTACAGCCCATAAACATAGCCATTCATATGCACTCCAAATTAATGTGCTCCTTCACTAAAATACATCTAAGATCAACTATTACCTACTATAAAACATGCATGGATGATTTGGCATTACGAATGTTTGAGCATTAAAAATTGTTGGAGCTTGTTTGGTGCTTATTCGAATTGATTCTTCACGATAGGTTTCAACGCTATGAAGGAGGAGGACTTAATCCCATGCACACACCCATGAGTGAGCAACAACAAGACACTAATACAATCCCTTGAACATATTGATCCTATCGTTTGCGAAAGTACTTATATTACATTTTAGGAATCACATGCATGCTTACTTTTCAAGTACATCTTACTTTGTGAGTAGAATCTAGTTAAATCATGTTTTGATGTTTAGTACCAAGCCATGTTTTATTCCGAATCCATTTTTCGCCTGAGTGGGTACCATTATGCATGTTGTACATTTTATGATTGCTTAGCCATGTTTAGAGTCCATGCTATGAAGCGATAGATGAAATTAGTCTATTGGTCACAGTTATTTAATTGTTAATGAACTTGATATTTGGTCTAGATTTATTAATATATTTGTTGATGATAATTGCAAATGTGGTTTTGACTTAGACTTGCATGGGTGATAATGCAATGTTCGGAGGTGTATCCCGGATGCATGCAGTCCCCTTTGGGTCGGTTAAGGACCAAACATTGGTGCCATCTCTTCAAGCACTATTGTGTGACCACACGCCTTGATATGGGTTGGGCTTGGCTAACTCCCTTCTTGCATGTTTGCGTACCTAAGTCATGAGTTACCGTGAGGGAGGGATAGACTTCTCCCATAGGAATTCTTTGTGCACTAGGTAGGGCCAAGGGCATCTCCATCACATTGGTTGACTCCCTTGATGCACCTCATGGCACGTGGAGTTGAGGGGCTAACGTCACCCAGGTGGTTCGAGTCACTGACTTGTTCTTTTGGATAGGCTCATCATGACTACCCTGCTTGCACATCAAATGAATTGTAATTGGCATGAAGGGAATATTGTGTCGTGTGGGTAACATTGTACTCTCTACAGAGTTAAACTATTCGAATAGCCATGTCTATAGTTAAGGACGAAGCTTGAATTGTTAGACACCAAGTTAGCATGTGGAAAATGTTGAGTAGGATGGTATGGTTGTGATTTTTTTTGAGTACATGGTTACTCGTTTGTTCAGTTTTGGGCCGATGGAGCCTATGGATAGGTAGTTCATTGTGATACACATGAAATCTAGAAATTATTATGATTATGATGATAGGATGAGTTTACTACTATTATGCTGAAAATCTAGAAATCTAAAATGTTTACTAAAGAGAAATTTCAAGCTATACATGTCTATGTCTTGACAAATGTTGCTTTCTGCTGAAATTAACCATTTTAGTCTTCCATTGTTTAGAAACCATCAAGTCATTGTTTATTATCTGTATGTGCAAGTACACTCTTTCTACACAAGCGGATTGTCCACTTGCTATAGGAGAGGATGAACCCACGCTTGGTTGTTTTTACTGAACGGATTTTGATAATGCTATAGCATGTGATATATGATGTTGTAACTCCTAGTCAGTTGCTTGTAGGGATGGGCATACTACGGTGTCCTTTTGCTATTGTTAATGTTATTTCTGCTACTACTTAATGATGTTTAACTTTTGGATGTTGTACGGACAGTAGTCCACTTACCTTGTATACAAGTTACTTTCTATGTATGTATGTGTTTTGATGCAAATTATGGGACTGATATGTGCATATTATCCACTGGTCTTGGGAGCTAGAATGAGACACATATCCAGGCACTCAGAATTCTTTTCGGTTCTATGAAGTACATGCATGCTTGTTGGTGCTTTAGCGTAGGGTTAACTTATAGCACACATCTCGGTGTTGCATGTGTGTTAACCTTCAACTTGGGGCAGCGACCGTGCCATACGCTTGATAGAACTAGATGCAATTCCAGGGGTAGCTCCACAATGGAAGAGATCGAGCCCTTCTTCCTTATTGCCAACTGTACCCTCTTCTCTATCAAAATGCACCATCTTCGATGAGTTTCCACCGTCATGTTCCACACCTGTAGCTTCACCCCTCCTTGTTCTACGTGATGCTCACCTCGCCTTCCTCAGGAACCCATCACTGCTTCACCATTGCCACATTGAGCTTCGCTGTGCCACTACCTCTGACGTATTCATTGTCCACTGTTATCATCGTTAGCCAAAATCAACCACAACATGGTGTTCATTGTGTTCTCTTTGCCCGTAATTGAACCACCTTTCTCGCTTTCCTATCATCATCGCCATCACTGGTGATCTCTGGAGTTGACCACTGCCACCAAGTCAACATGGCTGCTCATGTTGCCACCACCAAGCCTTGCCACCTCAACACAACCGCTGATGCATCATCCCCATAAGCCATCCATGTGGGCCCCACATGTCAGCCACTCAAGCCTTGTGCACCGACTTCACCATCGACCAAGATTATTCCGTGGACCTGAACCATAGATCGAGGGCCCATCTATTAGCCTTTAATCCTTTTTCCTGATTTTCCTTTAATTAAAAAATTCCAAAAATCAATGGACCTACCTATCAGCCACACATACGATCTCTCCTCTTTTAATTTCCAATATTCATTCTAGACGAAACTTTCGAAAGCTCTGTTCTCCTTCATACTAACTTTGATTGAACCTGTTCAATTTTCTAAATTCATCTAAAATAGAGCCCCACCTTCTAGTACCATTTTATTCTCAATGTGGAATTTATTTAAATTGTATTTTTTTTTATTTTTTTTTATTTACATTTTCTCTTTTGTGAAATGTTGATGATTTCGAGGGATCGATAGGTGGAAATTATGACAAAGGGAATCAAAGACCAAGGTAACAACCAAAGCAAGTTGGAACATTGTTCGTGTTGAGCCTATGCTTGTAAAAGTATTTTTTCATAAAAAATGCATGCTACTTCTGTACCAGCGTTATTTGTCGAGAGTAGCTAATTACCTACTTATCATTATGCCACCTTGTTTATTGATTGTTATGTATCCATTGTCACCCTGGGTTGGGTCATTATTAGCTGAACATACTTGTATTACCAACGTTGGGTTGACATACCTATGCCTAGTCACAGTTAGTTGTACGATAGGCTCATATTATATGATGATTATGATAAACTTAACTTAATGAGATATATAATTGTGGTGGGTAACCATTGTTATAAAATTTATTGTGCCATGAAAGGGTATGTTATTAGTCCAGCTTATACAAAATAGTTTTCACTAGGACAAGTGATCATGCAATAAAGGCGATGTGGTTAGCGCATTTAGGATGAGGATATTTTGCATGAGACTATTTAAGGACTTATGCGCCATTGAACTGGTCTTAAATATGCAACCACATATCCAGTATGGGATGAACCTAGATCAATAACCTATACTATACTTGTGCTCCCCTACATGGTTGAATTGGAGGGTTGCTCCAATAGGTATCCATGTGGAGAGTTACTCCAACTCGATGAGACACCAGGTGTACGATGCTGATTGGAGGGTTACTACATTTCTCTCTCACAATGGTGAGCCCATCATTAAAATGTAGACTTGTGTTACATGGATGCATTCTGGAGGTAGACCGGCTAGGTCACATCCTAGGGTTTAGGGGATATACTTACTAGGTAGGTTAGTGCTAGTGTGCAGCAATGTAAAGGCCTTGTTGTGATCTTTTGAGCCACAATCTAGCATATTGAGTGTGAGCAGGCAATATAAGTTGATCATATCTTATGGGTACAATAGTACAACCTCTATAGAATGTAAAACTATTTGAATAGCCATATCCACGGCCATGGACGTGCCTAGGTATTTTACATGAGATATAGAATTTTTACAAAAATGTTGGATGGTGGAATGGTTGGAAAGTGAATGGAGAGTTCACTAGAGATTTTGATATCTAAAGCTAGTATTGATAAGTTCAGTGGTTTGATGATGATTTTAGATGTGAAGGGTGACCTCACCAATCTATTTATGTTATCTACCATTGGTTTAACAGTTAATTATTATATTTTCTCAAATACACTTTGAATATATTTATTGTATTTAAATTCAAGTTATTGCTTTCTGCAAAAGAACCATATGTCTATTCCATTGTCAAGTCTTACATGAAAATATTTGCATCACTGTTCCCTACAACTTGCTGAGTATTTTATGTACTCACGGCTATACTCATCATTGTTTAGTTGCTAAAGACATCGCCAACATAAGAGAAGGTTAATGAGAACTATTTCTTCGAGGATTATAGAGAACTAGGTTGCGCTACCCCAATTGATTGCCTATAGCATATTAATGGGCTACAACTGAAGTTATCTTAATTTCTTCCATTATAGTTGAATGTAGATTGTTCAGCCTCTAAGTCTATTAATTGTATGATTTGGCCATAAGGTCACTAGTGTGACAATGACTACTACAGTATACAAAGAGGATTTTAGATTTGAAAATCTGAGTCCTAACATTATACCTATCCTAATTAGGCATTTTTGAGGAAGCTTTGATGTTAACTAGAAGGATCTACCATCCATCTGGCGGACCCAAGTTATAACATCTCAGATTAAAAGTAAGAATCCATACCAAGTACAATACAAATTAACTAAAATTTTGAATAAAAATAAAGAAAAATTAATTTGATTTCCATAAGACTTCTAAAGTAGCATCAACAAAGAAAAAAATTCAGAATAATAATAAAATAAAAAATAACAAATCAAAAGAAAGAGTCAATGTCTAGCTCAATCCAAATTAACTAATTTCATAAGAAAAATAAAAAACTTAGCAATTTGATTTCCACACCACTTCCAAAGTAACATCACAAATAAACAAATTTGGAATAATAGTTAAATGAAAATTAACAAATTAAAATAAAGAGTCCATATCAAACACAATCCATATTAACTAAAAATTGGAATAAATATGAGGAAGCTCAGTTGTTAACCAGAAAGATCTACTATCCATCTAGTGGACTATAGTTATAATGGCTCAGATTAAAAGTAAGAGTCCATGTCGAGTACAATTCAAATTAACTAAAATTCAAAACAAAAGATAAAGTAAATTAGCAATTTGATTTACATACTACATCGAAAGTAACTTCCACAAAGAACAAAAATTCAGAATAATAATAAGATAAAAATAACAAATGTAATGAAAGAGTCCATGTCTAGTTCAATCCATATTAACTGAATTCATAATAAAAATAAAGAAAACTTAGCAATTTGATTTCCATATGACTTCCAAAGTAGCATCATAAATAACCAAAATTTGGAATAATAGTTAAATAGAAATTAACAAATTAAAAGAATTCATGTTAAGTACAATCCATATTAACTAAAATTTAGAATAAAATAAAAGAAATTAGCAATTTGGTTTCCATATGAATTCCAAAATAAATCATAAAAATAAAATTTTGAATAATAGATAAATTAAAATATAAATTAGATTTTTATACTAATCTCACCTAAACTAAAAATGTCTAGGCCAAGTATGATCCAATAACATATAAATTTGGAATAAAAATTAAAGGATGATTAGAGATTTTATTTGCGTGTGCATTTTAAATTCCAAAATTATTAGAATTTGTAAACCTATACTAACTAGACATTTCGAGGAAGCTCTCGTGTTAACCTAAATGATCTGGCTATCTATTTGGTGCACTTGAGTTATAACAACTCAGATTAAAAATAAGACAGTCCATGTGAAAATTCAAAATAAAAACTATAGAAAAATGAACAATTTTCTTTCCATACGACTTATAATGTAACTTCCATAAATCCCCTAAAAAAGTAACTTCCATAAATAATAATTAAATGAAAGTTAGCAAATTAAAATATAGAGTCTATGCCAAGTAAAATCCAAATAACTAAAATTTAGAATAAGAATAAAAAATTATTAATTTTATTTCCGTTATAATTCAAAAGTAAATAATTGAAAAAGTAAAATGCTGAATAATAAAAAAATGAAATTAGATATGGTCATTTTTACGACATATCCATGGTCCCATCAAATAAAAGGAATTTGAGCTGAGATTTCATATATGTTTCTAGTATCTATTTGGTCCCATCAAATAAAAGAAATTTGAGCTGAGATTTCATATATGTTTCTAGTATCTATTTGGTCCCATCAAATAAAAGGAATTTGACACGAGATTTCTCCTACATAGACAAGTCGAGAAAATAAAATTAATTTTTTTGTACAAATGAATTCTTCTTAATATTAACTTGTCTCAATAATATAGATTATAAAATAACATTTTATAAACTAGCCTATACGAAAGCATGGATTAGCTAGTAGTGAATTGAATTAAGAAGGAAAAATAACAAAAAGATGACCCTGAAAACATAGGTGATATATGACTTAACCCTACAATCGCTAAAGAAGGGTCTCTTTGCGGGAGTTATAGTTTTTTTTAAAAAGCTACATTTTGGTTTTTTAGACCTAAAAACAGCTATAGCTTTTATAAGAGACCATTTGATAAAAAGTTAATTCTTCTTCGTATAAGCAGTAAAAACATATCTCACCTTGTTTTTAGCTTTTCTCTACTAATATAAATTTACAGTTGGTGGCAGCGATCCGTCATTCTTCCTAGCCCCCCCTCCTGGTCATATCTCCAATAATAGCAGGTCATTATAGCTAATTATTCTTTCCTGATTTACAGCCAGTCATACCTCTCTAAATATGGCTAATTATTATAGCAAAATCCTTGATTATTGCTGGCAATTAATAGTCGACCAATCATTTTTTTTTGTACTCTATATATGCTGTACAATTGCGGGTATGGCGAGAGGAAGAGGAACGCGATCTGGTAATATAAATTGCAAAAAGGGATAAAAATGATTAATTGATTTTTGAGATTGGTAATATATAGTGCTATGTATAATATATTTGGTTTTAATTCGTACCGAAGAAAAAACTATAAAAACTTTTGTAATTGGGAGAAATAGATGTTTGATCTTGTAGCACAATTTTCTTTTATTGTTTGATCTTTATGTTTCGTTACCAATTTTATTTTTCGTAGTAACGCACGGACGTTGATCTAGTTTTAGTTATATGTGACTTTCGGTTTATGCTAAATGTAGCTTAAAATTTTGCCCGTTTGAAAAGGAGTTTCACTAGCTTTTCGAAAACCAAAGTTAGATTTTAAGCCCAATAAACAGGGCTACCTCGTACGGCTTACCAGTCAAACTCCAATTATAGACAATCTCTTTTTGTTTTAATAGGTTTTTCTAAGGGATATCCTCTACGCCTAACTGGGCCAGCCATCCAGACAACTGGACTGGACCCGCTAGTAACAAACAAATCACAAGGACCCGCTACGAAAAAAAGAATGAACGGCCGACGTGGACGCTCCCTCGTAGACTCACGTTCTTAACTTCTTATCTAGTGCAGCACGCCAGCTGTGTGCGTCACGTACAATTCACAAGGAAGCGTTAATCATTTGCCGGGCCCACGGAGGCCGACCAATTAGGCTCATCCACTAGTGGCCGGGCCCAATAGAGCCTGGTAGATGAATTTTTAAAAAATAATGCATTTTTAATAATATTTAGATAAATAATATATTAAAATAAAAAATAACAAAAATACCTCTATGTAGTTATTTTAAATGGCGATAGAGAGTTATCACCAACAGTTCGATTGTTCTGTCACCATTTCAAATAGCGATAGAGAATCCTTATAAAGTTGGGTGAGTAGCGCTCGGCCAGATTACTCATCACACGCAAGAGAAAAGAAAGAGAGGGAACAAGAGAAGAAAAAGGAGGGAAGGAGAGAAGAAGGGGGAGGAGGTAGAAGAGGAGGAGAGGGTTATCTGCAACATCACAGGTATGAAAGTTTTTCATTTGAAATTACGTTTCAAAATATGACTTATTAACTAGATTAATTAGAATTATAAATAATTAGCTGCGTAGAGTAACAATAGTTATGTAGATATATGTTAACGGCTAGATTAATTGGACTTGTAAGTAATTAGTTGTGTAGAGTAGCAATAGTTGTGTATATACATGACTTAGCAACTAGACTAATTAGACTTGTAAGTAATTAGCTATGTAGAGTAGCAATAGTAGTGTAGATACATGACCAAGCGACTAGATTAATTAGATTTGTAAGCGCTATTGTGTTAATATGTAGGTAGTTGTGTATAGTAGCAATCTGTAGATTTGTAGTACTATTGTTATGGCTTATGATGAATCGGATATTTGTTAGATTATATTATATCGGATATTAATCTAATTGCATTTTATCAGAAACATCGTAGTAATGTTGGGTTAGGACATGTTCGCCATGAATATCCAATTTTTTATATTTACATTTTTTGTATGTCATTACTAGTCATAGTTTGAAATGTTCAATTTGTATGCCTCGTTTTGTAGCTACGAACTCATTTTTTTGTCATACTAACAGTGAACACTTCGATTGCAGGTATGGTGGGTGACGAGGCATGTACGCAGCCATAATATGAGTTGCTACACCCAGCGACTGACGCATCATACTATAACCACTTGTCCACGTTGGCCTTGACGGACGGTCAACCATCGATCGAGCTTGGCTCCCTCCACATGCATACTTTGATGGCAGATCGACATGTGATGGATCCCAAGGTAAGTGCACTCAATTCGTAGTTACATTAGGATGTGCCGTACGTATCACATGAGTTCCTTCAAGCCTCTGTAGGGTCGAGGATGCGCCTAGAGGGGGGGTGAATAGGCGTTTTACGAAATTAATCGCTCAGTAAAATCGATCGCTCTAATCAACCCCTATGACAAAACCTATTCAAGATAAATGCGGAAGCGATAAATAGGTTTTGACAATTAAAGCCTAAATCAACTAGGCTCACTAGTGCACTAACTAATTTATGTCTCTAAACTAGAATTGCTAAATTGAACAATCAATTAACACTAAGCAATTCTATCACAATCAAGCTATCATGAATATATCAGCAATGAATGTAAATACTTGAAGGTAAAAGAGACAACCGATATTTTTCCGTGGTGTTAGGAGACTTGCTTGTCTCCCTAGTCCACGTTGAGGCTAGCCCACACTTGGACCGGCTCCCGCTCGAGCACCCGCCTCTTTTCACTAGTCGTGGTTTTTCACGCTCGCGCGTAGGCTCAACCCAACCTTCACAAACTTCGCCGGGCTTCTCACACCTCGAGAGCTCCAAGACGACGCCCACGCCGCCTAGGAGTCGGCAACCTCCAAGAGTAACAAGCAAGCACTTTCACTTGAACTTCACCGGCACAACGGATGCGCTCCCGGTGATCACCAAGTGCAACACATGCACAAGGCCTCACTCAAGTGCAACACATGCACAAGAGGCTTTCAAACCACTCGCTAATTGCAACACATGCAATTAGCTCACTCTAAGCTCAAGAAGCAAAGGAGAAGAGCAACACATGCACACAACTCCCACACACAGCAACAACACCAAAGAACAACATTTCCAAGCCCCCAAGGGGGTATATATAGCCCCACCAAGAAAACTAGCCGTTTGGGGGCTAAATGGGCAATCAGCCAAATCCGCACTTATCGCCTCTAAGGGCCGGTAGATACGCCCAACCTCCAACGGTCGATAGCGGTTATATTTATCGGCACTATCGCCCTCTAGGGCGCGAGAGTACCGACTTTCTTGACTACCGCCTCCCACTGAAGCAGAGTGCCGGCCTTGCCCACCAAAGAAAAACAATACTCGGAGAAAAGCTACCAAGAACCCAGTTCCGGTAGTAGCATGACTCCCAGACTACCGCTCAACCACTGCGGTAGTGCCGGCCTCCGCAACACGTAAAACATCACAAGATCAGAAGAGCTATCATGAGTTTAGGCCGGTGAGTACCAAGACTTGCAGTACTACCGCCCATGCCCGCTAAGGTAGTCTTCCTCAGGAGAAATTCAGACTCAACTCCGAAAACCATTTCTCCAAACACCAAAACTATTCTTTGAGCCATATAGATGATCAACACATGATCATACACACGTGCAAAACACATTTGCACCAACTTAGCTCATGCTCAAGGAATTCAAACCAAATCACGAAAACACATTTCGCAACCAACTCAACATCTATTTGCAAAACGTATTAAGCAGATCAAACTCGAGTTTATGAGATTAATCCCCCTAGCCATGTGAAGGTCAACACAAGACCCGGTCAACTTGCCAACACCCGTTGCAAGCCCCACTCACATGCTCTCGGAATTCCGGACTCATAAACTTCAGTTTATTCAAGCAACTAACTTGCAAATAATGCAATACACACATTTCATGCTTGAGCACTACTTTTTGCAACACATGCAAAAGTCTAGCTCCAAGCAACATCAAATCAAGATGCATGAACTCTCTAATTGCAACACATGCAATTCTCTAGTTCAATGCAACACCAAAACCAAACTTCACACCAAAACCAAATCACACCTATGAGCTCTTTACTCGCAACACATGCAAGCCTCTAGCTCCATACAAACACACAAACACCAAATCAACCATATGTGCTCTCTACTCACAACACATGCGAGCCTCTAGCACATACACAACCATAAACACCAAAACCAAGCTTGAGCTCTCTCCTTTTGCAACACATGCAAAACTTAGCTCCAAGCAACCACAAGTTTTAGAAAGATTGTTTTGAAGACAAAACATGAAGCTTCAACATTTGCAACACATGCAAAAATGAACTTCACGCAAAAGCCAACGCATATTGCTTATCCTATTTGCAACACATGCAAATCAAAGCATTATGCGAAAACCAAATGCATATACTCTTTCATCTTTGCAACACATGCAAATCAGAGCATAATGCAAAATAACCAAGCATAGGCTTAACACATTTGCAACACATGCCAAATGGTTAACCCATATGCAAAAACCAAATCAATTAAGATTTGAGCTTTGAGTGAACGCGGATTGAGATCACCAACACATGATGAAGCTCAAGCTAGGGAACGACCCCTCTTAATAGTACGGCGATAAAACCTTAGACTCAAAGACTACAAAAGTCCTTAGCCTATCTAGTTATACCTTTCGTCGCCGCACACAAGCAATCCCCTTTGGGGTCTTTATGATTTTCACTTTGATACTCTCCCGGGATATCCACTCGACTCCACTTCGAGATCCACTCTTGACGCCCATCAACTCATGATGCCGTCCTTGTCCCGTTCATCTTCTCATCCATCTTTGGACCTAACTCAAACATAACTCAAGAAACTTGTTAGTCCAAGATGCATGGTTGTCTCAATTATCTCTTGCATTCCATTAACACATAATGGATGCCTTTAGATCAATTGAGCACAACCTAAATCAATTGAAATGATTTAATTGTGTCTTAAGTACAATAATGCAACTCATGCTTTATTATACTTAAGAACTATTCATTTGTCCACAATTAATCACGGAACACCATCAACACATGATGAAATGTTCTTTAATGATTAACAAGACAAATGAACTCAATTTAAATTATCATTTAAATTGATATGAGTATATATTAACTACACCAGTTTTCATATACTCATGTTGATGGAAAGTAATGATCCATTATATGTAAATTGTATGTAAATGATCATTACTCTAAATCATCAACTATAGAATACACTCCACATGTATATGTGCATAGACATGATTGACTTGGACATAATATGCACATATCCAATTTGATCGTATTGGAGTATATCCTATATTATCATGAGTATACTTGTAACTAGGCAATTCAAACATATACTCAAGGATTTAGTTTCTTTGTCTTGATCCTTATATGTGTCAATAAAGAATAGATCAATACAAAGAGACTTTCAAGTTAAACAATAAACTCCCCCTAAATATGTGCATCCATGTAATATATGGATTGAGAAACATAATGCACATTTTGTGGTTAATATAACGGGGACATTCATATTTCAACTTGACTCCAAAGTATGCAACTAATATTAGAATGAAGACACATACATACCTCGGGTTTTCCATTTTTTCAATGCGATGAGACTAAACAAAGATATTCTAAATAAACAAGTTAGTCTCGATATAAGATATGTCATTAATAACAATATCGCATTAGGGGATAAACTCAATATTGGATTTGTCATTAACACAAGATTAGATTTGTCATTAACACCAAAACCGTAACTAATGAAGGTTGAACTTACAATCTCCCCCTTTTTGGTGATTAATGACAAATTCAAGCTTAATGAGCATATTTGGATTAAAACTAACATATTGAGAGAATTTAAACTAATTGAACACATATGCATATTAATTCTCCCCCTTAATCATATCAAGCTTAGTTTTTAAACCAAATGACATTAAGCTTCCTAATTCTCCCCCTTTTGGCATTAAGCACCAAAAAATGGAAAGACTAAAAGATTAACTTGAAATACATTCTTCCCCCTTTTGGCATTAAGCATTTAGCATTAATAAGATTCATCATAATTTTCCCCCCTTTTGGTTATTCAATTTTTCTCCTTTTTTTAGGGGTCATATCTAATGAAGGTCATATAAGAATTGAAATTAATCATTTATGACCTTGGCAATGAATTAAGATTTCAAACCGAATAAAAAACTTGAAAGGGCATTCAAGAAGTAAAACAAGTTTTTATTTAAAATATGGTCTAAAAATAAGGAAAACTCGAAAAGAGACCATATTTGAGTTTGTGGATACCACTTGTAAAGCAAATACCACTTGTAAAGATAAGCAAGAAAAACAAAGTAAGGGTATCACACGGTTTATTTGAAACACATTCAAATAATTCACTCTTCATTTTATTAGGCTTTGCATGAAGAACCAAAAGAAATGAGCATTTTCAAATTTGTGATTTAAGAACAATGCTCAACTAGATATTTTCCTCTTTTGTGTATTTTAATCCATAAAGATTCTCACACAGAGAATTTTTAAGCGGTTGAACTTACAATTTTAGCTTGAGAGGAACAATCTTAATCAAGAATGTGGGTATCGCAATAATGCTACAAAGAGGTAACGAAATACCACTTGTAGGAAATAATTGAATTCAATGATACCACTTAAAAAGGAAGAAATGAACATACCATTTGATTATTTGAATTCCTTTATTATTTAGAGAAAATGAGCAATAAGGTCCAAGATACCATTTGGAGAAAAGAGAAACTCAATGATACCGCTTGTAGGCATATGGAATGAATACGTGCTCAATTGATACCACTTAGGATCAAATCACAAGGATTGATACCACATGAAAGAATTATCGATAATATCGATGGGTATCAGAGCAATATTCTCAGAGCAATATACTCATGGGTATCAAAAGCTCAAGAATGATCAATTAAAATCACAAAGATTTAGTATCAGAGCAAAATAAAGATATGATATCACTTGGAAGCATTTTAGTGCCCAAAACTTGATATGAATAAACTCCCTGAGATATTCAATGAATGAACCATGGAGTTATTTGCATTTGAATTGCACAAGTTTTGTCTTTTTAAAAGATCAAGTGAAAATCACTCTTTAAGTTAATTAAATGCTCTTAAACTGATACCACTTGGAAATCGTGATCAAATAAATTTCAGAGCTTTTCAAATTTTGCACAAAAGAACTTTGGGATCATAAGAAATTTTTCAAAAAAGAATTTTTGAAAAAGAAATTACCAATAAAAAGATATCCCAGAGCAAACCTCGAGAAAATTCTGAAAAATTCAGAACCAACTTGCCAGGGCCGGTACTACCGCCCACCAGGGCCGGTAGTACCGCAAACCCGGTACTACCGTTGGTCAAGGCCGGTAGTACCGCACCTGACAGACCAGAACCTCGGGCCTTAGCAAAATTTTGGCAAAATTGATTCAAATGAAGTCCAATTGGTTTGAAATTTTGCAGAGATGAACTTTGGACTAATTAGAGGGTTTTGCAAAAAGAATTTTCTCAAAATCAATTTTATTTTCAAAGATATGGCAAATTGCGTTTTGAGGCAAAAACGAAAATCGATTTTCACGAAAAGCCTCAAAATGCACTTCGGTTTGGATTTCATGCAATTTCTTTTTCCATGACTTAGATAGGTGTATCAAGAATATGTATAGCCAAGATTTATGATGAAATCCAATTTGAATGCCACGATTTGAGCTATATGCCTAAATAGGCCATTTTGGATCAAATCAAATACCTTTTGAGCTAAATTCGATTTCAACATAGAAATTTCATTTTGAAAACTTATAAAATCTTTGGAATACTTAATAGAATACTTTTTCAAAGCTTTTCATAAATTTGGGCCTTTTAAATACAGTTTTTGACTTTTGACCTAAATAGTCCAATTTGAAGAGGCAAAGTCAAATCCAATTAACACAAGAATTCAAAAGAAAGCAAGGGTAAGATGTAAGAATTTGAATTTTGTGTATGAGTCTAAAATACCATTTTGAATCACAATTCTACACAAGAATTGATCCAAATGGAGAAACTCACCAAGTGCTAGAATATGACCATTATGGGTCAAGTATAGTTTTTCGGCGAGTTTCAAAATCAAATAACTTTTGCTAGGTTGGTCTTTTGAAAAACTTTTGAACACGAAAATTGTTAAGAATGACCAACTCTAGGATTTTCATTTTGGAAATACTTTCAAAATCTTTTTACTTTTATTTCTATGAAAATTATAAGTTTAAATCAAAATCAAGATACTAGTATCTAGTTTTGGGCATGAAACTCATTTTCTTTTCAAAATAGATTTTGTAAAGCCAAAACCTTTGAAAACCATTTCAAAAGCATTTGTATACATTTTAAACTAGTTTTTCACAAGATTAGTAATAGAGTACACAAATTTTGAGTTTTGGCTAAATGGCTTGATTTTGAAAATACATATATATATGCAATTATATTAATATGGGCACACGTAGGGATGTGGTACACATGAATATGAATTAACACTCCCCCTAAATGTGCCACGTCTAAACTTGCTCAAGATTTGCAATAAGAGAATAGATAAGAGGCGAGAGCAAGTGTCCATACCAAACAATCTAAATTGATTCTAGCATGAATATTACAATATAACCTACACAAGGCTATAAAACATAAGAATCAATTTAAATACTTGTTACCGAGATGGCATTGGCTTATGATGGACTTGATTATCTTCATGCTTGACACCACTACCACTTGACGATTGTAATCCTACTCCTCTTGATGTGCAAGCGTCCAATCCATCTCTTTATTGCCTAAAATTCTTTTTAGGCGGTTTTTGGTACCCAATCCTTGTTGGGTCCGACAATGTTAGTCACAATGGATTTAGGAACCCAAATGGTCCTAATTTTAGCATTTTTAAATTGACTAACATATCTAGGAATAGTTTTGCGATAATTATTCCTCCTAAGCAAAATATTTGGATTTAAGTGAGACGCGCCTCGGGACAACGTCACGCTCGGAAGCAGTTCTCCTTTGGGGGAAGCCGCGAGACCCACTCGAACAAACCCTTGCTCGGCTCACCGAAACCGCAGCGTTCAAGCAACGCGCATAGCAAGCGGCGTCGGCTCACCCCTCCGGGTCCCACACTGCCGGATGGGGCGTATCGAAGTAGCGTTGCTGCCATCCCGCTTAACGAGAAGCGCAGGCGGGCGCTTTGATCTGTTTTGGCGCCAAGCCCTACGAATACATCGACATCCGCTACGCGAAAGGCGCCTCCACGCAGGTAAACCCCGGCCGGATCTCCGTCCGCTCGAGAACTTCAAACCTTTCCATCCGCCGGATCTTCGCCTTCGCAAGACGCCAGCGACCAACCCGTTTGGTGAACGTCGATAAGAAGGCCACCTCGATCAGCGCGCGAGGCGGTGCGGGCGACTCTGAACCAAACCAAGACCGCTGGCGGCTACTGCCGCCGCAGGTAAACCCGGCCGGATCTCCGATCCACCCGAGGCTCAGAACTCCATCACCGGATCGCTCGCGCTTGCCGGCGAAATCGACGATCAATCCCCAAGCATGAAACGGCGGCGATTACGCTTAAAGCCCATCAACTAAGATCGAACCCCGACCTCTCCAGGCCGCTCGAGGGCTCGAAGACTATTGGCGGATATCAAGACACGGGTATCGGCCGGTGAAACTACATGGTAGTCTCATTCCTGCCATCTGGGCCACCCGCAAAAACCTCGGAGCGAGGCCTCGGCAAGGGCCATAATTCCCCGACGAGCCGCCCGGCGAAGAACATTAAGCCCGGCGCCACGGGTGCGGCTTCAGCGACTTTTCGAACAGCGGTAACGACGCCCGATCCTCCCTAAGGCGCCCGATTCAAACGAGGGCAACTCTCGAAAACGACTCGGCACCTCTTGAAGGCGGAGCCCCCGCAAACTCTGAAATTGCCGGAGCGTCAAATGCATGGCAGGTCCACCTTACGGTCACCTACGGTCTGCGGCGTGGCGGCTCAACATGACTTGGCGGAATAAGGAACCCGCGCCTTCGAGCGATTTCGGATGAAACGGCGCCTCCTCGTTCGGCACGGCAATGACGAGGAAGCGAGTCTTGCCGTTTCGGGAGGGCGGGCAGCTCCGCTCTGCGCCTCTACCAACCATCGAAGTCACATCCGTGACATTTACACCAAAGGCGGAAGGCGGACTCCTAAGCGTAAGGGAACCCTTTTTTTCCGCGCATGCTCTCGTGTATCCGCTCCCACAGGCTATATATGGGTTAGTTCGACCCCTCCGGGCAGGCGTCGAGGCAAACACACTAACTGCTAGCGATCAGCGATAGTCACCGATAGCACCCTTCAAGAACTACTTTGCTTGTAACTTGAAGCCGAATTCTAGAATCTCGTAATAACAGATCACCCACAGTTGGGTAAGGGCGTTCGGCCGAACGGTATACATCTGGACCCCTTTCTCTTTCGGTCTAACCATTCAAGGAGGCGGGAGGCGCGTCGTCCCTCTAAACCTACAAATTTTACTTAGGTTTAAAACAAAGCAATAAATAACCAAAATTTGGAATAATAGTTAAATAGAAATTAACAAATTAAAAGAATTCATGTTAAGTACAATCCATATTAACTAAAATTTAGAATAAAATAAAAGAAATTAGCAATCTGGTTTCCATATGAATTCCAAAATAAATCATAAAAATAAAATTTTGAATAATAGATAAATTAAAATATAAATTAGATTTTTATACTAATCTCACCTAAACTAAAATGTCTAGGCCAAGTATGATCCAATAACATATAAATTTGGAATAAAAATTAAAGGATGATTAGAGATTTTATTTGCATGTGCATTTTAAATTCCAAAATTATTAGAATTTGTAAACCTATACTAACTAGACATTTAGAGGAAGCTCTCGTGTTAACCTAAATGATCGGCTATCTATTTGGTGCACTTGAGTTATAACAACTCAGATTAAAATAAGGCAGATCCATGTGAAAATTCAAAATAAAAACTATAGAAAAATGAACAATTTTCTTTCCATCGACTTATAATGTAACTTCCATAAATCCCTAAAAAAGTAACTTCCATAAATAATAATTAAATGAAAGTTAGCAAATTAAAATATAGAGTCTATGCCAAGTAAAATCCAAATAACTAAAATTTAGAATAAGAATAAAAATTATTAATTTTATTTCCGTTACAATTCAAAAGTAAATAATTGAAAAAGTAAAATGCTGAATAATAAAAAATGAAATTAGATATGGTCATTTTTACGACATATCCATAGTCCCATCAAATAAAAAGGAATTTGAGCTGAGATTTCATATATGTTTCTAGTATCTATTTGGTCCCATCAAATAAAAAGAAATTTGAGCTGAGATTTCATATATGTTTCTAGTATCTATTTGGTCCCATCAAATAAAAGAAATTTGACACGAGATTTCTCCTACATAGACAAGTCGAGAAAATAAAATTAATTTTTTTGTACAAATGAATTCTTCTTAATATTAACTTGTCTCAATAATATAGATTATAAAATAACATTTTATAAACTAGCCTATACGAAAGCATGGATTAGCTAGTAGTGAATTGAATTAAGAAGGAAAAATAACAAAAGATGACCCTGAAAACATAGGTGATATATGACTTAACCCTACAATCGCTAAAGAAGGGTCTCTTTGCGGGAGTTATAGTTTTTTTTAAAAAGCTACATTTTGGTTTTTTAGACCTAAAAACAGCTATAGCTTTTATAAGAGACCATTTGATAAAAAGTTAATTCTTCTTAAGTATAGCGGTAAAACATATCTCACCTTGTTTTAGCTTTTCTCTACTAATATAAATTCTAGGTTGGTGGCGTGATCCGTCATTCTTCCTAGCCCCCCTCCTGGTCATATCTCCAATAATAGCAGATCATTATACCTAATTATTCTTTCACGATTCTGATCAGTCATACCTCTCTAAATATGGCTAATTATTATAGCAAAATCCTTGATTATTCTTTGGCAATTAATAATCGACCAATCATTTTTTGTACTCTATATATGATGTACAATTGCGGGCATGGCGAGAGGAAGAGGAAGCGATCACGGTAATATAAATTGCAAAAAGGGATAAAAATGATTAATTGATTTTTGAGATTGGTAATATATAGTGCTATGTATAATATATTTGGTTTTAATTAATTGCAGAAGAAAAAACTATAAAACTTTTGTAATTGGGACAAATAGATGTTTGATCTTGTAGCACAATTTTCTTTTATTGCTTGATCTTTATGTTTAGTTACCAATTTTATTTTTAATAGCATAGCCAGACGTTGATCTAGTTTTAGTTATATGTGACTTTCGGTTTATGCTAAATGTAGCTTAAAAGTTTGCCCGTTTGAAAAGGAGTTTCACTAGCTTTTTCGAAAACCAAAGTTAGATTTTAAGCCCAATAAACAGGGCTACCTCGTACGGCTTACCAGTCAAACTCAATTATAGACAATCTCTTTTTGTTTTAATAGGTTTTTCTAAGGGATATCCTCTACGCCTAACTGGGCCAGCCATCCAGACAACTGGACTGGACCCGCTAGTAACAAACAAATCACAAGGACCCGCTACGAAAAAAGAATGAACGGCCGACGTGGACGCTCCTCGTAGACTCACGTTCTTAACTTCTTATCTAGTGCAGCACACCAGCTGTGTGCGTCACGTACAATTCACAAAGGAAGCGTTAATCATTTGCCGGGCCCACGGGGCCGACCAATTAGGCTCATCCACTAGTGGCGGGCCCAATGGAGCCTGGTAGATGAATTTTTAAAAATAATGCATTTTAATAATATTTAGATAAATAATATATTAAAATAAAAAATAACAAAAATACCTCTATGTAGTTATTTTAAATGGCGATAGAGAGTTATCATAACCGATTCGATTGTTACATCATATTTCAAATAGCGATAGAAATCATATAAAGTTGGGTGAGTAGCGCTCGGCGATTACTCATCACACGCAAGAAAAGAAAGAGAGAACAAGAGAAGAAAAAAGGAGGAAGGAGAGAAGAAGGGAGGAGGTAGAAGAGGAGGAGGGTTATCTGCAACATCACGGTATGAAAGTTTTCATTTGAAATTACGTTTCAAAATATGACTTATTAACTAGATTAATTAGAATTATAAATAATTAGCTGCGTGAAGTAACAATAGTTATGTAGATATATGATAACGGCTAGATTAATTGGACTTGTAAGTAATTAGTTGTGTAGAGTAGCAATAGTTGTGTATATACATGACTTAGCAACTAGACTAATTAGACTTATAAGTAATTAGCTATGTAGAGTAGCAATAGTAGTGTAGATACATGACCAGCGACTAGATTAATTAGATTTGTAAGCGCTATTGTGTTAATATGTAGGTAGTTGTGTATAGTAGCTGTCAGAGATTTGTAGTACTATTGTTATGGCTTATGATGAATCGGATATTTGTTAGATTATATTATATGGGATATTAATCTAATTGCATTTTATCGAAACATCATAGTAATGTTGGGTTAGGACATGTTAGCCATGAATATCAATTTTTTATATTTAGATTTTTGTATGTCATTACTAGTCATAGTTTGAAATGTTCAATTTGTATGCCTCGTTTTGTAGCTCTGAACTCATTTTTTGTCATACTAACAGATGAACACTTCGATTGCGGTATGGTGGGTGACGAGGCATGTCTGTGACCATAATATGAGTTACTACACCCAATGACGGTAGCATCATACTATAACCACTTGTCCATGTTGGCCTTGACGGACGGTCAACCATCGATCGAGCTTGGCTCCCTCCACATGCATACTTTGATGATGACATGGCAGATCGACATGTGATGGATCCCAAGGTAAGTGCACTCAATTCGTAGTTACATTAGGATGTGCGTCGTATCACATGAGTTCCTTCAAGCCTCAGACTTGGATTCGAGTCTCTTTGCACTTGGTGGCTCTTCTCCCGGTTCCTAACAAGAATAACATGATCATAAGAATTAAATAGCATTCCATTCACTAAGGCATTAGTAGAAACACTTAGGAACGACTTCACCTGATAATTTAATTTGTGTGCACGAGCTCGAGTGAGTGGTCCTTGTACATTTTGGTGAGATGAGGTAGCGCTGGTTGTATCTGTTGTGGAGATGTCCTCATCAGTTTTGATCCATTAAGAGTCCTTGTTTTAGTTGCTGATCGTTTTTCCTTCGCGTAGCTTTTATTTCAATCTGTCCAGTTCTTTGTTTTGTTCATAACTTTCGCATACGAGCTCCGATTCGAGAAACACTTTGATTTTTAGAGGGGCTTTTAACTTCCATAATCACAAATTTAAATGAGGGATATCACGTTTAATTAGCGCTAAATTATGAGACTTCACAGCGAATTGTCCAGATTGACACAAATTCCAACAAAATTCATCCTCGCCCTGTGTCAATTGTAAGTTAACGATGCGTGAAAGCAAATCATTCCACGCCATCAACTTGACTCCAATCAAAGATCGTCTCTAGGCTATGTTTGGCTAGGGGTTCATAAGAACTTCAGCAATAGTTATGTATTTCTTCCTTACAATACTATATAACCCAGGATATTGTTCTTCTAAGGCACTGCGTCCAAGCCAAATGTCTTCCCAGAATCGCACCTGTCTTCCATTATTAATTGTGAAAGTACCAAATCGAAGGAAATCTTGTTTTACCTTCATCAAACAGGACCAGAAATACGAGTCTCCTGGTTTCTACTCAACTTATACTAACGGATTAGAATCCAGGTACTTATTTTTAAGAAGCTGCTGCCAAGTACCATCAGTTGTTAAAAACTTGAACAACCATTTACTTAAAAGAGCAATATTAATAACATTTAGGTCATGAATTCCAAGACCCCTTTGATTTTTGAGTTGGCATACAATACTCCATTTTACAAGACGATATTTTCTTTTGCACTCATCACCTTGCTAGAAAAAACGAGATCGGAAATAATCAATTTTTTTAAGAACTCCTTTAGGAATCTGGAAAAAGGACATCATATACATTGGAAAGCTATTTAAAACTGAGTTTATAAGAGTTAGTCTACCTCCAATTGAAAGATTCTTCCCCTTCCAACTGCTGAGGCGCTTTTCGAAACGCTCTTCTACCCTTTTCCAATCTGAATTTCTCAATTTTCTATAATGAATAGGAATTCCTAAATATTGCAGAGGAAATTCGCCTTGTTTACAACCAAACAGATCCATATACTGCTCTAATGCACCTTGGGCCTCACCAAAGCAGATTAACTCACTTTTGTGGAAGTTAATTTTTAGCCCCGAAATTTGTTCAAATGCACAAAGCAATAACTTCATATTGTGTGCTTTATACAGATCGTGTTCCATAAATAGAATTGTGTCATCTGCATATTGGAGAATAGATAAATCTCCATCAACTAAGTGAGGCACTACTCCACCAATTTGTCCCCTCTCCTTAGCTCTGCCAATCAAAACTGCCAACATGTCTGCGACAATATTAAACAACAGAGATGATAAAGGATCACCTTGTCGAAGCCCTTTTCTAGTTTGGAAAAATGGACCGACTTCATTGTTTACGATAACCGCCACACTACCTCATGAAATGAAAGACTTGATCCAAGAAATCCACTTGGATGAGAATCCTTTCATTCGTAAGGTTTGAAATAAAAAAGGCCATTTAACCTTATGCTTTCTCATCAATCTTAAAGATAACTCCATTAAACTGTTTCTTATGCATCTCGTGTATTGTTTCATGAAGTATAACAACCCTTTCTAAGATGTTCCGACCACGCAAAAAAGCCGTCTGTGTCGGACTCACTACCTTATCTGCAACCATATTCAATCTGTTTGTCGCAACCTTGGTAAAAGTTTTGAAACTCACATTCAAGAGACATATTGGTATGTACTGTTGAATAATATTCGCTTCCTGAACTTTAGGAATAAGAGTAATTATTCCAAAATTCAGACTAAAAAGAGGAATATCTCCCGCATGAAGCTCCTCAAACATAATCAAGAGATCACCTTCGATTGTATCCCAGAAAGTCTGATAAAATTCAGCTAGAAAACCATCGGGGCCAAAAGTTTTATTATGTTCCATTTGGAAAACAGCATATCTAATTTCTTTCTCATTGAACTGAGCAGTAAGAAGAGCATTTTCCTCCGGAGAAACTTGAGGAATATCTTGATTAACGCCCTCATCAAGGTCTAACTGACTCTCTCTTGGATCACCAAATAAGTCTTTATAGAATTTAGTTATGTATCTTTTGAGGTTTGACTGTCCCTCTATCTTACCCCCCTCATAATCCAACAAATAAATTCTTTTCTTTCTATGTTTGCCATTTGCAATCAATTGGAAGTATCGAGTGTTATTATCCCCTAAGAGGACATGTTTCACTTTTGCCCTCTGTTAATATCTAATTTCTTCCTCTCGCAAAAGATCAGCTAGATTATCCCTAGCCTGACCCAGGTTCTGTCGCTCCAACTCGGACAACTCCCGAATCTCAGCGACAACATCCAGCTCATTGATTATTGCCTGGAGCTCTCGTAGCGATTAGCGAAACTAAGGAACAAAACCATTTTTATGCAAAATAGACCGTCCGACAAATATAACTATTTATAACAAGTTGACTAGTCAGCCGAGACATCAACTGTTTATGCCATATCTCAAACAGTTTATACAAGTCCGCTATCTGTGATTAATTTGTACATCACTGATGGTTTGTTAGCTTCAACTATCTGTATTATCTTATAGACGGTTATTCTCTATATATAAACAATCTATGAAAGTTATCTGACATAGATAATACGTGCTTAACACACAGTTTCTCTATGCCAACCATCTATGATAGCTCTAGTATAATTTTTTCTGGTCTCTATGGACAGTTTTTTAGGCGAAGTTAAGAACTGTATAAGATAAGGCATCAATCATACCCTTTTGTGTGGTAGTGCCACCTTCCAAGTGGGCCCTAATAAAGCACCGATCGGATCACTTAATCGACGGTTCAATTACGTCCTGCTTAATGTTTACACGATGGCTGTGTCAACTTAGCCAAAAGATTGGCTGAAATTTGCATATATACATTGTTTTGGACGATAAATCATATAGGGGCAAAAAGATCAACGTCATAACGATGCATGGCACATGTACAGCAGCATGTGTGAAGACTGCAGCGGATAGGATGGAATCTTTACACAGGCTTACGATCGAAGGGAGAGTACTGGTCCAAGAACAGCCTAGCTAAGGGCATGGAATTAGGGACCAAATCGTTTCAAATAAATCTTTTGTGTATGTCTATACGCCATTGCGAATATACAACTGCTAGCAGTGTTATCCAAGTAGTCCTTTGAGGAGAAAATAAACATCTTGATCAAGAATGACAAGGATGGAGTTGGATCGGGTATTGATATTCTGACTGATTGTTCATCTATAATTAAAAACGTACATTTTCTAGAAATAAATATTCTTGTGCCTTGTACAATATGATTTCATTTAATATGTAGAGTTATGTACTGTATACCGATGTGGATGTTCAATTTTCGAAAACAAATGTGAAATTCTTTTAACTTGTTTGTTTAAGAAGGTCTACGAGTTATCACAATTTTATTGGGAGATATGGTAATTTTTTTCCCAAAGGAACCAGTCTTAGCTAGCGTAATTTTGAGAAGGAAAATAATTGTACTAATTGAAGTGTCAGCTGGGGGACAAGGTCCTCGGAGAGGATAAGTTCCTACTTCCTAGCCTGACTTTGTTCAAGTATATTATCTATAACATAAGGGTTTTTGGAGAGTTGATTGATACGTGCAACTCAATATTATTTAAGTCGGACTATTAGGTACATGTATAGCTTCAACTTTCTTCAAAAGCTGAAGTTCTTGGATGAATTGAAGTGGATAGTGAATAAAACTTGTTGCCACTGGAAAATTTCACATGAAGGAGCCTAGATGTGAGGTTTTTGGTGAACTGATTGGTATATGCAACTCAGAAGTATTTGAGTCTAAGGACTATTAGAGTACGAGTATATGTTCAACTTTCTTCAAAAGCTGAAGTTCTTGGATATAAATTGAGGTGGATAGTGAATAAAACTTGTTGCCGCTGAAAAATTTCCTCACAACAGCACTACATCACTATGAAGGGTTCTTCTTAATTATATATCATCGTATACGATATGCGAACTAATCAACACGTCGATTGAAACCAGTATTAACCAAAATCGAATTACATAGAAAAGATTTATATCTACTAGCTATAGATTACTCTTAATGTCGGGAAAGATAGATGCAATAAAAATAATAATAAATATTGGCATGTGCCATTTTTCACGTCAAATGACACACAGGGTGTAAATAGCCTGGAACAACCGAAACAACCTTGGATTCTGCCTCAAATCTCTCTTTGTGTCGGCTTAACCTTTGGTTTACTGGAGTCCCAGTCCATATCTTCACATCTTCAAATCCTCATCAATCTATTGTTGACGTTTGCTGATTTTGCATTAATCTTTCCTTGGTCGACTCTTTCTAGATGTTCTACGATGGTCGGTCCTAAATTTCTATGTCCGGCCGGGCTCCGTCACGATTCCTTTTTGCCATTCGTAATTCCATATTAACATATGTGTCTATTTTGCCGACCAAAATCTGGTGACAACAAAACTGGTCGTAAAATTTCATTAGTAGCTACAAATCAGTAGAACGCCATATTAATTGAAGAAGAGAACAAGAATAAGCAACAAACGCCTCAATTCTATTCCAACAACCGCAAAAGGGACAGCTCTTTAATTTTCCAAACGGCTTCTAAATCAAAGTAGTGTAGTAGGGTCACACCCACACCACACCGCGCACCTTCTCCATGAATTCTTTTATCCTGGACAGCTCTTCTGGATAATGCAAATAAATTAACCAATAAAGAATTTGTCATCAGCTGAGTGACAGCACAGGACGATCGGGTGCAGGATATGCCGTGGGAAGAGGGAAATATGCTGTGTGCTGAATGAAGCTTCCGGCAGAGCAGAAGCAGCCAACAGAATGCATGCATGGAGATCAGGATGAGCTGACGCGGCAGACAGGGAAATGTACAGCGTTCACGGGGATGGATGGACCCAACGACAGAATGAACATATGCATGCATGCATGCCATCGATCGCAGTCACGTGCTCCCCACTTATCCTGTCAGCACATATCATGTTCCCGAGATCTTAACATACCTGGCCTATACTACCTGTGGCTAACTGAATAAGCATTATTAGTGATTTACGGCAGCCCCATGTTGCTCAGAAAAAATCGGTACCAATACGGAGCTACTGGAGCTAATTTTGAGATATACTACCTTTCCTAAATGTCGAAACATTCACGCGCTCAGGACGCTTTGAGCCGTCGAGCCGAAACTCACCGTTTGATTCTTTTGTAAATTACGGATAGATCTTTTATAATTTTTTTTGAGAGAAAGATTTTTCCCTCTAAATTCGTGTTCGGATCTCTCGTGCGTCGTTTTACAAAAAGAACCTCCCGTTAAATTCAAATTGCGAACAAACCCTTTTCTAATTTTTAAGGATAGCGGACAGGTCCAAAAACGTAACATTCAAGTTCTTACTTTTTACGTCTAGATCCTTTCTCCGTTTTTCTCAGAAAAAATGTTTTTGTCACTAGAAATATGTGTGCATCTATATCTCTAGACTTTTTTCCCACCTCGATTTCCCATCTCGATCTCAAATATTTTTTAAAGCATTTATTATTACTCCGCGAACGCGTCGGTCTCTGATATTTTTTACAACATGTATTATTACTCCGTGAACGCGTAGAGTGTTAAGCTTGACAAAAGAAGCTTGTCATCTCTAATAATTTTTCGCCCTTTTCCCTCTAAACTTTTTCCCCACCTCGGTTTTCTAGCTCGGTCTCCAATATTTTCCAAATAATTCGTCAAAAGAGATATTTCTACAGCTCTATCTCTCTACTTTTTTCCCCGTTTCGCTCATTATTTCGACGATTTAAAAAATAAAACGCCGCCGAAAAAAGAAATCCCTATGAAAAAACGATACGCGCGGCGTGTTACGCCGCGAGTCTCTAATATTTTTTAAAACATGTCCTTTCTCCGTTTTCCCGGAAAAAAAAGTTTTCATTGCCAGAAATATTTGTGCAGCTCTATCTCTAGACTTTTTTCCCATCTCGATCTCTGATATTTTTTAAAACATGTATTATTACTCCGCGAACACGTCGATCTCTAATATTTTTTAAAACATGTATTATTACTCATGAACGCGTAGAGTGTTAGGCTCGACAATAGAAGGTTGTCATCTCTAATAATTTTTCACCCTTTTCCTCTAGACTTTTTCCTTGGCGGTTTTCATTTCGGCCTCCAATATTTTCCAAATAATTAAATGAAAGAGATATTTCTACAGCTCTATCTCTATACTTTTCCTCATTTCGACGATTCAAAAATAAACGCCATACGAGAAAAAATAAATTTTTTCTCACGGAAAAAGCTACGTCTGTGGCGTATTCGCCATGAAGTTTTAATATTTTTAAAACATGTATTATTACTCGGTGAACAGCGTAGAGTATTAAACTCGAAAAAAAGAAGGTTGACATTTCTAATAATTTTTCACCCTTTTCCTCTAGGCTTTTTCCCCGCAGCGGTTTTATGTTTCGATCTCAATATTTTCCAAATAATTAAATGAAAGAGATATTTCTACAACTCTATCTCTCTTTTTTTTCCCGTTTCACTCATTATTTCGACGATTTAAAAAATTAAACGTCACCAAAAAAATATTTTTTCTTCGAAAAAACCACACGCGCGACGTGTTACGCCGCGGAAAATTTTCTAGCTGTAACTAGTCTTGGAAGATGGTAGAACTGTTGTTCGAAATGCCAATACGGAGGCTCGTGCGGAAGTTTGACGGTTAAATCTGTATTGGTGGTCTGTTGCCAATAATTGAGCACAAGCAATAATTGAGCACAAGCACACGAATAAGAAGAATTATATCAATGTCCGTGTGTTGCTACAAAAATAAAATTAGTAACGAAACATAAAAACTAAGCAATAAAAGAAAATTATGTTACAAGATCAAACATCTATTTCTCCCGATTACAAAAGTTTTTATGATTTCTTCTCCAGTATGAATTAAAGCCAAATATATTGTATGTAGCAATATATATTACCAATCTTAAAAATCGATCAATCATTTTTATCCTTTTTTGCAATTTATATTACCAGCTCGCGTTCCTCTTCTTCTCGTCATGCCCATCGACGACGTCTCACCTGTGTCGCCGAGCAATCGCGTCGAAGCGTCGTACGCTTTGTTCAAGTCCAACTGGCCGGCACTGGGGTTACGGCATTCGGTGGGCGTCGCGCTCTGGCTGTTAGTTCCCGGCCATTACAGATTATTAAAATGACACATACAGATCGGGACGAACAAAATCTGTAGCTATCCGGAGAGGAAGGGACCAGTTCGGTTTTGTTCGGGAGGAACGAGATCGAGAACTATCGCGGGGAACGAAAGCAAAAAAGAATAGATCACTTTTTTCGTCCGGTTCGGTTTCGTCCGGTTCAATTTTGTGGGTTGGTGGTGGAGAACGGACGTAACATCACCAACTTCTAATTAGAAGTAGTAGAGATACCCATAGCTCCAGCTCCACGGATTTGGTGGAACTGGAGCTGTGCCAAACACAGCCTTCCTCAGTTCCAAAATATCTATCAAATTTATCGGGATTCTTTATTTTGAAATGTTTGTAGTCAAAAGTTTATTTATTGTAGTTTTATTTCATTCTCTACCATGCTATTAACGATGTCAAATATGTTTGACTGGTTGAAATACCTCACGTATTTGATGGTAAGAATATTAGCATAATCTAACTCAATTAACTATTACTTGAATATCATGCCTTCTTATACACGCAATGACAAGTATTTTGAAACGGGATTAACAAAGACATCCGGAAAAAAGATCTAAAAAATAAAATTATCTGTCGGTGTGAAACGTTTTCTGCATCTATCTGCCAACACTTCACTTCGCTGCACTGCAAATTAGCACTCCATAATTCGTTGCAGCGGTGGATTAATGACAAGGAAAGAAGAGCGTGTGCGGAGCCAAAAGGCCCACAGATATTGGGCCGGTTCAGCGTAGGCCTACCCGTATTAGGCCGGATCAGTTTAGGCTCACAGATTTTGTGGGTTGGTAGTGGAGAACGGACCACCACTAACTCAAAATTAGAAGTAGTAGAGATAAGATACAGTTATAAAGCCTCCTCTCAACTTTATTGATTAGTGGTATTTGTGTGTACAAAATCAACCTCCTTCCCCTCTATTAAGGAGAAAAGAGAAGTGAAGTAGCTGAATAACTACTAATGTAGGACTAAATAATTTCTATAACCGCCCATGGTCCTTATGGACCTGATGGCACTAGTTTAGTTATAGTGTCTACATAATCGGGTCTTATGGAAATGGGCCAATATACAACAATCCTCATTTGCCAACCTCGTGCTTCGTTAAAAACTTCTTCCGAAAACCAATTGGAAAAATGGCAAGAAAAAAGTACATAGCTCACTTTGTTGTCATTGCACTGTTGCCTCATTAGAAACCTTTACATGAGAAAAAGAACTCATTGGAAAAAATTAAATTAAAAGAAAAAGAGTACACCATCTTATCATCCTATTGATGAATATGAAGATTATGTAGATCTCCTCCTGAAGACAAGAACTCTTTGTGTCTCTATGCCAATGCTATAAACATGCTTTACAAAGGTAGAATCTAGCAAAGCATTAGTAAACAATTCCGCAATTTTCTCACTTGCTTGGATTTATTTTCTTTATTCTCATTCTCCTGATGTTCATGGGATAGAAATACTTAGGGAATATGTGCTTTATCATAAGTGTTTTAATATAGCTATTCTTCGTTGATTCAACACAAGCAACATTATCCTCGTAGAGGATTGTGGGAGTCTTATCCACCTCCACCACATACTCTTAGACATAATGAATCAATATTCTAATTCTGTATGCACTCTCAACATCTCTTATTAGTGCAACTATTTCTGAACGATTCATTGATGAAGAAAGAATTGACTGTTTTACATATTTCCAAGAGATAGCTATATCACTACAGTAATCCTAAAATTAACATCGGCCAAAAGCCGACGTTAATTAGCCATTTGCCGACGTTACGTTAATTACAATTAACGTCGGCAAATGGCTAATTAACGTCGGCTTCCGGCCCACGATAGTTAATCGACGTTAATTAGTAATTAACGCCGGCGGATGTGGCCGACGCATAATTCGCTGCGTCTCGCTAATTAACGTCGGTTTCTATTGGGCCGATGTTAATTACTAATTAACGTCGGTCACAGCCCGGCCAACGTTAATTAGTGTCGGCGGGATAATTAACATCGGTCTAGTCTTCGGCCAACGTTAATTAGCCATTTGCCGGAGATTTGCCAATTAGTACAGGAATCCCGTAATTACTAATTAACGTCGGCTACCCCTAGGCCGACATTAATTACCACCTAATTAACGTTGGCTACCACTAGGCCTACGTTAATTACTCTCTAATTAACGTCGGCTACGCCTAGGCCGACGTTAATTACTGCCTAATTAACGTCGGCTACACCGATGCCGACGTTAATTAGTAATGCCAGGGGCAACTTTTTCCCCCTATTTTCATGTTTTGCCACACAATTCAATACATAATATAATCAACATTAACAGCAATTCACACATCAACACATACAATTCATGAATATAATCAATCCAGCACAGAACATCCATATAATCAAGTCATCGATCCATCATAATATCCAAATTATCATAACATCCAAAAGTCCAAACAAAGTCCAAATTGTCATAACATCCAAAAGTCCAAACAAAGTCCAAACAAAGTAGTGACACAACTATCAAACAATCTACAACTACTGGCCGCCATCTGGTTCATTGGAGTTCTGGCCGCTTGATCCGGAAGCAAAGAGCGCGTTGACAAAGGTAGTTGCACCGTCGGTTCCCTACACAAGAAAATGCAAGATTAGACAATAATATAAGAATGAATGTACCATAAGGAAACAAGTAAGAAACGAACCACCGGATCTGCAGGCTCTGCAGGTGCTGCAAACGTTGCAGGCGGAGTACTGTAGGACCTATGTGCCGATGATCCCTACATAAGGCAACAATTATAGCTAGATTGATCAAATTTTACTAGATTTACAAGTTTTGACAAAATTTAGCTAGAAATTAGTAAGTGTAGTTATATTGAGTAAATTTAGCTACATTGACAAAGTTTAACTAGAACGGACCAAGTTTAGCAAAAATGAACTAAATATCGTTAAATTCATCAAACTTAACTCTAGAGATATTTAGTCTTGCTAGATTCGCTAAGTCTCGCTAGAAATGACTAAATTTAGCTAGATTGACTAAATGTAGCTAGTTTGAACAAGATCAGGTACAACAAACTAATATTAGCTAGATTGACTAAGTTCAACTCGATTCACAATGTTTAGCAAGAATACTAGAGCTACAGGAGGTGCCGGAGGATACATCCCCATTGTGGCGATGTAATGCGGCGTGCTGAATGGTGGAAAGACAATGTTTTGCCCCATCGCTTGAACATTGCCTACAAATATAATGTATAAGTATTTTGAATTAATAGATTCTCTAAATGCAATAGATTGAAGACTCGGACTTACTTGAATCGCCGATTGTCGTTGTGCATTGTACGCGTAGTACTCTTCTTTGCGCCTTGCATAATCATCACGCTGGCGTAGCTCCTCACGCAGCCTAGTAAGCTCCAACTCCTGCTCTGAGGGGCGACGGCTTCCAACCCCAAGCTCTGGGACGAAGAAGATCCCCTCTCAGCTCGCACCTCCGCCGAGTTGATCACTCTAGTGAACATCGAGTACCTTCAAAATGCGTGATCACAAAGGCTTGAGCACTTCAAATTATAACTTCATGAAATTTTAGAAGGTATGACATCTCACCGTCCATGGGCCTTGCCGCCTCCACTAGCATGCACAGCTACGCCGTCAATCGGTTCCTTCCTCCAATCATAGTCTTCACCATGGCGCTTGACCATTTCCTCGCCATATTTCTCCTACATAACCAAATCAGATAATTTAAATGGGAACTGCAAATCAAACAACTTAATTTGAATTGGATCAAAATTGTGACCAATAACCAGCCGATCAATAGTCATGCATTGCAAGACTTCTCGTGTGTGTCGGATCTCGACCTTTATGACCTTCCACGTACACTTCAATATCACTCGGCTGAACGCCGGACCGAGCAGCCTGTAGACATAAGTTAGGTGCATACATATACTTGGTAACATGTATTTTGCAAAAGATTACTACGGCCAGACTTACCATGCGCTTAGCTTTACGCATATGTCCATCGGCACCATACGTGTGCTTTGATTCTTTGCCTCGGCAATCTCGATTCTTTTTTGACTTGGCGATGAACTCAGGTGAAGCCCAACGCTGGCAAAGAGCCTGGTAAGCTTTTGGATGGTCCCCCAACCATGGAATCATGACCTGCACAAAGATATTAATACATTAAAACAACATTACCAAGAAACGTAAAACTCAAATAGCTCCAATATGCCAATTACCTGCCCATACTCTTCCTCGGTCAAGTAACTTTACAAGACCCGAGTCCTGTTAATCCGTTGCCCTTTAATAGACCTCAAGTAAAGATTTGTTGCTTGAATCCGAGCATTAGACAATGCATCTTTGGTCACCCGACGTGCATTTACATGGAAAACTCTACGAGCATGCTCCATGTCTGCACCGCCAACCAAATGGTAACGCTTCTGCAATTGTTCATCACAAAGAATAGTTAGAATAGTAAAGAATCGACAGTTGAACCAATACCAAGCGCACAAAGAATCTTACCCAAAGTCACTCCAAACTGCCCCCTGAGCATTCAAGTGCTCGGCATTAGGAGCAAGCAGGTAATGATCCCAACTAGTAGCAACAAATCGCTCGCCATTGGCATGTGACCAACCCGGTAGTGCAAACGGCAGAGGTTACCTAGCACGTGGTTAACCTCGCCTATCTTTGTCTTCTGCCGTCAAACCCGAGTCATCCCATGAACGCGACATATAAATGATATAAGACATAGAAATGAAATAAGACATAGAAATGAAATAAGACATGGTTTAGAAAATACAAACCTATCACCAACAGGTGTGATCACAACCTTGTCCTCCTCCCGTCTGGGCGCTGGAGGGGGGGGCGACAGTATGGCTCCTCCTAAACCTCAGGCGGGCTCCGGTAGAACCCTCGGTCGTATCCCCACCCATTGGGTCCTCTTCTCGACCTGCATCATCCCCTTGGCCCACATCGGCCTCCTGATCCTCATCAATCCCACCTACAACAATAATAATGAATGAATAAATAAGATAATAATCAAATAAATTAAGAGAATATAATATTCTAGTTTACCTGCATCAACATCCATGGCAGCAGCCACTTCTTCCTCCAACGATGTCTCATCCTGCGAAATAATACAAGACATTTATATTTATGTTTTGACACAAAGTACACATCAAAAGCTTAGTTACCTCTCCACTCTGCAAAGCAACACTACAACTCTGCAACTCAGGATCCACTTGACTCAACAAAGCACGCCGTCTACTTGCGCTTGAAGCGCTACCTTGAAACAAGGCCTCCTCGTCGCGTGAACTACTGGACTTCCTCCTACCACCGAGGAAACCCTTCGCCAGCTGCTTGATCGATCGGGGCATCCTGTTGAAAGAAAAATATCAAGTTAGTACAACAACAATAATAATGAACGAATGAACAAGATAATAAAGACACAAAATTAGAGAATTAAAAACAGAAATTTAAATTTACTTGTCAAAATTCATCAATGTCATGATGATGTAGTCTCCTTTCTAAGGGATGATATCTTACTTTTTTCTTGATTGGTTGTCTTTTCCGTTTCTCAGGAATCGTTATATCTCCACGGTCTCCGATTAAAGAATCGAGACCTGGACCAGTCTCTATATCAAAAGTGCTTGGCAATTCTTCATCTTGGAAAACCTCAGCAACCTCCATGGCCTCCAGCTGGCTATCAAGGTAACCAGCATCACCAGGAGTATGTAACCGTTCTCGAGGATTCACTTTGTACACAATCCACCAAGCACTCAGTCTTGTGCATGGATATGGCATATAATACACCTGCTCAACTTGGTGAGCAAGGATAAAATTGTCATAGCCATGTAGTCGTTCGTTGTGTTTGACTTCTACCATCCCATCTTTGGTTTTGATGAGTCCCATGTTTGCTATCAAACCAAACACAATCGAAAAAGACTACTTTGAGCTCCTTATTCCCAGCAAACTTGAACTCGAGGATGTTTTGAATGATTCCATAGAAATTTGTTTCGATCCCTTGTGCATTGATTGCCCTAGTTACAACTCCAAGATTTGTTGTGGCGCAAGGAGGCGACCAGCTTCAAATTTGGTTGAGCAGAACCAAACCCGTTCACGTCGTACGCCTATAGCTTTTAATAAAGCATTCTGCCATAGGATAGCTGAAGCAAGTCCTCATGGGCGTTCCCATATTTCACGACCGCCAACAAAATATGATTCAAGTTGTATAAGATTTAGAATATATTGAAACGTAACATTACAGAATATTATAGGATGTGAAGGTGTTACATGATCTCGAAACCAAGTGATGAAATTAGGGCTCCCATTTATTCCATTCCGATGCATCGTATTAAGTTGCTTGGCAGTTGGTTGATGAATAGAGGTCCAGTTCTGCTTATCAAATTCACTGTAAATGAAAACGTAAATGGATAAATAAATGATGTCTTCGGCAGCATAGCTTGATTGACATGTACAAAGTAAACGCTTACGTGAAATATTGTTCCATCTCTTCCACATTGGAGTACATGTACAGCAAAGCAGACTTCTTTTCTTCCAAGTGTAATAGTAAGCAAGCAACTACCAACGGTAGTACCTCTCCATTGGAAAAATCAGAGGTCACTACAAGGTGTCTCTTCATCTACATGGTACCGCATCATGGGAGCATTGACTTTGTGTTCCTCTGCAAAGTATACACTCGAGAAGTATGATATCTCTTTTAGAGAAAATGCTTCGCAATGCACCCTTCAACTCTTGCCTTGTTGCGAACCATAGCTCAAGTTTCTTTAGAGCTCTTTCAATGTGATACATCCACCTATATTGAGCAGGGCCACCTACCTTAGCCAGAAGGTAGATGAACAAGTAGATGTTGCATTGGATTGAAGAAACCCTGAGGGAATATTTTTTCCATCTTGCATACAAGCCTCGTATCTCTTTCTCCAACTTCTCCATCATGTCTTTCGATATTTCTTTAGCACATAATTGTCTATAGAAATAACTTAGCTCAGCTAGCACCTTCCACACATTATCATTAAGATGCCCACGAAACATTACAGTGTGAGTCTTTCCATGATTATGTGGTAATCGTGGCTCTTCAACCCATTTAGCTTCCCTGCCTTCACATTCACAATTGTCTCAATCCCGCCGTAACCATCGGAAATTTCAATTTCTTCATCCACCTCAACACTTCTTTTCTTTTCTTTAGGTTTAAGGCAAAATGGAGCGCGAGGCTTACCCCCGCCGGTGAGCTCAAGTGTTGGCGATATGAGATCCTCGCTAAGTCTCTTCGGCTTTTAGGTTGTCTTTTGTCTTGTCCGTCATATCCATGCACATGCTTATAATGCTTTCACCAACGTTACGCTCGATGCATGACGTCAATGTTGTGCATCGTAATCAAGGCCTTCGCATATGGCGGCTCCCATAATCCACAAATGTGAGTCCGTTGTGCTCCTCTCCAAACCCTTCAAACCCATCTTCTTTCTCCACCAATTTACTCGGCATATCAGCAATTTCGCCCGATTAGACGTTTGGCGGACCCTTTCGACAAGCTGTGTCCTTATGAAAGGCATTCTCGAGCCTAAAGGCGTGTTTGAAGCGTGAAACACCTATGGCAATCGAAGTAATGATCTTTCCACCATTTACAAGGCGAAAACAATCGATTATCTCGAACCACAAATCGGACATGTCAAATTTATGATACTTGTCGGGACCCGAATCGCAAATCGGGGCCTTCTGGTATTCTCAGACTAGTCCAGGATCACGCTAGTACACACAGGATAAACAGGTTGAAGTACCACAATCATACACAACGGAATTAATAATAAAGTACTTCAAGCATAAATATAACCGAGTTATATGACCTTATGGTCACCTTACATTAATTCACCACGCAGGGCGATAAATAACAAAGTAACACAAGTTCAGTAGCGGAAGCAAAAGTACGGTAATGAAACCCCTCATAGCCACAGGCAACTAACGAGGCTCAACCATAATCCTCCAGACCTTCGTTAAACTCCTCCTCCCAAGCTGGTGTTGCTTCTTCTTCTGAGGTTTTTGTCGAAGCAAGAGTGAGTATACAACATACTCAACAAGTCATGCACAATGCAGTTCTATTACTACATGCATGGCTTATTCCAAAGGAAAGGCTTAAATGGTTATCTTACCTAAAGCAGTATTTCTTTTAACGGATAATCCTATTAGATTAAAAGTGGTAAAACCATTACTATTAATAATTTATTTCTCAATTCTTTTCCAATAGTTTTGGCACACAATCCTAAGTTTGATTCATCAGTATTTGGCACACAGCCACCCATTCCACATTTTTATTTTGAAAATCTAACCATTGACTGTAATCCCCGAGCATTGTCCAATACCGCGGACACGGCTATTCGAATAGATTTAACACACACTCTGCAGAGGCTGTACACTTTACCCACAGGATACAATCGCTCACCACAAAGGTAATTGATTGCAACAAAGTCTTTCGGAGACTAACACTTAACCTGTGAACCTCTCCAGTATTGCCTTTCTAACACTTCCCTCACACAGAGCCAAAGTTTAGAATAGGCAAATATAGTTGGATGGGTACCAAGCCACAACACAGGTACGCTCCCCCATACGGTTACATTTTTGTGTAACTGTCACCCCGAGGTGTCAAAGGAAAGATATCAGAACCCTACTAAACTAGGTCTATCCCATTCCAGACAAGTGGTTGTACGAGAAACTCAGTTCAAAGGCTCGCTAGGTGAAGTCCTTAACTGTCCTGGGCAAGACATCCTTTTATACTTCTCGGCACACAGCCTTTACAATCTCAATACATCCCGTTGCCACACAGGCCCACCTAGCACGAAGCCTTCTTGCCACTTGCCCCGGTCCAAATCTTTTCCCACCCTGGTTTGCATTTATGCAACACATGCCAATGCCCACTTCATTGCATGAGTAGAACCACCCAGGTCGCTACCCCCAATTCCATCTCATGACATCATCGTATTATTCCAAAATGCGTTCCATAATTGTTTAGTCAATATTCTTTTGCAGATTTGAAAGTCATTCCACGCACACAAGCATACTAAGCAGCTAATCACGGTCTAGCCTCCCGTGTTGGCATTAATATAGCAACCAACGTAAATTAACATCTTAGGGTGACAAGGTTTTTAGGGCATAATAACAATATAATCAAGGTGGCATAAACAAGATTGGCATATTAGCTACCATACCCAATTTAATCAATGGTATTTTTTAAATAACATAGCATGCAATATTTAAATCAAAGTATATTTTGAAATCTCGAAACAAAATGATCAAAGCATGACTTGCCTTCTAAAAGTAGTTGATCTTGATCAGGTACTTGCGATGGGTCTTCGAAATCTTCTCCGACAGCTCCCGTCAATTCGGAGTCGACTCGGAACAAACGTGCACACAATAAATAAACTAAAACAGACAGCAAGATCATTACTAAAAATAAAATAAAAATCACCAATAAATAATTCACATTTTTACAAATTTTTAGGAACTGGAATCACCCAATTCCGAGTTAAAACGCAAAAGTTATAGCGTCTACAAGTTTTGGAAATTCTAATAAAGAAATACCCGAGTTAATTGATTAATTTTTCTACTGGAAAATCTTGTTAAATTCCACGGCATGACACGTGTCAACACCAGAGACAGCCACGTCATCACGGTCGCTGACATGTGGGCCCCGGATGACGTCATGCTGATGTCAGCACCCACGGCGGTCATTACACTGACAAGTGGGCCCGATGAACAGTACTCGGTCCACTCATCAGCTGACATGCGGCGCTCGCCCGACGGTCCACGCGGCTCCAAGATTTTCCACCCGTTGGATCTAAATCCAACGGTCGGTCATCGCACGGTCGACCCACCCACGCGGCAACATCCACGCCGCTCGTTTCAAATCCTACGGCTTGGATCAGACCCAACGACCAGCCTCGACCTAGCGACGTGGACAGCCCGGTGAGTGACGCGTGCATGCATCACGGCTGGTCATCCAAGGATCATCGGTTAGGGTTCAACGCGATTAAAATACCGGAGAGCTACGTGGCGAGATCTCCACCACAGATCTAAGTTTCAACGGACATTATCAAGCACGTCGGAGAGACTATGTGGATGCACTAGCGTGGTTGGATAAAGATCCAACGACGGAAGTTATACCGAGCGGTACACTGCTCATAAGCCTACGCGGCTTTATCTGAGCCGCACGATTAAGATCTAACGGCCATTATTAACGCATTTACCCAGCAGCTTCGTGGACTTCTCAGGACCATTCGATGACGATCTAACGACCATTATCAAACGCAACCTTTACGGCTACGCGGCGCTATGGTGGTGGTCAGATCAAGATCCTACGGTCGAGATCTATCGAGGCTATTCGAATCCAGCTCTACAGGAAGGAAACGTGGCATTTTCTCGGGCGTTGGATGAAGATCCGACGGCGGCGGTGAGTTGCGAGGCTACGAAGAAGAGACGGCGGTGCTTAGCGCCAGACTTGGAGAAAATGAAGCAGGCGCCGGCATTTCCGAGCTCCTCCGGCGGGATGAAGTGGCCCAAGTGACGCGGCGTGACACGGCAAACTCGGTGAAGGTCCTAGCTGTGGCGGAGAGTGGCGGACGACGGTAGAAACCAAGGAAAACCGAGGAGAGGAAAGAATGCTACTCCGGCGAGCTTGAGCGAAGGCTACGGTGTGCGACAGCGCGTGGAAGAGGGTGCAAAATGAGCGGAACGAGGTGTTGTGCACGGAGGGCTATATCTCCCGCTCGGACAAGCCTCGATACGCGCGCAAATCTCTGACATATCTTCGGCGGCCAACGGGAGACGGCGGTGCGGCAGTGCTCCCTCCCGATGCGACGCGATCAACCCTCGCCGTCCGATTGAAATCCAACGGTCGAGGCGTATGTAATTGTCGGCGATCTGGCGCCTCGTGGCGAAAATCTCGGTGGTCGATCTCGCGATCCAACGGACATCGAGTACATGCGACGCGGCCAAACTGCATCCATCCGATGTAGATCGAACCCGACACTGTAGCACCGCATTTTTCCGTTTTAACAATTTATATAATTCTAGAAAATCAAAGTATTTAATTAGGGCACTAAAAATACCCGAAAAACTCTAGAAAAATTCCAAAAAATATTTCAGAGCATTTAGAGCCTAAATAAAATTTTTTTCTTTATTTTTGATAATTACCTTTCTGAAATTTAATTATTCAAGAGAAGGATAAATTTAAATTAATTTCAATTAAATCCAAATAAATCCCAAAAATCCACAAAAATTCAAATAACTCCAAAAATTTAAATTAAGCCAAATTTCGGGATGTTACAAACCTACCCCCCTTAACAGAATCTCAATCCCGAGATTCGAAGCTTAACTAAGGAATAGGTTCGGGAATTCCTTTCTCAAATCTCCTTCGCGCTCCCAGGTGGCCTCACTTTCTGTGTGATTGCTCCACTGAACTCTGTAAAAACGAGTTGTCTTGCTCCTTGTTTTCCGATCCTCTGTATCCAGAATTTTTATCGGTTGCTCTTTGTAAGTCAAGTCTTCCTGTAACTCAATTGCTTCCAGGGGTGTTTGTTCGTCAGGCACTCGGAGACACTTCTTGAGTTGCGATACATGAAAGACATTGTGTACTCCTGCTAATGCTTGCGGTAACTCTAGTTGATATGCGACTTCTCCCCTGCGGCTCAGGATCTTGAACGGTCCCACATATCGTGGTGCAAGTTTCCCCTTTTTGTGAAACCTCTCAGACTCCTTAAGAGGCGAACTCGAGATACACATAATCTTCAGGCTCGAAGCTCAAATCCCTGCGGCGATTGTCCGCATAACTCTTTTGTCTTGACTGCGCAATTTTTAACCTTTCTCTGATTAGTGCTATTTGCTCCTCGGCTTCTTGGAGTATGTCTGGTCCGAAGACACGACGCTCGCCGGTCTCATTCCAATTCAATGGTGTTCTACAAGGTCGACCATACAATGCTTCGAAAGGTGACATCTGAAGACTAGCCTGGTAGCTATTGTTGTAACTAAATTCAGCATATGGTAAACATTTATCCCAAGATGTTGTATAAACCAACGCATAAGCCCTCAACATGTCTTCTAATATCTGATTAACCCTTTCTGTCTGCCCATCTGTTTGCGGATGATAAGCTGTACTGAAGTTCAAACGGGTGCCCATTGCGGTATGCAGTCTATCCCAAAATCTTGAGGTAAATTGGGTACCTCTGTCCGATACTATCTTCTTTGGCACTCCATGTAAGCAAACGATCCTTGCCATGTATAGTTCTGCTAACTTATCTCCCGAGTAAGTTGTCTTTACCAGTATGAAATGCGCGACCTTGGTTAAGTGATCCACTATGACCCATATAGAGTCGTATCCACCTTGCGTTCTTGGCAATCCGGTGATAAAATCCATTTCAATTTCCTCCCATTTCTACTCTGGTATTTTTAATGGTTGCAGCAGCCCTGCTAGTCTCTAATGCATAGCTTTGACTCGCTGGCATACATCACATAGTGCTACGTGTTCGGCTATTTCTCTCTTCATATTCGGCCACTAGAACCTTTCTTTCAAGTCTTGATACATCTTTGCGTTTCCTGGGTGAATCGAATACTTGAAGTCGTGAGCTTCCTCCAATATTAACTGCTTGAGCTCCTTTTTATTAGGTACACATATGCGTTCTCTCATCCACAAAGTACCTTGATCGTCCATCCTAAACACTTGGCTTGTCCTTCCTCCATCTTGGATTTGATTCGCTCGATCTTCTCATCATTCTTCTGACCTTCCCTAATCTGATCCTCCAAGGTAGGCTTTACTTCTAAAGCAGTTATGAATCCTTCTGGAGCAACTTCCAATTTCAACCTCTAAAAGTCCTTGCACAATTCTGCTCGACTCCCTTCTACCAACATGTTTAAGCTATGGCTCTTCCGACTCAAAGCATCAGCCACCACGTTGGCTTTACCGGGGTGATAATGAATACCCATGTTGTAATCCTTAATCAGCTCTAGCCACCTCCTTTGCCTCATGTTTAGGTCAGATTGGGTGAAAATGTATTTAAGGCTTTTATGGTCTGTATACACCTCACACCTGTTACCAATAAGATAGTGACGCCATATCTTCAGGGCATGCACTACGGCTGCTAGTTCTAGATCATGGGTCGGGTAATTCCCTTCATGTGGCCTTAATTGCCTTGATGCATAAGCCACTACTTTTCCATTCTGCATTAACACGCATCCAAGTCCTTGGCGTGATGCATCGCAGTAAATATCAAAACTCTGGTGCACATCTGGTTGTACTAACACTAGTGCTGATGTCAGTCGTTTCTACAATTCTTGAAAGCTTTTCTTGCAATCTGGTGTCCACACAAATTTCTTCTCTTTCTTAAGCAATTGCGTAATTGGTATAGCAATTGTCGAGAACCCTTCTATAAATCGGCGGTAATAACCGGCCATCCCAAGAAAACTACGAATCTGTGTAACCTTCTTAGGCGGTTCCCAATGCAGTATTGCCTCGACCTTGCTTAGGTCCACTGCAATTCCTTCGGCAGTCATTACGTGCCCTAGGAATTCTACCTTACTCTTCCAGAAATCACATTTACTGAACTTTGCATACAACTGTTGCTCTCTTAGCTTCTCCAGCACTAATCTCAAATGTTGGGCGTGCTCATCATCCGTCCTTGAGTAAACCAGAATATCGTCTATGAACACGACCACAAATTTATCTAAATACTCCATAAATACTTTATTCATCAAGTTCATAAAGTAGGCAGGTGCATTTGTCAGTCCGAAGGATATGACGGTGAACTCGTAGTGTCCATATCTTGAAGAAAATGCAGTCTTGGGTATGTCCTCGGTCTTGATTTTCAACTGGTGGTACCCTAACCTAAGGTCGATCTTGGAGAATACTCCTGCTCCTCTTAATTGATTAAAAAGATCATCTATCCGGGGTAACGGGTATTTATTCTTTATCGTCACTTCGTTAAGCGCTCGATAGTCTACACACATCCGAAAACTCCCATCTTTCTTCTTAACGAATAGAACCGGCGCTCCCCAAGGTGACGAGCTTGGTCTGATGAATCCTTTTTCCAACAATTCCTCGATCTGCTTCTTCATTTCTACCAACTCTTCGGTGGACATCCGGTATGGTCTCTTCGCTATTGGTGCGGTTCCTGGTACTAAATTGATTACAAACTCTATGTCCCTGTCTGGTGGCATTCCTGGTAATTCCTCGGGAAAAACATCCGGGTATTCACTGACCACTGGTACCTCCTTCAAACTGATGGTCTCCAGATTGTTTACCAACAACTGCCCTTCTCGTACGGTCGTTGCTTGAAATTCAACCTTCACGCCGTCAGGGCTTTCAATAGACAGAACTCTTCGTCCACAGTCTAATACAGCCTTGTGCTTAGACACCCAATCCATTCCTAGTATAACATCTAGAGTCTGGGTATCTAGTATAATAAGGTTTGCTAGGAATTCTACTCCTTTTATTACTAGCTTAACCCCAGAACATCCGACCTTCGAGTGGAGTTCTGATCCAGGGGATCGGACTAGAAGTGTGCTTTTTAGGTTAACAATATCCAATTCATTTGTCACAGCAAAATCTTGGGAAACGAACGAATGTGAAGCTCCAGAATCGAATAACACTGTAGCTGGCACTGAGTTGACAAGGAACTTACCGAGCACGACATCCGTAGCATTCTGGACTTCGTCTGCGGAGATATGGTTAATTCTGGCTCGCGTGAATGCTTGCGGTGTGGCTCCAGCTTGGGTAGATCCTCGGCTTCCTCCCTGGGCAGGAGTTTTAGCTGGCGTGTTTCCTAAGTTGAAGCGCACTGGTGTCACCCCTTCCTTCTTTGGGCACACATTGGCAAAATGCCCAGTTTCATTACAATTGTAGCAGCGCCTCCCTGACATCTATTGGTTTCCTCCGTTCTGATTAACAGTCCTGACTAGGGTCTAGGGAGTTTGTCCTGCTGGCCTCGGCATCGGTGACGGTGTCCTGACATTGCTTCCTTGATGGAATCGGCAGAATTGCTGAGGTATCATCCTTGGTTTCTGAAGACCTTGACGTCCTCCTTGCTGTGCCATGCGGCGTTTGCGGTTATCATCAAGCTCCTTGCGCTTATCCTCCAGTATAAGTGCCTTATTTACCAGTTCTTGAAAATCAGAGAAGGTGTGGGAGATCAACCCCACCTGCAAACTAGTGTTAAGACCCTTCATAAAGCGGGACTGCCTAGCCTTATCTGTTGCTACGTCTTTCGGTGTGTAGCGTGCTAGTTGAGTGAACTTATTCAAATAGTCAGCCATAGACTGACCTCCTTGTTTCAACATTCTAAATTCTTCCTTCTTCAACTCCATGATACCTTCTAGCACATGGTACTGGCGAAAAGCTATGGTGAATTCTTCCCAGGTGATCTCATGTGGGTTTTCCTACGATGCGCAGTAGTTTTCCCACCACTCAGCTGCTATTCCTTCCAACTGATGAGAGGCATAAAGCACCCTCTCATTTCCATCACACTGTGTTATATGTAGTTTCCTCTCGATGGTTCTCAACCAGTCGTCTGCCTCTAGTGGACTAGCATTGCCTGAGAAAGTCGGCGGACATGTCCTCATAAATTCGGATAGCCTTGAATAGGGGCGGGGACCATTGTTAACAGCTTGGTTGTTGGCGGCTGCTTGGTTGTTGATTTGCTGTACAGTTGCCATCGTTGTCTGCATCAATTGAGTTTGTGCTGCAAGAAATGCTCCCAAATTCTGCATGTTAACTGGTGGTGCTGCCTGTGGAGGTGGTGTATTGTTCTGACTGCCTCCTTGACGTGAACCATCGCCTCCTAGCCCAAAGTTATGTAGTGTTCACCATCTGCTGATTGCTTCGATGATTTAAAGATGAAGGGGAAGGAATAGGCAAGTATAGGAACTTATATGGGGAAACAGGTGTAACTTAAAACCCTTAAACATTAAAGCATAGATAATAGTTATGCATGGTTGCTTACAGGGGCCTAAGGGCCGTGCAACCACACCCACAATCACAATCATCAAACCAATAGTTCATTACAACACGCACATCTAAGGGAAGTCCTGGAAACTAAGGACGCGACTCAAAATAGGTGAGTCTCAACGCAAAAGCTGACCACCACGGCTCTGAAGGAACTCATTCCTCGATCCAACCCGACTGCGGCTCGCCAATCACGTGACATCAAGGGTGAGCTGCATCGGGCAACCGATCCCCATGCCCTCCCACCGTGCCGGGGCACCACTGGCCGCCTGCCCTCCCGTCGAGCTCCCTCCTCCCGGCCTCCTCGCCCTCGCTGCCGAGCTCCATGACGGCCTCAGGCTCCCAAAGGACCATAGAGAGCCTCCTCTAGCTCGGCGATCCTCTGACAAGTGTGCACCTGGTCTCGCAGAGCCACCTCAGTATCCTCCAAGGCACGGTATATCGCCTCTGACTCCGCAGAGTAGCGCCCATGACCTCCTCTTGAGCCGGCGAACTGCCCAAGTGCACGACAAAGGCGTCGCCCTCCATTTCCAAGCGCGCTGAAGAGGTCCACCGGTGGGGGTGCACACGGAAAGCAGTGTCCCACAGCTCGAACTCGTAGTCCCTGCTAAACCTACAAAGCCGTATTTCATTAGGGCACTAAAAATACCCGAAAAACTCTAGAAAAATTTCAGAAAATATTTCAGAGCATTTAGAGCCTAAATAAAATATTTTTCTTTATTTTTGATAATTACCTTTCTGAAATTTAATTATTCAATAGAAGGATAAATTTAAATTAATTTGAATTAAATCGAAATAAATCCCAAAAATCCACAAAAATTCAATTAACTCCAAAAATTTAAATTAAGCCAAATTTCGGGATGTTACACAGCTCTAGCCAGCAAAAAAATCATAGGCCATGAAATCATGGACAGACCACAAATATGCAACACGAAGGTTGAATTTCTGTTTCTTGTAGCAGTCATACGCCTCTACCCCTGTCCATAATTTTTTCAGCTCTTCGATCAAGGGTTTGAGCATTACATTGGGACACTTTCTAGGATGTTCGGGGCCAGGTATGATGAGGCACAGAACATAAACTCATATTTCATGCAAAGGGAAGGTGGAAGGTTGTATGGAATAGCAAAGATCGCCAAAGACGAGTATGATGCGGCAGTTGTGTTGAAAGGCATGAAACCATCGATCGCCAACCCAATCGAAAATTTCTCGTGATCCTCGCAAAGTCCTCGTCAAAGCTATCTAGAGCCTTCCATGCCTCACTATCCGACGGGTGCACCATTACTCCGTCGTTCTCACGACACCTTCTTTGTGCCACCTCATGTGCCTCGCACTTCGCTTTGAGATAAACAACCGCTTGAAATTTAGGTGTGAGAGGTATGTACCGGTTGCTTGTGTGCAACATCGGTCGCTACCTTTTCACCTTCTTCGTTAACCACCTCGACAAATCTTGGTTTTTACACACTAAGCAATTCTTCTCTTTCTCATGCTCCTTCCGTAAAAGCATGCGCTTATCCTTGCACACATCAATCTTCTCATACTTCATACCGAGACCGCATAACAACTTCTTAGATCGGTACATGTCTCTAGGCATCTTATGATTCAGCACGAGATATCGTAGATCAATTCCATGAGATCATTGTAACAATTATTGGAAAAGAAATACTTGGACTTAATGGCTATGAGCACACACAAAAGCAAGCTGGGTCACTTTCGTGTGTTCGTGCAATGCTCTTCTTGAAGCTTTAAGTAGCTCAAAGAACTCCCGAACCTCACGTGTTGGCGGATCCTCCGAGTCTAGGTTAATCTCCGGATGCAAAGCTTCTACCATCTCATCCATCCTATCATTGCCTGCCCTATCATCTTCCTCTTCATCCGCAACTTGAGGTCCTTGAGCACGTGACTCACCATGATGTACCCACAACTCAAAGCTTGGCATGAAACCGAATCGACACAGGTGCAGAGACATCGATTTCTTGTCCTGGGGGTGGAAATTACGACACTTGCTGCATGGGCACTTCACCTTAACAGTACTAGACATAGAGAAGGCACGGTCGACAAAAGCGGTAGCCTTAACCATCCACTCATTCGAGTGAGCCCCACTTTTCTCCCAACCTTCATACATCCATCGGCGGTCGTCACCCATACTTGAGGCTATATAAGTTAAATCAACAGTTATAAGGTTCATTTTGTTTCTATATATCACAACCCTACATCTATAGGAAAGGATATGTCCTAAACCCACCCAAGAGTGGCTGACAAAGCACGGATTTATGATGAGCTCAGAGCTTGAATGAAATTTCGAAGATAACCCATTGTTCTCCACCGCACGCCCGGATATGGTGCGGGGGAGAACAACAGGTTATGACGCCGAATTTCATTCAGACCGTGGCTCGCCATAAATACCGCACTTTGTCATCCACCCGAGGCTGTCCAAAAGGATAATTCCGACCAGCACATCTCACATGTGACACATGTGAGACATGCCGATCCAAACGGGTGACGATAGGTTTCGTGGACACTATGTGATTTGAAATCAAAAATAAAAATCCGACGATAATCCATTACTCAAATATATATTTATAAGCACAAAATGGATATATAAATCACACCAACGCACCCTAATGTAACAATAACTCAATACCCTTATAAAGATCAGCAAGTAAAAGTTTAATAATAGGTAGAAAATGGTGGTCCTTAATTTTTTAGGCCAGCCCATGTTGCACCCTCCTCGCGTACAGGCATGCGTTGTCTTCAAGAAGCAGCAGCATCATTTCCATAGTAAGATCATAACCACGTGTACAAGCTAGTGTGTGTACATATATATATATATATATATATCCAAGAAGGTGGCAAACCCCAAATACTAAGTACCAATTAAATTGCTAAAATTAACACGAGTATGAACGTCTGCTAGCATGGATTGCTGGCCACGGGTGCCCTAGGCTAGCTCCAGGGCTAACTCAACACATAACCACATATTTACATGAAAATGAATTCAGTGTTGCTTCCATAATGCAGCACTCGCATGTACATATGATTCACCTACTGCAATGCAATCCCTGGAAGTTGACATTTCAATTAAGACTAGCAAGTAAGTTTTTCTTATACGACATCTGTTAGCCTATCATCGAATCAATTAGGCAAAGGAGCCTTCAAAGAAAGATGAAAACTAAAGCCAACAAAGATGCATCCACAGCTCAATTTCCATAATCCTAAATACCGAGGTCGCCACGGGTGGAGAGGAGGAGGAGGTCGCCGCCCGGGAGAGGAGAAGGAGGAGGAGGTCGCCGCCGGGAGAGGAGGAGGAGGACGCCGCCGGGCAGGGTACGTGCGTGGTCAGGCGGCGGGGCGGGCAGTGGGCGGCGGGCAGCGGGCGCGGGCAGCGAATTGAAGAAATATTTCGCGTGATTGTGCACGGGTGAGCTTAAAAGACGGAGCCTTATCGCAAATATTAACGCCGCCGTGGCTTTGCGACGTTAATTAATTACCGTCGGCCAAGAATAAGCCGACGCACTTAATTAATTAACGCCGGTAACCTGTCAGCTGACGTTAATTAATTAATTAACGTCGGCTTATTCTTAGGCCGACGTTAATTAATATGGCCGATGTTAACACTACTACAGAACGGCACATCAGAATCGGTTCTTTTTTAGCATTAGAATCGGTTCTAGTAGCGATACGATGTCTTTAGATAGTGATGAGGTGGAGCTATCAGAATCGGTTTTGACCCATCGTGATAAAACGTCATCAGAATCGGTTCTTTAAGGGAAGTGATTGTGATGACCTCCTCATCAGAATCGGTTCTTTAAGGGAAGTGATTCTGATGACCCCTAAACCAAGGTTTCAAACTTTATCATCATATAGATGTAGGACCAAATAAAATTAAAGACATGGTTGCATGCTCTGATCTGTACTTTTTAACGACCCAGAATATCAAGTCAAGTCAAGCGAAGTGTTCATATTGTTACAAACTTCAGCAATCATCACTAGAATTTAAACTACACATAAATTTTGTCAACAAATCAAGAATTTACTGAATATATATATTCTTCGTACTCGTGCATCTCTGAACTCATATCCGCACCAAGCATGGAGTATTAATGAAAGGGTAGAAAATAAAATCCGTGGCATCAATGATCTTGCCTTGCTAATCTACATCTCGCAGGATGCATTCTTGTGGCAAATTCAGTCAAGTTAAGCACAAGATCTGAGCACAAACAATAACCAAGAAAATCCCCAAAAGATTTAAACCTCAAATCTTACTCATGGAGGAAAGGGAGGTGGAGGAGCCGAGCCGACCGAAGCAACGCCACGAGGCGCAGGCGGCAAGATCAATGAAGAGCCGGCCAGAGGTGCCAGCGACAGGAGCCGGGCGGCTCGGGCGAGGTGGCCGGAGGCGCCATGAGCTCGGGAGGCGGTGCAGCTAGGGGCGCTGGGACGGACGGTGCCGGGGGCCATGGCGCATGGCCAGGAGGAGGGCTCACTGATTTTTGGGGAAAAACTATGGCCACTGCCTAGAAGATAAGATGAGGGAGAGAAAAAAATAAACATCTAGGGGAGGAAAAAAATAAATGCATGAAAGACTAAGGTTTTGGAATTAAAGAAAAAGGGCTAAAACCAAACTTCCAATTCTTAGCGCGAAAGAAATTTTCTTTTGAGTAAAACTTGCCGTAGAAAAAATATACGGCTCGGAGAAAACACCCTTTTCCGAAAAACTTACGGAAGAAATCCAAAACTTTTAATAAAAACTGAAAATTGCACGACAACACAACTTATCTCCCACCGGAATAAATCTGAAAATTAAGAAGACGAAAACGTTACCGGCCAAAACCCTAGCCAAAGATTGTAGTATTACACACTCGGAATAATTGCACGTGGAGCTCTATCGAGTCCTTCATAACCTCCTTGCCTACTATAGAGCACTCGACTGCATAGAAAACAAGTCGGGGAGTCTTAACAGTAAGAGGGCAATCCGATCGCAAAGCACTCGGGGGATACTATAGGATATATACACCACGGATATCTGCAAGGCAGGCTTGCGAGGCCCAACTGAACAAGGCTGGGCCGGGCCGACTGCAAGGAAATAGAAGCTACCAGGGTTGCGCCAGCCGTGCGAAACAAGGAAGCCTTGAAGATAGCAACCGATCCGGATTAGGTAGGATACGATTGTAATCCAAGCCATTACAAAACGGATAGGTGCAGGAGATATAATCCCTACTTCATATCCGACCAGGATTCTCTTTTGTAACCACCCACCTCTGCTATATAAAGGGAGGGACGGGGGAACATCAACATACAATCTCATCAATAAATTAGCTAGCCACAAATAATTCCAAAGCACAAGACTAGGGTATTATCTCCTCCGCGAGAGCCCGAACCTGTATAATTCCCGTGTCTTGTGTTACCATCGAGTTTGGATCCAGCGCCTAGCCCCGTTTTCATTATTGTCGGTAATAATCGTCGACACCTGGATTGCTCGAAGGAGAATCATTGACTCAAGATCAAACTAGAGACCAAGACCAAGACATTTTCCAAGGCAAGTTGTGCTTTGATTATGTTGAACCCAGTTTTGCAAATGCTATATTGTTTTAAATTACTACATGTTATTTTATGTGTAGAACTATTTTCAATTAATTTGGGATTTAGCCATTCAACCCAGTTGGATTATACCTACCTTGTCATTTGTATGCCATGATTGTTTGTCACCCCTAAGATGGTTTATTATTAGTTGGTTGCTAATAGATTCCAACATGAGTTGGTTAGATCGTGAATAGTATGCTTCGCCATGCAACGTGCTATTGATATATTATGAAAGTTCAAATTAACCATGACTAATGGGATATGAAACATGTTTATGAAAGGTGTGTCATGTATTGTCACACAATGATGTTGAGTTGTTGATGGAATATGTTGCACAATAATCAACTAAAGTGGTAAATGATTTAGACTGGGGCATGTGGCTGGTGGCTGTGAGCCAAGGTGACCCTACGTGGTACTAGGTTGACATGCTAATATATGAGTGAATGTGTTGTGGTTTCTTTGAGTGATTTGTTGGAGGTCTTGCTTCGGTCAATTAAGAATTTAACCTTGCAAGCCGTTGAACTAGGCTAATCATGCAACACATGTGACAAACCAAACTAAGTAAGTTACCAAGTCTTAATATTTGATGCATCAGGAGGATAACCAAACTGGGTGTGTGGTTAAGGGGAAATGTTTCACCATAGCTACACATCTATCCAACGGTAAGTCCCACCTATTCTTCTACTCTGTGTGAGGGAAGGAATAGTGAGTTCATACTTATCAAGAGGGTCAGTGTTAAGACAGAGTCTCTGAAATGTTTCGTTATGATTTTCTTAGTCGCACACCCGTGGAGGTGTGTTAGATGGAAAGTTCAAGATAATCATACCATGTGGGTAAAGTGTATAACCTTTGCAGAGTGTAAATATATTCTAATAGCCATGTCCACGATAATGGGCAATGATAAGGAATTTTAGTCAAGAGTTACATTTTATGAATAAAACTTGGGAAGGGAGGCTATGTGCCAATGGAAGTTTGAAAATATTGGAAATTATTTAGGGCTGTGTGCCAAGTTTATTTTTTTAGAAATACTTGAAAGTTACTTATTATTGTTATTTATTTTACCATTATTTCAATCTATTTATTGTAATCATTTGTAAATACTGCTTTATTGCAAAACAACCATAATAGTCATTCATTTGGAATAAGCCTTGCATGTAATTATATTAGACTTGCATTCTATGCATAACTTGTTGACTACTTTAAGTACTCACACTTGCCGCAAGAAAATCATCAGCTGAAGAGGAGTCTATGCTAGCTTTGGAGGAGTACTAGGAGAGGCAAATATCTAGGGTGTGATCCTTGTCAGTTGCCTATGGCATACCAAAATTTGGCAAGAGCCAACCAGGTTTTCCATTTTCCCATTGTAGCATGGACTGCACACATCAAATACATCTCCAAACTTCTGTTAACTCGTTCGCTCTGTCCGTCGGTCTAGGGTTGATAGGCTGTGCTATATTACAACTTAATATATAAAGCTTTAAACAATTCTTGCTAGAAAGTGCTAGTAAAGACTTTGTCACGGTTTAGTGTTATTGTTTTTGGTACTTCATGTAACTTAACAATCTGTTCTATGAACAACTTGGCCACCTATTGAGTGGTAAAAGGGTGCCAGAGAGCCAGAAAATGGGGATATTTTGAGAATTGGTCAACAACCAACATGATCACATTGTAACCTTTGGACATTGGCAGACCTTCAATAATGTCCATAGTTAAATCGTGCCATGCTACTGTAGGAATAGGCAAGGGCTGCAAGAACCCAATCGGTTTTGACCTTTCCCCTTTTGCTAGTTGACTTGCCTTACATTGTTTAACAAAGTCTTCTACTCCATGTTTCATCCCAGACCAAAAAAAAGAGTTTCTTGAGTGACCTCTTCTAATGGCACTTGAGTGAAAAGCCATAATCAATTTTGTTTGTAATGTTGAATTCTCCCCAATCAAAATTTTGTCTTGATTTCAGACCAACCCCCTGGTGTAGTTCAAACCCATTTCATCTGGGCTATGAATTGCTAATTGAGCTAGACAATGTTGTGCTGCATTATCTATGACATAGGAGTTCACCATCTCCTAAATCCACACTGGTTGCATTTCTGATATTGCTTGTAAAGTCATAAGCCGCCCTACCTAAAACAAAGCATCAGCATGTTCTCCTTCCCTTTCTTGTATACTATTTAGATCTGCCCATAAGATGTGTCATTGCCTTCTGTTGCTACTCCTTGATCCGAGATAATGTGACCCAAGTATTCCAATTGTCTCTAAGCAAAGGTACATTTGAACCTTTTGACAAAAATTGGTTTTCTCTTAAGGCTTGAAACCCTATTGCCAAATGCTTGGCACGAGAATTGAGATCTGGGCTATAGATGAGGATATCATCTATGAAAACTGACACAAACTTCTATAGATATGGTCCCAACATCGAGTTCACGATACATTAGAATGTGGCAGGGGCATTGGTAAAACCGAACGACATTACCCTGAATTGATAATGCCCATGGTGAGTTTTAAATGCCATTTTGATCTCATCTTCTTCCTTCATGTGAATCTAGTGATACCCTACCCTAAGTGAAAGGACAGGGGATGTCGCCTAGAGGGGGGTGAATAGGCGAATTAAAAAATTTAAAACTAAATCGCAGCGGAATACAAAACTTCGAAATGTCCGAATAATACTTCGGACTGTCCGAGTGGTTCGGATAGTCCGAGATTATATTCGGATAGTTCGAGATTATTCGGAGTATCCGAAGTTCTATTCGGATATTCCGAATCCTCCAGAGCACATAGCTCGCAAATGATATCTAGGCTATTTGGGGAATATTAAATACACCAAATTAAACTAGTTAGCCTAGAATACTTGAAGTAAATAGAGGTCTAGTCGAAAACTCACTAGAAAAGTAGATCGGACAATTTCAAGATTCAAAATCAAATACTAAAGCAAGAGTAAGAAGCAAACTTGGAGACGAAAATTTTTCACCCGAAGTTCGGATCCTTGAGGGGATCCTACGTCTCCGTTGAGGCGGCTCGGTCACACTTGAGCCGGGTCTCTTTCAACCCTTTTCCTCCGGTGTTGCACTTTGCACTCCGCCGGTGGCGGCCACCCAAGACACGGGGTCTCTTTCAACCCGCTAGCCTTGGGTGTTGCACCTTACACTCGCTGGCTTCACTTCTTGATTCCTTCTCATGAGGCGGAATCGACCTTCACAAACTTCCCACGGCAAACCACACAAAGCTCCGGTGGCTCGTAGGCGACCTCCTAGCCGTCTAGGAGTCCTCAACCTCCAAGAGTAACAAATGCTCACGAAGAACAAACTTGGAGATAAAATCAAGTTCTCAAACAACTCAAATCTTACTCAACCTAGCACCTCAGTCCTCACACTCTTCCCTACCCTTCTCACAAAGGGGATCACTTAGATCTAAGGGCAAAGAGGTGTTTTGGGGCTCAAGAATGAAGGGAATAGAACCTCTAAACAATAGGGTAAGAGCAACTTCAAAATGGGGGAGGATGGGGCTATAAATAGAGCCCACCAAAAACTAGCCGTTTTTCTCAACGTACAGGTCGGGTTCGATAGTCCGAGCTCAAGTTCGGATAGTCCTAACGCATCAAACTCAAGAAACAGAGAATTCACTTCAGATAGTCCGAAAATATGTTCGGATAGTCCGAACATTTGGATACCGAGTTCATCTTCGGATAGTCCGAACCGCATCGAGCAGCCCGACAAAAACGAGCATAACTTTTGACTCCGGACTCCGATTTCAGTGATTTTGGACTCTATTGAAAGCTAAGAACAAGAGCTACACAACTAATAAGGTCTCACTACCCAAATCTCAAAGGATAAATCTAGATTTCACAAAGAATCCAAGAGAGACCTACAATTCTCACTTTCCGACACCACCAACTCCACTCTCTCTCTAAGTTTCACAAGGATGGATCATTTGAGCACTTGACACATCTAAAAGTCATTCAATGGAGCATCCCTCTTAATAGTACGACAATCCTTAGACTCAAATTCAAACGAGAAATCTTAGTCTTACATTCAATCCGCATGCCGTCTTCTCTGTGGATGCAATGTGTATGATGTCTTTTACCAAATGATTGATGACATCTTCGCCTTGTCCAACTTGACTCGATTCACCTCATGAGACTCTCGTCCTATCGACCTTGACTTGATCATCATCTCCGACGATCTCCACGCTAAGTCGATCTTGACTTAGTCCTCAACTCTTGGTGACACCGCCATCTTGTTGACCTCGGCTTAACGATCATCCTCCAAGATACCTTGGTCATCATACACACATGGGACCTAATTCTTTCCAAACCACTCATAAAAGACATTAGTCCCAAAAGCTCAATATAAATAGAAACACTTGACATAAGAAATGTTCTCTACTAAGTGCATCATGATGAATATGTAATTGATCTATATGCACTAGAGAGATAATTGTCGATATGATGAATCAATTAAGTCATGGCAAGGATCACAGTCTTTACTTAAATAAAGCACATGATAGAGTATATACGAATTGTACATGTGCAACTAATATTTGGAATAAGAGCAAATATGTGATCCAACTCTAGATTAAACTTCACTAAGAGAAGTGCATGAGAAGATACACAACTAAAACATGCATGCACCAAGTCAATCTATAGCAATGTGAAGTTTAACTCTAGTTAATACATGCATACTAAAAGCAAAGCACATAATGAACTCAAGTGAATATATATGCACAAATAAATATGACATGAACCAATGTGCATATCAACATGCTACTTGGAGTTCACTATGCATTTGCACAAAAGGAATGCAATAACAAATATAGAAGAGATACCAAAATTGCATACCTTATCTTTGCTTAACCATCCCATTTGATTTTCCTCTAAATATATGAGACTGATACTCAACTAGGCAATAACATGTTAGTCTCATAGCAATATAATCATATTAGAGGTTTGTCATTTGATAAGCACTAAGTTAAGCATTTACTCAATTACATAGATTGTCATTATATGTGTTTGTCATTAATCACCAAAATAACATAAGTGCCTAGATGCACTTTCACTAAGGTCTAGCTTTGAGAAATACTTGGTGCCAACAAGTTCATCAAGTAACTCATCAATCACCGGCATGAGAAATTTGTTCTTTATAGTGAGGTCATTCAGTCGATGGTAATCTATACAAAATCTCCAAGAACCCTCCTTTTGTACCAACAACACAGGTGAAGCAAACGAACTCACCCTCGTTGTGATTATTCCTGATGAAAATATTTTTGACACTTGTCTTTCAATCTCATTCTTGTGTAATGGAATCAAGGTTATAGCATGGTCATATTCTCTTCTCAGAGGCAATCCTTTTGGTTCGATGAAAATATCAGTATATTGATCTATCACTACTATAATTACTACTGGTATTAAGTTGTCGGAACATGGCTTCTCTTGTTCCAATGCAGCCAACACCCAATAGTGTTGCCACTCCATTTATCCAACTGATCTATGGTCATTGATTTTATTTCAGCATTTTCCATACCCTTCAATCCCTGCAACCAAATCTTTTTTCTTTTATGGTTGAATTCCACCACTTTGTCCTTCTAGTCATAAATCATGGGGCTATGAGCCTTCAGCTAGTCCATACCCAATATGGTATCATAAGCCCCAAGTTTAACACTCTCAAATCTATTTGAAAAGTGTGGCCCTTTGACCACCACTCCATTTTTGGCACCCAATTGTCACACTGCAACATTTCACTATTTGACACTCTTACTTTAATTGGTTTTGCTTCTGAGGAACACAACCGATTCTATGTAGGAAACCCACATTTATTCTATATGAGCTTCCCGAAACTACAAGGAATAGCATCACTTGGTTCCTTACCAAAGCCAATATATGCACTGCCTCTACCTCTTTGGTGCCAGATAAAGCATTGAGAGATAGTTTGAACATCTCTTCTTGGTCCATCTCAGTTGTCTCTAGCATGTCAAGCACATCATCAGACAATATCTCCTTCTACTCCTCCACGATCATGGCTTGCAGTTGTGCTTGGGCTTTCATTTTGAATTGCATATGATAATTTGGTTCATATTTCTCTCTGCATCGGTAGCACAAACCATTGGCACGGCGATACTCACACAATTGTCTTGCCTTCCACAACTCCCCTATAACCACTTTTAGATTGCTTGGAAGATTCTCTGGTTTTTTCAGACCTCCACCATCCCGGCCACTCCCATGCTTTGATTTCCATGTTTTACTAAAGTTAAGGACATATTGTTGTACTCGATCTAACATACTTGCTCGATCCATTGTTTCTAGAACAAGTCCCTACACAGCCCCTCACAACTCCGGTTTCAGACCATTCACAAAATGAGAAACAAACAACACTTCATCATAGTAGGGATTATGCATCTATATTTCATACATCATATCATCAAATTGATTTTTGTATTCTGCTACTATACTAGTTTGTTTGATCTCCAACAATTTACCGAGCAACTTCCGGTGATCAAATGCTCTAAACTTCATCTCCATTGCATTAGCAAATTGCTCCCAATCTCCCAATTCATTCCAAGACTTATACACTTGCAACCACCGTGCTACATTTCCTTCCATGTGCAATATTGTTGTAGCCACCCACAACACTTTCGGGACATTGAATATTCTAAAATAATCGGTACATTTACCATGCCAGAGCTGGGGACTCTCCCCATTAAACCATGGAAATGATAATTTGGGTAACATATTCCTCATTTGTCCTCCTGCTTCTCTGGGCGAGTGTGAAATCAACCCAGAGGTTTCTTGCAAGACCCTGGTCGAACATCTGGTGTGCATACCTCCTGAGGCAAGTGATGGCTCATCTCCCGCTCTTGCCTACAAACCCGACAACGATGGTGTGAATAGTGCCTTCCTTGTCACCAACGTAGTCCCTCCATTAGCGCGAGTTGCCTCCATCTTCCATTCCATGGGATGCGTGCCACCGCCTGGGTAGTGGCCTCCATCTTCTTCTTAAGAAGTTGCTGCTCCTTGGAGTGCTAGTCCACCACCTTGGCCATCAACTCTATCTACATCACGAGTTATTGTTGCACGGTGTCGATTGTTCCCACTCACATGAACAAAAGATCAAGGCTCTCCATGATCAAGGCTAGTTTCTCCTCTAAATGTCCTGATGTTTCTTCCATCACCACTAGGACAAACTGGGTTTGCACCGATGGTTTTGGTGGAGCCATGTTGATCAATCACCAAGCCAAGCCAACTAGATTTCAGAAATTTTACACTGATCATCGAGAGATGATCAAAATTTGTCCCAAGCTCCCTAACCATTCACTGGAATTTTATAGCTTCAAGCCTGATCACAACATAGCTCTGATAGCAAATGTTACAACCCCTTGCCGTTGACCCTCACCAATGCTTGAGATTGATATAGGATATAAGATGAGAAAGTGATCTGGGAAGAATAGGAAGGCTTGGGGTAGAAGGCAACTAAGGAATAGTTTCATTCATTAATTTTTACAAGGGTTTTACACTGCCTCTCAACCCCATCGATTTCACCCTTTTCCCACCAGTCAAGTAACTAAGTGATAACTCGGTTTACAACTGAAAATGACAATAGGTAACAAGAACAATGTTTTCATAATCGTTGTTTACCATCACCCACCTGTTGGATGTTCACTGTCCTACTTCTTTATTGATCTGGCCCATTGAACTCTCTCTTAACAGAAGTTGCTAAACCGGTATTGCCAACACTGACTCCACTATTCTTCTTCTTCCTCTCTGTTGTTTGTGACACTCTTATGAAGCAACTACGTTACATTTCAACACCATCAGCCATCACTGTAGCATTCTCATTGCTAGGCCTAGAGATGATCAATGTGGTGTGGTCCCAGATTTGAATCTATCATACGATTATGGTTGGACGTGTATTTTCTACAATTACAAGGAAGATGCAAATTCTCACACATGTGAGTGCATCTTCTTAGCACACGTCTTAATAGAGGCATGCTAGTATAAATCTATGACATCACAAAATTCCAACTAAAGTATACTCGTCTGTACATAATTGGTGAGCATTAGGATTTGAACCTTGGTGGATAAAGTGTACACCAATAGATCCACCGCTCCACCCAGAGGTGTACTTGTGTGCCCCAATGTGCCACTGTCTTTAACGTGGGCATGGAGTGATTCGGGCAAAATGAACACACATTTGGGGTCACCAAATATGAAATATTCATTACCTTGTTCCAGTGCATATATGGTTCATCAAAATGTTTTAGTTTAAAACTATATGTGTGGTCTGACAAGGACAAAAAAATGTTTACATTACACTTGAAGGAAATCATAAATAAAAAGCACAACCTAACCGGAGGTTGGAAGCAATGTCCCTCGAATATTCAATAAAACAAAAACAAAATCTAAGGAGTATATGTAGCATCATCGTGTATTGGTCGTCTCTCGATTTCATTAGTACTGCGGCATGTTGCACTCAAGTGACCTTTGGCTGTTGTACCTCTCAACATCAGCACAATAGTCATAGATGGTGTATCCTAGCTGCATAGCTAGCATATGGTGCAGCTGCTCATCAGTGATCTAGCGCAGCTCCGGTGCAGTGTACCAATTGTACGATGATGCGCAGCTCTATGAGCAGTCGGTAGCACTGCTAGAGTAATCACAGACCTAGAGGCTAATGCCTTGGTACTCGATGACAAACGGTACATTGCTCTAGTATGTCTTGATGTAGCAACCCTGCATTGCCTAGTCCTTGTCGAGAGAATTTGGTTTTTCCTCAATTTCAAAAGGAAAAATGGTACTGGGGGAGAATAGGCTAACTAGGCCAACATGGCCCATTATGCCAAGCCAATCTAGCTGACAAGCTCAGTTGAGGATAAGGCACCGAGTCTTAGTGCCCTAGCCCCACATCGAGCGTAAGGGAGGCGATGGCGCTGGCGTCTGCGTCTTGCGGTAAAGCCTCCCTCCTGCGTCTTCCTGTGCTCCTATTTATCCGTAGTTCAGGTTCTTCTTTAGAAGAAGGTGAAATCATCAACTTTTCCCTATTTGCTAATTTCTAATCCTCCCAAGTCTGGTTGAAGCTCTGGCATGATTCTTGCATTCCCAAAGTCCTCTTGTGATCCTTGGCAACTGATCTATCCTCTTCTCACACGTGGATGTTGCTATTTCGAGTAACCCATGGTGAGTTGAGGAGGTGAACTTGGCTAGAGGCTTGAGGCTTTTGGGGAAGGAAAAGTGCATGAGGTTACTCTATTGTTAAGCTTGCAAGCTAACCTTGCTTGCTTGGTTAGCTCAACTGACTCGATGGTGGCTGATTTGCTTGGCACTTTGGGGCCTTGAAGTGAAGTTCCTTGTGGCTTGCTGTTCTTGTTTGACAAGGTCATCTCCTTAGCTTGGGAGTCGGTTCCATGGCTCTAAGAAGTTTTGATTGTATCTCGGGACTACTTAGTGAATTGCCTCATTTGGTGGTCTGTGGCTTTGTATCTCTAAAACTCTCGCCGATGTGTCTATGGCATTATAATAGCGATATTGTTTTCTGGGACATCATCTTTGATGATCCTACCGACACACTGACAATCAGTCAGTGCTCTGTTACTAATTTCCATTTTGTATTTAATTCTTTGCTTGAAAAAGGGCTAGACATTGATTGTCTTGGGGACCTTGCATGCCAGAAACAATATATAATGGCTTCTAGTTCTTATGTCGTTAAGCCTGAGGTTTTTGATGGTGTGAGCTTTAAACACTGGCAGGCTAAAACTAAACTTAAGCTAATGGACCTAAAATTATTTTGGGTCATTTCTGATCTCCTAGAACTTCCTTTGGAAGGAGAGGTGCTTAAATGCTAGGAGGATACGAATCATTCAATCCTAGATAGACTGTTAGCCGTCATATCCAATAGGCTTTTTGATGTCTACTCAAATTATACTTCTACTAAGGCACTTTGGGATAAGCTCGAACAAAAATTCTCTTAAGGAGACAATAGGAATAAGTCATTTACTGTAGAAAGCTATCTTAATTTTAAGATAGTAGAAGCAGATCTTTATTGGATTAGCTCTATGAGCTTCAGCTCTTTCTAATGGATCTTATACAATACGACTGCATTCTGCTGGAAAGCTTTCAAGTAAATGTGATACTGGCAAAATTACTGCCATCTTGGCATGACTTTGTGACCATTCGAAGATATATAAAGGAACGACTGACACTCTCTGAGTTGTCAGTCTCTATCAATGTCAAAGAGCAGGCACATGCTAGTAACAAGACTCCCCAGTCTCAAGTTCAAGCTCATCATGTTGAGACAAAGTTTGCAAGCAGTGGGGTGAAGAAGACAAAGAACTCCTCCCAAACCAAATGAAAGCAAATAAAGAAGAAGGAGAAAATTGTCTATTACATTTGTGGAGGCCATTATGCAATTAAGCAAAATGAACTTAATTCTAAGTTATAACTATGAGAAAAGCTCAAAATATGAGGTTTATGTGCAAGCTAAGAAACCACAAAAACTAATTCATACAGTTGAAGGGAGAAACATTTCACCACTTTAGCTAGTCCATTATAATCTTTGTAGATGAATGGCACATTAACTAAAGGTGGAAAAAAGATATTTCTTAACCCTCATAGATGATTTGACTAAGTTTAGTTACATGTACTTACTTAGATCGATAGGTAAAGCACTAGAACACATTAAAATTTATAAGGCCGAAGTGGAAAACCAACTAGAAAGAACAATTAAATTATTAAGGTCACACTGAGGATGAGAATACATCTTTAAGGAATTTTCCTAATACTATGAAGAAAGTGGAATAATGCATGAAATTACTCCACAATACTCACCCAATCTAATGGAGTTGTCAAACAAAAGAACTTAACTCTATGTGATTTGGTTAACACCATGTTACAAAGTTTAGGTATGTTAAACTCATGGTGAGATGAAGCAGTTCTCACAGCTAATTATGTCTTAAATAGGGTTCCACCTCATAATCACGAGGAAACACCTTATAAAGGATGGAAGGGGAGAAAACATAACCTAACTTTTCTTTGGACTTGGGTTGCCTTGCAAAGGTTACATGTGCCATTACCAAAGAAAAGAAAGCATGGTCTGAAGATCATTGATTGTGTCTTTCTATCTTATGCTCATCATAGCACAACTTATAGGTTTCTAGTGGTCAAATTAGGTGAGCAACATTGCTAAATGTTTTTATGGAATCTCAATGTGGAGTACATGACCCCTAGGTATCTACAAGGCAGGCCGAACGGACCGTCCAGGAGAGGATGGGCCGGGCTGGCAGCATGAAGATGGATACCACCTGGGCTGCTTCCAACGTATGTGACACGAGAACTCTAAAGATAGCAACTGCCCTTGTTTAGGTAGGATACGATTATAATCCTGACCGTTATCATGTTCAACAGATAAGGAAAAGAGATACGATCTCCACCTTGTAACAGATCAAGACTCTTCCTTGTAACCGCACCCTTCTGCTATATAAAGGGGGGTAGGATAACATCATCATGAGGAGAAGATCATCAGCAATAGGCTAGATACACATAATCCCAGAGCACAGGACTAGGGTATTATCTCCTCCGCGAGAGCTTGAACCTGATAATTCTTGCATCTTGTGCTACCATCGAGTTTGGATCCAACGCCTAGCCCCGTTTTTATTATTACCGACAACAAACGTCGACAGTTGGTGCGCCAGGTAAGGGGTGCGTCAGGATCAATCTCGTCAAACTCGATGCAATCCCTATCGAGTTGTTGACACCTTCGCGCTCGCCTAGGCCTTCCGCTTCGGGAGCCTGGACTTTGTTGCCGATAACCTCGGTAGGCTCACCCTTTCGGATTCGGACTAGATCCAATCTGGAAGGGGTGCCATTGCTCCTTCGCCCGAACAACCACTCAGATCGAGGAATATCACGGGGTCTGCTCCTCGACTCAGACATGGAAAAGGCCCGGTCAAGGACAGGTCCTGAGTGGTGGGCAACATCACCGACAAATCACTCGGATACGGAAATAAGTTCAATCTATCCCCTTGTTCCCCTAACTCAAAAAGCAATGTGGGAAGCTTTCAAGGCTTTCGCGGCATCTTCGTGATTGAAAACCATCAGACTGAGTCCCAATAGCAGAAGGATGCTGCAGAGGCAGAGCGCCTTTGTCGTGAGGCCTAGGAGGCGCGGGCGAAGTCTCTTCAAACCAGAGGCCGCAACATCAATGAGGACATCCTGCAGACGAAGATTGGGAACCAATCAGTTATCCACACCCCTCAGCAGAATATCATCGCCTTAAAGACGCTGCTTGACACCCTAGGACCAATGCTCGGTCCCAACAGCCCAGCTGCCCCGATCGTGGCCAAAGTCAAGGCCATGGTGACGGCGGCAGCAATTCAACACAACCAGGAAGAGCTAGTGGAGAAGGTGTGCTCTCGCGCCCGTACAGCCACTCAGACTGCAAGTAGCCATACTGCCCACAGTCGGTCCATGCGTGGCCGACAAGAGCTTCGTCGAGGCGAGGACACCCGTCGGAACATTAGCCGTGATCTTCGCTTGGACCTTAATGCCAGGCGACGTGAGCGGGAAGATGACGAGCGCCGTCGGTGCGAAGAAGACTATGAGCATTTTGGCATCGTCCGTGATGGCCGGGACGACCGCAGGGATCTACACCGCCACAGCCGGAGCGATGACGAGGGCCGCCAAGTTAGAACGCAACCTCAACGATCTCCGCAACGACATAGCGACGGGCCCATTGATGGTGTCCGCGCTTTCACTCCCCGGCTCCGCCTAGTGGTCTGGCCCGAAGGTTTCGATCCTAAGGGCATCACCAAATTCGATGGGGAGAGGGACCCAGAAGCTTGTTTACAGATCAATTCTCTTGCTATCAAGGCAGTCGGAGGTGACCACAATGTGATGGCGAACTATTTGCCAGTCACGCTCACCCCGTTGGCTCAAGCTTGGCTCATAGGACTTCTAGAGAACTCTATAGATTCATGGGGAGATCTTTGTGACCAGTTCATCGTCAATTTCCAGGGCACCTACGAGAGACATGGAACCCCTTGGGACTTGTACCAGCTCCATTAGAAGAAAGATGAGTCTCTTCGGGGGTTCATCAGGCGCTTCATGCAGAAAAAGAACACCATTCGGGATCTCTGAAGCGGTCATCATAGCGGCGTTCCAAAAGGGCGTCTACGATGCCGACTTGATCAAAAAGATGTCCCAGAAGCCGCCATCTACGGTAAAAGAGATGTTCACCCTAGCAGATCGCTATGCCACAGCCTCAGATGCCCTAGCCGAGCGCCAGGAGGATCGTCCACGACAGAGGGACAGAAAGGACCACACCGAGTCCTCCAAGCAGAAGGACATGAAGCGGAAAAGCAAGGAATTGGTTGCGATAGCTGAGCGTGGTTGGCCTCGAGCGCCTCGGACAGACGACAACGACAATGTAATGGATGCAGTTTGTCCTTTTCATCCCAAGGGGAAGCATGCTTCCAAGGACTGCTTCACTCTTAAAAGGTTCACGAAGGAAAGCAACAAGCGAACGGGCCAAGATAAAGGAGAGGCGAGCAAGAAGCAAGACCCCCCTGAAGATGATGGAGGCGAATACCAGATGACTGAATGCGAGCTCAACTACATATTCGGGGGCTCGGCAGCGTATGAGTCCAAACGGAAGCAAAAACTGACCGCTCGGGAAGTCAACGCAGTCACACTGGCAACTCCCCAATATTTGAGGTGGTCCAAAGTCCCAATCACATTCGACTGCTCAGATCATCCCGACCATATTCTTTATCCCGGTAGATATCCTTGGTACTCGACCCCATTATTTGCAATGTCAGGCTCAAGAGGGTGATGGTCGATGGAGGGAGCGGACTCAACGTTCTTTTCTCCCAGACCTTCGACGATATGAAGATCCCCTGCTACGAGCTGAAGCGCGGATCATCGCCGTTTCACAGGGTAATCCTTGGGACCTCGACGGTACCACTCGGGCAGGACCAAGAACAACTACCAGACGGAATACCTCAACTTTGAAGTAGCTGATTTCAAGACGGCATACCACGCCATCTTGGGAAGGCCGAGCCTAGCCAGATTCATGGTTGTGCCTCATTACACTTATCCTTGCGCTGAAGATGCCAGGACCAAAGGGCATCATCACAATTCGTGGCGACGTCAAACAATCCTTCGTGTGTGACAAGGAGAGCTGCGAGATGGCTGAGAAGCAGGAAGCAGTGGTTGACCGAGAGAAGATCTGTCTGGCAGCTACGCTTCACCAGGACGAAGGAGACGTTCCAACCAAGAAGCAGGCCAAGCAGAGCATGAAACCCGATGAGGGAGTCAAGAAGGTGATACTTGACCTGTCCAACTCGGCCCAAACGGCCTTGATTGGGACAGAGCTCGATCACAAATAGGAAGACGCGCTCGTCACTTTCCTTGGGCGAACTGGGATATTTTCACTTGGAAGCTATCTGATATGCCCGATGTCCCTAGGGAGGTGATCGAGTACTCCCTCAACGTCGACGAGAAGGCGAAGCCTATCAAGCAGAGGCTCCAGCGGTTTGCACAAGACCGCCGTGATGCCATCAGGGAAGAAATCAGTAAGCTTTTAGCCGTAGGGTTCATAAAAGAAGTGTATCATTCCGACTAGTTAGCGAACCCAGTTCTTTTTGCAAAAAGAATAAAAGTTGGTGCATGTGTGTTGATTATACCGATCTCAATAAGGCATGTCCAAAAGATCCATTCGGATTACCTCGTATTGATCAGGTGGTGGATTCAACCGCTGGGTGTGAGCTTCTAAGTTTTCTATATGCTTGCTCGGGATATCACCAGATCATGTTGAAAGAAGAAGACTGCATCAAGACCTCGTTCATCACCCTGTTTGGTGCCTTCTACTATATCACAGTGCCATTCGGGTTGAAAAATGCTGGCGCAACCAATCAACGCGCAATACAGCGGTGTTTTCATACTCAACTCAGACGCAATGTGGAGGCATACGTGGATGACATCGTCGTCAAATCTCGCATAAAGGAGGACCTCATATCTGATTTGGCCGAGACATTTGAAAGCCCGAGGGCCTACAAGATGAAGCTCAATCTCGAGAAGTATGTCTTCGGAGTCCCTTTGTGAAAACTACTCGGATTCATCATGTCGCATCGCGAATCGAGGCAAACCCGGAGAAGTTCAATACCATCCTGAAGATGAAACCCCCGACTTGCCAAAAAGACATCCAGAAACTCACAGGATACATGGTGGCATTCGTTAGATTCATTTCCCGCCTGGGATCACGGGGGATGCCATTTTTCAAGCTCCTAAAGAAGCAAGGAAACTTCCAGTGGACTCCAGAGGCGCAACAGGCTTTCGAGGATCTTAAAGCATTCCTGAATACACCGCTGGTATTGGTCTCACTAATGCCCGAAGAACCTCTTTTGCTCTACATAGTGGCAACGACTCATGTAGTTAGCGCCACAATTGTTGTGGAGCAAGAGGAGGCATGACACCTACAAAAGGTTTAGCGCCCAGTCTATTTTGTCAGCGAAGTGCTGGGCGAGTCTAAGGTACGGTACCCGCAAGTACAGAAGCTACTATACACCGTACTACTTACCTCTCGCAAGCTTAAGCATTATTTCCAAGAACATTCGATTTCGGTGGTTACTTCCTTTCCAATTGAGGACATACTTCACAATCGGGAAGCCACTGGGAGAATCACGAAGTGGGCGGTCGAGCTTGGAGCTTTTGAGATTTGTTTCAAGCCACGAATTGCCATCAAGTCCCAAGTCCTCGCCGACTTCACCGCCGAGTGGATAGAGCTATAGAATCCCACAGCCATTGAGGAGCTCGAGTACTGGACAATGTACTTCGATGGTTCTCTCATGCTCAGTGGCGTGGGGGCTGGCGTTGTGCTCATCTCCCCGGCAAGGGATCGGCTGAAGTACGTTCTTCAAATCCACTTCCCAGCATCAAACAATGCCACCGAGTATGAGGCACTCATCCACGGGCTTCGTATCGCCATATCGCTCGGTATCCGATGATTGACGGTTCACAGGGACTCCCAGTTGGTGATTAATCAAGTGCAGAAGGACTGGTCGTGCGTTGGTGATAATATGGCAGCATATTGCCAGGAAGTGCGCAAGCTAGAAGGCAACTTCGATGGGCTGGAGCTTATTCATGTGCTACTCCAAGACAACAAAGCAGCAGACGAGCTCGCAAGATCAGGCTCTAGTCGGGCGACAGTCCCGGCTGGTGTATTCGTTGAAGAGCCCCACAAACCCATGATAAGCCGACAATAGGAATTGTTTAAGCCAGAGGAAAAGCCAGGCGAGGCGGAGGTTTTAGTCATCAACCCCGACTAGACAACTCCATTTTTGAATTATCTGTTGAAAGAGGAGCTCCCCGAGGATCGCGGGCAAGCAGATAGGGGTGGGCATTTTTAAACCGAAAACCGAACCGAACCGAACCAAAATAACTAAAATTATCGGTTTTTTCGGTTTTCGGTTTTCGGTTCGGTTTTTTTCTAGCACTGTTCGGTTTACGGTTTACGGTTCGGTTTTGTATGTTTGGAAACCGAACCGACTCGAAAACCGAATTACAAACCAGTCCCGCGCCGAGACTTCGAAGTCTTCGCTGTTTCAAGTGGCGTGGTCATGATCACTTGGCCGCCAACACAGCCCACCAAATTTCACACGGACAAGACCGATTCACGAATCGCCAAAGTCCCGACTCCCCAAACCAAATCCCAAATCACTCAAATTTTGGCCTTTGCGGCTTTGCCCTCATGCCTGCGCCCTTGCCCTTGCCTTGCGGTCAGAACCCTAGCCTACCCGGCTTCCCATCCCATGATCCCAAGACGGCCGTGAGCGGCGGCCAGACCGGCTTATGCTAGGGCCAGCAGCGTCAAAGGCCCAAATGGAGGGCCATCCCATCCGCATCCAGCTCGGCCACCATCCCATGACGGCGTCGCCGACGAGTCACCGACATCATCAAGAATCCCATGAGGCGGTGACGGCCATCCCAGCCAGCCATCCTGAGCCGACGGCCCAACGCAGCCCCCAGCCGACAAGGCGATGCAGAGGGCGCGGCTGGGGTCCTCCTCCGACGCCCCCGGGGCCGCAGACTCTGCCGAAGACGGCATGGTCGGTCCCTTCTCACCTCACTTCACCTCACCCTTCCCCGCAGATCTTGCTTCTCCCTAGCCCGCCAAGTTCTAAACTCGCAATTCATTTCTTGGGATCTTTTCCGCACTGTTAAGATCTGTCTTGATGTGTGATGTAATGTGTGATGGATGTTTGAATTGTCAAGCATAGTTTGTTTGTGATTTTGCTCTCGATATGTGACGCTCGATTCGCTATAACCCGATATCTACTAGTTGGATCTCGAATGTTCATCGCCTTCCTAGTGCATGTAGTAATGATAAATCTTCGATAGCATAGGGAAATATCTAGCAACATGACCTTTTGCGATATGGCTCGTTCTTGTGTTGCATGGTCACTTGTTTTTGCAGACCTTCAAGTTTTTCTAGCCGGGAGTGGCTATTAGGCACTTAAACTTGTGCTATGATACAAAATACAAGAGTTGGGGCAATTATCCTGTGAAACAGCTTCTTTACCATTCAATCCTTTTGTTCCCTAGGAGAGGTCTTATAATGCCGCTTTTATTTGATTTTGATTTACGTATTAGTCTTGGTCCTCTTGGATTTGGCGAGGTACATGCTACCATCTTCTAGATTAGAATTTAGAAACAAGAGGTTGGGCTCCCATGCAAGAGATGAATATAGGCGATCCCTTTCATTTCTCAAGGATAATTCGGTTAGCAAATAATCGAAAAACCGAACCGATTAATTCATTTATTCGGTTCGGTTTTTCGTTGTTCGGTTTCGATTCGATTAAGAAGTTCAAAACCGAATTTTTGTAAACCAAAAACCGAACCGAAAAAACCGAATGCCCAGGCCTAAAAGCAGAGCGCGTCACGCGCCGAAGCAAAAGTTACGTGGAGGTTGCCGAGGAACTCTTTCAGAAAAGTGCCTCTAGAGTCCTAAGATGCTGCATGTCAGAGCAAGAAGGGAGGAATCTTCTAAAAGAAATCCACTCAAGAATTTGTGGACATCATGCAGCGTCAAGCACCTTGGTAGGCAAGGCTTATCGCCAAGGATTCTTCTGGCTGACTGCTGTATCAGATGTGGAAGACATCGTCCGCACCTGCGAAGGGTGTCAGTTCTTTGCTCGGCAAATACACGTGCCAGCGCAGGAGTTGCAGACCATCCCGATCACCTAGTCGTTCGCAGTCTAGGGGCTCGACATGGTTGGACCCCTAAAGAAGACTCAAGGTGGTTTCACTCATCTCTTCATCGCCATCGATAAATTTACGAAGTGGATCAAGGCCAAGCCAGTCGCCATAATCACAACAGCGAAAGCCAGGGAATTCTTTCAGGAGATTGTGGTCAGATTTGGCGTACCAAATAGGATTATAACTGATAATGGCACTCAATTCAGAGGCGAAGAATTTCAGAATTGGTGCGACGAGCTCAGCATCAAAGTCTGCTTTGCTTCCGTGGCTCATCCCCAGAGCAATGGGCAGGTTGAGCGGGCTAATGGCATAAAGCAAGGATCTTCGATCGTCTCAAACCATACGCTACGCGATGGGTAAAAGAATTGCCTTCGGTTCTCTAGGGGCTGAGAACTACCCCCAGCAGGGCAACCGGGCAGCCACCTTTTTTCCTGGTCTATGGCCCAGAAGCGGTCTTGCCGACCGAATTGGCATTCGAATCCCCGCGGGTTCGGAGTTACAAGGAAGCCGAGTCAGAGGAAAACCAGATGGAAGATCTCGACCGATTGGAGGAAGCCAGGGACATCGCAGCAATCTAGTCGGCCAGGTATCTCCAGGGTCTGTGTCGCTATCACGATCGGAATGTTCGAAGCGAGCATAAGCTCTCGCCAAGCTAGAAAGGCCCTACATCGTCAATGAGGTGACGCACCCGGGGGCTTATAGACTCAAGCGTGAAGACGGCGTGGTTATTGCCAACACATGGAACATAGAGCAACTACATCGCTTTTACTCTTGAATTTTGTACATTAATCATGATTATTATGAATAAAGTTTTTCTTGACTTGCTACTCAATTGATACTAAATTAAGCAGTAAGTCGGGGGCTACACCTAATAGTGTTACGCATGCGCAACACGTCCGATGAGTTGTCTTTTACTTCTCTTTCCTAAACGATTGCGATTGAGCCTGAGTGCACCAACTTCAAGTAGCGAAACTCTGACCCCATGAACGGAGAACTCTAGTCACTCAAAACGCGTGCCTAGGAGAAAGAGCCATGAGCCAATTCCCGACGCCTGGGGGCTAGACTAGTCGGGCAAAGTGCTTAAGCGAAAGAGGATAAAACCACTCGGGCAAACTCAAAGATCAGAAGGGAAGAAAGAGTAAACGACATTAAAATCTTATAAAACCGAACATTAGGCCCGAGTATATTATTACACTGCATAAATTTTACAGGCAGCTAAACCTAAGCGCTATGCGCGTGGCCTACTGCATCAATGAGGGCTTCCCTCGCTTCGGCAACCTGCAGGACGACCTCGATCAGCACATTGACGTCGATGGCATCGCGGGCAGTGGCCTCTTGTTTTGCGAGCTCAACCACGACTAGCTCGTAGTCAGCCCAAAGCTCAGCAAGGAAGGCCTCCTCATCGTTAGGCGCCGGGGGCACCTCATCTTCAAGGTCAAAAACCAGCTCCTCTGTTGAAGGAGGAGACAACGGGACTTCGTTGGCTAGCGAAGAAGAACGAGACGAGGAAGCAATCGAAGGTTGGCGGAAGAGGTCGAAGGTTGCCGGGCGAATGAGGATCGAGAAATGGATGATTGCTCTCGCAGCGGTGACATCCTTATATACCTAGAGTATAGAAGTCAAACAGCTTCGAATAAATGCCAGTGCGGGAAGCCGAAGCGGTTCCGTGTCAGCATAAGAAGCTGAACTGAATAAGAACGGGCATGCAAGCATTAATTCGAAGGTCTGTTGGGAAACAACAAAACCATCATGGTCAAGAGTTAATTCTAGGAGACAAAAGTTAATTCCAGATGATAGGGTGGAGTAATTACAATCAAAATTCCAGACAATACATCACGCAAGACTCAAATCCAGATTTTCTACCAAAGAGGCGGATGTGTCCTCGACTTCCTCGAAGAGGGCAACAACTTGTTCGTCATCAACAGTGCCGGCAAAGCCCTCCTAGACAGCTTCGAGATCCACTCGGGGATACAAGGACTTCACGATTTTCAGAGCCTGACTAGCGCTTGTGGTCGCCGTTTCCCGAACGTGGGACTGAAGCTTCTCGCGCCCCTCTACCAATCGAAGGATGATTTCATCCTCATTGCTCAGTCCTGCCTCTTCAGGGTTCAGGAACTTCGCCATCGCCTCGGAAGCTTCTCGAAGCCTAGCACACAACGCCTCGGCAACCTTGACCCTCTCGCCAAGGACGCAGAATTGGGCCTGTGTCTTCCTCTGATATTCTGCAAACAAGCCGGATCGTCGCCAAAAGCTCTACAAATGTAAGGAAAGATGAAGCCGAGTTGAGAAACATACCTTCCAGCTCCTGACCCAGCTTCTCTGAGTTGGTTCGGGCTTGGAATTTTGAGCTTTTTAGCGCCTTGAGCTTCTCCTCAGACGCCTTGAGCTCTTCTCAAAGGCCAGCGATGGTTGAGTCCCGGGCTACAGCGGGAAAAGAGTTAGAAGACAAGCAGTCAAAGTCCTACAACAAGATGGCCGAAGACATTTACCTCGGAGGGTGCCTGCCAGGTTCAGCTTTTCCTCCTTCAGGGATTGAACTTGGGCCTAAAGCTTTCGAAGCTCGGCTTGGCCCTCACTCCGAACCCGTTCGACCTCAGATCTGCCCTCAGCACGGGCCCGCTCGAAGTCGGCCTCGTGCTCCCACCGTAGTTTAAGCTTCGGGAGTACCTCCTGGGGGATGGCATCCCTCTTCTTAGAGCAGTCCCCCATGGCCTGAGTATCACAAGAAATAAGATTAGCAAAAGACATTCCGACCGCCATGGGCAAAGAAGAAGAAAGGGCTGACAAGCTCACCCAGATCAATCTTGCGCTCTCAATAGCATGGTGGTAAAGCTCCTCCAGCATTTTCTTCTCATCCTCATTGCCAAAGACTCCCACTCGTCCTCCTCGTTGCATAGTATGATTCGTACTAGAGGCTTGCGGTGAGGGGAAGTTGTAGGGGCTCCCAATGGATTTCTTCAATTGGGGAGGAGCAGGAAGCAATCTCTAGGGCCATTGGCCTCATAATTGGCCTAGGCGAAATGTTTGGCGGTGGCGGAGGCATCTCAGATTCAACAGCCACCTTGTCACTCCCAGGTTCGGTCCCGGCAGTTGGCAAAGCGGACTCGGTCGGACTCGGGTTGATTTCAGCCCCCTCGGGTGAGGAAGCAGTCAGCGAGGCCCTCCTCGCTTGGCCCCCAGCGCTCTCGTTGCCGTCTCCCTAGGCCGACTCGGCTGGAGCATCCACGGGGATCTTGTCCGATAGAACTCTGTAAAAAGAGAAAAGAAATCAAGACACAATCCAACAGATCAAGAGTATGGGTCGATAGGGAAGCTAACCTATCGGACTTCCTTATTTTGACCCTGGATACTTTCCGGGTGGCAGAACCGCTCGGGGGAGCATCCGGTTTTGTGTCAGACTTGGGGCGGGGAGGAGTCGACCACGCCAAGGGTTGGGCCGTAGGATCCTCGATCGTGGAGCTCCCAGACGCGTGGGGTGGTCCCCGAGCCTCTCCGACCGTCGGCTCCTTTCCCTCCCCGGTGCCTGGCACTACGCTGGGCTTTGGAGGCACCACGTGAGATGCCGACTCCGCCATGTGCGGCGCCGGGGGCTCCTTAATGGTAGGTCCTCCGGCCAAGTGCGAAGGCGTGTGGGCCTCCTCGGCGCTTGGCCTTTTCTCCCACTCGCTTTTCTTCCCTTGTAAGGACCAAGAGGCTTCTTTAAACTTAGCGCCTTGGTGCCGGGGTGTGGGGGGAATAGGAGCATCAGAGAAGAAGGCAATTCGGTCCTAAAGAAGGTGGCAATCACTGATCCAATTAGCATTCAATCAAAGGTTAGCAATCAGAAACTAGCAAATGCAAAAATGCTCACCGTAGGAGGGGGGAACTTCGCGCAAAAAGGCTTCAGGCGACCCGTGAGCAGGATCACCGTGCTGAGGGCGAAGAGGTCGCTCATCCGATCGACCAGTACCTCTCTGGGAATGACTTCAGGCACCTCACGGGTGGGATCATCCAACCCGGTGTGCTCAAATCCTAGGTGGATCCTCTCCTTGAGAGGCTGTACTCGGCGCCGAGAGAAGTTGACAACAATATCAACCCCGGTCAAACCCGTCTCCTTCAAGCCATCGATCAGCTTCAGAAGATCTTCCGCTTGGTCCATATCGCAGCTTGGAGGAGTTGTGACCCAAGAGGCCGAGAATGTGGGCGTGAGTCCGGTGCAAGGGGGAAGAAAAGGACCGGGATTGGAGCAGTAGAACCACTCCTTATGCCAGCCCTTGTTGGAAGTTTTGAAGGGGATAGAGAAGTAAGCCTTCTTCATCCCGTCGCGCAGCTGGAAGCCGGCACCTCCAACCACCTTAGGTACATTCTTGTCTGGGGTAAGGTTTGAGAAGAAATAGGTGGCGAAAAAGGCTAAGATGTGGGTGAATTCCAAGAAACACCTCGCACAAATGCACGAAGATGGAAATTTGGAGAATGGAGTTGGGATTTAGGTTAATTAATTCGATTTGGTAGAAATGGAGAAGACCACGAAAGAAAGCGCTGCTGGGGAGGCCAAACCCACGCTGGAAAAAAGGTTCGAAAACCACAATCTCATCAGATTGAGGAGTGGGGACGGATTCACCTGCGGCTGGCCACGCGCAAATCTTCGCTAAAGGAGGAAGAACTCCAGAAGCGACTAACTTCTCCAAGCGCTCCTCCATTGTTATGGAAACAGCCCAATCCTTGGGTGAGGGCTTCGCGGGAGCACTCTGGGAGGAGGAAGAGGAAGACATCTTCGGAAAGATTTAGCAGCAGCGCAAGATTGGGGAATGCGGCGGCGGTTAACCCTAGCGGTGGAAATTGATGCGGAAATATCTGAACTCAGAAGATGAAGGGGCAGGTGAGAGCAGTGCGGAAAAAGCCTCTTTGTCTGCACCAAGCCTTATATTTATAGGAAGCAACGCTGAATTTCACCCTGAGCGGGAAAAGTTGTTTCGCCTTCCATATTTTGCCTGGACTCGACCTAGGGTATGCCCTTGATGGGCCGCCAGTTGTGCATCACAACTGTCGCGCACAAATGCTCTTAGGCCAAATTTAGTTTGGGATGTGGTACGCCCCATGATGGGCCAATTGCCAATAACCATATTGAGCGGAATTTGGGCACATTCCAAACTGAATCATAATGTCTTCTTGTGATATGCTTCATGATAGGTCGAATGCTGGTTACCGCATAAAACGGAATTAGACATCACAAGTTGATTCAAAACAAAGATTCCAAGGGTGCGCCCCATGATGGGTCGCCAACTGTGTACCATGAAAATCGAATACAGGTACCACTCAGATAATCCATGGTATGCCTCAGGATAGGCCAAAAGCTGTGCGCCATGACAATGGAGCACGGGTACCACTCGGCTAAAGCCAACCTGTGCAAGGGTATGTCCCAAGCCGGGCCGACTGCCAATGTCCCAATAATTGGGCTAGGGTATGAAATGCTAATTGAGTCCTCTGCAATCTCTTTGCCTACAGCATGGCACTCGGCACGAAGAAGGAACCAGTCGGGAAACCATGGCAAGAACCAACACTACAAGAAACAGGGAAAAATTCGTGGGCCAAAAACCCACGAATTTAGGCCAAAACAAGAAACAGTATTATATGGCAGTAATGTGCATTATTGTGTTCAGCAACAGTACACAAATATGGATCATGTGCATCAAGATCTTTGTTTGGTGTGAACTAGCTCTGTTGTATAATCTAAGATCCTATTTATCAAAAAAAACATTTCATTTCACAAAGTAGTCTACAATATTTCATTATCTGTGCTTGCTAAAACAACCAATGTGAAGCTACCCTATCCTCAACTGCCCATAGTAATATCTTGTCTTATTCATCCTTATTTGTGTTTATCTCACAGTGGTGATCCTTGCCATCCCTTTATTTGTTTGATGAGGTTTTGATGTACATGTTACCATTTACATTAATTCAAAGATAGCATTGGGCACCGGGCAGAGTTGCCCCAAAGTAGTTTCGCTTTTTGAACTCAATTATCAATATAAATGGGCAAAATTCATAACTAATAGTAGGGAGTTTAAAATTACATTTTAAACATAAAGATTGTATTGCCGAGAAACCAAGCATTACTTAGTAGTTATAATCGTTATCTACTACACACACATGCCACTTCTAGTGCTAGAAAATCTCATGTTTAAGATCCTAAACGATGCTCATGTACACATCAACTATAAAATCATGCACCTACTCCAATCATAACCTTATAATCTCCTCCCGATGGGGTTTTCTCTACCTTACGGCATTACTTAATGCACAAACCGACTAGAATCGGTAGTGGATTCGTATGTACACCACCTACAAGAATGAGTGAAATTAAGGAGAAAACATGATATAATTTCCTTTTCGATTATCAGCAATGAAACACATAAATCTGATTATAGTTTTGAAGTGGCCTCTATATAAACACATTATCTGATTATCATTAATAAGGGCAACTCAACTATAAGCATGCACATGAACATTCCGAATAAAGCTCACTAGCCACAAGAGCATCAATCATGACTAAAGTGAGCATGTTAGCGAATAGTTTAGTATGTCAAAATCATGAAATTAGAATGCATGCTCAACAGGGAAGAAAAAGAATCTGCGAGACACAATCACAAGATTAATTCAAGCTGTTCCTTGCAATATTACCTCTACTAAAAGATTGAATCAACCTTTTAACTCTTTAAAACCGGTTTAAAACTAAGTCACCGAAATATACAAAATTTCGGCATGACCTCTCTAGTAAATAGGACATCCACTCAGCAGACAAAAAAGCATTTGCAGTTATAATATATATATATATATAAATCTCTCAAACCAAAAGAAGACATTCTAGCAGATTCTTAGATAATCAATCACACATCCAACGACACTTTTAGGATAGATAATGAATCACACATCCATGTTCTACCTCGGAGATTCACACGGCACTTTTAGGATAGATAATCAATCAAACAATATAATCCATGTTCTACCTCGAGAACGCATCATCAACACTACTAATTCTTCCGAATGTATTACGGGTAAAGTCATTACTTGCCGATCTTGTTTATCTCGAAGTTCTTTTGTTCTTGGCATTAATTTGTTGAGCAGTCTTATTAATCTGTGGGCGATGATTCATCAAGTTTCCCCATCTTAGGTGCCTTTTCAGAGTGGGGAACGCAAAATAACAAAATAAAGCAATTAGCAGCCTTTCATTATTCAAAGATCTGTACAATATTCAGACTTAACAAAGCAATCTAGTATGTTGTAATATCCTCACTTAGCTTTTAAAGCTCAAGTTTCCAAAGTCACAATCATAAAGATATTTGACATATTCTATATTCAGTTCTACAGCATCAAGATGGATTATTGAGAAGAATTTGTTTTACACACAGGATTTAGATTCACACAGAGAGGGGGGGTTTGGAGGAGGTACACAGCTGTCCACTTACCAACTGCCTAGCTATCATAGTCACATCTTTCTCAATCCATGTCAGTTCTTTCAAGCAATTATCACATGTTTTTGCACAATGTCAAGGATCAAACATCTCTCCAAAGTGGATCAGTTGTAGTAGGCGTCTGCAGTCCACATCATTTTCACAGTAACTAACCTATAGAAAGAGAATATGACAAGCTAAGATGCTTTCCAAACTACAACGCAACAAGAAGCATGCATTAATTTATTCCTAGATATTTACTGGCTATCATGTGTGTGTTGCTTTCATGTTCGTATGCACACATACCAAGTAATAAATTTCTAAAATGAGAAACTACCTGTTGAAAAGTTGTATATTGATGAAAGAGAATAGCTGAGTAATCGGTTTACGATATAAGAAGGATGGCACCTGCAGCAGACACAAATAAGGTTATTTAACTCACTTGGACAAAGCTATCAAATCCTCAATTGATTAATCACCCAAAGGTGTCGACAAAAACTCAAAAATGTTTCATCATAAAGAATAAATTTAGCAAATGAATCCATACATGGATACAATGTAGAGTTGTAGTCTACTGAAATGATATCAAGAACTCAGCCATTACAATTAACATTTACTGTACCACAACAAAAAGGCAGTAACAAATTCTATAATTTCATGAGGAAATGCGACATTTGAATCCTTGCATCTCTTAAGAGTGAAAATGTCAAATATTGCTTTTGTTCCATAGGAGCATGTGAAAAGCCATACCCTTTGTCATGATTGTAGAAAGAGGGAGCATATAAACCGCATTGCCAACCGACGATCGTCGCATACTCTTGAAGCCGCCACGAGGATAGAAGATCCTCATATCAATTTGCAACCAATTCAATGCGGAATGCATTTATACGTATTCTTGCCAAGACATTGATGTACCATTCTTTGGTCAAAACTAATTTTGTCAAAGAAAATTAACAGGAAAATGAGGTTCAAATAAGTCTTGGATGAATTTATATGTATTTTGGTCAAGAGAAAATGGTCTACTTGAAAAAATTATTAAGTGAAAGTGGGTCTTGAATTTATCCACCGAATTCAACCAATCACAATGCACGATACATAGCTCTTGTTCAAATCTACATATGAACGGATGGTTTTCGTGTAAATTTTTCTTGGTAATCTTGTATTTGGATTTCATATTTTATTTATAATTTCACTAAATCCTCTCATTTTATGCCAAGTAATAGATAGCAGTCAACAAGTACAACATGCAAAATCAAATCATTCTCATGAAAACCTAGCTAGGCATTTCATCAAACACCATGTGGACAAGCTAATTCCCCCCAAATTTATACCTCAAAGCTTTTTCCATGGAGGAAGGAGGGGGTGGGGGAGAGACTGGAGGAGGCGCTGGCCGGAGGAGGCGCTGGAGGAAGCGTCGGCATTCTTCTTCTTCTTTCTTGCCCAGTTGCTCTTCTTTTTCTCGCCTGACAGGGAGAAAGAGAGGGCACCGCCATGTCATGGATCTTTGGTCTTGCTCTGCTTTGTCGATCTTCTTTGGTTCTCTTCACAGAAGAAGGGCGGCGACACCAAAGCGCTGGGAGGGTGGCGCTTGGCTTGGGAGGCCAGAGGTGGCGCCACGAGGGAGAGACAGGCGGCGACACAAGCGTCGGGAGGGAGGAGAGCCGACTGGGAACAGCAAGCAGGAGGAGACGCTTCAATTGAATCGGAAACAGCAAGCAAGGAGAGGATCGAGCTAGGAGCGAGGCTGACAAGCCAAGCAAGCGAGGCGGGCGCTAAGGCAAGCGGAGAGGATCGGCCAAGGCGCCCGTGAGCGTGAGAGGAGCCGTGAGAGATTAGATTCCTAGCGGGTTATTAAATTCCTAGCCACGAATTTAGAATTGTGGGTCTTGTGCAAACCGATTTAATTTAAATATATAAATTGTGGGTTTTTAGGCCCACGAATTTAATTAAATACGTGGGTTTTTTGTAAACCGACGAATTTAAATATATAAATTCGTGGGTTTTTTTTTGCCCACGAATTTAAAAAACCCACGAATTTTTCACTGTTTCTTGTAGTGCAAAAGCACTTGGCATAGAACGCGGCTCGGCCAAAGTGCAACTAGGAGGACGACAACTCGATTGCAGAGCAGTCGGGGGCTACTGTGGAGTACATGACCCCTGGGTATCTACAAGGCAGGCCGAACGGACCATCCAGGAGAGGATGGGCCGGGCTGGCAGCATGAAGATGGGTACCACCTAGGCTGCTTCCAACGTATGCGACACGAGAACTCTAAAGATAGCAATTGACCTTGTTTAGGTAGGATACGATTATAATCCTGACCATTATAATGTTCAACGGATAAGGAAAAGAGATACGATCTCCACCTTGTAACCGATCAGGACTCTCCCTCGTAACCGCACCCCTCTGCTATATAAAGGAGGGGTAGGGTAACATCATCATGAGGAGAAGATCATCAGCAATAGGCTAGATACACATAATCCCATAGCACAGGACTAGGGTATTATCTCCTCCGCGAGAGCCCGAACCTATATAATTCTTACGTCTTGTGCTACCATCGAGTTTGGATCCAGCGCCTAGCCCCGTTTTTATTATTGCCGACAACAAACATCGACACTCAAGATGCGACATTCTTTGAAAATGTGTTTCTTATGAGTTCAAGTGAAAACTCTACTCTTCCTAGTATGAAAAACATTGCTCCTAAATTGGACTTGAGGAGTAAGAGGTAAAGAATTGAAAATTCCTTAGGGGATGAGTATGTTATCTATCTCATGGATGATGAACTATGAACTCTTTTAGAGGCATACACATTTCCAGATGCGGAGTACTGGAAATAAGCAATCTACAGTGAGATGGATTCCATCATCGCTAATAGAACATGGGAGGTCATGGATCTTCCAACTGGCTGCATTCAACCTATGGGATGCTAATGGATTTTCAAGAGGAAGAGGAGACATGATGGTACTATTGAAAAGTACAAGGCCTATTAGTGGCTAAGGGTTTCACTCAAAAGGAGGGAGAAAATTATTTTGATTCTTACTCTCATCACTACTACAGATTATAACATCACATACAATTTAGAACCGTCATTACAAACAATTTTTCTGAACCATCTATAACTATATGTCAATGATATAATGGCACATCATAGACGGTTTCCAAGTCTTATGTAAAAAACATATCACAGATGTCGACTTACTTTACACCAGGGTTCCCTCTCCGTCGTAGATAAATAAGACCACGTGGTGGCGTGGCGAGCAGGCGGGAGATCAGGCCCCACTCGCTGGGCGAGCGGCCCACGTGGCGGCCGGGTGAGCTGGCGGGCGAATTAGGCCCCATTTACGGACGAGCGGCCTAGCGGCCGGTGACGATCGAGCCTGCTCGTCGGGCGTTAGCCCGATAAGCGATCTGGCGAGCAAGCGGGCGATCGAGCCACGCGCCGGGCGTCGACCCGTGGTGGTTTAGCGGGTAGGCGGCGACGAGCCTGCCGTCGGGCGTCGGCCCCTTAGGTAGCCTAGTGAAAGCGGCGGGCGATCAAGCCCGATAAGCAAGGCGTCGGCCTTGTGGCGGCTTTGGCGGCGACGAGCCACGCTTTCGGGCGTCGACCCGTGGTGGCCTAGCGGCGAAGGCGACGAGCCCACCGTCGGCGTCGGCCCCTTAGGCGGCCTAGTGGCGGCGGCGATCAAGCCCGATAAGCGGCGTTAGCCTTGTGGCGGCTGGCGGCGATCGAGCCCTACCGCCGGGCGTCAACCCCTAGGCGACTGGAGAGTAGGCGACGATCGAGCCCTCTGCGCCAGCGTCGGCCTCCTTAGCGACATGGCGGCGGTAGGCGATCGAGCCCTCGCCTTGGGCGTCGGCCCGTGTGGCTGGCGGGCAAGGGCTATATGGCCTGCCGTGAAGCGTTAGCCCTCATAAGCGGCTTTGGCGGCGGTGAGCGATGAGGCCCTACTCATTGGCGTCGGCCTCGTGGCGGCTTAGCGAGCAAGCGGGCGATCAGCCCCTTTCATGGGGTGTCGGCCCCCATAGGCGGCCTATGGAGTAGGCGGTGATCGTGCCCTCTCATTGGGCGAAAATGACGTGGTGGCTCGCAGCAAAGGCGCTTAGGCCCCTCTCGCCGGGCCATGCGGACAACCAAAAGAATGAGAAGAATGCTTCGCCTCAAAGTCTCCTTCCCCTGACACCCTGTGTCAGAGCCATTGATTGCGAAGAATTCTGCTATCGACACGACAACGGTCCATCCCTCTGACGCCTCACACCTAACTCATCGTAGGAATGTCACATCCCGGGCGGACCGAGCGAAGCCACACAGCAACATTAAATGGGGTTTGAAGGACAAGGCTACAGTGATGGGTGTAATAAATGAGTCGTGGATCAGTATGATAAGACCACAGTGATGGGTGTAATAAATGAATCATAGATCAGTATGATATCACCCCCTCACCTGCCCGAGCCAACCCAGTCTATATAAGGAAGCTCTGGTGCATGGAGAGGGGGATCCGAATCCAAGAGAGCAAGGGACGGCCTGTGGGTCAAAAGACTTAGCGAAAAAAGAACATAACGAATGGAAAGAAGCATTGTAACCAACTCCATATTTCCTCAACAAAGATCCAGCAGGACGTAGGGCTGTTACCCACACCGGGGGCCTAAACCTAGGTACATCGCTGTGTTCTTTGATCTGTTGATCCCCGGGATCCCTCGTGCGAGAGTCATTAGGGTTTCTGACTGCGAAGACGGCCTCTACTGAACCTTAACCTCCATCCTTGGAGGACACCCTATCCGCTGAAAGGGTTTTGGCCGGTGAAATACGCCGATAATAGACAATTCTATAATAAAACCTTTTGTGATATCTAGATATCACAGACGATTTTAGTATAAAATCATCTATGAGTCTGTGATGGTTTCTTCCAAGCACTGAATGCAATCTTCTTAACCATGTAGCATTAAGGTAGATAACGTAGGAAAGTGCCTTTAGAACAAAGGAGACTGTTTTTTACTTAAGTTAAATGGTCATGTTAATATTACTTTACAGAATAATAGCAGAGAGAATTGACTAGAAATATAGGTATGTGTGTATGTGTATATATATTACAAGTACACAAGTCTTGTGATTTGAACTATGTAACATTAAACTGCATACAAGTTCATCACATAACTCCTTTCATCCATTTAGAAAGGCGTACCTTATTAGAACTAAATAGACTTGGATTTGCTAGACAAGTAATCTGTGTAATGTATGCAAACCTTTTGAGAATAAAGGAATAAAATTATCAAACACTTAGAATGGAAATAGGTAATCATAAAGAGTAATGTACTACCTGATGTGTCGTATCTGCCTGCAAATTCAAGTCAAATGCAAGCTACAGATAGAAACAGTATAGATATATCTGTAACACCCCGGCACCCCACATATCCTGGATGTTACACCCTCAAACCACTACAAGGAACAGGGAAAAATTCGTGGGCCAAAAACCCACGAATTTAGGCAAAAACCCACGAATTTATGTTAAATTAAGGGCAAACCGTCAATTTAGTTCACGAATTTAACTCGACGAATTTAATCAATTAAATTCGTAAGCCATTTAATTTAAATTAAATTCGTGGGTTAATGGAAAAACCCACAATTTAATCATAAATTGTGGGCCAACAAAACTCACAATTTAGTTAAATTAGTGGGTCGAAAAACTCATTTAATTTATTTAAATTCGTGGGCGAAAACTCCATTTATTTAGTTAAATTAGTGGGCGAAAACTCCACGAATTTAGTTAAATTGTGGGCCAAATAAAAACTCACGATTTAATCGTTAAATTGTGGGTATTTATGGCCCACTAATTTAAGAGACATTTGTACAAAAAATATATATATATCCACATCGACAGATAAAATATATGGCCTAAAAATGAATATTAATTTATGTATTGTACAGTAATATTAATTTATGAGATGCAAATCGGGCCAATTGATTATCATAAGGCATATAACAAAATTATAAAAGCAATTCTAGAAGACAATCAACCAGATCACATTGTTTATAAATATTGTTTATAAATATAAAAGGACGAGATATTGTTTCAAATATAAAATGATAAAGTAGCAATAATGACCTCAATATATTTTTTGCTCGTATATCTAGAACTTCACATTTCAACTCAATCTTATAAGGCAATGACCTAGATCAAGAATAACAACGATCCGCTCCGCTCCGACAGAAGTTAGCCTTCTTCTGAATTTGGATCATGATGAAAAAATAAATATGAAAAACTATCATAAAAATATTAAAAGCTTCACAAACCTTGAAAACTTTGACTACGGAATCCCCTCTTATCTCGACATTACAATGGTATATTTTCATTGTACTTGGATCCAAATCAAGGTTCTGCAAGCATCGAATGGCCGGACAGGTGAATAGTTCCATCGGGCTCATGTTATCACTTATTATAGACGAATAAACATGAGATAGTAGAGAGAGAAAAGATAAATGACATGTCGATGCAATGTAAAATATCCACGTTGATAGACATCAATCTTGATGCTCAATGAGTATATATATAAGAGTTCTACACGAGTGTTGCGACTTCTGGTAGCAACGTGTGTCCCCTTAAGGCCTCAAGTATTGCACAGGAAGATATATATATACGAGCAAATCAGCCATTTTATAACATATATTAATCGGCATAGAGCAATAACTCCTTCTAATGACGTAAATCAAATAATTAAACCATACTCATATGAAAAAGAACTTCAAGAAAATAAATAAAAGTACACTACAACAAGGTTGCTAAATTTGATGTCAATCCAACAAGGTTACACTTAATGAAGTATTTCAAATCCTACCGAGACGTAAGATCCTTTCTTCACTTGTACTTTGATGTCAATCCAATTGACCTTGCTCCAATTAATATCAAAAACATGGAACCTGCTCATAAGAAAATAAGGAAAAGCGATTCATGTATTCACTCAAATTGGTCTCGAACAAATAATCAAGGATACCACGAAATTGTAGAAGAGTACTAGGAAAGTCTTCCCTACTTCAAAAGAAGTAAACTAGGTTTTGGCATATGAAAGGAATACTTCTATGATAGAATGGGCAAAAACAAATAAGATCATGTCGATTAACATAACACATTATACATTTTGTAACTAAGAGTGTTAGCCACTAGTCAAGTTGAGACAATTTACAGTCAAGTCCAAAAGTCATAGCCAAGACATTAACCTTTATTTCAGTTAACTCAGGACACCGATTCAAGGAATTATTCAGCTTAATGATTACAATACATTATACAACAAAAGTACATCACAAATAATTTAATCCTCGAGGAGAAAATCCCATCTTATTCCAAATTATGCACCATAGATACTCACCACAGAATACATGGAGATAAGAGTTATCAAGTTATATACCTTAAGCCAAGAATACCGATCCACTAAGTCATAGAAATATACAAAAATAAGTCGAGAAATATTCTCAGATTGTAGCAATATTACTTTATCTCGCTTCACTCGAGGCTCAAAGATATGCTCACACAAGAGACAGTTTCTCCGACTCGTCTTGGCAACGGTCATGAAAACCGTTGTGTCGATCAAGACACACTATCTCGGCCGCACTCTTTTGTAATCTAGGACCATGCTAGCTACTTGTGATTCTCAAAGATGGAGATTGGAGCACTCTAGGAGGACAAATATAAGTAATAAAATCAGAGTTGGTGACAATATAACAAAGAAGCACTATGCCTTTCTGGCACAAAAATATGAACATTAGACAACATGATTATGTGAAATAGACAGCTGCCGGTGTCAAGAACATCCTGGACAGTTATAGAAGACATCAACTTACCACATCTCGGCTTGCAAGAGTAGCATACATTGCAATGAACCCTGCATTAGTAGGGAAACATAAGAATTTAAGAACAAGATAATGAATTATCTACCACAAAACAACTAGCAAAGTCAGTGCTTGAAACAAAGAAAAATCAAGTGGTCTTCTTTCTGTATGCAGAGTGTAAATAAGATGTTGAACTAACAGTGCCTGGCAAAAGAATAAGATACATACTAATTTTTCTTGTATTTTTACAAGTCTGACAGTGACAGGTGCTTTCAGCAACTTAAGTCAACAATATAAGAAATATAGCACGCCAAGAGATGGCAATCATCTGTATGGGAATATGTTAAAAAACTAACCACTATAACGACCCATCAGTTTTACTAAGCCTATTCCATTCTCCACACTGCAAGCTTCCACATGAGCTGAATCAATGGCACGTTGGGCCTCTTCCACGGCCGTATCAAATCCAAAGGACTTGTCAATAACCTAAGAATCAAGAGATAGGAACAATCAGTAATGAGTCATATCCTCATACGAGTGGCCATATTAATAGGATATGTAGACAAAGCTTCTGCACAAGAAAATAAACATGTCATAAAAATTACCGCTATGTCATTATCTATTGTCTTGGGAACCCCAGCGACAGAAACTTTTAGGCCACGCCGGATTTCCTGCCAGTAATTCAAAAGAAATGAAGTATAATAAAGAACATATTTAAGAAAATGCACTATTTCGACATTTCTACATATTTTCCCACTATTACAATGCATTCATGTAGAGTTTTTTCTTTTTTGGATAAACACATGTTAAGAAGAAAAGGCGCCTGATTACTACATATCTTCCTACTGCTACAATGCATTAATGTATAGGCTGCTAATACCACAATCTAACAATGAATTTTGTACTAAAATCAAAGATAATAACCTTAAAGATCTCATATGCTCCCTTCTGAGTTCCATCTCCTCCAATGATATACACCTGGATAAGGTGTATTAGCACATCAGTCAACATCCAATGAAAACGGCTATATCACAAGGTTGCAATTTAAATAATCATCTTTAACTGATTAATTCCACGATCCTGAATATTGTCAACGATCTTTTTTGTATCATGACCACCTCGCGATGTCCCAAGAACTGTACCACCCCTTTTATGAATGTCATTGACACTCTTTGGGGTCAGAGCAAGGTAATTGCTAGAATAGAAGCCCTTGTATCCATTCTATAATTGGTAATAAAATGTAAGTGAGAGAAGATCCCTAATCACAATCAAAACTAAACATATATACGGTTCAACCATACAAAACCCACTAGGCAGTAAACATATTACTTGTTCTAACATAATTACACAAATTTCACATCCACATTGTACTGAAACATCCACAGAAACTCATTCAACTTGAACTATTTTAGTATAACATAATGACAATGAATGTCCCAATATGATTTGATATTTTATACAACAAGATGTACTGAAATATGAAATGCCTGAGAAACCGAGTCAAGAATCTAAATATCTTAAAGTAAGCTCGCAGTTCCTTCCAGAACAGCAGCAAAATGTAGAAAACAGTCAAAGCATTTATAAAAATGCAAAATTAACATTTAACAAGTATCAATTGCAAGGGTATATAGCCATTTAGAACAGGGCACAAACCTGTATTCCAAAGATTTTGTTGACATTGTACATGTGCGACAAGCCACACACCAACTCTCTGATAACAGTGTTAAGCCCAGTGCAAAGGCCTCCACAAGTTACAATGCATGCTTTCACTTCATCTGACTCAAAATAAACCTAACAAGGTTCAAGTACAAATGCTTTTGTCAGCCAAGACGCAAGTGATGTGTTCCAAACTTCCAATCATTAAAGGAGGTGGCCAGCATATCCTACCTCTGACGAGGTCCAGCACGACGGAAGTGAATCCCCGCTGGCTATTCTTCTGAACAACCACCTGTAAGAGCAGATATAGTTACATGTAAATTCACCATTGACTACAACATCACAGTTTGAAACATCGATTAACATTTGTTTTACCTTTTGTGGTACAGTGTCATCTTCATTGACAAAATATTGCCTGGTAACGTTAAGAGCAAAAAGTTCAGCTATACATATTGCACAGCAAGCATGCTCAGAGATTCACCAAAAATTCGAATATCAAACATATATAAGGAAGAAAAGTACTTACTTGACAGTTGAATAGGCTGGGTGATCTTGTAATGGGTTAGGATAGGTCTGCAAACAAGAATAAAATAGCAAACCATCAGCTTAATTATCATGGATCATGGTTCCACCTTTCAAAAATCAATTCAACTCAGCACGCCTTGATAAAAAAATTGACCAACATAGCTGATATAAAAGGCCACTTTCACATGTTTTCGTGAATTGTATGACAAGTAACTGATTTTTAGCAGGGAGAAGCAACCATCCAATAGTTACAGATTACTTCCTCCAGCGAAGATATCCTCATTCCACCCAATCAAATTTCCCATCCCCAAAAGCAGATACAACAACACTGACTTACATGTCACAATGAATCACAGAATAGCCGAAATTTTCATAGTATTTATCAGAGGCTCGAGTTACTTTCTTCTATTTGGCCCTCTGATCGTAACTGATTGACTAGCTCACTGCACGCTGGAGCTAAAATTCTACAGTCCACACCATCCTTTTATCCAAAAATGGATCTCCAGAACAGAAATCCCAATCCACCAAACCCCGCAAACGTCACGCGCAGCCTCTCTCCAAATCGGAAATCCCCCGCCCGGATTACTTGCTTAGCTAAAGCAGCACCTCACAGCCCAAAAGTGAACAGCACACACAAACTACCACGAAACCGAAACGATCGCGCAAACACCGCAGCACTAGAACTTGGTTACCGAGCAACGAGGCGGGAGAAGGGGTGCTCACGGGGGCATCGGGGAGGTAGTCGGTGAGGTGCGGCACGTCGTCGAGGATGTAGCCGAAGTTGCCCTCGGAGATCTTGACGTACGCGGCGTCGGCGAGGCTGACGGAGGAGGCGTTGCGGAGGGCGCGGAGGTTGTGGTATGAGTCGCGGGAGATCCGCACGCACGAGGCCGAGAACGGCAGCGACGCCTTCGCCGCCCGCTCCGGCACCGCCGGGGGGCCGGCCCCCGCCCACGGGTCCCCGTCCTCCTCCTCCCCCTGACTCTGCTCATCGTCGTCGTCGTCCGGCGGCAGGATGATGTGGGACGCCATGAGCGATCGGAATCGGTGGACAACTTTGGGTGCCTCGCGTTCGAGTGGCGGGGCGGGGCGGGCGGGGCGGGCGCCGGCGGGCGGGCGGGCGGGGCGCCGGGCGGGGCGCGGCCGGGCGGTGCGGCGGCGGCGTGGGAACGCGCGAGTGTGAGAGGAGAGGCGAGAGAACAGAGAGAGAGAGGGAGACGCGCGGGTCCGTGGGCTAGGTCAAGACACCGTTAAATTCGTGGGGGTAGGCGGCCGACGAATTTAACGGAAATTCGTGCGCTCGGTTAAGAAACCGACGAATTTAAAATATAAATTCGTGGGTTTGTTTTTGGCCCACGAATTTAATTAAATACGTGGGTTTTTTGTAAACCGACGAATTTAAATATATAAATTCGTGGGTTTTTTTTTGTCCCACGAATTTAAAAAAACCCACGAATTTTTCCCTGTTTCTTGTAGTGAACACCAACATTACAAAACATCATGAAATGTTAGTAAAGCAAGCTAACATACTAGAAGGTTGCCGAACTTAACTAAAATTTTCGGCAGCACCTCCACTAAAACTCGGACAACCACTCAGCAGACAAACAAGACAACAATCCACATATATAGCAATTCATGACATCCAACTAGTTATCGTAACCAAATAAGCATTTAACATGGAAGAGCAAGTAGTCCAAAAGGCAACCATGACGCCAAAGAGTGTAACTATGCAGTGAAGACACAACATAACCAAAGATACAGAGATCTAAGTCATCATCTACTTATAAAGCTATCTATTCAAAAGAAGATTCCTTTTTAAGCCTAGTATCACTACTAGGAGATGTGGCAACTACTCTAACTATATGATAAGTATGGTGGGTGAAGTAGTGCTAGCCCATCCCCCAAATTGCCGCTCTGGATGTACCTAAAAAAATAAAACATCACAAAACAAGCGTAAGTTCATACAACTCAGCAAAGTGTATCATATTAATGTAAATAACTTAAAGAAGAAGATTAAAACAATTATAACATGATAAGACCTTGGCATATAAGAGTAACATTATAACATAACATTCTTTACATTTTAACCATGCAATGCACATGCATGCTCATAATGCATATTTTCATAGCTAATACCGGTATTACTAGGTGCTCACCCGTCGGTGTGCACCCTCTCATTCCCGTCCAGCCCGTGGAGGGGCCTACCGAAGTAGGACTTTCATGTCTCACTACGTGTGAGACATGGAGGCCCAATTAGGGCACCTCTTTTGTTATATATGCACAATTGTAAATGAAATGATTCACATTGCAAACTACATTTTCATTCCCATAGCAAATCCATAAGCATTGACATATTCTTTAAATTCATACTCTAAGCATTTGCATCATAGCAAGCACAATCTTACTCATGGATATCATATAATGGAGAACACTAGCAGGAAGACCACAAATTCTTCTAACACTTAATCTACATGATACACTTGCCTTTAACCTCGAGGAGTGGGGTGGCGTGAGGATGAAGCCACTCCCGAAGCTACACCACCTGAAAATAATATTTGCATACTCATTTTCAAAACTATACAGACTACAACATCACATAGCGCATCTACACTCTATTTCGAAAACAACCACAAATCCTAGCTAAAGAAAATCTGAACAGCAAGCATAGAAATAAGCATATCTCCTAAATAGCTAAACCAAAAATTTGAGTTCTTGCACTATAAATGACCACAAGAGGATAATCTACATTTATCATACAGCCATTTGTTCAGAAGATGGATTTAAAGTCTTCGACTTGCACTCTGAATCTCAATCTAAAATCTGAACCTTCAGCAGCTTCAGATTTCAGGACAGTATACTTCAAAATAGCATAATTATTGATTCTTGAACCCAAATCAAGCAAACAAGGAAATTTTCTTAATTTACAGGAAATTTTCTAACTTTCTCTAGGCAAATAAAAATTCTAAATCGACCTAGATCTAGCCTTAAACAACAGATTAACATTTCAGCTACCAACACAAGCATCATCAGGACAGCCAGCACTAAAATGACCATAACCTTTGATTGGCTGAACGAAAATTAGTTTTCTTGATCTCAGATTAAAGAGGAAATGACGAGTTACAACTTTCTCTATAGCCAAATATTCAGAAAATACTTTTAACCAGCTCGAAACACAGCCCTAACGAACAGGTAATGCTCAGCCCGAAAACAAAAATCTTCCCTCCAAAACCTAGAGCCACTTTTCCCAAAAAAAACTTCAAAATCCAAACCCTTGAACACCCATACCAGCTAGATACCTCCATTAGAACAGCATGCACACTCCCAAACCAAGAAATCCTTACCTCCTTTGCACACAAGGAAGAAGGAGGGAGAGCTGTTGCTGCTGCAAGAGAGGAAGGAGGGAGGGCGCTGGCTTGAGGAGTAACCAGGGGAGGGGGCACCGGCTTGGAGGAGTCACCAGGGAGCTGGGAGGCGCCAGGGAGGGGAGGAGAAGGCGCCAGGGAGCTGGGAGCAGGTGCTGGCTGGAAAGAAAGAAGAGAGGGGGAGGGAAGTCGGGTGGGGGGAGGGAAAAAAGAGGAGGGAAGGGGGGGAAGGGAAAAAGAAAAGGGGTGGGGAGAGAAATTTCATCCGCGACAGGAAAAAGTTTTATCTGCGACAATTCATTTCATCTGCGACATTACAATATCATTAGAGATGCATGTGGTTACAACCTTTGAAGAAGGCCTTACTAAACCAACATAACGAGACTTACACAAATACTGCCATAGTTGGTTCAACAATGCTTGAATATGACATTCCTTGCTCAAGATGTAGCAAATATGAATGTAAAACACTCAAGCAAAAATTTATAGATAATGACAATACAAACAGTTGTTGACATGCAGTGGCATAGCAACTTATTTATAATTATTGTTAAATCTGATGAGATTGGCGTGCACTGAATGAGGCAAACCACACACTTGGGAGAAAACAAAGTCATGGTGAGCATCGACACAGATGGAATAATAATTATGTGAACATTGTGCCCCAAATATTGGGTAAAGTCTTGAAGCTGAACGAAGGTATCAAACAGACGCATATTACTGAGATATGAGTAGGTATATGAGAGCAGCTCTTGTGTGGCTCAAACAATAAATTATCAGTTGTTGTATAGGGACCTGCCACAATGACCTACAAGAAACATAAGGCATTCAAACATGACAGCAAGAACTGTGAAATTCCATGATGCATATCTAACAAGGTAAATATTATTGTTACATAAAATTACAATTTGACCCACAAAACTCTCGTGTCAGTGAGAACATTCCTGTCATAAACACATAGTTAAAGTCTGATAAAGAAAATATAAATATGAAATTATGGGTGAAATGAGAATTATTTAAATAATATTTTTAATGAAAATTTACAGAAATAATATGCGGAAAATAAAAATAGCAGTTTTACCCGCTATCGCACAACGAAATGGCGAGAATCTCTTGGTTGCACGTTGAAACAGATAGAGACTTGTCGCCAATGAGTACTCTATCGCTATTCTAGATGGCGACAGAGAAAAAAAAAGGAAATTTTTAAATAATACAATTTTTATTTAAATTGCAAAAATATACCTTGATCTAAAAAATTGCAAAACTATACGTCTGTCGCTATATGCTTGGGCGATAATAGCGCAAAATACAGAAAAAGCTGAGTGAAATAAAAGGGTGACAGGCCTCTGTCGCCAAACCAAATAAATTCTAAAAATCATGAAATTTTTTTGGAGAAAATTAAATTTATGAGGAACATTTTTTCACTTATTTAATTCAACAATTCAATGTAACTTGTGAGCATTAATTATTAAAATTCAGTGTTATTTTAATAGTTGCTAGAATTTTAGAGTTGAAACCAGGGTTGAATAAATTCAGAAAAATTCGTATTTGTTAGTGATAATTCATGTACTATTTTAAAAATTATTTTTCAGTTACTTTTTTGACAAAAAATTCAAATTTTGGTTGTTCCTCATTCTCTTTCGGTGCACAACAAATTTGATAACAAATCATAGTAAAATATTAAATAAAATCCAATATTGATATTATAAAGAGCAATAAGTACAACAACTACAATAGCATGGCATGTGAACTACACCTAAGATACATACATGCCTTAGAGAATTCATAAAATTAGGATACAACATAGGTACATGCCTCTGGTGAAGGACTAGGCCACAAGACCATAAATTCTATGGCTATGGTTGTCAGAATAGGTCGCTACAATAAAAATAAGAGTAGTTATCTATTGGTTCCTAACGGGGTACTACGTATGGATACCTAATAGGGCTTAATGTAATATCATCATTAGGATTCGGAGGACTATGAGGACGCAAGGTTCATGGCCTAGGTGGCATGAAATCGTTATCATCATTGTCATTTGTATGGTTAGGAGCAAGCTCTCCTTCAGTGCTTGTTGAATGTCCTCTTACAATGTTGCTTGAATGGCCTGTTGTAGTAGTGCTTGAACGGCCTGTTGTAGAGGTCTAGGTGACATGAAATCGTCATCATCATTGTCATCGTCATTTGTATAGTTAGGAGCAATCCCTCCTTCAGTGGTGGCTGAACGTCCTCTTGAACTTTCTGCTACAATAGTACTGGGTGGACCTCTACCCCTCCAGTTAGATCCTCTTCTATGTCTTCTGCACGAACCAGGCATGACACCCCGGCCGAAGACCATATACATCGCTATGAATTCTAGGATATCTTTGTTTAGCAACTCTTTATCCTCTGGGAATATTAGTTGAAGTTTTTATGGGCTTCTTTAATGTATATAATATATTAGTTGAAGTATTTGTGGGCTTCTTTATTATGTCCAGTCAGGGTCGCGGCCTCAAAACCATGAAGGTATTGTGGACAACACTAATATGTTGTAGTTAAGCAAGCAAAAGGTCATATATCAGTAGTACATAACCTTTGAAAGCAAAAGAACATATCTGAATCGTACGTGAGGTATGAAAGAAAAAACTAGCTGGCACCACTATACAGTGTGACCCCTTACGTGGTCCCAGGCTTCCTCCGCCGCTATACATGTCTGGATGGGTATGTGAGCAGGTCACAGGCCTATCCATGAGTACTCCTAGCAGGCCGTACTGGTGCTGGTAGAGTAGCGAAGGTGGCCTACGATGGCTGAATCGATCCGAGCGTATCGACGAGCTGCAGCAAACCAAAGACACCCGGCGACTGCTGGTCAGGGCTGGCGAACTAGGCCAGGTCTACATCGTCGAGGGGAGTGAAGTTACCGAAGTGGCTCGCGCTCTGCTGAGGTGTTGTACCGACCGCAGCTGACAAACTTTTAATGTTAGTAAACCACATAATGTGAAGAACATATTAGCAAAAAGGAGAGCATGCGGTGTACCTGGAGTCATGTGGACGTACGGTGCAGAACGCTGCCAGCTGGAGCCCCCTAACACGTCCGGAGGAGGGGCCGGCTGTGTGTGCGATCTCCCAACTGTGGCCTGCGGTGTGTGTCAACCCCATACAACCGAGGCAAGCCCAGGAATGTGTAGCACGTCATCGTCTCTAAGCCTCCTGCGGGACATAAGCTACACGATGCGAGTAGTCCTTTGGCATACACGCTACAACACCCCTCTAAGGAAGTCCATCGTGACCTCCAGGGTGTGCCCCCGACTAACACTAGCCAGTAGTGCATCCAGCTCCACCATAGACTCCCTGGCAAGGTCGCTCTACGCATACATTGAAAGGCAAGTTAGTTGTTCAATTGCAGTAACGACACATTACACGGCATGTGAGAAAAGTACTAACCGAGCGATAGAATGCCAAGTCCGGTTGCGTGGCGTTGGTGTCCGCCGTCGAGGGAACATGCCTCGAAGGTGAGTCGACGACACGCACAACACGAACACATGTGCACGGGCTAAACCACTAAATGTACTCGTCGTATGTGTCGTGGTCATAAGGGGCATCCTCCTCGTGAACGTCCGCCAAAGCCTACGCCCACTGCTGAGCATGAGGCAACATGCGTGCCACCCAACTTGCACCACCAACAAAGCCCTTGCGTGTCAGCCTGCATGAAAAGATTGGTAAGGTAACGTAATTAGTAACATCATCGCAAAAAGTGATGCAATTGGAAATGATGTACAATAGTACTCACGTCTGCACACTCGGTGAGACAACATCACCAGTGGAGACAGGGAACACCTGCCGGAGATTGAACTGCCTCATGACACGGTGGACGGCATAGGTCTCCACATAGATGTCAAAAACCAGGTGGCACCACATAGACAGAAGGCAGCGTCATGGGTGCAATACAATGAGAGTCCATGAGGTGCTCGTGCGCCTATGAGCTCACGAAGGTACGACTGCCAGATAACATGGTCATCCATCAACTGATCAAATATTGCTATGTACTTGGGGTACGAAGTGTGTGACGTGATAGGCATGAAAGTCAGTTGCAAAAAACAAGATAGTTAGATGAAAATAGCAAATTATTGCACAATTGAAGGTTCATGTGATTTTACTAACCCGTCAGTGACACCACAATGTCCCTATGGTAGGACGGTCAACGTCATCCCCGAGGGCACCATAAAGGCCTACTTCATAAGGTGCCAAATCCATCGCGGGTCATCTAATCTGGAACCTCTAAAAAGACCACAGCTGAAGGAGTAGGGGACACCCAGTGAGTATGGACGAGACCGCCACGTGATGGCAATAGTCACAAAGGGCCCGATAGGTGGTAGCAAGTACAGCCGGTCCCCATGCTAGCTGCGGGATCTCCTCCAAGTCAGCATCTGCGATCGACCTCGCATGCTGGATCATGTGCTTGTTGACGGTGTCCCCGTGGGAGGAGCAAAACAAGACCCACCCAAACAACCATAGAAGGTACGCCTCGATGTAGTGACTAACGACATACTCCCCCGCTCCATCTGTCATCCTCTCGGGCTGCAAAAAGTAATGGTTAGTTTGACAATTACAAGAGAAGATGAAATAAAATTTATACAAAATAAATCACACTTACGTAGAACTGTACGAGCCACTTCTGTGTCGGACTGTGCACAGAAGTGAATGGTGTGTACCCACGCACAGCAAATAGCACATCGACGAACCGGGCTAGGAGCTCTGTTCACCACTCCGGGTGGACATCGTTAGACACCACCACGTCCCTGGTGCAAGGTAGGCCTAGAAGGTAGCTGACGTCCTCCAGTGTCGGTGCCATCTCACCACACGGGAGGTGAAACGTGTGTGTCTCCGGTCACCAACGATCGACCAAAGCGGTAAGCAAGCTCCTGTCGAACATGAACCTCCTCGATGCGCCACGCCTGTCCTGCGCATCGGCTACAGTCGCCTGTACCATCCGTGCTAAGGCAGTAACCCTGCCGCTCTAAGCCTGCAGGAAAATACTATAAGAACATTGTTCCACACGTATAAGACATCGTAAGGCAACTATTGGAATAGTGCACTAACCTGGAAATCCATTGCGAGTCGAGCCGCCATGCTCTCTTGGGGGTCCACAAGCATAGGGCGGAAAGCTCTAATGTCGGCTCCTTGTCAGGAGATGGCAAGGTGGCTAAGCGGCTTTGGTGACTCGTGTCTATCACTGGGTTAAGCAACTCGTACTCGTGGACATTCGCCATACCTGCAATTCAATAAAACAATGTTAGTACGAATTCAAATACATAAAGAAACTGAATACAGTAATTACAAATGAAATTTGAGTACAACATCATGACATACAAATTCGAATACACGAACTAACCATACTAGTACACCTTTGTCCATACATGCATTACAAATACGAATTAGACACTTATTGAATGTGATAATTACACATGTAATGTCCATATATGCATTACACATACTATGTTCATACATATATTACACATGCTATGTCCATACATGCATTACACATACAATAATTTCACGGCCTCTGAACCATCGGGCAATACTTGAAAGTGTGCCTGACTCCTTACAAACTGAACATTTCTTCACACGACACCTACTTTCCGCAGCGTCCATGTATTTCCTTATACGCTTCGTCTGTCGCCGCCCTACGCCCTTTAGCCTGCTGACATCAGGAACCCACCATATATCCTCCCATCTCTGATGCTCCGTGAATAAACGCACCACTCGAGAACTGTAAATTTCTCTGTCTAAGTTGCCATCACCACTTCTTTATTGAAGAATTGTGACAAGAATATACCCAGATCCATACAGATTGTTGAGCAGGCAGCCATGACATGTGAACATGGCCTGTGTAATAGACGAGGCTTGTTGCAGCTGCAGACACATGTTTGCCTATGTAGGATGCATTCGTGAGTAACTTTTCACCGATTCATCTCACGACTAGTTTTCTCTTTACACAATACCTTGAAATGAAGCTCTCTCATGCCCATCTTCAATGCTCTATGTATCTCCCCCTTCTTGCCTTTCTCCTCCATGTATGTACAAATCACCTCAGAATATGTTACATCAAGAAAACTCATGCGAGCTAATGCCCTAGCATAATGATCCACAAAGTACTTTGCAATACCATGAAGAACACTCTCCACTATAGCAACCAGGGGAAGAGGTCTTAGGCCTCTCATGACCCAATTATAAACCTCAACCAAGTTTGTCGTCATGACCCTAGAGCGGGCACCATCGGTGTCATAAAAGCAATACCCATTTCTCCCTAGGTTCATGCTCTATCCATTCGGAGAAGCATTTCGTGGTCCTTCCGTTCCTCTGGACCAAGTGCGGAGGGTCCGTGGGTAACACTTCTAGTGCTACTGGAGCCTCCTCTGTGCCAAGCATTGCCCTCTTCACTGCCTCCATTGTATGCCTTGATGTCAGCTCATGCAACTTCTTCCACAGTGCATCAAACTTTGTTTATTGGTTCTGATTGCACAACCTCTTAAAAAGCTTCATAAGCTCCTTGTTCTTGAACTGCTTGTAGAAGATGGCACCCATGTGCTGCTTTCACACCTACTTCGCAGATCAGGCCATGGATGTGTTTCTTCTTCACCTTCCAACAACTGCACGACCGCCTTCAACAACCTGGGATGCCAATCGTATATAACGCACAGTCTAGACCGATGATCCATGATGCCGGTTTTCATGTTCCTTAGAAACCAGAGCCAACTTTCTGTGTTCTCACCCTCCACGAATGCAAGCACTATAGGAAGAACCTAGTTGTTGCCATCTACTCCTATAGCTATCAATATCTGGCCTTTATACTTCTCGGTCAAGAATGGATGTCAAGGTCTGAACGTGTTGATGTAAGCACCGAAAGCAAAGAATGCCTGCTTTAGTACCATCTTCCTAGGGAAGCACTCCGAGAGCTACTCACAAATATCGATATAAGTTCCAACATTCCTTTCCTTGATTACCTCAAGCATACCTAGTAGGTTTTGATATGAGTCTTCGTACATACCAAACCTTGTTTCCAGTGCCTTCTGCTTCGCTCTCCATGCCTTTGTATAACTTATCATGTACTAAAATCTTTGCTCTTTAAGATAGGTTTCTATGCGATTAGGTAGACTTCGTCAGCATACATATATGTGGGACGACTATAGAACACTTCCAAATGGTATCCCACTTAGGCTGGTATCATGCACATGCCATGGGTAACCCTCCATGTGGCATCTAACAACATACACTTGCTAATCTGACTTTGTAACCTTAAAGGTTCTACAAAGCAACACTATCCATGCTGTCACGCCTTTCTGAACCTCAAACTTATTCTTGTAAATCACACCTTGCCTCACCTCATTCCAATCGGACTGCCATGTGAAGTGTTCACCCTCGTTGACCACCAACTTATCGAATTGACTTTCACCCCACTCTATAAGGAAATGCTCTTCATCGTTACTCAAAGCCTCGTATTCGTGGTTCTCTACCTCCATTGCTTGAACCAACAATTCAATATGTTCTCCCTCGTCTGCCACATTCATTGGTACCTGCATATCTAGCATTGGAATATCAACTTCCTCGCCTTGCACACCCTCATGACTCGAACTAATATCCTGCCTCACTAAGCATTCTCTGATTCGGCTGCTCTCCCCAACTTCCTCTAGCTCATCACCAACAACCTCCTCTTGCGTCGTATGGTTGACATTTGATTTCTGAAATGCTTGCGCCAACAACACTAATGGCCAACCTCTCTCAGTTGCCAATCTTACATACGAGCTTTATGACTTCAGCCCCTTCAGTTCCACTAACTCCTAGTACGTGCAATCTCATCTCCGACACCCTACTCCGTGCAGCTTGAGGTCATGCAATTCACGATCCAATGAGAACATGTGATACAATCATCTCATAATTGTTTCCCCATGAATACTCCCCAACACGTGACAATCCAGCCATGACACTTGGAAAATGACTAGTTCCACCCCTTGTGCACCCATGTGGAACCCTTTCTCCGTAGTGTATTTTAAATTGTACTTATTCATCCATACCTATCAACCATTTAGGAATTTATTAATATGTGCACAACAACATAACACTAACATCTTTCAAATTCTCAACCTACCCATACTTCTAGACCTACGTACTACAACGACGTACTCTACACTACTTCAAACAACTACTGCAACCATACCAACATTAATTTTTTTAAGTAAATAGTATCTCATAGTTTTTTATATTTGTAACTATTGTTACTCCTAATAACTTACATACCTAAATAATCCTAAACCAACTCATCAATATAAAAAAAACTATTCCTGTCTACACACCTACTTACTAACAGAACTAAATAATCTGATCTTTAAGTCACATGCGTAATTAACTATTGCTACTCTACAACACTAATTACTTACAACCCTAATTAATCCGGTCTCTATATCGTATATCTAAATCCTACAAACCTAATTACATACCAATCTATTTAATTTGGTCACTAAATTGCATTACTAAATTTAAATTTAAATTATTCGTATAAATTTTGCCTGCACATATAACGAATCTTCCTCCTCCCCCTCTTTTTCTTTCTCTCCTCCTCTCCCTCTCCTCCTACTCCTCTCCCCCCTCTTCCTCTTCCTCCTCCTCTCCTCTCCTCTCCCCTCTTTTTTCTCCGGCGGTTGTCCTCTCTTTTTTCTCCAATGGCTCGGTGAATTTTTTTGCCTCAGTTGAATGAGAGGCCAAAGACCGGGGGTGCTTTTTACTCTCTCTGTCACCAGTTGGACTGGCAACAAAGAGCGCGACCATTCGCGACAGCTCTCTGTCGCCGACTTAATCACTATTTCATTTGGTGACTGAGCTCAGTCTCTAGTTCAAATAGCGATAGCTCGGCATTTTTACAATTTTTTGGTGTATTATTTCTGTAAATTTTCATTAAAATATTATTTACAAAATCCGGTGAAATGATGGTAGAGATATTGCTTTCTCCCTTCATTTAGCATGTCTAGATTCTGGATAATCGGCTTTTCATGCTTGGAGTGCAGTTTTTCTTATGCAGCAATGAAGATTTATAATGCATAACTAATTATTTGATTTCATAAGTTCTGAGAACAAATTATACTAGCCTACAATTTTACTGGGATGTGAAATATGAAAAAATAAAGTGAAACATGAAGAATACAATGAGCAAGGCAAGGAAAAGAGGAGAACAAGATTAATCATTATTTTTATAATAGTAGAATGAATAACATCCTATTAGTATTGAATCCTTTGTTTTTAACATTTGAACTAAGCTAGAAGAACAGTGAGTAAATATTAGTTTAAGCTAGACAGCTGAGCATCCACAGGGTTAGGTATGGAATCAATCAACTTTGATGGAATGAAACAATGTCCACAAGGGTTGTGGCCTTCAATGCCCACAACCTATCATTCAACTTTGTGTTAATTTATTGCAGTAGGTAATGCATATGGCAAGAGAACAAGATGTGGATATCTGCCCAGGAAGCAAGAAAACTGATTTAGATCCTTCAAATCAAGGCATACACGCTGTCCCTAGAGTGCTCAACACTAGATATAAAATGCTCCTTTAGTTAGCCTGAAGAAATAACCATTGACCAAACTAAGTTTACCACATGAATGAGCCCAACAAACACACTTACCAGCCCTGCAATAAGAAAGATTTTTCATTCACACAACCTTGCCCCTCATAGATTGCCATGCCAACTACGAACATGTAGGAGAAGGAGAGGCCTCAAGCCTTGGAGTAAGACATTAGGAGGTTTAGGGTTTCCACAAGATTTTGGTTTTCTTATGTGTGTGAGTACTCCTTAGGAGCTTTGCCCTCAAGAGGTGAGGCTTTGTAATCATCCATCTTGCTCTGAAATAAAGATCAAATTCGTAATCAAGATTTGGCTTTGGTTTTAATCTTCCTCCTTGTTTCGTGATCTTTCTTGTTGGTTTATATTTCTCTTGATCTTGTGTTGCCAAGGATAAGTGATTGATGGATGTATCCTCTAAATATCATCACCCAATCATCTAGGCAAGCTCCCTCATGATCATCAAGAGATTTCTCAAGAAATCGGGTTTTTGCTTGAGAAGGAAGGATTTGAGGTAGATCGTGATCTTGCATGTTAGAGGGCAATCTCTTTAGGGATCTTGATTGTTGTGACATGTGGGAGACCATCTAGGTCTATCTTAATCATCAAATCTCCATGAGCAAGCTCAGGGCAAAGTTTTTTGTATTTGACCCAGTTTTGGTGCAACCTTCGATAAATTCAAAAAAGGTCAGAACTTTGATGTCAATACTTGTGATTGAAGGTTGGAATAGGTTTCTGATATCTATAAGAATGCCTAAAAGTTCCACAGGGTTTTGATCAACTGATCAAAAGATTCATTCATTTTCATTTTTCAAGTTGCGCTGATTTTTCCTGTTCATCCCTATTTTTACTTAGCATGGCACTACCACTACAATAACCCAGCAGTACCAGGGTTACAGTTCATCCTAGCACTACCAGCCTCTATAGTGCGGTGGTGCCGCCTTTGAGCTGATTTTCAGAAGATTTTTCTTCTTTCGCTCTGCCGAAGATTAGTGATCGACAACACACTTATATTCGGGTACCTTCAGGATATGCAGGATTAAACACACAATAGTTGCACACGATGTTGACAAGTTCGGGCTTCTTGGTCGAGTAATACCCTACTCCTGTATCGGTGATGAATGAGATCAATGAACAGATTACAAATCGAGGATGCGACTCCTGATTACAGGGAAAATATGAGTATGGGGTGGCTAGACTATGGCTAATGGATGTCTGCGTGGAGGTCTTCCTGGGCTTTTTTTACTTTGGATGGCAATGGCTTGAAGCTTGCACTCTGAGTTGGCTCATTGTGGTTTGCGATTGGCTGGCCCCCTCCTGACAACGTCCTCCCTGTTCCTTATATAGTCGGTTGGAGTACCGAATCATAGTCGATGAGGAGTCCTGTTGCCATTGTGATCTTCGTATCGCACCTAAATTTCCATAGCTGCCTGACGTATTCGAGTAGGTTTCCTCATATCGGGAATACAATCGAGTCCTACCTTATGCGGGGATATCTATTCTCCATGTATCTTATCCTGTCAACTGGGCTCGAAATATCTGGAGTATCCAAATGCTGATAGAGATATACATAGTATGACCTTTGACTTTATGGCGTATGCCCATATCCCATATTTGAATATTCAAAAGTAGCCCTCAAACTCTGCTTAGCAGAGGGTCTGTTTGAGTGCTTGGTCGATTGTCTCTAAACCTGGTTTGGTCAAGTAATGTCTCGCCTGCTTATGGTCGAATGATTCGAGCAAGTTGGGAATCACTAAGTATCGAGTAGGATATGCGGGGTCGAGCACCCTACTGCAAGTCTAGCTCACATGCTTAGGGTAGCCTAACGTCACTCAATATTGACCAATCAATATGACTCTGAGCGGAATTGGAACTGTTGTCAGAAATTATGAACGTTAAGCAGTTTCAGCATTTATTGTTCATGTTAAAGGTGCTACGGTGAATGCGGCGCCATCATTCTACATTTCTTGGTGATCGACGTGCCGTACGGTGGGAAATAAACCATTGTGTCTAGACACTTTCGACCTATAAATCCTTGGATTTGGAACTGTAGCCATTTCATTCTTGTGTCCTCAGCCTTCCTCTCAAAGCCTCCATTTTGCCTCCTTGAGCGGGCCTTGCCACTCCTTGAGAGATCTCCATTTTTCTTGCTCCAATGGCTTCTGGTTCTTCTGCTAACCCTAAAATTTCTTTGCCTGACAAAGGAAGGAGATCAACTTGCGCCAGTGGGGCCGGTCTTGACGACAAAACCTTTCAGCAAGTATGGCAAAGGCCCATCATGACGGAGAAGTGTCTCGCGGAGTTGGAGAAAGGCGGCTTCATTCCTCCTCAGGCGTTCTTCCAATGGAGACCATTTGTCGGTGAGGATTATCTGACTCCTAAGGATGAAGACGAAACTATAGTTTTTGAGTCTTTCTTCTGATACGGTCTCAGCTTTCCCCCTTCTAAATTTCTGCTTGATGCTATGGATTTCTACAAAATCCAACTTTTCACCTAAGCCCAATTCGATCACAATGCTTAGTGTTTTCGCTCATCTCTGTGAGACCTTCCTGGGTATCAAACCCAGCCTCAATCTGTTTAGACATTTTTACTGTTTGGAGAGATCGACCAAAAATGAGGTCATTGGGGGTGCTGGATTTCACCTTCGCAGCGGTGCTACTAGCGTGTACATTCCTGTACCGATGACTTCTTCTTGGTAATCGGATTGGAAGAAGCGGTGGTTTTATATCACCTCACCAGACACAGTCAATGTTCCTTTGTCTTATCAACCATATTTCCTGAGCTCTACCGACCTCTGGGCGAAAGTCCCTCCGTTGATGGCACGGAATGCGCGTTACATCGCAAAGATGGAGGAACTGAGGAAGAGGGGGTTAACTGGTGGCATGTCGCCCAAAATTTTCTGACGTGGCAATCGAGTCCGCTGAAGTGCCAAGACCACCTGGCTTGGGAGTACTCCAGAGTCGATGACGCGACTAGAGACAACTCTAAGAGTAAGTTGTGATGACTTCTTCTGTCATTTTTCCCTTTGCCATGACTGGTGGCTAACGAACTGATTTACTGACCAACAGTCTTGTCAGATGCAAATATCTCTGCTCGATTGAGCAAAATTTTCTATGGCTCAGATCCTTGCTCCTGCGGCGTAGAGGCCTACTCTCTGCCCAATCCTCGACCAGAGGTATGTATCGAGTAATGACCAATCCTGTTGTACTTGGACATGTGTTGTCGCTTAACTAATTCTTTCTTTTCAGGAGGTCGAGCATGACGAGTACAGTGGGCTGCTTAGGGGAGCCACTATCCTAGATGATGAGCATGCTCGAGATGGTGGGAAAGCATCGGGCTCAGCTCTGCCGGTGGGGGCCGTCTGTCGAGGACACCGCGCCCGCCATAGCCCCCAACGAGGTCGAAGCAGCTCAAGAGCAGGAGGTGACTGATTCTCCTCAAATGAAGAGATCGGCATCGCCATCACCCCAGCCACTGGCAAAACATCATCGGATGTCACCAATGAGGGCTTCTAACAAGGTGATATTCAATCGCTCGCTCAGATGCTATGAGATCACTGCTGACATAATCTGACAGCTTTTGGAGGACTAACGGGCCACCTGGGGTGCCGAGGTGCAAAGTCTAGCTGCTGCCCCATAGGCGTCTCCTCGTGGAGATCCTCCATCGACCGAAATAGTTGAAAAGGTAGAGCAACTATTAGGTGGTTACTTAGCATACTTGTAGCCTGAATCATTGCTCATGATCATCTTGTGTGGGCAGGCTGTACATTCGGTCATTGACCCGCCAACGCCACTACTCTAACCAGCTAGGCCGGTCTAGAAGGTGACCACCAGGGCCAAACCGGTCCCAAAGAAAGCCTTTGCCTTGCAAGGAGGTGTGAGGGTGAAGCTCAAGATGGGAAGGTAAAGTTACCTCTTCGTTCGCTCTTCCGCATCCCCGTCTCTTCAGGAAAAAGGCTCATAGAAAGCTTCTGCAGGAAGGGTGTGTCTAGCAGCGTGGTCGAGGGTGGCACTGTTGATCCTTCACCATCACCAGACACGATCAAACTCATTCCAGCTAGCATCTCATCGCTACCGGACACGGTCGCACCTGCGTCGGCTAGCACCCTGTCTCCATTGGACACGATCGTGATCACTCCGGCTTTCGAGGCACTGGCTGCGACCACTATGGCCACAACCTCATCTCTCCCGCCCCCTCCTGCGCTCCTCGAATATTGGTCGGTCTTGAAGCTGCAGCTACAAGTATGTAAACATAATGTGCTACTTTTCCACCCTGGATATATTCTCCACCCCACTCTTCTCCTTTTAACTTCTCTAATTGCTTTTTGACAGTGCGTTTTGGATACCTTGCATCATGTCAAAACATTCTATGAGCAGGCTTAGCAACAGAATGAGCGGCTCTCAGCTTCTTGCCAGCGGGTGACCTTAATGAAGGACCTTGAGTTGGTGAGTCTTCGGGTGGAGCTGAAGGCAGTCAAGGCCGAAGCCGATGCGGAGGTGAAGAGGTTGAGGGCAGCCAAAGTTGAAACTGATGCTGAGGCGCAAAAGCTGAAGGCGGCCAAAGCCGCAGCCGATGTAGAGGCACAAAATCTAGAGGTGGAGGTGGAAACGCTAAGGGATAGGAACGCCTCTTTGGACGCCACGTGCGCTAGAACCAAACCCGACCTGGACAAGGCGGAGGCAGACCTGAAGGTGGTTGAGGGGGAGAAGGCTACGACAGGCATGGTGTTACCCGTTCTGCAGTCGAAAACCCTCCACAACATGATGTCGTCAGCTCACCTTGCGTCGTCGTCCCTACTCAACCTGGCGAAGAACCATTTTCCGAAATTGGACCTCTCGTGCTTGGAGGATGGTTTTACTTGCAAGGAGGATGAGGTCACCAATCTCATCGAGTCCTTTAGGGGTCAGGCCAAGAGGTTCTTGGACGGACTAGAGCTGTCTCTTGATAGCGAGGCCGGGCAAAACCCTTAGGCTTATTATGTTGATGTAATTAGACTTGCGCCGATGCTATGGTCTTTTGATAAAAATACTAACTGGTTTGCTTGTCTTTCCATGTTTTGTTGTTTGGTTCCTTGCCGATGAAACAAAGGAGACACGAGTAGATGCAATTTCGATTAGTACTTATAGACCTCTAGCCTTTGCTCTCGTGCTCTGACTGTACCTGTGCTTAGGACATAAGAAAAAATTCTTGCCAAATTTCTGAGCCCCTGAGCTTACGCCCGAAGAGGCTGTGCATAATATTGGCCCCGTGTCGACAACATTAAGAGTTACGCGATTCTTTGCCAGCCTTTATCGACTGTATCACTTAAATTGTGTAGCAAACATGAGCTTTATCGGGCAGCACATGTATAACTGATTAGAGGTCTCGTCTCTCGTCGGCCACTAAGCGTTAGATGTCTGACAATCTAGTGCTCGTTTGCGTGCAGGATAGAATTGCTCGTCGTCGGGTTCAGCCATAGCCACGCTTTGGCTTCACTCGCTGACCAGCTAAGCACGAAATCGAGTAAATATGTGCAAAGGGATTCATGGTCATTTAAACTAATAGCAAATAATTTGTACCTGAAGGATCAAGATAGCGAACAGAGGGGGGGTGAATGGTTGCAATTAGATTTTCCCCCAAAATACTCCAACTAAAACCTTGAAAAGATCGCGCAAAGGAAATCGTGAAAAACCCGAACAACTAGACAACTATGTGTACCCCTAGCATGCATGGATGAGTTCCATAGAATATATGGGGGTTTTTGAGTCACAATTCTGGTTGTCTAGTATCTAAATCAAGAAGGAATCAAATCTACCCTTGCTTTTAGAAAAAGATCAATTCAAATCATAAAAGCCACTTTTAGAAAAGCAAGAGCAGAAATTTCAGAAACTATCTTCAATTTGAACAGGAGTTTTGTGGGTCTCTGCTGCTCAAGAAATTATGAGAACTTTTCTTCCTATGAGAAGATAAGTCTTGAAGAACTCTACTAAATTTCACTTCAAAATACCTTACAGAAAATTCATCAAAAATCAAATAACACAGACAGTCAGGAAACTTCGAGCAGAGAGTTTGAGGCTCAGTTTTCACCTCATTGCGCCCAAACGGTGCATCAAGTGAACTCCAAACTTTTTATACAGATGCATGTAGGAGTCCCTCAGAATGTCCAACAAGAATCACTCAAAAAACGATTTTTCTATATTTTTTAAAAAATCAAACACAAACTACTGCGTGAAGAACAAGTTCTGGACAGAGTTGGAACTTGAAAGAAAAAATGATCTCTACTCAATCAAAGAGTGCAAAAGAGATGTAAAACCATATGAACACACTCAAAACATCCAAGATCAGCATTTAGAAGGAGGGGAGGCAAATCCAAATTGCATGAATGTAGATTGCGGGAAAGTAAATGCGTAACGTAAATGCTGAATTTAAATTGCGTAAAGTAAAGACATAAAGTAAATGCGGAATTTAAATTCAAAATAATGTAAAGAAATTTCTTTGTATTTCTGGTGGGAAGGTTTACAAAGCCTCACTTCATGTGGGCAAAGCTCAAAGGAGTAACTCAAATCTTCAAGGGGAGGAGGCTACCCCTCCACCCCTATTTATACTACTCTTGGGCCACCTACCACCCTTGGATGAGTCCCTCAACCCTAGAGCACTCATCTAAGGGCTAGTATTTGCCCACTCACACAGCCATACAAGGGCTAACCCAAAACCCACACACATACCGGGTTTTCTTGCACGGTTTTCAAAGCATACTACCTAGACCCGCTAACCTATCAACTAGACCACAATCTGACGGCCCTCATTGATCCACGCGGCATCTAGCTAGCATCATCTCCTTTCCTTGTCTTCTTGACTTGCCCAGACTCCGTCTCCGATCATCTTCCGGTGATCTCCCGACCGTCTGGACCTCCGACGCTCCTCGCCTAGTCCCGGCCATCCTCCGCCTCACCATGACCTAGCACCGTCGCCTTGCAACCATTAAAGACAAGGAAAAAACCTCTCACATAGCAATGCCCACAAAGATATTCAATGATTATCCCAAAATCATTAATCAAACATAATTTCTCTCAACGGTCCGATGCTACCGCCCCAAGCGGGTAGCCCTAGGAAAAGCAACCGACACTCAAATTGCTTCAAATCGAAATCCAATTCAAATCAAACTCAATTTCAAATCAAGCCAAGCTCAAAACTCGTCAATTACTCATCACACACAAGGATAGACCTCCACATGGTCTTTCAATCTCCCCCTTGATGAGTATATTGACAAACACATGAAAAGGCATATGTTTTGAGTTTGAATAAGAGAGAAGAAAGAAATTTGAATGCAATGCCAAACTTGATCAAGGAAATAGAAGTCAAGAATATGACCGAGTTGGCAACTAGAAATACTTATGATCTATGAAAGATAGCAAGGATTAACAAAGATCATAAGAATCATGATGCAAAATGATGCCTTTTCTATGATTTCTCCCCTTTTTGGCAATATAAGCATCAGGAAAGTATTTTCTTTTCTCCCTTTTTTTATGCAAGTAATGCAGCCTAAGGGAGCTTTGAAGATTATCCATGTGACCAACAAGACAAGTTATGACACCAAGCTAAGTTATGGCAAAAATAGACTAAGCTAAGGCATGTCCAAGTGCAAATAAACATTTTGCTAGCAAGATTTAATTAAAACCATGTCATTTTTAGCATGATTGAACAAGAGCAACACTTGTCATTAGTTTCAAAACTAGAAGCAAAGCCATTCAAATGATCAAATGGAAAACCTAGAGTTCAACCTACTCAACACTTTAGGGAATCTAGAAGTGCACACAAGGTCCTTCGAGTTTTTTTTATTGTATGCAGATTTTTCTTTGAAGCTTTGAAAGACATAGCGGGGTGCAAATGTTTGACATTATTTGCATTCTTTACCCACATATGTTTTTTTTGCATTTTTTTTAAAGCAATTGACTCAAGCCATAATCGATCATCTCAAGAGAGACTCTTAAGAGAATGATCTTGGTCATACATAACCCATTCCAAGTTCTTCTCAAGTGCAATGAGAAGCCGTCTTGTGAATGTGAGGTGTTGAGTCTAATCTTGCACAAAAGAGTCAATTTTGCTTCACTTTCATTTTAGCATTTTCATCGTTAAGCTAGTGAAGGACTCAAGTATGGATCAAACAAGATTCACCCAAGTTACTATAGGGATTCTAGAGAATTCCAGAATTTCACAAATCATGGCAAAAACACCTAGAGAAGAAACTTAACAAGTAAACGCAACATGTTTATCAAGTTTTTCTTTTAACGCTCATTTTTTAATTTTTGTAAGCTTAGCAAGATAAATGAACTTGGACATATCTAAGCAAATAATTTTCTTCATAATATAGCTGGTGTATAAAATGAAACATGGATCATTTGCATAATAGACAAAGCTCATAAAATGAAAGATCAAGTCTATATGCAATGTATGAGACAGATTCTTAAACTCCCCTCAACATGTGATTCCATTTTAAGCACAAATCTGGTTCAAATTGAGTTATTAGCAAGATTAAACTCAAGAAAGGTCGAAAAGAACTCAATTAAAACCAGAAACACAGAATAGAGGGAAGGAGTCAAGAAACTGCAAACTGGGTAGCTATAGAATATAGAAAAGATGGTAGAGAACACTACGGCTCAGAATCGCTCTCATCTTCCCCAACGACTAACATAGGGAAGCTGCCTCTAGATCCCAAACTAAGGAGTGCACATAGACCCTGTCTACCAAGGGGGCCCAACACCGCTAGACTTATAAGGCTGTGAGGAACTCAACCTAGAGAGAAGAGAGAACAGCTAATTAAGCATGATAGCAACCTAAAGCACAAGATGAGAGATCCATGCAAAGCATGCCAGAAGTCTAAGTGAGGTGAACTCATAACTTTAAGGAATAAAACCCATAAGCACCTAGAGCAATATAAAAGAAAGGAAAAACTGAAATAAAATATAATACATAATATACAGATCAGCTCCCCCTCACGAGAAGGCCGTAAGGGCACACAACTCAAGCTCACTCCTCAAGGCAACAAACCTAGAGCTATCCAAAGGCTTGGTAAAGATATCGACCAAGCTGGTGGTCACTCTCCTGGCCAAGCACTATGTCTCCTTTCTCCACATGGTCTCTAAGGAAGTGATATCTAATATCAATGTGCTTGGTCCGGAGTGCTGCTTTGACTTTGGGTTCTTGGCAATGCAAATAGCGAAGTGTTATCACGTAAAAGTGGAACACTCTCTATCTCTAACCCAAAGTCCTGCAAGGTCGGTCTCATCGAGCACACTCTGACAAAGAATCGGCTGACAACATACTCGGCCTCGGTGGATCAGGTATGCGACTCGGTCGCTTCTTAGATGACCAAGAAACAAGAGAAGTACCAATGAATTGGCAAGTGCCAGAAGTGCTCTTCCTATCTATCCTACAGCCAGCAAAGTCGGCATCGGAAAAGGCTCTAAGGGATAGACAAGAGGAAGAAGAGTACCAGATACCATAATCAATGGTAGCTCGAAGGTACCTGAAGATGCGCTTCACCGCCTAGCGATGAGAGACGCGAGGAGGAGCCTGAAAGCGAGCGCACATACACACATCAAAGTGTATGTCCGGCTACGAGGCAGTAAGATACAAGAGGGAGTCAATCATGCTCCGGAACTCCTTTTGATCAGCAGGCACACTATCCTCATCGGGCTCGAGGACAGCAGTGGTGGCCATAGGAGTCATCACGGGCTTTCCATCAGACATATCAAACCGTCTTAGGAGGTCCCGAGTGTACTTACCTTGGTGCAAGAAAGTACTCTCCCGAGTCTACTTGATTTGGAAGCCAAGAAAGTAGCTCAACTCACCCATCATACTCATTTCAAATTATGTGCTCATCATCTCAGAAAAATGAGACACAAGAGACTGAGATGAGCCACCAAAGATAATATCGTCCACATAAATCTGGACGAGAAGGAAATGAGAATCCTGATGACTGATGAATAGAGTTTTATCTACTATACCCATTTTGAAACCATGACTGAGAAGATAGGACTTAAGCCTCTCATACCAAGCTCTAGGGGCCTGCTTAAGTCCATACAATGCTTTGGAAAGCTTGTAGACATGGTTCGGGTATTTGGGGTTCTCAAATCCTGGAGGTTGCTTGACATACACCTCTTCCTCAATGAAGCCATTGAGAAATGCACTCTTGACATCCATTTGATAGAGCTTGAAGCCACAGGATATAGAGAATGCAAGCGATTCTAATCGCCTCTAGTCTAGCTACAGGGCAAAGGTCTCCTCAAAGTCAAGACCCTCAACTTTGAGTGAAGCCTGTGCAACTAGCCTAGCCTTGTTGCGACGATAACCCCATCCTCTCTCTGCTTGTTTTTGAACACCCACTTGGTCCCAATGACATTATGACCAGGATGGGGGCTCTACAAAATTGCCAAACTTTGTTTCTCTCAAAGTTTTCCAGTTCCTCATGCATAGCATTAATCCATGATTCATCGGATAATGCATGAGTAACATCCTTTGGTTCAAAAGAGGCAACAAAGGCAGAGTGAAGGCAGAAAGTGGATAAGCCTAATTTTGAGCGCGTCACATGCTCAAACAGATCACCAATGATCTGCTCAGGTGGATGAGAACGTTGAATGTGGCGAGGAGGACCAGAAGCAGAAGTGGCCTCTATCTCTTGAGCAGAAGAGGGAAGAACAGAGCCACTCGCTGAAGGAGAGTCTGAAGGCAAAGGCTGATCTTCCTGAGGTGCAGAAATGGAAACAGGAGGCACCTCGGTGTAGAGGAGACTGGATCAGGTGGAGCACCATCATCTCCATCATCCTCATCATCTACAAAGATGGTCTCGGAGGGATAAGACGAGCCTGAAATATCAGGTCTAGCTCCTGGGCTAGCCTCATCAAAGGTCACATCACAGGTCTCTATGATCCTATTCGCATCACAACTCCAGACCCTATAGCTACAAGAAGAAGTCGAGTAACCCAGAAAAATACCATCAGAAGAACGAGACTCAAACTTATCTAGGTTACCAGACATCAAGATAAAGCACTTGCAACCAAAAACACGAAAATGAGAAACAATGGGCTTTTGCCCATACCTCAACTCATAAGAAGTGCGATGCAAATGTGCTCTCAAGAAAACGTGATTGGAAACATGACAAGCAGTAGCTATAGCCTCATTAAAACTTCCTAGGAGTCTTGTAGACTCATCTAGCATCATCCCAGCCATCTCAACGAGGTCCTATTCTTCCTTTCCACTCGCCATTTTTTGAGGGGCGTATAGAGAGGAGAACGATGCTCTAACCCGGACTCCACACGAAACTCTCAAAGTAGGAATTCTTGAACTCGGTGCCATTATCACTGCGTATAGCTCGTAATGCACCTGGGAGCTCAATAGACAACCTACTAACCAATCCCCTGAAGTGAGAAAAAGTCTCATCCTTCGAGGCCATGAAAAATACCCAAGAATACCTCGAAAAATCATCAATAATGACAAGGACATACCACTTCCCTCCTGCTGACTGCACTCTAGCTGGACCAACAGTGTCCATATGTAAAAGCTATCCTGGTGCGTCAGTCATCACTACGGTGACTGGAGGATGAGAATAAGTAACCATCTTGCCATGTTAGCAGGGAGAGCAAACTAAGTTTTTGACCATCTTGAGTTTGGGCAAACCACGAATAAGATCGCGGCTGCTAACTCTAGTCAAATGATCAAAACCAATGTGACCAAGTCTCCTATGCCAGAAGGAGAGATCACGGGACTCAGAAGTAATCAAACACCGAAGAAAGTCTCCAGATGAAACAGAAAAATCAGCACGAAAGACTCTCCCAAATCTAGAAATCCCGCAAACTAACTCTTCTAATGAATCAATGATTCTACAAGCATTACTCTTAAAGCTTACCTCGAAAGAGTCATCGATAAGCTGAGAAACAGAAAGCAAATTATATTGCAGCTTACTCACTAAGGCAACGTCCTTAAGAATAAAATTTTCATTAATGCGAGCGGTATCTTTAGCAATGACTCTACGAAGAAGCATCCCCAAAAGTGATCAACTCATCACCGGGGCTCGGACTAGGAAGAGAACCAACGAGAGTCTCCGGTCATATGGCGAGAACAACCGAGTCAATAATCCAAACATCTCCATTTCCCATCGGATTTAACTGATCAAGTCAAAGGAGAGAGAGACTCGATCTTGGGATAAAGTGAGGACACAGGAACCCAATCTTGAATCACACGACGTCTCAAAGTACCGACCACAGAGGAAGAAGATCGGACTCTAGTGTCTCTCGCGCTCGACTCTCACAGATCGGAAGAAGCAACTCTAGTAGAAGATGTAGGAGCTATCACCGGTTTGGCCCGCCGTGGTGCAAAGGCGGACCATCCCAACGAGGTCGCCTAAATCTCCTACCGAAAACACCTCACGCCACCGATATCTACCTCAATGGGATAAGCGAGGAATATCAAGAGGGCGGCGGAAAGATCGACCACGAGCAACTCCGGGACTAAAACTCGATGAACGACATGAAAACCGAGTCTGGGCGCTGCCAAAAACAAAGCGACTCTCTAACTCGTCTAGTAGCGATTAATGCGCTTTAGGAGCACTCAGTAGTCCAGGGATGACCACGAATACCCTAAGAGCAGCAACACGCTCACGCTTGGTGATCTTGGTGCGTCTAAAACAGAAATCTACTAGGTGACCATCCTTCTTCTGAAGGTGCATGAATACTTACCTTGCTAGAGGCGAAGTGATAGGAGAAGCACCGCTACGCTCGGAAGTCCCATGGATAACCCCAAAGAGACCTAAACACGTGGTACTCACCACAGGAGCTACCACTATCTCTCCACTCTTGGAGGCACGTTACAAGCTGAAGGCGGATGCGCCCATCGTGCTCCAAGTAATCAAATCCTAGACCTTGATTGAATTGCTAATCTTGGGTGGTCTAGAATGAGATTGAGCTTCTTCTTGCCTCCAACAAATTTCTCGAGAGTGCTCATAAGATCTTGACACTCTCGGAAAAGTGAGGCGATGAAGAGCAAGGGGAAGGAGTAAAAGAAGAGCCAGAAGAAGAGGATCGAACAGCGCGCATATTTTTCCCTATACACGGCTGCCTCAAATTTGAGAGACTCACAGGAAGCACAAGAAGCATCTCTAATTCTACCAACCTAGTCCTCTAACTTCTTCCTAAGCTCTGCGTGGACCTTATCCACGTCATCCTTAACCCCAATACACAACAAGCAACCATTATTTGACTTAACTAGTAAGTCCTTAGCAAGTCGAGCACACTTGGCATTCAAAGCTTCATTATCAAGTTTTAGTTGCTTCTGACCCTCACATGAGTATTTGGGTCCTTAGAAGCATGCAATTCAAGTTCATCATTTCTAGTAGAAAGCTTCCTAAGGTAACAACTCATGGCATCAATTTCAGCAAGTAGCTTAGGGCAATTTTCACAAGATGCAGTTGTGTGAGAATGAAGAAAACTAGCGTCTAGAGAGGAAATATCAACAATACAAGTGCTAGCATTCTTCGACCTAAGACTTTCAAGTTCAGTTTGCACACTATCATGCAAAGTCCTTAGGTTCTCAAGCTCCACAAGCAAAGTATCACATAAGGAACAATCATTAGTGACTCGGGAGGGAGAAGATCTAAGAGAAGCTAACTCCCGAGTCAATGTATCTACTTCCTTCTCAAACTCCATAACCCTAGCTCTAGCTCTAGCATGAAATTTTCCTAATTTGGAAAAAGCTTCATTGAGCTGGTCATAGGAAGGTACCTCGTCCGAGTCGCTGTAGAGCTCGGAGTCGCTGATGTCGTTGGTGTTTGCCATGAAGCACATGCCGGAGAAGTCGTCGCCGCCTTTCTTCTCTTGCGGATCATCCTCGCCTTCGTCATTCCATGTCTCTGTGTCGGAGAGGCTGATGTCGACGAGGGCGGCGAGGACGCGGTGGAAGAGCTTCTTGTTCTTCGAGAAGTTGCGGTACTTCTTTTCGTGTACCAGCTCACGAACTGGAGGCTTCTTGTTGCGGTTCTTGTCGGTGTAGTCGTTCTTGCCGGAACCGCCGGAGTCGTTCTTGCCCTTCTCCAGTTTGGGACAATTCGCTCGAATGTGGTTGGGGCCGCCACATTCGAAGCAGGTGATCCCACCACCTCTCTCTCACCCTCTTGTAGGCGTAAGAAAACTTGCGAGCTAAAAGAGCAAGCTCAGTTTCTGGAAACTTGTCCAGTTGGTCATCGCTTAGCTCGCAAAGTGCAGAGAGGGAAAAACCAACAGAGGAATCAAGAGAAGATCCAATGGGATCGGTGACCAAGGCCATCGACTGTGATTTCGTCTTGCGAAAGACGACGTCGATCTCATGAGTCTTGAGTCGGGAATAGAGCCCGTCAAGAGTCAAAGTCGACAAGTCGATAGTATCCTTGATGGTGGTCACCTTCATTTCCCAAATACGAAGATCGAGTGCGGTCAAGAAGTGACGAGCATTATCCTAGTTAGGGTATGTGCAACCAACTGCCCGGAGATCGCTCAAAATTTTAGTAAATCGACCAAAACACTCGTCAAGACTCTCACCAGCATGTTGTTCAAACTTGTTGTACTCACGCTTGTGTTGATCCTGCCTCACGGTCTTGATTTGGGTAGTGCCCTCATGGTATGCACTGAGGGTCACCCAAATCTCATGAGTGGATCGCAGGTGAGAGATCCGATCATACTCACTGCGGCTGAGTCCTTGTATAAGAATGTTCCTCGCCTTAGCATTTGCCTCAACGTCAGCCATATTGCCGGCCGTGACGTTCTCATCGGCAGGAACCTCATATGGGAGCTTCACCTTCTGCCATATCAGAAAGCCCTGGGCAGTGATGTATGACTCCATCCGGGATTTCCAAAAAGGAAAATCTACACTACAAAAAATGGGAGGCTTGGTGGAATACTTGTCTGTCGCCATGGCTCTCGAGACCGGTCAAGCACGAAATCGAGTAAATATGTGCAAAGGGATTCATGTTCATTTAAAGTAATAGCAAATAATTTGTACCTAAAGGATCAAGATAGTGAACAGAGGGGGGGTGAATGGTCGCAATTAAATTTTCCCCCAAAATACTCCAACTAAAACCTTGAAAAGATCGCGCAAAGGAAATCGTGAAAAACCCGAACAACTAGACAACTATGTGTACCCCTAGCATGCATGGATGAGTTCCATAGAATATGTGAGGATTTTTGAGTCACAATTCTGGTTGTCTAGTATCCAAATCAAGAAGGAATCAAATCTACCCTTGCTTTTAGAAAAAGATCAATTCAAATCATAAAAGCCACTTTTAGAAAAGCAAGAGCAGAAATTTCAGAAACAATCTTCAATTTGAACAGGAGTTTTGTGGGTCTCTGCTGCTCAAGAAATTATGAGAACTTTTCTTCCTATGAGAAGATAAGTCTTGAAGAACTCTACTAAATTTCACTTCAAAATACCTTACAGAAAATTCATCAAAAATCAAAGAACACAGACAGTCAGGAAACTTCGAGCAGAGAGTTTGGGGCTCAGTTTTCACCTCATTGCGCCTAAACGGTGCATCAAGTGAACTCAAAAATTTTTATAAAGATGTATATAGGAGTTCCTCAGAATCTCCAATAAGAATAACTCAAAAATGATTTTTTTATATTTTTCTAAAAATCAAGCACTAACTGCTGTGTGAAGAACAAGTTCTGGACAGAGTTGGAACTTGAAAGAAAAAATGATCTCTACTCAATCAAAGAGTGCAAAAGAGATGTAAAACCATATGAACACACTCAAAACATCCAAGATAAGCATTTAGAAGGAGGGGAGGCAAATCCAAATTACATGAATGTAGATTGCGGGAAAGTAAATGCGTAACGTAAATGCTGAATTTAAATTGTGTAAAGTAAAGCCATAATGTAAATGCGGAATTTAAATTCAAAATAATGTAAAGAAATTTCTTTGTATTTCTGGTGGGAAGGTTTACAAAGCCTCACTTCATGTGGGCAAAGCTCAAAGGAGCAACTCAAACCTTAAAGGGGAGGAGGCTACCCCTCCACCCCTATTTATACTACTCTTGGGCCACCTACCACCCTTGGATGAGTCCCTCAACCCTAGAGCACTCATCTAAGGGCTAGGATTTGCCCACTCATACAGACATGCAAGAGCTAACCCAAAACCCACACACATACCGGGTTTTCTTGCACAGTTTTCAAAGCATACTACCTAGACCCGCTAACCTATCAACTAGACCACAATCTGACGGCCCTCATTGATCCACGCGGCATCTAGCTAGCATCATCTCCTTTCCTTGTCTTCTTGAATTGCCCGGACTCCGTCTCCGATCATCTTCCGGCGATCTCCTGACCGTCTGGACATCTGACGCTCCTTGCCTAGTCCCGGTCATCCTCCGCCTCACCATGAGCTAGCACCGTCGCCCTGCAACCATCAAAGACAAGGAAAAACCTTTCACATAGCAATGCCCACAAAGATATTCAATGATTATCCCAAAATCATTAATCGAACATAATTTCTCTCAACGGTCCGATGCTACCGCCCCAAAGGGGGTAGCCCTAGGAAAAGCAACCGACACTCAAATTGCTTCAAATCAAATCCAATTCAAATCAAACTCAATTTCAAATCAAACCAAGCTCAAAACTCATCAATTACTCATCACACACAAGGATAGACCTCCACATGATTTTTTAGTACCTACAGTGTGCTCCGCTCGATAACTGTATCGACCAAAAGAGAATTGATAAAGGGCAAAGAATTAGACAAGGTATTGGGTCACCTATGTATCGAGTTAACTGTAGCCCCCGACTCCCTACTCGATAAGACAATTGGGTGGGGAGTAGAGTATAGCAAACACAATGTTGTGATTCGGCTCTCAGCTTTACTTGACGGTTGGATCGAGGTGTCAGTAGAGCGTTAGTCTCACACATCCATCACGACTCCTGGTCCCTTACTCGATAAGCATCTCAACCCGAGGACGGGGCTAAGCAGAGGCGAGAACTTGAGCAGTGTAATATTCGACCTCTTACTCAATAAGCAATTACAACAACTGGGCATGAATGTCTTTTGAAAATAACTCTCTACCATATGACGCGATGCACGAACCCCTAAGCATACTTGGTGGAGTTCAACGTCATGGGGAAAGCATGACGTGGCCCCTGACTTCCTACTTGATTACGCTATTGAGGAGATGGTTGGGCATAAGCGTCATGTCCGGTGTCCTTCGATTGTACACATAGGTGCACGAGCCCCCGGGCGCACCGATAAGGCTTAGCACTGTTTTTGCTAAGCTATTATTACTAAGGACTACTGCAGCCGTCGCGTCCTTCGATCTTTGCACGGCCCATCATCACTCGGCGTCTCTTTAGCTTCCGCATTAATGCAAGAGTACAGAGGAACGCCTCGTAAACCAGAACCAACGTGGACTCCCGTTGAATCGTGACTCTGGCCTGACCCGCTCCCGAGGCTATAAATAGACGAGACGTGTGGTCACTTGGCATTACCTTTCTCTTTGCTTTGGCATTGTAACACTTTTAGCTTCTTCGAAAAATCTTCATGGCCTCCTCGCTGCCTCTGTCTCCCTCCTTAGAGATCCTCAAGTAGGGCTGGAAATTTGGCTCGCGGCTCGCAGTTCGGCTCGGGCTCGGCCAGGCTCGGCTCGGTTCGGTCAGGCTCGCGGCTCGGAGCGAGCCCGAGCCGAGCCAATTTTTGTGGCTCGGTTTTATAGCGAGCCGGCTCAGCTCGGCTCGCCTCGGCTCATGAGCCGCTCGTTAACTCGGCCCAATTAGCCCATATGAGCAAAACACAAGCAATACCTTCGAATTTTGAATTCTTGAACCCTTGATGATGCATGCACAACATTATATTGGTATTTTGATAATTGATTTTCTTGCAATGTGCTAAATAGTACTAGATAAGTAGATGATTCTATGTGGTTGATGATTTGTCTAATGTCATTACCATTATTAGTTACGACATCTAAAGTGTGTATATCTAACCAACCGACAATTATTGATTTCAATCCTTAATAACAAAAATGAACCAATGCCTAAGGAAATGAGTGGCCTTGCAATGTTGGAGATACTAAATTTAAGCAATAATATCTTGACTGGGGAAGTTCCACAGGAGATAGCAGAATTGCAAATTTTTGGTCACTATTGAATCTCTGGCTCGGCGAGCCACGAGTGGCTCATGAGCGTGGCGAGCCGAGCCGAGCCGGCTCTTCAGGCTCACCGAATAACCGAGCCGAGCCTGGCTCGGCTCGCTCCCTTACCGAGCCCAAGCGAGCCGAGCCGAGCCTGGCTCGGCTCGGCTCATTTCCACCCCTATCCTCAAGGCAGCTCCTCGTCAGGTGGTTTCCCTTGAGATTCCTCCGATGCCTCTAGCCATAGGGCCCTCACGGCACATCGTCATCATCCTTTCTGAGGATGAAGAAGATGAGATCGACTGGGATGCAGTCAAAAAGGAGGTCTGGCTCGAGGAGAAGGAGGTGGAGATCAACTAGAGGGCGGTGGAGAGGGAGGTGTGGCCCGAAGAAGAGGAAGAGGTGACGAGCAAGCTGCGTGTCGCCCCCACACAAGACCATGCCACCTTTGCTCCCCCTGCAAGGGCTACAACCTCTTCCAACACCAGAGGAGAAAAAGGCGAGGCCATCGATGCCAGCGGCGAAGGTGAAGCTGGAAACAGCTTCATCGATTCGGTGCTTGGTCGCCCTCCAAACCATCACGATGGTGGTCGGGGGCATTTGGTGGCACAGGGGGTGGATCCCTTGCCATCAACCGGCTAGCGTGCCCTCGCCGCCTCTTCCATCCCACTCCAAGGGTGCAGGCCCATTCTGGGGACTATCAGTTGCCTGCTCCTGAGTGAGCAAAAGAGGAGGCGGGACGCCTGTAGGGTCCCTAGAGTAGCCTATCTACGAATGTAATAAAAACTTTTTGTTAGCAATGTAAATAAAATGAACTTTTACTTACTTGGAATTTTTCACTTTGTTCGATTTTGTGATGTTTTTTCTCTTATGTGTAAAATTTTCTTAGTTGCTCAATGTTCCACTAGTTGTCTAGTATCACGCCATCTGCTGTAGATAGCCACACCGATCCTGGTCGAGTAGCTTCGACTACCATGTAGGAGCCTTCCCACTTAGGTGATAACATGTTACGATTATCTTGTTTTTGCACCTTTCGTAGTACTAAGTCCCCAACATCGAGCTCTCTTTCTTGGACTCTTGTGCTGTGATATCTGCGCAAGGCCTGTTGATACTTGGCCACTCGAATGGATGCTTGATCTCTGTACTTTTTGAGTAGGTTTATGTCATTTGCTCACTTTTGCTCTTGCTCCTTTTCTGAGTAGTTCTCCACTCGGGGTGATTTGAATGTTAACTCAGTCGAAAGCAATGCTTCTATTCCGTAGACCAAGAAAAACAAAGTCTCACTAGTGGCTCGACTAGTCGACATTCGAACGGCCCATAACACCGAGGGAAGTTCTTTCGCCCACTCGTTCAAGTAGGCCTTTAGCCTACCGAATATGTGGGTCTTAATCCCCTACAAGAACATTTTGTTGGCACGTTCGACCTGACTATTACTCTGAGGATGAGCGATAGAGGTGAAGCAAAGATTAATTCCCAGTTCCTCGCAGAAGACCATAATGGCACTACTCTTGAATTGGCTACCGTTGTCGGTAATCACTCGATTCAGGATGCCAAATCGAGTTATGATGCTCCTCATGAACATCTTAATTGCTTCTGAGGTGATGTTCCTGACAGGTTCAGCCTCTATCCACTTGATGAATGTGTCGATTGCCACTAACAGGAATTTGTAACCTCCTTGGGCTTTAGGGAATAGTCTCAAGATATCCAAGCCTCAAACGAAGAAGGGCCAAGACAGAGGAATAGTTTGCAGGGATTGGGCTGATCGAGTGGTCTACTTGCCATAGAATTGATAGCTTTCACACTTTTTCACTCGCTCGCAAGCATCCTAGAGGGTAGTTGGCCAATGGAACTCTTGTCGGAAAACTTTCCCGACTAGAGTGTGATAGGACTCATAGTTGTCATAGATGCCTCTATGGACATCGAGTAATATTTAATTGCCCTCTTCCTGAGTGATGCACTTCATTAAGATTCCATTACTCCCTTTCCAATAGAGCTTGCCGTCTACCAATGCGTATAGCTTGGATTTACGTGCAATTTTCTCGGCTGAGGCATCATCGTCAGGGATCTCTCGACCTTCGAGATAGGCCTGAAATGGCGTCATCTAGGTCAGCTCGTGTTTAAGTAGTGCAGCTTCTATGTCTGCAAGTTCTGCCTCGCTAACTTGTCCAGGCTGTTGGTTGAAGTTGGGTAGCATTTGTCTCTTGCGGGGGAAAGACAGATGGTTTAGGGAGTTTCTTGACAAAGACCCCCATGGGTGCAGGTGAACGGGATGAAGCGAACCTGGCAAGTTCGTCAGCGATGGAGTTATCACTCCGTCGGATGTGCCTTACCTCAAGGCCTTCAAACTTGTTCTCTAGCTTAGAACCTCATTCAGGTATGCTGCCATGTTGTTATTCGAACACTGGTATGCCTTTTGCACTTGGTTTACGACTAGTTATGAGTCCCCTTTTATAAGTAATCGCTTGATTCCTAGTGCCGCGATATTCAAAGCCAGTTGACCAGTCCTTCGTATTCTACAACATTATTCGAAGCTTGAAAATTAAGTTGGATGACATATTTAAGTTCCTCGCCTGTCGGAGATTTAAGCATCATGCCAACCCCTGAACCTTGAAGTGTAAGTGATCCATCAAAGAACATAGTTCAGAGATCATCGACCGTCTTGGCTTCCTTTTCCTCGATGTGAGTCCATTCCGCGATGAAATCCTCCAGAACTCCTGACCTGATGCTAGTCCGCGACGCAAAATCTACCTTGAACTCGTTGAGCTTGACTGCCCATTGCGTAATTCGCCCTGTCACCTCTCAGTTGCGTAGCACTTCTTTGAGCGGGTACGTTGTCATAACCGTAGTCTTGTGCACCTAGAAGTAGTGCTGTAACTTTCGGGAAGTCATCAGGACAGCATATAGCATCTTCTGTATCTAAGGATATCGTGCCTTGGCACCGTGTAAGACCTCACTCACGTAATATACTGGCTTCTGGACTTTGGTCTTTTTCTCAAGGCAATCGCGTTCGACCACCAGGACCGTGCTTACTACTTGGGGGTAACTGCAATGTATAAAAAGAGCTCCTCTTTTTCGTTAGGTGAAACTAAAATTGACGGAGATGGTAAATATCTTTTTAGATCTTGAAAAGTTTCTTCGGCCTCCTTGGTCCACTCGAAGTTGTCATGCTTCTTGAGCAATTTGAAGAAAGGTAGCCCTCGTTCGCCCATCCGAGAGATGAATCGACTAAGGGACGCAATGCATCCTGTAAACTTTTGGACCTCTCTTAGCATTCGTGGAGGGCGCATCTGATTCACTGCCTCGATCTTGTGCGGGTTAGCCTCGATGCCTCAACTGGACACAAGGAAACTGAGAAGCTTGCCGGACGGGACGCCAAACGTGCACTTCTCGAAATTGAGCATCATCCGATACTTCCTGAGGTTATCGAATGTATCCCTGAGGTCATCGATTAGGGTGCCCCTGGTTTTTTATTTTACTACAATGTCATCAACGTACACTTCTACATTGCATCCTATTTGGGACATCAAACAGTTTTGAATACAACGTTGATACATTGCGCCGACACATTTCAAACCAAAAGGCATCTTTATATAAAGAATACACTAAAAGGAGTAGTAAAAGTAGTTTTCTCTTCGTCCTCTGTGGTCATGTTAATTTGGTGATGCCCCGAATAGGCATCTAGAAAACTTAGCAGTTCACAACCCGTAGAGGAATCCACTATTTGGTCAGTGCGGGGAAGAGGAAAAGGGTTCTTAGAGCACGCTTTATCAAGGTCGGTGTAGTCGGCGCACATCCTTCACTTGCCATTGGCTTTCTTTACAAGGACTGGGTTCGCTAGCCATTTTGGGTGACGGACCTCTCAAATGAAGCCAGCCTCTAGGAGTTTACCGACCTCCTCTTGTATAGCTTGCTTCCGATCTTCTGTGAATCTGTGTTGTTTCTGTACCACAGGCTTGGCGCTTGGTTCCTCAGCTAATCAATGCTTGATCACCTCCTTGGGGACCCCGGGCATGTCGAACAGTTGCCATGCAAATACGTCGCGGTTTGCCCAAAGGAAAGTGATGAGCACGAGTTCCTATTTTGGGTCAAGGTCAATGCCTACCTTAACCATCTTAGATGGCTCTACCGGGTTGAGGGGCACCGCCTTGATATTTCCGCATGTCTTCTTGTCCTTTTTGCCGTCGTTGATCGAATTAGTTGGCGGCATCATGGGACCTGAAGCCTAGTCGTTATACGGATTTCGGTGCTTGGCGTTCTCACCGACAATCGCTTGTCGATCCATAGAAGCTTGGCCATCTCTAGGCTTTTCTTGTCGCACCTGACTGCAATGCGTTGGTCTCACTTGATCGTGAGGACTCCACTTGGTGCTGGCATCTTGAAGGTCTGGTACGCGTAATGCACCACCGCCATGAACTTAGCTAGCATTGGGCGGCCCAGAATCACATTATATGTAGTCTCAAAGTCCTCTACGTCAAAGAGGATCTTCTTAGTGTGGAAGTTGTTCGGCATGCCAAATGTGACCGGCAACTCGATCTGGCCCAGCGTGGTCAAAGATGAGCGCAAAGTTATGCCATGAAACGGCTCGACTCCAGCTTTTATCTCGGTCCGGGGAATTCCCATGTTATCCAGTGTCTTCGCAAAGATGAGGTTCAGCGAGCTACATCCATCAACTAAGGTTCAAGCAACCTTGACGTTCATGATGGTGGGCTCGACCACCATAGGATATCGACCTGGATATGGGACCGTAGTTGGGTGATCTGATTGGTCAAAGGTGATTGGCACCTCTGACCATTTGAGAAATCGAGGGAGAGCTAGCGTGGCCAGGTTGACCTCTCTTTCGACTGCCTTGCACTGCCTCTTGGACTCGTACGTGACAGATCCCCCAAAAATATGTGCCAACTTATGTTTAGCCCCTTGATACTCGAGTTCATCATTCTCGGGCTTCTCCTTAGCCTGCTCGATCCGGCGCTCGGCAAGGGTGGCCTTGAGCTTCTCCTGGACTTTCTTGCTGATCACTTATCACTCATCGAAGTTGTGCTTGTCCGTGTGATGGACAGGGCAGTATTTGTTTCCTCCACGACTTCAGCCCTTGTTGTCGTCTAGGTTACGCGCTTTGCCCCTTTCGACCGCAACTATAGTGAAGTCGCCCTTGCGTTTCTCCATGTGGTTCTTATTCCTCTTTGCCCGTTGCTTGGACGACTCAAGTTTGTCGCTGCCATGCTTGGGGTTGTCGAGGTGGTCTCAGGCCTCGGCGCGGATGGCATATTTATCCGCCAGCTCGAAGAGCTCCTTAGTTGTTTTGATCTTCCGGGTGGCGAGCTTCCCCTTTAGATCTCTGTCCTTGACCCCGTTCTCAAAGGCCACAATCACTGCCTCATCCGAGATATCAGGGATCAAGTTTTGTTTGTCGCTAAACCGTTGAATAAAGCTACGCAGTGACTCTCCTGGATTCTGCACCAGTCGATGCAAGTCACTACGTGTTATGGGGCATTCATATGTGCCTTGAAATTTGGCAATGAACTGGGCTCGCAACTCAGCCCATGACGATATCGACTGAGGTGGGAGGTTGAGTAACCAAGACCTTGCTGCCCCATCGAGAGGTGGTAAGCAGGTAGTTGGCCATCACCTTCTCATTTTCTTCAGCTACTCTCATGATCGTGGTGTAAATCTGCAGCCATTCGATAGGGTTAATCTTCCCTGAGTACTTCTCGATCGGACTGGTTTGAACTTGTCCGGCCACCCGACCGCACGTAGTACAGGAGTAAACGCTTTACACCCCTCATCAACGTCCTCAGGGGTCATCTGATGCTGTCCTCTGTGCACATCTTGCCAAGCGGGAACCTGTGCCGCGGTGACGAACGGCCCCTCGAGGGCGAAGATTCGCCTTGGCGTGCATGTTGTACCAGAGATCGACCTCTTGAGGACACGGACTCATTATCCCGCCTCTCATGGTCTTCACGGTCCCACTCTTCCCTTCGATCTTGCATAACATCGTGCAAATGTCATCAATTGTGCGGGATTCGATCTCGGAGATCACCATGGTATCCTTGGCGGGAGTTCGAATGGATCTATCTGGAATTACGATGGCTAGAACTAGTCACCGCTGATCGTGCTGCTCGACGACTATCGTGAGATAGTCCCAACGGTAACCGGGTGCCCGATCGGCAGCTACCGAACCTCAAAGTGGTCGCTCAAGCGATCGAGCTTGTCCGCGATCGAGTAGCGTCTTCATCTGGTTGAACACCAGCATCATAGGGTTAGCCGGGTCCAATGATGGAAGAACTTCAACAGCATGTGAGCGCACTAGACATTGGCCTCAGGAGTACTGAAGATGTCGCTGTTATGGCTCAGATGAGATGTTGTTCCTAGAACACGGCCAGGCGCACCATTGTGGTCGCGCTGCCAAAGAGTTTACTGCCCCTGAAGACCTGGCACCTGCAGATGAGGCGTCGCTGGGTTATCAAGGTTAAGATACTTAGACAATTTGGCCGCAATCCCTACAGTGGCTATGGCTATTGGATCACGGTGATGTCTGGTGTGCTAGGAGTGAAAACATCCATGGTTGCACGTGCTGTGGCATTTGTTGCTCCAGGGTCCTAGGGTGTGCCTAGAGGGATGTGAGGCCCTTGGCCGCCCATGGTTTCTGCCCCTGGGTCCCTTTCTTGGGAACTTCCGGTAGTTGTACCATTTTTGGCCCTAGCCATGAACACGTGTCGATCTGTACAACTACTGCACTGACTGCTGAAGTCATCACTGCAACTGCCACTATCACTCTCCATGTCTACACACTTGAGGATGCTGGGCTCCAAAGGGTCAAACATTATGAAGTACACTTCTCGGCGAGGGTCCTCAGAACAGGACTCGATGAAGCCGATGTGCTCGAGATTTCCAATCGATCCCAATCGGTATAGCATGGTTCCAAAGGTGATCTCAGATCCTACCAGCGGAGCTTGGCGGGTGTTGGGAATTCTGGCATGCACGTGCATCAAAGACATGCTTGATCTACAAAAACAGCTGAAGGCCCCTACCTGGCGCACCAGCTGTCGAAGGTTAGTGATCAACAACACACTTATATTCTGGTACCTTCGGGATATGCAGGATCAAACACACAATCGGGGGCACACGATGTAGACAGGTTCGGGCCTCTTGGTCAAGTAATACCCTATTGCTGTGTCGACGATGGATGATATCAATGAACAGATTACAAATCGAGGATGCTAGTCTTGATTACAGAAAAAAATATGAGTTTGGGGGTGGCTAGACTATCGCTAATGGATGTCTGTGTGGAGGTCTTCCTGGCTTCTGGCTTTGGATGGCAATAGTTTGAAGCTTGCGCTCTGAGTTGGCTCGTTGTGGTTTGCGATTGGCTGGCCCCCTCCTAACGACGTCCTCCCTGGTCATTATATAGTGGGTTGGAGTACCGAATCATAGTCGATGAGGAGTCCTGTTGCCGTTGTGATCTCCGTATCGCACTTGAATTTCCATAACCATCGGACGTATTTGAGTAGGTTTCCTCATATCAGGAATATGATCGAGTCCTGCCTTATGCTGGGATATCTCTTCACCATATATCTTATCCCATTGAACTGGGCTTGAAATAGCTGGAGTATCTAAATGCTGATAGAGATATACATGGTATGACCTTTGACTTTATGGCGTATGCCCATATCCCATTTCTGAATATTCGACACGCTCATCCAAGGTCTTGGGAGGCGTTGGTTATATTCTTTAGGGGAAATATTATTGCATGATCATTCAACCTCCACTGGTCTCTATTTTCGGTCCTTCACTATTGTACCATTCGATTGAATCTTAGGTGTACTCAATTGAGAGAATGGCGGGTAGACCTCCTTATTTTGAAGATTGCTGCTAGGTATGAACTTGTTGACTTTATCATCCTTGGATAGTACCAAAATTTACATGGATTTTTTATAATATATTTTTAAAAAAATTACAAAAATAATATGCCATTTCAAAATTTTATAGAACTACCCTACTATTGCCATTTCATTTGGCAACAAGGTTCTATCGCCAACTAAAATAGCGGCAGTCTCCGTCATTCCATTGTTTGGTTTTTTTTTGAAACAATTGTAATGCAATCATACAACAGAATGTAGTTGTTTGAAACAAAAAATGCGTAGAACAGTCGAATTCCATACATCAGTTTTACACATGGAAGGCAATCATACAACAATTTTACATACAAACTGTATTACACCCATACCACCTTTCATAGTGTGTCGTCATGACACCATACCTAGCACCGTTGGTGTCGTAAAGCAGAGACTACTTCTCTCTAGGATCATGCTCTATCCACTCGAAGAAGCATTTAGTGCCCGTCCGTTCTTCCGAACCAGCTGCATAGGATCCATAGGTAACTTTTCAAGCGCAACTGGGGACTCTCCAGTGACAGTCGTTGCCTTCTTCGATATATGCTTTGATGTCAGATCGTCCAACTTCTTCCATATCGCATCAAACTTTTGTTGTTGGTTCTGATCACACAACCTCTTGAATCACTTAGTAAGCTCTTTTCTCCTGAATTGCTTGTAGAAGTTAGCACCCATGTGGCATTTGCACCACCTACTTTACAAATTAGGCTATGCATATAGCTCATCTAGCCCTTGCTGCAACTAGAAGACCGCCTTCAATAACCCAGAATACCGATGGTGTATGATACACACTCTAGGTCACTCACCGATGATGCCGGCTTTAACGTTTCTTAGAAATCAGAGCCAGCTATTGGTGTTCTCACTCTCCACAAATGCTAGCACTATGGGAAGAACCTAATTGTTGGCATCCAATGCTATGGCAGTTAGAATGTGGCCCTTGTACTTCTTAGTTAGAAATGTTTCATCCACACAAAGCAATAGACGACAATGCCTGAAGCATTGATGCATACACTGAAAGAAAAGAATACACACTTAAGTGCCATCTTCCTAGCGAAGTGCTACGAATGCTACTCACAAATATCAACATAAGTCCTAGCGTTGCTTTTTTTGATCACTTGAAGCATACTAAGCAGGTTCTGATAGGAGTCTTCGTACATCCCGATCCTTACTTCTAAGGCCTTCTGCTTCACTCTCCATGCCTTCGTATAGTTGATGGTGTACTGAAATCTCTACTCTATTGCAACTATGATGGCATGTGGCTCCAATTCCAGATGCCCATAATATTCCCGTACATTGTATTCACAACAAAACCTAAAGAGATATTTCTATGCGATTGTGTAGACTCCGTCAGCATGTATGTATACGGGATGATTATGGAACACTTCCAAATAATGTCCCATTTAGAGTGGTAGGCATGGACACGCCATGGGCAACCTTCTGACGAATAACCGTACCAGGGGTACCCCACAGCAAAGTATACATCTATTTCAAGATCGTTTTTCTCTCAGTCACACGAATATGGTGGCAAGATTGGTAGCGGTGCAGAGCGCTAGAGGGGGTATTACCAAAGACTCTGTCTCTGACAGAGGGGATTATCACTAAACATTGGACGGAGCTCCTAATAGGTCGTCCGGGGCCCGGCTCTGAGCAATGGCCTCGTCGAGCCACGACCATGCCCCTCTGAAATGGTCCGACCTGGCCTCAGGTCGGACACTCCCGCGGGCTCCGACTCGGCCTCGGGTCAGACGCCCCCGCAGGCCCCGACCTGACCACAGGTTGGGCACATCATCAGGCTCCGGCTCTGCGACCCCGGCCACGTCATCAATCGGCCCCAAGTTGGTCATTTCCCTTGCGGACACAATGCCCACGTGGGGGAGATGACTCCTTCCCGAGGCGGTCAAGAGGCCACGAAGTCAAGCGCCGGTCTCTTCGCCCCGTCATGCACAGCAGAGGGACGCGCTCCATCCCAAGGTGGAGTCCCAATACGGCATAGGCAACGTCAGCATCTGACAGGAGGACAGAGGGCAAGTGCGCGCCTTCCCAATGAAGCGCTGTCCGTTGAGTCTACCAACCCAGCATGGGATGAGCTGGAACCTGTCAGGCGCCAGGACCATAGACCGGGACTCTCGGGAATAGCTTACCCCTACCTTGTTTTTCCAAACTCCCATGTAACCTGCCCCCTCCGCTTATATAAGGAGTGGCAGGGCCCTCAGGGAGCGGGCAACTCATTCGATTCAACTCAAGCCATCCGACCCAACTCAATATCCAGTCTAGGTGAACACCCCCGAGTTCGTTCACTCGGAGGAGCGCTCAGGGCCTGTCTTGAGTCCTCACTTGTAATCCACGAAGTCCACCGTACCACAGTAATGTCTGAGACCACCACCACAATCGGATGTAGGGACGTTGGCCAAACAGTAAAAATCTTGGACCCCCTTTGTCCGACCATTCAAGGAAAGGGCACGTGTGGCCCCTTACGTACACCTACAAATTTACTTGCCGGTTATATGACACACTAACAGTTGGCGCGCCCGTAGGGACTCACGTAGCGTCATCATCATAAATCACCGGGTTCACTTTGCTTCATGATGGTCTTCTTCGGGCGGCGTCTGCGTTAAGGGGCTAGGTCCGCTTCGACTCCCTTGACTTCGTCGCCACTCCAGCGGGTGAGCTCGTGCTCATCCCCGCCACCTTCCGGGCCCGGGCTCCCGCCAGGAGCCTAGGCTCCATCACCGACGCCTTTGGCAATTTTTCGGCTTGGGGCCCCTGCGTGGACCCCGACGCCGGAACCCGTTCAGCGCCAGGGCTTGCGCCAGCGGCGATGTCGTCCCCCGTAGGCTCGCGGCTCAGGGATGGCTACGTGCCAGCCTCCATCCGCGAACTGCTGAGGGCATTGTGCTCATACATGTCTGCGGCGCACCGCATGCCAGGATCAACGACGGCCGACTGAGGGGTTCAACGGTCTTCCGTTTCTTCCCCTACGCCGGGCAAAATATCACCGCAGCGGCGATGCTGCTTCGCGGAATCCCCGAGGCCGAAGAACTGGAGGCCGAGGCCAAGCACCAGAACCTCCGGGAGGACTAGTGAAGTGTGAGGCCATGCAGCGCATGCAAGGCTCCGCTACCCATTGCTCAGGGGCTTCCCCAAGCCGTCCGACTTGTGCCATCGTGCGGGACCAGCAAAGTCCGATGATGACGGCACTACTCTTCGAGCAAGCCCAGGCCTCGCGCGCTCCGGCGCGCCGACGCCTGGGCAACAGTCGCGTCGTCCGCAACGCCCTCGAGGGCCTTGGGTACCGGACGATGCATTTCGACGGGTCCTGCACCCAGAGCGGAGCAGGTTCTGGGGCCACTCTTGTTTTCCCACCTGATAACGAGCTCCCGCACGTCATCCGACCACCCTTCGGCGTAACCAACAATGTCACTAAGTGTGATGTGCTCGTCAGCGGTCTCCGGATCGCTGCCGACCTCGGCGCGCGCCGACTCCACGTACATGGCGACTCCGAGCTTGTCATCAACCGGGGCGTGAAGGTCTTGGAGTCTCGTAACGACCGCGTAGTAGCATCCTGTCGCGAGCCGGGGACCGGTCCCGCCAGGGGTCTACGTCTTCGACTTCCGCAAGCTTCCCGTCCGACCGAATTGCGGCCGAGCGGCCGTCGACACACTGCGCTTCGCTCCGATCGCCGCCGCGATCGAACAACCCTTCATCGGCCGGTTGACCGATGGTTTGTTCCTCGCCGACTCTACCAAGGCCTGGCGCGTCGCCCGGCAGGCAAAAACCTTCGTCTTAGTTGGAAAAGACCTATACAAGAGGGCGGCCCTCAAGAGTCCTCCGGAGGCGCGTTCTGGCGAACCAAGGGTGGGAAATCACCGTCGGCTGGCTCCGCGAGGAGCGCGACGTGGCAAATCTGATCGACCAAGTACCGCAGAACACTCCGACGCTACCACGATCCGCGAATGCACGGGTCGGCCCTTCAGTGTTGGCGACTTGGTCCTGTGCCAGGTCCGATCCCACGTTGAAAAACACAAGTTGCCCCCTCCCCAGGAAGGACCCTTCGTCGTCACGGAGATCATCCGACCCGGCATATTTTTGACTCAAAATGCCAACGGTAACGTCGTCCTGGATGCGTAGGATATTGAGAAGTTATGGAGGTTCTAACTCTTAATTCCATCTTTATCCGCGCATTCCCACCAAATCCTCTGGGCTCGAGGTACCACGTGCCAACCACATGCTCACAAAAGCCTGTGCCCCAACCGACCATCAGATCCCCCGCGAGCGATAACCCTTTCGACCCAAGTGCTACGACCTACGCCCCAGCGGCTGTGGTTGCGAAGTAGTGCTCTGCAGGACAAGGGAGTACCCATACGAGGTGATCTACGGTCGATTCGGGACATGTCTTTGGGCTGCAAAGTCCTTTGATGTTTTTGCATTTCTTCTTCGAAGTGTTAGCGCTCCGGCCTACGCTCCAAGAACCCCGGTGGTTCCTGAAGGCTACGGCCATTCGGTGAGTGCTTGTCATAAAAAGGGAAATGCAAAGTATCGGGCAAAATTCCCAAAATCCACAGATGTCCATACATTACACCATCGAGAAGTAAAAGTTAGACACGCACGCTCGGAGGCTCATCCGTGCGGTCGTCATCATCCTCGGTATGCGCGCTCACGCGCGCAGCCAAGCTCTACCACTATCTCCGCCATTGCACTTTCGCCCGCACTTTCAGTGCGTCGCCTTCAACCCGCAACGGTCATGATCGGGTCGAAGGTGGCGTCGCGGCTGGCGCAGCAGGCCAACACGTACTCCGCCACGTCGACGGCAATTCCCCGCCCCTCGCGAACAGAGCGCTTGCGCAGGGCGTGGGGTAGGTCCGCCAGGGCGTTGGCCGCTCGGGAGAGGCCGAAAGCATACTGCAGCTCGGTGAGCTCCGGCGGCTCCTGTAGCTCCACCCCCAGCGGCCTTAAACTCCTGGACATGCTTTCAAAGACCGGGCCAAGCACGTCCATGAGGTCATCGCGCGTGGCACAACGCTCCTGATGCATCCGGGCCAACTCTTCTTCGGCGGCCTCTGCCCGCAGCCATTGCGCCAGCGCCTCATCCGCGTTTTGGAGAGCTCTTCCCCTGCGACCTCAGCCAGGGCCCGCTGCGCAAGTGCCTCATCATGCATTTTGGCAAGTTCTTCCCCGGCGACATCGGCCAGGGCCCGCTGCACCTCCGCCTCCTCGCGCATTTTGGAGAGCTCCACCTCCGTGGCTCGGACCCGAGCCCGCTGCCATGACGCCTCGCCTCACAGGCTCTGGCCGGGTGCTGAGCAGGCGCGAGGCGTCCATCCTCGCCACTAGTAACGTGGTCCGGGCCCTCGTCCCCGACGGACCTCCAGAGGCGCTTGGGGGAACGTTGGAGGCGGCTCCAGCGTTGTCCACCTCCCAGCAAGCAGACCGAGGCGGGCGGTGGCCGACGGACCAACCGAAGCACTAGAACGAAGAAGCAAAAAGCCCAATGTCAGCGAGGCAGAACCAAAGCCATCTCGGCACCAAGCAAAGGAACTCACCCCGCGAGGGGGTTCCTGATGTGGAAGACCATCGAGGCGAATGATTACATCCCCCTGGCCACGAAGACGGCGTCGTCGCGGGACCTCTTGGCGTTGGGACCTGACGGACCCATCGCCGCCTCCCGCTTGCCAGCCCTCCGGTCATCGTCGCCGCTCTCCATCCGGCGTTCAAATGCAAAGAGCCACTCCCTCTCCGCTGCAGAGGAATGTGGAAAGACCTGGAGGCAAGGGCAAATACCTAGACGTTGTCGCTCTCATGCCCCCCCGGCCATATTTATAGGGACAGGCGGAGTGGTCCAAGCGGGCGCCGTCCGTCAGACCAGCGGCGTAAGCGCGTTAACTTCGCCACGTGGGCCGAGACATGCTCTTTCCACTCTTGCCACATCGCATTAAAATCCCACGACGCATTAAAATGCGATGGGACGACAGAGGGCGGAAGGACACCGCTTTGTGAGTCGATGTACGATTCTTGGTTTCGGCTCCGGGCGAACGACGCGATCAACACACCAAAGGAAGGCTTAAGCGGGCCACGCTTCGCCCAGCGCTGAACACCCATTGGCCCAGCCGCCCTAGCAGTGGACTGAGCGGTGGGCCCAGCTGCCATGACCTCCCTGATGCGCGGAATAAAAGCTAAGGCGACTCTATCCCTAAAGTCTTTTTCATTCCCGCGCGAACTTCCTGCTCCTCCGACTACAAGCGCTGCGCGGCGACCACAGCGTGGACACCGCGCACTGCTCGGGGGGTGCAAGGTTTACACACTCACATGGGTCGGTAACTCGGCTGGCTACTCGGTTCTCCCTGGCGGCAACCCTCTCGACCCGAGTGCTACGGCCTACGCCCTAGTGGCTCTGATTCTTGAAGGCGCTTGGCAGAAGAAAGTGCCGTGGGATGATCCATAGACGGTCGGAAACACTCCTTTTCCATGTCGAGTGCCTGCCAACATTTCATCTTTGGGTTTTTTCTATGCTTTCCCCAAAAAGTGTTAACATACCGACCTACGCCTATATAACCCCCGTGGTTTCTTAGGGCGTGGTCGTCAAATGTTTATCACCCCTGGGAAATGTGAAGGATAAAAGTCGGACCTACGAAACGGCCCGACCGCCCAAAAACATTAAAAATAAACTTCAGTTCTTTACATAACAAAATTGCTGAACTACAAAAATATCTAACTTTCTTCTCTCTCCCGGTGGAGGATGCTCCGTGGCGATATCCGACCGGCGATCACCGCGGCGTGTGGGTCGACCTGGGCGCTGAGCTCAGCAACCTCCTCGTCCGTTCGATCCATCGCAACCCCTATTCAGCGGCGGCAAGGTTGATGCCGTCATAGTGGGAAGCGATGAAGACAAGCGCCGAGGCTCCCAACTCAACTCCAGCTCACCGAACGCTCGGCGTGCTCGGCACACGGCCATGGTGGCGAGTGAGCTTGTACCCTACTGGCGGTGGTTCGAACACTGCTGAGACCTCTGACCGACCCACTCAAGGGCCGTCAGTTGGGCGGTCCGCTCGGACAGGTCTTGTTCCGCCAATCCCTTCTCCGTGAAGGCCACCTCCCGCGACGCGATCGCCGCATCACATTCCTCCACCGCCGACTTTCGAGCCCTCTCGGTGTCATCAAGACTCCTCCGCAGCTCTGCGAATCGGAGCAATCTCAAAAGCATGCCCAATGATCCGTGATCATGAAAGCTGAGCCAGGATCGGGTTCCTCACCAGCCATGGAGGCCGCCAGACGTCTGAGATCCTCCTCGGCTTTGGCCCGGGCCTCCTGGTCGCGCGTGGCGTCTCCCCTCGCAGAGTCTAGCTCTACCCGGGCATGGTCGCGTTCACCCTAGAGGCGGGTCACCTCCGACCACGCGGTCTCTCCTGCGGCGACGGCAGCGCCCTTGGCGCTGTTTGCCGACGCCAGAAGAGACTTGAGCTCGGATATCCTCGCCCCCTGGGACTTGGTTATCCGACGCTCCTCGGCCAGTGCCTTGGAGGTCCGCTCCAGCTCCTCCCGGGCCCCTTTCGCTCCCATCCGCTCACGCGCCAGGGCCTCATATAGCTCGGAGAGGAGACGGTCGCTCCCCTCCTCGGCCACTATCCTTCGGCCATGCAGGACCCGGAGGAGCCCCGACTTCTCCACCGATCGGACCCTCAGTTCCTGCAGAGCACGAGCGATCTCTCAAGCCCGCCGACCACCAGAGATATTATTCGAAAGCTGAAGCTGGAGTTTCGTTTTGGTTTACCTTGCTGGACGAGCGAGTTACCTCAGACATGGTGTTCAGCGCTTCGTCGGCGGATCCAAGGGCAAGAGCAAGACCCTCCCGGATCTGCCTCACCCGAGCCTCGATCAGTCGAGCTCCGCCTAGGAAGGCCCCCCATGCCCTGTCCTCCGCCTCGTCATCCAACACGAACTGCGCCTGGCCGGCTGGGTCGTCCACCCGCCAAGTCAACAGGCCAAAGGCGCTGGGCTTCGAAGGTTATCTGGCGCCCATCCGCGACCGGTGTCGATGTCTGCGCAGCCTCTCTTCATCTGGGCGCCCCTCCGGTGGACCCTCGGTGTTGTTGGCGGTCGCGGCAGCGCCGGTTTCTGACGGCCGGTGGGGTCCCGGCGGTGGCAAAGCAAACCCTCCTCGCCTTCTCCGCCTCCATCGAGGCCCGACCATCAAGGCGCCAGGCTTCCTCGCGCCCGGTTCCTCTAGAACCCTCTCCTCTGCGCGGACCCGGCTCTGCCGTGGCTGGCGGCAGCGGCGTCGCCTCGACCACGACCGTGGCGGGGGCGGCGCCGGTCCCCACCGGTCGCCGTCTCCCCAATGCGAAGCCACCGTCCGCGGTGGGCATAACCGCACCTTTCTTTCGCCAACCCCCCCCGGCGGAGACGAGTCACCCCTCCGTTTTCCAAAGACGTCTCCATCGGGGACGCCTCCGCCTGGGGCGCGATAGCGGCGGCGCTCGCGCCCGCACCCTCATCCGGGCCAAGGGCGGTCAGCGGCCCAAAGCCAAACCCGCGGTATGGGTCGCTGATGCGCTCGCCGTTATTGCTCGAGGACGTCTCCGGATCAGCCGCGTAAGCCATGGTCAATTTGGAGACCTCCTCGCGCGGTCTCGCCGGTCCTCGCCGCGCGATCCTTCTTCTTCTTTCTCCTCTTATCCTCCTTCCGCTTCTTGCGGGCGGACTCCCACAGTTCGGACGCTTTGCGGGCCTGAGCCCTCTGCTCCTTCTCCCCTGGCAGCAGTGCCCGGGAGGTCATCCTGCCCAACCCCTGGGCAAAACGAAGGCCCGGGTCAGAGAACGTACGGAGGGTTAGAGAAGAAAAAAGAAAAAGGAAAGGAGGGTCGCGCGGCTTACCAAGTCCGGAGGATTCTCTACCGAAAAAGGGTCGGGGTGGCCGCCCGCCGCCATGGTGGCGCCCCCGACCAACACCACGGCCACCCTGGCCTCGAGCTCTGACGCGGCGAGCTCCGCCTCCACCATCCTCACAGGGTCAGATGCCCCCTGTACTGGCACATGGGGCGCACCCTCTCCATGAGGGGCTGAACGCGCATCTTCATGAACGCGCGCACCACCACGTCGCCAGTCAAGCCCCGGTTCTTCTGGGTTTTAATCTGCTCGACAATCAACTCTACCTTGTTCTTCCCCCTTTGGTCGGGGCCCCAAGTCCACTCGGACTTTGCTTGAGCAGAAGCGAGAAAAGGCCGGGCGCCCTCTCGTGTTCTAAACGTAGAACCACTCGGAGTGCCACCACCGGTTCGACGACGTTAGCTTCAGGTCGATGTACTTCAGCAAGCGGCTAGGGCGCAACTGCAGGGCGGCACCCCCCATGGACGCCGTGGCGTCCGCCGTCTTGTCCTTCCACAGTGGAGGCTGAAAAAAGTACCTCCACAGCGCCCAGTGAGGCTCGATCCCCAGGAACGCTTCACACAGCATCATGAACGCTGCGATGTGCAGTACGCCGTTGGGGTTGAGATGGTGCACCTCCACCCCGTAGAAATGTAGCATCCCACGGACGAAGGGATGGAGCGGGAATCCGAACCCGCGCTTGTAGAACGAGGCCGGCACGACGATCTCCCCATCCTCCGGCGCGGGCTCCGCGGCCCCTGTCGGCACTCTCCATCGTGAGGCGCCCTGCAGGGGGAGGAACCCTTTCCTCTCCAAGCCCTGCGCACGGCTGGGATGGATGGTGCACTCCGACCACGACATCCCCGAAAGACACAGGGGAGAGGGGGGAAGGTGATAAAATCTCTGGCTTTTCTTGCTCTCTTTTCGCAGGCAAGAAGATGAGCAGAAGAGGAAAGCAAACGCGAAGGGTTCGCGGCGCACCCTACATGACTTTATAGGCACGAATAGGCACCACCAAAAGCAGTGACACCTAGCCGCGCCAAGACCGACCGGGCCGCCATCAAGACCTTGTCTCGGATGAAGCGTCGCTCGTCCATTTAGACCGCCACGCCGCTCCGCTGGTGAGACATATCGCCCCCAATCATTTCGCTTCGCATTTAATTCCCGCACACGCATTAAATGCTAGCAGGAGGCACCAGTGCATCGCTCCGGGCAAGACACCCATGACCTCTCGATCTTAGCCTCGGGCGAACCGGAGGCCAAAACAGTATGAAAAAGTCCGCAAGGCGCAACGGCCTCGAAGTGGCGGCGCTAACTTGCGCTTAAGCCGATCCGACGCCTCGAGTTCCAAAGCCCTAGTCCACCGAGTGGATTCAGGGTCGCCCGGCACAAAATCGAGTGAGGGGCGAGGATGAGGCGAGCCCCCAGCGGGCCCCTAGTTGAGTTGGCGAACGACTCAATCACCTTAACTCGTGTCTGAGACCATACTTCACGCTCTCCGCTGATCCTTGGAAGGGTAGCGACTAAATTGTGCTCCGAAGTTACTGAATCGGCTCGGGGTCCGATCTGGATCGAGTAAAGAAAGGTTTTTATGGGTGCCTCAGTAGTCGGACAACCCGACGCAGGAAACGTCCACTCGGAGATCGCGTGATCTCCAGGGCCCACTCGGATAACCCGTTAGTAGCTCCACGAGCACGGTGTTCAAACCTACGCTTGGTAAAACACGCGCTTGCTCACCCCCTCCAGGTCCCACACCTGTGGACGGGGCGTATACGTGGGATAGACAGCGGCTACCCCACCCACAGATATCCTTGCCAGATGAGGACTCGGGATAGACACCCCTCGCTTAGCTCCGGCGTTAAACCAGCCCTACTAACTCGCCTAGCTCCGACGTTAAACCAGCCCTACTAACTCGCCTAGCTCCGGCGTTAAACTAGCCCTACTAACCCGTCCAGCTACGACGTATAATGAGCACTCAGGAACCGGAACCTCGCTGAGGCATTCGGACACCCCTGCCGCAAGGCCGCGTCCAGCTACAACGTAAAACGAGCACTCGGGAACCGGAACCTCGCTGAGGCATTCGGACACCCTGCCGCCAAAGGCGCGTCCAGCTTCGACGTAAAAGCGAGCACTCGAATCTGGAACCTCGCCGAGGCATTCGGACACCCCTGCCGCAAGGCCGCGTCCAGCTACGACGTAAAACGAGCACTCGGGAACCGGAACCTCGCTGAGGCATTCGGACACCCCTGCCGCAAGACCGCGTCCAGCTACGATGTAAAACCAGCGTTCCAACCAACATAACCCCCCAACCAACTCTCCAACCCGCTCGAGGACTCGGGGGCTACATCAACCGGATGACCTCGCGCGCACCCAGTCGCGGTTGACCGACCAATTGGGTTGGGCTTTACCGACCAGGCCAGCCTCCTGATCCACTCGGGGGCTCAGAGCCGATTAGCTCCGCCTGCGCGCCCCCAGTCGGATCTTACCGATCGAGTCGGTCGAACTCCGTCACCCAACTTCAACAAGCATGCCGGAGGGTCCGACCAAACGATCCCACTCGCCTCACGCAGTCAAATCTTCACCGACCAAGGAAACCCCCCGACCAGCTCTCCGGCACCTCGAGGGCTTGGGGCCCTACACCCACGGTGCGCACGCCTTGCGGCCACCAACCAACCGGCGAATTCCTTCACTGCCCCCTGAAAGCCCGTGGCCTTGCTACACAGCATCGGGGGATAGACCCCATGGAGATCACGCCATCGGCGAGCAGGCCATTCGAGGCGCGTGTTCGGGGCGGCCCGAGGCTCTTGACGAATAACCGTGCAGGGTACCCCACAAGCAAAGTATACATCTATTTCAAGATCGTTTCTCTCAGTCACACGAATATGGTGGTGAGATTGGCAGCGGTGCAGAGCGCTGGAGGGGGTATTACCAAAGACTCCGTCTCTGACAGATGGGATTATCACTAAACATTGGACCGAGCTCCTAATAGGTCGTCCGGGGCTCGGCTCTAAGCAATGGCCTCGTCGAGCCATGACCATGCCCCTCTGAAACGGTCCGACCTGGCCTCAGGTCGGACACTCCCGCGGGCTCCGACTCGGCCTCGGGTGGGCGCCCCGCAGAACCCGACGACCACGTGGTCCAGGCGCATCATCGAGCTCGGCTCTGCGACCCCGGCCACGTCATCAATCGGCCCCAAGTTGGTCACTTGCCCTGCGGACACAATGCCCACGTGGGGGAGATGACTCCTTCCCGAGGCGGTCAAGAGGCTACGAAGTCAAGCGCCGGTCTCTTCGCCCCATCATGCCTGCCAGAGGGACGATTTCCGTCCCAAAGGCGCTGCCCCAATCTGGCGTAAACAACGCCGGCAGATCTCGACAGGAGGACAGAAGGGCAGTCGCGCCTTCCCAATGAAGCGCTGTCGTTGAGTCTACCAACCCAAAGATGGGATGAGCTGAACCTGTCAGGCGCCAGGACCAAAGACCGGGACTCTCGGGAATAGCTTACCCCTACCTTGTTTTTCCAAACTCCCATGTAACCTGCCCCCTCCGCTTATATAAGGAGTGGCAGGGCCCTCAGGGAGCGGGCAACTCATTCGATTCAACTCAAGCCATCCGACCCAACTCAATATCCAGTCTAGGCGAACACCCCTGAGTTCCTTCACTCGAGGGCGCTCAGGGCCTGTCCTAAGTCCTCACTTGTAATCCACGAAGTCCACCGTACCACGAGTAATAATGACCACCACCACGAACTGGATGTAGGGACGTTCGGCCCGAACCAGTATAAATCTTGGACCCCCTTTGTCCGACCATTCAAGGAAAGGGCACGTGCGGCCCCTTACGTACACCTACAAATTTACTTGCCGGTTATATGACACACCGACACCTTTCGTCTCACATCTCATATCATAAACCTGGGGATCTAACTTCGCAACCTTGAAGGTTCTCCGCAGCAACATTACCCATGTTGTTACTGCTTCATGCACCTCTCACTTGCTCTTATAAATGGCTTTTTACTTCACCTCATTCTGATCATACTCCCATGCGACGCCTTTGACCTCGTTGACCACCAGCCTATCATATTGGTACTCCTCAAAGTCACCTTCTTCAACAGATAAAGCCTCATAGTCACGGCTCTCAACCTTCATCGCTTCCACCAACCCTTCAATATGTTCTCCCTTGTTTGCCACACCCATTGGTTTCTTCACCTTCAGCAATACAACATCAACTTTCTCAAATTGTGCTCTCTCCTAACCCAAATTCACATTCTACCTCCCTAAGAAATCTTCACTTCAGCTACTCTTCCAATTTCTTCTGGTTCAACACCAATAGCCTCCTCTTGTGTCATATGGCCATCATCGTCAACCTTACATACGAGCTCCATGACTTCGAGTCCATCAGTTCCAGTAACTCCCAGTACATGTAGTCCCGTCTCCGATAGTCTATTCCGTGCAACATCAGATCATGCAACTCACGGTCCAACGAGAATAGGTGGTACAACCATCTCATTATTGTGCCCTATGGACGCTTCCCTGCACGTGGCAGACCAACCACCACACTTGGAAAATAGTCCAGTTGCAACCTTGTGCACCCATGTATGGAACCCCTAGTGTATTTTAAACCGTACTCGTTCATCCATCCCTATCGAGCATTTCATCTAAACTATATACTACCGCAGATACTTTTCACAATTTTTCATGCTGAATCTGATCCATTTTACATATTTCTAATTCTACTGCAAATTTTAAAATACTTGTATAACATAGAAGCAAAAATTATGCCGACTTTTTTTCCCTCCCTCTTCTTCTTCCTCTTTCTTCCCCTCCAATTCTCCTCCCTCTTCTTCCTTCTCCTCTTCTCATCCTTCTCCTCTTCTTTTTTTCTCCTGCTTCCCTTTGTCTCTCTCTTTCTTTCGGCTGGTAGATGTCAAATATAGTGTTCTGACTGACACTGCGCTGGTAGAGTAGGAGAGGACCTAATCAACCGGGCAACCCAAAATCCCCAATCCCATTCCCCTTTCCGACTCCACACATCTAGTCATGTCGAATCTTTCACCGTGGCTGGGGGATTTCTGTCATGAGCTCTGGAGGTTGAAGAAGAACAGGAAGTGGTGGCAACAAGCTTACCATTTCGGAGATTTTCTTTAAGTCTGAATCAACGGACTGGATGTGATCTCAAGTAATGACGGTGGATGTTAGCTAATTACCATCAATAGTGAATACCGACAAAAGTGGTTGTAATCTTCTTTTTGACTGCAGTTTGCTATTTAGTTTGTTATGCTTTTCAGCTTTACTTTGAACTGGATGGAATCTCCTGTAACGAGTATATGTTACTCAGACTTGGGATGAATGAAAAACAACCAGACTTTGAGTTATCTAGTTTCTCTAGCGTAGCTATTCTCTCTTTCTTATCCTCATAGCTATTCCTGGTACTCAGTGATTGTCGGTTTTCTGTCTCGGATTCCTTTGGGTCCTGACAATTTGGTATCAGAGCATTCGGTTCTTGGTGGTGAATCGGATCAAGAGTTCTGGAAAGAGGTTGGTACATCCGTAAAATCCCTCTATCTTGGAAGAACTCTGCCGAACTGTGGTTGTGTGAAGAATTGGTGAGTTGGGCCGATGGATGTGCAAGAGGAGATTGGGAAGCTTCAGGTGGATATGGAGACTCTTAAGTCAGATATGGTGGAGATCAAAAACATTCTTCTGGGAAACGCAAAGAGCGCCATGAATCTGGCGGACCTGCAAAGTCTGTCCGTGACAAATGAAGGTAATCTATATGTGATCAACCTTGATATTAATCGTCCTGGAATCTACCTGCCAACTCTAGGGAGTCCTCAGGTTGTTTCTGCTGCAATTGAAAGCCAAGTCGCTGGTAATACTCTACCCACTATTTTCACCCCTGCAACTAGAACTTCAGCTTATCCTTCCTTCAGAAGTAATGTTCCTGTAGTCAGTGGATCATTTCTGGCGGCACAGTTGTCACAACAAATAGGGGGTCATCAGATTCCAGGGTACTTTCATCCAGCTTTACCGCAATATTTTCAGCCTACTAATGTGTATGGGGGGAGTTCAGTGGCGCCAAATATGCATTTTCCCGGAGTCCAAGTTCTGGGGTCACATAGGGACTCGTCTGGAGTAGAGGCAGACAATACTCACCACTACGCAGAAGCGGTGATCAAGGGACCCAAGTTGGAGTTATCTTCATTCTCGGGGGATGATCCGACCAGCTGGATCGACTAGTGTGAGAAGTTCTTTGAGATGGTGGGCACACCGGCAGAACAATGGGTTAATATGGCAGTTGGTCATCTGATCGGAAGAGCAAACACATGGTTCAAAGGTACGGGCATTCCTTGGCAATCACTTAATTGGACTCAGTTTTGTGCCATACTTTGTGACCGGTTTTCGAAAGCAACTGCTCATGAAGCAGTGGAAAGATTGTTGGGTATGAAACAAACTAGTACTGTGATCAAGTTCATTGACTACTTTGAGAAAACTGTAGAACTCCTAAGGAAGGATCACTCCTATCTTCAAGAGCACTTTTTATTAAGTTGTTTTATTGGGGGGCTAAAGGATGAGCTCAAGTACTGTGTGAGTAGTCATCAGCCAAGAGGATTACTGGAGGCCTACTGGTATGCAAAGCTAGAAGAAAAAGCAGCAATGTCTCGAAGGACTAACCAGTATGGTGGGGATTCAAGGCCAAAAGGAATTATACCCATTAAAATGGCTAATCAACCTCAGGTAAGAAAAGAAGGTCCTAAAAACAACCCAGCTGGTAAAACGGGAAGAACTTGCTGGCACCGTAGTGAGCCATGGTCTTCGGGGCATAATCAAACCTGCCGAGTGAGAACTGCTTTGCATGTTTTGTTGGAGAAGGGGGAAGAAGGAAACACCACATTCGAAGACGAAGACAAATGGGGAGAAGTAAATTGCTATGTTACAGCACCGGGAAGTCTTGAGAAGGAAGGTGATCAAGAGTCTCCGGAGCAGCTAATGCTGATTTCTGCATATGCAACACAGGGCATTGGTGGCCCAATTACTTTTTCCCTGGTTGTATGCATTGGAAGCAAAAGAGGCATTGCGCTGGTGGACAGTGGGAGTACTCACTCCTTCATGAATTATGATTTCTCCATCAACAATGGGTATACTTTGAGCTCCAAGCCGACAAGAGGAGTTACAGTGGCTGGTGGTGGTGAGTTAAAATCTGATGCAAAAGTGGAGAAATTGCAGTATACAATTTAGAATGTGAAATTCAACACTACTTTCAAATTACTTGAACTGGGCAATTATGACCTTATCCTTGGAGCAGATTGGATATACAATTACAGCCCCATTGAGCTGGATCTCAAAGAAAAATTGTTGGGAATCACTAAGGATGGACAAAAGCTGCAATTTGAAGATTGCACTCATCCCACTGGTAATTACTTCCTAAATGCTAGTCAGCTACTCAAGATGGTTAAGAAACCAGTGAATGGACTTCTTGTGCAGATCAATCTGATGGACCGACATGAAGTAACAAACCAAGTACATCCAGAAATAGAGGCTATACTACACAGCTTTGCTAATGTTTTTGCAGAAATAGAAGGGCTACCTCCTAAAAGAGATTGTGATCACATAATTCATCTTAAAGCTGGGGCCGAACCCCCCAACTTGAGACCATACCGCATTCCACATCACCAGCGAACTGCTTTAGAAGAGATTGTCAAAGGGATGTTAAAATCAGGGGAAATCAGACCTAGCAGTAGCCCGTATTCGTCTCCAGTGGTTATGGTCAAAAAGAAAGACGGTGCTTGGAGGTTATGTGTGGACTTTCGGCAATTGAATGCGATGACAATCAAGAACAAATTCCCAATGCCAGTAATAGAAGATCTATTGGATGAGCTACATGGGTCTGTCATTTTCTCCAAATTGGACCTTAGATCTGGTTACCATCAGATCAGGATGAGAGAGGAGGACATTCCAAAAACAGCATTTAAAACCCACCTGGGACATTATGAATATACGGTAATGCCATTCGGATTAACAAATGCTCCACCTACCTTCCAAGCCTTAATGAACAATGTTTTTGTTGAATACTTGAGAAAGTTTGTGCTTGTATTTTTTGATGATATATTGATATATAGCAAAAGTTTTCATGAGCATTTGGAGCATGTGAAGAAAGCTCTGCAGGTGTTGAGGGATAATCATTTGGCTGCCAAAAGATCAAAGTGTACCTTTGGGGTAAGTAGCATTGACTACTTAGGCCATATCATCAGTTCATCTGGAGTATCAACTGATCCCAAGAAAGTGTCGGACATTCTTAACTGGCCTCAACCCAACTCCATCTCCAAATTAAGAGGATTCTTAGGTCTTACGGGTTATTACCGACGCTTTGTTAAAGATTATGGGAAGATTTGCAGACCTTTATTTGATCTGCTGAGAAATGATAATTTCAAGTGGACTCCTGAGCATACTGTGGTGTTTGACAAGCTCAAACAAATCATGACTTCCTGTCCTGTTCTTGCCTTACCCGACTTCAGCCAACCATTCCAGTTGGAGACTAACGCGAGTGGGACTGGTATTGGAGTTGTCCTAATGCAAAATGGTCGGCCTATCGCATTCTTCAGCAAAACTTTAGGGCCAAGAGCAATAGCTAAATCTATTTATGATAAGGAAGCTTTAGCTATTCTGGAGTCCTTAAAGAAATGGAGGCATTATCTCTTGGGCAGCAAAGTGATCATTAATTAAAATAGACCAAAGGAGTTTGAAGTTTATTACCTCCCAGAAGTTAGTCGATGGCATGCAACACAAATTGATGCTCAAGTTGTTAGAATTTGATTTCTCCATTGAGTACAAAAAGGGCAAGGAGAACTTGGCAGCTGACGCATTATCAAGGAGGGAACACCATACTGATGATTCTGCCAACTGTCATGCTATCACTTATGTTATTCCCGAATGGGTTAAGGATGTTCAAGCCAGCTATGAGCAGGATGACCTAGTTTCGAAGATTAAGGAAAACATGCAAAATCAGCAGGACTCACAAAGTAAGTACAGCAGCGAAGCTGGGCTAATCAAATACAAGGGCCGAATTCTGGTGGGGAGTACCATTGATCTGAGAAGTACACTGCTCAGTTCATTCCACACTTCTGTTTTTGGGGGACACTCAGGAGTGAGAGCAACGTACCATCGCATCAAGAAACTATTTTATTGGCCAAAATTGAGAAGGAGTGTAGAGTCCTTTGTACAGGAGTGTCCTGTTTGCCAACTCACCAAAGCCGAGCATGTTCAATTACCAGGGCTACTTAATCCTCTTGAAGTTCCTGAGATGGCTTGGTTACATATCACCATGGACTTCATTGAGGGGCTTCCGAACTCAAATGGAAAGGAAGTCATCTTAGTGGTTGTGGATAGGCTCACTAAGTATGCCCACTTCATAGCTCTTTCTCATCCATATACTGTGCAGCAGGTAGTCAAGATCTTTATTGACAATATCTTCAAATTACATGGAATGCCCATTGCTATAATCACTGATCGGGATAGAATCTTTACTAGCCAATTGTTCAAAGAGATCTTTAATACCCTGAAAGTATCCTTGCGGTTCAGCTCGGCTTACCACCCCCAAACTGATGGGCAATCAGAGAGGGTCAACCAGTGCTTAGAGGCATACTTAAGAAGCATGGTATTTCAAGAACCGAAAAAATGGCTGAATTGGTTGTCAATGGCTGAATGGTGGTACAATACAACTTATCACACCTTGCTAAAATCAACTCCTTTTCAAGCTCTGTATGGTTATCATCCCCCACAGTTGGCCGAATTAAGCATTCCTTGCAAGATCTCAGAAGAAGCAAAAGCTACCATCGAAGAGAAAGAAGAAATGCTGAAAACTCTCAAGGGTAATCTGATCAATGCACAAAACCGCATAAAGAGATTTGCAGACAAGAAAAGATCTGAAAGAAGTTTTAAGGAGGGAGACATGGTGTATCTGAAGATGCAGCCCTACAGACAGAACGCATTTGGATTGAGGGGGTCCTTGAAACTTAGGTCTAAATACTATGGGCCATTCAGAGTCCTAAATCGCATTGGTTCGGTAGCTTATAAGTTGCTGCTACCTTCAGGTGCTGGTATTCATCCTGTATTTCACGTCAGTCAATTGAAGAAACATGTGGGTAAACATGTTGTTCCTCTGCCGGGTCTACCTCTGGTTGATGCTCAAGGAAGAATCAAGACTGAACCGATCGCCATCTTGGATCGAAGAATTGTGCAGCGTAAAGGTGTCGTTGTCGCGCAATGGCTTATTCAATGGCTCAATCTTTCAAAGGAGGATTCCACTTGGGAAGATGTAGATTTCATTCGGCAGACTTTTCCGGAATTTCGATCTTGAGGACAAGATCAGTCTTCAGGCTGGGGAATTGTCAGGAGCTCTGGAGGTTGAAGAAGAACAGGAAGTGGCAGCAACAAGCTTACCGTTTCAGAGATTTTCTTTAAGTCTGAATCAACGGACTGGATGTGATCTCAAGCAATGACGGTGGATGTTAGCTAATTACCATCAATAGTGAATACCGACAAAAGTGGTTGTAATCTTCTTTTTGACTGCAGTTTGCTATTTAGTTTGTTATGCTTTTCAGCTTTACTTTGAACTGGATGGAATCTCCTGTAAAGAGTATATGTTACTCAGACTTTGAAAAACAACCAGACTTTGAGTTATCCTGTTTCTCTAGCGTAGCTATTCTCTCTTTCTTATCCTCATAGCTGTTCCTGGTACTCGGTGATTGTCGATTTTCTGTCTCGGATTCCTTTGGGTCCTGACAATTTCGCTTCTCGGTGAGACCAGACTGGGCTCGAGCTCTCATCGGCTTGTCCGAGTTCATGGCGTCCAAGATCTCCGAGTTTCCTAGTGCGGCCACCAAGATCTGCGGGACGATGACTTGGCGGCTCACGACGACCTTTCTGCACGGGTTCGGTGGATGGCGGCGACGTTAGCTATGGCGGGACACTGAGGTACCCTTCTGCCCTTCTCTCCCCATTCCTCCTAGTGAACCTCCACTCTCTGTTAGTTCCCAGTTCCCACCAACCGAGCGCCCCGGCGAGAGCTCACCCCGTTCATGTAAATGTGTCCTCTTTTGGGATGCTCGGCTGCACTGAATAGTTGGCTTAGTTTGCTTACAATTATTTCTATGAGTTACTAATTAGCTTACTTTGTTGCTGAGAACTGATTGCTGTAGTACTGACATTTATCAAGGTCTGAAAAATTGGTTGGTAACTTGCTATACAATAATCCATACCAAATTGTGATTGTTTAGGTCAAAATTGATTTATACAAGGTACTTTATCCAGTGCATCAGGTTACTACATATTTAGACGCATTTAACATCTATCAGGATTAATTTCCCCAAAAGCTTCTATTGTCTCAAGGAAAATATTTTCTGCTAGTTGTTCTACAACATCCACTTCTATGTCAAAACTACAGAGTTTCATCCTTGTAGACTGTGTTACATGACATATAGTGTTCACTGTTTAGAATGACTTGTTGCCTTCCTGAATATTGGTCCATAGCCATCCTTCTTTAAAATGTGAGTTTGATCGCAATATGTTCAGTATGGCTAGTATAGCCATGTGAGCTGAATCATAAATGAATCTCTAATAATAGAGCTACTCATCAACCTTGGCTGTCTATCACTACTCATACTTGTTTATCTCTAGGAGGCCTCCTTTCACTACTACAGAATCGACCTTTCCTACCGCCCATCTCAGGTTGAGGCAATGTAACCGACCGATAGTTAGAACAATTCCTGCTCAACTGGCCACAGTGGTCATGGGGACATTAGTCGGTTCAAGACACCAACCAAGATCGATGGTCTAACATCAGATGCTGGTTGGTGACATGAACCGTACTTATTTATCGGAGTTTACTAGTACCGGTTCGTTACATGAACCTAAGATCGATGATGAGACCATCAAGACTGCTGGTGCCTTCAACCCAGATCGAGTTCTAATTTAAACTTCTTCCTCCTCCCGCTCTCTGCCAGACCCAGATCATTCCAGTGCGCGAAAAGAACAGTGGAGCTTCGGCAAGAGCTTGAAGGGAGGGGAGGTGCTGCCCAAAATTTCAAAATTTTGGTCATTTTGCTCACAACCAAGGTAGTTAAGGTTAGTAATATCATTTCTCACTTCATTTGGTGTTAAATGGAGCCTCTTTTTTGCTTGAATTATGAAGAAAATTTGATCTTTTCCCATGATTGATCAAAGATTATGAATGTAGAGGGAGGTGCTGCCCAAATTTCAAAATTTTGGTCATTTTACTCGCAACCAAGGTAACTAAGGTTAGTAACATCATTCCTCACATCATTTGGTGTTAAATGGAGCCTCTTTTTTGCTTGAATTATGAAAAAAATTTGATCTTTTCCCATGATTGATGAAAGATTAATATGAATGTAGAGATCTAGCTTGATCTTTTCAAATAGGATACAAAAACTTGTTGTGTAAGCTTAGAATTTGCTTGGATTATAATGTAGCTCGATTTAATGTGTGGATCTAGCTTAAATTTAGGTTTTAGTTCCATCGGTCGATGAAGGATGAGGTTTGGTTGCACGAAGTCGGGGAGAATGGTGCATGCAAATCATGGAGTTTGGGATCTTCAAATGGCAATGGTTATGTGGAAAAGAAGAAATTTAAATTCATTTGCTAATTAAAATAATATCGTAAATATGAATGGCTTTATAGAAAATATAAAATGAGTTCAATATTTGAGAAAAGTTTTCAAAAATACTTTGGAATATTTTAAACTTAGAAAATTACTTCTAGTATAATTTTGGTTTTAATTTCCATCAAGAAATTATTTTTGAAAACATCATTAATTAAGTGCTAGAGATTTAGAAAAAATAAAAATAAATGATTGAATAATAATTTAGAAATTTTTAGGTGTTACAATTTCAACAGAATTTGCAAACAAAGTTGTCGTGAATTTTGTTCAAATTTTGAATCCGCACTGACGACCAATTCTTTATGTAGGTTGCAAAACTTGTTATGTGAGTTTATATTTTGCTTGGATTATTATTTAGCTCGGATTGAAGGTGTGGATCTAGCTAATATTTAGGTATTGGTTCAACAATTCATTATCGAAAAATGAGCTAACAGCTATCTTGATGTAACATAATGTAGATGGACCGCGATGGATGTACATGGATCGACGCCCCGGAGTTCTTGTGGTTTGCAAGATTTTCTTCGTATTGCCGATGCACACACGACGCCTGCCACATATGCTGTCCATGCATAGACTGCAAGAATGAGAAGGAGTGGCCAAAATCCACCCACCTTCACTTTCATTTGCTCACAAGAGGTTTCATGTTAAACTATACCGCCGGACCAAGCACGTGAAGAAGAGATTATACAGAAGACGGTGAAGAAGAAGAGGCGGACAACAATATCCCTGGACGCCGGTCAACACGGTTCTTTCAAGATTCATTGGGGAGTGTGGTGATGATGACCTAGACCAGATGTCATGTGATGGAGAGGGAGAATACATCGATGAAAGATAGTACGAAAAGTTCCAAATACTTATGGAGGACCACGGAACATTGTTGTACCCAAACCGTCGACAGGCTATAAAAGTTGCGTATCACACTAGAATCGATACAATGGAAGGCGACCAATGGATTGTCTCGATAAGGATTCGACGAGTTGTTATGCCTCATAAAGAAGTTACTTCCAGAGGGGAACACATCGCCCAAACTACGTGCGATGCCAAACAAGTTGTCCGCCTTTGGGGTTGGAGGTACTGAAGATACATGCATGCCGAATGATTGTATCCTTTATCGCAATGAGTATGAGGATTCAAAGCTTGTCCGTGTGCAAAACTTGCAGTATAAGACCAGCGTGATGACCTGTGAGGTAGAGGGCAGCAGAAGAAGAAGAGACCTCCTCGCTAAGGTGGTGTGGTATTTCCAGTAATCCCTGCTGAAGCGCTTATTTATAACAAAGCGCATGCCCGTGATGATGCTACCGGCACAAGGAAGACCGTAAGGACGACGGAAGGCTAAGGCACGCGGTCGATGGCTCCTCAAAGGAGGAAAGTTGATAGAACATACCCGGACTTTGCCGAGGATGCAAGGAACATAAGGTTTGGGTTGAGTACGGATGGGATGAACCTGTCTTCGGCGATATGAGCAAAGCATCCAAAGATTTGGCCTGTGACTCTATGTATCTACAACCTTCCTCCTTGGCCGTGTATGAAGCGGAAGTACATTATGATGCCATTGCTTATCCAAGGCCCGGCAACCCGAAACGACATTGATGTGTACCTCAAACCGTTGGTTGAAGATCTGCTAACACTGTGGAACGATGGTGTACGGTATGGGATGAGTACAAAAGAGAGCACTTCACTCTACGTGCATTGCTATTCAGAACCATCAACGATCGCCTGCACTTGGTAATCTATCGGCCTATCTATCAAAGGATATAAAGCCCGCATCCATCGCTTAGAGGATACGGACAGCAAGTACCTAAAAACTCTCGAAAGGTTGTGTACATGGCCACCGTGAGGTTCCTCCATATGAAGGACCCGTTACGGAGGAAGGGTGAGAATTTTGATGGGACGTAAGAGAAACGAAGAAGCCCATGCATCGCAAAGGGGACGCTTGTATTTTCTTTTTTGGTAAAGGATCTGAAAGTAGTATTTGGAAAAGGTCCGTAGCAAACCCGTCTCCTACCAACAAGGTCACACGAAGGCCATTTGGAAGAAGAAGTCAATATTTTGGGACTTACTCATCGAAAGACTTAGAGGTCCGCCACTCATCGGACTTCATGCATATCACGAAGAATGTCTCATGCGAACCTACTAGGTTTCCTAGATATGTACTAGAAGTCAAAAGATACACTTCAAGCAACGAAAGGACCTACAACTATTGGGACTCAGAACGACCTTCATCCTAAAAAGAGAGAGAAAGGACAACATTACTTCCACCCCGCGAGCTACACTCGAGCAAGGAAGAGAAAAAACATGATTAAGTTCTTGAACAAAGGTGAAGGTCCTTCGGATACTCCTCGAACATAAGGAGACTCATAAACATGAAAGAGAATAAAATCGCATACATAAAATCCCATGATTGTCATGTGTTGATAACACGCTTGTTCCCATGGCGGTGCGAGGTATTCTCGCCAGATTGGGTACGAGGGACAATCATAAAGCTGTGTTCATTCTTCAACGCTGTGTCGCAGAAGGTCATCGAGCCTAATAAGGTATCTAGTCCGCATGATGACATGGTCAATAGTCCGTTAGCTTTGAGATGATCTTCCCTCCATCCTTCTTTGATATTATGGTCCATCTCATGGTCCACATTGTTAAAGAGATAGAAATTCTCGACCTGTGTTCCTCCACAATATGTTCCTTTCGAGAGGTACATGGGTATCCTAAAGAAGTATGTTCAGAATCGGTCTCGCCTGTATATTTGCATTGCGCAGGTGTCAAGACAGAGGAGGTGATCGAGTTTTGTGTTAGTTACATGGATGATCTAAACCGATTGGCGTCCAGATCACGCCATGAGGGGAGGCTACGGGGAAAAGGGACTTTAGGGAGAAAAGAGTCCTATAGCGACGATCTTCTTGCATTTAAACAAGCACATTTCACGGTATTGAAACAAGCAATCAGAGTGGCTCAGATATCTATAATCACGAGATGAGTATACGCTACCAATACCCGAGAGAAGTCGATAAGTGGATCGCAGTGGAGCAAATGGATCATTTCGCAGCTTGGTTACAAAAGCAATCATAGCGCGCATGCATCGATGAGTGTCTGTGGTGCCGATGATCTAGTACTTGACATTTAGGGAGGTATTGCTCAGCTGATGATCTAGGGTTTATACGAGTAGAACATTTATTCTCGTGATATGTGCTTCACAATGTTAAGTTTCTACCGAGTAGTCTGTTGGATGGTGGAATGTGATCGTATACTCGGGCGTTATCCTTTGCCTCGCTCTTCGGATATCTCGTGGAGCAAATTTTTGGAAGTGTGTTGTTTTGTTAAGCTTGTGGTCAGAGTGAACTTTTTCTTTTCTGTGATGGCAAAGGAGTTTTGTCGGCAATTGTAACCGGGTGATGCTTGTGAAGTATTAGTGTGTTGTGTTGTGCTTGCCGTAGTGTGATTTAGAGCTTTGTGAGTCAATATGCCCGGTTCATTGCTTTTGTCGATGTCTCATTAAGTGAACCGAGGATGAATCGTTTCTCACCTTGGTTTCAAGATTGAAATCGGGGCACCTAGTTTTGGGTGTCCTGTTGATCTAAAAAGTTTCTTTGAGTATTGAAAGAACTGATAGATCTGTGGTTGATATTGATTCCGATTTGTTATCTCGTTAAATCCAACATAGCAAACACTTTTATCTTCTCGCTGATTAGAACATATTTGTCGATTAGAACACTTTTATCTTCTCACGATTAGAATAGGAGAGTAGCTTTTATATATCATTCACATTCCATTCTCACCATGCTCCCAGATTTGTTTAGTTAATTATGTCTTGGCTGATTTGTAGTCTTTTGCTGGTTCAGAAGGTAGAACATTTCATTAATCAGTTTCTTCATATCTATATTCATATTCTGAACTTGATTTCTATGTATGTGTGAGATTTCTATGTATCATGTCAAATGAATATGTATCATGTGAATTATTCTAAGTTGTCAAGTGCCGGAAAAGTTGTTTCATTTTCACTAAAGTAATGTTGTCACAAATTGGTCAATGATCTTTGTCCCTCATCGACGAGGACTCGCCTTTAAGGCAACCCGTTATCCGAGAACAATACAAAATTGACAACTTGAGCACTATGCTAGTTGTGATGTCCCTTTACTTGTCATTATAAGGCAAATCTTCAAATACTTATGTATGTGTGAGATTTCTATGTATATGTGAAGTTTGAAATATATATGTATCATGTGAAATGAATATGTATCATGCTAATTATTCTAATTTCTCGTGAATTTTGAAATTTCTATTTTTATTGATCAGTTTCTATGTATGTGTGAGATTTCTATGTATGTGTGAGATTTCTATGTATATGTGAAGTTTGAAATGTATATGTATCATGTCAAATGAATATGTATCATGTGAATTATTCTAAGTTGTCAAGTGCCGAAAAGTTGTTTCATTTTCACTAAAGTAATGTTGTCACAAATTGGTCAATGATCTTTGTCCCTACCGACGAGGACGGTCTTTACTAAGCAACCCGTTATCCGAGAACAATACAAAATTGACAACTTGAGCACTATGCTAGTTGTGATGTCCCTTTACTTGTCATTATAAGGCAAATCTTCAAATACTTATGTATGTGTGAGATTTCTATGTATATGTGAAGTTTGAAATATATATGTATCATGTGAAATGAATATGTATCATGCTAATTATTCTAATTTCTCGTGAATTTTGAAATTTCTATTTTTATTGATCGCTTTATGTATGTGTGAGATTTCTATGTATGTGTGAGATTTCTATGTATGTGTGAGATTTCTATGTATATGTGAAGTTTGAAATGTATATGTGTCATGTCAAATGAATATGTATCATGTGAATTATTCTAAGTTCAGATTCATTATATACCGAGGTCACAACATCGATCACTTATATTCATTATATATCATGTGAATTATTATATGTATATGTGAAGTTTGAAAAGTTACATGTGCACATGTTTGTAGCATGAGGTCACAACATCGATCACTTGATTTCCTCTCAACTCTAGCAAAATTACCATCGTATAAGTATACTTGTGCTGATTTACATTAGGAACATCTTCTGGCCGCCATTACCATCCTCTCTACCATCTCTTCCCTACCGCCTTCCAAGTCGCTTTCGAGTAGTACTATCACTTTACATGAAATGTGATCTATTTTCAATTTTCGCTGCTTCTTCTAGCCTAAGAAATGACGATTGACGAAGAAGAATTTATGAGAAGTTTGATTATGGAAGTGATGATCATGAGACTACGGAGCTCAAGACCGCCATCGAGGCCAATGAGCCTGCACCCGCCACCGAGGCCAATGAGGCTGCAGAGCACGATGAGGCCGGCGAGGTAACAATCAGTCGCATTCATGATTGTCGGTTCCACTACCATGCTAAGCCAACATCCTGACCCGTTCATGATTGTACCATGCTTTCAGATCGGTCAACCAGCAGCAATCACGCGTAGGTCCAAGCAAGAAGAAGAAGGCAAGACATGTTATCACCAAAGTTGGCGAGACGGCCGACCTCTTGCACCCTCGGGGCGCTTGGGCGTTCAATTCGGCAAGCGGCGTGCACGTTAGGGACCACGTGGCAATTAGCATAGCAAATGGGATCAGTCCTCAAGATACAAAGAACATGCTTTGGAACGATGTGAAGGAGACATTCACCTTCCCCAAGGGACCGAAGAGAAGGTGAAGAGTTACACTCTCAAGAAGATGGCGGTACGATTCCGCACTTATAAAAAGAAGTTGAACACGGAGTATATCAAGAAGAATCGAACGCCGACTTCAACAAGCACCCAAAGTTGCAAGATCACCGATGCGCTTAGAGATACAAGACTTCGGACGAAGATCAAAGTTTGAGTGAGAAGAATAAGTTGAATGCACAGAAGAAGAATTATCACCACCGACTCGGCCCCGTGGTTACCGCCATGCAATACCAAAATGGGAGAAGAGGAACAGACTGCTAGTGAAGGGTATCGCACCCGCAACAACGGATTGGCCCGACAGAGCAAAGCATTGGTTCTATGCTCACGGCGCGCCCTTGATGATAACGGCAATGCTGTGTTTGGGGAGGTGCTAGAGATGTGGCTGAAGGCTTGTACAACCATCGAGGAGACTTCTCGTAGTAGCTTGTGCCAAATAGGGAGAACGACGAGCTAACAAGGGCCTTGCAAAATCCAGAGCACCCTGGACGTACACGAGGCGTCGGCGTTGTCCCGTGGAAGGTTGGTTTCGCTGGGGACGCCGAGACCTATAGGAGTCGGGCGAGGAGCAAGGCTCGACAGACACAACAGCTTAGTGCGCTTGAAGAACGCTTGAATCAAACAAATGAGAGAATGCAAGAAGAGATCCGAAGAGAGGTGCAGCTAGCCTTGAGCCAACAGCGCGAGACGGGCCAAGAACCCCCAAATAATCCAGACATCATTAGTTCTCCCGCAGCGGCAACTGCGTTTCGGTGGGCGAAGCGGACTTGGACAAGTATCCCGTAGACGACATCAGACAGCGGACACCTTGTGAGCTGCATATCCAAGCGCGGAACCTTACCTTCAAGGCGGCCGATGGTATGGCTCACCCATTAGAGCCGGGGCAGCTTATCCATGGCCAACAGATACGGTTAGGATACTCCAAGGTCTCGGTGGAGGAGGTCTGCCCAGGGTACGAGGACCTTGACCTCGAAATTCCTGGAGGTGACGGGACTACGAAGCTAGGAGAGGCAGTACACAATTTCATCCTGTGGCGTAAACGGTACATAATTTTTCGAGATAACATGGACTTGTCCTCTCCGCGAAGAAGCCCGAGAAGAAACCCGCCTCCTCCCAAGAACTCCACCTCTCAAGATATAAGCCCGACAAGAAGCCCGCCTCCTACACCATCTCCTCGCACATATAAGCCCGAAGAAGCCCGCCTCCTCCCAAGAAGGCGCCGACTCCTACACCACCTCCCGCGCACATAAGCGCCACAAGAACCCCGCTCTCCTCCCAAGAAGGCGCCACCAAGGAATGAAGCCAGCTCGGCCAAGAGCTCCTAAGAAGACGGGTCCTCCACCCAATCCAAGAAGTCGGCTGAACTTCCGGCGGCCAGATGATATGAACGATGAGGAGACCAAGAAGGTGGTAAAAGGAGAGGTAACTAAATTTCTTAGACCCAAGTCACCAAAGTGAAGAAGGTTCAACTCCGCATGTAAGAATTTTATAAAGGTTTAATGACTATTAAAATTTGAAGGATAAAAAGAAATGCCTCGCCAATCAAACTACGAGCGACATTGAGTAAGGAATGCCCCAAGAAGATGTCACCGAGGAGAAGAGTAAGGAGATGCAACAATTCTTAATGAAACCGGCCTTACCGCAAATCAAATATTAGGCACGAAAAGATTGAGGTTGCCCAAGTAAGATGGTCATTTAAAATGGGCGATCATTGGTCGAGATGAGGAGCTGCCCCACTAACGACAAAGATGCGCAATTTCATGAATGGTACTTGGACGCACCAAGCATGGTCTCATGATGTTCGTCAAGTTTAAGGAACAAGATTTTTTTCACGGTGAAGGTGAATTTGTTGTCGATCGACTACATATATGATCTATACCGCATGACGCCTCAACGTGAGCTTGATGGGTTGTCGGACTCGTAAGTGTCTTAATTATTTGCAAAAACTATCGTGCACTTCCTTGTACTATACTAACTTGCAAGCCTAACTAATTTCTTATGTAGCATGGAGATACAAAGATGCCAAGGATCGATTTTTCACATAGGCTTCATGGACCCAGAGTTATCAACAAGACAACCGTTAGAGACCACCCAAGCTTAAAAGAGAATAACATATTCAATGCGCTAATGGGTCAAAGATATAAGTCAAAGATATATCTAGCCTACTCATTTGAGTACGTGTTTTCGCACTCACCTCATTCTACTCCTTTTTCATAACACGATGTTAGAACTAATTAGTTATCTACGCTGACACATCTATGTATAGTTTTCATCGGATTCTTCTTATGATCGAGCTAGATCGTAGCTCGATCACAATTATGGACTCGCAAAGGAGACCAGTTGAAAAGTATCAAAACTTTATCGACATGCTCGAACCGGTATTAATTCTTGTTCCTTTCATTATCGTATTAGCTCTATTTCCTTCAATTTGAAACAAATTCTAATCATGTACATACAATTCAGAATCACATGTGTAGTGCATTCACACGTTCCTGCTAAAACGTATGATTCAAGGAGAAATTTGACATTGCAATTGCCTCTCATGTACGATATCATAATGCTAGCTTTTTAGTTAGTTAACTTAATTTCTTTGCATCCATTTCACGCTTTCAACTTTTTTCCACCGCAGATCTTGACTCACCGCCGTAACAATTTATGCGGCTACTATGTATGCGAAGTTTATGCACACCCAAACCGAGCTTACGATCGCATGCTAAAAGGCAACAAGGGGTGAGTAAATATAATTACTAGTTTTAATTGTGTATAGGTACTCCTTATATCTTGTACAAATTCAAGTATTGATTAGTTAATGACTTAACGATAGGTGCCTCAATATTTGGCGGAACAAGGTTCGAACTCTCGCAAGACGAGTGAGAGCAATCCAAGAACAACTCGTCGCTTTATTTACGATGAGGTTGTAAATCCAAAAGGCGAGTTTCACTTAACCAAACTTTAACAGTGGGGCCCTTCGATAAGAACCAAGTGAATCGTCGTGGTTTTACATCTACAACTAGCAAGAGCGATGCCGTAAAAGATCCCGATGAATAGAAGGAAAAGAAAGACTAAAGTTGTAATTAAAGTTGTGTACATATATATTGTAATACATTAGAAGAACAAATATGTGTACATATTTTAATACATTAGATGTAATTAAATTTATTAATGAATGTTCATGATTTAATTATCGTGCAAAGTGCATGATTGATTATCTGTGCTTTTAATTAGTTGTGATTTAACACACACATATATATAATAGCTACGGAGAAATAGACCTATATATATATAAAACATTAGTACCGCTGGAGAAACTAACCGCATCGATGAGGGTTTCATCAAGACTGCTGGAGACACCAACCGCATCGATGAGGGGCTCGTGGGTTCCTAATGCGCCGCCACGCAGATTCGAACCTGCATCGATACTCCATCAAGATTGGTGGAGTGAACCGGATCGATGCCCTTGAGCATCGGCCCGGATATTCTACCGTTCAAAACCGGTACTAAAGGCGCTTTTCACCGGGAGTGAAGGCCCTTTCCGTAGTAGTGTTTCTTCAAAATTTACTACAGCTCTAATTATATCTAGGTTGTGTGACAACGAATTGAGTAAGGGTCAGTTCATGGTTGCTTTGCTGCTCTGTGGAATCTGGTTAGTTGCGGGAATCTTTATCAATCCTAGAAAAATTAGATTTTGCTGTTATGAGTTATGACTCCAACAAAGGTGCTTTCTATTAGATATTATATTTAATAACAGAAAAAATGGAGGTGCCTTTGAAAACCCACCGCAATGTCAAACGGGACCCAAGTTGGAGACTGCTTGCAATCTTTTATTAGTAACATTTACTCAATGTCAAGGCTTGATATTTCATTTTACCATTTTAAAAGTTCAGTGTTAATTCAATTTTACATCCAATTCTCACTCTTTTTTCCTGGAAAAGGGTGTTCTCCGTTGTGTACTTTCCGTTTTAAACAGTGTTGGTTGCTAACTCAAATAAAAATTGTCATGGTGGAACACACATCAAGAGACTTTTGAGTTACCTTTTCACTATTTTTTTATCAACCTATATATTTTTTGTAGAATTACAGGATGAATGCGGCTGATATATTGATGACTGGTCAGTGAATGTTAAGCAAATGGTATGCTTTCTCGTTGCCAAAATATACACTATGTAGACACTAAAATCTTTTAACTTCTTATAGCTTATAATCGTTATCCTAAAAAATCATAATGATATTAAGGCGAAACTTTTGATGCCTATCAAACCTGATTCTGTGAGTTGTGTACTAATTATAATATTATTGTGGGTATATATTAGTATGTGCTAGAGAGGGTTGTTTCATTTATCCTTGATTTTTTTTGAGAACTTGTAGTTTCCTAGAATTGAAAATACGGAATCACAAAAAGAAAAAGAATTGAAAATATGGATGCATTACTAATGTCAATAGTTTGTGATAAAATTTAGAAAGAAGACAAAGAATTTGTACACAGTGGATGCAAATTTACACTAATATTGAATTAAGATACGGTGTTGGATGTCCATGTGCATTTTCCTCGTGGCTAACATTGCAAAAGAAATTTTCACCCTTGCAAATACTTGATCTTTCCCTTCCCAGTGGTGTTGTTTTTTTCTTCCCTATAATAGATCACACTGTTTTTACTACCTTTACCCATCCCAAGACTGTAATGGATCACATTTTCTTTATACATCGTTTTTACAGTAATAGTCATCACTAGAAGGAACTACAATAGCTCAGTGTTGCATCAATTGTGATTCTCCATAGTCAAAACCTCGTCCAGCAGACCATATTTCAGCAAATATGGAAGAATGAATTTTTGACCATGTAATGGTTTTAAGATGTGAGAGTTGTGACTTGCTACAATACTACTTGCCAGATACTACTAGATTAACTAATCCCTGTTATCAAGTGATGTACTTAAATCTACTTGTTAACGTACTAATATAGTTGCATTTTGTACATATAGTATAGTTGATTGAACCTAATATGTACGATATATATAGTTTTTGTTTTCACACATTATCCAACTAAATATTTATAACCAAGACTAACTGTCACTACTACAGAACCAGCTATCACAAGCGGCTCGTAACCCCCTTTACAAGCGGTTTTATAACCGCTTCTAAGCAATCAAGTGTGATACCCATCGGTATGACAAGCGGTTGCTCGAACCGCTTGTGCGTGGCACCGAAGCGGTTGGGAACGTGTCCAGAAGGCCAGTAGCCGCCACGTGGGACGCCACAAGCGTTCGTGTTACAAACCGCCAGGAGAAGGATATTCGAAGCGGTTAGTATTACGAACCGCTAGGAGAGCAAGACTCGAAGCGGTTGACTCACCAACCGTTGTGGAGAGAGTTTTCGATTATATGCATTATAGAATATGTTCTTCACAGTGTTTTTGTATATCGTGTTTTGACCGTGAAATTAAATATGAGTGGAGGAGTTTTTTGCAATCAAATATATATTACATATGCATACTCATACACATGTTCACATGCTAGCTCAAGACACAAAAAACGAACTTAATAGTGTAAAAATGGACAAGTACATACACGCAACCGACGCTATAAGTTTGAATGATGAAAAAATGATTATCGAACTCATTTGTTGCATGCGCCATCTTTATGTCCTTGGTCGACGTGGATGTCGCCATCGCTCAGCAGGTCCAACGCAGAAACCTTACATGGAACTCGCCATTTGGAGATACAACCTCGCTGACAAGGAAGCCGATAAGTTGTTCTTGGAGGCGCGCACCGGTGAGGCGGAGCACGTTAACGTGCTCATCGATGTTGGGCTGACAATTAATTAAGCGGAAGTATATAAATATCCGATCACATGCAATTAATTAAAATGTAAGTTGTAGCTAACAAATTGACATGCATATACGAACCTCAAGATAATGTTCAAAATACGCCATGGATAAAACTTTGAATATAGTGGAACACGAGTAGCCACATAAGTTGTTTCCAATTGCCCGGGCGCTTAACCTTCACGGGAGAAATTTCGAATATCGATGAAGAACCGATATGGCGATGTATATTAATAATAGTTTTTGTAGTACGACTGAAAGTGCTTACTATGACTTCAATTCTTTCTCGAATTCTCCTTTTGCTTCTTCTTAAACTTTGCATATGTCTTGTTAAGGATGTTAATGAACCATTGGTATTTTTGACCGGATTCCTTCTTGAGTCATAAACTCGAATCCCGCCGTTGTCAAGCTCGATGACTAGAAGGATCCAAAGGAAACCTATTCAGATATTGCAACATATGGATAAGTAGCTACTGTACTATCAATAGCTTAAGAAATACAAGAACAAGAGGTTTGTGAGAACACGACTTGAAGTTGAAGGGCGTATATGTACGGTTTGTAGTGTTGTTTCAACAATGCATGCAAAAGGTATTCCTCAAGTAGCTGTTTTTGCTTGTCAACAGATGACCAGATTTTCTCGTTGACAATCTCTCGGGTCGATGAAGCCAACGCTCGCTTTGCCCGCTTTTACATCGTTGTATCTCCATTCTACATAAGAAGGATAACTAAGTTCATTAGATTTTCAATTTTGTGGTGCGGAGGAAGCAAACGGTAAACTTAATTAGTAGATCGACACTTACGCAGACACCAAAGCAGACATGAAAGACACGTTGACCTCGCCTCCTTGGTACACATGGTACAAGTCATCGAATTCCACCATAGTTCGTGTTGTTCTCATGAAGAAATACTCATCTTGGAAACGGAGGAGGAACATTGTATATCCTTTAGATGCCCTTTCCATGTACCATTCATGCATTTGACGATCTTGGTTGGGAGATCTTTTATATCCTTTGGATCAATTAGCGCTTTGTCAACTCATACTTCCATTTGATTGGTGCCATTATTGGAATATCCCGTCTAATGATTTGAGTCCCGCCTCCTTCAGAATGCCATTCTCCTCAAGTCCTCAAGACTCACGATCTTCCACTTTCTTCTTCTTTCCCGCCAAGGAGCCCGTATTTTGTAATCGTAGCCTTTCTTATTGTCCTTTGTAGTCGCCATCACAAGCGGCGGCGCCGTGCCCGCATGACCGAAAGTGCTTCACGCTTTTTTATCTATTTTAAGCTTGACTCGCTTTTTGGCGAAGTCGCTCGCCACATCCGGTTTTACGGATGCAACTAGCTCCTCCGCATCAGTCATATGGCCTCTTTGGCGGTTGTTTTGACATTCTCGCCGCTTGGATGCCGATTTCGTGGGAGGAGGTGGTAGTGTGATCTCTCCTTCGACATCGAGCTTCTTCCTGGGAGATGCTGGAGGCGTGGTGACCGGAGATGTTGGGTGCTTACTTTCAAAGTGGCGGTGGCGGCGGAGTCGGGCTTTTGTGGAGCGGGAGGTGAAGGAGGCGTGGCCTGACCATCGGGAAGCATTGCGGCAAAGCGACGCCGAGGAGTCGTGGGTTGTCGGCGTGGAGGAGGCGTGCTTGCCTCGAGCTGCTCAAATTATGGGCCTCTCTTGCCGAGATATAACCTCCACACCATCTCGAAATATGATGTACTTTTTGCGCCATAGGATGAATGTGCCATGGAGGGCTCGCCCAAGGTTGGTCACCTCGCCGCCTCTGTGAATATCGAGAACGAGATCTTCGGCCCCCACCACCTCTTCCACCGTGACCTTGGAGTATCCGGAGGGTATCTCGTTGCGGGAATGTCCGCCCGCCTCCACCGGATAAGCCATGCCGTAAGCCACCTTGAAGGAGAGGTTACGATATCAATGTGTAGCTCCGACCGGCGCGAACCTTGATGCTGCCCACGGATGACGGGCGTAGGGTCGCTCTCACATAGGCCACGGCGGACGCCAAGAATCGCTTTGGCGCGGTCGGATCGATCACGGATTCCGCGCCGCTCAACATTGGTCGAACGTAGTGCTCCTGAAGCCGGCTCATTGTTTCGGACACTTTTTGCGTGACCAGGTCATCGATGGAAGCCTTCGAGCTCTAAGCTCTTCCTCCAATCGCTCACTCTACCTCGATCTCTCCTCTTGCTTCGCCCCGACTCGTAAGTGCTTGAGTCTTTGGCAAAGCTGCGGCCTCCATGGCACCTTCCCGAAACCTCGTGTCCGCCCCGGTGCTCGTGGTTTTGAAGGGCATATGTTAGCTCGTTATTCTCCCCGTCCGCCGCCAGCGATCCCGACCGAAGTCCGCTTTCGATTGCTTCGCAATCCTTTCACCAACTTCTGGACTGCTTGCCATCACCAAGCTACCATTATCGCTAAGGCTGCCCGTGACCCAATAACCAATTGCGCATGCGGGCTCCCAATTCTCGCCAGTATAATATCGTCGCCAAGCTCATCTTCCCGCTTGTCCCATTTCTTTGCGCCTTTGATGTAACCACCGTCCCAGATGGTGGTGGTATTTCTTCTTCTCGTGCATTCACCTTGTTTTTTCTCTCGCACTGCCCCGCATCCGACAAATTTTGTACTCTCGAAAGCATCCCAATGATCGCCAAATTTTAGGAAATTTATTGAAGTCCGCCTTTCCTTTGTCGATGTACTTATGGGTGAGGGACGACTTCCACCGCCGAAAGGAAGTTGCCATCTTCTTCAAAGCCCATCTCTTGGCCTTCGTTTCAGATCCTTCCGAAAAGTGAAATTTTCCTTTATATCATTCCAGAGCGCCTTGGTAGCCGCAGGACTTCGCCCATTTCGATGTTTGATTGGGACGTGATCCCTCACGTGGTAGCCGCAAGCGTTGTTGAAAGGCCCAATTGCTGAATCCGGCTAGCAGACTCCGCCATTGCCGACTTCGCTATCACGCACTTTGTCGAAGGCTTCTTGTTAGGTCCTCGGTTCATTCCGGCCGGTGGCCGGCGAGGTACCGGTGGGTACGATGAGGTACCGGCCGATACACAAACACATATAATATGAATGATTTTAGAATAATTAAATGTTTACGGTGAATTTATAATGGGTAAGAGTATACCTCGGTACCAGTGTTAACGGCCTCATCGACAAATGCCAAGAAGAACATCGTGATTTTCCGCATCGCTGATAACGGCCTCATTGGCTAAGACGCTACCCAACAAGAATGGTCTCGAACAATGATTTTCCGCTTCATCGTATTCGGGTCACCACGCCTTGGTGTCGCCATCTAGAGTAGAGCAAATCTCGAGGCTTAGATTATATACTAAGACAAGATTGTTGAGAACAATTCGAGGCTTAGATTATATATGAACTTTCTCGCATGCAATCATATACTTACACATTTCACATGATACATATACAATTGACAATTCACATATACTTATACATTTCACATATACTTATACATTTCACATATACTTACACATTTCACATATACTTACACATTTCACATAGACTTACACATTTCACAAGATACATATACAATTGACAATTCACATATACTTATACATTTCACATATACTTACACATTTCACATAGACTTACACATTTCACAAGATACATATACAATTGACAATTCACATATACTTACACATTTCACATAGACTTACACATTTCACATATACTTACACATTTCACATAGACTTACACATTTCACAAGATACATATACAATTGACAATTCACATATACTTATACATTTCACATATACTTACACATTTCACATAGACTTACACATTTCACAAGATACATATACAATTGACAATTCACATATACTTACACATTTCACATAGACTTACACATTTCACAAGATACATATACAATTGACAATTCACATATACTTATTTCTTTGAATAAAAAATAACGAATCATTCTTATTCTCACTAATATGATTTTAAAAATGAAGTAAGGTTATAAATCCACGACTAGAATGTTAATAGTTTACACCAAAAAGCGAAGCGACGTTCCTTGTCAATATCACCTCGTGGGCTTCTACCATGCTTTCGAACTTGCGTGCTATGCAGACAGATGCCTTTGGAATGGTCAGCACCCAATCAAAATCTAGCCAGGCAAGCATCTCAATGCTGCGGCACCTAATGTCCATCGGCGACATAACGCCGAATGCTGGAGAAGGTCCCGTTCGATTGACCAAAGACTGCAAGTTCCAAAAGCATGGCTGCCAAAGAGTATACATACGATACACTGGTGAGAAGACCACGAGGTGACGGCTTGGTTGATATGAACCGATTGCTCGTCATGGTGTAATAGACTATTAACATTCTAGTCGTGGATTCATAACATTACTTCGTTTTTTGAAAATCATATCAGTAAATTTTTTGGATTTATAACATTACTTCGTGGTTGATAAGGAATGATTCATTATTTTTTTATTCAAAAAATTTTATCGAAGTCCTTATCTTCAAATTGGATCACCCGATGGATAAATAAAGAGGAATGTTAATGAATCACCGATGGAGAGCAGAAAACTAAATCATCGACAACAATTTAGCAACTATTGTAGTAAAAACATATGAAGTGCTAGTAAAAATATAATAACACATTTCACATATACTTACACATTTCATATATACTTACACATACTTCTAATGCCGACACTAGTAGTCACTTGGCTATTATTTGAGTTGAACCCATTAAGGCACACATGGCTACATCTATTGAAAATTATGTTCAAATTGGATCTATACCTCTACTTGATTTACTTAACTCACGACATTAAAGAACATTGATATGAACATTGACATTTAGCTCTCACCACCGACTACTACTCCCTCCCTCCCCGCACCACCATAACACATGAACACTAACAGAACAAAAAACCATTTCATAGCCATCCATTCAACACTCCTTGTGGGCACTAATCACAACACTTCATAGCCATCCACTAATCACAAAGACAACATAAACACTCCTTGTGGGCATTTCACCCAACACCTTGTGTGCATAAAACAGAGAGAGCAGAGGGGCGTTGGGCTGCTGCACCTAGGATCTCCGGTCCTCCCGGGTGGAATGGCGGGCGGCGCCGAGCGGTGGCAGAGGAGGTCCTGATGCAGGTGGCGCCGGCGCGGGACTCACGGAGGTGGCGGCTGAGAAAATTTGGGTTGTGGAGGCGGGACTTAGAAAATTTGGGGTGTGAGGAAGAGCGGCAAGATGAACTTTATATAGGGCACTTTTTTACAAGCTGGTTGGTAATAACAACCGCTTGTAGAAGTCCTCATGGTTAGTATTATCAACCGCTAGAAGAGGACTTCTACAAGCGTTAATATTACTAACCGCTGCGTAACGCATGGATGGGCGACAGGAAAGGTTTTATGCAAGCGGTTGGTATTACCAACCGCTTGTAGAGGGTGCTTCTACAAGCGGTTCGTAATACCAACCGCTTGTAAACGTGTCGACCGCAGAATATTAAAAATAATACGGTGCCCACATAGCTCGATAAGATCTCTTCCTCCTCGGCTAGCGCAGGCGCTTGAGTGTACTGAGCTCAACCACCTTTTCAACCCGCTTCGCTACCCTTGCCATTCTTTTTTTTATGTGGCCTTCTACAAGCGGTTGGTATTATTAACCGCTTGTAGATCGATTTCTACAGCGGTTCTTACTACCAACCGCTAGAAGTTGGTAGAGCTTTAAACTCTAAGTCCCCGCATGCACTCTCCCACACCTTCAAATTTCTAAGTCCCAAGCGCCTCTCTCAGTCAGACGCCTCCCTCCGCTTCTCTGCTTTCATGCCCACAAGGTGTTCGGTGAAATGCCCACAAGGAGTTTTGTTGATATATTCATGTTGGAGTAAAGAAAATATTGTTGATGGTAATTTGTTTAACTCTTTGAAGCAATTAATTCATGTCGACGGCTTCATCAAATGGCGAGACGAAGAGACAACTAGAGGCATTGCGATGAAGCTATCGTGTCCTCGGCGCGGAGATCCTCAGAATGTGTTCACCTCCGTACATCCAAGAATCCATCCCGAGTGTTCATGAAGTGTTCAATATGTCGGTAAGTTTTTGAAGTTATTCATTTGTTCATATTCCTTGACTTTCACCTTCCGCTCCATTCTTTCTATTTGAAGGGCACAAGATGTTCTTATTAGCAAGGTGATAAAGCCACCATAGTCTTGAAAATCTTGCAATGCAAATTGTCTGCATTACAAGAAGATTTGTCGCCAAGGAGAGTTCACAGATCCGGCATGACTAGTGTCTATAAGAGGGAGAGATGCACATCCCATCGCTTCGATGACAACAAGAGTATTAAAAGCTAGAAGAAAGGATGGAAAGAGTAGAGGACATGCTAAAGAAATTAGTTAATATAGCTATCATTGTAATGTTGCTCCTTTTAGTTAATATAGCTATCATTGTAATGTTATAAATTTCACATCGCTTTTGGGGTTTTTGTATGGGAATTTATGAGCTAACTATGCTAAGCTGAATTTCTCTTTGTATGGTAAAATTTACGCATTCTTTCATAGAGTGGATATAAATTTCAGTTTTGTTCTCATTTTAAAATGTGTACAAATGGTTTTCAAGCTTTGTTTTCATTTTAAAATTTGTATAAATAATTATGTACAAACAATGTTAAACATCAACATATCAACATGATCATATGGAATAATTTGTATACAAGTAGTACATCTTAAGTCTTCGCTTTTACAATTGTTCCTTCGTTATGATCGTGACGTATGTAAGGAGCATCGACATCATCATCACGCAGGACGCTTATGTCGACATCAATCGTAAAAGGAGGGAGCTCGTCGAATCGACCATACTCTTCCTCGCCGGTGACGTTCTCAACTCCTACAATCCTTCGCTTGCCTTGGAGAACCACATGTCGCTTTGGCATTACCTTTTGCTTGTCCTTCGCTTCTTAGGTTTGCTTGACATGTCCATTACATAGAAGACCGGATCACATCGTTCGCGAGAACAAACGGTTCGCGCCTATAGCCGACTTCTGTGAGATCCACGGTTGTCATGCCGTGATTTGTCGACCTTCACACCGCTTGGAGTCACTTGACCCATTGGCACTTAAATAGAGGGACCTTCAGAGGTCCATAGTCGAAGCTCCCATATTTCTTCTATGAAACCATAATATGTGTCCAACCTCGCCATTGTTGTCTTGGCCTATACGCATAATCATTGCTCGTTGGTGCTCCTTATCCCGAATCGTGTAGAATGTGTAACCATTGATCTCATACCCCTTGAATGTCACGATTTCTTGTGATGGTCCCCGAGCTGCGCTGTAATAGTTCATCGCTTGACCCTTCCTCAAGGATGTACTTCAGAGCCACCGCCGAAAGAATCCATGTGCTTCGTGGTTATCCAACTCTCTGTCTTCCCCGTGAACTCGTGGCGCGAGGACACTCTTGTGCCAAGGACATAGGGGCGACTATAGTTGATTGCTTCGTAATGTTGAAATGTGCTTGCTTGAATGCAACAAGATCATTGCATGCAACCGATTGCCTTCCTATTGTCCCTTTGCCCCGTAGCCTCCCTCGTGTCGTGATATGGAGACGCCGATAGGATTTAGATCATTCATGTAATCCACACAAAACTCTATCACCTCCTCCGCCACGTAGCCCTCGGCAATGCAGCCTTCCTGGACGCGAACGATACGGACGTATTTCTTGAGGACACTCATGTACCTCTCGAAGGGAACATGTTGTGCGATACACCGTCCGAGGATACCTATCTCTTCACAAGGTGAACGGTGAGATGAACCATGATATCAAAGAATGCAGGAGGAAAGATCATCTCGAGGCTAACCAAACTTTGTACCACATCAGCCTCCAACTTAGGCGCTTTAGCTGTTCGACAACCTTCTGCTAAATGGCGCTCAGAAGGAACATAGCTTTGTGATTGTCCCCGCACCCACTCAGGCAAGATACCTCGACAACCACCGGAGCAATCAGTGTCATCAACACAAGGCGCCATGGATTTTAGGCCTTGGAGTTTGTTCTCTTTCGTGTTTACGAGTCTCTTTACATTTGAGGAGTATCCGTAAGGGACCTTCACACTGCTCAAACACTCAATCATGCTTTTTTTCTCTTCTTTGCTTGGAGTGTAGCTCGCAGGATGTAGAAAAGTTGTTTTGTCCCTTCTTTGTTTTTCTGATGTAGGTCACTCCTCACCTCCATGTCTTCAAGGTCCTTCCGAGCTTGCAGCAGTATCTTCGATTTGCCATACATATCTATGTAGCCTAGCGGTGTTCAAGCAAACATTTTTCGTGATGTGCATGAAGTCAAGCGAGTGACGAACCTCCAAATCTTCCCAATACTAAGAGTCCCAAAATATTGATTTCTTCTTCCATGTGGGTGCATGACCATCCTCGTTCGCAGACAGTATGCTTCCAAGACCCTTCCCAAATACTACTTTTAGATCCTTTACCATAGCAAACACAAGTCGCCCATTACGATGCCGAGGCTTAACACTAATTGCTCTTCTAAATTTATCGCCATTCCACCTCAAAGCATGACCGCCAGAAGAAACTGCGGTGGCCCATGTACACACACTCCGATAGTTTTTCGTGTACATGCAATTGCTTCATCTATGCACCGGTGCGAGCTTTAAACCCTTTGACAGCTTGGTAGGACAGTTACCGAGAGCAGCCAATCGTTGATTGTTACAAACAACAATGCACGCAGTTGAAATACTCTTTTGTACTCATCCCAAACCCGTACACCATCCTCCCACAACTTCACAAGGTCTTCAACCAATGGCTTCGTGTAGACATCGATGTCGCTTCGTGTTGCTTCGCCTTCGATCAACAATGGCATCATGATGTACTTCCGCTTCATGCACAACCATGGAGGAATGTTATAGATGCAAAGCGCCACGTGCCAAAATATGGATGTTGCTCAACCGACCGAAAGGATTCATCCCATCGGTGCTCAACCCAAACCTTATGTTTCTAACCTCATTTGCAAAGTTCGTAAGCCCGATCTACTTTCCTCCATCATGCGAGCCATCTGCAGGTGTCTAACATCCCGCCTTCCTTACGCTTCTTCGCATGCCAACGATCATCTTGGCATGACCTTCGTTAGCAAACAGACGCTTCAACCGGGGATCACAGGAAATACCACAATACTTTGGTGGAGTTCTCTTCGCATCGATTCCCATCTAATTCACCGGATCGCACGCTGCACCTTATACCGATTCTTCGCGACACCGGACAAACCTCCAAATCGGCATACTCATTGCGATACAGATACAATCGTTAGGACATGCGGTATCTTCCGTGACTTGCAATCCTAAAGGGCGAGGACTCGCTTCGCTTCATACGTGAGATTCGTGATAGAGTGTTACCTTCCTAAGCAACTTCTTTACGAAAGTGCTAACAAACCATTGAATGCCTTGTCCGACACACCGCTTGTGGCCTTCCATTGCATGAGTTCTAGTGTAGTACGCAGCTTTTTGTGGCCCCGTCCACGCTTTGGATACAAAGCGCCTGTGGTCCTCTACCATGCTCAAACTTCTTGTATTGTCTTTCCTCTGTGAACTCTCCTCTCCATCACGGAGCATCCGATCTAACTCATCATCGCCATACTGCCGATCAGATCTTCCACGGACCCATATTGAGTGGTGTCCCAGATACCGCTGGCTCTATCTTCCTCTTCTTCATCTTCTTTATCATCTTCCCGTCAATCGCCTCTTTTCTCCATGGTGGGTCCAGCAGTATAGTTTGCAATGAAACCTCTCGTGATCACATGGCTCATAACCATCCATCGCTCGAGTGCTCCTTCTCATTCTTGCAGTCCACGACGGACAACGATGAAGCTTCCTGGAGGCAAAATGCAACGCCGGTCGAGAAACTCCTTCATGCCATCTCTCGAACTCTCTTGACCGACGGTCCGATTGTACATCCATTGCGGCTCATCTACACCAATAAAAATAATAACAACATCTATCACAATATTTAATTAATTAAAGCTAACTATGTCTAATAGTTTTGTATTTTTAATCATTCTGCATTCTTTTAACTAAAGCCAACTAATTATTTCTAATCCTCGCTGCATTTTTTAAAATAAAACTAACTAATTGTTACATGTTCAGCAAACCTTTTCTATCATCCGCATTTTAATTTTACTAAATAAAATTATTTTTTACCTTTTTCCCACCTTTGTAATTTTTCATCGTTTCACATTTATTGCATTTCATTCCATACACCAAACAATATATCGCCTTAAGAACAAAAAAATAAGCCAACAATGTAAACAATAGTAATAATTCCCACAAGAACAAAACATGATTTCTCAACATCCAATGCACAAAAAATATATATATATGGGGAGAAGGATGTCAAGAACATATTACTCACCTTAGAAACAATTAATTCCAAGCTAATAACCTCAATTGAAAATTTTGGCAAAGACCTCCCCCATGAATCTGCTATCGCCCACCACTGGCCGCTCTGCATGAGCTCGGGAGGAAGATGGGGTTTAAATGCGCCAAGGGACGGGGTCTCTACAAGCGGTTCTACACACGAACCGCTCGATCTCCACCTATAGAAGCGGTTCGAGTTTTGAACCGCTTAGATATCTAGAAGCGGTTCTAGACACGAACCGCTTCTAAAGGGGTTCGTGTTCAGAACCGCTTCTAGAGACCCTCCCGCCTGCTGCTCACTTAACCGCTTAGGTATGAGAGCACAAGCGCAAGCGCACCTAACCGCCAGATAGACCGGTTGTGAAGGCCGGTTCTGTAGTAGTGTGTATTTAGAATGACCTATATTCGTTCTGTATTCATGACTGAAATAGTCCGTATTTGTATTCGAATCTGGTACTATTCGTATTCGACTCCATTTGCACCCCTAATTGTGACGGGTGGTGAACCGAACGTTTTTGCTAAATTGTTGGCACCATCAAGACATCCATAAAGCCTTCAGGAAGCTTTCATAGATTATATACACGTATCACCAAGCATTACATACGAGTGTGCCTTGTTATCACATGTCTAGAAAGAAAAAAGCTAAGGATAAATCTATAACCTGACAAATTTTTTATTGAGAACACACATGTGCGCACAAAAGGTGAACACTAGGATTTAGAGACTGGTAGATAAAAAAAATTATATATCTACAACACTATCATCCGGTAACGTATCCTGTGTATACAGGTTTTCTCGTGTACACATCGTGCACACCAACTAACAAAAGTCACGAAAAATTCTGAAAAAAATTGTAAATGTACTTCATAGATTGCCCTACCTATGTATAAAATTTCAAGATCAAATTCATTATATATCGAGAGTTACAAAAAAGAGAAAATTCTGACAAGTTTAAGACCTACAATTTTATACATAGGTAGAGCAATCTATGAAGTACATCTATAATTTTTTCAGAATTTTTCGTGACTTTTGTTAGTTAATATGCACGATGTGTATACGAAAAGACCTGTGTGTACATGATATATTGCTCTATCATCCTAGCTGGTTCCCTAGGTTATATAATTTTGGGACGCTAGTTGAGCACTGTGTACAATAGGAATCGTCTGCCCCAAAGTTTGTGGCCCAACAAGCTGGTGATATGTAAGATTGAGCAAACGGCCCACAGAATGGGAGTTTGGAGTGTGATTTCGGCAGCTGTCCAGCCCAATACAGCAAATAAGGCCCCTGCTGTATTCTGCAGTACTTATTCATGTCGTCAGCTAACTTTTGGAACCAGTCAGGCCTCTCACTCGTGGGTTTTGCTAGTTTTTAAATCGTGATTTTCGTGGCTTCGTGACAAGGTACCGAAAAAATTAAGTAGCTATTGTGGAAGCTATCTGATGCGGATATGCATCGATATGCATACGTCGAGTACTTTTTCGTATAATATCTTAATTAACTAAAAAGAATTACTAAACTAAACAAATCAATCAACAGGTGAATCTTTTCTAAAAGAGCTATGCATTAATTTGAATAAGAATAGATTGCTACATAATACTTCTAATTTAATTGTTATTAGGTTTCATGAAAAACAAGCTTGGGAGACTCACGAAAACAAACTACTATAACTTCAAAAGCAAGGAAACTAAGAGAAAGAACCAACACCGAAAAATCAACTCAAGCATAAACAAAAGATGGAAAACGACTTGATATTTTGAACAATTCAATTCCAATTTTTTCGCTGTAGCAACCGATGTACTATAGTGAACCGAAAATCCTATAAAAGGTGGGGCATATTCACTGAGTATCTTGACATCGCCATTCGATGATTGCTTGAACATATTTACTCTACGTGAGCTAGTAGACAAAGAGATTGAAGCATCTAGTTGGGTGAATCGAGTGTCACAGGTTGTCGTAATAGCGATGGTGGTTGACAATGTCATTCATTAGGTTGTATAGGTCCAAATATCTTCAATCCTACACCATAAAGTTTGGGCCAAACCCCACATCACTAAAATTAAAATACATATGTATATGATATAAATCATTGCCAAACAAATCTTAAAAACATGGTACTTTAGAAGCTGCTAACATTTTTGTAACAAGAATATAAAGTAAGTCCAGAATCAATAAACAAACTAATACATATCCAAAAGACAATAATGATAACTACTCCTTCCTGTCATAAATAGTTGTCGTTTTAGCTATAGAAACAGTCAAACTTTCAAAACTTTGACTATCAATATTATTTTAAATATTTAAATTAGATACATGAAAATCATACATGTAGATTTGTTTCAAAAGTACTATCATAATATTATAATTTTATTGGGTTTAAAATATATATTGTAATAAAAATTAGTGACCAAAGTTATGTCTTAGAGATTATTTTAATATTCAAAAAGATAACTATTTAATGACTGGAGGCGATATATCATAATGTTCTTAACAATAAGTAGTTAATCACCAAGAAATATGAATATTGGATTATCAAAAGGGTGAGTTGAGGTTTTTATTAGGATTTCTCATAGTTTAGGCTTGTAAGAGGATGCATTTCAACTATTTAGTAATGTTGAATTTTAAAATGAACTCAATGTTTTGACTCCTGGGTGTCTGTGTAGGATAATGAAACTATCGCTAGCTATAAGCTACATCAAATAGCGAAGTTATTGCTAGTTATAACACTTGTAGTTAATATAGTAGAATATTGACTCATAGCTTCATGTTTGAAGTCCAAAAAAAAGCAATAGCACAGCTATAGCTAGTTATATTTAGAACACTGATTTTGCTGCATATCTCATTATTTGATAGTTAACACCTAGCTCCATGGGCCTAAGAGTTTCACTTCGGTACACCTCGTCCACACAAGATTTACTAATCTTAAAATAAAATAGTTAATATTAGTTGAAGCAAGATGTATACATAAATAAAAAATAAATCAGATCAAATATTTGTTCGTAGCAAATACTCAAGTTTACAAATGTTAAAGTAAAACAATTAATATTACATAATGGTAAATCTGTTAAATAAATTCGTCTATAAATTTTGAGGGAAGCCAAATTTTATTACAACTTTTTGGAGCTCACTACAATTCACTATTAGGTTTCACACGCACACGCGCACGCGCGCGAAGAGAGATAGATATATTGCTTAGGTATTTAGTTTGCTCACCTCGTGGAGCTCGACAAAATTACACCTAGGTCTGGACATTAGGCCGAGCTCTTTTGGGTTGGCCCGTGGCATGGTAGGTACGGCATGGCACACATACTCGCAGGCTGGGTTAGCACTTTATGAAAAACAGGGCTGTATTAAGGCCTCGCGGTCGGGCACTATAAGTGACACGATAAGATAGGCCTGTATGAGCCTTACTTAGGCTGGCACGGTACGAAATATGCCCAATGGGCCCAAAGTAGGTATGGCGGCACAAGGTAGGGTGCCCTGCTGAGTCACTGCAGTATTGTTGTGGCTCTCCCTATGGACAGCGTCATTACGGTCCTTGCATGCAAATAGAGGGGAGGCCACAGAGATGTCAAAAAGTGGATAATAGATACTAGAGAGTACATGATCACCAACACCGAGCGTATGCACCGAGCCAACGCTCCGCCATGTCACTCGCTGAGTGTGCCCACAACACTGTGCACTGTCGCCTTCCCGTTTGTCTAGGCCATCGACGCCACCACATCAAGTGTGTGCTGATCTAAAACATATGAACAATCTCGACATTAGAAAGCAGATATTACAAATGCATAATGTTACTGTACTTTTTCTTACGACAGGAACCTCACTATGAGGCATAAGCTTTTTAATGAGACAGTAACTTTGTATCTATACCCAATGAATAAATAAAATTTAGTTCTTTTCACTAAATAATTGTATGTATCAGATCCTCGTTAATAGTGTACGCTCGTTCCTCCTCCTTGGTGTCGTCCACGAAGACGGTTGACGGCAAAGATGTTTACAACTCCACATATCAAAAGGACAAAACCTAGACTAGTACAGTACGGCAACGGCACGACATGCCCTAGACTATACCTGAACTTCGTCGAGACGAGTCTAACTAGCATAGCACGCCGACATGGCCGTAGTATGCAGGCACGGCAAGCTGAGACAAGAAACCTGTTAGGCCCGTATCGTTCCGGCGTAGTATAGCCTAACTCTCACCACCTCTAATACTACCCCTCATATTAGTGGAAGAGTTCGCGTGCTGTGGTTCATTTGAGCCGAGCCGGCCGGTCGGCTCGGCTCAAAAAAAATTTCGCGAATAAGTCTTTTTGTAAATTACGAACAGGTCCTTCGCGATTTTTTGAGAGAGGAAGATTTTTTCCTCTACATTCGCGTTCAGGTCCTCGTGCGCCATTTTACGAAAATAACCTCCCGTTAGATTTAAATCGCGAACAAGCCCTTTTCTAATTTTTCAGGATAGCGGACAGGTCCAAAAACGTAATATTCAGATCCTTGCTCTTAACGTCTAGGTCCTTTCTCCGTTTTTCCCAGAAAAAATGTTTTTGTCGCTAGAAATACGTGTGCATCTCTATCTCTAGACTTTTTCCCCACCTCGATTTCCCATCTCGAACTCTAATATTTTTTAAAGCATATATTATTACTCTACGAACGCGTCGGTCTCTGATATTTTTTAAAACATGTATTATTACTCCTTGAACGCATATAGTGTTAAGCTCGACAAAAGAAGGTTGTCATCTCTAATAATTTTTCACCTTTTTCCCTCTAGACTTTTTCCCCACCTCGGTTTTCTAGCTCGGTCTCCAAAATCACTACAACAGGAACACCCCTTTAACAACGGATACATAGCAACACATGATATTATGCGTTGCAAGCAACAGGGTGGCAACGCTTGCAAAGCGTTGCAAGCATCATCCGTAGGATTAAACAACGGATACATAGCAACACATGATGTTATACATTGCAAGCAACAGGGTGGCAACGCTTGCAAAGCGTTGCAAGCATCATCCGTAGGGTTAAACAACGGATACATAGCAACACATGATGTTATGCGTTGCAAGCAACAGGGTGGCAACGCTTGCAAAGCGTTGCAAGCATCATCCGTGGGGTTAAGCAACTAGTGGCAACATTTGTCAATTATTGCAAGAATCATCCGTAGATCTCTTTGTTTTTTTCGGCCGGATCCGTATTAGAGCCTTTTGTTTCCGCCGGCGTGAACCTTTGTTTTTTTCGGATTACGGTTCGGTTTTTATCCGCCGCGAACCGAATAAACCGACTAACCGAGATTTTATTACTCCCTCCGGACACTACAGGAATCTACACTATTTTCGTCCTCCCGAATTATTTGTGTCGGCTAAAAAAAGACCGACGTAAATAACTGAGTAATTTCATCAGTTATACATGACCGACGAAATTACAATTATTTTCGTCGGTATCCTTGTCAAGGCCGACGAAAATAATTAAGTAACCGCGTCTGGGGAATTTGAAATTTTTTTTGGACTATTTTTGTTGATCTAGGCCGACGAAAATAGAAGCGCAGATATTTTCGTTGGTCTAGACCGATGAAAATAGTTCACGTGACGGTGACGATTTATTTTCGTACGCAAAAATGACATTTCGTATTTTCGTCGGTCCGACCGATGGAAATAATAGCCAGGACGCCAAAAGCCAAAACTCCCAGCCGGCCCGACGCGATCGATAAAAAAACCTAGCGCCAGTCCCACTCCACGCTTGCTTCCGCCAGCCTCGCGCCACGCCTCACGGCCGTCCCAGCAGCTGCCGCCTCATGAGCACCGCCATGCCGCCCTCACATCCAGCGCGCCAAGGCCGCCTCCCTCGCCGATCTCTCCGCATGGGCCTCTCCGAGATCATCAACCTCCTCGCCGGTGAGTGTCCCAGAACCTAGACCCGACCTCGCTAGAACGAAACGACACGCTGGTTTTTCAATTATCACCTCCGCTTTCACGCCTGATCCGGACCACCAGCGCAGCCCTTCGACTTCCTCGTGGACGGCGAGCTCCTCGCGATTGCAGCCCAGCATTCCTCCGCCAATACCATTCCTATTGGATTTGATTCTGTACAAGATTTACAATTTTGGCTTTGATTCCTCGTTGGATTCAGTGTCTTCTTGGTGACGCAACCCGGCCTCTGCTCAGATAAAGATGAACTGAATAAGCGGGCAGCATAATTCACAATTTCTTGGGAGGTACAAACGCTTTGCTTGCGAAATTCCTCATCCACCATTGCTCCACATCGGAGAACTTAGCAAATATGAGATATCTTTGTTCGGTTTTCTATAACTTGTTGCTTATAATTATTTGGGTGTCTCATAAATAACACGATTCTTGCATCTGAAATAAGTGGTGTTTCCAAATTTTACTTTACTACGGTTGGGATGTCGGTGCAATGTTGGTTGGTTCATCCTTTGCATTACTGCTTTTCTTGCTCCCGGATGTTGGTTGACTATTGTTTGTAGTTGGTCAGAACATGGAGGCCTAGATGGGAATGGTATTGGCGTTGGAGACAAATTAGGAGCACTTGGCAGAATGAAACCTTGTAGGAGTGGAGACAATTTTAAATCCTTAATTCTGCCGAAAACTAAGGGGTTAGGCCAAGGTTCCTTGAATTTGATTCTGTAATTATTTCGCTAGCAATGTTTCAATCAGAAGGTGGTAGAAAAATGCTTGGCTCATTTGGGGGAGAGAAACTTGGAGTGATTTTGAATACAAACTTCACCTCCATATTTGTTGTACCGTAGTGTCAAGACAAGAATATATGGATACCCATAGTATGAGCTAATCAGACATTACAAGTTTACAACTTCGCCAAGCACATTCCCTCAATTAAGTCTTTTTGTTCAATCTCGCTTCATTTGTTATGCAGAACCACCACATATTGAGTGGACAACTCATGAAAGCCTTCGTGATGTCAGTTCCTTATCATCTAAAGCATACTAGTTTTTTAAGACTATCAAGCATATGAGTAAAAGGGAATATTGCATATGATTTGCACTTTGCATCATATTTAGAAGTTGAAGCAAGGAAAAGTATAGGTTTGGTGTTAAACTACAAATAATGTTACAAATATCAAGCGTCAAGCTACATTATACCTTGTGCAATTTACTCACCTGAAAAAGGTTATGACAGAACTCAGAGATTTTGAGTATGTGGTACCTTTTAAGGTGTGTTCCTTCTTTAGGAAGGACCGAGCTCGAGTCTGCCAGTGAGGATTTCAGCAATGTGATTGGCAATGTATCTGATCTGTGTGTTGTATAAGGAACTCTGTCAAGTGGAGTTGAAATAGCCGTAGTCTCCACTTCGCTTAATGTATTGGAAGAATGGTCGGATCGATTCGAGGAGCAATTTAAGAACCGTAATCTGCGCCCTAAACTTGAAAACTACAAAGTCTTTCTCGCTACCTCATTGGACATACTTTTCTCCTATCTTTTTCCCCACATGTTGACGCCATTTTCTCATTGTGCCTAGGTGTATAATGAAAACCGTATATACGTAATATAATTGAAGCGGATGACCTGAGTGGTCATTTAAATTTGGGCAACTAGAAATGGATGGATGAGAACTATATAATACAGACAATATCTGCAAATGACCATTGTACTGTGGAATCACAACCTTTGCAAAGCTATAGGACTTGACTTGGGATGGAGGTCACCAACTCTCTATCCGAAAACTGTTGAATACTCTGTATAATATTTTCATTATGCCATGAACTTTTTTGCCTAGTTAGTCTTTAGTGTAATATTTTGTTGTTTTAGTACATGCACCAATTTGTAAATTGGTAATTACAATAGGCGATTCTATTAGTAATATTCACATGGAATGAATATAGTACGTGAACAGTCGTAGTTTGATGTAGTGGAAAGTATGTCAAAATTGTAGTTAAATCCTCTTAATCCGGACCTAGCCCATGATGCTCTCATTTTTGGCAGATGCACTTGAAAGAAATGATGGGCTAAGGGTGCCACCGTGTCTTCTCTCCAAAGAATGTATACCCTGTTTAAGTAATCCTAGATGAACTTCCTAAGTAATGAATTAATGGTGGTGGTGTGCACTATTTAAGTCCTGCTAGATGAACCTTCGCATCTCATGCTGTTTTAAGTCGATGCTGTGTTGGTTGCCATGAGTTCATGGTGTTTGAGACGATGAAATAAAAAAACGAGTGCACCCTTTTAGTGGCCAATGATGTTAGTCTTTGCTTCTCTTCCTTTTAATCTCATAAAGCAACTGATGGTGGTTTGGTTTTAACAGGATACAGATGAGAGAGTGCCGGTGGTGCACCGATCCACATCTTCCACCTTGCGCTGCGTATGTAGTTATTTCCCTAGCAGCTTAGTTTGCTCGCTCCGGTTTCTATTGCATTGAATTAAAGTATTCCAATTCCATTTGCAGATTGAAAAGACAACTATTTGATCCCATCAGATGAATAACAACACGGGGATTTTGTTTTATTTGACCACAAGGTGATGTTTCTAACTTTGCTTGTTTCATAATATATTTTTAATGTACTAATTCCTAAAGTTTTGTTTCTAATTCTCAAAGATATCTCCATACATGCCCTCTGTGATATATGCCAAATGTTATAAAATACATTGTATGGTGCAGCAATAGATTCATTAACTAGTTCATAGGCGATTGTAATCTGCAGTCTAATTAAATTTAAAGATGGAAAAACTTACATCCGTCCCTCAACCTTTAGTATATGTACATGTATATTAGTATGTAACAACACTTGTACAAAAAACACCTATCACCGTAGTCAGAGGGGCGATCAAGTAGGTTCTTTTTCAACTCTTAGGAAGTAGCTTTAGGTTCATTTTCACAGACCTAACACCTGTTACGTAGTAGCATCTAATTTAATTACTATCGATTATACCACAATCGCAAGTAATATTATATCCACTTCAGCTTTACACTTTGAAATACATATAAAGAGCTTCTTTTTATAATAGCTAGATAACATTGGCCATTTGGAGCTGCGATTCATGGTGATACTATGAATTCGCTTAATATGAATCAATTTATTACTTGTTCCATTGCTCAACTAGAAGATTCAGAGGCATTAGTCAATCTCGACCACTTAGAGCTATTCCACCAAAGAACACTAGCTCCAAATGCTCTATCTTTACCTTGCAAATGAGACAATTTCCTTTTACACTTCCGCCGGTTTGAATATAGTACCTCGAAAATAATTAATGTTGGTTTCATTGACTTGCCCCTAATATTTTCTTTCCATTTTGTTTTCGATTTGGGACCAAAGAAGATGACTAATTGAGGATGTGAGGGCTTCCATTGAAATTAGTGCTTTGCTTCTCATTTTCTTTGGATCAAGATCTGTCATGACTTTGATTTAAGAGGATTCCTTTGTATATATCTTGCTATCATAGCAAAAAATATTTGAACACAGATTATGTGATGAATTAATTTGTGGATGCTACTCTATAATGTGAATATTTGTTTTTAATATAGACTGATTTGTGCTTATTTCCTATGTGTGTGCCTTGGATGATCTAGAAAAGTTTCAAATGTGCATTGCGCATCCTGTACATATTTATTTGGCTCCAAATAAATATTAATTATTATTTTTTTCCGATGGTTAATTTCTTGCAACGCATATAAGCGTTACCACAATTCAATCTAAATGTTGCAACAAACTTTAGAGCTAAGATGCCCATAGGCGGCACAAACACATGTAAGCGTTGTTGAGCCTATAAATATCCGCTTGCAATTTAGCAACGGTTATTAGTACGGTTTTCCAACGATATATAAGCGTTGTAATAGCCCCTAGCAACGGCAAGATAGGCAACGATAATTATGCGTTGGTATAGACCCTAGCAACGATATACGGACTTTAGAAACGATATATACGCTGCAAAAAGGGTGTCCTTTTGTAGTGTATTTTCCAAATAATTAATCGAATGAGATATTTCTACACCTCTATCTCTCTGCTTTTTCCGTTTACTCATTATTTCGACGATTTAAAAAATAAAAGGTCACGAAAAAAGAAATCCATACGAAAAAAACGACACGACGACGTGTTACGCCGTGAGTCTCTAATATTTTTTAAAACATATCCTTTCTCCGCTTCCTCGAAAAACGTTTTAAATGCGCCGAAATATTTGTGCGAGATCTATCTCTAGACTTTTTCCCACTCGATTTCCCAACTCGATCTCGATATTTTTAAAACATGTATTATTACTCATGACGCGCCGATCTCTAATATTTTTTAAAACATGTATTATTACTCCGCGAACGCGTAGAGTGTTGCGCTCGACAAAAGAAGGTTGTCATCTCTAATAAATTTTCACCCTTTTCCCTCTAGACTTTTTCCCCACCACGGTTTTCCAGCTCGGCCTCCAATGTTTTCCAGATAATTCGACGAAGGAGATATTTCTACAGCTCTATCTCTCTATTTTTTCCCTATTTCGACGATTTAAAAAAAAACACCGCCGAAAAAAAAGAAATTTTTTCTACGAAAAATGACCCGTGCGACGTGTTACGCCGCGAAATTTTTTTTTGTCCTTTCATCCGTTTCGCTCATTATTTCGACGATTTAAAAAATAAAACGCAAAATTTCAACGAAAAAACGGCACGCGCGGCATGTTACACCGCGAAAAATTTTGTGTTCTTTCAGCCGTTCTGTTCATTATTTCATCGATTTAAAAAATATAATGCCACCGAAAAAAAAATTACGAAAAAATGACACGCACGCCATATTACGGCACGAACAATTTTCTAGTACATCATATATGTCGTGTGAGCACCGGCTTGATCTCAGGCCTAAGAGCCACTACCGAGTATGCAATATCGTACTAACCCCGAATAACTAGAGAAATGTCTAAGTACCGCATGCTAGCTACACGCTATCCTACTTCCTTACCGCAGCTCCCAGTATACCGGCCGTGTAACCAGTACGACCGACAGCAGGCCGGCGACAAGCATGTTCCATATATATACCACACATGCACGCACAGTCGCCCGCACATGCTAGCTGCACGTCAACTCGACTGTTCCCTCACAAGCCGCTCTCCCGTGTCCTCAGGGTTCCTCTTTGAGCAAGTACATCTTTTTTCCAGACGGGAAGTTACTTTTAGAGGTTTTTCAGCCTTGTATTTTTAATGTCTATGGCCAGCATCCATTAAGCTCTATGAAAGACTAGTAGATATGCGCGCTACACTACGTCGATTATGTGTAATATAGTCTCCTCGAAAAAATAAAATTGGAGGACCCGGACGCGAATATACGAAACTATAGGATTCTTTTTGTAAAATTACCGGTAGAAGGGCCTGAATGTATTTTTTTGTTTTCGCAAAACCACCAACCGGTCAAAAATAGTCTAGAGGAAAAAGGGTAAAAAATTATTAGAGATGACAACCTTCTTCTGTCGAGCCTAACATTCTATATGTTCACCGAGTAATAACACATGTTCGCAAAACCACCCACTAGTCAAAAATAGTCTAGAGGAAAAAGGGCGAAAAACTATTAGAGATGACAACCTTCTTTTGTCGAGCCTAACACTCTACGCGTTCGTAATAATACATGTTTAAAGAAATATCAGAGATCGAGATAAAAAATCGAGTTGGGGAAAAAGTCTAGAGATAGAGCCGCACACATATCTTTGGTGACGAAAATATTTTTTCTGGGAAAAACGGAGAACACAACCGCGAATAAAAAAACTACGGATTTTTATGAAACAAAAAAATAAAGGCGAATGACCCGTACGCGAATATACGAAACGATAGGGCTCTTTTTTACAAAACCACCGATTGAAGGGCCTAAATGTATTTTTTTATTTTTGCAAAACCACCCACTGGTAAAAAATAGTCTAGAGGAAAAAGGCCGAGAAATTATTAGAGACGACAAAATTCTTTTGTCGAGCCTAACACCCTACACGTTCACCGAGTAATAATACATGTTTAAGAAAATATCAGAGATCAAGATGGAAAATCGAGTTGGGAAAAAATCTAGAGATAGAGTTGCACACATTTCTCTGGTGCCGAAAAAATATTTTCCGGGAAAAACGGAGAAAGGACATAGACGTAAATAGCAAGGGCCTGTTTGTTACCCGTTTGGACCTGTTCGCTATCCTGAAAAATTAGAAAAGGGCTTGTTTGCGATTTGAATCTTATGGGAGACTTTTTTCATAAAATGGCATGCCAGGGACCCAAACGCGATGAACGGGAAAAAATCTTCCTCTCACAAAAAATCGCGAAGGACCTATTCGTAATCTGCAGGGACCTATCCGTAATTCGAAGAAACAGAGGGGCTTTTTCGTGAATTGGCGAGGCTTGATACGTGGACGCTCTGGTTGTCCCAGGATTCCTTCGCTTATAAGGAGAGATATTATTAGGGTTGTCTAAATTTCGCTTAGTGCCTATATTCGGCGAAAATACTATTTTCGCCAAACCGTTCGGCGAAAATGGGTTAATCCTGCGGTTTAAATCCTAATCACCAAGGTCACCCTATTTTCACCAAACGGTGTGGCAAAAATAAGTATTTTCGCCACACCGTTTGGCGAAAATATTGCCACCAAACAGTGTGGCGAAAATAGGTCTGTTATTTTCTCCATAAAAATTGTAATATTAAAACATATAAAAATTGTAAGATATTAAAAAAATAAATTTAAGGCAGATATTCTGTACATTAATTTCATTCACAAATTCTTTTTAACCTTGAAGCATTAACTAATTTTTTTAATAAAACAATTTTTTTAAAATTGGAAAAATGTACTCCCTCGTCTGCTCTATCGCCCTCGGTGAAAAACTGCCCTCTCTAGCCCGTGAAAAACTGACTGCAACTCACGCAGCCTTCACTTAGGATATGGTGCCGGCCTACCATGGATGAAGCAAATTGGATGTTTTATTGAATCTAGGCCCCCTCAATTTTTATCATGTTTTATTGAATAGTTTTGGTGTCGATGACCAAGTTAATAATCCCTCTCACTGAGAAGAACGCATGCTGAAATCATGGATGAAGCTAATTGGACAAACAAGATTAAGATATTTGATTACTAGTTCATGACTTGGGAGTTGATTGAAGTCAATTAGTTAGGATTATTTTTCGCTTTGGCTGTACTATCAAGAGGGACTTGGCACAAGTTGGTAACTTAATTCATTAGGATAAGACAAAACTAGATTGCTTGGAGTTAAATCATTTAGTCTTTCTGGTCTTTGAACCAAAATCTCTATATACAACAAGTCCAAACTTAGTGACGCACCATAGTTCAGTAGATCACTTCTTATTCTGCCACAAAACAGTCGAAGTCTTCATCTCAAACAAAAGTCAGTCCAGTTTGATATTAAAATGCACTTGTGTCAAAATATTGACCAAATTCTATTTATTTCAATGGACCAAACCTTATATTCTTATAAACCTAAGTCCGTAGTAAAATGTCCTTGAAAAATCTCAGCTATCCAGTTTTGCCCATCTATGACGGACCAAATAATTTGGTTCGGCATACATGTGTTTTCAGCTGACCCAAAACTTCTCTCTTGCCCATCTATGACAGACCAAATAATTTGGTCCGCCATACACATGCATTTGTCAAAACCAAATCTCTCAGTTATCTATCTATGACGGACCAAACTTTTTGGTCTGGCATAAATGCATAAATAACTATCTTTTCTGATAGATAGAAACCTGACATTCAGTTGTTGAATCCTTGATCAAAATCAAACTCCTTTTCAAAAGATTTATCATCTACGATGGTTTAAATATTGCTAATTCAAAGATTAGTCCATTGAAAATTCAAATCTTCTGATTAAACACCTCTTTATGTCAAAAATGGTCCTTAAACAAAGAGAAAAATCCTTTAGCTGGATAAGGGGCGGATGACGGACGAAATTTTTTGGTGCGCCATACATGTAAGCTTCATACTTCTCTGACGGACCAAACTTACTGATTTCCCCATGCATGACGGACCAAATTTTTTGGTCCGCCATAAATATGTGAATTTGGTTCGTGATACACATGATCAGTATCGCTAAGGTAAATCTTTTAGTTCGCTGTAAACGTGTTTTAACTCAAATTTGACACTCTGACACGTGCAACGGTCACTGTGGTAGGTACAACGGCTCTTTTTGTCAGAATTGGCTATATAAACATTTCCTGAGCTATCTACCATAGAACTTTATGAACTCCTTGACATTTTAGCATTCAAAGAGCTCTCATTCACCTAAGGAGTCTGTGGTTCACTCTGAAACTCAAAAACCTCATTCTTTCTAAGTGCTTTAGCTCCAAGTCTGTGTCTAGTGCTGTAGTGTGCGAGTGAACCAAGAGACAGAACTTGTGCAAGTTTATTACTCTTGGATCTCGTTGATCCTAGACAGCTTGGAGGAGGTGAAAGTGCGACCTGTCCAAAGAAGAGTGTGGAAGGCCACTTTTGATTGTGAAGGGTTTGTAGCTTACCTCACTGGAGTGGTGAAAAAGCTACACGAGTGTGATCCCAAGCTCTCGCGACTAGGCATGGGAGAAGCAATATTGAGAGAAGTGCTTTAACGTGGAGTAGGAGAAGTGCTCCGAACCACGGGATAAAATACTTGTCTCATTCTGTTCTTTGCTTTACATTGTGTTGCTTTCGCTGTTATTTCTGTATTGTATTTACCTCTGGTACATTCTGATTTAAAGTCATTCACTCACATAGAATAGTTAGCTGTAAACAAAGAATTAAAATTTGAAGAGTTGCCTATTCACCCCCCCTCTAGGCCAACTCGTTCCTACAAGTGGTATCAGAGCAGGTTTACCTTAATTTAGCCTAACTAGCTTTGGTAAAATGGCTGAGGGAAATGGATCTGCAATTGTTAGTATAGGAAGAGTACCAGTTTTTGATGGTACTAATTATGCTTACTGAAAAATTAGAATGAGATGTTATTTAGAAGCTGTTGGGTATGATGTGTGGAGGGTTACAAAGAAGCCTTTGCCTCCTCGCATCTTGCCTGAAGGGCAAACTGTGTATGGTGAACCCACTCCTGGTGAGATTCAAAATATGCAGTATGATGCCCAAGCTAGAAATGCTATATTTTCTTTTCTTAGTTTAGAAGTTTTTGATAGAGTAAGTAACCTTACCTCTGCATATGATATATGGACAACACTGCAAGAAATACATGAAGGAACTACTGATGTTAAAGAAGAAAAATATTATGTTGTCCGAGAAAGATTTGATCAATTCAAAATGCTTCCTCAAGAAAATGCTAATGATATGTTCTCTAGGCTTAATCCTATTGTAAATGAACTAAAAGGCCTAGGTACTAAAATATCTGATGTTGAGGTTTGCAGGAAGATGATTAGGATACTTCCTAGAGCCTATCACAGTTTGATCACCTACTTATCAAATAGTGGTGATCTCAAGAGGCTCACTCCCACTGAAGTACTTGGAAAAATTTCAGCACATGAGCTTACATTGGCTGAAGAAGATGCTCCCAAGAAAAAGTCTATTGCCCTCAAAGCAAAGGAAATTATACAAGACTCGTCAGACGAGAGTGATGATGAGTCGAGTGATGCTGAGGATGAAGATGTGAAGAAATTAGCTCTACTGATGAGAAGGGCTAACAAAATTATGAGAAGAGTAAACTTCAAGGACAAGGGAAGGTCAAATTCTTACTCAAAGAAAAATTATTTTGCTAATGTTATTTGCTTTGAGTGTAATGAAAAGGGACACATAGCTGCTCGGTGTCTTAACAAAGGCAAGAAGAAGAACAAATATAAAAGTGAAGATGAGGAGAAGACTCATGACAAATCAAAGAAAAATACTTCAAGAAAAGCTACTTCAAGAAATTCTCTAAGAAAGGAAAAAGTGAAGCTTATATTGGAGAATGGGTCACTGATGAGGAGAACTCAAGTGAAGAATCCTCATCTGGCGATGAAGACTCAAGGTCAAAAGGACTGGCTGGCCTTGCCTTGGATGAGTCGACTCCACCAGCACCTTCATTTCCTCTGTGTCTAATGGCAAAAGCTAATGAGGAAAAGGTCAGTGACTCACCTTCTTATGATGAGTTAGTAGAAATTGTTGAAGAATTAAATAATGCTTTGCATGCTAAAACAACTTCAACAAGAGCTCTTAAGAAAGCTAATGCTAGCATGGCTAGTGATCTTGAGTTGCTAAAAGATAAGCATGATAAGCTTACTCTTAAACATGAGAAATCTATGCAAACTTATAAAGATTTAGTCTCAAGTCATGCTTCACTTGTCAAGAATTATGAAGATTTGCAAAATAGACATTGTGAGCTAGAAATTGAAAATGAAATGTTAACTAACAAGTCCAATCATGTCTCTTTGTGTGATGTATCAATTTCATGTGATTTATTGAAAAATGGAACTATGGTCTCAGGTTCCTCTAATACTTGTGATGAAAACTGCATGCATGCTACCTGTGCTAAAGAACTTAAGACAGAAAATGAAGAACTAAAAGACAAGATAGCGAGATTTGATAAAGGTCTCGAAAAATGCTTTCTGGGTAGTGCAACCCTTGATAAAATTCTTGTTGAACAGAGATCCAACTTAGTCAAAAAAGGCTTAGGATACAAACCTAGCAATTTGACTAAGGAAAATGGATTGTTCAAATCCAAACAGATTTTTGTCAAGAAAAGCACTCAATGTTATTATTGTCATAAATCCAATTATGAATCCAAAAATTGTTTTCTTGCAAATGCTCCTCATACTAAAGTAAATCGGACTTGTATGGTAGATGCTCATTATATGTTGTTCAAGAATTTTAGGGGTAAAATGAATGTAAAATATGTAGGCCCTTCAAATCTTGATAAGAAACTTAAGGCTGTTTGGGAACCTAAATCTATGCTGCTAAATCCATTTAGACCCAAAATTATTGAGACTAACATCAAAGGACCCAAAAGCATTTGGGTACCTAAAATTAAGAAATGAACTTGTAGGTAAACTATAAAAGTGGAGGCCGGCATTGGGTAATTGACAGTGGATGCACCCAACATATGACCGGGACCTCAAGAATCTTCACCTCAATTGAAGGAGAGAGTGATCCAAGTCACAAGATCACGTTTGGAGATAATAGCAAAAGAAAGGTAAAAGGGCTTGGTAAGATTGCTATATCAACTGATCACTCAATTGATAATGTCCTACTTGTTGATTCTCTAAATTTCAACCTTCTATCTGTTGCTCAACTATGTGATCTTGGATTCCATTGTAACTTCTCTTCTGATAGGGTAACTGTGGTTGACAAAAATGAAAAGCTTATTTTCAAAGGGTTCAGATTTCAAAATCTCTACTTAGTAGATTTCAAAATCTCTACTTAGTAGATTTCAAATCTAACTCCTCATGTATCTCGACCTGTCTACTGACCAAAGTTTCTCTTGGATGGCTTTGGCACAGGCGTCTTGGGCATGTAGGTATGTCTAATCTCAAAAAGCTTTTCAAAAATGAGCTAGTGGTGGGTTTAAAAGATGTTAAATTTGAAAAGAATAGGCTTTGTAGTGCTTGTCAAGCAGGCAAACAAGTAGCCAATTCTCATCCATCCAAAAGTGTCATGTCCACCACTAGACCACTTGAGTAGTTGCACATGGATGTTTTTGGCCCCACTTCATATGCTAGCATTGGTGGTAACTCATACTGTTTAGTTGTTGTTGATGATTTCTCCAGATTCACTTGGGTATTCTTTTTACCTAATAAAAGTGAAGTTGGAAAAATTTTCAAAAACTTTGCAAAAAGGGCCCAAAATGAATTTGATTGTCCCGTCAAGAAAATAAGAAGTGACAATGGGTCTGAGTTTGTAAATACTAATATAATTGAATATTGTGATGAACTTGGAATTAAGCATGAACTCTTAGCCACTTATACTCCTCAACAAAATGGTGTAGTTGAGAGAAAGAATAGAACATTAATTGAAATGGTTAGGTCAATGTTAGATGAATATGATACTTCAGATGCTTTCTGGGCCGAGGCTATTAATACTGCTTGCCATGCTGTTAACCGTCTTTTTCTTCATAAACTCCTTATGAATTATTAGTTGGCAGAAAACCAAATATACCATACTTTCGTGTTTTTGGTTGCAAAGTATACATCTATAAAAAGAGAACACACTTGGGTAAGTTTCAGACTAGATGTGATACTGGCATCATGTTAGGTTATTCTTCTAAGTCCAAAGCATATAGAGTGTTCAATAATACAACTGGCTTAGTAGAAAGACTTATGATGTCAAATTTGATGAATCTAATGGCTCACAAGGTGAGCATGAGAATTTAGATGATGTAGGTAATGATGGGCTGGTGCAAGCAATGAGAAAAATGAAAATTGGTGACATAAAGCCCAAGGAAGACAAAGATGAACCATCTACTCTGTCAATGGTACCACATGATGGAACCCAAGAAGAAAAAGAAGAAAAAAATCAAGAACGACCGGTCATTGTCAAAAGTCATCATATTATTGCCAAAGATCACCCCTCTGACCTAATCATCGGTGAAATCAGTAAGGGTGTTCAAACTCGTTCTAGACAAGCTACTTTCTGTGAGCATTACTCCTTTGTTTCTTATGTTGAACCTAAAACTGTAGAAGAAGCTCTAGAAGATACTGATTGGATAATTGCTATGGAGGAAGAGCTCAACAATCTTGAAAGAAACAAAGTCTGGAATTTGGTAGAACGCCCAAAGGATCACAATATTATTGGTACAAAATGGGTATTCCGAAACAAACAAGATGAAAATGGAGTGGTAATAAGAAATAAAGCTAGACTGGTAGCTCAAGGCTTTAATCAAGTGGAAGGACTAGATTATGGAGAGACATATGTTCCTGTTGCACGTCTTGAAGCCATTCGGTTTCTTCTTGCCTTTGCTACTCATTTTAATATCACTCTTTTTCAAATGGATGTGAAAAGTGCATTTCTTAATGGATTCATTGATGAAAATGTTTATGTTGAGCAACCACCTGGTTTTGAAGATTCAAACTTGCCTAACCATGTTTACAAGTTATCTAAAGCTCTCTATGGCTTAAAACAAGCACCTAGAGCTTGGTATGAATGCCTTAGAGACTTTCTGATAATTAAGAACTTCAAAATTGGGAAGGTTGATCCAACACTGTTTCTAAAAGATATCAATGGAATATTAATGATTTGTCAAATTTATGTAGATGATATCATTTTTGGATGTACTAATGATTCTCTTTGCAAGGAATTTGGTGATATGATGGCAAAGGAATTTGAGATGTCCATGATAGGAGAGCCGACATTCTTCCTCGGTTTTCAAGTTAAGCAATTGAGGGAAGGAACCTTCATTTCATAAGAAAAATACACCAAGGATCTCCTCAAGTGCTTCAAAATGGAAGAATGCAAGCCAATCAAGACTCCTATGGCAACAAACACACATCTTGATCAAAATGTGGGAGGTAGGTCTATTGAACAAAAACTCTTTAGATCTATGATTGGCTCTTTACTATACTTGACACCATCTAGGCCTGATATCATGTTTAGTGTATGTATATGTGCTAGATTTCAAGCTGCACCTAAAGAAGTTCACTTAAGTGTTGTAAAAAGAATATTTAGATATCTTAAGTTTACTTCTAATATTGGTTTATGGTATCCCAAGGGTGCTCCCTTTGAACTTCTCGGCTATTCAGATTCTGATTATGCCGGTTGCAAAATTGATCGTAAGAGCACCTCTAGGGGTTGTCATCTGCTTGGAAGATCTTTAGTTTCTTGGTGTTCTAAAAAGCAAAATTCTGTAGCACTTTCCACTGCCGAAGCTCAATATGTAGCTGCTGGCAGTTGCTGTGCTCAAATTCTATTCATCAAATAAACATTTCTAGATTTTGGTATTAAATTTAATAATGTGCCTCTAATGTGTGATAATGAAAGTGCAGTAAAAATAGCAAACAATCCGGTCCAACACTCTAGAACTAAGCACATTGAAATCAGGCATCATTTTATTCATGATCATGTTGCTAAAGGAGATATTGTGCTTAGTTATATAAGAACTGAGAACCAATTGGCTGATATTTTTACTAAACCACTTGATGAGACAAGATTCTCAAAATTGAGAAATGAATTGAATATAATTGATTATTCAAATGTTGTTTGACGATATCACATTAAGGGGGAGCAAGTTTGCTTACTATGCATCTCTTGATACCCACTATATGTGTAAATAGATTCAAAATGCTGAATTTAGGTCAAAACTGATTTTCTTGTAAATTTGCTTTAACTTAAGAGTTTAAAGAAAATGCTGCTAAAAGTCTTATCTTTCTATGCTGCCTTCTTGTCTCATCTGAAACATAGTAACTGAGTCATTTCCTGTATCTTCTCAAAACTTTGTGTCAAAACTCAACTAAACACATCTATTCAGCACTTGAGTATTTCATCTGAGCTTAAGTTACAAATACTAATGCTCACGTGAAAATTAACTCAAACATTTCTTAAATTTGCAATCCTGTCAAATTTGTGTTCTTATTGTTGTATTGGTCTCTCATCTTAGTTATGTCCATTAACTTCAATCTTCAAAAACTCATTCTTATGACAGACTAAAATCAGTTGATATGTACTGACAAGAGCCTATTTGTGACGGACCAATTTAATACAGGAAGTCTATGCTTGACGGACCAAAATATTTAGTCCGTCATACATAGGAAGTCCTGGACTCAAACTCTTTCAGAACAAAACCCTTGTGTCACGGACCAAAATAATTAGTCCGTGGCTAGATAAGATACTCAAGTCATTTGGTCCGGCGCAAGTGGTAAAATTTCTTTTATAGTCTGTCATACGAAGAATTGTTTCTAAGTTTATTTCTTATCTCAATTCAAATGGATTTGATCTTTTTACAAAAACTTTTTTTCTCATCTCAGTTTCAAAAATACATTCAAAATTTTGTCTATTGCTTTAGGGCTTATCTATTGCTAAACCTGTCCTTGACTTTGAGACCCTATGTGATAGCCCTTACGGTTTTTACAGAAAATATAAAGGGTCCCACCACCTGCTCCACCATCTTTTTACTGGGCGTCTGTATTCCTCAACTACCATGTTTTAATAGCGCCAGTTTCCAAGATTCCCCAATATTCTCCTTCCACATTCAATGCAGCAATTTCCTTTGTTCACATATTTCCTCCTACTACCCTTGCATCTTGCGAAATTCCTCTTGACCAGAAACCCTAACTCCTTCTTCACCGAAGCAATCCCAAGTCGGGCATTGGCAATGGTGTTTCTCTGGTCATCTTGCGCAAGAGTCTCTGGAAGAACTCAGTAAGTTTTATCCTAAACCTTTCTTGTCTCCTTTTTTCCAAAACCCTAGACCTAGTTCTTAGGCTCTAGTTTTTTTTTGCTTAGGTCTGGTTTGTGCGCCTGCGAAAAGGTTCTACATTAAGTTAATCTGAACAAGAACTAAACTAATATAACTGGTGTCAGAATGAGGTCGAAGAATCCAGACAAAAGAGGCTTAATTAGAAAAATCGTTGACAAAGTAAAAGGCAAAAAGCAGAAAACAATAGACTCATCCCTTGGAATATCTCTGTCTAGACAACCTCAAGGTCCTGTTATGATCCATGATATGCACAGTGCAGAAAGGAAAAATAGAAAGCTAGTCACATCTCATCCAGGAAAGGGAAAGAACAGGGTTGAAGAGGAATCTAACTCTTCTTCTGAAGATAGTGAATATGAACCTGATAGTGAATCTTCATCTAAAAATACTGAATTAATAACTGAAGTGGACATACTGAGCAGTGAAGATTTATCTGTCCTTAGTGGCAGGAAGTTAAGGGCTGTAAGATTGGTAAGTGAGAAGGCTTGGTTTCCTGCAATAAAACCTGCATTGGGTAAAAATTTTGTGTCCTTACTACACAAGAACATTTACAATGCTTATCTGAACAGATTAGATGGAAAAAGAAAGGCAGTCTTAGCATTGGTAAATCAACAATATGTGGATTGGGCACAAGTGAATTCTATTATAGGATCAAATAGGATATTCGACTGCATAAACTCTACTCCTGGTTTGGCATACCTAATGTCAAATAAGATCATACCCTGGAGTGTTTCAAGAACCCTAGAGTTCTATGCATCCTTGTTAGTGAACAAACAGAGAAATCATATTATGTTCATTATTAATGGAAAAATAAGAAAAATTAGAGCTGCACAGTTTGAGTCTGCTATTGGAGCCTCAAGTCCTTTGGTAAATAGGACCAGAATATTTGAGAAGATGTATCCTGGTCAAAGATGGAGATTGATTGGTGATATACCTGATATTAAAGTGTCTGCTCATATTTATAAGGATGTCACTAGTGCAGATTTTAATCCTAACAAAGCTTCCTGCTTATCTGAAGAAGCAAAATTATTGCTGCTAGTATTGAGGCACACCATATTTCCAAAGTTAGGATATAAAGAAGGAGTAACACCAACCCTTGCCTGGCTGCTGCATCTGATTCTGTCAAGGCAACCTATTGATATAGTGGATTATATCTTTGGAGAAATGGAAGAAGCAGTATATAGAAAGTTGGGTAGTCCTTTACCTTTTGCCCAACAAGTAACTCAAGTTTTATTAGCTCAAGGAATTATTTCTCAGAATGATATGAATAGAGAATTTAAGTGCTTTCCTAAGAAATATAACATGCATAAGTCTACTAGACAGACTTTGAGGATTACTGGTTTCCTCCAAGGGTTACAAGCAAATCAACCTGAAGAAGAAGAACCAGTGCATCATGATCAAGAAGAAGAAATGAATGAACCAAGTAAGGAATTGGTTCTTGAATATGAATCAACAGAAGAATAAGAGTCAGATGATGAAGCTGAAGACAAATTTGACATTAATAGTCACAGTGGATACTCTCAGACTCATGACAGTGGCAGTGACCATTATGAGTCTTATGGCAGTTATCATTCCTTCAACAGTAATCATCCATCTGGCAGCTTTGCAGCAAAAATGAGCTCAAGCCATAGACAGATGATGTTAGACCACAGTGCAAGCAAGAACAAGTCTGGAAATGACAGAGAGCCTAGTGCTCACAGTATAAGCAAGAGTAAATCTGGAAAAGAGCCTAGTACTCAAAGTATCAGCAAAGGAAAGTCTGGAAAAGAGCCTAGTGCGCAAAGTATCAACAAAGGAAAGTCTGGAAAAGAGCCTAGTGCTCAAAGTGGACACAAGAGTAAAACTCCAAGTCATGGTCACTCTCCAAGACCTGTTATTCAAATTCCAGTCCACTCTCCAGAACCTAGTGAAATATTGGATGGTCGTAACTCATGGTATGACTAAGGACAAAGCTTTATGGATGATGCTGCAACTGAAATCATGTCAGGCTCAGTTGCTCAATCTTTCAATGAAGAACAACAAATCCAACAACTTCAAGAGTTAGCAGCAGCTGAACGATTTGCTCAAGACCAGAGTTTTGGGCCTGGTGCCCATGATCATGAGGCTGGAGGATCTAGAGTGCCACAAGCTTTTGAATCTTACTATCCTCCTCAAGCAGTACACCCAGAACATGATCAAAGAAACACCTTCCCTGGATGGAAAAATCTTTTTGACTACCAGCATCAGTCTGCTCACTCACATTTGCATCATGAGCAAATGCAGCAAGAGTCTTATCAAGCTCCAGAAAATACCTTTGGCTCGCAACCTTCATGGTTTACATCTTTTGAGCAACAAGATATGTATCTTGATCAAAGGGCTTTCAAGCGAAGATATCCGGATGATCAAAAGGTAGCACTCAAAGACATGAAGAACAAATGAGAGCTCTTCAACAGTATAATGAACAAGTCCAAGAACAGATGAGGAAACATTATGAAGAGCAAGCCAATTTCAGAAATGAAACTTTCGCCAGATTTGGGGACTTGAGAAACTGGGTCACTCAGCTTGGCACAAATCAAAATCTAATCAAAGACAGACTATATGATATGAATCAAAAACTTGATACAAATCACAAGCATCTGAGAAATCAAATTGGAGCTGCACAAACATCAGAAGAAAGCAATCTGTTGTGGATCAGAAAAGACCAAGAAGATTTCTAGGAATATACTGGGGATGCATTTCACGATCAAAGACATCTTGCCCTACATCATCTTGATGCACTGGTTGACCTTACTGCATCGATCGATAACATCAACGATTCCCTGGACAAGTTGCAACGTGATTTTCATAACTTGGTCCTTCAACCTAGAGATCCCAACTATCCGAGCTGGCATGATCAGGTGATGGCCCAAGTCCCAAGTCAACCGGCTCAAGCACGGTCAGAACAATCTGATGATGATGATGATGATGTGAAGATCGTGTCACCTCCAAGGAAAAGTTATGTTCTTGGTCAGCTCAAGAGAACTTTTTCAAGGCGCAAATAGCACCTTTTTTGACTATTGATGCCAAAGGGGGAGAATTTTCTAGTTTCTAGACAGACTGTAGGTTGAGAACTCTTGTGTTTGTGTTAAATGAATAGTTCTTCTGTGTCTGGTGTAAAATTATGCTATGTGCTATGAAGTTTCCTATGCTCTGATATTACTAATATCTGTCACTCATTTCACTTTGCTCTGATATTAGTCTTAACTGGTCTTTTATTTTAATAACAGAAAATGATATTTGAGATATCTGAAGTATAGCTGTTGTGCTCTGATACCCTCTTTTATAATATAAGTGTTGATACCGGTTATGCCTACTATTCTCAGCATTACTCTAATACTGAATCTGATGCTCTAGTTCAGTAAAATGTATGCTATGGTATATTGCTAAGATTAATAGATGCTCAAACTTTTACTAAGATGCTCAAACTCTTAATAGTCTGAAATCTGCTATTTATAAGAATTCTGAAAATTAAATATTTAAGGATCTAATATAGTTCAAAATACCATAACTATTGTAAGTTCAGTTCATGCACTTATTGAGGGGGAGCACATGCATCTTCAAATATCCATTTATACTCTATCAAGATAACTCTGTTTTGCAGAAAATTTGAGAAATTATTAACTAGAAAGGTATGTTGTCATTAATCACCAAAAAGGGGGAGATTGATAGCATCTAGGCCCCCTCAATTTTTATCATGTTTTATTGAATAGTTTGGTGTTGATGACCAAGTTAATAATCCCTCTCACTAAGAAGAACGTATGCTGAAATCATGGATGAAGCTAATTGGACAAACAAGATTAAGGTATTTGATTACTAGTTCATGACTTGGGAGTTGATTCAAGTCAAATAGCTAGGATTATTTTTCGCTTTGGCTATACTATCAAGAGGGACTTGGCACAAGTTGGTAACTTAGTTCATTAGGATAAGACAAAACTAGATTGCTTGGAGTTAAATCATTTAGTCTTTCTGGTCTTTGAACCAAAATCTCTATATACAACAAGTCCAAACTTAGTGACAGACCATAGTTTAGTAGATCACTTCTTATTCTGTCACAAAACAGTCGAAGTCTTCATCTCAAACAAAAGTCAGTCCAGTTTGATATTAAAATGCACTTGTGTCAAAATATTGACCAAATTCTATTTATTTCAACGGACCAAACCTCATATTCTTATATACCTAAGTCCGTAGTGAAATGTCCTTGAAAAATCTCAGCTATCCAGTTTTGCCCATCTATGACAAACCAAATAATTTGGTCCGGCATACATGTGCTTTCAGCTGGCCCAAAACTTCTCTGTTGCCCATCTATGACAGACCAAATAATTTGGTCCGCCATACACATGTATTTGTCAAAACCAAATCTCTTAGTTGTCTATCTATGACGGACCAAACTTTTTGGTCCGGCATAAATGCATAAATAACTATCTTTTCTGATAGACAGAAACCTGACATTCAATTATTGAATCCTTGATCAAAATCAAACTCCTTTTCAAAAGATTTATCATCTACGATGGTTTAAATATTGCTAATTCAAAGATTAGTCCATTGAAAATTCAAATCTTCTGATTAAACACCTCTTTCTGTCAAAAATGGTCCTTAGCTGCTGATCTCAGTCATATCCCATCTATGACAGACCAAATTTTTTGGTCCGCCATACATGTAAGCTTCATACTTCTCTAACGGACCAAACTTGCTGATTTCCCATGCATGACGGACCAAATTTTTTGGTCCGCCATAAATATGTGAATTTGGTCCGTGATACACATGATCAGTATCGCTAAGGTAAATCGTTTAGTCCGCTGTAAACGTGTTTTAGCTCAAATTTGACACTCTGACACGTGCAACGGTCACTGTGGTAGGTACAACGACTCTTTTTGTCAGAATTGACTATATAAGCATTGCCTGAGCTATCTACCATAGAACTTTATGAATTCCTTGACATTTTAGCATTCAAAGAGCTCTCATTCACATTAAGGAGTATGTGCTTCACTCTGAAACTCAAAAACCTTATTCTTTCTAAGTGCTTTAGCTCCAAGTCTGTGTCTAGTGATGTAGTGTGCGAGTGAACCAAGAGACAGAACTTGTGCAAGTTTATTACTCTTGGATCTCGGTGATCCTAGACAGTTTGGAGGAGGTGAAAAGTGCGACCTATCCAAAGAAGAGTGTGGAAGGCCACTTTTGATTGTGAAGGGTTTGTAGCTTTCCTCACTGGAGTGGTGAAAAAGCTACCCTAGTGTGATCCCAAACTACTGCGACTAGCTGTGGGAGAAGCAATACTTCGAGTGAAGTGCTTCAACGTAGAGTAGGAGAAGTGCTCCGAACCACGGGATAAAATACTTATCTCATTCTGTTCTTTGCTTTACATTGTGTTGCTTTTCATTTGTTATTTCAGATTGCATTTACCTCGGTACATTCGATTTAAAGTCATTCACTCACATAGAATAGTTAGCTGTAAACAAATAATTAAAATTTGAAGAGTTGCCTATTCACCCCCCCTAGGCCAACTCGTTCCTACAGTCATGTACTTCCTTCGTTCCAAAATATAATGCGTATTAGAATTCAAAATAGTCTTTTGAAGTAAACTTTGACCATTAATTTATGTTATAATATATTATGAATTGTTATGAAACAAACAATAATTGAAAGATCAGTGAAATATGAATCAATTGATACATCTTTTGTAAATTAAACATGGACATAATTTAACTAATTGTTGGTCAAAATTTATGTAATTTGACTATTTTGAATTCTAATATGCCCTATATTTTGGAACGAAGGGAGTAGTATTTAACAAAATTATTGTTCAATGCCATTTGGTTGACAAAATTATTATTGAATGCTATTTGTTCAATGAAAATTCATGTAGTATTTTACAAAATTAGTGTTCATTGTCTTTGGGTTAATGAATAATGCAAATTTCGTTGTTCTTCATTATCTTTGACGACAAATTTCACGAGAAATCATATTAAAACAGTGAATAAATCATTTATATTACAAAGCGTAATAAGTATGTAAACAACACGAAGGATACAGAAATGACATACCATAAATAATTCGACAAACGACATTCCATAAATATAATAAAAGTCCAATATACTCGCAAGTACATAACATATAATAAAATGATACTACGGAAGTAAGTTACATAATACTACGGAAATAAGATGTTACTGTGGAAAATAATATAGTCCGCACTCCTTATTACAACTTAAAATTAGGAGAAACATAACTTAACGTCTACTGAGTAGATCGAGGCAATTTTTTAAATCCGCATATTAATATCGTAATTTCTTTAAAAAATAATATTATTTAAAAAAATCCTGCCGTTGCCTTCCGTGTAGGTGCACACATGCACATGTCCCCAAACGCCCGCGCACACCCAATGCGTGAATGCTGTCGGTACACTGAATCCACTAGAGTATCTATCTACGTGTATGTATGCACGTACGTACAAAGCTGAACATGAAATGGTTTTTTTTTCTCAGTACACTGTATGATCTGCATGTATCAGATCATATGTGCCTGGATTATATATACATATCGGAGAAGAGATGTGCGTTTCTTTTACTCGTCGATTTATCGTCAGGACACGTACAAGGCTTGTACGCAACTATTGATGCACGCACGCACGCACGCTTAATTTTCTTCCTGTGCGAAGCTCGTGCATGGAGCATTCAGGAATCGATGGGCTTGTGGTTACTTGCACACCGACCGAAAGGGAAACCAACAAAAGCAATCGGAGAGGCAGATGTGCGTGTGCGCGCGACTAAAATTCGCATAAAACATCTCTCATCATGCAGATGTTCTCCCTGCTGCAATCATCGCGGCTAAAGCACTATCATTGCAGTTAGGACAAACTTTGCCACCAAGCACGCTTTCCTATGTGTTTCTCAAATCATGCTTAGGATCGAGGGAAACAACAGAGTAAGAAAAGCATTTTATTTCGATTCTATGTTGTAACATAAGACTAGTATGCATTGGTTTGATCCGTTTCCCGCAAAATTCCATCCTTCGTAAAGGCTCAGAACACAAAACCCAAATAGGTAAGAGAGTAACAAAGGATTAGCCAAGAGCAACGAGTCCTTTTTTCTAGCCTCGTAAACAATTTTTTCTTCAAATATAATTGTATTTCAAATAAATATATTATAAAAATGATCTTCTCCCTGACCATAAAAGCGCGACAGGTGACATGCTTCGCCTGCCCTATCTGTCTAGCTTAGTAGTTTTCTAGATCTATGGTAAGCCAACCGACTGTGACAGTAGCGCAGCATTCCCTAGCTCAAAAGAAGCTCATGCTTGACACCTACCAAGCTCCTCGGTAGTAGACCTATCAATCTCTCCATACTCGGTAATCGTCCGAAAAAACTACCGAGCTCAACGAACGTAATATATTACACATGTTACATGCATTGTCACGATCAAAGAGGACTATTTTTATAAATTTATTCCTAAAGAGATTAGATTTGTATAAAAAATTTGTAAGAAAGCTAAAAAAAAAAGCGAGGGACACAAACAGCAACAAACATAAAGCGACACCACATGCACGGCAAGCACAGGCCGACGACCACCGATCGATACACTCGCGGCTGCTGCTCCAGCCAAAAGGCGGGATGCGAATGCGATGGTCTGGTTGGGGCTGTCACATGCAGTTGTTGAGGAATCGGAACAAATCAATTTTATTCACTAGTAACCACACCAGCAGCAGAGGGAGGAAGACCAACGGGTAAGAGTTTACGTGCAGTTATTACAGGACGGCAACTTAAACGGTTCTCGCCCATCAGAATGTCCGATCGAGATAAAAAATGACCGAATCACGCAACAATACTCTGGAAGTTCTAAACCACCGTTTTTATATCCAACGATCTACGTATAACTGCTAAAGTTGCAGTCGCAAGGGACTGCAATGGATCTCTTTGCAGGTCAACAATGCCAAGGGTTCTCCCAATCTTTCCCTTCCGATCTCCCCATTACAAGCCAATGGAAGGCGACATGCAAGAAGCATGAGCCATGAGCAGAAGCAGCACAGACAATACAGGAGGCATAAGCATCTCTCCTCTGTTCCAGAACGAAAGGACACCTATCCATTTATTAAGCAAAAGCTTATGGAATGGAACAACAATTAATATTCCAGCGCACCCTATAATCACATGCCCACTACCAAGCCACTGCTAAAATAACATGACCAGTGACGAATTCGATCTACTTTGATAAAACATTAGTCAAGCATCAGAGTATTGTATAGTAGTTATATGTATATACAACAAGAGAAAGCAATGCAAGAGGGCCAAAAAAAGCCAAAATTCGCGGCAACATAACAACCATCACAAAGTTTTTTCCCCCTCTTCTTCTCTCTTGATGCTGGATGAATGATTGCAAGGAAGCCTCTTCCCCCTTTCCATAGACAGAATCATGGCACCAGGAAAAGGATAACCGATGGAAGGCCCCCACTAACCAAAGCACTGATTGAGGGCCACTATTGCAATAGGGCTTGCACCACCTTGCAGCTCATGCTGCATAGAGACTGGAAATGACCAGACACCAAAAGGAGCTCGGGAATCTGGACCAGCTACATGGTAGGGTTTTGAGATGCACAGTGGCATTAACTGAAGCAAGCAAGTACAGTGCCTTAGAACAGAAAGAAAAGACTATGACAGCCTGACGTGATCTTCTAACAACTAGAATTTATCAACATCTGACGGTTATGCATGCACAGCTAACTGATGAGAATGATCAGGTAAGTAAAACCATTATGGCACAGTGATCTGACCTTCGAGTATCCGAGAGGTTTTCAGGAATCATCACAGGGAACAAAATGTTCTTACAAACTAGATATAAGATTTGCATTGCTAATTTTAGACATCGACACAAGCTAAAGATACAGACTCACCACGGACAGTTGCAAGCACCAAACATGACTCCCAAAAGAGTTCGCATCATAGAGCACAACAATTTACAACAGAAATTACAGCACGCAATCAAGTAGACAGGCATACGGCGACTTACACAACTTATGCTTTCAATCCAATATGCTTGTTCCAAACGAAAAAAGAAGAAAATAACAAAGAGGATGACACATAGGCATAAGTAAACCACTTCTCACACCTTAAGTCCATTACCCTTGCAGTTTTGAGAATGGGGCCTTACAGTTACAGGTAAGAGTATTATGCGATTGCAGGGACCAGATCGAGTTCATTTTTTGCCTAGTTCCGATTCTTGCTCTTCTCAGTGGCTCTTGGAGCTGAAAAACCAAAGTGCATTCTCATATTACAGGTTTGTAGTAGACGCAAACAATGATGAGCCACATTGGCCATGGTGAATACAGGAGGACAATGCTTCCTAATAGACAGAGATTCTCTGCCTGATTCGCTGAAAGATCAGGATAGCCAGATATGTCGGTCCCACAGTTAATGGAACAGACCGAACCTAGTTCATGCAAACTGGCTCTTCTGATAAGTTTGCATAAAGCAAATATAAGGTGCAGTTATGCAGAAGACTGCAAGCAGCAGATTCTCTGCTATGCCCTCCACAGTAAAAGGCATGAACACAATTAATACTACCATATTCTACCACATATTATCTGTACTTACCAAGGCCCACTGCATCTGACCCCTTCATGATCCTCAGCCTCCTACAGGTGTCCGTGAACATTCTGCAATACAACAAAATGAATATTTAGCAGTCAGGTGGCTTTTCCAGGACAATATGGTTCCTGGTTCAAGTCAATAACTCATTGGAATGTGCAAAATCTCAGTGGGCCAGTAATTACAATGCAGTGCCAGACCATGCAAATCGGAGAAATAAACTAAAACACCATGGCTGTTTCAGGGAGGAGGTCAAATCTACCCCCAACATAAGACACACAGAGGTTAGGATTTGGCATTTGTTATGCTATTTTTTTCCCTGTTTCCATTACCCAAATTCATCTAAGCTTCTTTTTAACTTTATTTCATTAACACTCATGTACCCTTCCAATTTACATCTGGAAGACTGGAACAGCAATCCATATGCTGAACAAAAGAAATTAAAAAATTATTCCCTAGAAGTGAGATATCAGTTATCAGAAACCATTCAATTCAATACCCACGGATGAAACACTGCAGTAATTCAAGTAGTAAACAACGTCTATTAAACTTTGCAACCTATCAGAAGAAAGTCAATGCAAGTAAATAAATTTAGTAGTACCAGCATTACTCACCCCCATGGAACATCACCAACAAGCATCCAATCTCCATCCTTGTCCTCATAAGTGAGCACAAGTTCTGTCCCATTTTTAAGATCCATCAGTCGGCAATCAGATAATCCATCCCTCCCCGATTTCCCATTTGATTCATCATGACCTGCAAAAGCACAAAATATGAAAGTAAAGCCCTGTTCAGAAACATTTCCAACAGCAAATAGCATTGATATAGACTTCTGATGGAAAACAAGTCCCTCATGCTTGTAACTAACACTGATGAATAAAAGGACAATACTGTTATTACCATGTGGCTGCAATTTCAGCACATATTGCGTGACAGAATAACATGCAAGTCAAGTATAATTTCAGTTTCATATATAGGAAAGCAAAACAATACAAAACCAAAAGCTTCACTATTATAACGACATTACATGCCATGGAGGATAATAGCAGGGAAATAGTACACAGGTTCACACATCATGCAAGAGTTATTAATAATGATTGGGGACAAGAGGCAATCCAGAAAATTGGCATTAATATTTAACAAACACAATATCTGGTCCCTTTTTTTTTATACATTAAAGTAACAGTTATACTACAGAACTACAGTCTGTAAAATGCCAAAGATGATAAATCCACATTAGTTGATAAGCAGCACGGCTAAATGTCTGGCCACCAAAGGAAACTAGATCTACCTACATACGGTAAAAACCACATATATCCAAGCAACAATTTATAGAAAGCAACTATTCAACTAAACATGAAGAATTATGCATAATACTACCCCACAACACCAACGAGAAAGAAAAATGAGGGGCGAAACAAGAGCTCACCGACAATAAAGCAGCTGAACATCTTCTCCAGCGCCTGCGAGAGCTCCTTGTAACACTTGTACATCTTAAGGTCCACCTTCCTGAGGTAAGGTGCGCCATCCATGCTAACCTTGACATAGAGGCACCACGGTGATGGCGCCTTCTTCGCATCAACGTCGTCTTTGCTTTCTGGAGCAGGCAGGTTCATCGCCATGGTGTTCTTCCTGTAACTGCGGATTGGTGGCCATCCTACTACCAGTGTCCTGTTACAGACATGCTAACAGTCAAAACCATAGCCATTGAAGATTGCTATAACGGGCACAAATACTAAAAATTACAACAGAACTTGAACCACAACCGCAGGGATTTGCAAGATTACGAGTTTACAGGTATTGAGCTGGTAGAAATGCCAAACAGCTAAACAGGGAGAATAAAACCGACGTGAATTGGCGCACGCGCTAACTACCTTATTGAAGCGATTCTCGCACATTGGCATCACGCAAGTGTAGACCAGACACACAAAAGTTGCTTGTTTGCCACAGCAGAAACAACGACGCGCACAAGAAGCAAGCTTCTCCAGCTTTTTTTTTCAGAACACAGACTTTTTTTCTTTTCGTTAATTACGATGATTTCTTTCACAGGTATTACTGTTATTCCTCGATACTAGTTGCCAACTTTACAGACACTTGCTATAACACGAAACGCCAAACTCAGAACAATGATTCAGTTTAAATCAGAAAAGAAAGGAAGAAAAATAGGAAACGCGGAATAAAATCTTTTTGAAGAAAAACAAAGGGAAAAAATCAAATAATTTGAACCCAAATTAATAAGTAAATCAGCAAACCAATAACCCATTTTATTTCCTCCACAAAAGCGCCCAAAGCCACCAAAGAACATTGACGGAAAGGCCAATTTGCAAACACAAACATTTATCAAGGAAAAACAAAAGAAAAAATTTACGTTTAAAACTCCAGAAATAGCTCCAAATATGATTTCACCCAAATTCAAAAAAAAAACACATAAAACCCAAAGATCACCGCACAAAAAGCGGTAAATATCAACTCCTAACAAAAACATCAGAAACCCTTTTGCAAAAAAGAAAAATAAAGAACCTTTTTTTTTCAAAAAGAAGAGCTTAAACCACCAAGGCACCAACCGGCGAACCCAGACACACCAACCCGAGCCCCGACCCCGAGTCGACCTACTTTGCCGCCGGCGCCTGCGCCTTCTTCTTCTCCTCCTCCTCCTCCTCCACCGCCACCTTGCTCCCTGCCGCCTCCCGCCTCTGCCCGGCGGGCCCCCCCACGATGGCGACCGCGAACCCGCGCTTCGCCCCGCCCTTGGGCAAAAGCTCCAGCGTCAGCGGCGCGCCCGCCGTCTCTCCACCGCTCTCCGCCTCAGCCTCGTCCGTGCCCGGCAGCCCCAGGCGCAGCTCTGTGGCTGCCGCCGCCGCCGGCGACAGCCCGATGTAGTCCCGCTCCAGTGGCGGCGCCATGCCTAGCGCAGCACGGCGAGCATTACAGCATCACCTGCTAGGGAAATCTTGGCTTCTTGAGAGGTTTCTTGAGGAGGAGAGGTGGGTCGAGGTTTCTTAGCGCTGTCCGGGTGTCGCTTGCTGCTGCGCTTGTGATTTGCGGGTGGGAAAGAGAGCGGACAAGCTAGGAGGAGACGGGAGTTTAATGGTGTGATTTCGCGACAAGGTCCTTAATTTGTTCGGTAATTACCCTTAAAGTGCAGACTTAGCCTATGCTTTTGTTTTGTCTTTTCCAAATTTTTAGGTGATTTTGTCTTTTCTTTTGGGAGGTAGGGCAATGTAAGAATCAAGAATCGGATGGTTTTTTTAAGGAATTGCTAAATTGTACTTAGTGTTTTTTTGTTTGAGGGTATTTAATTTTTTTGTCTATTAGATATTAGTGTTTTTTTTGTTTATGGGAACTTAATTTTTGTCTATTAGATATTGTTTTGTGATCCACATCATGTTTTATCATTTTGATTTTGTCAATATTTGACTTTGTGATCCACGTTTTTGTTTGGTGTGTTTTTTATAGTTTGTTTCGTTCTCTATTTTTTACAAATTGTCATGTTACTTTTTACATAATTTAATTTGTGCAAAACTAGTGTATAATTGATATAAAATACCATGTAGAGAAAAATAATGTTTTTTACAAATTATCACATCATTTCTACATAATTTAATTTGTGTAAAACTAGTATATAATTGATGTAAAGGAATTACTAAGTGTGACTCGAGTGTCTGTTTTTTGTTTGTGAGTCCTTTTTTTTGTTTTGTGTATAGAGTACTTAAATGTGAAGATAAGAGGCAAATTGATCTTATTAATTAGATCGAGATATGAAGGCTTAAAATTTGAGTGCTTTTTAGCAAAAAAAACACTTAGAGTGCTCCCTAGACACCTTTTTTTTAAGTGGTACGAATGTTAAAAGGTTCTAAATTGACGGTGCACCACAAAAGTTATTATCATGGTTTTGATTGCTTTTTTGTTTTAGGGTTAGAAATGTAGAAAACTCTAATTTTAAATTGATATCGATGATGTTATCATCAGATTATCTTTGTGTTAAAAAGAGACCGCTTTGGCTGTAAGCTTAAGTGGTGGATGATAATTATGTTTACCTTTTTCACATCAAATGTTACAATACGAAGTTAAAATAGAAGGTCACATACATGTCTCATCATTGCAATTAGGAGTGAAAAAGGATATACGGATAGATAATGGTTCTATCATATTTTTTTCATATTTTTTCTTAAATATGGATACGGATACGAATAGTCCGGATATGAATACGATTACGGATAATGTTGAATATAGATATGAATCGAATACAAATTGAATCGGATACGGATTCGAATATTTATCGTAACATGATAACCCCTTAGATTGTACATAAAAAATCAATGAAAACACATAACTAGTTGATTTGATCAAAACATTATTGAAAATTGAACAAATATAAGCATGTTCATTCACTTAGACAATGATTAGATACCATATCGCAAACAAAATTATATAAAACTTAATTTATCACACACATACATTAATTCATCATGCACGTAGATCAAAACACAAAATGAAGGTAATCCTTGCTCAGAGATACAAATGGAAACAAACACATAGCACACTAAAAGTTTAATAATACTTAGATACCATGTCTATAGAAAAAGTATATAACACTTACATATAATGATCCAATATATATATTCTTTGTTGAATTATTTTTAAAATAATAAATTATGTATTTATGAGTTTTTATACTATTTTAGCTACTTATTTAAAATGTTTTCCTATTAAGAATAGGAGTGTTTGAATTTTTGAAAAAATAACATTTGATAAAATCTTTAAAATAATTTTTAAAATTTTATATTGTTTCTAGAATTTTCTCAAAAAAATTTGTAATTTTTGGAGTTGGTTTGCTAATTTTAATAATTGAAACTTGCTTTATGGATTAATTAAATTAGAAAACAATTCTAAAATTAAGAAATCATTTTGTGCCAAAAGAGTCGTATTGGCCCAGCCCACATATATATCTAGATATCCGACTCATCAATATCCGGATTATCCGAATCCGTATCCGTATTCGACAGATAGTGAGCTACTGAATCCGTATCCATATTCGACAAAAAAAATCCGTATCCGTATCTGATCCAATACTATCCGATAAATATCTGATCTGATAGTATCCATATCTGAAAATATTTGAATCGGTCGGAAACTATCTAATCCATTTTCATCCCTAATTGCAATAGCATGGTCTGGACATTTTGTTTGTTTGTTGGCAGCATAAAGAGGGAAGGTCAATGCCAAGAGTTCGTTGTAGAAGGTTGATCAAAGCCATTGGACTAAATGTGGGATATAGTATCAAAATATGTTGTGGCGGCTATATATATTTAGAAGAAACACGGTAGAGTTGCTCAACTGCTTGAAGGTCTACAACGGTCAGATGATTTACTGGTTGCGTTTCTTGTTGAGTTCAGTGATACATGCTAATCTATTTGGGGCTACTATTATCTCAAGGTTGAATGCACAGGATTGCATGAATATTGCACGCTACCAATTAAGGGCAAGTTGATGCTCTACACATAGCTTATGTTTGGTCAGTGCGTACTATCAAAGAACAAGAAATACTATTGTGCAATGGGCCGCGCATTGCTACAGGCGTAAAGAATCAACGATACAGACAGATATTCAAACATAGAAAGGAAAATCTTTACAGAACACGTAAAAAGAAACAAATCTTCGTAAATTTAAATAATGCAAAAGCATGATCATAATCCATTTTTTTATGGTAGCTCAGGAATGCTCCGAGGACTCTTCTAACAATTTTTTAAGAATCTACAAATTTAGTAGCTCAATCAAATCTGTGAACTTGTTTTAAGCGTGTCGACAGTATTGCCAGATTTCTTAAAAATTGCAAAAGGTTGATCATGATTTGGAATTTTTACGGCAGCGTAGGTATGCTCTCAAGACCCTCCTCAAAAATTTTCAAGAACCTGCAAACTTAGTAGCTCAATTTAACCAACGAAGTCACTCTAAACGCATTAGTTCATTGATAGAATTTTTAAAAATCAAACAGGCTTGATCATGATTCATATTTTTTATGGTAAGTTAGGCATTATTTGAGGACCATTCTCAAAAAGTTCCAAAAATTTTCAACATAATTTAATGGTTTAATAAAATCAGTGAAACTTAAAGTTGCTCTAAACACATTAGCAGCATTCAACAGAATTTTCAAAAATCATATAGGTTTTATCATGATCCTTTTTTATGGTAGGTCAGGCATTCTCTGAGGACCACCCTAAAAATGTTTCAAAAATTTACAACATAATTTAATAGTTTAATAAAATCAGTGAAGCTTGATCTTGGTCCTCTTCATTTCAACTTCTGCATAGTTTCTACTTAAAAAAAAAAGCAAATTGTCTGCCGAACGAGAGAATTCTGGGTAGCTTCTCCCACAATCAGAAGCTGCCCTCTACATAGAATCAGAATTTGGCTGAAACCTAATTCTCACTAGTTTGGTTCAGAACTTAGAAGTCACAGTTGGCCCAGCTCAATTCTCCCACAATCAGATGCAACTTCTCTTATAATCAGAAGCTGAAACAAAGGGGTCCTTCTCCTTTTCCAAAGGGAAAAAGAATTCATGATCCAGAAGCTGAAACGAAGGGCCCTTCTCCGTTTCCAAAGGGAAAAAAAGAGCTGTAGCAGCTACAGTACTACTGGACGAGAGACTTGAACCTGAGAGGCTAAGACCTGGCGCACACGCGAAGGCTCTAGCCAACCTAGCTATGCGAAGGACGTGAAATCTAGGTGAAAATAAATACATGAGCTTACGCAGTCGATCACTGTAGAAACAGTGTTTTTTGGGTGACGTGGCAAGCTCGCGAGAGTCTGTCGTACTTCTCCGAGATTATAGAGTTTTATATGAATATGATACCATCACCACTACGAAACATGTGATTACTGCCGGGTCTACATCGGCATCACTGCCGGATGTGGACCCGGCACAACCTAAGTGGCAGTGATAGTCGAGGACTATCACTGCCGGATGTAAACCGGCAGTGATAATCACTATCACTGCCGGTTTATACTTAAGAACCGGCAGTGATAATAACTATCACTGCCGGTTCACAATTTCCAACCGGCAGTGATAATATATTATCACTGCCGGTTATTATTTAGAACCGGCAGTGATAAGTAACCATCACTGCCACATTTTTAATAATATCCGGCAGTGATAAGTAACTATCAGTGCCCAATTGTTATCAATATCCGGCACTGATAACTACTATCACTGCCCCTTTTTTCTTGTTAACCGGCAGTGATAACTCTGTGTCCTATTTTGGTATCCAAAACTGGCAGTGATTGGTTTTTTAAACCTTTTTACATATATATTTTTGCAGTATATGTTGTAGCATGTATATACATTGTACAGTATATGTATTCTGTACGGTATACGTTGTGCACAATAGTACTGAAGCATCACTAAAGTGTAATTGAAATACATTGAAGCATCATAATATTTAATTATTACATTGTTCATTCACTTTTGAAGCAATTGAAAGTGCATCTAGGCACTTATGTTATTTTGGTGATTAATGACAAACGCATATAATGACAATCTATGTAATTGAGTAAATGCTTAACTTAGTGCTTAACAAATGACAAACCTCTAATATGATTATATTGCTATGAGACTAACATGTTTATTGCTAAGTTAAGTATTAGTCTCATCTATTTAGAGGAAAATCAAGTGGAATGGTTAAGCAAAGTTAAGGTATGCAATTTTGGTATCTATTCTATATTTGTTATTGCATTCCTTTTGTGCAAATGCATAGTGAACTCCAAGTAACATGTTGATTATATATATGCACATTGTTTCATGTCATATTTATTTGTGCATATATATTCATTTGAGTTCATTATGTGCTTTGCTTTTAGTATGCATGTATTAACTAGAGTTAAACTTCACATTGCTATAGATTGACTTGGTGCATGTATGTCTTAGTTGTGTATCTTCTCATGCACCTCTCTTAGTGAAGTTTAATCTAGAGTTGGATCACATATTTACTCTTATTTCAAATATTATTTGCACATGTACAATTCATGTATATTCCATCATGTGCTTCATTTAAGTAAAGACTGTGATCCTTGCCATGATTTAATTGATTCATCGAGATCGGCAATTATCTCTCTAGTGCATATAGATCAATTACATATTCATCATGATGCACTTAGTAGAGAACATTTATTATGTCAAGTGTTTCCATTTATATTATGCTTCTTTATATGAAACACTTGTGGTACTTAATTGCTCACAAATATCAATTTATTCACATCTATTGAGCTTTTGGGACTAATGTCTTTCATGAGTGACTTGAAAAGAATTAGGTCCGTGTGTGTATGATGACCAAGATATCTTGGAGTATGATCGTTAAGCCGAGGTCAACAAGGCGGCGGTGTCACCAAGAGTTGAGGACTAAGTCAAGATCGACTTGGCGTGGAGATCGTCGAGAGGATGATCAAGTCAAGGCTGATAGGATGAGAGTCTCATGAGGTGAATCGAGTCAAGTTAGACAAGGCGAAGATGTCATCAACTATAAGGTGAAGGTCTTCATGCACCGGCGTTAAGAAAGAAGACGACATCTTGGATTGAATGTAAGACTTAGATTTCTCGTTTGAATTTGAGTCTAAGGATTGCCGTACTATTAAGAGGATGCTCCATTGAATGACTTTTAGATGTGTCAAGTGCTCAAATGATTCATCCTTGTGAAATTTAGAGAGAGTGTGGTATTGGTGTTCTTTGGAAAGTGAGAATTGTAGGTCTCTCTTGGATTCTTGGTGAAATCTGGATTTATCCTTTAAGATTTGGGTAGTGAGACCTTGTTGGTTGTGTAGCCCTTGTTCTTAGCTTTCAATAGAGTCCAAAATCACTTAAATCGGTCCGGAATCAAAAGTTATGCTCGTTTTTAGTCAGTTGTGTCAATCCGGAGTATCCGGACATTTAGTCCGGACACTGGGGTAAATGTCCGGAATATCCGGGATTTAGTCCGGACACTCGGGTTAACCCTCTCGGTTCGCCTCCAAGTCACCTTAAGTCCGGATACTCGGACTATATGTCCGGATAGTCCGGACTTTCTTGCTGATTTCAACGGCTAGTTGCTTGGAGACCTCTATTTAAAGCCCCCTCCTCCCCATCTTTAAGGTGGCCGTTATTCCACTGGTTGGAGGTGTTCTCCTCTTGTTCTTGAGCCCCCTAAACACCTCTTTACCCTTAGATCTAAGTGATCCCCTTTTAGAGAAGGGTTGGGAAAAGTTTGAGGAGTGAGGTGTTAGATTGAGTGGATTTGAGTTGTTGAGCACTTGATTTCATCTCCAAGCTTGTTCTTCGTGAGCATTTGTTACTCTTGGAGGTTGAGGACTCCTAGGCGGCTAGGAGGTCACCCTCGAGCCACCGGTTCTTCGTGTGGTTGGCCGTGAGCAGTTTGTGAAGGTTGGATTCCGCCCGCAAGGGAAGGAATCAAAGAAGTGAAGACCGGCGAGTGCAAAGTGCAACACCGGGCGGCTAGCGGGTTGAAAGAGACCCCCGTGTCTTGGGTGACCGGGCCGCCGTGAGTGCAAAGTGCAACACCGGAGGATAAGGGTTGAAAGAGACCCGGCTTGGTGCCGCCTCAGCGAGACGAGGATCCTCAAGGATCCGAACTTCGGGTGAAAATCATCGTCTCCAAGTTTGCCTTTCATTCTTGCTTACTTTTGTTCTTGCTTTAGTATTTGATTTTGAATCTTGAAATTGCCCGATCTATTTGAGTATTGAGTTTCTCGCTAGGCATCTACTTGATCTAGGTTCTGCTAGTGTTTATCATCTTTGTGTTCAAGTAGATTGTTTAAAAGTTGGAGAAATTTCAAATTTCATCCCGAGGCCTCCAATCCGAGTATCCGCACAATTACCGGATAGTCCGGACATTTATCTGGAGTATCCGGAGTAAAAGTCTGGAGAGTCCGGCTAAACCCTCGGCCATTCAAAGTCTCCAATCCGAGTGTCCGAACCTAAAACCGGATAGTCCGGACATTTATACCGAGTATCCTGGATAAATTCCCCAGACACTCCGGACTGAAAACTTTGAGTGTTTTATTTCCGCTGCATTTTAAGTTTTAAAAGTTTAATTCGCCTATTCACCCCCCCTCTAGGCGACATCACCTGTCCTTTCAGCAATAAATTGTTCATTCAGAATTGTTGCCATGGAGAAATGGTCGTAAAACTCGCCCTTCGTGTGGAGAATTTCTCGAATTGTGAACCCAGCTATCTGCTCTTGAAGGGCATCAATTTCGTGGTCGAGCAGGCTGCTGGTGCCCTGCTTGACGCGCTGTCATGGGAGAAATTGAAGCATTAATTAGTCATCGTCTTTATAAAGAAAAGTACGGGTCAACATGTAATGATCGATATTCCAGCTGGCCGTTGTAGTCCGTATTGTCAGTGATGAACGCGTGGATATGTGTCATTGCGTAGTATCCACATAAATTGTTCCCTTGGGGTTGTTTCAGGCATGGAAAATCGGTGTGTATTCTGAAATTTTTCACGTATGGACGATGCCGTTTGCTCTTCTTGCAGTATTGTTTGTACACCCTGTTCATGGTTTTGAGTAGTCATTAAAATTAATTAGGTGCAATGGGATGGAAGATTATTAGAGCAATAATGCAACGACCGACTTACAGTTAGCAAGTCTATTAAGTCTTGGTATTACTTTGTCGGTTTCCTCATTGAGTCCAAGATGTTGATGTTGCTTTAAGTCTAACATGAAGACAAGGGCGATCCAATGAAAAGTCGCGAAGCCAATTAGTCGTCACATTGTGTTGCGCATCAAATATGAGACACTAGTAGGCAGGGAAACACGTACTGAAAGTTGTAGGGTAAAAGTACGTAGTCCTTGTGTTGTAGCTTTAGCAGCGCCTTGAGTACGTACACCTCAACATAATTTATTGTTTTTGGATCTTCAATAAGTTTGCAGTTGACCATGCCCGGGTCCAGGAATCCTATCTTTTCATTGTTGTTCGCTCTAAGTGTCTGTGTCTTCATTCTACGTAAAAAAAGAATTCAGACCCTATGTTTAAGAGTACATGAATATACAACATGAATTATACAAGAGACTTACAGAATCCATATTCTTAATATAGACACGTCCAGAGCGTCTCGTTGGTACATCTGATATAGTTCCATGTGTTCAACCCAGAAAGAGTCGTCATTGTTGTGAAAGTCCATATCTTTGTATCTGACTGGGAAAGCAGTGTTTTGTGTCTTTTGGACATACTGCAGGTACCAATCATGTAGACGCCGTAGTTGTGTGGTCAGTTTGACCTCCTTATTTGGATGCAGCAAAGCTTCCCCGTTAACGAATTTCCACTTTACAGGTGCCTGCTGCCCTTCAGCACCACTTTGGCTTCCAGCAACAGCTGCTTTGCCACCATCTCCTTTAGATTTCTTCCTAGAGATGCGATCGTAGTCTGATAGTTGGCTAGGTTGAGGAGCTTCAGTTATCCGTCCTGTCTGTTTAACCTTCGCTAAGTCCAGGAAGAAATCCCGTTTGGCAGGTTCGATTTCAATCTTAGCAGGTGGTGGCGTCTTCTTGAAGTGCTTTTCTACATAGGCGCCTACTTCTTTTTTTGTTTCTTCGTCGGTCATTTCATATGGTCGTTTGTTGCTAAGAGTTTTGGCTAGCTTCACGGATGACAAACTTTTCCCCGACCGTGTAGAATGTTGGATCGCGGTGCTCTTTGGTCATCTTGTGGCGCCGGAGCGGAGGAGTTTTCTTGGGTGACGGCGGAGGAGGAGGACTTTTTCTGGGTGGCGCTGGAGCGGAGAAGGAGCTTTCTTCGATGGCCGGAGGAGGAGGAGGACTGTTCCTAGATGGAGACTTCGCCTCGTCATCGTTGTTAACATCATCGTCGTTGTCATGTTCTGAGGCAAACTTTATATACCGCTTGCGCCACGCGATGAATGTGCCTATGCTTTGTCCAAGACATTGCCCTCCTGCTTGCGATCTCAACCTCTACTTTGCGGTATCATCAACCACGCTGTCAACTGCAACTCTGGTGTATCCCCGAGGAATTGGGCGGTTATGCAATATCTTCCCCTTGTTGCATGGCCAAGCCACCCCTTCAGCCACCTTGATGGTAATGTTCGCTATGGGCGGTCTGCATTGCAATGGTCGGCTCTATGATTTTGTCCACAGAAAACTACACGCCGAGTCCTCTTGGGAGGGTTAGCGGATGCTTGGCGCTTTTGAGAACCGGTGGGACTTCGTCATGTGATGATGACCTCGTCATGTGGTGACGTTCGCTCAGACCTTTGTTACCATTTCTCGCATCACTTACATCTGTTCTTCAAATTCGACTTCCCTTATATGCATCCGGTCTTCTATTTCTCGTACACGTTCATTCAACTGTTCTTGTCTGGATTTCTTTGGTCGCTTGTACATATAGGCATCCTCTGGGAATGCTGCTTTCCACGGCACCAAGCCAACCCCTCTGGTGCGACCAGGGTGCTCCCTATTACCCAAGGCGCGTGTTAGCTCGTCGTCCTCCCTTCTTGGCAGGAAGGAGCCCTGAATAGCTTCGGAGTGGGCATCCGCGATCTTCCTCGAGATTTCCTCGTCTTTCTCGCTTTTGAAGCTTAAGCTGCCATCATCCGACAGAGTAGCTCCCCTCGCAAGCAGCCAGTGCTTCGATCTTGGGGCCATGTGAGACGTCAAGAATAACTCCATCAAGTGCTAGCTGTTCTTCCCGTGCATCCCACTTGGGTACTTTCTTCACGTAGCCACCGGTGCCTAGCACATGGGGGTAAATGTTCTTATCCGAATTTGCCTTGTTCCGCTGGCCTGATAGCTTGGCCTTCATCGATATCTTATATTGCTTGAATTCATCCCAAAATTGCTGTAACCTCGGGAATCTATTAAAATCCGGCGTTTGATCCTTCTTGGCGTACTCCTTATTCACTTTGTCTTCCGGTTCTTCCATGCGTTCCCATAACGCTTAGTGCATGTTTCTGGCAATCTCCAAGCGATCTTGAGGAATGAAACTTCGCTGTCAACTCTGTCCCACAATGTTTCCTTGATGTCATCGGAACATACGACGGAGAATCGCTACCGACGTGTCCATGATCTGTACATGATGGGCACATTGTCTCTAGCCAGACCCCGCATCTTTGTCCGATATGGCCCAAGCAATGGCGCTGGTATAGCTGGTTCTCCAACTTCACTAAGCTCAACTATCACCTTCGTTCACTGCGCATCTTCTTTGGGACCTCGTCATGACCACTGCTCGGTGCACTAGATGTCGACCTGCATTTTGATTGTTTCATTAGTCGTTTGGCTCTGCTCTAATTTCATCGGGAAGCATATCCTCGATATAATCCTAGTAAAGACTTACCTCATGTACATTTGTTGCCTCGACTTGTTCGAGTTGAGGAACTCTGTCGGCCGCTCTGGGCTTTGGTCCATGGGCTCGGCGCCATCCCCGCACTTGTCCATTGTGAGAGGCCATGTGTGGCAAGTTTTCTAGAATTTTAAATTAACAAAATCACGAGATGAATCTTCGCATATATATCAATGTTGTGCATATATAAGGCGTAATCACCATTTTGTCATACGTTACATAATACTGTAACGTACATATATATTAATAGTGTAAATTTCAAAATCTTAATCGCATGGATCGATTCTCGGACAACCTACTTTCGTGGACACAGTAGCGTGTAACAAAGAACATATACAATTTCACATATACTTACACATGATACATATCTGATTGACAATTCACATATACTTATACATATCACATATACTTACACATGATACATATACAGATTGACAATTCACATATACTTATACATATCACATACACTTACACATAATACATATCTGATTGACAATTCACATATATACTTATTTGCTCAATAAAAATAATGAATCATTCTTATTCCACACTAATATGATTTTCAAAAATGAAATAAGGTTATAAATCCACAACTAGAATGTTAGTAGTCTATTACACCAAAAAGCAAAGCAATCGGTTCCTTGTCAACCAAGCCGTCTCCTCGTGGCCTTCTTCACCGGTATGTCGTATGCTCTCTGGCGACCATGCTTTTCAGGTCTTTGGTCAAATCGAGAAGGACCTTCTCAGCGGCGGCACGATGCATACGATGGACTCTACGAAAGACAGCGTATCGTTCTGCGTTGCGGACGTTGAACCGATTGGCGACATCGGTGCCGTGTAATAGACTATTAACATTCTGTTGCCGGATTTATAATCTTATTTCATTTTTTGAAAATCATATAAATGTGGAATAAGAATGATTCATTATTTTTATTGAGCAATAATAATAATATTCTAAAGAATATATGAGTTGGGCCCCTGTCTCTTGGGTGCCTGCGCCTGCTGATGAATTTGTGACAACCTTACCTTATTGAAAATAAACAATATTTCAATACTTTAACAGACAAGAGAGTAATTAATTGAGAACTGAGTGCTAATATATATCTAATGAATCAGGATAATGGAAATAAGCTTGTCGACTAGCATACACATTTCCACACAAATTCAATACAAGCATATAGTTATCCTCACATAAGTAAAATATCTAAACAAGACCAGTCAGTACTTAAGATACTCACATACATAAGGTCGACACTGAACACATACACATACATATCCAATTACCAGCAAGGTGTAAAAATATTCAAACAAAATTTCCTCACATAAAGACAACATTATGTCATTCATATGGAGGTAATTATGTACGATTGCTCTCAGATTATTGGGTTTGAATGAAGATTAGAACCTTCATCTCATCACAGATGTGCAAAACAATTAATTGAGTAAATAAGGCCTTAAATCATCACAGAGCAATAGCATCGGCCAACCCTAGAATCATCACGAGCAATAACATCGAGAACCCAAGAATCATCGATTGTCAATGCATGTTAGTCTACCAACTTAAGGCCTTATTTACGAACAATTGTCAATATCGCCGAGAACCTAGAATCATCACGAGCAATAGCATCGGCCAACCCTAGAATCATCACGAGCAACATCACGAGCAATAACGCCGAGAACCTAGAATCATCACGGAAGCGGTAGCATCGGCCAACCCTAGAATCATCACGGGCAACATCACGAGCACTAACATCGAGAACCCTAGCATCATCACGGCTTACCGTGGGAGAGTCGCCGGAGGAAGGAGGCACCGCAGGAGGAGGGCCAGCGGAGGCGTCGCCCGCACGGAGGAGGCACCATGAGCGTCGCGTCGCCGGGAGAGCGCCGCCGCCTGGAGAGGCACCGGAGGGAGCGTCGCCGCCGCGAGGGGCGGCGATGGGAGAGTCGGCGGCTAGGGCGCGAAGAAGAACTCAAACAAATTGCGAAATGGCTAAGTGGGAAATGGCTAAGTGCGGAGTAAAATGTATATATGGGGAGGATTATTAATGCCGGTTCAAAGATGTGAACCGGTAGTGATATATTATCTCTGCCGGCTTATTATAGACCCGGCAGTGATAGTGAAACATCACTGCCGGTTCATAAATGACCGGCGATAATATTTACATATCCTTTGGGGTCATAAGCGCCCGCACTAAAAATAATTATTCTTGCGGTTCATTAAACCGGCGGTGATATGTAATATTACTATGCGGTCATTTATGAACCCAGTAGTGATATTGTAATAATAGGGCCCGTGATGTTTTATTGTAGTCGCGTGATATATAGCTATTCTTGCCGGTTGCGAGACTATGGCGTGGCACTGATGTGTTTTATTAGTGTCTGTTCTCGTTTGTCAACCGGCACTGATGTTCCTTGTCTGCTGTGCCAGAAGTGGCAAGGACTTACTGCCGCGGCAAGGAAAAGTGGCACACCTGTTTTATCCCAACCAAATACAAACATTGGAATTTCGTTAGCCCAACCAAATAAGAGCTATTTAGGGCTCATACAAATTGCTAATTTATTTGTAAAAAAACCCCAAATATAAACATTGGAATTTTCCTTTTTTGTTTTATTTAAAATTTTGGTTAATTAGGAATAATCAATAAAAACTTGCTCTTACTATGTCATCTTCATCCATTGGACATTTACTGTTTTTGATTGACTATAATAATCAATACTCCATAAATTTCAAATTGAAGCATGTCCTTCGTACAAAATGTTTATATCAAAAATTAAAGCTTGACCTTCATACAAAATAAAGCATATCCTTGATTACACAACTAAGTTACAATCCGCCTTCGTTATGATCATGGTGTATGTATGTAGCTTCCTCTGTGTCTTCCATGAGACCTAGGTCGATGTTCTCACCGAAAGGAGGAAGCTCATCAAACTGGTTATAGTCTTCCTCGTCGACTACATTCTCAACTCCCACAATCTTTCTTTTTGATTGAAGAACCACGTGGCGTTCCTTGTCAGCTGGATCCCTCATAAAGAAAATTTGTGTAACGGCATTAGCAAGTACAAATGGTTCTTCTCTGTATCCGATGTGTTTGAAGTCCACGGTAGTGATACCGTACTTGTCGATGTTCATGCCCCTAGGTAGTCTGACCCACTGGCACCGAAAGAGGGGGACCTTCAAAGGCCCATAGTCAAGCTCCCAAATCTCTTCTATGAATCCGTAGTACGTCTGCATATTGCCATTGCTGTCATAAGCATCTATCTGGACCCATTGTTTTTGGTTGGTGCTCTTGTTATCTTGTGCTCTCGTATAAAATGTGTACCCATTGATGTCGTATCCTTCAAATGTCAAAATTGTATATGATGGTCCCTTAGCGGCGTTCTCAATTGAGCGCTTTCTGTTTATGCATCATGTATCTAAGCAACCAATCTCCAAAGTTATCTCTGTGCTCTCTCGCGATCCAAACCTCAGACTTACATGGGTTTTGTCTTCGTAGCATGTTCTTATGCATGTCGACATACGGGGCCGCTTCTGGCCGATTGGTGCAGAAGCGTAAATGTGCTTGCGTGAATGAAGCACGATCATTTATGCGGATCGATTTTGACCTAGTGTCCCTTTCCTTGTAGCCTCCTTCATGGCGAGATACGGGCACACCAATCGGTTTGAGATCCATGTAATCGATCAGAACTTCGATGACCTCCTCGGTTCCCCAACCTTGACAATGCACCCTTCCGGCGATGTCGATTCTGAACATATTTCTTCACAACCCCATGAACCTCTCGAAGGGTACATCGATGTAGAAACACAGGGCCAAGCGTATCTCTTTCACAATATGAACAATGAGATGGACCATAATATCGAAGAAGGATGGAGGAAGCACATCTCAAGCGGCATAGAGTGTGGATCACGTCTTCTTCGATTTATCCAGCTTTCAGCGAATCGATGACCTTCGTGAAATCGCGTTGAAGAATGAACACAACTTTATAATTGGGTCTCGCACTTTCTCTGGCGAGAACACCCTAATTGCTACTGAGGAAGCATCTGTGTCATCATCACGTGGCAATCATGAGATTTCATACCAACTAATTTCAAGTCTTTCATTGAGACTAGCCTCTTTAGGTTGGCGAGAATAACAGGATGGAACTTTGACTCGTGCAAGCACTCACACACGCTAATTTTCTCAATCTTGCTTAAAGTGTAGCAAAAGTGCGGGAAGGTACTTTTTCCTTGACCCAGTCTTCATGATCACGACTCCTTCACGAGTTTCATATCTTGCGAGTCCATCCGGTGCCTTGAGTGTATCTTTTGTTTTGCGGTATGTCTAGTAAAATACCAAGCAATTTGTCACACACGTTCTTCTCTATATGCATGACATCGATAGCATGTCGAACATCCAGTCTTTGCCCGAAGGTAGGTCCATAAATCTTGATCTCTTTTTCCGAAAGGAGTCATCACCGAACTTCGGGGCGATGTACTTGGCTCCCTTTCCATGGATAATTTTAATATCCTTCTGACGCAAATATCTCTTTGCCGTTGCGATGTTTGAGCGAAGCGGTCTCCTTTGTACCGTCAAAAGCTCTCTTGTTGTTGCGATACGGGTTGTCCTTGCGAAGGAACCTACGATGCTGCATGTAACACATTTTTAGACAGTATTTCAGCCATCGGCTCCCTGTATCACCCATGCAATGCACGCATCCATTGAATCCTTTTATAGTCTGGCCCGAAAGATTGCCAAGAGCAGGGTAATCATTGATGGTTACGAACAACAACGCCCGTAGCATGAAGTTCTCTCTTCTGTACTCATCCCATACCCGTACACCGTCGTTCCACAATACCAGAAGATCTTCAACCAGTGGTTTGAGGAACACATCAATATCGTTGCCAGGTTGCCTCGGCCCTTGGATCAGTAACGGCATCATAATGTACTTCCTCTTCATGCAAAGCCAAGGAGGAAGGTTGTACATACATAAAGTCACCGGCCAAGTGCTATGACGACTACTCATGTTGCCGAAAGGGTTCATCCCATCCGTACTGAGTCCGAACCTTATATTCCTCATATCATATGCAAAGTGTTTCTTGTATTTTCTGTCGATATTCCTCCACTGCGCGGAGTCAGCAGGGTGTCTAAGCATTCCATCCTTTTTACGCTCCTCGGCATGCCATCGCAGCAATTGAGCATGCCTTTTGTTCGCAAACAGACGCTTCAGACGGGGGATTATAGGGAAATACCACACCACCTTGGTCGGAGGTCTTTTCTTCTTACACTGACCCTCGATATCGTCATCGCCGCGCTTATACCGAGATGCCTTGCAAACGGGACATGCATCCAAATTTGCAAACTCATTGCGATACAATATACAATCGTTTGGACATGCGTGTATTTTCGCACTTCCAGGTCCCAGCGGACAAACAACTGCTTAGCTTTGATGCGTGGTTCTTGGCAACCGTTACCCTCTGGAAGGACATCTCTGAAGAAACCTAACACTCTGTGAAACTCTTGTCGGACCAACCATTGCTTGCCTTCAAGCTGCGGCGGACATAAGCACAACATGCGACTTTTGAACTCCTCTTTGCGGCTGGGTACAAGGGTGTTGTAGAATCCTCTACCATACGTTGAAACTTCTGAAAATCCCTTTCACTCGTGAGGTCCTCCTCCCCATCATGCAACATCTGTTCTAGATCATCTTCATGGTTATTTATGAATGTCTCTTCATGGGTGTCGACGAATGTATTTTCCACCGCGGTTGAGTCGTTGTCTTCATCATCATCAATCAGATGCCCTTCACGCACAATCTCATCTTCACCATGCTCGGTCCAACAGGTATAGGCAGGCTTGAAACCCCTTCGAAGCAAGTGTGCACGGATCGCCTCAAGGTTGAAAATTGCTTCTCATTCTTGCAATCGATGCACGGGCAACAAATATAGTCCATCGACTTATTTGACTTATGCGCCAGTAGCAGCTCGAAAAAAACTAGTCACACCGTTAAAGTACTCTCTATCGCGACGGTCCGCTTCATACATCCATCTTGATCCATCTACAAATATTTACAACAAATAAAATCTCAGTAAATCAATAAGTGCTCACAAATTGTTTTATACATTTAATTTGTTATGTAGTGCTAATTAATGTAGAAATTTTCATTACTTATAAATCTATATCCAAATCTTGATTGTAAAACCAATTAAATAATTGCTATTAGTTATATATAATGGTCCGTCCAACAAATTTGAGTACTATTATCTCTTCTTCTCTCATTTCATACTATTGTATCAAGGAGTATCGGATGAGAACATAATTCTTTATGCTTAGCCTTTTACATCAATTATATACCTATTCATCCATTGGACATTTACTTTTTACGGATGATTATAATAATCAATACTCTATACATTACAAATTGAAGCATGTCCTTTGTACAAAATGTATATATTACAAATTGAAGCTTGACCTTCATACAAAATAAAGCATATCTTTAATTATACAACTAAGTTCTGATCCCACCTTCATGTTTATCGATTAACGTTTGGCACGATGCGTGGTTGTTATTAGTTATATATAAATCTATATCCAAATCTCGATTTTAAAATCAATTAAATAATTGCTATTAATTATATATAATGGTCCGTCTAGCAAATTTACATTACTTACACAAGTATTAAATTAACATACGAAATAAAGAAACAATTTTAAGTATTTAGATTAAAAATAGTTAATTATGAAGTGCTACCACATTTAAATTCAATCAACAAATTAAATGCAATCACTATACAAATAAAAGTTGGTAATTTCAAATCTAAACTGAAGATTACATATCTAATTGTGTTGACTAGGCAATATATAATTCTGATCACAACCTACAACAATATAGAACGTAATATCCAACTAAACAGTACACGAACCTTAGATCAGAAGTTAGAAAACGACAAATTACACCAAATTTGAGAGCAAAAATTCGCCCCCTCTCCACCCCAATCGAGCAAGAACAGAGCTTCTCTCTGTTCTGGACATCTTGGGGAAGGGAGCTAGGGTATATATAGTGGGATATTATCACTGCCGGTTTATTCTCTTGAACCGGCAGTAATATATCCTGCTGGTTCTATCTCAAAAACCGGCGTGATATGGCTACTTTTCTGCGCAATTCACTTTATCCTTGCCGTTTACCTTTGTTGAACCGACACTAATACTTTCACTGCCGGTTCTCTATCTAAAACCGGCAGTGATATTGACCCGTTTCCCGCCCAACTGATTTAGCAGTGCCAGTTATATATGTACTGTTCCTATCACTGCCGGTTGAATTTAAAAACCGGCAGTGATAATATTATCACTGCCGGTTGAATTTAATAACCGGCAGTGATAATATGAACCTTACATCTCCCGCCGCCAACGACCGTCGCTTTTCCTATTCCTCTGCCAACCATTGCGCTTCCCCATTATGCATATTGTTGGGCTTCCCATTCCTCCTCTATATAATGCATGACTCCTCAATCTGTGGCGCTCCTCACAATCCACCATTCTTTGCAAGAATGGCACCCCCAAGCGAGCACGTCTTGTGCAAAGCAGTGATCATGCCGAGAGAAGAAGGAGGAGAAGGAGGAGGAGGAGGAAGAGGAGGTACATGAGGAGGAAAAAGAGGAGGAAGAGGAGGAGGAGGGTGGCGACGACGGCAATGCGGCTCTGGCGAGCTCCTTGGCGTTGGGGCAAGACCAACTCCGCCACCGAATCGGATTCAGAGGAGGAGGAGCATCGCTGCAACTCCGATCGGTCATCGGCGATAGCTCCGCGACGAGGAGGAGGAGGGCAGCGATGGCGAGTTTTCGATATAGGGTTTAATATGTTTTGTATATAAAATTATGACTATATGTAATTATGGACTACAAATGTTCTGCGATAGATAAATAACAAATGTTTAATATGTTACTTTTTTATCTAATTATGCTTTGATATGTTCGTATCTTAACAAATTTTGGGTAATATCATTGCGGTTCGGAGTAAAAGTGGCGGTGAAAATTGTCTTATCACCGGTTAAAAAAAAAAAACCGGTAATGATAGATCACTACCGTTTTAATATAAACGGCGGTGATAACTTCTTATCACTTCTTAGGTTCTCTCTAAAAGCCGCAATGATATTGCCTCCACTCGTCTTTGGAAAATTTTACTATTCTTATCCTTTGCGGTTGAAATTAGAACCGGCGGTGATAATCTATCCTTCTTAGGTTGAAATTGGAACCGTAGTGATAGTATTATCCTTGCCGGCTTCGCTTAACCGAAGCGGTGATGGGCGTCATGGATGAAGCGATGCAGTAGTAGTGCATGGAATACAACAGCTTTACTCTTCAGTTAGGGTTTGAAAGCTCTCCCAGTCATGGATGTGTGGACAAGATGACAGCTACAATCTATCACTAAGATTTCTACAGTTCTATTACTCCTCCAATTCAAAAAATATATTGTTTTAGCCATCGATATAATCTTCAAAATACAATTTTTACTACTAAATACTATTGCAATGCATTTGTAAAACTAATAAAATTATAATAATATGAAAGTATATTCTAACATGCTGACAATGGTGAAAAGAGTGCAACAACAGAATGTTCCAAAGGAATTGGGCAACTCACGAACCGATCCTTTAATCGGTCAAAGATGAGGCTGTGAACTATGTTTCTGCGAGAGCAACGCACATCGGAAAAATTTTACAATAGCAACCTTAAAGAGTCGCTCTTCTCTTCCTTTTCTCCCCCTCGGCTCTGTCTCGGGTGCAGTCTCTGCATCTTGTAATTTGTACTCTTTGTACCTTTCCTTTCTAATCAAATCACGGCTTGCCTTTTAAAAAATATATATATGAACGTACTTTTCAAGGCAAATCTACCATATAATTTTTATGTATCCAATCTAAATATTTTTAAAAATATTGATAGCCAAAATTTTAAAATTTTAACTGCAATAATCAGAAACAATTTTTTTAATTGGGAGTTAGGTTCTCAGAAGGGGAGTAATGTCACGTACTAGAGAAAACAGGTTATCAGAAGGGGAGTAATGTCACGTACTAGAGAAAAATGCAACTACGTTGTCTCGCCTAGGAGAGTGTGTGAATCGAGTGGCAGGATATAAGCCACCGGTTGTGTAACTGTAAGCGAGAGGGACTGAATATGTAGATATACTAGGAATGCTTTCACGGCGTTATACGCCACGTGTGTTGTTTCTGCATATGTGTAGGAAATATATTTGTTTAGCATTATCAGCTACCACTGTAATCACTATCCTGTATTCATTGGTGTGTTGCATGTGAGCCTATCTAAATGATAGGGACACAAAATGTAGATGAGCGTAAAATGGGAATCATGTGGAATAGGAAATGTATGTAACATGATACTAATAGGATGGGAAGGTGGTTTTGATTCGTCATATTTTTAGCATTTTATCAGGATATATATGCGCATAGAAACTGTGATAGCAACGGTTTATAAGAATTGTTATACAACGGCGTGCGACTGCGTAATAGCAAATAGATAGAGGTAGTATTAAATTCTATTGCAAACATCACATAACAAAGTAACAGATAAATCGTGTTCTAACAGATAAAATTGTGGTTGTTTATCATATTTAATTGAAAACAAGGATAGGCAACAAAACATTTTATAGTGATGAATGACCATCTGATTTCAGCATATGGAAAAATATAAAAAAAATCCATGAGAACAATGGAGAGAATTAGGGACTGCACACCAAGTTTTCTCGAAGACAATGCAGTTCTGTTAAGGTATAAGGATGATATATGAGAACCTGATGATAGTAGAGGTATCTAGCACTAAGCCTGAAGTGCAGGCCAGAAAACGGAGCCCTTTGCATTTTCTCATATTTAAACTCAGGCACATCTGAAATATTCAAACCACTCAATAAGTCCTTCTAATGTTTCTTCAACACATCTCACTTCTGCCACTTCATTGTTGAAAATTTTAAACCAAACAAGTATAGGTTTACTATAATCAACGACAGAATGATGCCTCATATCACTATAGAATGTGTCCTGATAAAAAAAGAGGGAGATTAACAGAGCTGCAATGCATCTTTAAGAACATTTCTCAAATTTTCACCCAAAAATATACCTTAATAAGAAAATAACCAGAATGATCCTGTTGCCTAGTCACCTCCATCAACGTATCAGTCAAGCAGTAAATATCGTCCTTAAGATCTTTGAGGAGCTGGCTTGTAACATCCCAATTTTTGACTTTTCAATTAATAAATATTATTTTATTGCAATTTATGATTTTTGTGAATTTTCTAGATTTATTGGGATTTTACGAGATTTATTTGAATTATTTTGAATTAATATATAATGCCTTTTGATAAGAAATAATTATTAAAAGAAAAGTTTAAAATAAAGTTTTGGTGAAAATATTTTATTTAAGTCCAGAATGTCTCAAAGTATTTTTGAGATTTTTCTTGGAATTTTTAGACTATTTTTACTACCCTAAATAAACTAATTTATTTTCTCAAATTATTTTAAATGGAAAAGCTGGAAAATTACTTGTGAACAATAATGGGCCACGGCCCAATCACTGTGTGGACCGCGTGGGAATCGGGAGGGATAACATGCGCCGTTGGATCGGGATCCAAGGGTCATGAGCGCGCCACGTCAATTAAAGAAACCCTAAGCGTCTGTGACCGTTAGATCTTGATCGTGTGGACAACATTAATCGGTACCGATTCGGATTGATCTCTTATCCGGACCGTTGGATGATGATCGTGTGGCCGTGCGTTGTCGTGTCCGAATCGACCTCAGCGCCGCCGTCTCCGAGTCCAACTCCCCGCCGCCGTCGGACTTTCCTCGTTTTGCGCGCTGTCGCCGGGTATATAAGGACCCCAAGTCTCTCCCGAGACTCATCTCGAGCCGCCGCTTCCTTTCTCTATTACGTCGTCGCCAGAGAGACACCGAGGCCCTTGCGGGAGCTCGCCGGAGTTAGCAACGCTTCGCCGAGGACTTGCGCCGCGTTTCGTCGTCGCCGGGGACTTCCTTCGCCGAGGGGATTGCGGATTCGAGTTCACCGAAGCTTCACCGCATCAAGTCCGTCGCTTCTTCGTCGCCGGAGAGCGCCAAATCGTCGAGCCCGTGGTCATCTTCCCCAAGGCCGGCCAGCTGCACCGCCGTCGTTTCATTGCCGCTTAGGGGAAGCTTCAACCGTCGGATTGCCATCGAAGCGCTGGTATTAAGCCACGTCGCCCGGGAAATAGTGGATCACACGGGTAAGTTCTTGCCGTCGGATTAAGATCGGAGGGTTAGGAGTTGTCGGTGTTTCGTATAACCGGCAATAAATTTGTAAGTATAGAGGGCCGCGCATCCCCTCTTTTCGAATGGTTAGACCAAAGAAGTCCCGGATTTACACTGGTTCGGGCTGAACGTCCCTACTTCCAGTTCGCGGCGGTGGATCTTGTTACTCTATGTATAATGGATTACACGCGGGAGCTAAGGACAGGCCCTTAGCGCTCGCCAGAGTGGGAGAAAACTCGGGAGCTATGAACGCTCGGGTCGGAAGGCCCGAGCCGAGTTGGGTAGGGAAGCAGAATGGAGTGGAAGGAATCAGTGAGTCTCCCCCCGTTGCCGGAGACCCTGCCTCCCTTTATATAGTCGGAGGGGGCAGGTTACACGAGGATTTGGAAAAAAAAGGTAGGGGTTTGCTATGCCTGGGAGTTCGATCTTTGGTCCTTGGTGATTGACGGGTCCCTGTTCATCCCATGCTAGGTTGGTAGACACAACGGACATCATTTCTTCGGGAAGGTGCGCACCTGCCCTCTGGTCGCCTTCCAGATGCTGACGTCACCTGTGCTATATTACGTACGCTCCTTTGTCCCTGACGTGGTGAAGGGACGGGCGCTTGACCCAACGGCTCCTATGCCACCTTGGGAAGAAACCACCTGTCCCAGCATGGACGTCGGGTCCATGGGTCAGGTGACCGGCTTGAAGTCGACCGCCAACGTGGCGGAAGTTGTCGAGGTGAGGTTTGTCGGGGGGCCTGACTGGGGGCCTTAGTCGGAGCCTTTGGGATAGTCCATTGGTCACACAGTGGACGCTTGACCCGATTCCTCGGTCGAGCCTTGAGAGCTTCGATCGGGACTTGTTCGAGCCCCCTCGCGCACCTAACCCAGGCTGATCGATCCTTCGTATCCTCTTGGGCCTGGAGCTGAGCCCAAGATAGTTCGGCTGTCGACCCGGCCGATATTTAGGGATATCCCGTCTTTGAGGGACGGAGGCTTTTTTGGTGGTATTCCCTCCAGTACTCCGCATCGTGGTCAACCGGGCTCCGAATCCAGTTGACTGCGAGAAATACAATCTTGAAATAGACGTATGCTTTGTTGTGGGGTATCCCCGGTATGAGTATTCGTCAGGAGTCGTCCACGTCATTAAGTGCACAGTAAAACCCTCGGGTAAATCCTGATCGTCGGATTTAGATCTAACGGATGATGTTAAGCCACGTAGTAGATTTAACCGGAGCCGATAGATTAGGATCCAAGGGTCCAGATTTTGCCACGTCTCGTCCGTACGTTCCGGGCGGGAAAATGCGGATTTTTCTTAATAAAAATAATTCAATTAATTTGGATTTATGAATTTAGGGATTTTTCAGGATTTTAAAACTTCAAAACGTTATAACTTTTGCATACGAACTCCGATTGAGGTGATTCAAATTCCTAAAAATTTGTAAAATTGAGATCTTTCTAATGGTAGCTTTTATTTGAATTTTTGAGTTCATTTGGTCTTTGGTTTTGGTGTTTATTTGCTATTTCTTCTCGATTCGCGTAGACGTTGAGTTGAGCGAGGTTTCGGAGGAGGAATTATCATTTCAAGAGCAATCTTCGGAGCAATATCAGGAACTTAAGCAAGGCAAGTTGTGCTTTGATCATGTTGCACCCATGTTTGCAAAATTGCTATTTTGATTTACCCTATTGCATGGTATTTTATGAGTACAAATGATTTTAACTTAACTTTGGAATTAGTTAATGTACCCTTTTGAATTACACCCTACCTTGTTATTTGTATGCCATAATCCACTTGTCACCTTAGGTTGGTTCATTATAGTTGGTTAATACTGAAATCAACATGGATGGTTAGAACGGACTAGAATGCTTAGCCATGCCACGTCATCACATGTACATGAAATGTTGAGTATAAATTTTGACTAATGGAATATGGAACAATGATGATAACTTGTGTGTCATGTGTGGTCACACAAAGAGATTGAGTTGTCGTGGCGGGGATCGAGGTCACACAACGATGTTGATTTGTGAGTAGCACGTGGTGCTTGGTAATTAACCGGGTGGTAATCACTTTGTGATTGAAGCAAGTGGAAGGGGCAAGTGTGCCAGGATGGGCTTAGAGGAGCTGAGGGTATGTGTATGTCTTGCTTTAATCAATCCTAAGGACTTAACCTTGCGAGCCTTTGACCTGAGTCTATCATGCAACCACATATTCATTATGGGCTGACCTAGTCGACTAATTTGCAAATGCTTAACTTGAGTGCTATCGTGGTGGCGTGAGACCCGGTGGTGGTAACCATCCATGCTTGGGGTGGCTCACATGGCGCAAGAGGGGGGCCTGTTGTGGTGGTGTAACCCTTCAGTGTTGAAACCTCATTGGGTAGCACTAGGTTAAGAGGATGCATTGTAAAGGCTTTGTTATAATCGTTCACCGTGTGGTGCATGGTTGTATCATGTGGGTAAAGTGCATAACCTCTGCAGAGTGTACAAACTATTAGGATAGCCGTGCTCACGGTATTGAGCAATGCTCGGGATTACAGTCAAGGGTAGATAATTAAAATGAACAATTTGTTATGGGATGGCGAGGATGCCATGTGGATAATGGAACTTGATTTAGGATGAAAAACTTGGGTTTATTTGAGAATCACTGAATCTATTTACTTGTTATTATTTGTTTTACTGTCTTTCAATCTATGTATTGTATGTGTTCTTAAATGCTGCTTTATTGCAAATGAACCCTTAGCCTTTCCTTTGGAATAAGCCCGCATATAGCTATGATAGCATTGCATTACATGCACAACTTGTTGAGTACGTGTTGGTGTACTCACCCTTGCTTAACAACCAACAACAGTGGAGGAATCATCATCGTTATTGGAGGAGGACTTTCAGGTGGACGCGTGTCACTAGGCCAATCCTTGTCAGTCGCTTGTGGTGTGCTGATGGGACATCTACGTCTTCTACTGTCTTTCCGCTGCATTTGTTCAAGTTATTTTCAGTCTAGCCCATGTGGCTGAATAATTGTAAGTGATCATAAGATCATACACTAGTTATATTCAATGAATAAAGTCTTATTATTCTTATCGTTGTGTATGATATGATGCTTACCGATGTTAAGTTGTGTGCACTAGCAATTGATCCTGGGACTAGTGTGGCAAAACACAGTGGATTCGAATTGGTGAATTCGGGTCCTTACATGGCTTCCCAACACAACAAACTCATGGCTCTATTAGGAACAAAGATCGGCACAAAAACTAATCTATACATATCTCACCTTAAAAATAAGCATGCGTGACTAAAGTCTAACATATTACTTTCACAGAGCCATATCTCTTCTTATAAATTTTGACACAAAAATTACCTTAGGAAAGACCAAAGTGTTGTGTTCCTCGTACTTCGAAACTTTGCTCTAGGACCCAAAAAAATTGTAAGAGCAAAATTCATAGGATAAAAAAGAGCTTGTGTAAAGAGAAGCTGCAAATGAAATAAACTAAAATGTCTAATACAAACTTTCCAAGCTGCCCTGATGTATTTAAGAGATCTTGCCATATCAATTTTCTGAGCCGATGCCTTAGAACCTTTGGGCATCACAAAAAGCAGCCCTGCACTGTAGAACTTTTTTTTTACATGTCACAATAAAAAAATAATAGACCAATTAAAATCAACAAATTTATGGTCTTAAGTGGATAACGTACTGATAATCATAGACAATTGTATGGCTTGGCATGATTCAACGTTTCAACTCCCATCAACAACAGAAAAATCATCAGTTAGTCACAAGCTAATTTAGTTTCCTAAAAAATGTCTAGTAGTATTTAATGCAGAAGATGGACACAGATAATTTGGTAACCGGTAATGCAAGAGCTATCATTACATGAATAACTCAAGAGCCCATGCATGCACCACATACACAGTAGAAATAATGTGTGGTTAAAGCAAAATGTAATTGCTTCAAAGTGTCTAAGAGCTACATCAAGGTTGCTACAATGTAGTAACGTATGAAATATTTGTTTGTTAGTACAGCTAGTAACCACTAAATCGCAGTCTAACTAAGAATCATGATAATAAAGGTTGCTACAATCAAATCATGTAGAATATACCTTTCTCCTCTTATCTCGTTTTCCTTCTCATCCTTGTACTTCTACATTATCGAGATTCTTGGTCAGATGAGTCAATCAGCCACCCAACACATGTAGTGTCACTAAATAATTAAGCAAATGGAAAACGAAAATAATGTGGCATGGGGAATATCATAAAACCTAAAATCCGAATAGTCTTATTAAAAGAAATTATCACCCAACAGCCTACCAAATTAATCACTTACCTTTTTTTTGAAGATGATTTTGAACTCGAGTGGCTTCTTCCATGGGCCAACTTCTTTAGCCCTTTCAATATCTAGCTTAGCTTTATACTCTCATCATTCTATCTTTGTCGGCCTCCATCTAACCTCTTTTCAGTTCATCTTCCTAGGGAAAAGCATCATGGGTAATTTTAAGAACTGAGTAAAATATAGTAGCCTCACACCCAACTGCAAATTTTAATTTGGTCAATTCTAAAGAAAAGCACAGACCGGCCTGAAGTAATCCTGTAGTTCAACCATCATTCATCATTGCGATAGTTAGTCGCTTTTTGAATGCATAGTGACGAAACTAACTATGCAAGACACCTTAAATTTCAATGAAGCTTAAGCTCTCGAGGCCGATTGTCACCAATTTTCAGGTTACTTTGATGCCCATTCGCATCCACAATCGACATATATAATGCTTTTCAGACAATACACAATTCACATGGGCGTATATAATACTCTTTATAGTGGGCAAATTTACACCATAAACTTTCAACCTTAACTTTATTTTTGAACATGTACATTTGATATCAATATGAAGCCACATGCGAAGTTACGACACTACAACCTTGCATATATATGTGCTAGAGATCGTTATTGTGAGTAGATATAAATCAACCTATAATTTTACATATAGCTAAAATGATGGATAACACACGAGCAATACAGCAAGATCTGCACACTGCAACAGGAATGTCAAGAACAATTTCTTCATGTTTAGAGGAATCACCCTAGGTTTCTTTCATGGAAACCAAAATATGTAGGTTCTTACAAAAGACTACTGCAAAACCCCAAAAGCATATAGAAGATAGCACCTATACCAAGCAAAACCATCTAACATAAACCCCACAAAGCAAACCACAAACGATTTGTGTACAACTTTACCGTGAAATTTTTTTTGATCCTATTGCCATATATGATCCTAGCTCAGATAGGAACAAAATACTCAAGTAACCATCAAGAGGTTCAGACTGCACCAATCTTTACACCAATTGGAACCCACCCTCGTGTCCAGCTAAATACCTTTATGGCCATCCACCGAAGATGTCTTGCTTGCTCCTTCACGCACAATCACCCACAATCCTTTCCGCAAATTTGTCCAAAAGTCCAGCAACTGACATATAAAGAAAACAGAAACAATAGGATCATTAGTCATCTGGTGCGGGGTAAGACAAATAATGGCGTATCGTCGGACTGAAAAGCAGGAACTTCCAATAAGGCAACCAAACTAAGAGTACCATCTTAGTCTGTATACTAAAGTTGAACACAAGAAACAATCTAGAAAGATCTACCAAACTTTTTTTTCGGTAAAAAAGGGATTATATGTGTGGATTGTCATGAAATTTCTAAAGAATTTAAGCTTACTAGACAAATCGAATGTAAGCAATTTTGCATTATTTCTGGCCTAAATGATGTTGAGAACCATAGAGGGAGAATCAATGTTTCAGAGTTTTGGTAGTTATTTCCTACTACAAAAACCATTGCATCAGCTAGTGCAGATTTTCTTCAAATGAACATATTCTCAAGATGGACATCATTTAATTGTTAAACACTACCATTGTAATTGTTTAATTATCTTCAATCCATGAATGCTGGTGATAGCAAAAGAGCAAGGTTGGCACTTAGTATCATGGTTGTGGCTTCTGTCTTTTGACGCCTTGAATTGGTCTACCTATGACTGACAAACCTAGTGAGTCCAAATTTATATTACACAAACAAAAAGATATTAAAGGAGTTGAATGTAGCAAAGAAGAACTAATATCCTTACATTTGCTCAACAAATCACTCCATTCAGCGAATTCAAAAGTTCTGAAACATTAAAAATTGTTGGAAAGCAGCTAGGAAAAAATGCATACGAAATTGTTGGAAGGAGCGCCCTAAATCCCAAAATACATGCCTGTAGTTTAGACAGCAGTAGTACTAACCAATTCCACAAAAAGGAAAGATCAAAAATAAAAGAAAAAGCTTGGCTTTTCGCAATGATCTAATTCCTTTGCAAAAAGTTCATTCCGGTTCCACATCAAAGAATTCCCACAGGCTTCCGGAGTAAGCTTCTCTTAACCCCGCAACCTAAGTAAGAAATAAATTGCATCCCAGGGAATTTCCCCTTCCCAAACTCACAAAACACTAACACGAAGTGAAGGGAGTAAGAGGTTGTTCTACCATCCATTTGTCTAGGCAATTATCGGGAGCAGCGAGCAACGACGGCGTTGGCCTTGGGAGAGAGGCCGCGGACGGACGCACAATTGGCGGAGGAGGGCGAGTGGTCGAGGTCCTCGTTGTCGTCCACCAGCCCAACCGAGGTGAGCGCGGGGTTAAGGACGGCGCATGGCGTGGAAGTCTCCAGAAGCACAGGCCACGTGGAGGCCCTGAGAAGGGCACGGCGCGGAAGGCTCCGAAAGCCTCTAGCTCATGCGAGGAGGGCCACGCCGCGTATGGAGGAGCCGCGAGTAGGCTGGCGTGAGGCTCAGCTCGGCTCGCATGCGCACATCGCAATTTTTTTGCTGACGTGGCATGCCTTAGAGGCCGAGAAGTTTGCAAACTTTAGTATAGGTATGATGAATGATATATGATTCTCCCCAATTGCTCTCTCCCCCTCAATTCTTCTCTTTTTGTTCCTCAATCCATTTGGTTTCTTCTTGCAATCCCCAATTTCCCGTCCAATCTCGGTCCCCCAGTGCTAATCCTTAGCAGCACCGTAACACCGTGCCTCGTGTGCTCAGTGAAGGAGGAGGCTATGGACGGCCTGATCGAGATATGTGTTCAATCCAACCGTCCTGATGCCACCTGTAAATTAGTGATTTCGGTCATATTATAACTAGTGAAATCAGATCTGGTCGTTGATTTATTAAGGGTATTACTATTCTACTACCAAAGGAAGTATAAATAAATTCTAGCCAATCTAAACTATTGGATAAAAAGAATAAATGGTTTATATTGAATTTAGTTTTCCGTAAAAGAGCTCATAGTATAACTATAATTGTAACGAAAGGGTAATGGCAGAAACTAAAGAAGCTTTAGTTCCTGCTATTTACATCTTTCTTTTCATGCTTGGTTCTCTCCTAAATGAAATTTCAAATCTAGCTCCTTTCTCAACTAGGGAAGCACCGACAGACGATAAAGTTTCATTCTTGGTCATCTACTGTGCTTTCCTACCGCATCAGGTCACCGACACCTGTAGCAACCCCTTCCTACCGAGCGTAGTACCTCGTAAGGTACCTATCGAGCTCAGTAGTATAGGGCACCATTGATGAGGACATCCAACCCAAGGATACGACCGCTGCCCCCACTTCCTCTCCAACCGCTTCATCTTCATCGCCGAGATGTCTTAATCCTGAAGCTCAGCCTTTCAAGCCCATGACAAAAGACCAGCACCTCAAGCACACATCCCGAGAACAGCCCACGCGCCAAGGAAGGCTCGTATGGAAGCCCAAAATGCCAAAAAGCCTGGTTCAGCCATCCAGCAGTATGTCAACTTCAAACGGGCATAACTCAGGCTCTCAGACTCCGATTTTAGCTTACGACCACCCGTTTGAAAGTTAGGAGATAAGCTTTCCAATGAATCCAGCCCCACCTCCAAATTTTCTCCAGACCGATAGGAAAACGCAGAACAATGTCACAGACCAAATCTGTTAGGTGCTGCGTCACCGTATTTTTGGGCCCATGGCCCATGTATGGGTTGTGTGGTGGCCGACCCTAGGGTGGTGGCCTACCCTAATTTGGGCACCCCAAGTCTGGTTTCCACCCTATATAATGCCCCAGCCGTCGTACGTTGTTGTTTAGGTTTTGTTGCGTGTGGTAGACCCCTTGTGCATCCCCCCTCGTGTTCGCGTGTGTCGACTAGACCACCCGTGACGAGCGACAAAACCTCACCCTTGTTTCTTTTAGATTATTGGATTGAAATTGTTTTCACCTTGTTCTTGTTTGTTCTCGGTTACAGCATGTACAAGGATCGATCGGGTCTTGATTCGGTTGATCGCCTCGTGTGGTGACGTTGCGATTGCTTGGTTGATGATCTCGCGGTTAGTAGCCGAACCATCTACTCTATACTACATCAAAACCGACGTATCGTTCTCATCAGAAGATCGGGCCGACCCCCGTGCGCATCAAATGGTATCAGAGCGACGGTTGCCTAGTGAGAATACCCTTATTTTTGTTTAGTCCATCTTGTTCATCCTAGAGTCCAGAAAAATAGCCAACAAAAAATCTATTCGTCTTGTGATCGATCTAATCCGAGCCCCTTTTTAGCCTTTACTATTACTACCACTACTTAGTTTAATTCTTGTTGAATTTGCGTTGCATTGTCATGTCGTTGTTGGTCTTAGCGTTTTGATCTTTAGAGTTTTGAGTTCTATTCACGTTGTCGTCATAGCGTTGTATTCTTCGTGAGTCTGTTTGTGCTGCCATCTTCATCCCGCAAACCCGAGAGCCTCCCACCAGAACGCCCCAAATTCCACCACGCAAAAATCAAAACCGAGTAGCCCACATTCTCCTCAGCCAACTCGGTTTTCTCCTTCCAATTTGAGTTCCCCCAAAACTCACCGAAGTTTCCAAACCGAGATGGAATATAACTCAGCCAAGCGCATACACCTTGCCATATAACTCACGTCTCCACCTTTAAAGCTGATCTGTTTTTACCTTAACAGCCATCCCACTCAGCATATCTCGTCCTAGTTATTAGGGTTTTCCATCGACGCCCTTTTCCAAGTCAAAACCGTGCAAGTCTTTCCTTCCATAGCTCGGTTGAAACAAAAAAAAGAAACCAAAGGGGTAAATCTGAGCCGAACCATCTCTCTACTCTCTCCACGCCATTGCTGCACTTGGCCAATTCGTCAAATTTTGGTGCACAAATCAAAGTCTAGAGAGAGAGTATCTTTTAATTACCTTTATACCCCTGGTCAAAAAAAAGTGTGTGTGGTGAGTGTTGCTTGGAGTCCTTTTGAGTCCATTGTTCAGTTTTAGGGCTCCCTAAAAAAATTCAAAAAAAAGAGAAGAAAAAAAAGGAGGAGCCCTAGCTGCTTGCTTTGTGTTGAGGACGTTCTCATTGTGTTTCTATGGCATCGTTGGTGTTTAGGTTCGCGTCTCTAGCACGGTTTAGCCTAGGACCAGCACAGTACCGCCGTTGAACGTTCTTTCAACTTGTTTTGGCTAGTGTGGTTCTAGTTCTTCCTTTGCTACAAATAATACTTGTCCAAACTCCACTTACTATTAACTACAGGAAAAGTATCTTGCAATCACTTTGTCACTCCTGAGTGCAGGTTGTCGTCATTATTCGATCAGACCTTGACAAGCTGCCGGGTAAGAACTAGTAAGAACTTGGTGTTAGCTTGAGCGCGTGAGATCCTCCACTGCCCATATACTAGTAGTCTATAAGAACTAACTCTCTTGTGAATTCTCTGTTTGTTGTTCCTAACTATGGCAGGTATTCCAAGCAATCATGGGAGCAACGTAGGCAGTGGGAGTGAACATGAGGACCTCCTCACGCTAAAAGAATGGCGTTGGGTCACTCATTTCAAGAGGATGCACAATCAGCATGAGATGCGAACTTGTGACACTCTTGATGTGATTCAGGCGCAATTGACACCCTCACTAACCTTCAAGCACATTAGCACAACTTCTTCAAGGTGCTGCCCCTAACAATAGTGTCATTGGTCATGCTTTGGGCCAACGCGGCGCTCCACCGAGTGTCCCTGCTCCTTTAAATAGGGTGGATCAAGAGGAGAACAACTACGCCGCTTAAAACCGAGGGGCGACTACAGAATAAATGTGAACAACGGCCGACCTCATCGTCGACTCATAATAACGAGGCAAGGTATGGCTAGAAATCAACATGATCAAAGGGAAGAGCGTGATGATTCTATGGCAAAAATGAAATTTACTATGCTTCTTTTGATGGTACTTATAATCCTGATGTTTATCTAGATTGGGAGTAGGCGGTAGATCAAAAATTTTCTTGCTATGACTTTTTTGAGCGTAGAAGGGTTCACGCTGCCACTAGTGAATTTACTGGTTTTGCATCTATTTGGTGGAAAGAACTTTGTAGAGCCAACCGTGATGTATCTACAACTTGGGATGGGTTGAAGCGTGCCAAAACAATCTCCAGCGAAGAGTGCATTATCCGTTGCATCTACTGGTCGAACAAGAGAAGTACAATGTTTTCGATGCAAGGGACATGGCCATCTGATGCGCGATTGTCCAAACCAACGTGCTTTAATAATACGAGAAAATAGTGAGTACTCTAGTACTAGTGACATTGACGAAAATGAATATGCTTTGTTATCACTAACACTGCAGAACAAGAAGAAGAGATTTGCGATGCTGCCTCGGCAGAGAAGTATCCAGCTCTTGTTGTCACACGAGTACTGCATGTGCAACCCACACATGATGAGCCGAATCAACGCCATACCATCTTCCAAACAAAGTTTGTAGTCTATGAACGAGCAGTGCATGTTATTGTTGATGGTGGTAGTTGCAACAACCTTGCTAGTGTGGATATGGTCGAGAAGCTTGGCTTGGCCATAAGTCCGCTACAACAACCATACGAGATTGAGTGGCTCAACTCTAATGGTAAGGTTAAGGTAACAAAAACCGTTCGAGTATCTATTTCTATCGATTCATATCATGATCATATTGTTTGCGATGTTGTACCCATGGATGCTTGTTCTCTTTTGTTGGATAGACCGTGGATATATGATATAGATGCCACACATCATGGTAGGACCAATCAGTACACTTTTATGTTTAAGGGAAAGAAAATAATTTTGGAACCAATGACACCTGCTGAGTTACTTAAGGTTGCTACACAACATGCTAAAAGAGAGCATGAAAGTAATGATACTAAAAAGAAGAGTGTAGCTAATGAGCTAAATCCACCTAAAGCAACAAGTGATAAATCTGATCACAAATTAAAATGTGTAGTTTTCTTAGCTGCCAATGTTACTATACATGATGACATCACCACAAGTTTGCAACCATCTGTTTCTTTGTCATCTGTTATCACTAACCTTTTGCAGGAGTATGAAAAGGAGTCGAGGACGACTCCAATTCAAGAAGAGGAGGATGATGAGGACATCCGACCCAAGGATACGACCGCTGCGCCCACTTCCTCTCCAACCGCTTCATCTTTGTCACCGAGATGTCTTAATCCTGAAGCTTAGCCTTTCAAGCCCATGACAAAGGACCAGCACCTCAAGCACACATCCCGATGATAGCCCACGCGCCAAGGAAGACTCGTATGGAAGTCCAAAATGTCAAAAAGTCTGGTTCGGCCATCCAGTAGTATGTCAACTTCAAACGGGCGTAACTCGGGCTCCCGGACTCCGATTTCAGCGTGCGACCACCCGTTTGAAAGCTTAGGAGATAAGCTTTCCAATGGATCCAGCTCCACCTCCAAATTTTCTCCAGACCGACAGGAAAACATAGAACAACGTCATAGGCCAAATCTATCAGGTGTTGCGTCACCGTATTTTTAGGCCCATGGCCCATGTATGGTTAGGGTTGTATAGTGGCTGACCCTAGAGTGGTGGCCTACCCTAATTTGGGCACCCCAAGTCTGGTTTCCACCCTATATAATGCCCCAGCCGTCGTACGTTGTCGTTTAGATTTTGTTGCGTGTGGTAGACCTCTTATGCATCTCCCCTCGTGTTCGTATGTGTCGACTAGACCACCCGTGACGAAAGACAACCTCACCCTTGTTTCTTTCAGATTATTGGATTGAAATTCCTTTCACCTTGTTCTTGCTTGTTCTCGATTGCAGTAGGTACAAGGATCAGTCGGGTCTTGATTCGGTTGATCGCCTCGTGTGGTGATATTGCGATTGTTTGGTTGCTGATCTCGTGATTAGTAGCCGAACCATCTACTCCATACTACATCGAAACCGACGTATCGTTCTCATTAGAAGATCGGGCTGACCCCCGTGCGCATCCACCATAGTACCTAAACTTGGCAGGATGGGGCATTGCGGTACTCGAGTTCGACAGATACATATTGCAGTACTCAAACTCGGTAGGAAAGGAACTTGCGATCTAGGCGACCTGCTGTGGTAAGAGCTCGGTTGGTAACACGCATCGTTTATCATACTTCCGCAATTAAGAAGATAATTAGATTTACAATTTGATTCAAGACATAGCGTTTATTTGGTTAAGAAGCTAGATTTTCAATTTTACAAGAGACATGACAAAAAAAAAAGTGTACAAAAGAGTCCAATGCATCTGGCCTCAAAGCTAGAAAGTGACTGAACTGAACTTGCTGCAAACCTTTACCCCGTGTAGGTTCTTCTTTCACTTGTAGACCAAAATCACGCTAGCTTGCGTGCCGTTGCCCTGACAGGCTGCCTAGCTAGGTCGAGAGAAAGGGTGCTTTCGAGAAAGCTAGCTACGAGTTGGACTGGACATGCCTTAGTTAGATGGACAGACGTGGAGACGCCACCGGAAAGATGGAGCCCAAGCTAGCGAGGGAGGCTGGACCATATATAAATATATATACTACTTAACAAGAAACTAATGCTGGCTGGAGCCTTTTTCGTTCACTGTCCGTCCCATCTTCCATAAAAGAGTTGCACCGTCACGTAGGCCAGTGTTTCTCTCATGATTCCTTATCTTTTCCGTTTTTTGATAGGATAACTCAATATCTTAATTTACTATATATTTTAATTCTATCTAAATATATTATTAATTCAAGTCATCTATAACTAGAACTATTTGACTATATAAACTTACTCTCTGTACTTGTAATCTTAAAGCATTATAGTGAGTTGTTTCCGTGGTTTTTCTTAGAATGGTTTTTTCATATTAAATCTTCTCTCCAATATTATTTGCCGTGCAGCTGGGGTTTCGATCTGTCGCTATCGCCGTTCATCGCGTGTCCGCCGTCTTCCGCACGTCATCCTGGTCGCGCACTCCGGCGCCGTTTCCTCCACAGCCACCCGCTGTTGCGGCTGCCTCGACAGCGGCCATTAGCCCCGCCTTTCTTCGCCATCATCCGCCTCGGTGACTCCTTGGATTTCGACATTGGTTCCGCTGCCGACTCCAGCCCGGGCCCACGACCTTAGGAGGTCTCCGTCTTCAGCTTGCGCATCGACCGCCCATCTGCGCGGCTATCAGCTCCGACACCCTGTGCCCTTCAGCCTCCACGTTTCCGACCTCAGCCGGCACCGTTCCTCCATACCTCGCCTTGCGGCCTCCGCCTCCGACGACCGCACCTGTCAGCCCAGCCGCCCGCCACCCACTTCCTCCAGATCCACTCCCTCCAATCGCAACTCCATCAGCCTGTTATCGGCCTCACCGCCCTGGATCTGCGCCTGTCGCCCGGATCTCCGCGACCACACTTCGGCTCTGGCGTCGCCCACCGCCAGGTGGTTCGACGTCTTGCCCGAGCCGGTCGCCGTTTCCCCCAAGACCATCACCAAGGACCACCCATGAAGAAGCTTCAATCAGTTTGTCTACTCGTGGACTCACGTGAAAAAGGAACCCATGAATTTGCTCGCTAGTTGCTGAACTCCTGTGAAGAACTCGCAACTTGCTCTGGACTTGAATCGTTTTTTGGCATCCTAAAGACTTTGATTCAGACGAGAGCTTGACAAGACTTCAAGTTTTTGTGTACACAGACAGGAAAGAGATCTCAAAATTGAGTTTGACTAGATCAATGCCCGTACGTTGCTACGAAAAATAAAATTGGTAACGAAACATAAAGGTCAAGTAATAAAAGAAAATTGTGTTACAAGATCAAACATCTATTTTTCTTGATTACAAAAGTTTTTATGATTTCTTCTCCGGTATGAATTAAAACCAAATATATTGTACGTAACAATATATATTACCAATCTAAAAAATCAATCCATCATTTTTATCCCTTTTTGCAATTTATATTACCAGCTCGTGTTTCTCTTCCTCTTGCCATGCTCGCAGCGCGCGCTCCTCGGCACCGTCGACCTTGTCTTCCTCGTCGTCTCGCTCGTCCTTGTCATCCACCGCCTTCGTAGGGGCGACATGGAGGTTCCCCCGAGCACAAGGCGCTCCGCCGTCCTCCTCGCGCTCGCGTTCTTCCTCCGCTCTTCCTCCTGCCGAGCACGCCATACGCGCTGTGGAGTCCGCCTTTCTTGCCGCCCACTTCGTTGAGCACGCCATGGCCGTGTGGTCAGTTACCTCGGAGAAAGGGGCAACCGTCGCCACCCAGTCTTTGCACTTCCGCATCTTCTGGATCGCAATCGCCCTCGGCACCGCGCTCTTCTCCGCTTCGGCGGTGGTTCGCTGCGCCGACAGTTCGCTGTTCTTCCCAGATGACCCTCTCGCCTTTGCCAGCCTACTCGTCTCCATACCTCTAGCATACCTAGCCATCACTGGCTTCACTAGCCCATGATGCCAGAGCCCATGAAGGTGAACCAGAAAACACCAGCGCCGAGGAGCCCGCCACGCCGTGTGCCGTTGCGTCGTTCCTCTCTCTCGCTACGTTCAGCTGGATCAACTCGTTTATCTCCAAGGGGTATGCCAATGACTCTCTCACCGTTGACGATGTCCCACCGGTGTCATCGGACAACCACGCCGAAGTGTCGTATGCTTTGTTCACGTCCAACTGGCTGGCGCTGGGGTCATGACACCCAGTGGGTGTCGCGTTCTGGCTGTTCTTCTGGCCGCAGTTACTACTGACCACGGCGCTCGGTCTCCTGCGCCTCGCGGCCATGTACGTCGGTCCGTCACTTATTGATCAGTTTGTCGAGTTCATTCGTTGCGGCGACACGACATGGGAGATTTTGAATGAATTCTCTTGATTGATTTTGTGAAAACTGCACAGCATATATAGAGTACAAAAGGAATGATTGGCTGGCTATTAAGTACCAGCAATAATCAGTGATTTTGCTATAATAATCAGCCATATTTAAAGAGATATGGCTGGCTGTAAATCGAGGAAAGAATAATTAGCTATAATGACTGGCCATTATTGGAGATATGGCCGGGGGAGGAGAGCTAGGAAGAACGGACCGCTGCCGCCAACTGCAAATTTATATTAGTAGAGAAATCGGTGATTTTGCTATAATAATCAGCCATATTTAAAGAGATATGATTGGCTGTAAATCAGGAAAGAATAATTAGCTATAATGACCAGCCATTATTGGAGATATGGCCGAGGGAGGAGAGCTAGGAAGAACGGACCGCTGCCACCAACTGCAAATTTATATTAGTAGAGATAATCCAGTGGCTCCGGTTTAGAAGCAGAGAGCACGATCAGTTTAACCAGATTTAATTCGTTTTGGCATCCGTCCAGCTTCTCAGTTTCAAGGCTCCGCTCCAGAGCAGGGCAACTCAGCCTTCGACTTATATTGACTTCTCGGTTGTGGCTCCATATCAGTCAGCTCCAGCTTCTTCTTTGAGTCAAAAATTGCTATGTGCGTCTGAAGCATACCAGCTTCAAGGAGAGCCGTTCTCGGTGGACAGTAAAGAAGAATTACTTTTTATCTTGGCGGCTGTTCCAGTGCCAATAAAAGTGGGATTATATTGCAATTCGGATTATTTGGCAGGATATTTATGCACAGTTCAGGTTTTTATACCTATTATTTTGTGCTCATTATTGGCGGAATTTCATGCAGATTTCATTCATTGCAATTAATGATTTCATGCATATTATTGGCGGATTTTATTGCAATTTAGGTGGAATTTATCAGTGAAGGTTTATTAAATGTTTCATCATCGATTTATCATTGGCGGTTTATTGGGCAATTTTCTTTAACGTTTCATCGTCATATTTGGATAATAAAAAAATGTCAGTTGAGGAGACAACTGCATTTGATATTTCATCACCGTTTATTGAAATTTAGTATTTTATCACCATTATTTTGGTGTTTTATTCACCATTTGGATACGTTGACCATTATAGAGGTTTTGGCAATGTTCATTTGGAATTTGACACCCTGATGATAGCATTATACTCTTTAGAGTTTTTTAGTGAAGGTTTTGCTCCAATGTCAATTTGAAATAAAGGTTTGAAGTACAAGAAGGAGTTGTTTTTGCGTGGATACTATAATATTCTTTTTATTGTCTTTACTCGATATAAGGGTCTACTGCAATTTATACTTCATTGATGGCACGAGAGTTTTCTTTATATTGATATTTTTGAGCAGTTTCAACCATATTATGGATTTTCAATAGGCAATTTGTTGAATTTTATATTTCATGTGAAGTATTCCAAAAGTCTATATTATGAGTTTTTCACTATATATCCATCACCTCAGGTGATGTTTTGGCTTATGCCATATGATGATTGCGTATTTGATTCAAGAGGTCAGTTACACAGACTCAAATTTTACTGGGGTTATGAATTGTTGAAGACCCAGATTCTTCGTCTGCTTCGTTATAACTATGTATTGGATTGACTACTCCAGTCTTTCTTTCGACCTTCTAGCGGTTTACTCAATCTTGCTTCGTGAGAAGCATTTGGATAAGACTGTCCCAGTCTTTCATACCCATTGAGGTTTTTCGCACTACAAGTGTTTGGCTTGACTTTTCCAGTCTTCCTCATTAAGTAGTCCTTTGGGCTTTTAATGCACTTGTATTCATGTGCTTAATTACCTTAGGGTTTCTGGAAACAATTTCGTTATAAATTTTGAGTTAAGGAGAAGTTTGTTGGAGATAACTCAATATCTCAACTTACCATATATTTTGGTTTTATCCAAATATATTGTTAGCCCAAATCATCTACAACTAAGACTCTTTAGCTATATAATTCAACCCCCTGTACTTGTAATTTTGAAGCATTATAGAGGATTGTTTCCCGTGTTTTTTCTCGTAAGGGTTTTTCCACGTTAAATCTCCTCTCCAATATTATTTGCCATGCATCTATCCCTAACATTTTCTATCGTCTCTTGAACCTTCTCTCTCAAACCCTTGCACACCTCCCCCTTCCCTCTGTAGACATTTGCCCAGGCTATCTTCTTCTATGGTCAATCCTTGCATCCTCTCTTCCTTAGTCCCCGCCTCAATCAATCGGAGCCATTACCTCTCTGTAACTAGCTACTATTCTGTTCTCCCCCCTCTCAACTGCAGCTGCACTTGCCTCCCCGCTCCCTAGTGACCTCCTTTACCTTCAACAGCCACCGGTGCCTTCCTTCATAGCTGCAATCGTGCTCAAACCCCTACTTGCGACCTCCTTCGCCTCCGACAGCCACTGGTACCCTCCTACCATTGCCACCCCTTCATATCTATGTCGCTCTCCCCTCTCAGTCAGATCCAACTGGAGCTTAGCCACCAATGATCAGATTCAATCGGATTTGAGCTGGTGGCTCCCGAATCTGATAGCCACTAGTGCCCTCTTACCATTGCCACCCCCGTTCATATCTATGACACTCTCCTCTCTCAGCTAGATCTAATCAAAGCCTAGCCACCAACAACCACTCCTGAATCTAGCTTGATTCAAGCAGTGATGGCAGGAAAGCACGGGGTCAAATCCAGCTAGATTGATGAGGAAAGATGTATAATTCATTTATATTTTAATACTCCCTTCACGTGTAGGCTCCCACATGCCTAAGACTCGAATAGAAGTGTTGCTCTAATCAGGTGTTGAACTCAAGACCTTTTAGCTCTGATACTATATTGAGTTGCATGCACCAGCTATTTCACCTAAAAGGCTTAAGCTGGTGAGGAAAGGTGAATAATTCACTTATATTTCAACAGCCACAAACAACTAGATTTGGCCAGATTTGAACCATGCCTCACGGATCCGGTTGGAGAAAATGGTTGCGTGAAGCAACCAGTGTCGATGTGGAGGCAAGTGGGCACCCCAGCTAGTCTCAATCCTTCATTGTAGACCTGTAAATTGGGCCATGCCATGCCGGCACGGCCCAAGCCCATCGTGCTTTGGGCAGCCGGAATGACCCGGCCGCACGATCGCATCATCGGTAGGTCGGGCTGGCAAAATGGTTTTTTTCTAGCCGGCCGACACTAAAGTCCGTCGAGCCATCATCGGGCGTCTTGCCCAAGCACGCCCAGCCTACTCTAGATCGATTAGGCGATGCGCTTGCCCTTCTCTCTCTCGTCCCATCACTATCTGGTCATAAGTTAATTAGCCAACTACTTTTAGCGATGAATTAATCACTATCTAGTGTGGCGCCATCATGGGCCAATAATTAGTAGCGGAGGTGTATAATTGGGGATATCAATTAGTTGGGCCGTCATCGGCCGTCTTGCGTGCGGGTGGCCCATCGTCTTTGCGATTCAAGGCCCGGTAACTTCGGCATTTGGGCGTCTTGCCCGACCCATAATGCTTTGGGCCGTGTCGTGCTTTGGACCGTCAATTTCGTGCCGTGCTCGGGCTAGCCCGTTTGAGCCCGGCCCAATTTACAGGTCTACTTCATTGGGCTCTATTGATCTGCATGATAGCACTGGATGATTCAACGTTGAATTTTTTTAGTGTGTCCCTAGCAGCCAGCTGCTTAGATTTGCTATTTTTTAGATCAGAGAGAGTCGCCCCGCATTGATAGTAGGCTGGAATTGCCAAGCAAAAGGAGGACGGAGTATATCCTCATGTGGATTTGCATGAGACACCGCACCAGACCGAGAGATTTGGGTATTTACCACTTCAAATATGTGGCTTCATAAATTTGCCACTGGACCCATATTTCATTGACTCAGATGGTCTCATATGTCATTGGCTCAAGTAGCATCATAATCTAAAGGGTCAATCTTTAAAATGGCAAATAACCAATTTTCTCCACCAGACCAGTAGCATGTGCCCTCTATGCTTCTGAACTGAACATGCCAAATACAACTAAATTGTTATATTTACTAGAAAACGATTATAAATTTACTATCAACTGTATTTTTTTATTGAAACACTCACACTAAGCTTGCCAAAGGTGTTGTTGCCATGACGGTCTACCATGTTGTCAGCCCCACTAATTTGTCAACAAGGGCCGTTGTGAAGTGAGTAGCACATGGTGTGTCGACAGCTTTGATGCTATGAACACACCTCAAGTTGTCTAGATAAAAAATTTGTTTATACATAATTACTATTATCAGTGCTATATATTACTACTGTTAAATTTGAATTTACTTAAGCTAACAAGTAATAATATGAAACATGTAAATCAAATAATACTCACAAGTAAAAAGGCAGATTCACAAATTTATTTTATGGATGTTTCCTTCTTCTTGTTCTAGTTCAATACTACTACACTAATGTCGTCAATGACCGCCTTGCACCAGTCAATGCCACTAAAATCCACCATGTATTTGGTCAACACTGCCTACTTCTCTGTGATGTGGTTGGGCATCCCTAAGAATAGCAACTTGTTGAACACAATCAAGAAGAAACATCGTATTGTCAAGCTGTTGATTGCATTTCTCTCAATCCTCACCATCAACGTCTCTGTCCTGACTTCTCCCCCATGAGACACACCAAGCAAGCACCTCAAATTTGCACGCTCAGTTGTGCTTTCATTGTATGTAATGATAGGTGCATCTCTTCTACGGTTCTACCGCACGGAAGCCCTAGTATGCACTTGATGGCGTGGGGTGTTATGGGTAGGCTCCTTCCTCAACCGACATGAATTACCATGTCAACTAGGTCTATTCCATCCATCAAAAAGCACAGCAGATCTCTGCTCACCAAACCCTATAGATTAAATTTCAGTAGTTCCTCGAATCCATGATTGCAAACCCCGCTGCGCTAATTGACCAGGGCAGGGGTGCATCTGCATGTGGTCGGCACTTTTTTCTTCGCAAATATAGAAAAGCAATTGTTACTGTTATTGAATTATTTTTACTGATAACTCGATAAAATATAAATTCTATGTATACATTACTACACATGGCATGTGAAATTACTATATGTGATATTTACCACTACAGTGGATCGGGCATGCACAAGCGGTTCGAAACCGCTTTCAGAAGCGGTTTTAGAACCGCTTGTAAGCAACCGCGAGTGATACCCCGTCGGGTATCACAAGCGGTTCCTCGAACCGCTTCTGGTTGGACCAGGGGTGGACCCAACAATATGGCAGATTGGGCTGCTGCCCCACCTACAATTTACAAATCCTCTTATACCCAGGTGTGTATATATTGTATAGCCTAACAAATTTAGCCCATAAGTAGGGCAAATAGTTAGGTTGGGGACTCCGTCGCTAGCTCGATGCGATTGGGGTTTTAGTACTGTTTCAATCTTGCCACACCTATAATTTCTTTCTGGGTCCGCCAATGGGTTGGACACTTTCACAAACGGTTGGTGTTACCAACCGCTTGTGGAGAGGCTCTCTCCAAAAGCGGTTGGTATTACGAACGCTTACTGCGGTTGTAGTTACCAACCGCTTGAAAGGCCGACAACACAATATTTTGATTATATTCAATATAGAATATGTTTTGAGAGGGTTTTGATATAGATTTTGACAATTAAAATAAATAGAACTGCAGGAGTTTTTTTAAATATATATTATTCATGCGTACTCATTCAGATAATTACATGTTCATTTACAGAAAAATACGAACTTAATAGACTAAAAAATGAACAAGTTGATGAACATATGAAATAATAAGCCACTTTTACAAGTTTCAAAGAATAAAAGGGTGAATCTTGAGCTCATTTTTTGCGTGCGTCGCTCTTTGTGCCCTTGGTAGACGTTGATGTCAGTTCACCTGTCCTTATTTCAGGACAAGGTCTCCAACCATTTGCGTGGAACTCGCCTTTGGTGGATACAATCTCGTCAACAATAAAGCCGATGAGTTGTTCTTGGATTGCTGTAACCCAATGCGGCGGGATCACGCCTTGCTTATCGATGTTGGGCTGACAAAGCGGGAAGTAAATAAATCTCTGGATATGTAATTAAAGTGTAATTAAGTACTAAGAAATTGACACGTTCACACTACCTCGGCATTGGTTGTCGGCACATCGCCGTGGGTAATACTTTGCATATAGTGGCACACATAATAGCCACATAAGTTGTTTCCTTCCGTCTGTTGTAGAACCTGCGATGAAATTTGAAAAGAAAACAATTATTATTGGGATGAAAAACTGTTACGGCATATTAATATTCTTTAATACGTACTCGAATGCTTATTTGTACATAAAATTCGTTCTCGAAATCTCCTTGTTGCTTCTTTCGAAACCTTGCGAATGCTCTGTGTGATGCGTTATTATGAGTAGTAATTATCAGAGTTGGAATTAACAAGGTATTTCAATATATATAATAAGGAAAACTATCGTATATATATGTGCTATATACCTATTTAGGGTGTCAATGATATATTGATATTTTTCCACCGGAGTCCTTTTTGAGTCTTGATTAACGATCTGGCTGCTATCAAGCTTGATGACAAGAAGGATCCAGTGATACCTATTCATGTATTGCAACATATATGTAACTAACTAGTAGTATTATCAATGCCTTGGAAAATATAAGAACGAGAGGTTGTATATATATGTACCCGAAGTTGAAGGGCAGAAGTATGTACGGTTTGTAGTGTTGTCCCAAGAATGCATCGAGAATGTAATCTTCAACATCCTTTCGGCCATGGTTCAATCCAAAGACATACTCGTTAACAATCTCTGGGTCGATGAAGCCCACGTTGAAGATGTTCTCTTTTCTACATCGTTGTATCTCATTCTACATAGAAAGGTATAAGTTTAAGAGTTACAATTTTATTGTACGAGGAAGCACACGGTAAAGGTATGAGCTTGATACTTACAAGCACCAGCAGCTCATGAGAGACACGTTGATGGAGTCGGCATGGTAAATATTGTAGAAGTCCTCGAATTGAGCCATATCTTTATTGTCCCCACGATAAAAATCTTCTTCTTTGAAGCGGAGGAACATCGTTCTTCCTTGGCGGACTCATCATGTACCATTCGTGAAATTACGCATCTTGGTTGGCGATCCTTTATCTCATTAGGGTCAATCGGCTCCGGCCCAACCGATATTACCATTTGACCATTGCCATTGGAATATCATCTATTAATCAATAAACATTTGCAAGCTGTGGAACTAATTCTGCCTCCTTCATAAACCTCTCGAGGTTTTCTCCCGATCTTGGTCTATCTTCTTCTTTGCCACCGCGGACTCGTTTATTCTTACATGTAGCCTTTATTATTGTCCGTTCATAGTTGGACGGCACAGGCAGCGGCTTTGCACGGCATGTCGCGAAGTGTTCTGCGCTTTTGGATCAATTGGTACCTTCTTTGGCTCTGGCTTTTTTTGTGAAGTGTGCGGCCAATTCTGCTTTCATGACCGCGCCACTCTCCTCATTAGTCATATCATATGCCCTCTTTGGAGGTTCCTTTATCTTTGTCGATCGGCTGGAGGAGGCCTTCTTGGGAGCAGGTGGAGGAGCCTTTCTGCTATCGAGCTTCTTCCTCGGAGGAGATGGTTGACGAATAATTATAACAGAGGTACCCCATAGCAAGGTCTCGATCGGGTCATAAGGGACCCTTCGCCTGCGCCATAGTCTCGAGGCCTTGCCGACCCGAACCACGGGTCGACTCCTCGCGGCCTGATCGGGCTTGGTCGGGGCTCCGAGAGCTCCGGCCGGACCGCGGATCAGGAGTGCACGCCTCAGACCAAGCCGTTGGTGGGGCCCGGCAAAGTCCGTCTCGGCAACCGGCCCGTCATCGATCGACCACGGGGTTGGTCAACCCCCGTCTGAATAAGACCGCCATGAAGGGATGAGCGAACCTTCCCAAAACGCGCTAGGCGCCAGACAGGCGGCGCCGCTTCGACAAGCACCACGAGAGGACGAGGCGCGCCTTCCCAACGTAGTGCCGCTAGCTAACTCTACCAACAGGGCATAGCTGGCTGAACCTGCCAACCCATCATGACATATATGGAGACCGATCAGCTCTGAAGACCGCGAACCGGATCACTAAGGAACAGTGCGTCCCAACCACTCTTCTTTCTCACAGTCCTGTGTAACCTGCTCCCTCCTCTTATATAAGGAGGGGCAGGACCCTCAGGGAAGGGGGCTCGCTCGCTCACAGACACCGCTCCCCCGCCAATACTGTCTCGCTCCCCGATCCGAGCGTTGGTTCGAGGCTCTTCGGCTTCCCCACGCGAATGAGTGCTTAGGTCCTGTCCTTAGCCCTCGCATGTAATCCACCATGCTTTGAGAAACGAGATCTACCACCACAGACTAGAAGTAGGGACATTCAAATTTAACCAAGGTATACATCACAGGACTCCTCAGCCCGTTCCAGTATACCTCTGAGGCTCTATGAGTCAACCATCAAGGAGAGGGAGCGCGCGGCCCCTTGATCTACAAATACGTCTGCTGGTTTCACGAAACACCGACAGTTGGCGCGCCAGGTAGGGGCCTCGCGCGCCATCGTCTTCGTCTCTGGACTCCCAGTCATCTCCTTGGTGGCCTCCTCCACCTGCGACGGTGCGTTCTCGATGTGGAGCCATACTGAAATCCTCCGGAAGTGCCATCAGAGCGGACCAAAGAAGCGACCCCCGCTCGCCGTCCGCGAAGGTGTCTGCGGTCGCCATGCCACGCCAGGGACTCCCGTGAGGAGAGTCCTCCGCCGCTGTGGAGGTCGTCCGGCCCGGCACCGTCCGACTTGAAGATCCCGGTGGGCGCATCATACCCGGCGCGTGGGATATCAAAAAGTTAAGGCAACTCTACCTCAAAGGGCCTTTCCATCATCCCCACATTTTTTTTGAAACCCTCCGGGTCCGAAGTGTTGCACGACGGCCTGCCTCATAATCGCTTTGCGCGCTCGAGAACCTTCTTGCAGCGTGCCAGCAGAGCTTGTCCCCCAACCGACCATTAGGACCTCTCAAGGGAACCCCGTCGGCCAAGTCTCATGCGGCCGTGGCCTTGCCCTCGCCAAGTGGTGCGGTTCTTGCAGTAGTGCTTTGTGGGAGAAGGAAGTACCCCTACGGGGCAGCCCTTGGTCGTTCAGGGAAAGCGCTCACGGATCGCGGCGGCCGTTGCTATCTTCGCGTTATCCCTCAAAGGATTGGCGCTGAGACCTAAGCCCTAGCCACCCCCACAGTTCCTAAAGGCCATGGTCATCCGGCGGGCGCTAATCATGAAGGAAGGATGCGATATATATATATAAAAAGAGCATATGTTCAAAACATCACACCACATGAAAGCAAAAGAGAGGCGGAGGCACCGGAGATTCCCTTAGTCGGAGGGGTCGTTGTCATCAGTATCCTTTGTTAAATGTAACGTCGTCATGCCGCCACCTTTTCCACCGCCGCTCGCACCTTGGCGTGTCGGACTTCGTCTCCGCCGATCCGGCGACAACGGTGGTCGAAGGTGGCGTCATGACTAACCTGACATGCCAAACATGCTCGCCCGTCGGCGGCAACTTCCCGCCCCTCGCGAGCAGAGCGCTCGCGTAAGGAGCGGGGCAGGTCGGTCAGGGCATCGGCTGCCCGGGTAAGACCGAAGGCGTATCCCGCCGGGGTGCGGTCCAGCGGCTCACTCAGCCGTACCCCGAGCGGTGCTAGGCTCCTCCCCAGGCTTTCGAAGGCCGGGCGGAGCATGGACAAAAGGACCTCGCGAGTCGGCGCTCTTCCAATGCCAGCCGGGCGGCTCGCCTCGGCGGCCTCGGCCCGAGCCCGCTGCGACTGTGCCTCCTCGCGTGCCTTAGCGAGTTCCTCCCGGGCATCCTGGGCAAGAGCCATTCTTCTGCGCGCCTCGCCACGTGGGAAGCTGCCCTCGCAATGTGGGCATCAAGGAGGCCTCGGCCTCGCCAATCGCGCCTCGGTCCGTCGCCCGCCATCGTCGGCGAGGATGACTTCGGCGGTCGGAGACATTGGAAATCGCACCGCCTCCCTCGCATGGCGGCGGCTGCCTCGGCGACCAGGCGCTAAGAAGGAGAGGAAACAATTCAGCGTTAGCAAAGGCAAAATCGAGGCCGTCCCGAACCCTGACAAAGTGCACTTACCCTCGAAGGGATCCTGTCTGCGAAGGTGGCGACGGGCGCGCGATCCTGTCCCTCGTCAAGGTGGCAGGAGACCCGACATCGGTGCGAGGCCTCTTGGCGTCGAAGGCCCGCGGGCCTACAGCCGCCTCCCGTTTCCCGGCCCTCCGGTCGTCACCGCCGTCCGACATCTCCCGTTCGAGGTACGACGACCTTCCCTTTTTTGTGTTAAGGCAGGGCGCACGGGGACGAAAAAGCAGTGAAATTGGCAAGGAATCGTCGCCTTCGGGCACTCTACGCGGCCTTTATAGGGGCGAGGCGGGGCGGCCGAAACACACTCCTCGAGCCGTACGCGCATTGAATCCACGCCTTGCGCGACGCGACGCGCCCTCTCCATCCCTCCTGCTGCGCATCGAAACGCGAGGGGGCGACAAAATGTTGCTTTGGGCGAACCACGGTACGGCCCCTCGACTTCGGCCCCTGGACCGACTGCACCGACAGAAGGCGGGCCCAAATGGGTCGTTATGATCACGAGGAGATAAGAGGTCAATTACCCCGCCATGGCCAAGCGACGGGCCAAAACCACCACGACGTCTTCGGCACGCAAAACAAGAAGTTAAGGCAATCTTTTCCCTAAAGTTTCCTCTGCACGCATTTTTCATTCCGAGTTTAAGCGCTGTGTAGCGATCACCAACTTGATCCCCACACACCGCTCGGCGGCTGCAAGTTCATACACTTTTACAGGTCAGGTGACCCGATTAAGCTATCACGATCCTCCCTAGTGGCAACCCTCTCGACCGGCGCTCGGCCCTCGCCCGGCGCCACGGTTCGCAATGGCGCTTCACGGAAGAAGGAAGTGCCCATGCGGTGCGACTCATAGCTAGTCGAGAACACTCCTCCCCGCAAGTCAGAGATGCTGTCGGCGTTTAAATAGCCGGAGCGTATTTGTAGGTTAAGGGGCATGGCGCCTCTCCTGATGGTTGACTCATGGAGTCTTGAACATCTGGATGATCGGGCTTGAGAGTCTCGGATGTATCTTGGTTGGTGAGCGTCCTTACTTCGGTTTGTGGCGGAGGATCTCGTTGATCGGGTATGGCGGATTACATGCGAGGACTAGGGCGGGCCCTTAGCGCTCGTTAGCGGGTGAGCTCGAAGCCTCGGCCGTCGCTTCGGATCGGGGAGCGGCGAGATGATAGGTGGGCGGAGGGAGTTCCTGCTCGTCAAAAAGGGAGCGAGAGAGAGGTGAGTGCCGTCCCCCCCCTCCCTAAAGATCCCACCTCTCCTTATATAGGTGGAAAGAGCGAGGTTACGAGGCTCGGGAGAGAGGAGCGGTGAGACACGTTATCCCTTGGTGATCCGGTTTGCGATCTTCGGAGTTGACAGGTCCCTGCATATGTCATGATGGGTCTGGCGGGTTCGGCCAGCTATGCCCTATCGGTAGGGTTAGCTGGCGATGCTTCGTTGGGAAGGCACGTTCCTGTCCTCTGTGCGCTTGTCAGAAGTAGACGTTGCGTGGACGGCGTCTCTGGTATTGCCTTGGGAAGGAACGCCTTTCCCTGCTCCGCCGTTTTGCTCAGACGGCATTTGACCAATTCGAGTCGATCGATGGCGTAGCGGAGTTCTTTGGGGCCGGGACCTTCTTTGGGGCCCCGACCAACAACTGGGTCGGAGGCTGCGTGCACTCCCGTTCTGCGGCCCGGTCGGAGCTCTCGGAAGTCCCGACCAAGTCGGTGTGGTCCACAAAAGTCGACCCTTTATGCGGTCGGTCGCGCTCCTGCAGACCACGGCGCAGGCAAAGGGTCCCTTATGACCCGATCGAGACCTTGCTGTGGGGTACCTCTGGTATAAGTATTCGTCAAGCGCCTTGTACTTAAGTTCCTACACTCACACGGGTCAAGCGACCGATCGGCTCTCGGGTCCTCCTAGCGATAGTCCTTCGACCCAAACACTCGGCCCCTCGCCCAGCGGCTGCGGTTGCGAAGTAGTGCTTTGCGGAAGAAAGAAGTACCCGCGTGGTACGATCCACAGCTGGTCGAGAACACTCCTGTCCCGTGGCGAGTGCAAGGAGAACACTTCGTTTCTGAGCCCCCCTTCTTCGTTTCCTTTTTCTTCGAGCCCTCCTAAAAGGTGTTAACATACCGACCCAGACCTGTATAACCCCCGCGGTTTTCAAGGCCATGGTCGTCGAAATGTTCATCACCCCTAAGGAGCACGGAGAATAAGAACCGGCCTCTGAGCGATTCAACTAGGCATTTTGTTCCTCTACAATTGTAACCCGTCGGCCCGATTCATAACGTTTCGAGAAGCGTCAGCGGCAAGCGAAACTACCCTAGCACCCGCATCAAGTTTGCGGATGCTTATCAAGCGCGTCTTGGCCGGACAAGCATCGACCGATCGATCGCCGATCAAGCGAACGTCGCCAAACCGCTGGTGAGATGTGTCACCCCCGATCATTTCGTTTCGCATTTAATTTCCTGCGTACATTAAATGCTTGCGAAACGTCGAGTATCGCTCGGTAAACGCCCCGCGACCTCTAAAGCTCCGCCTCCGGACCGGTTCAAATCGGCCCAAGGCAGGTGCGAAAAGCCCACCGAGCCGCAGTGGCCTCGAGGTGGCGAGAGGGCTTGAATGCCTCACGATTAAGACCTAGCCGCGGGTCTCGAAGGCAAGATCCTCCAAGTGGATCTCTAGCCGACCCGGCAGCAAAACAGCGAGGCAAGCTCAAAGCGAACCCGTGGGTCTTTGGTTGGGTTGGCGGACGACCCAATCGCCTTAGCTCAGTATCAAGAGACCATACTTCAAACTCTCCTGGAGCCCGAAAGAAGCGGCGGCATTGCGCCCGAGTTCTGACGGCTCGGGGTCGATGCAGGATTGAGTAAAAAGGTTTTTATGGGTCGCCCAAGTGAGTCGAACACTCGGCGAGGATCGTCGCTCGGAGATCGCTGATCTTGAGGCCCTCGGATAACCGTTTATAGCTCATGAGCACGGTGTTCGCCGGCGTATGGCGGAACCGTGCTGCTCGCCCCTCCAGTCCCACACTGCGAAAGGCGTATCGTGGGGCCAAACACGGCCTTTCTTCTCGCAGATTGCCTCACCCGACGAGGACTCGGGATGGATGCCCCTAGCCTAGCTCCGGCGTTAAACCAGCACGACTAACTCGCCCAGCTACGGCGTAAAAATAGCACTAACTCGCCCTACTACGGCGTAAAAATAGTACTAACGCGTCAAGCTACGACGTTAAACAAGCATTCGGGAGCCGGAACCTCTCGCGAAGGCATCCGGACCTCCACCCGACCACGGCGCGTCTAGCTTCTGACGTTAAACAAGCATTGGAAGCAGAACCTCTCGCAAAGGCATCCGGACCTCCCTGCCAAACCACGGCTGCATCTAACTTCTGACGTTAAACAAGCATTCGGGGCGGAACCTCTCGCGAAGGCATCCGGACCTCCTGCCGACCACGGCGCGTCTAACTTCTAGCGTTAAACAAGCATTCGGGGCTGGAACCTCTCGCGAAGGCATCCGGACCTCCCTACCGACCACGGCGCGTCTAGCCATGGCGTGAAATAAGCACCGGCACTTTTCGCCGCCGAGTTGGTTGAAGCCACCCAAAAGAAACCCCGATCGGCTCGCCGATCCGCTGAAGGCTCGAGGCTACACCAAAGTCGCTTCGCGCGCACCGGACGAAACCTATCGACCCAACGGGTGAATCTCGCTTCTCAGCTAAACCCTTTGCTCTACGGCATAGTCGGCGACATCGAAAGGTGCAAAACGAAGCGAGCAAGCAAAAAGACGATTACATTCGAACAAAGCACGGGGTAACATTCAACTACCGTCCGCCTCCCAAAGATCAAGGGTGGCCAGAAACAAGAAGAGCTAGGCGCCAGCGTCTGTTGGATTTGCCGGATGAGGCGTCCCCCTGGCGAGCCGGGATAGCCGGTCGGTAGCGTCAACAACGGCGGCGGCATCACGATCGATGGCGTCAAGCCTCGCCCGTTTCGCCATGGCGAGGTCGAAGACCTCCCAGAGCTCCACGAGGAAGGCCTCCTCGTCCGCAGGCGCCGGCAGCGCCTCGTCCCCAAAGCTAAACGTCACCGGCAGACGTCCGCAGCCGGAAGATGGCAATCGAGAGGAAGCCATTGCAACCCCCAAGCGCCCCGAAGAGATCAAAGATCTAGATGAAGAGCAACTACTCAGGACCCCGCTTCTGCGCCGCCTTATAAACACTCGGCGCGCGGAAGCCGAGCCGACCCAAGTTAAGGAAGGCATGGGAAGCCGAGGCATCACCGTGCCTGTGAAGAAACTATGTCGCAGAAATCGAAGGGTCCGTCAAGAGCATCTTGACGAATAATTATAACGAGGTACCCGCGGCAAAGGTCTCGTCGGGTCATAAGGGACCCGCCGCTGCGCCATAGTGCTGGGAGCCTTGCCGCCGAACCCGGGTCGAACTCCTCGCGGCCTGATCGGGCTTGGTCGGGGCTCGAGAGCTCGGCCGGACCGCGAGACGAAGTGCGCGACCTCCGACCAAGCCGTTGGTGGGGCCCGGCAAAATCCGTCTCGGCAACTCCGCCACGTCATCGATCGACCACGGGGTTGGTCAACCCCCGTCTGAACAAGACCGCCATGAAGGGATGAGCGAACCTTCCCAAGGCAGCGCCCGAGGCCCCAGCGGTGGCGCTGCCCGACAAGCACCACGAGAGGACAGAGCGCTTCCCAGCGTAAGCGGCGCTAGCTAACTCTACAAGCAGGTATAGCCGGCTAAACACGCCAACCCATCATGACATATATGGAGACACATCATTTCTGAAGACCTGGCTGGATCACTAAGGAGCAGTCGTCCCAACCACTCTTCTTTCTCACAGTCCTGTGTAACTTGCTCCCTCCGCTTATATAAGGAGGCGGGACCTCGAGGAAGGGGCTCGCTCGCTCCACAGACACGCTCCCCCATATCTGCGTCTCGCTCCCCGTCCGGCGTTGGTTCGAGGCTCTTCGGCTTCCCCACGCGAACGAGCGCTAAGGGCCTGTCCTTAGCCCTCGCATGTAATCCACCATGCTTTGAGCAACGAGATCTACCACCACAGACTGGAAGTAGGGACATTTAGCCCGAACTAGTATACATCTGGGACTCCTCAGCCCGTTCCAGTATACCTCCGAGGCTCTATGAGTCAACCATCAAGGAGAGGGAGCGCGCCGCCCCTTGATCTACAAATACGTCTGCCGGTTTCACGAAACACCGACAATGGTGGAGGCGTGGTTTTCCTGGGGTGGTTCGTTTTTGTTTGAGATGGTGGTGGCGGAGTAGGGCTTCTGCGTGGAGCGGGTGGTGGAGGAGGCGTGCTTTGTTTTGCGGCGAGGCATTGCGTGGAGGTGACGTTGGAGGAGGCGTGGGTTGCCGTGGTGGAGATGACGCCTCCACACCATCTAAAAATATGATGTACCGTTTGTGCCAGAGGATGATATTGTGGAGGGCCTGTCCAAGCTTGGTCACGTCGTCGCCTCCAGCAATATCGAGGTGAAGTTCTTTAAATCCGCTCAGCACCTCCTCCACCGCGACCTTCGAGTAACCCGGGGGTATATCGTTGCAGTGGAACTTCTGGCCCTGCTCCACTAAAAATGCCATGCCGTAAGCCACCTTGATGGAGGGTTACGCGCATCAACGTGTAGCTCACACTGGCGGCGAACCCTTATGTCATCCACGGGATAACGAGCTAGCAAGTTCTCCGCTTGAGGCCGGTGGGCCATTGGCTACTCCGCCGCCGCGGAGGGCGATCCGCGGCGTCTGGTGATTGCTCGGACCTAGTCCACGAAGCTTCTTTGAGGGCAATCTGTACTTGTTGCGCAATTATATCGCCGATGCTAGCTTTGGGTTGGTCGAGCTCTTGTTCCAATTGGTACACTTTATATAATTCCCTTGTTTTTCTTCTTTCTTTGGCTCTGTGCGTATCGCATCCTTGGCGAAACCGTACTTCCGGCATGTCTTACCCATACCTCGTGTTCGTCCCGGTGCTTAGGGTTTTGAAGGGCATGTGTAAGCTCATCATTCTCCTTTGTCGCACCAACGTACACTGAGGCGCTTTCGGCAGCTTAGTACAATCCTTTGACCGACCTCTTACACTCCTGTGCAGTTCGGACATACTTTTTAGCACACTCATGTACCTCTCGAAGGGAACATGTTGTGTAGATACAGGTCCAAGAATACCTATCTCTTTGACAAGGTGAGCAGTGAGATGAACCATAATATCAAAGAATGCGAGGAGGAAAGGTCATCTCAAGACTAACCACACTTTGTACCATGTCATCCTCTGACTTACTTAGTTTATACGGGTCGATGACCTTCGTAAAACAGCGTTGAAAAAGAACACACTTTGTGATTGTCCCCGTACCCACTCGGGCGTTATGCCTCTCACAGCCCTTTAGAACAAGCGTGTCATTAACACAAAGGCAGTCATGGGATTTCATGTATGCGATTTTATTCTCTTCGTGTTTATGAGTCTCTTTACATTCGAGGAGTATCCGGAAGGACCTTCACCTTGCTTAGGGAACTCTATCATACTTTTTTCTCTTTTTTGCTTAGAGTGTAGCTTCATGAGGATGTAGGTAATGTTGTCCTTTCCTCTTTTTTGGGATGTAGGTTGTTCCTCGGTTCAAGAGTTTAAGGTCCTTAGTACTGCAGTGTATCTTTCGATTTTTCGTACATATCTATGTAGCCTAGCGAGTTCAAGCGAGACATTCTTCGTGATGTGCATGAAGTCAAGTGAGTGATGAACCTCCATGACTTCCCAATATGGCAAGTCCCAAAATATTGACTTCTTCTTCCACATGAGTGCACGACCATCCTCATTACGCACATGTTTGCTTCCAAGACCCTTTCCAAATACTACTTTCAAATCCTTTACCATAGCAAACACATGTGGCCTACTACGATCTTTGAGGCCTTGCACGAAGGTGCAGTTGCCGATTAAATTTCTGCCTTTCTTCCGCAATGGGTGACTCGTAGGAAGAAACCTCTGATGACCCATGTACACAACCTTCCGAGAGTTTTTCGGTACATGCCGTCCGTTTCATCTAAGCCTTGGATCTGAGCTCTATATCCTTTGGCCGGTTAAATTTGGACGAGTTACCAAGAGCGAGCGATCGTTGATTGTTACAAATAACAATGCACGTGGGTGAAATACTCCTTTTGTACTCATCCCATACCCTTGCACCATCGTCCCTAGCGTCACAAGATCTTCAACCAATGGTTTCGGTGAACATCGATGTCGTCACAATTGCGTTAGATGCAGGGGTTAGGCAGGACCATGTTTTGGTTGGTGTTACATAAGCTGGGTGTGCAATAGCCTATTCTACACATAGTTAAAGAATAGTATATCTATATATATGTATATATATATACATATATACATACATCTGAAGCACTATTACGCACTCAAGTATAGAATAGTTATTTTACGCTTCAGCCAGACAACACACATCGAAACCATCCCATGTACACCCACTTCGTTTGTTGACTAAATCTATCAGTTACGTGGCCAACAACTAATAAATATTGTTCATTGTTTGTACTAGAATATTTTCTTCATCGATTTAGCCATAACTTTTTATTGTCATCTCTGATTCACGAATGTTAATGGTAGCTTACTAATGACGAAAGAATATCATGATATAAGTCTCTAATAAATGCTAGATGAATGTGATTTTACTACCAAATGTATTTCAGTTTAGTGGATGTGCTGTTAGATTTACTGTCATATTGCAACTAATTCTCCGGTGACATTCCATGAGGGTTTAGCAGCCTATGGAGTCTATGTAGCAGTAAAATCTAACAATACATTTAGCAAATTGATGCTCATTTAGTAGTAAAATCCGAATAATATGGTATTTACCAGCAAGACTAATATCATTTTATTCCTTTCATCATCAATAAGCTACGAGTAAAAATCATTAGTGCATCAAAGACTACCAATAAAATTTATGGCTAAATTAAAGAAAAATATTCTAATACAAATAAAGGATTGTATTTATTAGTTGGTTAGCTATGTAACTCATTGACTTAGTGTAACACCCCAATTTTTGCTTTTCTTGCATTTTATTGGTATTCTGAATTTTTAGAATTTCTGGAATTTATTTGGATTTATTTGGATTTATTGGAATTATTTGAATTTATTTTGAATTAAACCATTTATCAAATTAATTATATAATGGAAAAGTTAAAATAAAGTTTTGCTGAAAATATTTTATTTGAGTCACAAATGTCCTAAAATATTTATGGAATTTTTCGAAATTTTCTGATATTTTAAGGCCCCAAATAAATTATTTGAATTTGAGAATTATTTTAAATCGAAAAAAATTAAAAATTCCGATGAATAGTGTTGGGCAATCTTGTCGGCCCGTCAGGAAAACCCTAACGCGTGGCCGTTCGATCTCCATCAAGCGGCTCTCATCGCGCCACGTCACCCAAAAGAATCTCATGGGATTCGTAAATGCCGCCGCCTGTGTGGGCCTCGGTCTCCGCGCTTTTCACGGACGCCGAGGGGCTATTTAAGCGCCGCCACCGTGCCGTGCTCCTCACCTCGCGCCGCACCCATCCGTCTGGCGTCCACGCCGCCCGACGCCGCCCGCCTCGCCGCAAGAGCTCGCCAAAGTTCAAAAGCCTTCGCAAGAAGTTCCTTGCGCCGTTCGTCGCCGCCGGGGTCACTCTCGCCGTCGCCGTGCCATCCCGAACTCACCTTGTCAAGCAGCGTCGGAAGCATTACCGCCACGTCGCCGGAGGAACCTGACGCCTTGCGCCGCGTCATCGTCTCGCGTCTCGGTCAAGCAGCCAGCCGCCGCTCCATCACCGTCGCCCGAAACTTCCACACGGCCGTCCGTCGCGCACTTACCCATACCTCGTGTTCGTCCCAGTGTGCTTAGGGTTTTGAAGGGCATGTGTAAGCTCATCATTCTCACCGTTCGCACCAACGCACTTCGCTGAGATCGCCGACAATTTGTACAATCCTTTGACCAAATTTCTCTTACACTCCTGTGCAGTTACGGACATACTTTTTAGCACACTCATGTACCTCTCGAAGGGAACATGTTGTGTAGATACACGGGTCCAAGAATACCTATCTCTTTGACAAGGTGAACAAAGAGATGAACCATAATATCAAAGAATGCAGGAGGAAAGGTCATCTCAAGACTAACCACACTTTGTACCACGTCATCCTCTGACTTACTTAGTTTATCCGGGTCGATGACCTTCAGAAACCACGTTGAAAAAAAAGAACACAGCTTTGTGATTGTCCCCGTGCACCCACTCGGGCAAGATGCCTCTCATAGCCACTAGGAGCAATCGTGTCATTAACACAAGACACTCATGGATTTCATGTGTGCGATTTTATTCTCTTCGTGTTTATGAGTCTCTTTACATTCGAGGAGTATCCGGAAGGACCTTCACACTGTTCAGAACTCTATCATGCTTTTTTTTCTTTTTTGCTTAGAGTGTAGCTCGCAGGATGTAGGTAATGTTGTCCTTTCCCTCTTTTTTCGGGATGTAGGTTGTTCCTCAGTTCCAAGAGTTTAAGGTCCTTCCGTGCTTGCAGTGTATCTTTCGATTTTTCGTACATATCTATGTAGCCTAGCAGGTTCAAGCAGACATTCTTTGTGATGTGCATGAAGTCAAGTGAGTGACAAACCTCCATGACTTCCCAATAAGGCAAGTCCCAAAATATTGACTTCTTCTTCCACATGAGTGCCTGACCATCCTCATTCTGCACATGTTTGCTTCCAAGACCCTTTCCAAATACTACTTTCAAATCCTTTACCATAGCAAACACATGTGGCCTACTACGATGCTGAGGCCTTGCACGAAGGTCTGGTTGCCCGTTAAATTTCCTGCCTTTCTTCCGCAACGGGTGACTCAGAGGAAGAAACCTCTGATGACCCATGTACACAACCTTCCGAGAGTTTTTCGGTACATGCCGTCCTTTTCATCTAAGCAATCGGATGCGAGCTCTATATCCTTTGTGACAGCTTAGGGCCGACAGTTACCAAGAGCGAGCCGATCGTTGATTGTTACAAATAACAATGCACGTAGGGTGAAATACTCCCTTTTGTACTCATCCCATACCCTTGCACCATCGTCCCACAACGTCACAAGATCTTCAACCAATGGTTTCAGGTAGACATCGATGTCGTCACAATTGCGTTGGGTACGGGGGTTAGGCCAGACCATGTTTTGGTTGGTGTTACATAACTGGGGTGTGCAATAGCCTATTCTACACATAGTTAAAGAATAGTATATCTATATATATGTATATATATATACATATATACATACATACAGAAGCACTATTCTGCACTCAAGTATAGAATAGTTATTTTACGCTTCAGCCAGACAACACACATCGAAACCATCCCATGTACACCCACTTCGTTTGTTGACTAAATCTATCAGTTACGTGGCCAACAACTAATAAATATTGTTCATTGTTTGTACTAGAATATTTTCATCATCGATTTAGCCATAACTTTTTATTGTCAGCTCTGATTCACGAATGTTAATGGTAGCTTACTAATGACGAAAGGAATATCATGATATAAGTCTCCTAATAAATGCTAGATGAATGTTATTTTACTACCAAATGTATTTCAGTTTAGTGGATGTGCTGTTAGATTTACTGTCATATTGCAACTAATTCTCCGGTGACATTCCATGAGGGTTTAGCAGCCTATGGAGTCTATGTAGCAGTAAAATCTAACAATACATTTAGCAAATTGATGCTCATTTAGTAGTAAAATCCGAATAATATGGTATTTACTAGCAAGACTAATATCATTTTATTCCTTTCATCATCAATAAGCTACGAGTAAAAATCATTCGTGCATCAGCACTACCAATAAAAATTTATGGCTAAATTAAAGAAAAAATATTCTAATACAAATAAAGGATTGTATTTATTAGTTGGTTAGCTATGTAACTCATTGACTTAGTCAACACATGAAGTGGGTGTCCCAACAAACAAAACAGTGATCGTGTGATAGGTTTTACTACCAAATATACTTTAATTTACTGGACGTGTTATTAGATTTTATTATTGTGCTGCAACTGGTTCTCTAGTAATATTCCAGAAGGGTTCAATTGCCTGTGTAGTCTATGCAGCAGTAAAATATAACAACAGGGTAAATTGATGTTCATTTGGTAGTAAAATTTAGTAAATGTAGTATTTATTAGCAAAACTTGTATCATTCTATTCTTCTCATTGTAAGTAAGCTATTGATAAAAATCGTTAGTGAATCGGGCTACCAATAAAAAATTATGGCTAAATTAAAGAAAAAAGATTCTAGTACAAATAAAAAACAATATTTATTACTTGGTTGGTTACGTAACTCATTGGCTTAATCAACACACGAAATGGGCGTACGTGGGGTGCTTTGGACACTTGAATATATATATATATGTGTGTGTGTATACATGTATATATACGACTATGAAGTAGGGGCACCATGAGGCCTAGGCATCATAATTTTAAATGCGTGAATTCAAGGTAAATTCGGGTATATTTTTCAACCCTTTCAATTTTAGATTGTATACCCACCTATGACAATTTAAATGAAACACATATCTTTGAAAAAATATACTCGAATTCAAAGATTTGAACGAATTTAGATCACATGCTTTGCTTATTTATATATAAAATCAGCACATAACTACAATCAAACTATCATAAAAAGAAAATTCTAGTTTAAATTTTAGTTTAAATTTGTTTGAACTAGTTAGTAAACTGATTAAACTCAACATCCTAAATTTTTTAAATTTTCGCATGTAAATACATAGAGATAATACCTAGTTTGGATCATGGTGCCCAAGCACCAACATGGTTCATATCTTTCAAATGTGATTGAGTTTTATCTTTAAATTTTGCAGGATTGTAGAAGCTCACCTCCCCTTCATATGGTAATTTTTTGAGAATTTTTTAAAACTTTTATGTGTGATTTTTACGGTAAAGGTAGCTTTCACCAAATATATATATATATACACACACTTTTGCTGGCTGGGGTTGGCTGCTGCTGTCGACATCGACGGTGACGCGCGCCTCAGTCGCCAGCGACGCCGATGCGCTAGCTGGCCCAGCCAAGCCATGTCTGGTAGTACTAGTCTGGTCCATTGCTAGCTAGCATTATGTTTCGCACTTTCGGTTAACACTCAGTTGAATCGAGCAATTAATGGCATAGGCTCCCACATGCACGTGTGGGTCGTTAGGAACCGTACGTGTGCACCCTGGCGGCCGCCTGATCTTTCGGCCGTGCACGAGCCGACACATAGCAAAGAAAGAAATCAACCCTTTCTAGTTCCTATCTCTATGTTTTTTTACAAATCTAGTACTATTGCAAACTTATTTATAGATTTAACCCTCTAGAGAGCTATGGCAGCAGGCCGACTAGTGTCGAGTGTGCAATGTGGGAAGAGGGCCGGTGCGGTAGCTAGGGGCAACAACCAGCTAGCCGCTACCAGAGAGTGTAGAGGCAGGCTGCCGTGGACGGAAAGCGTGGGATGATCCTTCCGTAGCTTGTCACTTTCTAGCTCTTCTACGATCGGAAATAGGGTCAATTCTGCAAATACGTCTACAAGCACTAGCGGATCTAGAGGGTGGGCCGGGTGGGCCCCGGCCCACCCAAAAATTTAAGATCAATTTCTGTCGTTACTCTAAGATCAATTCCCGTCATTAATGAGATAGTCATATTGCGAAGGTAATATCTTTATATCCGTTGATCCGATCGGATTGATTCTTGTTGTGTTAATTTTGAAATTTCATCTAGTTTCTACAGTTAAAATTTCACAACAATCCAACAGTAGGATCTTTGGGAATTATTATTTTGGTGAACGTGAGTCAATCTGTTTTTATTTGGTCTGGTGTTTGATTCAGTTAAATTGCGAAGAAAATAACTTTAGATCCGTAGATCCGATCGAGCTGATTTTGTTGTTTTAGCTTGAAAATTGAGTCTAGTTTCAGTAGTTAAAATTTCACATCGATCTAACGGTGTGATCATCAGAAATTACTGTTTTAGTGAATGTAGGTTAATCTGTTTTTGTCGAATCCGAATCAGTTAATTGGGGTGTTTCAAAAATAATAAAAAATTTGATTTAAGTTTCCGCGCAATCATTCATTGAGAAATAGGATGGGTGATAGTCTTTTGGATGATTGTCTAGTCACATTCATTGAGCGAGATATTTTCTTTAAAGTGAATGAAGAAGATATAATGGACACTTTTATGGCCATTAAAAAGCGTAGACCCAACAAGAAGTAGTAATGTAATCTTCTTCAAATTATTGTAGTCGTGTAAATTTTTTTAAGTCAAATTTCATACTTAGTTGTTGATTTTAAGATGTTCATAAGACACCTTATTAATATATCATGATTCACTTTTGGTAAATTCTATACTTGTATTGTATATTGGCATATTAGATTTATGGTATTTAAAAAATTTATGCCAAGTTGGACCACCCATACCCAAAATCCTGGATACGCCACTATCTACAAGAGGCCTAAATTTGCAGAAAAAGGAGAGAGGGCTAGGAAAGGAATGACTTCATAAAGAAACAAGGGAGCGACTATTGTACGGTCGACCTCAATAGGCATTCCCAGCAGATGCTACCTTGTTGAACCATGTTGCAGGTCAGCAACGTGTGTTCACTGTCGTCTTCCCTCTCTGCACCCGAATCTTAGGATGCATTCATCTTGGATTCGGTCGAATATCACACTTTTTGATGAGGACCCTCCATCAAACACTGTTGTTCCAATTCCTCAAAGTGATGAAACAAAACCTAAAAATCGATATGCGGGTCCTGTAACAAGAGCTAGGGTAAAAGCTATACAAGATCAGGTGTATATTTTACTTTCTGAATATCCATTAGTTCAGAATGATTTGCTATTTAATTTTGGCACCAACATTTATGTTATATTTGAAGGTTTCAGGGATCTATATCAAGCTACTGGAAATGACGACATGACGAGAAAGATGAGTTTGCTGACCTACACTAAGACAGAGCTCACTTATAATCAGCAATTTGCCACATTTGATGCCCGTTGACAATAAGTAAATATAGAACAAGGTTACCATACCACTGGATCTAGTGTATCATCCTCCTTGTATGTCACCCATGGAACACTGGTTATCTAAGATCTACCGGTTTCTTAAGAGGAATCTTAGAGCTTATTTAAAACTTGCCTATATGATTAGGATATGATTTACAAAAGATTCATCTATCAATCATTCATCTTTGATAGCACAAGATCGAGAAAGAAAGAAACCAAAGAGATATCAAGAACTCAAAGAGAAGGGAGACCAAAAACTTGAGCAAAAGTAAGTTCTAGTGGATCTTATTAAGTTGGAACATGTTCTTGATGAACTTCTTAACCTCTTATGCATCCTAGATTCAGTAGATACAAAGTAAGTAGAAGGTGAAGTACAGCTTAAGTTGCAAGAAAGAACCAAGCAAAAATGCAAGAACTTAAATAGATTTTAGAATATAGATGAACTTAGATCTTGCATTTCTTATAGAGATATAATTACAAAGCCACACTTCTAGGTGAGCAAAATTCAACAGAGCATAAAGAAACAAAAAAACTCATCTCTAAGACTTAGTTCAGATCTTGGTTCAAAACCAAGGTGTGAAGACATCCTACACCCCTTTATTTATAGCACACTGGAAGCAACCTCCACTCTTAGATGACCTTCTTGGCCCTTAAGAAACCTTATCAAGAGTTGAGATTCAATCCCTCACTCATATATAGACTAACCCGAAACCCAACAACATAATGGGTTTTGACCATACCAACTTAGCACTAACTTAACAACTACTTTACTTGCAAACACTTGATCCAACGATCCTCCTTCGCTTGAGTAGGGCTCATGTTAGCATCTCATCTATCCACTTGAAGCATCACCCATGCTTCGTCACCTTTTATGTGGCCCCAATAACTTACCGTTAAGCCTCTCATGTGTTCGGACTCTTCCAAACCATCATTGCTTGCAAGTGGACCCAAATCACTAGGCACGTCACATGTTCTTGCCTAGTTCACTATGACGACTTTGGCTTTCTTGATCGTTTTGGACCTCAACTCATCCCTGAGCCTAATTCTGATCCACCTTACTATTGTTCGCCATATTTATCATCAATGCTTCACACTCTAGCTCCTTGTCTTCTCGGTTCGCAAGCACTTCCCAGTCTCAAACATCTTCTAGCGTCACTTGACCGTTAAGGACATCAGCTCTTCTAGCCTAGTTTTGGTCTCCTCCGGCTCACCATGACTTAGCACTGAAGTCCTACAACCAACAAAAACAAGCAAACCATCACGTAGCATTGTTCCAAATAACATGCATCAGTAATCTCACAACAACATGCAAAAGAAACCATGCAAGAATCATTGACTGGTCAAACATCAAGAGATCCCACATTGGATCAAATAGCCAATGATCACCTTGGTCCACGACCACTCTAGTCAATGACCACTTTTGGTTGTGACCACTCAAAGTCACTCTTAGCTATGGCCTCTCAAAGTCACTCTTGGTTATGATCACTCTTATAAAGGTCATGATCACCGATCTCTTAGAGGTCACGACCACTTTCTTAGTTGTCTAGACCACTCTTACAAAGATTATGACCACTCTCTTAGAGGTCAAGACCACTCTAGACTACTCTTATAGAGGTTATTACTACTTCCTTCGAGATCACAATCACTTTCTTAATGGTCAAGACCACTCTCACAGTGATCTAGACCACTCTATTTAATGTCACAACCAGTTGCCAAGTGATCCTTAGCGGTCAAGATCATTTCCACAATGGTCTAGACCACTTCATCAAAGATTATGACCACTTTTCAAGTGGTACTTAGAGGTCATGAACACTTCCTTAGAGATCAAGACCACTCCCATAGTAGTCTAAATCACTCCATCAGAGGTTACCATCACTTTCCAAGTGGTCATCAGAGGTTACAACCACTTCTCACATGATTCTTAGAGGTCACGACCACACCATAAGAGGTCACAACTACATTTCAAGTGGTTCTTAGAGGTCATGATCACTCCCAAGAGGTCACGACCAATATAGATATCACAAAGGTCACAATCACTCTTGGAATGACCACCCTAGAGGTCATAAAGGTCACGACCACTCTAGAGTATGACATCTCTAGGAGTATTATGACCACTTAGTGGTGAAGCCATGATCACTCAAGACAAAGTCATGACCACTTTGGACAAGGCTATAACCACTTAAGGAAAAATCATGATCACTCTGGTCACGGCCATGACCACTCTAGACAAAATCATGACCACTTTAGGCAAGACCGTGACTACTCTGGACATAAAGTCATGACCACTCTGGGTAAGGCCACGACCACTCAAGATACAGCCATGATCACTCAAATCAAATTGCTCAAGATTAAAGTAAACACATTTCAAACTCAAACCTAAGCACCACAATCTCAAACATAGTTAATTACTTATCACAAACATAAGTAGACCACCACGTGGTCTCTTAATAACAGATCCATGCATTTCAAGATCCAAAATTTGCAACATTAGACCAACTGTTAATTTAACAATATTGGAAATATATGGCTGCCTAGGGGTAGCTACTAGGGCCAGAAAAATAGCCTAAGGCTTTGGAGTTAGCTCGGCTCAAAACAGACTTGAGCCGGCTTAGCTCAAGCTCGTATCATACACAAATGCGAGGAAGTACTTAACTTTCTGCTATGTCTGTAAATTATTCCGCTGATACGGTACACTTTTCTTGATACGGTACACTTTTCTTTGGAACAATATAGTAGGTTGTCAAAATAAGTTGAACCTGATGCATGTCTTTTTATAATAAAACTTTCATAAAGTACAGTAGTCTATTTATCTCTTTAAGGTTTGTTTTGCAAATTTTGATATACAAAAATTAGAGATTGAAATGTTTGAAGATATTGAATTTTACAAAAGTTAATCTACTACTTATGGATAAAAAACCTATCCACATCGATATAGTTTCCTGACTATATTGTGAACAAACAGAAATAGTCATCAACAGCTGCCTTAAGTAGATATGATGACAAACCAATATATCTAACAAAAAAACTCATTGAGTTGACACCCTAGAATAACTGAATTTTACTACAAAGTTTATTTTTAAACCTATAGATGCAGGAACTAAAAACTTAGGACTACATTCTCGTTTCTGCTATTTGTCAATAATGCTACAGTTCTCACTCTAGAAATTTGTATATCACTTGTGCAGTAGAATATTTCTATAACAAGACTTTTGTTCAAACAAGTAAGATACTATTCAGTAATTGGATTCAAGATGAGCAAATATTAAGGATAATTTAGCACACCAATGAAATATTTCTGACGTATGAATTTTACCTCAAGCATTTGCATATCCTAAAACAAAGGATATTTTCAGGTGACAATACATTGAGAAGATATGATAGCACAAAAATCAACAAGCATATATTGAGAAATAACATTATTTGATAAATCAAGACAAAGAGACCTTAGGGTTTGAAAGGGAGGCAGTGACGGGCTCAAGGGAGGAGTTAATGATGGGCTAGGGGAGGACACGCACGGGCTTAGGGGAGGCGGTGTCGAGGACAGGCAGTGATAACGGCTCAGGAAGGAGGTAGAGGACGATGAAAGATTTTGTTTGAGTGAGAGGTGCAGCAAGCAAAAACCCTAGAATGATATATAATAAATATTATCACACACGGTTTGCTGAAAAACCGTTTGTGATATATCGGTTCATCCCACAAACCATCTGTGTAGTATCATAGACTATTTTCTGTAAAAACCATTTATGACATGTAGCCATATCATAGATGGTTTGTGGGATGAATCGTCTGTGATATCAATTTATCATAGATAGTTTTTAGCATATCCCGTAACTTTCATGGTCATGCTAGCAAAACCATTTATGATGAGGCGTTTAATATAGGTCTTTCTACAGTAGTGGGTCGTTTGGTTCAAAGGCAAAGGGTGGATGAAGCCATCCAAGTTCATATTTGATTAGAGGGATAAGAGATAGATGGGATGAGCAAAATTTTTGTTTGGTTTGAGGGATGAGAGTTGGATGGAATGAGAGTTGAATGGTGGATGGGATGAGTGCTCATATTTCGTTGATGGGATGAGAGTTAGATGGCCTCATCTGGCCAATTTCGTTGGCTCTATCCGTCCAGCATCTATTGGGAATATTCCTGTTTCTTAGCTGCCCTCATCCACCTGATCCATCGAACCATCTGTGATATGTGTAAAAAGGTGGATCGCCCAATCCATTCACCCTTTGCCCTTGAACCAAACAGACCCTGAATAACTGAAATCTACAACGTTGGTTTGAAGTGCTTCTGTGTTGATTTCATCTACACTTGTAGATATGAATTATATGAACTGAACTAGGTGTAAGGTTTATTTGCCCTACCAATTTCTTAGATGAAATATACATATTCGATGTGTATTACTCCCTCATTTTTGGCATCAGCACATTCCCCAAAATATAACTTGACCACAATTTCAATTGTATTAGTTCTTAAAAACCTAATAAAACTATATTTTTATAAAAATTCTTTTTGAAACAAATATACACATACCATTTTCATATATTCAATCTAAACATATATAAAAAATATTGACAGCTAAAATTTAGAATATTTTACTATATACTCTGTATATTAAACCTGAAAGTTTCTCGGCTCCTCTGCGCACCACGTCATTTTTGGGGCGACATGGCATCATGCGTACGGTTCACACCGCGTTGAGCCATGTCGCTCGCGTGGCTAAGCCACTGGTGTAGCTTATGTAGTTTATCATTGTTTGTTTTCGCAACTGAACGCGCGGCGTAGCGGTGGGTTCGCTCGTGCTCAGCCTTGCACCCGCGTTTGATCCCTGCCCGCATGCACTTGAGTGCGATTTTTCCTGGCCTATGCTTGTCCTGGACACATGTCGCTCGTGTGTGCTTGGTGCCCTTTTTGTGAAAATGCCCCCGAAAAATCTAGAAATTTTTTTCGATGTTTTACGTGAAAAGGCCTCGAAAAAATGTTTTTTACATGCAGAGACCCCTAGAAATTCTCTTTTTTTTCAAAAATGCCACCAAAGAATATGGAAGTTATTTTTCCCACTGTTTTGAGTGAAAAGGCTCGATAAAAAATTTTACGCAAAGACCCCCTTGAAAATTCAAAAAATACGTCTACATCCTTGAAATACCGGAAATAGGTTTCTTCCTTCCTGCTTTTTCCTCGATGCTCCCCTCGAAAATTTGAAAAATAATCCACGGCCTTCAAAAATCCATTTTTCTTTAAAAAAACAAAAATTATAGAGAATGCGGTAGGGCCCATGAAAATTATTCTATTGATGCATGTGTGCGTTGTGGCTGGCGTGGCGTGCGTCGCGCCCACGTATCTAGTGTTACCTCTTGAGTAGTACTACCTCCATCCCCTAATATAAGTTAATTTTTTTGAAAAGTGTTGTCTCGTAACATAAGTTTATTCACAAAATCGAACGTGTAGTTACTAATCTCTCTACCTAAATAAATGATAATTTAGGACTTTGCACTTCAACCAAGCTAGTAAAATTGCCCTGTTCAATCCATTTATTACCGTAATCAATTCCGTGCTTGTGTTGGATAACTGCCTATAGATTCAATAGTAGTACACGCCAAGGTTTCAAATTCTGTTTTCGATTTAAATCTCTTCACCCTTTGAAATCCAAATTTTCGGATGAGATTTCAAAATTTCAGACGAAATCCAAATGAAATTCAAAATGCAAAATTCAAATCTGATCTTTTTTTAAATGAGATTTTCAAGATTTCGGTGGGAAATACCAAAATCTCGGTGGCAAATGGCGAAATCTCAGAAAGTTTCAATCCTTTGGACGAGGACGTGGACGTGGTGCTTGGCGTGGAGTCGGCTTGGGTGCTTGGACACAAACGCGATGCTCGGCTCGGGTTCTCGGACGTGGAGAAGTCGGCTCGGGCACTCGGACGTGGTGCTCGGCGCGGAGGAGCCAGGGAGCGTGGAGGATCTGGCGGGGAGCCGGGGATCTGGCAGAGGAGTGCGGAGGAGCTGAAGAAGAAGCGGTAGATGGCAAAAAAAATCTGGTTGAATGCTTGCACAGCGGCACAGGAAAAATGTTGGAGAGGCTAGGGTTTGATCCCCCGACCTCACGTAGGTCACACAGGTGGCTTACCAACCGAGCCAAGTGATGTTTGAATTGCATTCGACTGGATTTTGTATCTCGCCGCCAGCCGAAAACCGAGATCTTGGCGAGATTTTGAACACAGGTACACACATCCTTGCAAAAACCATATGGATGGTGTAGTATTTGCTCTTCGGAGCTGTGCAAATAAGCTTGGGAAGTTAAATTTTAAATACTCCCTCTACATTCAAATACATATCATTCTATTTTTAAAATTTTATTTATAAATACATATCATTCTACAATTTTGATGTGACTTTTTACTATTTTTTCCTTCTATAATTCTCCCTTTTAACTACTTCTAATGTTATTTACTACCATGCCTCTAGAGTAGGACACACCATCCAAATAAATAATAAAGGGAGGTAATACAGTCTTTTGTAGATATATTTTGGTAAGAGTGTAAAAACCTAGAATAATATCTATTCAGAAATGGAGGAAGTAATGATAGTCTTAGCAAGGGCATAGGTAGATAAGAAAAGAGTGGTGCAAAAGTGTCTTAAAATTGTAAAATGATATGTGTTTAAGAATAAAATTTGAAAGCTGAATAATGAACGAAGGGAGTGCAATATTTTTCACACTACAACTATGCTTTAATACTGAAAAAGTTCAATACAGTACGACATTTAATACTGATAAGTTCAGTAGCATAACTTTTCATTAGACTTAGTGTCTTATTGGTCCGTGCAAATATCAGACTTAGACATATATTTTAGAACAGAGGGAATATTATGAGTATTTGATCATGATTAATGGTACACATTTCATTATTTAAATTATCTATTGATGTCTCGTTTAGAGCGATCCGTTTGACTAGACCGTAACACGCATTTTCCCTCTAATGAAGAGCCCAACACAGGTAGATTAAAAACCGGAAGTCAAGCAACATATGCAATATACGGAGTATATAATTGCACGGAGCATCCAATCAGAAAGCAACACTTCCAAACCCTTGAGCAAACTCCGGAGTGTTTGTGAGCTTCATGATGCGTGAAGCGTGGAACGGCAGCGCGGCCCGAAGCGAATCATTAGACCGATATCGACCGGGTTTAATACTATAATGCAACTTGGTCAAGTTTAGAGGTCTTTAATATTGCAAATTGTCGTGAAAAAGGAGCTTTTGCTTCCGACACGTGCCTCGATTAGGGCTTAAGGATGTCCCCTGTGTGGAGTGCATGCATCTAATCACGTCGGATTATTGTTTCTCTCCTCCCCTTCCGGCGCATTAATAAAGGCCAACACCTGCCTAAAATTTGGATACGGATAGGAGCGCGCATCTACGCTTGGCTGTGATGGTCACAGTACATACAGCGACTTTCTTATAGCATTTGCATCGTGACATGCATATAGCCAAAGTACATACAGCGATGTTAAGGGCATTTCAAGCGCAGCTACAGTAAAGTTGTTTATAATACTCCCTACATTACATAGGGCCTATTTGAGAAGCTATGGTTGGGCTAAAAACTGCTTTTGGTTTGTTGGACTGTAAAGCAGCTGTAGCTAGCGGTTGTGGCTTTTCTTGTTATGATGTTTGGCAAATTGGTTGTTACAGCTGTAGCTTTTGGACGTCAACCGAGCGGGGAGGTAGCAACATAGCAAAGTATAGCGGCATCTGAGTGGGGAGATGACGTGGAGATGGCGAGGCAGGGTGACGGAGGTCGAGAAGGCAAAGCGACTGAAGTGGGAGGTGGTGAAGCGAAGCTACAGTTGAAAAGCTCCTCCCCAGCAGCTGCAGCTTTTGGAGGTGATTCTGTTGCGGCTTAATTTCCCAGCTGCTTTACATCATGCTATTTGGGGGGAGCTTTTGGCCTAAAACTGAAACACATCTTTCCTAAACAGCCCATAGAAACAACATTAGATATAACTAGCCATACTACATATTTTCTCTATGTTTTTGCAAATTTAGTAGTAAGTTTATAGAAATTTTGGTAGCATAATTTAGTTACAAATACTGTTATTTCTAAATACCAAAATTTCATTTTATTTACATTATACGTTCTGAAGGAAAACTGAAGGAATGGATTTTAGTATCAATTGTTTATGTTCGAATTTATATTCAGAACTAACTTAATTTTGGTGTCAATATTATTTTAATCCTAGATTTAATTTTATTCCCATTTAACTTGGATTTTAAATTATGACACGTGAATTCTTTCCTGTCCAATTTCAATTAAACTGCGAGTTTTGTGCTTATGTTTGGGTACAAAATGGTCAAGATTTTTTCTTTTTCGATTAATGTGGGAATTTCTAGATTTTTTCTTTTTGTGCGATTAATGTGGTAATTTCTAACTTCTTCGCCCTCCTAGGATTAACGGGGACTTCCAAAAGAGCCTTCAATTAATATAAATATATAATCTTTCAATGTATATTATCTATAGTTGATCCAAACAATAAATCTTAATTTTTCTAGGTTCTCTCCCCCCTCTCTCTCATTCTCACTGCCACTGCTAGTTTTGTTCTCTCTCTCCCCCTCTCCCCCTCCCCCTCTCCCTGTTCACCCTCACTAGCACTGGCCACCTCATCCACCCTCACCAGCGCCAGCTGCCGACTCCTTCCTCCCTGTGTGGCCACCTTGAATGACTATTTCTTACAAGAGTTTCTTATAGGAGTGAAATAAAACTAAAGAAAGAAAGAATAATGTTTGGCAAGATGACCCTCACAATTTAGGCTACCGATCTAAACACGATCGATGCCAAGCAATCGTTGAACTGAACTTCGAATTATTATCAACCGTGCCAATGTCCGATTGACCTGATCATGAAGATTAATTTCAACAATCAAGAACAAAGTAAAAGAAATCTGAAATTGTAAATATAATTAAAATATTGATGCAGGGTTCAAAAGCACGGTTTTGCTATAAATCTAGTTGAACAAGAGAATACCAAATAATTTCACTAAAAAAACTACAACTAAACAAAACCCAAATCTCAAGAGGGAGCTCGGCTAACTTAAATAACTATCTAAAGGGGGTGTGGCCAGGAGGTGGATACGGACACAGACTCCTCTTGGGCCTTCCTATTATATGGATCGAAACCCAATTAGTATAAATAGCGCAAAACATTTCTTTGATGATTGTGATATGTAAACAATGAATTTGAAGGGGGAGCCAAATCCGTTGTAAAGGTCTGGTCGTAAGCTTTCAATCAAGTACTCGCACACCTCCAGCGGACTCATTATGTGAAAGTTATGATCTTTTTAATTCAGAGCTGCCAGGCTAATTTTGAATTGGGCTCGAATTGAAGCAGGATTAGCCTGAACTCGTTGTAGTTGTAGTGCTGCTCTCCTCACCATGATTCTTAAGTAGAATAACATCGCATGACTTAGGTAGTAATCCGTCCTCAATATGAAAATTATCAACTCCTTGAAACGAACTCACCTGATAATTCAATTGTTGTGTGTATCCAAGAAAGTGATATCCTTATTATCTTGTAATGGGTCTGACAGCTCAGACCCATGTGGCGGCCTCATGTGTCCTCATTTTCCATTTCACTCGTGCATGAGTCTACCATGTGGGCTCACACTATCAGACCTGTTATAAAAATGATTAATTCTAAAACATGTAGTTTTGTGATACAAATTCTCTTAAAATCTATAGTTTTGTGAAATAAAAGTTAAAACCTGTAGTTTTTTTGATAATGTGCAAAATAAATATGTAGTTTTGTGAAATTTACTTTTTGCTATGCCAACAAATGGCGTGATTTTAATTACATTGTGGCGTGAAATTAAAGCTTCTAGTTAGGGCTAGATCGTCTGATTACCGACTAGAAGGGCAAGTATTTAGTCAAGGACTGAGAAGCCTTCATCTACCTCATGTAAAATATATCTTGTCTATCTTATCCAGTTGAATTCTTGTTATGTTTACATCTACTGTTCTTTCGTTCTCAATTGTTTTACTGCAGTGTTCTCATCGTTGATCATTACACCAGCCGGCCCCATCATCCCTACATCAGCCGGCCGCACCGGCCGGCCTACCTCCAACTACCGGGCCAGCTCCCGCCCCAACCCTGCACCAGCTGGTCCAGTCATCCTATCGACTGGACCGTACATCATGGTCACTAGATAGTATAGTGCGCTACGAAGCGTCGTGCAAATCTTACTTTGAAGTTTTTTGTGGCAAAAGTGGTAGAAGAATTTAACTGTAATTTTAAATATTTCGAGTTTAAAGAACCGGCGCCCGTGTCAAATTTATGAAGCCATTGTTTTTTTTGTTAAATATATACTCGGACCTAAATATAATTTTAAATCTTTTGGGTTTAAAGAACAGACATCTGGGAGGGCCTAAACGTAATTTTAAATCTTTTGGGTTTAAAGAACTAGTGCCCGTGTTGATTTTACGGAACCACAGGTTTTTTTCGAAAATAACTAGACCTAAATGTAATTTTAAATCTTTCGGGTTTAAAGAACCGGTGTCCGAGTTGAATTTGTAGAACTACGGGGTCTTTTTTGCAAAATAATCGGCGCCAGGGGATTTTTTTGCAAAATAACCAGACCTAAATGTAATTTTAGATCTTTCGGATTTAAAGAATCAGCGCCCGAATTGAATTTGCCGAACTACGTAGCCCTCTTTGCAAAATAACTGGTGGAAGGATTTGCGATTTCAGATTTTCTGGAGGTTTTTTTTGCAAAAAATGTACATTGAGGCCTAGGAGCTCTCCAAATCTTCTAGGCATAAGATATACTAGATAAGGACCCGCGCTACGCCGCGGCGTATGAAATTTGTGTGAATTCTGAGAGTTTAACATAGAAAACATGGATCAATACATAATCTTTGAAAGTTATTGAACTATATTCAGAAATTTTTGAAGATCAATTATGAACTCTGAACAGTATGTCAGGGAAAACTGCTTTTAAGATTGCTTAGAAAAAATCCATTAAGAGGTTCATATACTCCCATTATCGTCACACTATACTACAGGAAAGGCATATTATTATAGCATAGCAGTATTTTGTTTGCATTGAACAACCTATAGCTCAACAGCTAGAAACATGAAAGTCGTCTTGATCATCATTTGTATTTAAGAGTTTAGGCTAATAGTTCACACTACACTGAGAAGGAAACAAAGAAAAGCTGAAAGCACCAGCTGGGCAAAAACTCAAACCATTACGGAACATTAAGGTATGGATGTGATTACATAACTTCAAAATTTCAAATGGAACAATGATATCAACTTCAATCTAACACAGGTTAAGTCATTCGACAAATAAGAGACAATAGGGTATATCATTTATGCTACTCCAGACATAGTACATTCGTTTCTAGGACATAACTTGCTGGACTGGAATAAGCATTTCCCTGAAAAAAATCATGATTTAAGGCAGCACATTAGATTACACAGCAAATCTGATAATATTGGGTACATTTTCATAAGCATTAGCAAGACAACGATAGCAATGAATAGGGGGCATATTAGAATCACTGAAGTCCAAACAGAACATAAAACTTTTTGCAGGAAGCTAGGAACTGCATTAACTCTGCTAATATTTCAAACTTACACCATCCCTTTTATTCTGTGAGTCCCTGTATGATACAATTTCAGAGAAATCAAAACCTTTTCGCTGAAAGGAAGCTTGCACAGATTAAACTCCAAATATTTTCATATTTAGAACAGCAGTACAAAATCTAGCTGCACCACTATATCCCAATATTTAAAGGCGTTTTTTTTCATTTTTTTCCCTGCTCATTCAACATGAATCCTTGTGGCCTGCCACGCTCCTCTTGCCAAATCACCCCGCAATACAAAACTTTAACATGCTAAATTTTGTAGCTCACACACTCCTGGTCTCCTGGATGATCACCCGAACTCCCACCTGCTTGCCTTTGCAGCATCACAATTCTTTTTTCTGGTTACTTTACCAAGGGTAAATTGGTGAATACTGAATAGATTGTTGGCTACCAGCATTTCTTAATATATGCTAGTTCCCAATATATAGCGCCAAAGCCAAATCATTTTATCTTTTCTGATAGTGAAGCCTAAATATCAGAGATATGTTTTGTAATGATAACAATGATGGATATATTACAGCCAATTTTCCCAAGCTAAAGAACCAACACATGTTAACACTGGTCTACGATTTAGGTTTTCAATAATCGGCTGCTCAATTAGAAAGATTCGCGACACAAGCATAGCTTAGCGAAACCAAGATTTCGAGAGTGACTGCATTAGTAATATCCTATAGAGCTTGTAATTTCCACAACACACCCACAGACTACATGCCCACCCGTAATACACAGGTCATGTTGCCTATAGTTAATCTTGAATTTTTATCTATTGACGTGTAGAGTGCTAAAAAAATACCCACATGTGAGTCTACCTACAATTTAAGCGCATCATGCATATTGATCCACTTAGCAGCTGCGCATACAATCTCATGAATGACAACACTGAGCATATAGGAAGGTTTCAATCAAAAGATCATATTTTTATTGTATAAAATCTTCATGTTGATTCCAAATTTGTCACAGATGGGAATCATCGGCGTTGCCATGAAGATGAGTAAACATAATTAGCAAGATAGCAAGGTCACGATCAAGACATACCAGGTGCTCTGGCTTGTGCGGCTCCCGAGGTGACGACCAAAGAAGAGGAGGAGAAAGAAAGGCGCTCTCAAATGCATCGTGTGACGGTCTCCTTGCTTACCTGCCATGGAAATTATGATAACGGTTTAATAATCAAATTAATTAACTTGAACCAGAAACAACAGAAAAAGAAAAAGAAAGGGTGGAATCGGCCTCGGGACAATCGACTCGCCTCGCTATATAGTCAGTCCGCTCCAAATCCAAAAATCAGAAGACAAAGACGATGATTCATGCAACCAAGAAACAGTTGGACCAGCTAATCGGTAGATAAACCGATCGAATCCAGCAGGCAGGGCAACAGAGCCAACCCCTCTTCAACAGATCAATGGTGCCAGTTGCTGCTAATTATGTTTAGTCATCTTCATGGAACAGAGCCAACTCTTCTTCAACAGATCAATGGTGCCACTATACTGACATGAATATACAAAGCAATACTTTTATGGATCCAAGAAATACTACCATCCCCTCTGGAAAATTGTGCAAGCTAATTCCTGCAGCTCATAATAAGTATCATGTTTAGTGGAATCTATAAGTCTAATTTCCGCAAATTCCTGGACAACTTGTTCAAAGTCTATTATAAGTCCAGAAAACCACAAAAAAAGAGCAAAATGCCTGCTGTTATGAAGCTACTCAAAGAACATCAAAACTAAGTAACCATCAATCTGTCTATCCTATAAACCACTTCTTAAACACATGACTAAGATTGTAAAGCAAAAATTGCAGGCAGTATGCACTGTAGTGTTTTTAGTATAAGATACATAAGTGATTGCAATGTCAAACTATTAAGCTAACATGAGCCAAAAAGGGTCACTATCTCTAGTCTTGCCAAGTGAAGCACTCGTGCTCATCATATTCCAAATCCTCTGATTATGAATGTGTTCCTACGCTGTATGATATAGAAAGAAAAGAAGAATGAATAATCTTGTGCGATCTCGCATCTTTTTAGTAGACTCTTCGAGCTGCCTGCTCTGGCGATTGCCATCCTTGATTTTGTGCAGTTTATGGAACCCATTGCTGCAGAGAAATAGTTAATCAATTAGAACGGCAAACCGCCCACAGGAGATATCAGTCACATCATCAAAGAACGTTTCGGGGATGGCAATATCAAAATGGAAACAGGGCGAGTAGGCAGCAAAGCGTCAACAAGTATACATCCACCAAAGCACGCACTCCAAAAGGTTCAAATTTCCATTTCCTAAATCGTTCATCTGGAGGTCGTAAAGAAGATAAGTTGGAAAAAATGTGAAGGAACCGTCTTGTTTCAAAACCACCCAGAAAGCTGACCTCAAAATTGAGCATGATTATTGCTTACAAAAACCAATCACATTATTATGCTTACAAAAACTAACAACATACGAAAACAAAGAACAACAACCTTGACCAACTTGTGCTTCATCCTCTCATCCAGATGCTTATACGCCCCAAAACCCAACTTCCAACAGAGTAGAGAAATCAGAAGTTAAAACTCCAAAAATGCAGCATCAGAAGAGGAAGATAGCCGACTCCACCCTATTAACAATCAATGTAACACCTTAGAAATGTAATTGGTTATCACTGACATCACAAGAAAAAAACTTGAGTGGCTAACAAGGCAGAAGAAAAGAGACCTTCTAGCAATCTCTTGGTATGTAGTCGTGATTATAAAATCAGCATTGCTCATAACGATCGTATTAGCTGTGAATTGGCAAGGGAAATGAAACCATCAGTTCATAACATACATGTCAAGTTAGACACCGTCGTTAAAGGAACACATTACCCATAAATCATCGATACGGTCTTGAATTTCTGTAATTACTCTGTAGAAAACGGTAATCATAGTGAATAAAAAAGCAATTTATGCAGGCTACATATCTAAAAATAGCTAAATCAACATTAAGTTTATATAGTAACCTGCTCTCTTTATTAATCTACTGCACTTCTAACATCAGTTGTGATTACTTAAGCAGCACTGAAAGAATACAACAAAAGTCCAAGTGAAAATCACAGAAAAGTAGAGATGGATTGTGTCTGTAAGACAGGAACTTTACTCTCTTCGATCTCCTATAGGAAAAACCAATTTAGAAATATAACCTCAGCAATATAAGGTAGCACATGTGTATATGGTAACTGAACTTGAAGACATATAAAAAAGAAAGGAACAAGAACAACACACATCTCGATCGCTGCTCAGTTCGTGAAGTGTAGAGAAAATCTGAAACTGCTTCTCAAGGAAATTATGAAATGGGGTGCCAAATGGGTCAAGCTTCTCTGAAAAGAATGATGCTAGTCTGATTGCTCAAAACGTGCAAGCTGTGGAATGGAAAAATGACAGAACAAAACCTAAAGCTTGAGCGTAGCAAAACCACACAGTTCCCTAGAAATTGTGGCAGACACTCAAAATTGCTACAGCTCAAGATAACAATTTTCTCTGGTCTCTCGAATTTAGGCAGATTAATCTATAGAGACAAATGCTACAAAATTAGAGAAATAACAGCAGTAAAATCATGACATGGACCCAAATAAATCTGCTTAAAGTAGTCAATAAGATACAAATCCTAGATAGCATCCAAGCCAAAAACAAAGCAGGAGAATGAAGCACAAAACAAGTGTTGTAGCTTATCTTAACTGGTAGGTCACGTGATTATCATGTCATTTCACTGCAACTATGCTCAGTTGCTTGAATGAAAACTTCTATCTATTTAGTTCCTTATTTATATGTGAATATACATTTTCTCGAAATCTAAAACTCAATCTTTTTTTGACAGTACTCAACCTGTTTTTGCCAATCCACGAGGCGCTTGGACGGCGGGCGCCTGAAACCGAAGAAAAACATCTAGTAAAACCACTTATATTAGAAGCTAATTCAAGCATGAGTATGGAACAAAACCAAAGTCTTGGAGGACAGCATCAGCAGCACAAAATGAATCTTAGCACAACTACTACACAAAAGTCAGAACAGGTCAAGCATCTTTGAAATGTAAAGGTTCAATGCAGATTCAAAACATGTCTTGGCTCATTTTAACTTCAGTTAAGTTATACATGTTGTTTGTATACATCGAAAAAAGAATAGAGATTAAAGCTGATAATAGCGTAATCAGAACCACGACAACAAGTGAAGTAGCAACCATTTGCATTACAGAAATAAAGAAGGTATAAGTTGCCACTCGCCACATTTGATTTTGTGTACTGAACCCCAAAAAATTGCAGAATCAGGATGCATTGGACCAAATTATTGTATTTTTTGTGAAAGATATCTCATTGTGTCAAGAATAGCACGCTGACCTGTTTGATTCAACAAAAGAGAAACTAAACCTCCTGGCATGAACATCTGGAGTGATATATACAATATACTGTGGAAAACAAATATAGCTGCAACAGATAACTGTAGGGCTTTACTTTCTCGTCTATCATTATAAAACAAATTCCATGTTCATCCTTGCCACACGGACCAGCTCTTCCACTCATCTATGAAAATGAATATGAAATTACAGTAAGACAGGCTTGTACGCTCTATTCCTCTTGCTAGGTCTATCTTTATGCATGACCTGCACTGTATATATAAATTAAGATTTACCTGTATGTAGTCTCCAGAATCGATATAGCGGTCGGTACCATCATCCCAATTTTTGACAGATGTGAAGGCAACCGCTTTTGCGCATATATCCAAATTTCCATTGTAAATCGAGAAAAAAAGATCATGCATCAATCTAAAGAATCGAAGGTATGCAGCAGAAAGTGCAAAACATCAGTTCTAACTATCCCTAGTTCAAAGACAAAAAAAGGTCCATTTGAGAAATGTAACTCTAGACACATGTGAAGGCACGAAAACAAGTTTAAGTGGAATAATCAGGTTAAAGAACACACTGTGCTAGTAGCACTAGCAAAGAGAGCTTCGACAAGGCGTGCTTGGAAGAGCAATTCTACCCGCTCCTTAATTATTGGAAGTAGTCTAGAATGGTGTACCGCAATACCCTGTATAAGAATAGGCAACATCAACTCTATAACAGGTAAACTTCTATCTTGTTCGCTTAAATAGAAAACAGCACTATAGGAAATTTGCTTGATGCCATCCTTTTCTTCTTTTGGCCATTTAATTTTTGTGTAGCACAAAGTGACTTAGCAAACATAATGAAGTGGGATCCTTATATGCGAGAAAGTAAAATGATTAACTCGATAATAAAGTATACCGAAGAAATTACCTGTCTATGTTCTCACCAAGCCATAAACCACGTCTGTCAACGGGAAACGGGGCGAAATGTGGAAATTACTTGTCTATGTTCTCCCTTAGCAGCCAGCACCAACACTTACTAACGGGAAACATGGAGAAAAGGAGTAATAATTTCAAAAATTCATAAACAAAGAAAAATGGTATATCCACAACTAATGAATAAGGACAGATGAGAAGCACACTATGCATGATTTGAGGGTAATAAAACTAATATAGAATTGAATTCATCAACACATATCCCACTAATGCATTAACAGCTAATGTAAGTTTAAGAAATAAATAGGCAAAGAGTAAGCACGTAAAAACGCACAATGCATAACTAAATCGATATATGAGTAATCTACAATTAGGTACTAAGCTATTACATGGTCGGATACTAAAAGTAGCCAAAATCATAAAGTATCTGGGAAACTAATTGACAATAGGACCTAACAAACTTCCATATCATTTTCAGATTCAAATAATTTTTTGAAAAAAATCAAAGGTCAGTGTGGCATCCTATGAGCAACAGTTTAATCATTCCTTACCTGTAACGATGAAACCTCATCGCAAATGAAACAACGGGAGAAATATTTAGCGAGGAACGGTTGAGCAAGATGTACAATTGTTGTCTTATAACTCTAATGACTTGAGCCACAGGGCAAAACGAAAGAAACAAAGAAGCTAGATCTCTGTGATGGTAAAGCCAAAATTCCCAATACCCGAATTCAGTCAATTACTTCCAGGAAGGAAAAGAAAACTCCTTCAAACAATCCAAGTAAGAGTAATTGAAGCTTTTTTTTTGTCGCCATTTACTTTGCAAAGGAAGGAAGGAAGGAAGTAAAGTCCAAGTATCCTTCTCCTTGCTTCACAAGAAAAATAAAGCGCAAACAATTGGACAACATCCTAATAATGTAAGACTAATTAAAAGCAGCATTAAAGACCAGAAAGGAGAAACTAACACACCCCATTATCTGAAGGATGGCTTGGCATTAATTATTTAGGGACAACATCGAATAACGAAGAAGCTAGATACGATGCGACCATGAGTTTGCATTATATAAAACAGCAAGAATATCATTGAGCACACGAGCGAAAATAGGGATAGAAACTGAACCTGCTGAGCCACAGGAAGTTCTTGAATTGGTTTATCTAGGACAATTTGACGTTGGAAAGCAGTATAGGACAACCAGGAAGGCTGAGCGATTTCACAATTCTGCACCAACGATGATAGCAAGCACCTCATCCCCGATCAGAGTATATAACCTGGATAGGGATCCAAGCTAGGCGGATAAACCACGATGTAATTCCAAACAAGAACTATAGAAAAGATACATCTAGCATACATAAGAGATAACTGAACATGATTATAGAAACCAAAAAGTTGCAAACCTCGCAAATTATCTAACAGAAGTATAAGTCAAGGATAGAACTGCAGAAGAAAAATACAAAAGATATGTCTAGCATACAAAAGAGATCATTGAACATGATTATAGAAACCAAAAAGCTGCAAACCTCGCAAATTATCTAGTCAAGGATAGAACTGCAGAAGAAAAATACAGAAGTTAGGGAACATAAAAAAAATCTAAAGAACACAAATCTTGCTCTCACCTTGTTCATCTTATATGTGCATCAAGCTAGGAAAACAGGATGTACCTTAGTATCGAACAGGTTTCCAATTCAGAGAGGTAACTTTCACAATCCACATAAGGAAAATTCAAGTTAATTCCCAACAGTATCATTCGGTTCCCTGCTTTTGTCGAATACCAACTTTTTTATCTCATACGCAACAATTGTAGCCCACAATACTTACGATCTACATTTCATGATTATAGATAAATAATCGGTAAAAGGAAAGGAGTAAATTGTATGAAGCACTGAGTAGGTCGCGAAAAACAATATCATTTTGTTATGTATTAATTGGGCAATGCCAAATCTACATCCACCAGAATGCAATGTATATTTCTTAAAGTTCATTTATTGAGTAATAAGACTAAAACTATTAGGCAAATAACTGTATGGCTAACATCAACCAAGCGTAGGTAAAGGCCAGCTCAGAAACAACATGATGATAAGCCTACACACAGGAAATGCAAGCAACAGGCAGAGGTAACAGGAAAAAGAAAAACACAACGACTAAGGACAGGTACATGCATAAGATGGAAATTGCAGAGCATAAAGAGAGCAACAATCGTAATATCAAGCACAGCACAGAGTAAAATAAGGGCAATCGACACACAATAGGTTCGTCGTCTGGCCAACCTAAACGAAACGCGCAGACCATAAACAAGTATGCGTGCATAAGATGGAAATTGCAGAGCATAAGAATCGTAAACTAAGGTAAGAGTAACAATGCTGACGAAGAAGGCAGGCATCGGCCGAAAGATCTGCCGCAAAGCGCGATCCACAGATTGAGTCGACGAAGGGGAAAAAATCACAGCGGAGAGGTCGAGCACACGGAGCAATCTCGATCGCCTGGGAACGGATGAAGGGCGACGCAACGAGGAAGGGCGATGGCCGGCCTGGGCCAAAGGCCGGCACGATCAACCAATCACCGACGGAAGAGACGCACCGGGCGAAGGAACGGACGGCCGATAGATCGGCAGCTCCGACTTGATTCAGGGCGAGCTGGGCCAAGACGGCACGAGGGCGAGGAGAGGACGCAAGGGCGTGGGGGAGGTCCCTGCGAGCAAGCGGAGGAGGTGAGGGACGGGGCGAGGCCGGACCGTCAGAGTAGGTGCAGGCGCAGGACCAGGGGGGCGGCGGATCTCACGAAGCCGAGAAAACGAAAAGAGGGAGGCGTGGAAGAGCAAGCACTAGGTTTTTGGTACGGGAGTCGGAGGGCCGATCTGGGCCGTTCACTGCGATCCGTCCGATCCGCTAGCTACACAACGCTCCTGAGCGCAGGATCCTGATCGGACGGGGGTCAAAATTCGGGTGACGTGGCATGGCTGAGGAGGCCCCAATTCTCTCGGCTTTAATAGATTAGTTATACTAGATAGCATAGCGTACTATGCCACGCCGCGCAAATCCCACTCCAGAGTTTTTTTGTTGTAAAAATGGTAGAAGGACCTAAATGTAATTTTAAATATTTTAGGCTTAAAGAACTGGCGCCCGTGTTAAATTTGCAGAATCATTGGTTTTTTTGCAAAATACCCTAACCTAAATATAATTTTAAATCTTTTGGGTTTAAAGAACTGGCGCTTGGGAGGACTTAAACATAATTTTAAATCTTTCAGGTTTAAAGAATCGACGCCCGTGTCAATTTTGTGGAACCATGGGATTTTTTAGCAAAATAATTAGACCTAAATGTAATTTTAAATTTTTTGGGTTTAAAGAACTAGCGCCCGGCTTGAATTTGCGGAACCACGGGTTTTTTTTTGCGAAATAACCGGTGAAAAGACCTGTTCGCGATTTAAATCTTTCGGGTTTAAAAAACCAGCACCTGTGTCGAATTTGCAGAACCACGAGGTCCTTTCTGAAAAATAACCGTGGAAGGACCTGTTCACGATTTCAAAATTTCCAAAGGGTTTTTTTTGCAAAAAAGGGTACTTAGACTGCATTTAAAAAACCACGATAACCAGATTGTGCCGCCATCTTCACCTCTCCAATCCCGGCAAAAAGAGGAAATCACAAAGGCTTTCGGTTAGGGGTGGAAAACGAGCCAGTTGAGCTTTTTTTCGAGTTTTCTTCGACACTGATTTATTCTTATTTATTATAGTCTCCTGTATTGTTTGAGACCCAACTTCGAACCGAGCCTAACGACGAGCCTAACGAGTCGAGCTGAAGTTGACCCTTGTTCCAAATCAACTAATTTTTATTTTAAAAAAAATAAATATAATCGGAGCAATTTTGAAATGAGCCACCAAACCAGCTCAACGAGCTTTTTTTTCCAGCCCTACTTTCGGTCCAGCACTTGTGCTTGTTGAGGGTAAATGGGTAAGGGATGATGGCGATGCTGCACCGAAAAAGGAGGAAGCCAGATTGGGCGCTCCAAGTACAGGGCGCAGTTTACAACAAGGCCACAGCGAGGAAAGCAATTAAAATACCTCGGCGGCGAGGTGATTGCCTTTGTAGTTTCAGAAGAGGTATCCAGTCCGGCGACAAATTAAAATTGCACATCACTTGCCTCCATCCCCTGGTGAGGAGAGTTCCGAAGAAGCCAATGCCCCTTGGGTGCGTTACGTAGTAGACCTCAAGCACATAAACGCAAATCTAGAGGAAACCCTTGCCGAAGCGCGTATGGATATCTTGCGAGCTGAGCGATAAATTGGAGACGCTTAGGAAGGCCTTCGCCTCTACGCTTAAGAGGTCTGCTAAGGCTACGGGGCATCTCGACGTGTTTGAGATGTAGTCATCATTTAGTTTTTCCTGTTGATAGTCGTGCATTCAATTTCTTGCTTCAGCGTGTTCTCTTATTTAGAATAAATTTGCATAGTTTATTTTCGTGCAAATAAATTGTAACGTGTTTATTCTTGCAATGAATAAAGTTTTTTGAGCCGTTGAATAAATTATGTTTTGTCTTGTTTAAGATAATGAAAGATTTTGCTTCCGGCCTCTGCATCTAGAAATGCACATAACTAATCAATTATTACACACTAACTGCCAAATTGCTGTCAAAACAGAAATAAAATAGTTGCAACAAGCCATAGGAAAAATAAGACATAAGTTCTCAATCCATACACAGCCTGTTACTAAATCTCTATCTATACCCGATGAAGAAATCCCTGATCACAATCTCCAGCAATCTGCAACCCAATGGCACCATATCTCAGGCCTTCATAAGTTGCAGCACATACCACAAACACAACTAATTAGTGAAAATGTAGATAACCTGTAATAGATTAGATATTTTTTTTACCAAAAAATCAATTATGCGATAACCTGTAACAGATTAGATATTTTTAATCAAAAAATCAATTATGCTTCGTCCTGAATTTTGTATTTTAATGTTTGCATGCAATTAAATATTGTTGCGAGGAGAATTTGAGTAATAATTTAGCATCCTCATGTTTTCATCCTAGCGTTGTACTCGCATTTTAAAAACTCCACTCAAAAACCCAATGGAAGAAAAGAGATGGAGAAAAGAGTACATTGTACTCGCACTTTATGTTGCACTAGTTGCCTCATTAAAAACATTTATGTGAGAAAACTTCAATAAAACTCACTAAGGGAAAAGGTGTACAATTTATAATCTTTTGGATTTATATTAGGATCTTCTGGATTATAATAAGGGTTATAGTTCAAAGATTTACCCTCCCTAAACTTTGCATGTCTCTAAGTCGTCTCATTCCGATGCCATTAACACATCTTTGGAATATAGATTTAGGCAAGGACTTAGTGAATAAATCTGCAAGATTTTCACATGACTTAGTTTGTAAAATCTTTATCTCACCGTTCTTTTAGAGTTCGTGGGGATAGAAAAGCTTAAGAGCAATATGCTTCGTGATATTGCTTTTCACATAACCCATTTGGAAGACCATGTGGAGGTCTATCCTTGTGTGTCACTACTACAGAATAGGTCATCACTGCCGGTTCGTCCACGCCATTACTGCCGGTTATGGGCGCCGGCAGTGATTGGTCGGCAGTGATACTCGGGGTTATCACTACCGCATAGGAACCGGCAAGGATAATAGATATCACCGCCGTTCATTATACAACCGCAAGTGATATTCGATTATCTCTGCCGGTTTACACTAGAATCCGGCAAGGATACTCGATTATCTCGCCGGTTCAAAATAGAATCCGCAAGGATATATGTATTCTCTGCCGCTTATACGAAGAACCGACAAGGATTCAGAGATCATCACTGCCTTCGGATGAACCGGCAAGGATAATTTCAGCTGAATTTTGTAGATGTATTATAGATTATTTACCTTATAAGAGAGTTCAAATTCAATACATATGAGGATTTACAAAAACTTACAAAAAGAGTTTTTGTAAGTCCTCATATGTATTGAATTTGAACCTCGCAATTTTATACATAGGTAGAGTAATCTATGAAGTACATCTACAAATTTTTTCGTAGTTTTCGTGACTTTTATTAGTTGGTGTGCACGATGTGTACACGGAAGGCCTGTGTGCACATGATATGTTGCCTTCAAATATATAGTATATGAAGCGCCGTTAGATCATAATTAAAATATATTAAAGCATCACAATATTTAGTTTTTTACAATTAATAGTCTGCTCACAAATGTAGTGTGAGTACATCTCGCTCACTTTAGATCGAAGCTTTAAGTCAGGAACTCGCCTTTGGATCGATGACATGTTCGCCAATGAATCCAAATGATATGCTCTTGAATTGCTAAAATTTCTTTCGACAAGAATCGATTGGTTCTCACTTTGGAGCGCCATTATTGAAGAAAAGAGAAATTTAATTAATGATGATAGATGTTAAATGAAAGAAAAGTAGGCATGAATGTGTAATTATATACCATGTCTTCGTTATAGCCGACACTCTTCGTGACAATTGCATGTAAATTTGTACATACGTAGTATGCGATAAACTATTTCCGGTCCTGCCTCATGCATGGAAAGTCTGTTATTACATTGAAAGTTGTCTCAGAGGGAAGATGCGGACCACCTTTCTTGCAATACCGTGTGAATGCGCCAGAATGATTTTAAATAGTAATTAACCTTAAATACAATAGAATAAAATATTACTAGAGCAATAACGCAACGATCGAAGTTTACTGCTCATCATCTTCCAAAAATTATGTTCATACTCACGAAGATCTTTTCTCAACGAGTCCAAGACATAAACCCCGCTAGCTTCTAACTCGATGACGAGGAGGACCCAAAGGATAACTAGACATATATGTTCACACACCTATTAGTCCCACACCGTGTCACGCAAAAATAGTAAAACAATATTAGAAGTAGGGTAATACGATCGAAAGTTATAGGGTACAAGTACGGAGGTTTTCTTTCTCACTTGAAGAAAGTCTTAAATAAATACTCTTCAACAAACTTTGGGTTATCACGACGAGTGTCTCGTTGACAAGCCCCTGATCGAGAAATCCTAAATCTTCATTCTTTTTTTTTGCACATAATCAGATTCCATTCTACATATGTAAAAAGAAGTTAGACATACAATTGAACGGTAGAAGAATATACAATAATATAAATAGAGACTTACAAAGTCCACACCGACCAAAGGACGCGCCCAGAGCATCCGCCCAGACAACATATACAATTCGCAGAACTCTAACTGTAACATGCCATCCCCATTGTGAAAATCCGAATCTTTGTATTTCATCGATTGCCCACATACCCTCTTGGCATCGCCGCATGTAATAATCGATGGACGCGCCGCAATTTTGTTGTTAGGTTCTCTAAATCTTTTGGGGAGCTATCGGCTGCCCTTAATGTACTTCCATTTAGACCTAGGTCGAATTACGACGTTGTTCAAGAAGATCTTTTTGAGCTTGCGACATCGACGCCAAAGACTAGCCATCTTCAAGTTTTGCTTTCGAGATGCGCCGAGTCCCACATTTCAAGGTTGAAGCCCGCCTGCCTCTTTGGCTTTTGCCATACTCAAGAAAAACTCCTGCAAGATTAGCATCGACTTTAGTCTTCTCGTGATGGCACCTTTTGAAGTGAGATGTTACCTCGCCTTCGCTTGTTTCTTTATGCTTCTTCTTCACCATATCGCCGTAATTTCTTCCGAGGTCAGGCCGCTTTCACAGATGACCGAGATTTGGTACAAGACGATGCGACTTCCGAGATGGTGCCGATGTTTGACTCTTCTTATGTGCCTACCGAGGAGTTGGACTTTTCTCGGTGGTGCCGAGGAGGAGTTGGACTTTTTCCGATGGTGCCGCGAGGACTTGGACTTTTCTCGGCCGGTGCCGCGGAGGAGTTGGTCCTTTGTGGATGGTGCCATGAGGAGTTGGACTTGTCCTAACTGGTGCCGCATGAGGAGTTGCACTTTTCGAGGCGCATGTGTCCGCGGTGGAGAGTGCGGCTCATCATCATCGCTGCCGTTGTCGGCCTCATCGTCCGAAATAACATAATCAAGCTCTTGCGCCACGCGAGGAAGCCATGCACGCTTTCTCCAAGTTTGTTTTTTCCGCCCTCGCCGAATCTCTACCTCCATTTTGCGATATTGTCGGACTACACCGTTTACTTCGACCTGGTGAATCCCAAATGTATTGGGCGGCAGCAGTAACCCGCGAGGAGGCACATGGCCAAGCCCCGCCATCACCACCTTGATGGTAATGCCATGTGCGGACAAATGCAGCTTGCACGGTGTCGGTTCTGTGATGTCATCCATCGAAAATGGAGTCGATGTTTCCCGAATCGCTATGACGCCAAGTACCGCTCTTAAGAACACCGTGGATCGAGGCTCGAGGGTCACATCGAGTGGCGGTCGTGAGTGAGAGCTTTTTATCGCTTGCTCCATTAACTTGATCCACCGCTCTTCTTCCTCTAACGCCTTGACACAAAGATCTTGTATTTGACTTTGCGCTCATATTCTCCTATTCTTTTCGCCGCTTGTACAAAAATACGCCATCCGGGAAGCCTTCTTTCCACGGCACCAAACCAACTCCTAAAAGCGCCAGATGCTCTCTCGTTACAGTGGCAACAAATACCATCATTCTCCTTCAGGATGAAAAGCCCTTGGGAAGACTCCACGTGAGCATCCGATATTTTCTCGACACCTCCCGGCTCTATCGCCTCCGGCTCAAGCCGCCATCTTCTCGAGACAGAAGTCCCTCCCAAGCAACCAAGGCTTTGATCGTGCAATGAACTCGCCGTCGCAGAGTAACGCCTTTGAGGGTTAGCTCTTGTTCGCGCCTATCCCACGCAGTATTTTCTTCACGAGCCACCAAAGGCCTAGTGTGTGAGGTGGATATTCTTATCCGCTTGCCTTTGTTCTTCCGACCACCGTCGGGCTTCTTCGAATTCTCAGACTCCACAAAGTCCTTCCAAAATTCTCTTATCTTTGGAAACATGTTAAAATTTGGCGTGACATTCTTCTTCACATAGGTCTTATTCAATTGAGTCTTCCAATTCTTCCAAAGATGTGCACATGATACCTAGTGCACGCTTTTGCAACCAACTCAACCCTTGGGGAAATGGAATACTTGTTTTAGCTTGCCCCATAGCGAGTCCTTCAGTCATCGAACAACCCATCGATCACCTTCGGCCGGTCCATGATCTATAGATGATGGGCACGTTATCCCTAGCAAGTACTCCGCAGTCGTCTCCAGACGGCTAACGCCGACTCGGTATAGCAGTTCCCCGACTTCCGAGAGCCGGAGTATGTTGTGAACGCCTTCGGATCTTGTTCGGCCACGACCTGCAATGGCTTTGTTCACCCGACGCTTGAGCCTACAATTGATCTTGTTATTAGTCGATGACCCTACAATATTTTGGGATTCACAACGACTAATACTTTACCTCGCCCATGTTAGTCGCGGCCACCTTGGTCCATGGCAAGGGCGCCACCTTGGCCCATAGCAGGGCGCCGCTTGGTCCATGGTCAGGGCCAGTTGCTCCATATCAATATCCTCAGAGGTCCAAGTAGCCACTTGGGCTACCCACTCCTACTGCCTATATTCGAGGGCCGAACTCCTCCGCACTTGTCCCCGATTCGAGGCCATTCCTAACAATCCAAAATATGCACATGTAACTTTAAAATGATACTTATACATGAGAAAAAATCACATGATACATATACATCTCAAATGAAAAAATAATATGAAAAATTCATATATTCTTAAGAATATATTCCACACTAAAATGATTTTTAGTTCATTTTTTTCAATCTTTTTTTTTTTAATGAAAATTTCATGTTCTATAATATGAAGATATAGAACATGAAATTTTTCATTGGAAAAGTTGGACACGCAGACTCCATGATCAATGAAGAAGAGGAGCGGAGGAAACCTATAGACAAGTGGTACGCGAAAGAAGATAAAGAACTAAGTCCTAAGTCCATTTCTGCTTAGCATGTCTCCTCATGGCTTCCTTCTCTGTAACGGACGCCTCGTGACATCCATGCTTTTGAACTTGCAGGGCTTATTTTTTTAAACACATACATTTTTGGTCAACAAAATATACATACACATAAAATTAGAATCAAATTATTATATATCGAGAGTTACAAACAAGAGAAAATTCTAGCAAGTTTAAACTCTATAAACTTGTCGACTTTTCTTTTTGTAACTCTTGGTATATAATGAATCTTGAAATTTCATACAACCGCTACTATTACAATTAGTGGCACAACTATTAACTAAATGAACTACAACTACTTACTATTACAATTAGTGGCACAAAACAAATATTTACAACACATGTATACATCTTTACTTAAACAAATATTTACAACACATGTATACATCTTACAAGAAGTTATACAAAGCACCAAATTGAAGTTTACTTTTGGCGCAATATAAATAACCACAGAGAAAATGATCAAAACAAAGACATGTGCAGATGTGAATTCACAAGGCAACTAGCATAAAGCTCAACTTGTTTAATTTGAGTGTTCTCAGATGTCGGGTTGCCCAAAGGCCCTCCTCGCCACAAGGGACGAGTAATAGACTAATTTGTGACAACCTTACCTTAGTTATTGATTAATTCCCAAATAAGTAAATTAATTCAGATTAATATATCAAGAGAGTTAACCAAAAGATCAAACACAAATGCCCAAAAACTAAATGATTAACAAACCACAAACAATATTTAAACAACAGGGCTGGGTGTACACAACAATGGAAGTATATGCTTCTATCAAGCCATTTACTCCTATAAGTTTAAAAGATTATATGATCCTGTTGAAACATCACATTAACATAAGTAGTAGCTACAAGTATAGAGGCTACATGCTAGGAAGTAACTAAGTCAAATGCAGAGAATCAATAAAGGACATCAAGTGGCAGTACATCATAATTTTTGTGTGTTTGTTCGTGCATGAAACTCAATATCAACAAGTAGAAAAATTCATGAAGAATAGGCGAGCATAGTGATACAAGGAAAGTTACAATAATTATAAATGCACGCTCAGTTTGTTCAAGAGTTGTCCATAGCAAATTAGAGATGATGATGCTCCATTAGGTACAAAGAAGCAATTCAATACCGTGAAGCATTAACAAAAATATCAGTCTCAGATTTTAACATAAGCATAATGCGGTAATACCTTAATACTTCGCAACAAACTAACAATAATGCATAAAATACAAGTATAACTAAAATGAACCAAGTGAAGTTTGCACATCATGATATTATGCAATCTATCATAGTTGACCACGCATTTCCTACTCTTATCATATAAGAATGAAACCATATTGCACAAAGGTGTTCTCGTGCCTCCTTTATTTCAATGAATTTGCTCAATACACAAAGACAAGTATGGTAAATCAACACAAATTACCGGTAAGTGTTGTGTTATGCGAAATGTGTCATAATGAGCCACGCTTTTTATCAGGAAGCATTAACATATTAATGGAAGCACAATGAAGAAAGCCATATATCAATAAGCAAGAATAACTACCTTTTTACAAGGAAGCATTAACATTGCCAATCAAGCATGCGTTTTTGAATACCAAAGATGTAGATTGCCCATGTAAAAAATAACAAAGGTGTCACAAATTGTCTATTTCAGTCCCAAATCCTCATCAACACTATACCCCACATGTTAGGTCCCTAAGCCAAACGAATTGATCGCCCTTAGCATTCATCTCGCACATTCACATCTCGCACATGCACATCTCGCACATTCACAATCACATTCACATTCACATCTCGCACATTCACATCTGCACATGCACATTCACACATCGCAAGAGCAAGACTGAGGCGACGGGGGGACATCAAGCAACATTGAACATTCGGCCTCTGCATAATTTCAAGAGGTGTACCACGGCGGGAGACGCGGGAGGTCGACACGACGGCGGGAGATGGTGGGGAGGTCGAGGCGACGGTGGGGAGACGGCGGGGAGGTGAAGGCGACGGTGGGGAGGCAACGGCGACGTGTTCGAGGCGAGAGCGACCCGAGTCGAGGCGACGGGCGGGAGTACCGAGGCGACGGCGTCCCGAGTCGAGGCGGGCGGCGGGAGCTCGACGCGAACCGACGGCGGTGGTCCGATGCGCGGCGGCGCTGGGAGCTCAGAGGCGACTGCGCAGAAAAGTGAGAGGAGGGCGCGGCTAGGCTAAGCTAAATGAGAGGAAGGCGCGCGCTTTATTTATAGTAGAATATCACCGCCGCCATTGTACAACCCAAAAGGATAGTGGATTACTGCCGGTCCGCTTGTACAACCGGCAAGTGATAGTGGAATATTATCGCCGGTCCGCTGTACAACCGGCAAAGTGATAAGCTTTTGCCCATGTTCTGTTAAAATTTGTCTTTTTATTACTCTTAATATAGGACTAATTTGATCATGAAATTTTATATGTAGATGGGGTAAGATGAGATGTACATCCATGATTTTCTTTCAGAATTTTTGGAAACTTTTCTTAGTTGGATTGCAGCAAGAGCATGATCTACTAGCACGTAAAGGAAGTGAACATCATTGCCATTTTCCTAGTTACTTATGAAAGTTTCAGCTTAAATCTAGTTACCCGCTCATATGAAAATCAGATTGCTAACTTTTTAATTGTTTTAATATTTCTAAAATCAAATAATGTCACAAATTGAACAACAAATGTCACAAATTCAACAAATTCAAGTGCATTCAAAATCACAAAAATCCAAATGCAAGAAAACTTTCAATTTGATAAAAAGAAAGCATAACCTCAATTCCCATTATTGCATATATTACATTAATTGTTACATATGAGAAAATAAACATGTCGCTCATACAAAAGAAAGCATACATTTCATTACTACAACTAAGCTACGACTCGACCTTCGTTATGATCGCGGGCGTATGTATGTAGCTTCACATCGCTCTTCCATGGTACTTAGGTCAACGCCCTTCCAAAAGGGGGAAGCTCATCGAATTGGTTGTACTCTTCCTCGTCGACAACATTCTCAACTCCGACAATCCTTCTTTTTCCTTGAATAACCACGTGGCGCTCCTTGTTAGCCGGCCGCCATAAAGAAGATTTGTGTAATGTAATTAGCAAGTACGAATGGTTCTTCTCTCAGATCCGACGAGTTTGAGGTCCACGGTAGTGATGCCGATTTGTCGATATTCACGCCACGAAGTCTCGACCCATTGGCACCAAAGAGAGGGACCTTCAAAGGACCATAGTCAAGCTCCCAAATCTTTCTATGAATCAGAGTAGGTTTGCCTATTTCCATTGTTGTCATAGGCATCTATACGGATACCGCTATTTTGATTGGTGCTCTTTTTATCTTGGCGCCTTGTATAAAATGTAAAACCATTTATGTTGTATCCTTGAATGTCCGAATTGTAGTTGACGGTCCTCGAGCCAACAATTTCAACTGAGTGCATCTGCTCAGACGATCATGTGTCTACACAACCAATCGCCGAAATTATCTCTCGTTTCTCGCGAGCCAACCCTCCGACCTCCCCGGGTTTGTTTTGGATAGCACGTTTGTGCATGTCGACATATGGGGCCACCACAACCGATTGTCCCAAAATCAAATGTGCTTGTGTAAATGCAGCTAGATTGCTAGTACGCATCGATTTCTCGCCTAGTGTCCTTTCCTCGTAGCCTTCCTTATGCCGAGATACAGCACACCAATCGGTTTGAGATCCATATAATCGACGCAGAACTCAATGACCTCCTCGGTTCCTCACCATCGGCAATGCAGCCTTCCTACGATTTCTATTATTTAACATATTTCTTTATAACCCCATGAATCTCTCGAAGGGTACATCCGATGTAGAAATACGGACCAAGAATTCAGATTCTTTCACAATGTGAACAATGAGATGGACCATAATATCAAAAAAGATGGAGGGAAACACATCTCAAGCCCGCATGAGTGTGAACCACGCCTTCCCGCAGCTTGTCTAGTATTAATGGATCGATGGCCTTATGTGAAATCGCTTGAAGAATGAACACAACTTGATAATTGGGTCTCGGACTTTCTCCGCGTAACCCCCTAATTGCAATTGGAAGCATCTGTGGTCATCATCACGCGGCAATCGTGAGACTTCATACCAATTAACTTTAAGTCTTTCATTGAGACTAGTCTCTTTATGTTAGCAGAGTAACCAGACGGAACTTTGATTCCGTGCAAGCATTCGCAAACGCTAATTTTCTTTCTTGCTCAAAGTGTAGCAGTCATGGGAAGGTACTTTTTGCTCAGATCCATTTCTTCATGATGCGCTCCTTCCTCGATTTCATATCTTCGAGGTCCATCCTTGCTTGAAGTGTATCTTTCGCTTTGCCAGTATGTCCAAGAAGATACCAAGCAAGCTATCACACACGCTTCTTCTCTATGTGCATGACGCCGATTGCGGTCGAACTTCCGTGTGCCGCCAATAAGGTAGGATCCAAAATATTGATTTCTTTTTCCACAAAGGAGCCTTATCCCGAAGTCGGAATAGATGTACCGCCGCCCTTTCCGTGAATAATTGTAAGGTCCTTTACAGGCAAATATCTGCTTCCCGATCGATTCTTCAGAGCTAATGCGCCTCCTTTGTCCCGTCAAAAGCTCTCTTATTATTGCGGTATGGGTGATCCTTACGAGGAACCTACGATGCCGCATGTAAGCCATTTTTCTATTGTTCTTCACCACCGGCTAGTCAGATTATCCAGTAATCGGACGATCCGTTGAAGCCTTTTGTCGTCGCCCGACAGTTGCCAAGAGCAGATAATCATTAATGGTTACAAACAATAATGCCCGTAGGATAAAGTTTTCTTTTATACTCATCCCATACGTGTACACCATCGGTCCACAATATTAGAAGATCTTCAACCAATGGTTTGAGGTACACATCGATATCATTGCAAAGTTGCTCGGCCCTTAGATCAATAGTGGCATCATAATGTACTTTCGCTTCATGCAAAGCCAAGGAGGAAGGTTGTAGATGCATAAAGTCACCGCCAAGTGTCGTGGACGACTACTCATGTTGCCAAAAGGATTCATCCCATCCGTACTCAACCCAACCTTATATTCTCACATCATATGCAAAGCGCTTATATATTTTCGTCGATGTTCCTCCATTGCACGTAATCGCAGGTGTCTGAGCATTCCATCCTTCTTACGCTTCTTGGCGTGCCATCGTAGCAATTGGGCATGCCTTTTGTTCGCAAACAATCGCTAGACGGGATTATAGGAAATACCACACCACCTTACGGGACACCTCTTCTTCTTCGCCACACCCGACATCTTCGTTCTCGATATCGCTGCGTTGTTCTTATACCGCTTTTGCTTTGCAAACAACACAGCATCCATGTCCGCAAACTCATTGCGATACAATATGCAATCGCTTGGACATGCGTATTCTTTGTACTTCCATCCCAATGGGCGGATAACCCGCTTGGCACGGCACGTAGTTGAAGGCAACACGCTACCCTCGAAGCAAGTCCCCAAGAGACATAACACCAAGAAAGCTCTTATCGGACCAACCATTGCTTGCCTTCAATCGCAGAGTGAAAGCACGGTATGCGACTTCAGCTCCTCCTCCTGCCCGCACAATGGCGTTGTAGAGTCTTCTACCATACGCTGGAACTTTTGAAACTCCCTTTCACTCGTGAAGTCCCTCCCCATCACGCAAAGATTTGATCTAGATCATCTTCGTGGGTATCAACGAACGATCTTCCACCGCCATATCGTTGTCTCCGCCATCTCCATCAATGTGTTGCCCTTCATGAACAATATCATCTTCATCAATGTTTTGCCCTTCATGTATAATATCATCTTCACCGTGCTCACCCAACAGTATAGCCACTTTGAAACCCTTCAAGCAAGTGTGCACGACGACTCTATGTTACAAAACATCTTCTCATTTTTGCAATCAACGATGGACAACACATATAGTCCGCCAGTTTCTTGACTTGTGTGCCGCAATTGCATTCGTAAAACAAGTCACACCATTAAAGAACTCGCACCACGACGGTCCGTGTCATACATCCACCTTCGGTCCATCTACGCTAATTATATCAAACTACATTACTTAAACATCCACTACATCACTAAAATGGATATAACAAATTTTCATTAATTAAATTAATTACAATTATGCATAATTGTCCATCTAGCAATTTTATTACTTAAACATCCACTACATCACTAAAATGGATATGAATTTATCGCAAATAACAATATATAATTGTAAATGATTAGTTTTACAAATACATCTAGCAATTTTGCCTATATAATACATCAAACCTTTTTCACTATTTAAATATCCATCTAGCATTTTTTACTTATTTAGAAGATTTCTTCATTTCATTTTGTTATGTAGCGCTAGCTATTAAATTAAATTAATCTACAACAAATTAACAAGCATATAATTGAATATAAGGATATATTTCTAAATAATTATTTATGTTCCAACTTTCATTATTGCAAAATCCATCTACCATTTCCCATTATTTAAATATTCAACTAGCAATTCTCACTATTTATAATTGATCATCTAGCAATCCTTTACTATTACAAATCCATATAACAAATTTTCATTAATTAAATTAATTACAATTATGCATAATTGTCCATCTAGCAATTTTATTACTTAAACATCCACTACATCACTAAAATGGATATGAATTTATCGCAAATAACAATATATAATTGTAAATGATTAGTTTTACAAATACATCTAGCAATTTTGCCTATATAATACATCAAACCTTTTTCACTATTTAAATATCCATCTAGCATTTTTTACTTATTTAGAAGATTTCTTCATTTCATTTTGTTATGTAGCGCTAGCTATTAAATTAAATTAATCTACAACAAATTAACAAGCATATAATTGAATATAAGGATATATTTCTAAATAATTATTTATGTTCCAACTTTCATTATTGCAAAATCCATCTACCATTTCCCATTATTTAAATATTCAACTAGCAATTCTCACTATTTATAATTGATCATCTAGCAATCCTTTACTATTAAAAATCGGCAAAGTGAATTATAATTTATTCAATAATTTAGCTATATCTTAATTTGAGCAAGACTTACATAAACTGCTCACACTGCATAATCAGCAATTATCAACATCTATAGCACTCAGAAAGTAAAATTTTACGACATATATAACATACATCAAGTCAAGAACCTCGAAAAATTTTAATTAATACAATTTTTCAAAGAAGAACTCCCCAAGATAATACAGCTCCTCTTTGATTTGTTCACGGAGAAGATGTCGATTCGATGAAAAATATGAACAAAATATCGACACCAAATTTCGCAAACTCTCCAGAAAAATACACCCGAGCAAAGAGCGCTCTCTCTTCGCTTCGGAAATGCGCTTGTCAGTGAAGATCGCTATATAAATAGCTTATCATCGCTCTCGCCAACAACCGCAGTGATAAGGTCATATTACGCGAAAATACCTTGCGCTATGCGCGAAAATATGATATCACCGCCGCTGAATATATGAACCGGCAAAAATTTAAATATCACCGCCGCTATAAATTAAACCGGCAGAATATATCAACGCCGCCATAGGTATTAACCGGCGGTGATAGTCGATTATCACCGCCGTTGGTAATACAAACCGCAAAGATACTCGAACGTTCAACTCCCGCCAGCCACCAACCGTCACGCTTGCTTCGTTTCTTCTGCCGCGCCAACCGCTATGCTTCACATTCCTCGCCAATCTGTTGTTCTTCCCATTCTCGCTCTATATAATGCCAAGATTGTTGCATCCAATCCACTTTGTCACAATCCACACAATCCACTTGTTGCAGCCCCCACACAATCCACTTTTGTTGCAACAATGGCACCCCTAAGAAGCGTGCACGCAGTTGGTCGAGCCCCACCGATCCGTCGCCATGTGAAGGAGGAGGAGAAGGAGGAGGAGGTGGAGGCGGAGGAGGAGGAAGAGGAGGCAAAGGAGGAGGAGGAGGACGACGACAAATGATGACGCATTTACAGACGGCGGCGAGGAATCTGCGGCGTTGGGGCAAGACTAACTCCGCCACCGAATCGGATTCGGATGAGAAGGAGGATTTAGCACCGCCGACATCAAGCGGCAGCCCGGCATTTGGAGGAGGAGGAGGAGGATGATGACGATTTACGAGTTTTGGATATAGGGCTTCGCGCCATTAGACTATTATAATTAGAACTAAATATGTAATGCTGAACAAAATATGCTTTGTAAATGTTATTTTAATTAATACATATCCCGCAAATTACAAATTTGCTTTCATATGTTCTGTTTTTTAACTAATTATGCTTTCATATGCTCTGTTTTTTTAACTAATTATGCTTTCATATGTTCTGTGCGAGATAAATTACAATATTTATTATGTTCTGCATCAACTAATATCGGGGAACAAGAATATCATTTATCGGTTCTATAGTAAAACCGCAAAGGAAAATGGTCTTATCACTGCCGGTTTTACTATAGAACCGCAATAATAAATCACTACCGGTTCTACATGTAAACCGGCAAGAATATCTTCTTATCACCGCCGGTTCTCTATTAAACCGCAATGATATTACCTCCATTGTCATGCGAGAAATTGAAACTAATCTTATCACTGCCGATTGAAGTTTGAACCGCGGTGATAATATTATCACCGCCGCTGAATTTGGAACCCAGAAGATGATATTATCATCGCTGCTCGGACCTACCCTAAATGATGGGGGTCGCGGATGAGGCAGTCTGTAGTAGTGTGTGATGAGTAATTGATGAGATTTGAGCTTGATTTGATTTGAAACTGAGTTTGATTTGAATTAAATTTTTGATTTGAAGCAATTTGAGTGTTGGTTGATGTTCCTAGTGCTACCGGCCTGGGGGCGGTAGCACCGGACCTTTGAGCGAAATTATGATTTATTAATGATTTTGGGATAATCATTGAATATCTTTGTGGGCATTACTATGTGAAAGGTTTTTTCCTTGTCTTTGATGGTTGCAGGGCGACGGTGCTAAGTCATGGTGAGGCGGAAGATGACTGGGACTAAGCGAGGAGCGACGGAGGTCCAGACGGTCAGGAGATCGCTGGAAGATGATCAGAGATAGAGTTTGGGCAAGCCAAGAAGACAAGGAAAGGAGATGATGCTAACTAGATGCCACATGAATCAATGAGAGCCGTTGGATCGTGGTCTATTTGATAGGTTAATGGGTCTAGATAGTATGCTTTGAAAACTGTGCAAAAAAACCCTTTGTTGGTGTGGGTTTTGGGTTAGCCCTTGCATGGCTGTATGAGTGGGCAAATCCTAACTCTTAGATGAGTTCTCTAGAGTTGAGGACTGCATCCAAGGGTGGTAGGTGGCCCAAGAGTAGTATAAATAGGGGTGGAGGGGTAGCTTTCTCTTCTTGAAGGTTGTAGAGGTTTTTGTGCTCCTTTGAGTTTTGCCCACCTTGTTGTGAAACTTTGTAAATATCATCCTTCTAGAAATGCAAATATTTTCATTCATGTTTGAATTTACATTATGCATTTACTTTATGTCTTAAATTCAACATTTAAATTTCTGCAATTTATTTTCACGCAATTTACTTACTTGCAATTTGGATTTGCCTCCCCTCCTTCTAAATGCTACTGATCTTGGATGCCTTGAGTGTGTTCATATGGTTTTATGTCACTTTTGCACTCTAGGATAGACTAGAAATCAAGTTTTCTATCAAGTTGCAACTCTGTCCAGAACTTATTCTTCGCGCAGCTGTCAGTATTTGATTTTTAGAAAAATCTATAAAAATCATTTTTGAGTAATTATTATTGGAGAGGGTGCGGAACACTCATATCCATCTGTGAAAAAATTTGAAAGTCCATTGGTCGCACTATTTTGGCGCCATGAGGTGAAAATCAAGCCCCAAACTTTCTACTTGAAGTTCCTAACTGTCTATGTTCTTTGATTTTTGTTGATTTTTCTGCAAGGATTTTTGAATTGAACTTTGGTGGAGTGCTTCATGACTCATTTTCTCATAAGGATAAAAATTCGCAAAATTTCTTGAGCACCAAAAGTCCACCAAGCTCCTGCTCCAAGTGAGGACAGGTTTTGTAAATTCTGTTTTTATTTTTCTGAAAGTAACTTTTGGGATTTGGCTTAATATCCTTTCTAAAAGCAAGAGTTGAATTGATTCCTTTTGTTTTGGACACTAGACAACCAGGATTGTGACTCAAAAATCCCCATATATTTCAGTGTTCTCATCCATACAAGCTAGGGGTATACATAGTTGTCTAGTTGTACGGGTTTTTCACGATTTACTTTGTGCGATCTTTTAGAGGTATTAGTTGGAGTATTTTGGGGAAAATTTTTGTTTGCAACCATTCACTCCCCCTCTGTTCTCCATCTCGATCCTTCACCATTTGCATTTGTGCAACACAAGCAGCATTACTTCATAGATAATTGTGGGGGTATCGACGGTGTTAAGACCACATAACTTCTTGATATAGTTAATCACACATTTTAGCCAAACACACTCATGTGAGGCTTCATATAAAGCTATAATTTCTGAGTGGTTGGTAGAAGTAGCTACCAAGGTCTGCATATAAGACAAGATAGAAATGACTGTACCACCGCAGAGAAATACAAAAGCAATTTGTGATTTGAAATTGTAGGGATTAGACAGATAGCCAGCTATTGGTGATATGTCCTTGAGACAATCATAGAGATGATTATATCACGCCTTATTTTTATAGAACAATATAATTATTTGTTCTTTGAATAAATATCGATTGGATTAATCAACAAGTGGTTTGTTCGTGCAACTTTTTCCATATATCGATATTATTCAAGTTATCCCTGATCGGTTATCATAATATAGGATGACTATGTTTCATAGATCGGCATATGTATTGATTGATGACTATGTTTCACGGGTCATAAAGATATAGAGATATCTAATCAATAATGTGGAGACATATTAGAGAACATGCATTGGATAGACCCATATGAGACACTGCAAGAATTATTATATATTCTTATATATCATCAGTTGGTTTCATGCATAGTGTATGTATGTTTCTTAGACCTGAGATCGTCATTGGTTTCCTAGATATGTAATAGTTTACTTTGGAGCTACCAAATGCTACTCTTTAACTAGGTAGTTATAAAGGAAACTTTTGGGTTTACTATGAAACATGCTGAGGTATATGAATGATCAAGATAGAATTTGTTCCTCCAATATAATGGAGAGATATCTCTGAGTCCCTCGAGGTAGATGGATTAAGAAAGTGCATGGCCATGCCGAATGTGATTGAGAATCAATCTAGCTAAATTATTCTACTATGATACGAGTGAAGAGATTGAGCTATCATAGGATGACACGACTCTCGCCTTGAGCTCGATCTGATATCGTGAAGCAAAGGAAACATGACATTATTACACTATACACTACTACAAAAGGGGTTATATTAGATACGTAATTACTAACGATTTTTTTTCTAAAACCGTCTGTGATCTGTTTCGGGCACATCGCAGACGGTTTGTGGTTGAAACCATCTGTGATGTTGGATTATCACAGATGGTTTCATCCACAAACCGTTTGTGATGAAAGCGAGAAGTTCACAGTCGGTTTATGGATAAAATCATTTGTGATGAGGGAAATATCATAGATGGTTTTATCGACAAACCGACTGTGATGACAGGTATAACTTCACAGGCGGTTTGTGGATAAAACAGTCTGTGATGATGAAAATATCACAGACGATTTTATCCACAAACCGTCTATGATGATCAATTTTGTCAGTGAATAATTGAAAACAGTAAACGCGCAAAACATGCCTTACAAAATACTACTGGATTAATATAAGAACTAGCTTGTTACATTATATATATATAAGAACAAGCTTATTACAATATACAAAAGTTTAACTATAAAAGACTACTAGATATAACACTACTGGGAACACTACTTAATTAGTCGATCACTCATCGTCGCTGGAGTCGTCGTCGAAGTTGGAGTCGTCGCTACGACCATCTGAGTCCTCACTCGAGCTGGCTCTGTCTGGGTCATCTTCCAGCTCCCAGCCGTCACATTAGCCCTCTGACGAGTCGTAGCTGGTTAATTTATAGATCTATAGCTTGTTGTAGCTACATTTGTTCTCTATGATGTAAAGTAGATACATTTGCTATAACTTTGTACAGATCTATTTATACTTTTTGATCTAAATTAGTAGTTGGTTCTTACAAGTATATCCATTCATTTTTTTTGATGTTAGGAGCTATATAGATTAATCGGCAAGTAGAAATATAGCCTATATGTAGCACATGTGCGCCTGAGCACTCTTAGAGTATTTAATTCATCATTTAACACCTATTGTTACATATGTAGTGTAGATGGACCGAACCTGGATGTACGCTAAGAACTGTGCAAGCGCTGAGTATATTAATGGTGTCTTCACTTTTAGAAGAACTATAGAGGAAGATATGTTGAACAAGAGGGTGAAATTTATGCCTTGACCACGCATTGACTGCAAGAATCTGAGAATGTTTCGAAACCCAGTACAGATTGAAGCACACTTGATTCTACGGGGTTTCAAAAGGGGGTATACATGTTGGACCAGTCGCGGTGAAGAGCAAATTACGTAGGAACCAAGTAGTACTACCATTGCCGACGAAGTCGACAATACTCTAGATATTGTCAACAAAGTCAACGATATTTTGGATGATATCGACTATACTTTGGATGATAATCTGGATTAGATGCTGCGGGATGCAGAAGGGAATCGTGATGAGCGGGAGTACGTAACATTTCGGGGCTTGATGGATGACTCAGAGAAATCTTTGTTCCCGGGTTGCAAGTTCAAATACACAAGGTTGTCGTCCGTGCTGGAACTGCTGAAATTAAAGGCAAGTAATGGTTGGTCCGACAAGAGTTTCACAGTGCTGTTAGGTCTGTTATCGGATATGCTTCCGTAGGAAAACGAGTTGTTGACAACTACCTAAAAAGACAAAAAGGTTCTTTATCCCTTGGGAATGGAAGTAGAAAGAATACATGTCTGTCCGAACGATTGTATATTGTACCGCAAACAATATGCAAAATTGCAAGTATGTCCGGTGTGCAACGCATCCCGGTACAAGCGTAAAGATAGATCGGATGATGACAAAGAGGGTATGGAGGTGAAGAAAGGACCTCCCGCTAAGGTGGCATGATATTTGCCTATAATTCCTCGTTTGAAGCGTTTGTTTGCAAACCCAAAAGAGGCAAAATTACTTCGATGGCACTCGGATGAGTGTAAGAATGATGGAATGATTAGGCACCCTGCTGATTCCATGTAGTGGAGAAACATTCATAGGAGGTTTGAAAAATTCACAGCGGATCTGAGGAATATAAGGTTCGGATTGAGTACAAATAGAATGAATTCTTTCGGTAACATGAGTAGCCGTCATAGCACTTTCCCCCATGAATCTCTATGTGTAAACCTTCCTCCTTGGTTGTCTATGAAGCGAAAGTACATATTGATGTCTATACTTATCCAAGACCTGAAGAAACCTGGGAACGATATTGATGTGTATCTAGCACCATTGGTGGAAAATTTCAACACATTGTGGGCTCTCGGGGTGCAGGTGTGGGATGCTCACAAACGATAATACTTTACTTTGCACAGCTTGTTGTTCTGCACCATGTATGAGTATCCTGCCCTTTTTAACCTATCAGGGCAGAGTACAAAAGGAGCCAAAGCATGTACTCACTATTTGGATGACAACGAGAGTGTCTGGCTGAATCACTCACGCAAAACCGTGTATATGCATTACTGTAGGTTCCTTCGAAGGAATCACCCACATCGCAAGATGAAGAAACAATTCGATGGCATGATCGAAGACGTTTTAGCTTCGAAGCCTTTAAGCGGGACAAACATTCATTATATGGTTAAAAAGTTGGATGTTGCGCTAGGAAAGGGAAGTAAATCGAGGACCTGTGAGAAGAGCATGTGGAAGAAGAGATCAATATTTTGGGACCTAACTTATTAGGAGCACCTAAAAGGTCGACACTGCATCGACGTGATGCACGTAGGGAAGAATGTTTGTGATAGCTTGATTAGGCTCTTACTGAACATTAAAGGTAAAATAAAGGATGATATGAATGCACGGCTTGACTTGATCGATATGGGCATCAGACTTGTATTAGCACCGAAAGACATCGATAAAGGGCGAACATACTATGAACCTGCTTGTTACACTCTGGCTAAGGCGAGAGAACCAAACTGTGCTAGTGTTTGCATAGTGTGAAAGTTTTGTCCGGTTACTTATCCAATATGAAGAGACTTGTTTCGATGCACGATTTGAGTTTAACTGACATGAAGTCCCATGATTACCATGTGCTTATGACACAGATACTCCCTGTGGCAATTAGAAGTATTTTATTGACCAAGTCTGGGAGACAATCATAAGGCTGTATTATTTCTTTAACACAATTGTTCAGAAGGTTATCGATCCAGAAGAACTAGATGCTTTGCAGGCAGAGGTGCTAATGACTCTGTGTAATCTTGAGATATATTTCCCTCTGTCGTTTTTCGATATCATGGTCCATCTCATTATTCACCTTGTGAGGGAGATAAAGATGTGCGGGCCTGTATTCCTATGTAGCATGTACCCATTCGAGAGGTATATGGGAATTCTCAAGTTGTACGTACAGAATCGATCTCGACCGAAGGGTAGCATTATCGAAGGTTATGCAACCGAAGAGGTCGTTGAATTCTGTGTGGATTACATAGCTTAGGTCAAACCGATGGTGTGACTCGATCCCGCCATGAGGGGAGGCTCTAGGGCATCAGGATCATCGAAAGGAAAGCAATCATGCCTGATCCGGTTGCGTGCGTGAAAGCCCATTTCACAGTTTTGCAACACATGGTTGTTGTGGCCCCGTATATCGACAAGCACAAGAATTGGCTACAGCAAGAGAATCCGACATGGCAGAAGTACTGGATCATCAGACAGTATAACCTTCAATTCAACAGATGTTTGAAGGAGTGATAACCCATTACTAAAAGCACGTCAGATGATACGCTGATATGGTTAGCAAAAGGGCCAGCTTTTACGGTTGTAACATGGAAATGATATGATTTAAATGGGTACACATTTTACACGAGAGATCAAGACATGAAGAGCACAAACCAGAACAGTGGTGTTCGTATCGATGCACTGAATACCACTGGATCGACGAGGAGCTCGTACTATGGGTTCATTGAGGAAATTTGAGAGCTCGACTATGTACTATTCAAGATCCCCTTATTTTGGTGTCGTTGGGTTAACCTGCAACACGTGAAGGTTGACAAGTATGGTGTTACAACTGTGGACCTTGAACTACTAGGCTACCAGGATTCGGGTCAAAACTATTCAAACGATTTTTTTCAAAGATTTTCTTAGTTAATTTAATTCCAAAAACTAAAACAAGCCAAATAAAATAATAAAAATATCAGAAAAATTATGAAAAATATTTTAAAATATTTAGAACTCAATTAAAATATTTTTGCAAAAGTTTACTCAAACTTTCTATACATTTAAATAATTTTCACAATAGACCCAATTGAAAAATATTAAATAAATTCTAGAAAATTGCCAAATTCATAAATAATAATATTAAATCAATTTGAGCCAAAAATTGGGATGTTAAATTATCCATCCTAAGGTGATAAATAATTATGGCATATCAAATGATAAGGTAGGTGTAATCCAATTTGGTCGAACAACTAATTTCCTGAATTAATTGAAAATAGATCTAAGTATAAAATAGCACACAATAGATTAAAACAATATAGCATTTATAAAACTGGATTTAACATGATCAAAGCAAAATTTGACTTAGAAAACCTCTTGATCTTGATCTAGACCTTGAACTTTAGCAACTCTTCACCCTCGAATGCTCCTAGCATTTCAATATCAACGCGAAACGAATGGAGGACACCAAAAGACATATAAAATAGATACAAAATAAACTCCAAAATCAAATAAAATTCACCAAAAAGTATAGCTTGAATTTATAAAAATTTTGAAATTTGAATCATGTTAATTGGAGTTTGAATAAAGGAGAATGGACTCGAACGATTAAAAATAAAGAAAAAAGTTTTTTTTTGAAAATTTTGGAACTAGTTTTCTAAAGAAAAATCAGATTATGCCATCATGTGTAAGATTGAGGATGCGCCTAGAGGGGGTTGAATAGGCGTTTATAAAATTAATCGCTTTCTAAAATAATTCACTCTAATTAACCCCTATGTCAAAACCTAATCAAAGATAATGCGGAAGCGATAAACTAGGTTTTGACAATTAAGACCTAAATCAACTAGGCTCACTAGTGTACTAACTAAATTGTGTCTCTATCCAAGAATTGCTAAATTGAACAAACAATTAATACTAAGCAATTCTAACACAATCAAGCAATTGATTAATATATAATAAAGTAAATGCTTGAAGATAAAAGAGACAAGAGGCAACCGATATTTTTTCGTGGTGATCGGAGACTTGCCGGTCTTCCCTAGTCCACGTTGAGGCTAGCCCAAACCCTTGGACCGGCTCCGCAATGAGCACCCGCCTCGATTCCACTAGATGTGGTTTTTCACGCATTCGCGTAGGCTCAACCCGAACCTTCACAAACTTCGCCGGGGCGTCTCACAACCTTGAGGGCTCCCGCGCACGACGCTCTACGCCGTCTAGGAGGCGGCAATCTCCAAGAGTAATAAGCCGAGTCTCCGCTCGAACTTCACCTAGCACAACACATGCGCTTTCGGTGATCACCTAGTGCAACACATGCACCTAGGCTCATCCTCAAGTGCAACACATGCACAAGAGATCTCAACCTACTCCTAATTGCAACACATGCAATTAGTCTCACTCTTAGCTCAAAATCAACTTACGGGAATGCAACACATGCAAACCACCTCCCAAAAACTCACACAAGAGCCAATACACAAATGAGAGCTTCAACACATGAACCACCTCACCCAAAATGATCAATCAACCAGCAAATGCCCCCAATGACCTCCTTTTATAGCCTCACAAAGAAAACTAGCCGTTGGGGGGCAAAACAGATATTAAAAGTGCTGAAAATAGCCGTTGCTACAGTACCAGCGGTACTACCGGCCCCTACGGGCGGTACTACCGTTTTTGCGGCACTACCGCGTACAAAATGCGGTACTACCGCACCTGCTGTTTCAGCACAGATGACACTCAGAAAAACGGTCATAACTTTTGACTCCGAACTCCGATTTAGGTGATCTTGGACTCTATGCAAAGCTTATTACGAGGGCTACAATATGCATCCATTTTTAAGATTTAAGCAACCATATATATTTTCCAAAATCACAAAAACAAAGACTCTAATGTAGTCATTCAAGTCCAATTTTGATTTTCTCAAAATCCCTCACAGACTTGATGAAAAACATGACTACAAGCTAGCAATGGTCAACAAGATTAAAACTTGAACCATGTGATGATCAACTCATGATCAAAACAATTTGCAAAACATATTTACAAATTCTATTCACATGCTTCGAAAAGCCATATGTAAATTCGAAATCTAACTTGCTTGAGCATCCTCGTTTTGCAACACATGCAAAACCTAGCTCCAAGCAAAACCAAACAAACTCAAATGCATGAGCTCACTATTTGCAACACATGCAAATCTTAACTCCATGCAACCACATTAAGATCAAATCAAATGTATGAGTTTTCTATTTGCAACATATGCAAATATTTAGTACATACAAACCACATAAACACCAAATCATGCTTGAGCTCTCTCCTTTTGCAACACATGCAAAACTTAGCTCCAAACAACCACTTTGATTTTGAAAGATTTATTTTGTAAAGAGAAAACAAAACATGAAGCTTCAACAATTGTAACACATGCAAAAGTGAACTTCATTGAAAAGCCAACGCATACGCTTATCCCACTTGCAACACATGCAAATCAAAGCGTAAGCAAAACCAAAGCACGAGCTTCACCCATTCGTAACACATGCCAAATGGTTAGCTCCATGCAAAAACCAAACAGGTTGAGCTTGAGTGAAACGCGGGTTGAGCTCACCAACACATGATGAAGTTCAAACTAGAAAACTCGACCCCTCTTAATAGTACGGCGATAAAAACTAGACTCAAAGACTAGAAAGTTCTTAGCCTATCTAGTTATACCTTCGTCGCCGCACGCGATCCCCTTTGGGGCTTTTAATATCTTTGATATTTTTACATCTCCCCGAGATTGTCACCCTTCTCTTCTTTGTCCATCATCTTTTGATGAATTTCTTCTCTTCTTTTCTTTGGGATCTCCTCTTAACGCCCATCTTCACTTGATGTGTCATTGTCCCATTTGTTCATCTCAACCATTTGGACTTAACCTATCTCATTCACAACTCATAAGAATAGTTAGTCCAAAACACATGGTTGTCTCAATCATATATTCACTCCATTAACACATAATGGAAGCCTCTGATATCGATTGAGCACAACCTAAATCAAATTAAATGATATAAATGTGTCTTGAGTAAACCGATGCAACTAATGCTTCGTTATACTCAAGAACTATTGATTATCCTTAATCAATCCAAAAGATACCATCAATACATGACGAAATGTCCTTTGATGATTAGAAGACAACCAACCTTAATTTAAATTTTTATTTAAATTGATATGAGTATATATTAACTACACAAGTTTTCATATACTCATGTTGATGAAAAGTAATGATCCATAATGTGTAGACTATATGGAAATGACCATTACTCTAAGCCATTAACTATAGAATAAACCCCACATGTATATATGCATAGATATAATTGATTTGGAGACAATATGCACATATTCAATTTTGATCACATTGGAGCTTATCCTATATTACCATGAGTATACTACAACTAGCCAATTCAAATATATACTCAAGGATTTAGTTTCAATGTCATGATCCCTATATGTGTCAATAAAGAATAGATCAATACAATGAAACCTTCAAGTTAAATGATGAACTCCCCCTAAATATGTGCATCTATGTAAATAAGAATTGGAGAAACATGATGCACATTTTGTGGTTAATGCAATGGGAAATTCATACTTTAAATTGAATCCAAAGTATGCATTAAAATCATAAACATTAATACAAGACATACATTGGGTTTTCCATTTTCCATCCAAATATGAGACTACTAAAATTAAGCTCAATTAAACATGTTAGTCTCATAATAATCAGATTTGTCATTAAATAATAATTATCAAAATAATTAGTCTCAATATTAGATTTGTCATTAACACCAAAACCAAATTAATGGAGTTTGAACTTTCATCATGCTGACGTCATCGACTATTTTTGGATTTTTGGCTGTTTATTTTAGAAAAGAAAAAGGCTCTAGAGGTTGACATGTGGGCCCCACATGTTAGGCCTTGCTAACATCACCTTGATGTCATCCCGACACATGGCAGCACTAGGTTGGGTTTCGGCCCAAACATGAAGTTAGTATTTTTATTTGTTTTTCTTTTTAGAAAATATAGAAAAATGCAAATGAGCTCTAAATAAATAGCAAATACTTTCAAAAAAATTTCAAAAATTATGTAGAATACTTTAGAGCATATAGAATTTTTATCATTTAATAAAATAATTTTTATCATTTAATTGAGTATTAATCATATTAAGTTATTTTTTGATTTAGAAAATCCCATATTAAGCTTTAATTACAAATAAAATTGTAAAATATTTTGAAGAGCTAAAATACGTAAAGATATTTTCAAAGATGCAAAAATTGGAATGTTGCACGAGTCATGTTCACTAGGGATATGCATGCTTTTATCGAATCAAAAAAATCGAACCAGTTACATGAGTCATGTTCAGGTCAGTTTGATCGGTTTATAGTATTTGGTGCGACATGTCAAAAACCTAATTGTTAGGATATGGTTTTTTTTTGGTGAAAACAATGAGTAAACTGACATAAACTGAAAAGCTGAAGTAAAACACACACATATAATTAGATAAATTAATGGTCAAATATGTATAAAGCGTAATTTCACATAGAAATAATATCACTAGATTTGTCAAAACAATGGCCAAAGGTGAGTAATAATTTTTACTAATGTATAATTGAATAAAATAATGGTCAAAGGTGTGCATTAGAAACGACAAGTAAAAAAACAATTCATGTTAGTTTGGTAAATATGGTATTGATCGACATCGAACCAAAATATTATGGTATTTATCGATATTGAACCAAAGTTTTTATTTGGTATGGTATTTCAATTACTGTATTTAAAAAACCTTATAAAACCGTATTTACTGAATGCCATATGCACAGCCGCTCCTCTAGACGGTCATCTCCCACCGCCCCCTCCGCCCCCACCGGGCCTTCAGACGCTGCACCCTCCTCCCACTTTCTGCGTCGCTACTCTGGGTGGCTATGCCCCCTGTCTCAAATCCCACCTCACTTCCCATCCCCACTCCTACTCCCACTTTAAGGGCCTTCTTTTTTTGTTTGGGTTCTTTAAAAGCTGATTCTAGATTGTAGTTGTAGAAAGCTGTTTCTTCAAAAGCTGGAATTCAAAAACACATATAAAGTGGATTGTGGATTCTAGTGTATAAGGGTGGGCTAGATTGTGAGAATTGATTTCTAAAATCAGGCTGTTTGCTTTTTATTCTACTTTAGAATCTAAAACAAAAACAAAGAGACCCTAACCCTGTATCCAAATGCCACCTAAGGAAACCTCCTACCTAGAGGTGGGAACTGGGCCATGCCATTTTGGGCGTGCACATGAGACACCAAGCTCGGCGACCTCTGACCTGGTCCTAATTACTCTAAACGGGTCGGGCTTGCACTCAGACAGTTATGCAGGCTATCTTGGACACATCAATTAGGCACGATAAGCGGTCGACCAAGACAGCCGATCGAGGCAGTGCTCGGGCAAGACGGCCTAAACAAACCCATGTGATTGTATGCGTGGATGAGGAAATCAAGGAGTAAAGGAAGAAAACTTCGGATGGACTAGGGAAAAGGAAGGGAATGCATGCATGCGTTGTATGTGTGGGTGAGCAAATCAAGAAGTAAATACATGGCTGCATGCATGTGACTGTAAGGAGCAATCGAATCAAAAAAATCGAGAAGAATAAACACAATAGGATTTTGTTTCGATCAGAGAAAAAGTAAGTCCTAGACAGATAAAAAAAGAAATTAATCCGTGGTCATTTTCTTTTGTAGCAATAGTATAAATGGGCCGGACCTAGGCTAGTATGGCACGAAGCAGACACGAAGCGCAAATGTGCTGTGCTTGGGCTCGCTAAAGACGAGCCAGGCTAGTTCGGCCCGACACAGCAAGCACGATAGACCGTCACAATCCGGCACGATTTATATCCGAAACACGATAAACCCATTTCGGATCAACCCGACCCAACCCGACGTCTAGGGCTGTAAACGAGCCGAGCTTGAACGAGCCTGGCCCTCCAGGCTCGAGCTCGGTAAGGCCCTCAACTCAGGCTCGAGCTCGGCTCGAGTAAACTCGAAAATTCTGGTAAGCTCGGTAACAAGCTCGAGTAAGCTCGGTTTGAGGAAGCTCGGCCCAAGCTTGAGAAAGCTCGACTTAAGGAAACTCGGTTCAGACTTGAGGAAGCTTGGTAATAAGTTCGATCCAGGCTCGAGGAGGCTCGGTAACAGGCTCAGTCCAGGCTCAGTGACAAGCTCGATACAGACTCACGAACTATTCGAGCTCGGCTCGGTTAAGTTTGCGAGGTCGAGCTCGAGTTCGGCTCGTTCGGAGCTCGAGCTGAGCTCAAACTAAGCCTCTGACAAGCCAATCTCGAGTAGCTCGTGAGCTTTGATTTTTTTATTTTTTATTTTTACAGCCCTACCGACGTCCACCTCTACTCCTGCCCAATCCAAACTCTGCTCGGCGTCGCCTCGCCTCTTTCTTCTTCTCCTAGACCCCAAACCTCTGCCAGTCAGTCTCCCCCTTCCTCTGCTCCGCTTCTCTGCTTCTCCCCATGCCCCGCGCCCTGAAACCCCTAGACCACCGCCTCGTGATGCCACCGCGGCCATCTCTCGAGTCGCTCCTCCTCACTGCCGCCTCCGCCTCCACCGCCGACGCCCGGGACGCCGGCTTCCTCCTCGCCGCGCGCCGTCGGCTCCCCGCAACGGCGGCGGCGGCGGTAGGGGGCCACCGCATTCGGCTGCTCCACTCCTTTGGGAGCCGTCTCCCCAGGCGGCCTGAGGTGGTCTGCTGCGTCAGGAGCGCCCCCGTGGTGCGGCCCGCCAGCCCCGTTGCCGTGCGCTCCAGGAACGGTAATGCGCGCTGCTGCTCTGAAACACTTGTGGTTCTGTATGTTGGGAATAAACCCAGCGGCGTGTGCGTGCGCGCAGCTGGTGGCGTGAGTGCGTCATGTGCTGATCGTGTGGCGATCCGAGTTGTGGGGTATGCATGCGTTTGAGTCGGTCTGCAGCTTGCCGCGTACGTAGCGTGGAGGAGTTGCATGCAGTAGGGGCTGTTGCGATCTGTTGGAGGCAGCCGCGTCGTGCGCGTTTGTGCGCGTCGTGCGCGCGGCCGAGGTCCCTTGATCAGATCATCCAAAAATGGCATGCGCATAGGTTACCTAGTTTAGCTCCTGAATTGGTGGGAAAATTACTTACCAAGTTTTTGCTTTCCTTAGTAATCTGTATCTTTTCTTACCAAGTTTGTAGCTTGCTTTCCTTATTAAGTCTGTACCTTTTTCCTACTTAAAGATGAGTAATGCAAGGAGAAAAGTAGTACTGGAAACAGCACCAAATAGCCTGTGTCATCTTCTGGTTCCAGCTCGTGTGTGTGTGTTCTTGTGATGGCAAAGTTTTTCCAGTGCCGGTGATCGCTGGGAAGTCCTACAAGTGGTATCAGAGCCTCAAGATCCTACCTGTGGCCATGGCGATGGTCCCTCACGGTGCCGGGGGGAGCACGGTGTCGCTGTCCTACCCGGTGCTCTCGCCGGCGAACTACACGGCATGGGCGATCAAGGTGGAGGCAATCCTTGATGCCTGTGGCCTCTGGGAGGTCAGTTCTCTGCGAAGGTGTGGCGGTGGACGAGCGAAGAACAAGACAGCGAGCGCGCTTCTCCAAGCGCCACCGAGGACATCCTCATGCAAGTCTCGGAAGACGACGGCGAAGGAGGTTTGGAACAGCCTCAAGACGAGGTTTGTCGGCGCCGATCGCGTCAAGGCGGCTCGCCTTTCAACTCTCAAGGCGAAGTTCGACAAGCTATGTATGGCGGAGGGGCGGCCGACGACTCGCCGCAAGATCGGCGGCATGGCGGCGAGGTACGCCATCTTGGCTCGACGCCGACGACGCCGCCATGGTGAAGAAGCTCCTCGACACCGCCCCCGACGGTTGTATCTGCGGTGGCGGGATCGAACAATTCGCGACGCCGAGACGATGGCGTTCGAGGAGGCGCTTGGTAGGTCAAGGCGTTGACGAGCGTTCGTGGCGCACTCATGCCGCGGGCGAACGGCGCGATGACCAGCTCGCCACGGCGGCGAAAGTGGCGAGCTCGGTAGAAATCCAAGTCATCGATCGAGGTGTTTTAACGTGGCGTTCAGGGCCATTTTGCTCGGGATTGCCGCAAGCCGAAGAAGGAGGAGGCCCTGCTCGCTAGCGCCGACGAGGAAGCGACGCTCCTGTGAGTGCGGGACGGTGGCGCTGGGTTTAGGGGGAGATTGTTGGGAATAAACCTAGCGGCGTGTGCGTGCGCGCAGCTGGTGGCGTGAGTGCGTCATGTGCTGATCGTGTGGCGATCCGAGTTGTGGGGTATGCATGCGTTTGAGTCGGTCTGCAGCTTGCCGCGTACGTAGCGTGGAGGAGTTGCATGTAGTAGGGGCTGTTGCGATCTGTTGGAGGCAGCCGCGTCGTGCTTAGCTTGCTGCGCGTCGTCTGTGTGACGAGGTCCCTTGATCAGATCATCCAAAAATGGCATGCGCATAGGTTACCTAGTTTAGCTCCTGAATTGGTGGGAAAATTACTTACCAAGTTTTTGCTTTCCTTAGTAATCTGTATCTTTTCTTTTTAGCTTGCTTTCCTTATTAAGTCTGTACCTTTTTCCTACTTAAAGATGAGTAATGCAAGGAGAAAAGTAGTACTGGAAACAGCACCAAATAGCCTGTGTCATCTTCTGGTTCCAGCTCGTGTGTGTGTGTTCTTGTGATGGCAAAGTTTTTCCAGTGCCGGTGATCGCTGGGAGCCTGGGAAGTCCTACACTGTAGGAGTTTTGCTTTTGAGCTCTGGATAGGCTCGCTGCTGCTTTGGCTTGGGAGCTTAAGCACCGGGACAAACATTGCCCAATTGTGTGCTTCCCGTTCAAAGTCCGTAGCTCATTGCTGTATCTTTGGCTTTAAGATAGATAGCTCCGAATTGCTCTTCTCTTATGGGCCCAAGGGAGCGCACGCTGGGAAAAATACTCCTTCTAAAGTCGCTTCATGGCTTAGAATCGCGTCCTTTATACAGATTTAAGCTTGCTTTGTTTTAATTGTGGCACAATAACTTGACACACTTGCTAATTTGATCGTTTTGTTACTTTTGAGTTCGTTTGTCCAAGGCATTGTGCCCATGCCTCAAAATTGCACTGTTTTGCTGTTTTGACGCGCTCATCCTCTGATTAGGTTGGTATTTTTTATAATAATTTAAGGGTTTGCAAGTGGATTGTAACAACTAGATGCAGGAGCATTTTTATTTTTAATTGATGTGGTGCCATTTTGGGATAACAGTTAATTCGGCGGAGGTCTACAAGAAGGCTTGTGAGGAGCGACTCGTGCAGCTAATTGAGAGGCTTAAGAAAGAAGGAATAAACCCGAAGCAATGGAGGCTTGGGAGTTTTCAACGGATGCTGTGCCCAATGGTGTGATGTGTGGCATTTTATGATACGAATAATTGTTGCTGTTTCCATTTGCCTTTCTTTTCATGAAGTGTTTAGCTGGATAAGTAAGCTAAGGTTTTCAGGTTTGGTCATCAGGGGTGATAACAAACTGTATTGTGACCTCAAATCCATTATTTTTCTAACTGGTTTTATTGCTTATTCCAGTTTCACATGTCTCCACATTGAAATTATTCTCTAACAGCGAAGAAGCTGTAAAAATCATTGACCAAACCGGTTCACTAATTCCACTAGTTTGTAGATAACATGTTCACCTGCATATGATATAAATAGATAGATATTTTTTTGGTGATCCATTGTAGTTTAGATGTTGAGCTATCAGACAAGTGATGAAATATTACTTTCCTTCTGTTCACTAGTGCAAAGGGGGGTCAACTGAGGAGCTGAGCCTCAGCGTTTTCATCCGAATAGATGGGTGAGTTTTTATATATTTCACATTTTGAACTTGTCTGTTAGACTTGTTTCTTCAGATATATATGCTGAAGGGTATATCTGTCATCTGACATTTGTTCTGTGTTCTTTCTTCAGTAAAAATGCAACATGGAATTGTTTTAGATCCACTTGCGGTTGGAAAGGTTATGTCCAGGTGCATTTACCAAACACACGAAAGAAAACTTAATGCAATAAACCACCTTGATATCACTGCTCACTATTGTTCTCTCTGCAGCCTGATGGAGTTTCCAAGCTGTCCCAAGCAAAAAATGACAGAGAAAGTGAAACTGACAAGAAGGTTGAAGCTAATTTATCAGTCAATAAGGTTTACAGAAAAATTTGTGAGGAGGACCTCCATCTTGAACCACTTTGTGACGAGGTAATAAAGTATTATTAGGTTAGGATTTTTTTAAATTTCTAAATTCTACAAATTATACTGAAACCCTCTTGATATCTTTCTTTTGCATTCTTTGATGTATGCTGATAAAAGCTTTTGCACATGGGCATTCTGCTAAACGATTATTTTTGGCAGCTCATAACATACTTTTCTGAAAGAATGATATCAGCAGAAACACTTCGAAGGAACAGCGTAATGCAATGTAACTGGAAGGACGATAAGGTATAGCTGTACTGTTAGGCGTTTCTACTTTGGACACAACATATATTGTGATAGCGTTGTAAGTATGGTGTTTCATTCACAGATAGTTATTGCTTTTACCTATAGACGTGATAGAGTCCTTGTTGGATGCAAATACAGGGAAGTCTCTAAGAAATTTTCACAGGTTTGTGGTGCTCTTCCTTTTTAGGGTGTGTGAGCTTATGTTATATTCTTATGAATGTTATTTATACTCATTTTGTCTTCCTTACCAGGAGGCGAACACAGAGAAAATTTTATATGGTCTGGATGATATAAAACGAGCATGTGATGTTATCATTGTATGTTCTAGATCTTCCATGGGATTTTCTTATATTGACATTTCCCCCTGAAAATTTATGCCAATACATTTGATTCCAAGTTTGCAATTTTGACTAGCTTGTTGTCTTTCTTGATGGCAGGTTGAGGGTGAAATTGACAAGCTTTCCATGGAGGAGGCTGGCTATCGTAACTGTGTCAGTGTGCCAGATGGTGCACCACCACGAGTATCCGACAAACTCCCAGATAAAGAGCAGGTTAAAACTTTTTTCTGATGTTGCTGAAAGTTTTTGTCCCTAAAAAGAGTTTATGTTTGCCGTTGTTTGTATAGTTCCTTTAATATGGGTGCTTATCTGTAGTTGCAATCTTAGTTTATCTGCGACCTAACATCTGCTTATATTCTCTGAGCTAGGATAAGAAGTACCAATATCTGTGGAACTGCAAAGAATATCTTGACTCGGTGGGCATTTTCTTATTTCATAATCAATCGTTGATAAAATCTATTGCTGAGATACACATGCATCACTTTGCTGAATTTATTTTTCCATATGGTAATAGGCATCTAGGATAATACTTGCAACAGATGCTGATCCTCCAGGGCAGGCTCTGTCTGAGGAACTTGCTCGTCGGCTTGGTAAAGAAAGGTTTGTGCATCAGTGTGTTGCAATCACAAAACTTTGCAATGAATAAGCACCCATGATTATGCAAACCCTAATTTTATTTCATTTGCCATTTTTAATATTATGCAATCAGGTGTTGGAGGGTCAACTGGCCAAAGAAGAATGAGACAGATATCTGCAAAGATGCAAATGAGGTTTATTATGGCATGCATGGGCTCCTTTGACTAGTACATAATGTTCTTGTCACCTGACTCTGAATAATTCATTCCTTTTGGTTGGAACATGATAAAAAGATAAATGTATTGTTCCTTGCTATTTGTCTGTTATCCTTAATTTTTGTTTCCAATTGAGTTCATACTGTCCAAGTGTAGACATGTCATGAACGAGAGCTGGTCAGCTGACTACCTGTGGCTGTGAAGAAGTAATACTTGTTACCTTTAACAGTGTTACTCAGACACCTATGTCCAAAAATTTTGGTGAATTAGATACCTCGAATCCGAGTTAGATTCCGACACCCGTGTCCGATTTTGAGTAGTTTTTCCCGTGTTCCCATGTCCGATTTTGAGTAGTTTTTCCCATGTCCAAAAAATTTTGCTGAATTAGACACCCCGAATTCGAGTTGGATTTTGACTCCCGTGTCTGTGTCCAAGTCATTGCCTTTAGCTAGATCAGTGCATGAGTGAAAGCTATTGATATGTACTTACTACATATTAATCATGAGTGACACATTTGAATTCATGGATAATGAGTTTTTGGTTAAATTTGAGCAGGGGCATCTGTTGTTACTGAATTATTCATATCAATTTGTAACCACACAAAAGTTCTTTTTTTAAAAAAAATACTCGATAAATCTGCAGTCGAAATCTGTGTTCTTTTTAGGTACTTCTTTGCCTGTATTTCATGCAGAAAGATATATTTGTAGTTACAAGCATGATCTGCTAGTAAGGGTTTAAGCCTGAAGAAATGGCCTATTCCTAATGTGGCTTTCTAGATAAGCTTATGAACAACTTGTATTGAGAGGCTTAAGCCTCTTCACATTAGATGCAGTTATCCTTAATTAATAAAGCCTGCAAAGATTTTTGTGTGCTTTGAATCTACATTCTAAAGAATCATCTGAAATATAAAAACACGTATGAGTTCATTTACTACTGCAATTCGTTTCGTTTTTATGAAACAAGAGTACTTCACGTCGGAATTTGAGTTGTGATGCTTTTTTACATTTTCTGTAAATGGCCCTTGTAACACTATTTTCTACTACAGGTACTGATGTTTTTAGGACCACAAGCATTGAGAAAGGTTATAGAAGACGCAGAACTTTATCCTATAAGAGGTCTTTTCACCTTCAGAGATTTCTTCCCTGAGATAGATAATTATTATCTTGGAATCCGTGGTGATGAGCTTGGTATTTGTACTGGTTGGAAATCTATGGACGAGCTTTACAAGGTATATGTTAGTTGCATTTTGTTGTTCCTTTTCTTCTTTTGTTGAAGGTTGTATCTGAAGTTGGAGTTGGCTTTCTTTTTTATTTTAGCTAGACTTTCCTTATTTTGTTTTGTTTTATTTATTTGCACATAGAAGGTTGTTTTCTGAGACTTCCATTTCAAAATGTAACTTCAGACATTTTTAATGACATCAGATCTGAACATTTTTTTGGGGGATCACATCTGAACAGTTATGGTTTAGTACTTTAATTTTACCCCATGAATCTGCATATGTAGCCATGTTGGTATGCATTATGATTTGCTGATCTGGCTGAAAACTAGATGATCCCAATGTGACTTGAAACTAGATCTGCACTGGCTAGCAAGCACTGAAAAGATGACTTGAACGGCATAGTTATCACGGCGGTCCGGCTAGGCGCGGCGAGCTCGAACCGCCTGGACGCCTAGGCGGCTAGGCGCCTAGGCGCCCGCCTAGGCGATGATTAGACGATAAAAATAATAAGTAATACCTCATATGATTAGACAAAGTTATGCCATGACCACACAACCCACTATCCAAAGCCCAACAGCCCATATAAGTGCTTCCTCCCCTCTGTTGCCCTAGTACAGCAAGGCTGTTCTCCTCGCCTCCGCTGCTCTGCAGAGACGTCGTGCCAGGAGGCGCCGCCCACCCCTGCTCCATCGCCTCCTCCATCGTCGCCTGCCCCTGCTTCATCACGCCTTCGCCTCCATCGTCGCCTGCCCCTGCTTCGTCACACCTTCGCTCCATCGTCGCCTGCCCTTGCTTCGTCACGCCTTCGCCTCCTCCGTCGCCGTCCGCCCCTGAGCCGACCGCCCCTGCTCCGCCGAGCCCTCGCCTCCTCCGTCACCGCCCTCTCTGGTTTGACGCGCTCGCCCTCCTCCGTCGCCGTGCAAGCCCCGAGGGGCCTGCTCCGTCACCGCCTGAGGCCGAGGGGCTGCTCCGTCTTCGAGCGCCGCTCACCCCTCGCTTCCTCTGTCGCCACCGGCCCCTCGCTAGCCGCTGCCTCCGATCCAGTCGAGGCGAGCTGCCCTGGCGTCCACCTCCGGCCGCCGCGACGACTAGGCGTCGCCTAGGCGACGCCGTGACAACTATGCTGAACGGTCATGGAGCATGTGCAGCATTGTAGACTTGTATAGTTGTATTTGTAGCCTTTCATACATCATCCACTGTTTATCATGTGGTTCTGTTCATTTCCTTTTGCAGGTTGTTCCTGGGGAGTTGACTGTAGTAACTGGAGTACCAAATTCTGGTAAAAGTGAGTGGATTGATGCATTATTGTGCAATATAAATGACCAGTGTGGGTGGAAATTTGTTCTATGCTCAATGGAGAACAAGGCAAGCCATTGTTAGTTATTGATGCTAGATAGCTAAAATCCCATTGCACCCTTTCAATTAACTGTGATTTTGGTGTTTAGGTTCGGGAGCATGCCAGGAAACTATTAGAGAAGCACATTAAGAAACCATTCTTTGATGCTAGGTAAGGATAAGAGTCTGCAAGCGTGTCTCTGTTTGAGTTTCTTCTCATATATTATCCCTAAAATAAACAACCGTCTTCGCGAGGACTGTTACTTTGGAGAAGCACACTAAACAATAATGGGTTACGTGATGTCAGCTGTCAAGTCCAAAAAATTCTTTCAAATAGATGAGTCCGTCACTCTGTTGGTCGTATGTGCGGACATGTTGGACTTGATATGGCTGTTTATTCTTGTTGTTTTGAAGGTTCTGTGATTATGTGCAATTGGTTCAACAATCCTTGTTTTGGTTTGTACAGGTATGGGGGCTCTGTTGATCGGATGAGTCTAGATGAATTTGAAGAAGGCAAACAATGGTTGAATGAGACATTCCATCTGATCCGGTATGCCTTATTTGATAGCACAAGTTCCAATGCCTTGTGCTTTCTTAATGCGGTACCAGGAATCTGGGATGCAAGAGGCATCCTTGATCCTACTTCTCTTGGATATATGCCTCTCAGTGTTCCCCTAGGTGGTCGCCAAAGCGCTAGGCGCAACCTGCTGCCATGATTTGGGCCTAATTGGTGAGCTAGGTGTTGTACCCGCCTAGGCGGTCAACAGCAGTCTAAGGTAGGCCGAAGTGGCTCTTGGAGGGCAAGGTGCGGCAGTTCTAGGTGGCGATTTGCAAGGTCAAGGGTCGGATTCGGCTGTCTGGGCTGCTAATTCGTCGAGCTCAGTGGCCACACGACGGGGCATTGGCGCAGAGCTGGGGTGATGGGAGCTGCAGCTGGAGAGGGATTGAGAGGGTGAAGGGGAGGAGGGTGGGAGAAGGAAGATATAAGAGTAGTGGCAATGGTGGCACCCTACCTGCTTGAAGCGACGGCCATGGAAGAGCATCGGGCAGCGGCAACAACCATGGAAGAGGTTGGATGCTATGTGCTGCCTTAGTTGCTGATGGGTTTTGCTGTTCAGCTGGCCTTGCTGGCCCACATGTTGCTATAAAACGTGGTGTATTTGGTTTTCCTCATAGTTATCGGATTTGCTGTAAACCCTCACAAATCGCAAACCGGATGAACCCGAACCGGTTTAGGTTATGGGGTTCGTGTTTGCAATGGAAATTGGAAGAAAAAGTAGTGAACCGTGAATCCGAATCTCATACCGAATTCATACGAACTACGTTTTTGGTAACTATGATTTTCCTCCCCTCCTTTAGGCCTTAATACAGCCGCCAGCCATGGGGATACTTCAGTGGCACACACACAAACCATATGCGATGGTGGCATGACCGGCATCAGCGCATCGCCACCCACGGTTGACCTCGCTGTCGCCGCCTTAGAAAAGGAATCCCCATCGCTGCTGTCTGAATCGATGGCTTCCTTCTCTGCTGTATTCTTTAAATCTGTTGCAGTGGTGAATGGTAACAAGCAGGCATACTTCCCTCCCCTTCCCCCTGCCCCTTTCTTCTTCTTGGGGTATATTTGACATTATGTATATGTTCTGTTCTTGCTGCCTGCCTGCTGATTTCATGGTTTTGGATTCGTCCGATTAGGCGGGCTAGGCGCTAGGCAGCCATCCTCTGCCCGCCTTCCACCCAGCGCCTAGGGGAACATTGATGCCTCTCTTGGATGATGATTCATATCTTCAGATTTAAATGCTGTTTTATGACATTTAGTCTGCTTTGTTAATCAGGTGTGAAGATGATTGCCTTCCATCCATTAATTGGGTTCTTGAACTTGCTAAAGCTGCAGTTCTAAGATATGGAGTGCGTGGTCTTGTGATTGATCCTTATAATGAACTTGACCATCAGCGCTCTTCAAACCAGTAAGCATCACCTAAACTTCTCATGAGCATGACTTTGCTATTTACTAATTATAGTTATTGACATGCATCATCAAAGATATAGTCTTTCTTCAGTTTGTCTACTTTGCTAGTACTTGATTAGATGTTTCCTTTCTGAGCTGGTTACTCCTTTGTTCTGTTATTAACAGAACTGAAACAGAATATGTCAGCCAGATTCTTACCAAGATTAAGCGTTTTGCTCAGCATCATTCATGTCATGTATGGTTTGTTGCCCACCCTAGACAGGTAATCAAGTTGCATATAATCAATATCAATCTTTGCAACATAATTGAAATATATACAGTCAGTTCTTATTTGGTGTTAATGTTTTGTTAGCTTCACAACTGGAATGGTGGACCACCTAATATGTATGACATCAGTGGAAGTGCACATTTCATAAACAAATGTGATAATGGGATTGTTATCCACCGAAACAGGGATCCAAATGCTGGCCCTCTTGATGTTGTGCAGGTTATTTTTGCGCCTTTTTATCCTATGCTTGAATCCAATGATCTGCCTGACTCTTTTTTCTTTTCTGTTATGCTGGATCGGATGGGTTATCATAGGTTTGTGTGAGGAAGGTGCGGAACAAAGTGATTGGGCAAATAGGAGATGCTTTCTTGTCATATGATCGGTATGTACATTAGAAATTTTAATTTGTTTTTATTTATAAGATCTAAGTTTCTTGAGCATGGTTTAGAACCATTTGCACATGTCATGTTTCTGTCTGCTCCGTCTATGTTTTTTAAAATCAGGGTCAAATCTTGTTCCTATAGTTTACTTCAAGATATTACCATGTTTTGAAAGTTCAAATTGCATGTCTAATTAAATCACGAATCAATCATTTTTGCCCACAGGGTTACTGGTGAATTCAAGGATGCTGATAAAGCCATTGTAGCAAAGGTTACACAGCAGAAGAAATAGACTAGTCCTTCCGGTTTTGCTTTACTCACTCCCTCGACCACTTGACACAAATGAGGCGATATGGTTGCTGATGTGGATGGCATGTTGCGGTTTGCTGTATATTGGAGGGCATTGGCTGACTTCATACATTGGAGCTGACTGATCTCAATTTTTTTCTGCAATAAGGGTCCTGCATTAGATTTAAGGCCTTGGATGTCTCATGACTCTCCTGGTGCAAAATTCAGTTGAATCAGATGGCTACAAGACATTGTTGGGGTGATGTATAGTAAGCTTCTTTTGTAATTAAATTGTTACACCAGGTGCTATGAGAATTTGGGTGGATTCTATGAGTGGGGAATGTCACCGGTTAGATTATATGTATTCCCTTCCAAAAGTTGTAGTTGTTGGAAGGGCATATATTAATCCATCACAAATATTTATTCCAGACTTCTGTATCTATGATCAAAAGCCTATGTTTTGTTTACCAGAATTCTAGAATATAGCAATTTTTCTACCACCAAACACATGCAAAACATGCTTCCCAAAATCTGAGATCATTCACTGTAACCTTCTTTTCCCTTTGTATTGTTCGTACTCCTGCCTATGTGAACTGAGCTCCTTATTTACACATCGTCATATTGGCTGTTTCTGATAGGCAACCAGCTGGATGTTTGAGGAAAGACAAGGCTGTGATTGGCAATGGCGTTTGGCAGCATGGCACATCGTCACCTGGTCGGTTTGCTTTGTTGTACATAGTACCTCTGTTGCAGCTGTATGGAGCCAAGTGTGTACTTGTTCTTTGCTACTAAAACCACACCTCCTTTGCGAATTTTTTTAAATAATATATATATTTTAAAAAATTACAGAAATAATATGCTGAAAAAAATTACAGAAATACTCACTTGTCGCACTTCCAAAATGCGACACGTCTCTATCATAAATTGGAAATGCGACAAAGGTCTGTCGCAATTTAGAATTGCGATAGAGATGTTGTCGATATTCCAAATTGCGACAGAGATTTAGTCTTAGTTTCCTCTGTCGCAAATTGGAATAGCGACTTAAATAAATTGAATTTTTTAATAATTCATTTATTTAGAAATTGCAAAAATAAATTTAATCCTTGATAAAATATCACAAGGGATTAGACGTATAATGCTTATGAGACCAGGGCAATTGGATGTATATTATTTTTCTTTTGCAATGGATTAGATGTATATTCAACATTCTGAGTGGATACCTATTTTATATATAGAATGAAAAGGCATTGCCTGCAAAGGGCCAAAACAAGAAAATTATGGTAGATGTGATCGAAGTGTCATTGCCTGGTGTTAACGTAAGTAACATTGGACTACATCAGCATTCCTATACAGAAAGCAATGTTTCTAGAAAATGTGGTATGTCGTAAGACAATGAAGGTGCTACTGGATTGAAGAGGCTGCAAACACCAATCAACTTATTTGAAGATGAATGTATTTTCTAGCATTCATTTAGAACCAGTGAGGTAAATACAATCAAATCATTTGCATCTTTTAAGTCTGAGGTGATCTGTTGGCATAGTTCGCAGTGGCATTAAAATATTTTTACTTTACTATTTCAATTTCACGGTCCAATAGTACTTTACCTAAATGGAAGGCTTGTGTCCAGTGACGAGGGCAATACATCAAATATAATCTATGTACATACAAATATCTGGAGTGGTAAGTTTCATTACACACAATGTTTAACTCTTTATATTTATTTTACATATTTGAGATTTACCATCATACAATTTTCAATGTAGATTTAAGATGCGACGATGATGCCCCATCTGTTTAGTTCTTCTGCTTAATATTAGTCTCACAAACCACAGTAGGGTTTATGTTGATACGATCTTTTTTTCTCTCTATTAATTTTTTTGTGAAGGGCCCCAAGAGTATGGTACGAGAGTGATAGGATTATAAACTTGGATTCGGCCCTTGGTTATTATGAGCATTGCAGTCAAAGTTTCCATGTTTTATGTGCAGTGATGATATTTGATTGCCGCTGGAATGTTGTAATCTCTAGAACGGTCAACTGGATGTCACAAAACGAGGGTGGGAGAGGGAGATTAGAGAGAAGATGATTCTCAAATCAAAAGTTATTGCGGAAAATAAGGTAGGCCACACTCTTCATTACAACTTAAAACTAAAAGGAGCATAACTTCACGTTTACTGAGTGCATCGAGACCACTTCCCCTTAGCCCATGCCTCCGGTGGGGCTATTTTTGGCACGGCGTGCCCTCTCTCGCTTCCTCTCTCTCTCTCTCTCGGCCTCCTCCTCTGCTTCCTTTCTACGTGCCTTCTCGCGTGCGGCATCACGCTGCTCTTGTAGCTGCCGCCTGAGCTCCTCGTCCCGGTTGGTTTGATCAAGGAGCCTTTGATCTTCGGGGTTGATCTCCATGTCAAACCACTGCTCAAATTCACACAGTGGCGTAGGAGACTGTATGAAACATATATTAGCAAAGTTTCATGTAGAAATATTACGAAACATGTATGATTATTACCATCTGTTGATTCCTCAGGCTCTTCTCTAGCGGGTTGAAGGCGTAGTTGCGGCACTTCCAATACTCCCTCTTCCAAGTTGTAATTTCCCAAGAGTGGACAAGCCTGCAAGGATCTCCACACAAATACATCGGTAGGACAGCCTCGCGAGGTAGGAAGAGGTCCTGGTATGCGACGTTGTGTGGCCAGTCCGAAGTGCCTCCCTCTTCCTTTGCTTTCCCCTTTCCCTTTGCACTTGCATGCCTCGGCATTTTGGGTTGATCCTCTACTTCCTTTTATTCTTTCCCCCTCTCTTTTTGTCTCTTCTCTCGGTTCTGCGTTTCCTCTTGGTCTCGCTTGGTGAGAAGGAAGGCAGGCGGGTGGTATAAAGGGCAGGTATCGCCTTTATATAGGGTTGGGCACGCTGCCTCTGTCGCCCACCAACAATCAATTTATTATCTATCGTGCGTTCGTCTGAAAAAGCAGGCTACAGCGTATTGTCGTTTTAGTCTGAAAAAGCGGTAGGTGGCAGGGTGTTGTCACTTCGCTCTGAGGTGACCAGTGTCTTGTCCGTCGGTCTGAGATGGGTAGTGCTTTGTCGCCTGGTGGTATGCAGAGTGTTGTCGAATTAGTCTGACAAAGGTGATAGCAGCGTGCTATCACATCGCACTGAGAAAGATGTTGTCTGCGCTGTCCAATCGACGTGATAAAACTGATAGTACTGTTTTTGTAAGTAGCACTGAAAAAGTGGTGGGTGCAGAGTATTGTCACTTCGCTCTGAGGTCGTCAGTGTGTTGTCCGTCTATATGAGCTGGGCAGTGTTTTGTGCAAGAGTGGTGACGAATCAGTCTGAGAAAGCTGCTAACAGTATGCTGTCACATCATACTGACAAAGCTATTGTGTGCGTTGTCCAATTGACGTGTAAAAAGCTTATGGTATTATTTAATCGTCCTGAAAAAAGTGCTGCGAGGGGGCGACATATGATATCGTAATAGAAGATAACGTAACAAAATAAAATACCATACCATACCTGAATGTTACATAATTTGAGAAAATATCATGTTTAGTACATCTAGTATGAAAGAAAAAAACTTAACTACGACTCATGCGCGGTGCTACTCCTTGTGTGGTCCCAGGCCTCCTACGGCGCTGCACATGCCCAGAGGATCGTCACCGTCAAGGGCACATCCATGAGTACTCCTAGCGGCCGTCTTGCCTTTGGAGGAGTAGCGAAGACGTCCTGTGATGGCTGACTCGGGCCGGGCGCATCGGTGAGCTGGGAGGGGCTAAGGACCGCACCCGTGGGCTGCTAGTAAGGATCTACGAAGAAATCCAAGTCGGTGTCGTTGAGCGGAGAGAACTCAGCAGAGGTGCTCGCGCTCTGGTTTGGTGCTGGATAGGCCACTGTTGATAAAGTTTTCATGTTACTACAGCACATAATATTAAGATCATAAAAGATGAAAAGAGACAGCGTGGTGTACCTGCAGTCATAGGGGCGTACGACGTGGAACGCTGCCAACTAGATCCCCCTGGGATGTGAGGAGGGGGGGCCACCTGCGTGCGTGGTGTGGCAGCTACGGCTTGTGGCGCGTGTCGACCCCGTACAGCTAAGGCATGCCCGTGAACCTGTACGATGTCATCGTCCCTAGGCCTCCTGCAGGATGTAAGCTGGACAATGCGGGCAGCCCTTTGGCGTACACGCTGCAACGTCCCTCTCAGGAAGTCCATCGTGACCTCGAGCCTGTCTGTCTGGCCAACTCGTGCTAGCAGTGCGTCCACCTCCTCCATGGTCTCCCTAGCGAGGTCGCTCTGTGCACGAATTGAAATGCTAGTTAGTTTGTACAATTGCAGTAACGATATATTGGAAGGCATGTGAAAGAAGTACTAACCGAGCGATGAAACGTTGAGTCCGGCTGCGTGGGATAGGTGTCCGCTGTGGAGGGAACGTGCCTCGGAGGCCAGTCAACGACACGCATAACGCGAACAGGTTCGCATTGTGCGTGGTGTGAACCACCGGATGTACTCGTCGTATGTGCTAGGGTCGTACGGGGCAGCCTCCTCGTGAACGTCCGCCAACACCTGCGCCCACTGCTGAGCTTGAGGGATCATACGTGTCGCCCAGCTCGCGCCACCAACGAACCCCTTGCGTGTGAGCCTGCATGAGAACAAGATAGAGTGTAGATCGTGCGTTTGTAATCCACTCAAAATACATTAACAAGAGCAGAAGCAAGATGTAGGGCTGTTACCCACACCGGGGGCCCAAACCTGGGTATATCGGCGTGTTCTTGGGTTCTTGTCTGTGTGGATCCCTCGGGAGAGCCCGTAGGTGTCCTTCCGTGAAGACTCCCTCTATCGAACCCCGGACTCTGTCTAGGGAGAATAGCTGTCGGCATTTCGCTGGCAAGAACTTTGAGAGGAACAAGGTGTGGTAGCTTGTTGAGCCCCCATCTAATTATAATGCCATTCGGACCAAGTGGGTATTCAAAAATAAGCAGAGTGAGAATGGGGTTATCATTAAAAATAAGGCTAGGCTAGTTGCATAGAACTTCACTCAGGTTGTGGGTCTTGACTTTGAGGAGACCTATACCCCTGTAGCTGGACTAGAGGCTATCCAAATCCTGCTTACATTTTCGGCATCCAAGGGCTTCAAGCTTTTTCAAATGGATGTTAATAGTGCATTCCTCAATGGCTATATTAAGGAAGAGGTTTATGTCAAGCAACCTTTAGGATTCGACAATCCTAAATACTGAAACCATCTCTTCAAGCACTCCAAAGCTCTGTGTGGACTTAAGCAGGCCCCTAGACCATGGTATGAGAGGCTTAAGTCCTATCGTTTCAATCATGGTTTCAAAATAGGTATAGTAGACAAAACTCTGTTCATTAGACACTAAGATTCTCATTTCCTCCTCATCTAGATTTGTATGGACGATATCATCTTTAGTGGATCTTTGCATCTCTTGTGTCTTAGGTTTCAGATGTGATGAGCACAGAGTTTTGAGATGAGTATTGATGGGCAAGTTGAGCTATTTTCTCGGCTTCCAAATCAAGCAGACTTGGGAGGTTAGTTTCCTACACCAAAGTAAGTATACTCGGGACCTCTTGAGGCAGTTTGTATGTCTGATGGGAAGCCTGTGATGACTCCTGTGGCCACCACTGTTGTCCTCGAGCCTGACAAGGATGGTGAGCCTGCTGATCAGAAGGAGTTCCGGAGTATGATTGGCTCTCATTTGTATCTCACCTCCTCAAGGCCGGACATACACTTTGCTGTGTATATGTGCGCTCGATTTCTGGCTTCTTGTAACATCCCAAATATTTTAATAAAGTGAAAATGAATATTTTAAATTTAAATATAATTATTTCTGAGTTTCCTTGTCATTATTGGTTTTATTTGGATTTCTTTGGAATTATGCTTTGTGTGAAAAATCCAATAAAGAGAATTTCTAAATGGATAATGGTAAAAAGATAAAAAGGTAAAAGTAAATTTTGAAAAATTTATATTAAAATTTTTATCTCTTAGGTAAACTTTTTACTTGGTAAAATTAATTTTTACTGCATAGTAAAAATAATTAATAATTGAAAAGACAACATTTGCTAAGAAGAGTGAATAGTTGGAATTAATGAAAAATCTAGTCACCTTATCTCATTCTAAGAAAATTACCCTAACACCCTCAAAATAGTGGTTACACTTGAAAAAAATATTAAAAATAACTAAAGTTGTTTGAAGCTTTTCAAAATTCAAAAACAGAATCATTGAAAATTTGAAAATTGGAAGGTCAGAATTTTATGAAAACAATTACTCAAAATTTTGACCTAAAAATTTTATGGGAGCACTATTAGCTCAAATATAACTTAGAAAAAAGTTTCAAAATGTTTTGATGAAATATAAATCTCAAGAGAATTTAAAAACATAAAATTTAATTCTGTGCACAGTGCATTGTTAGAATATTTGAAATATTTCTGTAAGTTATTTTAACCCAAAATTTTTATTGAAGGATAAGCACTACGACAAGACTCTAGTCAAAAAGTTTCAAAAAAAATTTCAGGGATTAGATGGCCAAATTAATGCAAAATACTACCCTGACCCAAGCTGCCTCATCACCTAATCTCGTCCTTTATGCATTGCCGTGTGGGCCCGCCATTTGTGTTGATTCTGCTTACTGTAATCACCGAAAGCCTTTCTCTCACTGCCAGTGGTCCCCGACCCCACATGTCAGCGGCTAACTCCCTTTTCCTCTCTTCTTCTCCTTCCTCTAAATCGAAGCCTCGCGTAGTCTACTCGCCCCGACCTTTTCAGCCAAGTCACCGAACTGCCGCCCCGCCCCATGCCCGCCAAGGCGCCACGTTTAACCTCGGTACTCCCGTAGCCATACCACCTCCTGTGGCTAACCATCTCCTCCCTGTGCGAGCGCGCAAGAGACTAGCGGTCCGTTCCGCTGAGTCTTGACCAAGGCAGGTTCGTCTGGACGACTTCGGCTATAAATACTACCTCCCAATGTTCACAAATATCTGAGCGTCACTTTCCCTCTCCTTCTTCATACTCTCCCTAGCCGAGACGCTCCAATTTCTTGTCCTTGCCACCATTGCCGATCGAACAGAGAAAGAGGGGCAAGTCTGAATCCATTGTCTTAGTGAGAGTCTAGCCAATTCATCTCAACCAAGCCATCCTAGTAGAACACCGAGCCTATTCCCTTGATCAATTTTGGCTCACACGGATCAAAACGCCATTGCCACCAGTACCCTTCTTCCCCAACTTCGGTCGCTCGGTGGCGGAGCTCCTTGGTCACTCTCCGGTCAAAAGAAGTTCAAAAATGGAACCACCGTGACTTGTAGATGCTAAAACCGTTACCCATCCCAGCTCGCTCGTCCCGATTTTTGCTCCTGGCCAACCCGCCATTAGCGCCGCTGCTTGAGCTTGGTGGCGCACCTCTCTGCTCCATTTCCGGTTGAATCGGTTCCAGCACCATTGCATATTGTCGAGCTGGTCCTCCCCATGTCCTTGCCTTCGCTGAAGCCTCACCGAAACGCCATCGCCGTTCAGCCCTAACCGGTGCTCTGCTTTTGTCTCACTGTCGAGCAGGCCCCACTGTCAGTCGGCGCAAGAACTCCAGTGCAATGGTAAAAGGCGCTTTCAGTACAAGGAAACATATTTCATTCTTTTAAATGCATTTTCCAATCGGATAAAGATTCAAACATGAATATCTTTCACATTTCCAATCAAAATAAGATGAAATAAAATCATAAATTCATCTAAAATCAAGAACATTCAGAATATACAAAAATATTAAAATTTAAAAATCAAGAATTATTTGAATTAAACTTTGTTAATAACGATAATATGGTCTTTATATTAAATCAGTGCACAATAAGCCATAAGATAATAAAATAAATTTTTATATGATGCTAAGATCGGGATGAATTCAGATATACAAAAATATTTCATTTTTAAGTCACAAAACAATTATTAAAATTAAAAATAAGATAAACACACTATTATGGACATTATTGCACATATGAAAAATATAACTTCTAAAATCATAAAATAAATTTTTATGTGATTTTGAAACCATGGGAAACTCAAATATGCAAAAACATTTAATTTTTTATCTTTGTTTGAATTAATTGCTTTGCAATCATCAATAAACCCTAAATATGGCCATTAATAGGAATAATAAAATAATTTGTATGAAGTTCTTGGAATCAGTAAGGATCCATGACTGTAAAAATATTTAGAATGAGACTTAGTTTGCATTCTTTTAATAAAAAGAAAAGCAGATCACAACAATAAATGAATGTATAATCTATCGAGATTAAAGTCAAAATAATGCAAAACTAACTTTAAAACACTTCTAGGGTTGCACCCTATTAATACCAGAAAAATGAATAAAAGATCTTGTATAGTGTAGTTGCAAACCAAGGCGAAACCCGACTCGTTACAACGTTAACATTGTGATCATCTATACTATTTTGACAGTAGATAAAATAACTCGTCTAAATGATAAAATTTATAAAACTAGTTTAGAAACACTCTACAAAGTTTGTACTACTATATTCTATAAAAAAGAATCTTATTTCATCATGGTTTACATATTAATCTTATTAGCTCAAAAACCTCAAGTGTTAATATTTCTGAAGTCCATAATATAAATAAACGAACTTTAGTTACAAAAGAGAAATCAATGATTATGATATTTGTATCACCAGAACCTTCTCAAATATCGTGAATATGAGACCAGTAGCCTACATCAATAGATCTGACTTACACGAAACTAATTCTATACAAAATCAATCAAATAATAAGCACTATTCATTCATAATCTGATGTGATCACTTAAGCCTTTTCAGTAGCTAGCAAAACATCTTGTCTAAATACAAATTCTATGAAGAATAGCCTAGGAATGATCTTTAGGATGTGGTATACAATAATCTTGAAAAATATTCTTATTTTAACTTTGCATCTGAATCCTATAAGCGCAAAACCCTTAGGTGATAGGGTTACCAGAAACGCATTATGAATAGTAAAGTTTAAGAAGCTTGTAACTAATGTCTATTTCTATTAATCCAAATAATTTTTGCATATTGAATTCGATATTATAAATATAAGAATACATAATTTTAACTTCTTGAATTCGTAAAGCAAGAGTAGATAATCTATTTAAGGAATCATTCGTCGTTCAACCTAAGAGCTAATAACAATATGAATGCTTAATCAACCTAAAATATGAGAATATTGAGTCATCTAATCCAAACCCTATAACATTCCTATTTTCTTCAGTGAGTCTTTATTTGGTTTCCTGTTTGTCTTCTTTTGCCATAAGTTGATATTTACTTCTTGTTGCTTTCATTCGATAATGACGTGTAGAACTCGACGCCTCTGTCTTCATCATCGCCTTCGTCAGTCGCAACCTCGACTTCGTCGTAAACAAAGATTGAGCAAGGCAAGCACCCCTTTGATCATATTGATCCCAGTATTTAATTTTTCTTTTGTTTATTAAATGGTTTTATGCATATGTTTATTTTCTATAAATTCGCTATTTTGTGGTGTTGGTAGTTATACCTGTTATCTCATAAAACTTCCTTGATATGTATGACATGTGAACCTTGATAACCATAGATTAAGGATAAGCATTACTTAATGTCATCATGAGTATATGCGCTTACATATTATTCATGCTTAGCCATGCTTTAGAATCAATGAAGTAGATGATCAGATCAACATGGTTTCTTGAGAACTTAAAATGGTTAGAAATGACACTGTTGGTTACTCGTATTTTGATTAAAAACCCAAAATAAAACTATGGTTTTGACGCGGGTGATTATTGGCAAGAGCCGGATGTGCAAAGGGAATTGCACGTAGTGTAAGGTGAAGTATTATCCATGTCGGATTAAGAACCGAATACGTGTTGTATGATCCAAGATAAATCTATACAAACCACAAGTGCTGGTATGGGACAACCTTAAACCGATTAAGTTATCTAGTTTATCTTTGCACATTGGTAGGCGGGAGCTAGCAGAAGCATTCTGTTCAGGTCTGCTTGTGAGGGGTTTCCACACCTCGGTGTGGGTAAATGCATACCGGTGCAACAGTGTATGGCTTGCCATGAACAGATTTGGTGTGTTAGGTGTTGCGTGAAAGGAACCACGTCTTAGGTGAGTGTTTCTGTTTCTATAGTAAGGGCTTAACGTCCCGGGTTGGTGCGAAGTTAACCTAGGTAATGTAAAGGTTTTCGTCATGAACATTCTGGCCACACGCTAAAGGTGCGTGTAACATGCGGTAAAAAGAAAAGGTCATGACTTGAGGGTAAAGTTGTACACCTCTGTAGAGTGTAAAATCTAATCGATTAGCCGTACCCGCGGTCATGGTAGTCTTAGTGAATTGATTCATGTTAGACGTTTTACTATTTTCAAAAGGGCTTGTTTTTTTTGTTTTGCAACTATCGCTTTATGTAAAAGGGCTAACATTGTTGGACTTTATGATTGGATGATTTCATTGCTCACGAAGGGTTGTGAGTATTACTTATGCTTTACTTATTTCTTATCAATCAAACTTGCTCTTCCAAATTCCGTTTGCAAATGACAACTTGATTTACAAATTTAATTTCATTTTATACAAATTAACTGTAGTAGCCTCCTTTGACTTGGCCTACATTTATACATTTGCAAATACCACCTTAAGTCTTGCTGAGTACGAGAGTACTCATCCTTGCTTAATCTATTGTTTTAGGTGGATAAAGTTAGCGAAGCTTCGGATGTTTGTTTTCGTCACAGGATGCGGGAGCTTTATTGACATGATCTTTCTAGGGATTATGCCTTGTCAGTTGCCTGTGGGTTGGATGGGTACACTACAAGACTTTGCTTCTTTGCTGCTATATACTCTGAGTTGTAAAATTTCTTTGTATAATAGTTTTCGCTTTATTAATATGAGGTATGGTTGTGATTCCAATTGTTATAAATGTGCGTACTAGCTACTGATCTAGAGACTAGTACTGTATGCACATGATATTTACATTTTTGCATTGTATGTAAAAATGCCTTCTGACTCTCCTTCAGCTAGTGGCTCCATTCCTACCTCTTCTGTTCGAGAGATAGAGGCCACTTCTGTTGCTGGACCTCTCCATCATATTCAGAAAATTCATCCTCTGATCAGATCATTGGTGATCTATTTGAGTGGGTCACTCGCTTAAAATTAGGCTTATCCAGCTTCTACCTTCACTCAGCCTTTGTTGCCTCTTTTGAGCCAAATGATGTTTCTCATGCATTATCTGATGAATCGTGGATTAATGCTACGCATGAGGAACTTCAGAACTAAGATTCTCATTTCCTCCTCATCTAGATTTGTATGGACGATATTATCTTTGGTGGTTCTTTGCATCTCTTGTGTCTCAGTTTTCAGATGTGATGAGCACAGAGTTTGAGATGAGTGTGATGGGCAAGTTGAGCTACTTTCTCGGCTTGCAAATCGAGCAGACTTAGGAGGTTAAACACCAAGGTAAGTACACCCAGAACCTCCTGAGGTAATTTGATATGTCTGATAGGAAGCCTGTGATGACTCCTATAGCCACCATTGCTGTCCTTGAGACCGACGAGGATGGTGAGCCTGCTGATCAGAAGGAGTTCCGGAGCATGATTGGCTCCCTCTTGTACCTCACCTCCCCAAGGCCGGACATACACTTTGTTGTGTATATGTGCACTCGATTTCAAGCTTCTCCTCACGTTTCTCACCGCCAGGCAGTGAAGCGCATCTTCAGGTACCTTTAGGCTACCATTGATTGTGGTATCTAATACTCTCCTCCTCATGTCTATCCCTTAGAGATTTTTCCGATGCAAACTTTAATGGCTGTAGGATAGATAGGAAGTGCACTTCTAATACTTACCAATTCATTGGCACTTTCCTTATTTCTTAGTCATCTAGGAAGCAGTCTGGAGTTGCACAGTCTACCTCTGAGGCCGAGTATGTTGCTGCAGTCAATTGCTGTAGTCAGGTGCTCTAGATGAGATTGACCTTGCGGGACTTTGGGTTAGAGATAGAGAGTGTTCCACTTTTCTGTGATAACACTTTTACTATCTGTATTGCTAAGAACCCAGTGCAACACTCCAGGATCAAGCACATTGATATTAGATATCACTTCTTTAGATACCAAGCGGAGAAAGGAGACATAGTGCTTTAGTTTGTGGAGAGTAACCACCAGTTAGCCGATATCTTTACCAAGCCTTTGGATATCTCTACTATCTTTTCTATACTCTATAGTCTCTCAGTTTGTAGTTTCTTGACTTCTTCTCATTCACTGTGATTTTGGTTTTAATTGAGTTCTTTTGGACCTTTCTTGAACTTAATTTTGTTAATAACTCACCTTGAACCAGATTTATGCTTTAAATTTGAATCTTGTGTTGAGGGGGAGTTTAAGAGTCTGTTTCATGCATTGCATATAGACTTTATTTTCTATTTTATGAGCTTTGTCTATTATGCACATGATCTATTCATATACACCATGCTACATCATTTGAAGAAAATCACTGACTTAGATATGTTTAAGTTCATTTATCTTGCTAAGCTTGCTAAAATTAAAAAAAATGAGTTTATAAAAAAAACTTGATGAAACATGTTTCTTTTATTTTCTAAGTTTTTTCTCTAGGGTTATTTGCCATGATTTGTGAAATTTTAGAGTTCTCTAGAGTCCCTATAGCAACTAGGGTAAAACTAGTTTGATCCATATCTAAGTCCTTCATTTACTCATCTCTACTACTAATTACGAGTTGGTGACGATGGTAAGTCCCCCCCACCATACTCACGAAACCGTCATTGTCCTGATCTTCTATACATTGGCGAACAAAGAAAGATTTAATTCGGTTGGATATACATGCATGTGTGATCTATGATGTATCAGACTCTTATCTCAATCAGCCGATTCTATTTTTAGATACTACATGGCCAATTCTTTTTCCATATAATGCGCCATACAACTTTTGAGCTACCATGTGCTTTTAAGTTGCCATATGCCTCCTTTCCATTAAATATTTGCTTGCATGTGTATATAAGATCATCTTTTCCATTAAATATTTACTTGCCGGTGTTGCTGGAGCTCGTTCTCGGTGGATGATGTTAATAGGTTGAGGGAGGCACTCGCGGGGGGAGGCGAGGAGGCGGTGGAGCTGGTTGATGGGGTGGGGCTATGGTGGCAGTCACATACAGATGACGCCTACCTCTTCAATGCCTGAGCAGTAAGTGATGCCTCTTTCGGTCGATCAATTAATCTCAAATTATGGTGTTACAAATTTACAATTCCAAGTAATGTGTTGTTATTATTTAAGTTTGTGAAATTAAAGATAATTTTAAGCTCGAGTTTGTAAATAGGTGCTTGAAATTTGTATGCTTCGATGAATTGATTTAAATATTTAACCATTGCACATTCAGAGTGAACATTATTATTCAGATAAGGTTAGTGCTCTTTGCAAATAATTTTTTTATCGCAAATTGAGTTTTCATTGCATCGTACAAGCACATGGCTAGTATATGCTAAAATGAAAGTAAGAAAAATTGACTCTTTTTATGCACATTACACTCAACACCTTGCATTCACAAGACAGCCTCCCATTGTACTTGGATGAACTTGGAATGTGTCGTGTATGACCGAGACTATTCTCTTAAAAGTCCTTTTTGAGGCGGTCGAATATGGTTTGAGTCAATTACACTTAAAAAAACTTATGTGGGTAAAGAATGCAAATAATGTCAAACATTTGCACTCTGCTGTGTCTTTAAGATTATAAAGAAAAATTTGCATTAAATAAAAAATGAGCTCAAAGGACCTTGTATGCACTTCTAGATTTCCCAAAGTGTTGAGTAGGTTGAACTCTAGGTTTTTCATTTGATCCTTTGAGTGGCTTTGCTTCTGGTTGTACATGTCAATTCTTGCTAAAAATGACATTTTCAAAACTAAACTTGCTAGCAAAATTTGTTATTTGCCTTGGACGTGTCTTAGTTTAGTCTAATCTGAAATCAATTAGCTTGGTGTCATAGCTTGTCATTTTGATCACTTGGATAATCTTCAAAGCTATTTTAGGATGCATTTCATGCATACATATATAAAGGGGGAGAAAATGCTTTCTTGATACCTATATTGACAAAAGGGGGAGAAATTATAGAAACGACATCATTAAAAGATAAAAATGGAATTTATTTCCTATGATCTTGGTGAAAATTGAAAAATTCTTAGGATTGTAAGCTTACTTAAGCTTTTTGTGTGTTTTGATTGGATTTTGGAGCCTTTGTGGAAAATTGCTCTTTCTTTTGTTTTGCTCTAAAAATCTTTCTAGCCAACTTGGTGATGATCTTATTTCTTTCTCTCTAGCCCAAGTTTGGCTTTGCATTCAAATTGCTTTCTTACTCTCTCTCTCTCTCAAACTCAAATTTATGTCTTTTATTTTTTGTCAATATACTTATCAAGGGGAAGATTGAAAGACCATGTGGAGGTCTACCCATTTTGGTGATGAGTATTTGACTAATTTGGGCTTGTTATTCTTTGATTTGAGTTTGATTTAAATCAGATTTTCAATTTGAAGCAATTTGCGTTGAGACTGCCAAGTTCTGGTTTGGTCGATTGCTACCAAGTTCTAGCTTGGTCGAGTAATGCCTTGTCGGTTTGTGGTCGAATGATTCGAGTAGACTAGGAATCACTGAGTATCAAGTAGGAACGTTGTTGGGTCGAGTACAGGGTTCGTTCAAGCATTTGGTCGATTACTGCCATGTTCTGGCTTGGTTGAGTAATGCCCCGTTAGCTTGTGGTGGAATGTTTCGAGTAAATTGGGAATCGCTAGGTATCGAGTAGGATTTTGCCGGGTTGAGCACTCTGCCATCAGCCTGTCTCGAGTCCTCGGGTTAGCTTCAAGTTACTCGATGTCGACTCATCGACTCGACTTTGAGCAGAGTTACTCGATGTCCTTAGGATATGTATTTTGAATTTGCGTGAGATTTATTGCATATCATCTTGGGCAATGCTATGTGATGTGTTTTCCTTGTCTTTGATGGTTGCAAGATGACGGTGCTAGATCATGCTGAGGCAGAGGATGATCGGGAATAGGCGAGGTACGTCGGAGGTCCAAACGGTCAAGGATCGCTGAAAATGATCGGAGATAGAGTCAATGCAAACCTAGAAGATAAGGAATGGATGAGATGCTAGCTATGAGCTGCTCGGATCAAGGAGGGCCGTTGGATCACGGTCTAGATGATAGAGTAGCAGGTCTAGTTAGTATGCTTGGAAAAGCATACAAAAACCTGATATGTGTGTGGCTTTTGGGTTAGCCCATGTACGAGTGAATAAGTCAATCCTAACCTTTGATGGTGGTCCTTAGGGTAGAAGGAACTCATCTAAGGATGGAGGGTGATTCAAGAGTAGTATAAATAGAGGAGTAGGGATAGCCTTTCCTTTCTTGAAGGTTTTAGAGGTTGTATGCTCCATTGAGCTTTTGCCCACTTTTTTGTGAGACTTTGTAAACCTCACTATGAGAAATGCAAATCATTTTTTCTTATGCTTGAGTTTACATTACGCATTTACTTTATGTCTTAAATTCAGCATTTAAATTCCACATTTAGATTCTTGCAATTTACATCCTAGCAATTTGGATTTGCCTCCCCTCCTTCTACATGCTTTTGGTTCTTATTCCAAGGATGGCGATTGATGGATGAATCTTTTCAGATCGTATCCCAATTATCTAGGAAACTCTATGCAACTTCCTTGCAAGAAACCAGTTTTGAGCTCTTAAATGAATCATTCTCATTGATCGTATTTCTGAGGTTTTAGACTTATGTTCTTACTTGCTGTGACATGTGGGAAGTCATCTAAGATCACATTGATCTACAAAAACCTATGAGCAAGTATTAGATCAAGTTCTTAAATTTTGCTCAAACTTGGTGTGTTCTTCCTTAAAAGTGAAAAAGGTTAGTACTTTACATCAATCCTTGTGTTGAAGGTTGGAATGAGTTCCTAACATCCTTACAATCGCATCTAACAAGTTTCATGAGTTTTTGACCATCCAATCAAAAGTTGGATCATTTTTGCTTTTGGTGTTTGTGCTGATTTTCTCTGCTGTTCTTGAGCCCTGTCATACCGCACCCTCTCCAATCATACCAATCATCAGTCATACCACACCCTCTCCAGTCATACTGGCCTTATAGGGAAAAATCCTTCTTCTAACTTGCTTCTTTTGTTTAATTTGTTTGTGGACTTGTTTTGGATTATTTTGAGTGGAGGAAAATTTTAATTGGGATCATTCACACCCCCTCTGATCACCATCTTGATCCTTCATTCTTATATGCATAAAAAAGTATGATGATTCTAGATGATGCAGATGATCATGACATGTGGAGAAGCGACGTGGACTTCGCGGGGGAAATCCTTGCAGGTCTCAACACATTTGTGATCAAGAGATTGCGCAAACAGTTTAACCATCCTTGGCAGAAAATTTGTACTAGTTGATAAAAGTTAAACCGCAAACTCAGAATTGAAGTGGATGTTAGTAACCAATATTGTTGGAGAATGCGATTCTATAGTTCGTTGCAAGTTTACATCGTTTGGTAGAATGCAATTCTATGCATAACTTCTTTTTGCAGGATTAATGTGAATAATATGGCCCCTTATATATGTGATGCATGTGTGTAATTTTCATGGCCTGCATGTCATGATTGATTGCATCCCAAGGCTGTCTATATTTGTATAAACATCCTGCGTGTTGACTTGTGATGTTTCTACACTCCTTGTAATTTATTACTAGTGCTACTAGGAGTAATACTTAGTGGTAGTACTTGGAGGACTTAAGCACTTGGGAGGCATGATGAACAGGAAACATGGCGATGGAGATCACCATGTGAAGGGCCATATTATGTCACAGTTAATGTGATTATCTGTGATTGCTTTTATGTTGCTATTTATTTATTTATTTATTTCTATGCATGTTATATAGTAGTTCCGAATGCTTTTAACATGGTAGAAGTATAGTTCCCTCATAATATTAAGCAAAATTGATGCCCTCCTAATTGCTGCACCATCCAATATCATGTTTAATGGTAGGTCTCCTAAAGTAGGGTCCAATTAACTTTTCTTGATTAGATGGGCTTGTGTCGGACACTCACATGCATAACATTTGTTATACTTGACAAGTTCAACATAATGGTTATGGATCTTCAGGCATAGGGTTGGGCCAGGGCATAGAGATGCCACCCAACAACAAGAGTCATATAGTGCTATGATTAGCAAAGAGTTGCTTACCAAATTCATTAGCCTTCTAGCAGTGACGCTAAAGCTCACTCGTAGACTAATTAATTGTGGGTCTTGAATCAGTAAGTGCCATAAGAGGGATATGGAATTTAGTGGGAGTATCTTTATTAAACTGTTTAATATAAGTTACTCTTCATGAATGTTTGTCACAGTTTTCCCATATTTTTTCTGTTTTAGATCATGGCACTACTTGTTGCTGCACCCACTTCTAGTTATGCTTTACATTCAATAATTGAAAAGGAAAAACTTAATGGAACAAACTTTGCGGATTGGTCCCGCAATCTGAGAATTGTTTTAGCCAAGATAAAAAGGAACATGTTCTAGAGCAACCAATTCCAGATATGCCTAACGAGAATGCTTCCAATGCTATTAAAGCCGTTTATAAAAAGGCGGTTGATGAGTCCCTCGATGTTAGCTATCTCATGCTTGCTGTTATGAACTCAGACCTTCAGAAGAAGTTTTAGAACATAGAGGCCTACGATATGATCGTGGCACTTAAGGGTATGTTTGAGACCCAGGCTAGGACTGAGAGATATGTGATCTCAAAGTCCTTGTTTGGATGTAAGCTGGTCGAGGGTAGTCTGGTGAGCCCTTATGTAATCAAGATGATTGGGTACACATAGAGCTTGGAAAAACTTGGCTTCCCACTTAGCCAAGAGTTGGCTACTAACTTGATTCTTGTGCCACTCCCCCAAAGCTTCGGGCAATTCATTATGAATTTTCGTATGAATAGCATAGACAAGAATCTCACCGAACTGCATATGATGCTCAAGATAGCAAAGGACAGCATTTAGAAAACCACTAGTCATATGATGATGGTGCAGAAAAATACTAGCTTCAAGAAGAAAGCTAAGACTAAAGGAAAAGGCAAGGCTAAAGCTTTGGATAAGATCCCTAGCAGCAAGCCTAATCCTAATTCCAAGTCTGACCCTACTTCAGAGAGTGAATGCTTCTACTGCAAAGAGTCGGGCCATTAGAAGAGAAATTGAAAAAGGTACTTGGCAAATTTGAAAAAGAATGGTGGAGTTAAGCCATCAAATTCAGGTAATAATGTTATAGATGTATTTCTAACTGATTCTCCAAATAACTCTTAAGTATTTGATACTAGATTGGTTGCTCATATTTGCAGTTTGATGTAGGGGTTATTAAGTAGTAGGAGCGTTGCAAGAGGCAAGGTTGATCTCTGCATTGGGAATAAAGCAAGGGCTGCTGCATTGGCTGTCGGGACCTTGCCTCTACATTTACCTTCAGGATTTATTATAGAATTAAATAATTGTTATTATGTTCTAGCATTAAGCAAAAACATTATTTCTGCCTCATGTTTGTTGGCAGTAGGTTATAAATTTAATGTTAAGGACAATGATTGTTCCATAATTTTGAATAAGATGTTTTATGGTTGTGCTCCCGTTGTGAATGGGTTTATTTTAAATCTTGATGATCCACATGTCTATAATATTGCTACTAAGAGGCTTCGGCCAAATGATTTGAATCCCACATACTTTTGGCATTGTCGTTTGTGTCATATTAGTAGAAACGCATGATGAAGCTCCATAGAGATGGTTTTCTAAAATCATTTGATTTTGAATCATATGAAACATGTAAGTCTTGTCTACTTGGTAAGATGACCAATACATCTTTCACTAGGCATTGTGAGAGGGTATCTGACTTATTAGAACTTGTACATACTGATGTATGTGGACCAATAAGCACAACAACTGGAGATGGTTTTCAGTACTTCATTACCAATGACTATAGTAGATACGGTTATGTCTACTTAATGAGGCACAAGTCTGAAACTTTTGAAAAGTTCAAGGAATTCCAGAATGATGTACAAAATCAACATGGCAAGAAAATTAAATTTCTACAATCTGATCGTAGAGGTGAATATTTGAGCCATGAGTTTAATAATCATCTAAAGAGTTGCCGATTTGTTTCACAACTTACGCCTCCCAGCACGCCTCAAAAGAATGGGGTGTCCGAGTGGCACAATCAGACTTTGTTAGATATGATTCGGTCAATGATGAGTTAGTCAGATCTATCACTATATTTTTGGGGTTATGCTCTAGAAATTGCAGCTTTCACACTAAATAGAGTACCATCTAAATCTGTAGATAAGACACTATATAAGATGTGAACTAGGAAGATTCCTAGTTTGTCTTTTCTAAAAATTTAGGGTTGTGATGTTTACGTTAAACGTCAGACATCTGACAAAGTCACACCCAAATCGAATAAATGTTTTTTCGTGGGATATCCTAGGGAGACATTAGGATATTAATTCTACAACCGATAAGAGGACAAAGTGTTTGTCACTCAGAATGATGTCTTTCTAGAGAAAAAGTTTCTCTCGTGAAAAGCAAGTGGAAGAATAGTGCAACTTGAAGAAGTTCAAGTTATTTCACTCGGAGAGGACTTGGTCGGAGATGCCCCTATTGGGGAAAATCTGGTTGAGGAACCCATGATTGAGAAAACTCTAGTTGGAGGGACCTCGATTGAGGAGGCACTAATACCACGTAGGTCGGATAGGCTATGTAAAGTACCTACTTGGTATTCGCGTGATATATTATTGTTGGACAGCAATGATCCTACGACTTATAAGGAAGCGATGATGTGCCTAGACTCTGAGAAATGGCTTAGAGCCATGAGATCCAAGATAGATTCGATGGGAGACAATTAGGTTTGGAACTTGGTCGATCCGCCTGATGGTGTAAAAACCATTGAATGCAAATGGGTCTATAAGAAGAAGATTGATATGGATGAAAATGTTCACATCTATAAAGCTAGACTTGTCGCAAATGGTTTTTGACAACATCAAGGAGTTGACTACGATGAGACTTTCTCACCGGTAGCGATGCTTATTAAATCTGTATAGATCATTCTAGCTATTGTTGTATATTTCGATTATGAAATATGGCAAATAAATGTCAAAACGGCTTTCTTTAATGGAAACCTAAGTGAGGATATGTATATGATACAATCTAAGGGTTTTGTCAATCTAAATAATGCTACTAAAATATGCAAACTTCAAAAATCCATTTATGAGTTGAAGCAAGCATCTCGGAGTTGGAATATTTATTTTGATGAAGTAGTCAAAGGGTTTGGCTTCATTAAGAATGTAGAAGAATCTTGTGTTTACAAGAAGATTAGTGGGAGCGCACTTATAATTCTAATATTGTATGTAGATGACATATTATTGATTGGGAATGACATTCCTATACTGGAATTCGTTAAGACTTCACTGAAAAATAGTTTTTCTATGAAGGACTTAGGAGAAGTAGCATATATCTTGGGTATAAAGATCTATAGAGATAGAGAGAAAAGGCAAATTAGATTAAGCCAGAGTACTTACATCGACAAGGTGTTGAATTGATTCAACATGCAGGATGCCAAGAAGGGATTCTTGCCTCTGTCTTATGGAATAAGTCTTTGCAAGACTTAGTGTCCTTCGACTATTGATGAGCGAGACCGTATGAGTAAGATTTTATATGCTTCAGCCATTAGATCTATCATGTATGCCATGTTATGTAGTCGGCTAGATGTATCATATGCTCTAAGTGTCAAGTAATACTAGGCTGATCTAGGTGAAGGTTCACTAGACAGCGGTTAAAAATATTCTCAAGTACTTGTGAAGGGCTAAGGATGTGTTCCTAGTTTATGGAGGTGATGAAAAGTTTGTTGTAAATGGTTACACTGATGCAAGCTCTCAAACTAATAAGGATGATTGTCGTTCGCAATCTAGATTTATATACATTTTAAATGGAGTAGTGAGTTGGAAAAGTTCCAAACAAGACACGGTTGCCAATTCTACGATGGAGGTCGAGTACATTGCGGCTTCTAAAGCTGCAAAGGAGTGTGTTTGGATAAAGAAATTCATTTCTGAATTGGATGTGGTCTCTAGTGCCTCCAGCCCAATGAATCTCTATTGTGATAATAGTGGAGCCATTGCGCAGTCTAAGGAACCAAAATCCCATCAAAAGTCTAAACACATACTCAGGCGATATCATCTTATTCGAGAGATTGTGGATAGAGGAGATGTAAAGATATGAAGGTATAAACAGATTCAAATATTGTTGATCCGTTGACAAAGCATCTCACATAGCCAAAGCATGAGGCGCACACAAGAGCTATGTGTATTAGATACTTAAATGATTGACTCTAGTGCAAGTGGGAGACTGTTAGAGATATGCCCTAGAGCCAATCATAGAGATGATTATATTTCCTTATATTCAAGATTAATTATTTTGTTCCTTGAATATTGTCACTATTATTTATTACCAAGTATGTGACTTGTTTGTGAAACTCAATATATGACTTTGTTATGATTATTCTAAAGTGATCCCTAGTTGATAAACATATGATGACACATATGAAGAGACTAGCATATGTATTAGTTGATGATCATATTTCACGGGTCATACATATGGAGATATTAAACCAATAATATAGACAAATGTTAGAGAACATGGAATTACATCGACCCACCTTAAGACATTGCGAGAACATTGTAATCTTCTTGTCATTAGTTGATCTCATATACAATATGTATGCTATATCCTTAGACTTGAGGTTGGCGCATGTACTCGAGATGTGTAATAATTTACTTAGGGGTTGCCAAATGCTACTCCATAACTGGGTGGTTATAAAGGTAGTTTTGGGGTTTGTCATGAAGCATGCTGCGAAGCATGGTCGATCAAGATAGGATTTGCCCCTCTATTCAATGAGAGAGATATTTCTAGGCCTCTCGAGTGGTCGGATTCTAGAAATGCATGGCCATGCTACTCGCGGACAAAGAGTTAACCGTAGTTGGGAATTTCGAGTCACGTGATCGAGCTAACTAAACAAGGATGGCATATACTTGCCTTGAATTTGACCGATTTTATGAGGCGAGGGGAAATTCATATATCTAAGTATTGTTTAGGTTCGTCTGATATGATCTTTACATATGCTTGGGAGTCGGCATGTCCTGCTAGGGACCGCTATCGATTAATGGTCAAGTAAGAGTACACGGCCATGTTTAGGTATACGTGAACCTATAGGGTTGCATGCTTAAACGGTTGGGACTTAATTCAGATGGTGATCCGAATTCTGATGGGTTTTAAGTTCCTAATGTGCCTCTAATGTAGAGCCCATTATAGGGCGTCTATTTAAAGGGAGGGGATGTTGGCTTTGGGGGTTAGACATACTAGGAATTCGAAATTTCTAAAACCTAGCCACCACCCCTCCTCTACCCAGAACCATGCAACCAGCGCTAGCACTTCGGTGCATGGTGTTCCTACCTCGTACGTGTAGATACCTTGAAGGCGTTGTTGCGAAGCTTCAATGCTAGGACGATCTGTAACCTGCGACGCTTACAAGAAACTGTTGGAAGAGGTGTGAGGCTATGTCGTGACCCGAATTCACCAATTCGAATCCACTATATTTTACCGCACTAGTCCCTAGATCAACGCTAGTGCACATAGCTCAACGTTGGCAAGCATCACATCATACACAGCGATAAGAATAATAAGACTCCATTTATTAATATAACTAAGTGTATGATCTTATAATCAACTTACATTATTCAGCCACGCAGGGCTAGACTGAAAATAACTAAGACAAATGCAGCGATAAATAAAATGGAAGACGCTGGTGACTCATCAGTACACCACAAGCGACTGACAAGGCTTGGGCCTAGTGACTCGCGTCTACCTGGAATTCCTCCTCGAACAAGGGCGACGATTCCTCAACTATTGATTTGTTGGTGATGGCAAAGATAAGTACAAAAGCACTCAACAAGTTGTGCATAGAATGCATCTCTACCATAACTATATGTAAGGCTTATTCTAAGGAAAGGCAATCATGGCTTATTTGCATTAAAGCAGCATTTATGAACACATACAATACATAGATTGAAAAGCAATAAAACAAATAGCAGTAAGTATTAGATTCACTATTTCTCATATAAACCAAGTTTCTGATCCTAAGGTTCATTCCTTCACATGGCAACCTGCCATCCCATTCAGTTGTCCAATTAGTTAACTAACCCTTGACTGTAATCCCCGAGCTATACTCAGTACCGTGAGCACGGCTATCCGAATAGATTTATACTCTGCAGAGGTTATGCACTTTACCCACATGATACAACCATGCACCACACAGGCAAATGATCATAACAAAGCCTTTACAATGCCCTATCTTAATTCAGTACTACCCGGTGAGATTTCAACACTGATGGGCTGAACCACCATAACAGGGCCCCCCTTTTGCGCCAGGTGAGTTTACTTGTGAACCCGGACTCACACCACCACAAGTAGTACTAAAGTTAAGACATTACAAATTAGTCAGCTAGGCTACCCCATAACAGACATGTGGTTGCATGATTGACTCAGGTCAAAGGCTCATAAGGTTAAGTCTTTAGGGTGATCAAAGTAAGACTCCCACACACCCCTGCCCATCGGGCCCACCTTGGCACACCTGCCCCTTCCACTTGATTCGATCTAAGTGATTACCAACCTAGTTGATTACCAAGCACCATGTGTTATCCACAAATCAATATCGTTGCGTGACCCCCTCGCCACCACAACTCAATCTCTTTGTGTGACCACACATAACACACAAGTTTACATCCTTGTTCTATACTCCATTAGTCAAGATTAATAATCAATGATTCAAGTATATATGATGACGTGGCATGGCTAAGCAAACTATTATGGTCTAACCATCCCATGTTGGATTTTAGTATTAACCATCTATAGTGAACCAATCAAAGGTGACAATAGATCATGGCATACAATTGACAAGGTAGGGTATAGATCAAAAGGAATAATAGCTAAATCCCAATTTAGATTGAAAGCATTTATACACATGAATTAACATGCAAAATTTGTAAAACAAAATAGCGACTTTATAAACAAGGGTTCAAAATGATCAAAGCACAACTTGCCTTGGCAAAGCTCCTCGTTTTGATCTAGAATTGATCTTGAGGTGCCAAATCTTCTTCCGATGCGTCGCACAGTTCAACGTCTATGTGAATCGAGAGAGAAAAGCAAATAAATACCCAAAACAGAGAGCAAATGAACTCCAAAATCAAACAAATGCCAGAATTAGATAGATCTCAATTTTTAAAATTTTTAGAAATTTGAATCATCTCAATCGAAGTTCGTATGAGGGAGAACGAGCAAATCAAAGCAAGACATAAAAAACATAAAAATCAGGAAATTCAGAAATTAAATAATGTCCGAATTATTTTATAAAAGAAAATGCGATTTATTACATTATCATGACGTCATGTTGATGTCGGCATCGGACCCGAGCCAACCTGGTGCTGACCGTGGCCTCGGCATTGTGCTATGGACTCTGTGCACCGTAGGGTTGGTTTACCATGGACCAGAGCACTATTACGTGCAACGGCTGATGCCAATGCCGATGTCACATGCCACGCATCGATCACCAATTGGCTTGACTCGCTATGCAATCCGGTCTGCATGGCTCTGATCTGACAACCCATAATGCGATCGGATCTAACAGTGTCCAGATCAGATCCGATGGCCATGGATCTTGGGCCACGTGGCATAGCGGCGACCACCCGATCCAATCCAACGGTGGTTGGTCACGATCTAGCTCGGCTCAATCCCAATCATCCAACTTCGATTGAACGTTGAGGGGTACCCAAGGCGTTTACTTTTCTTCTCCGCAACGTGGCTTGATCCTGACGGCCCAACAATGATCCAACGGTTGAAAGCTTTCGGTCTCGTTGATGGCAACGCGGGTGGCAAGACTCCACCGGGGCTAGGGATGACGACTACGGCGGCGATGATCTGGTGGTGGAACGGCGACAAGGCTTCCTTCTTCCTATGCGGCGTGACTCGGCGAGTTTGGATCTGGGGTCAATGCGGCGGTTCACTGCTTGTCAATGGCGCACCAAGGAGAAAACACTCGGCGGAGCTTCGGCTATCGACAGTGAGGTTTGGCGAGCGTTCTGAGGTTCCTTAGTGACGGTGCTTCGGGAAATAGCTGTGGTGGGCTCAGGCGAATCTCGGGAGGGGTCCGGTCCTTAAATACCCTGTGGCTGGCATGGAAATCGAAGCCCTAACGGCATACGGTGGTGGCGGCGTAATCGTGACGGACTCCGAGTCTTTATCCGAGACGATGACTGAGCACCATCGGATCTACGATCAACAGGCGAGATGCGGCGCAATCTTACCCGTTCGCAATGATTCAACGGTCCCGATCTGATATGCACTAAATGACTTGATCCAACCTCAGCCGCTTGATTTCGATCCAACAGTCCGCGCTCAATCCAGGGTTTCACTGTCACACGCGAATTGTAACACCCCGGCGCCAATCGCACCGCGAATGCTACCAAAACCCCGCTTCACAAGCGACACCCCTCGAACCCACACATGTCCAAAAGGGTTACCAACCCACGATAATTCTCCACAACAAGATCAACTAAACCGAGAATTAGCAAAGAAGACATAAAAAAAAACCTAACACCTCTATGAACTTGACTGCAATCACCCACTAAACTCTAAAACCGGTTTAAAACTAAGACACCGAAATTTACAAAATTTCGGCATCACCTCTCTAGAAAATAGGACATCCACTCAGCAGACAGAAAACATATGCAGTCACATGATATCATTCTAGCAGGTCCTTAGTTAACCAACCTCACATCCAATAGAAATAAATAACTCTCCCGACAAATGACACATTACAAACACACAGTAGTTACATCCAGACTTAACGAATCAGTTAATTAGATTGTGGAGGCCGAAGGCGTGCACGTGATACTACTCCCAACCAGACGAGCCAACTTCAAGGTACCTAAAACAGGAAACAACAAGCGTGAGTACAAGACTCAGCAAAGTGCAACAAGTAGACAAAGTAAGAAATTAAACTAAAATCTGCTACTTCAAAACATAGAGTATGATTTCTTTAATTGACATTCAGTAATTAAATGAAGGCGGTTGAATTCATAAAAGATCCAAAACAAAAGAGAACGATTACTCCATCATTTACCATAAACATTACTTAGCGAAAACATCCAAGAACGAAGCGACAATTGACTCCACTTACATAACCAACTCGAGCGTAACAAAACTTACCTCTGCCTCAATAAATATTTACGGATGAGTCCACGCCTCAATCCTCAACCTGTTCTTCCCATTCCTATCAATCCCATTTATCCGTTGCAACACATAATGCAATGGAATGCGTTTATACTTTCATGCTCAAGTGCACAAAACATACAAAAGAAGAAGCTCATATCCATACATCACAATCAACTCATTAAACATAATTCATCATTGTCAATGCAATACAGATGCAATTATGCCATACAAAGCAGAATCTCAATCCATACATCACAATCATCTCATTAAACATAATTCATCATTATCAATGCAATACAGATGCAATTATGCCATACAAAGTAGAATCTCAATCCATACATCATAATCAATGCATTAAACATAATTCATCATTGTCAATGCAATACAGATGCGGATTTCACAATTTTCCATGCATATGATGCATCATGCGTGCTCATCTCCTCTTTAGCACATACTCTGGGGTATGGCCGAGTGCACACCGTCGATGTGCACCCTCTCATTCCCTTCCACCCGTGGTGGAGGGTGCCTACTCTTCTTGACTCGCTCCCATACACCCACGTATATGGGACTACGAGGTAGGACTTTCGTACTCACTACAGGTGAGCACAGAGGCCCGCATCAGAATGGGTCGCCTCTTCCATCATGAATGCACAAATGCAATTGACATAAACCAATTTGCAAACTACATTCATTCCTCACATTTGCATAGCCATAGTCAAATACATAACTATCACCCTCCTCACATCCATAAATTACCGTTCACATCCTCAACCCTCATAATCGCATTCGCAACACTCAAAATCACGTTCTCAACACTTATAATCATACTCACATCACCAATACTCGAGTAATTACTAATTCCATCTATCTTGATTTTAAATCAAACCATTTTCGCAATCAAATTCCATACTCCGTCCTCACATGCATTTATCATCAATACTTCATACAAAACCATAATCTTTTATCATGACTACGAATTGAACCATTATTCTTGAATCAAAACTCATGGCTTTAATATCAATAATACCCTAATCCTACTAGTAAGCACCAACACGGAACACAAGTTAACACAACAAGTCACATAGACAAGGCACATAATTCTTCAATGTAACACACATAGCAAACAAACAAGGATGCACATGCAAGTTTCATCCATACTAGTGTTGTCAATATAACCACAACAAGCATTAGCGGCTCTCATATCAAATCGATCAAGACATGCAATCTACACTTCACAAAATTCAATCAATTGATGCACTTGCCTTCAACTTCTCGAGGCGGTGTGGCGAGGCGAGGTTACCACACCTGGGGTCACACCACCTGCACATGGATATAACTCACTCAAAAACATGCCCATAAATCAACACAAGACTCATACTAAGTCAACTTCAGAACCCACTCCTAAAAACCTGGAAGCGAAACCTGCCAACCTGGGACAGCACTTGGTAAAACAGTCATAACTTTTAGACGGATGAGCGAAACTTAGTGATTTCAGTCGCTATTGAAAGATAATTCGATTATCTACAACTTTTCTATAGCCAACTGACCAGGAAAAGCACCGATATTTCTCAGATTTGCGACGAACAGCAGACAGCCGCAGAACTTACGCGTTCTGGACAGCACGCGGTAAAATAGCTATAACTTTTAAACGGCTGAACGAAAATTAGCGATTTTGGTCTCTATTGAAAGGTAATTCAATTATCTACAACTTTCGTTATAGCCAAACCCCCTGGAAACGCTTGTAAAATTTTCAAACAGCAGCTCTAACAGGGGGCAAAAATCTGCTCGAACCAGAAATTTCAAATCACCCTAGTCTCTCCATTTCCCCAACCTCCAACATCTCAAAATCATGCATCCTAGCTGGGCATTAGCACAAACACCTTGCATGCAAGAAATAAAATCCCCAAATACCTAGGGTTTTCACCTCAAGTCTTGCTCATGGAGGAAGGAGGGAGGTGGGGAGGATGCTAGCCGGAGGAGAAGGGGTCGCGGAGCTGGAGCTGGAGGTGGGGTCGCGAGCTAGAGCTGGAGGTGGGGTCGCCCATGGAGAAGAGGCAGCAGGGAGGCGCCAGGGAGCTGGTCTTGAGGGACTGGAGCCACGCGGTGGGAGTCTTTGAGCTAAGGCGCATCGCCGGAGGAGGATCGCCAGGAAGCATGTGCGGAGAAAGATCGCCCGGAGGAAGGCATCACCATGGGGTGGCTCGGCTAGCACAAAAGAAGAAGAAGCAATCGGTGGCTCTTCCAAAAAAATTGATGACCATACAAAAAATGGAAGGAGAGAGAGGGAGAGGTTAGGTGAAATTCCCAAAAACCCTCCTACAAAATCCATCTTTTTAACCAAAAGCGACCCAAATAATTTAATCCTGGTAGCGATAAGACAAATGACAGGATAAACAACTTACATGAGAACTAAGCGGCTCGGAGAAAACAACCATTCCGATAAATATTTCACGAAAAAACTCAAAACCTTTAATAAAGCTATGACGACAAAACTTTTCTCGGAAGAAATCCTTGAATCAAGAAAATGAAAGCGACTCGGCCAAAACACGGGAAAATGATTTAGCGGTATTACACTCTTCCCCTTTAGCAATTCGACCTCGAATTACGAACACCTAAGAACTCCAACAAGAACAACGAGAATCGATGATAAAGCGAAAACATCCAAAAGAACAAGGTTGCGAACTTCCCACGGGACTCCAAAACTCGAGTCACCTCCTTACCACTTGGAAATTCACATCTTCCACACGCAGACGCTATTAGACCCGAGCAGACAGCCAAAATTCCCAATTCATACCACCAACCAACAATTCATGATAATACGATTAACACAAGCCACAACACTCTATTAGGCACATCACTGAATTCTATTCGATTGAACAGTTGGGGTTCTAAACCCAAATCCCCTAAGAACAAAGGAAACCCTGATTCACATTTCTCCTCAACAGCTAACCTTCATAGTCACATAACCATTAACAACTTCTGACCGAATCCAAATATGCTACTATTTCTAACCAATTAACGCCGGGATCCTCTAGGAATTAAAACACAACTTTTATCTTTTTAACATGATCAAAAATCATTCTTTACTATTGAATTGATTAGCCCCGGATGGCAACAATCAAATTCCCTCACAACACAAAATCAAACTTGACCTTCTTTCAAACTTGTCTCACACAACGAGACAATCACTCAACGAAAAGGTTTGCAACCGAACCATCCATTTCCGACTGACCCACATTGAGTCTAACCCATAAAACCGAGGGTTCCGACAACTTACGAAAATAAAACATTTAGCGACTGATTCCACCCAAAAGAATTTGAATCGACATCACAAGGCTCCATTATAATCCACCTTTAAACTACTTGAGGCCAATGCTTAGCTCATGCTAGGATCGCAAGTCAATACCAAACCACACTTAGTTCTTTTCTTAAGAGGGTATCGCCTCACATAATCAAACCAAGAGTATAAATCCTTACTATACTCAACACGACACCACGACAGTCATAATCCTTAACTCCAGCTAGAATGCAAAAGAGATATAATTCTCTTTAAACCAATAAACTACATACATCACCTTGGAGAAAATTCAACAAAATCCCATGATCACTCTATTTCCTTTCCTAAGCCAAATCGCAAAGGCAAATTCAAATCTCGAACATCTCAAGAACCACTTTTATCATTTTCAAATCAACGCGATAAGATTTACATCGGGGAGCACTCAAGACGAAAGAGAGACTCCACGCAACTCTTTGTGAAGGTCTCAACAACCAAAACAACTTAAGCGGGTGTCATCAAAGCAAAACTACTTATAACATCAAAATCAACACTTGGGAAGAGAAAATCGATTCTCAAACCCGACATCTGAACCCACAATCAACACACAATCTCTTAAACAAAAGAGGGGAAACTCATTCCCAACAGAGACCACTTCACTAATCGACATCACTTAATTAACAAGTTCCTCAACCAAACTTGTTATTTCTTCTTTGACACAATCCTTTATAACCTTACGCAAACACTATTTCCAGATCTCCACTTATATCCGTGGATCACCATGACCCACAACCTACTTCTTGCCATCTATCCAATTAGGGTCGACCACCTTAACCCAACAACACAAACATCTACTAATCCTTGACAGGAAGATCTTCAATCACCCACAACTTACTCCAACTGCCAAATTTTCTTTCCAGAAAAGCCAACGAAACTTCTAGAGAAGCTCGACACTCAAAAGACTTAGAAAATGACAGGGCTCAAGCCATGCCATTCTACAAAACTCCAAACCAATTATCAAACTCCAAAATTCCACGAAGGGAAGGAGTTACACAAATCAATTTACGGAAAGGAAAAGCGAATCGATCGAATAACACTCTTCCCTTTAAAGCCCCAAATCCAAAACTTCAACTTGGAGAATGACAGCATGGAAATTCCATGCCTTTCCCCGCCAACAACCAACGAGGCGCAACACCAAAACCCTTTTCTTTGACTTAAACCCAAAAAGACCAAACGAGTCAAAGCCCTGAAACTTACTCCATCAATTCTCCCATCTACAGCAGAAGTACAACAACTCCTTATAAACTAGGAGAACTACCAACACAAAAAGGAATCCATAACTTTCTACGCAAAGCAACCAAAGAGGTGCAAAACGATACTCTTCACTTTACCGCACACAACAAGATTCAACCCTTGTCATAACCACAAACTCCGAAACACGGATAAATAACAAAGCTCCCATGACAAAAGAGAGTCACCAAAACGAGTTTCTCAACCACGAAAAACAAGAAATCGATTACTCTCCGATTTACGGCAAGGGAATTAGGAATATCCTCACCCGGGGTTATGAATCCTCCGGTGCTGGCTTTCGATTGCCACACTGACCAACACGACTACACGATAGGGCCGACATACCTCCGGCACAAAGAGTCCCACCGGACCCCACAAAACAATCTACCACTTCAAAATCATAGCCATCAATAATACCATAGCCTTATCAAGACTAACATATAACCTACCAACAAGTATCAGAGTAGCAGCAGAACAAAAAATAAGCATTGTAACACAATGCAACGATAACCCATCCCTTTCCTATTGTGCATCGATTGTGTCAAGTTTTTAAATTAATTGACCATTCTACCTCAAGTTTTAAGGTTATTGCCCTAGGGCCACATTTTAAAGGTTCAACCTAAATCATGTTTCTACTTTCATACAAAGAAAATTTTAATTCATTCTAGAATTACTCACTACATTCAAACACCACGGACACAAGCCGCTCGATACCAATGTAACACCCGGCGCCAATCGCCGCATGAATGCTACCAAAACCCCGCTTCTGGCGACACCTCGAACCCACACATGTCCAAAAGGGTTACCAACCCACGATAATTCTCCACAACAAGATCAACTAAACCGAGAATTAGCAAAGAAGACATAAAAAAACCTAACACCTCTATGAACTTGATGCAATCACCCACTAAACTCTAAAACGGTTTAAAACTAAGACACGAAATTTACAAAATTTAAGCATCACCTCTCTAGAAAATAGGACATCCACTCGTGAGATGAGAAAACATATGCAGTCACATGATATCATTCTAGCAGGTCCTTAGTTAACCAACCTCACATCCAATAGAAATAAATAACTCTCCCACGACAAATGACACATTACAAACACAGTAGTTACATCCAGACTTAACGAATCAGTTAATTAGATTGTGGAGGCCGAAGGCGTGCACGTGATACTACTCCCAACCAGACGAGCCAACTTCAAGGTACCTAAAACAGGAAACAACAAGCGTGAGTACAAGACTCAGCAAAGTGCAACAAGTAGACAAAGTAAGAAATTAAACTAAAATACAGCTACTTCAAAACATAGAGTAACAGTTTCTTTAATTGACATTCGTAATTAAATGAAGGCAGTTGAATTCATAAAAGATCCAAAACAAAAGAGAACGATTACTCCATCATTTACCATAAACATTACTTAGCGAAAACATCCAAGAACGAAGCGACAATTGACTCCACTTACATAACCAACTCGAGCGTAACAAAACTTACCTCTGCCTCAATAAATATTTACGGATGAGTCCACGCCTCAATCCTCAACTTTGTTCTTCCCATTCCTATCAATCCCATTTATCCGTTGCAACACATAATGCAATGGAATGCGTTTATCTTTCATGCTCAAGTGCACAAAACATACAAAAGAAGAAGCTCATATCCATACATCACAATCAACTCATTAAACATAATTCATCATTGTCAATGCAATCTGAGATGCAATTATGCCATACAAAGCGAATCTCAATCCATACATCACAATCATCTCATTAAACATAATTCATCATTATCAATGCAATCTGAGATGCAATTATGCCATACAAAATAGAATCTCAATCCATACATCATAATCAATGCATTAAACATAATTCATCATTGTCAATGCAATCTGAGATCACGGTTCACAATTTTCCATGCATATGATGCATCATGCGTGCTCATCTCCTCTTTAGCACATACCTGGGGTATGGCCGAGTGCACACCGTCGGTGTGCACCTCTCATTCCCTTCCACCCCGTGGTGGAGGGTGCCTACTCTTCTTGACTCGCTCCCATACACCCACGTATATGGGACTACGAGGTAGGACTTTCGTACTCACTACAGGTGAGCACAGAGGCCCGCATCAGAATGGGTCGCCTCTTCCATCATGAATGCACAAATGCAATTGACATAAACCAATTTGCAAACTACATTCATTCCTCACATTTGCATAGCCATAGTCAAATACATAACTATCAGCCACTCCTCACATCCATAAATTACCGTTCACATCCTCAACCCTCATAATCGCATTCGCAACACTCGAAATCACGTTCTCAACACTTATAATCATACTCACATCACCAATACTCGAGTAATTACTAATTCCATCTATCTTGATTTTAAATTAAACCATTTTCGCAATCAAATTCCATACTCCGTCCTCACATGCATTTATCATCAATACTTCATACAAAACCATAATCTTTTATCATGACTACGAATTGAACCATTATTCTTGAATCAAAACTCATGGCTTTAATATCAATAATACCCTAATCCTACTAGTAAGCACCAACACGGAACACAAGTTAACACAACAAGTCACATAGACAAGGCACATAATTCTTCAATGTAACACACATAGCAAACAAACAAGGATGCACATGCAAGTTTCATCCATACTAGTGTTGTCAATATAACCACAACAAGCATTAGCGGCTCTCATATCAAATCGATCAAGACATGCAATCTACACTTCACAAAATTCAATCAATTGATGCACTTGCCTTCAACTTCTCGAGACGGTGTGGCGAGACGAGGTTACCACACCTGGGGTCACACCACCTGCACATGGATATAACTCACTCAAAAACATGCCCATAAATCAACACAAGACTCATACTAAGTCAGCTTCGCAACCCACTCCTAAAAACCTGGAAACGGAAACCTGCCAACCTGGGACAGCACTTGGTAAAACAGTCATAACTTTTAGACGGATGAACGAAACTTAGTGATTTCAGTCGCTATTGAAAGATAATTCGATTATCTACAACTTTTTCTATAGCCAACTGACCAGGAAAAGCACCGATATTTCTCAGATTTGCGACGAACAGCAGACAGCCGCAGAACTTACGCGTTCTGGACAGCACGCGGTAAAATAGCTATAACTTTTAAACGGCTGAACGAAAATTAGCGATTTTGGTCTCTATTGAAAGGTAATTCAATTATCTACAACTTTCGTTATAGCCAAACCCCCTGGAAACGCTTGTAAAATTTTCAAACAGCAGCTCTAACAGGGGGCAAAAATCTGCTCGAACCAGAAATTTCAAATCACCCTAGTCTCTCCATTTCCCCAACCTCCAACATCTCAAAATCATGCATCCTAGCTGGGCATTAGCACAAACACCTTGCATGCAAGAAATAAAATCCCCAAATACCTAGGGTTTTCACCTCAAGTCTTGCTCATGGAGGAAGGAGGGAGGTGGGGGAGGATGCTAGCTGGAGGAGAAGGGGGTCGCCGGAGCTGGAGCTGGAGGTGGGGTCGCCGGAGCTAGAGCTGGAGGTGGGGTCGCCCATGGAGAAGAGGCAGCAGGGGAGGCGCCAGAGCTGGTCTTGAGGACTGGAGCCACGCAGGTGAGGGTCTTGGAGCTAAGGCGCGCTTGAGAGGAGGATCGCCAGGGGAAGCATGTGCCAGGAGAAAGATCGCCAGGGGAGGAAGGCATCACCATGGGCTGGCTCGGCTAGCACAAAAAGAAGAAGAAGCAATCGGCTGGCTCTTCCAAAAAAAATTGACAGCCATACAAAAAAATGGAAGGGAGAGAGAGGGAGAGGTTAGGTGAAATTCCCAAAAACCCCTCCTACAAAATCCATCTTTTTAACCAAAAGCGCGACCCAAATAATTTAATCCCTGGCGCGATAAGACAAATGACAGGATAAACAACTTACCGCAGAACTAAACGGCTCGGAGAAAACAACCATTCCGATAAATATTTCACGAAAAAACTCAAAACCTTTAATAAACTGCGAGCGACAAAACTTTTCTCCAGAAGAAATCCTTGAATCAAGAAAATGAAGACGACTCCGGCCAAAACACAGGAAAATGATTTAGCGGTATTACACGAATGCCTTCGGTCGTCTGATGCGCGATGAACGGCTAAGCGTAGAGCTTCTAGAAACCGGGCCAGATGGGCCGCACAGTTCCCGAGCCGAGCGAGTACAGTGCTGGGCTTCGGCCCAAAACTGTTCACCGCGAATTACTCTAGTTTTTCTTTTAAAATAATTACCAAAAATAGTTTTGATTTATTTGAGGCAACTAAAATACCAGGAAAAATCCGAGAAAAAATCTCAAAAATACTTTGAGACTTTCTGGACCAAAATAAAATATTTTTGGCAAAACTTTATTTAAATTTTATCTACATATCATTAGTTTTCGATAAATGACTAATATACTTAATTTTAAAATAATTCAAATAAATTCTAGAAAAATCCAATAAATCCACAAAATTCACAAAATGCAATAAAACACTATTAACTAATACTGAAGCACAAAATTTGGGTTGTAACAAACCTCCTCCCTCAATAGAATCTCGACCCTGAGATTCAGGGCTATCTAGAGAAAAGGTTTGAAAATTCTACCTTCAGGTCCTCTTCGCGCTCCTAGGTTGCTTCGTTCTCTGACTCTGCAAATACGAACAGACTTATTTCTAGTCTTGCGTTCCATCACATCCAGGATCTTAATTGGATACTCTTTGTAGGTCAGGTCTTCTTGCAACTCGATTGCTTATAATAGCGTCTGCTCTGCTGGCACTCTGAGACATTTCTTGAGCTGAGACACGTGAAACACGTCATGCACTCCTGCCAACGACTGCGGCAACTCCAACTTGATGTGATTTTGGTGTCCCGATCTTTCGATGAGAGCAATAACGTCGATTTGGTGGAACTGACTTTGATGATCCGACTACAACGTACGACGACGATGCGCCTTAGCAATCGCTAAACCAACTCCGGAGGGTTATTGATCTTGCCGTTGGCATGATCAACTTGAACACGAGGTTCAATTCCTGCAAGCAACCGAAGAACAAGTAAAAACAATAGTAAAAGCAATCTAAAATTGCGAATATGAATGAAGGCAAAAACAAGGGTGGGGTTCTATTGAAGATCTTGACAAGGTGGCTGTCCAGCACAACTTGAAGTCTTAAAATTTGCATTTGGCTAAACTAATCAAACAAAACCCAACCAAACCCTAGATGAGTGTGTGGATGCCTATTTAAGGAGGAGAGCAGGCGTGGAAACTCAGCCAAAACAGTTGGAGGCCGACTACAACTCAAATTACAAGACCCAAGGCCCACGTCAATTCAGACTGGAAAAGTAATGTAATTTGTTTTGCAGATTCCCGTTGTCTCAGATGGAATTTGGAGATGATTCTGGATCCGTTGTAAAGTAGACTTGATAAGCTTTCCGTAAAGTATAAGAACTCTCCAATCGGACACCGTATGCAAAAGTTATGCTCGTTTTATTTCAAGCTGATTTCGGAGGCCGAATTGGATTCCAGAACGTGATGGATTTGATATCTCTGTCTTCTTGGCCTATGGGTGATGTGTTGGAGTTGGTTCAACTTGGTGTGGACGTATCCATAGTAGTGATGTTCTTATCATCCTCCCCTTCTTGAATTTGAATCGTCCTCGACTCAAGCTGACTATTTAGCTCTTCTTCAGCACAAAATATTCTCATATAGGTCATGCATTTATTTAAATAAAATAGTAGCCCTGTCTCTTTACATATTTTAAAGACAAGAAAAACATTTAGAGGATTCACCTGATAATTATCCATATAGCTCAACACTTCTTTCCAGCTTATAATGGCTTGATGAAAGCTAGCACTGTTCGATGCTTCCTCCCCTCCTTGAAGGAAAATCATCCTCGATTTTGGACAAGCTGGAAAAGAAACAACCAACAAAAAGAATAACGTGTACACAACATATATGTATATATCCCATATTTCATTGTTCTTTTGGATTTGTGGTAGGCTATTTACACAACAACAAATAAGGAAATTAGATTTAAACAAAGCACCTTTCCTCACAATTCAGCAAGTCGATTTATGCTTATAAGTGAAGTATATAACATCAATATTAACATGATTTAGTTTGCAACTTGATTTGAAAATATAAGTAAAGCACATATCTATCTCTGACCTTTGATAAAGAATACTCATGTTTTGTGAGCCTCGTTCAATAACATAGATATGCAAGACTTCAAGTTTTGGCTTCAAGCATGGCTCATTCATATCATCAAATTGTAAACAAGCAATATCAAACCATTCTAATAACGGTGACACAATTTTAATGGGCTTCCATATATCAGTACAAGTTAATGCACTAAAATTCAAACAATGTGGTAGCAAGCTATGGGTATCACACATATTAGGAAAATTTGATGGTGCCGCAAATGAAACAAGTTGTTGCATACAAACTAGAATTGCCCAAAATAGCAAGCTTCAATTCAGCAAGTTTATCAAAAGTTATGCATATTCTATAAACAAGAAACTTGCCATCTATGCTATAATCACCAAATAAATTGAATTTAATACGGTAGGCATAGGTGCTAGACAAAGACTTAAGAGATGAAATTTCAAAAATCTTGTCCATAGCACAAGTTAAACTAACAGGCTCATTCAACATGATATAGCACAAAATAGTGGTAGGGAATATTCTGGCTATCATCACCACATGATCAAAATTATAAGCACACAATTCATCACATGGTTCTGCAGTTGTAGCACAAGATGGTAACTCACTAGAATTAAGTATAGCAGGAATATACTCGCAAATTTTTTTCCCTTTCTTATTGTAAAACCAGATCTGTACCATGGTCATTAGCCTCCTCCTCAGAAGTAGGAACATCAAAACTTTCACTTGATAATGCTGGTATTTCTGCTTGTAGCTCCCCTTTGTCAGAAATAACCTGAATAGCATATGGAATAGCAACAACAGAAGTAATAGATGTAGATTGGATTATGTTAGTAGAATCATCCTCACGTATGCTATCCTCTACTTCACTTGAATTTTCTTGTGTTTTTTTCACATGCTTAGGGTGTATGTCTTCATTAAGGTTTGGTGTAGTGCATGCAACAGGAGTAGCATTTAACTCTATAGAAGCTTGAATTATGGTTGATTGTCTTCTCTGTATCTTTCTTTCAGCTTCACATGAAAGATTAAGTAAACATGACAAATAATTAAATTCTTCACAAGATATTATGATCTAAATGTCAAAATCTAGTCCAAAATAAAAGTTATTCATTCGAGTCTTTTCGGTCTCTTCTAACCCAGAACGCAAAGATCTATGCTGAAATTCTTGGTAGTACTCGTCCACTGTTTTACTACCTTGTTTTAGATGTTGCAATTCATTTCGCAACTGATGAGCAACATATGAAGGAACAAATCTAGCTATCTGAATTTTCTTCAATTTTTTCTATGTGCTTAGAATGTCCTGATTTTTACTCATATAATCATTCCACCAAAGAGCAGCAAAATCAGTAAATCTACTAGTAACAACCCTAACCTGATCATGCTCAGGAATTTCATATGTATCAAATGATTGTTCTACAGCTAATTCCCAAGTAAGATAACCTTCAGGATCATATTTACCACTAAAAATGGGTACGGTAAACTTATTTTGGTACATATGCTATGCCGTCGTACCTCTCATGGTGTTGAAGTTGTGTTCGTATGTTCTTTGTATCTCGGAGTGTGAACTATCTCTTCTCCTAGGATGCTATTGGCCCAAGCACTACGATGTTGAGAACCTGCCATTGTTAGTGAAGATAAGAAACAAAATCACAAGTATAATGTTCCTATCACTACGTAGTACGTGGTGAAAAGTCACTCAACTCTCAAACTTTTAACCAAATATCTTACAAGTTCTTACCACGTAGTAGGAGTTGTCGGCCATTGGCGGTGTCAAAAGTTCTTCAAAGCTTGGATAAAGCGATTGCCATGGGACCGAACAAACGTACAAGGTAGAATATGTGGAGCTAGGTAGGCTTCATTTGTTTCCTATGTAATCTGATAATTCTAGTTATTGTAATGATAAGTAATGATCCAAACTAGAATTCACAAGCCCTAGTTGCTGATCTCAAAGATATAAGTGAATTTTAAGATAAACACGCACAGAGATAATGAAACTCAATGTAACCAATGAAATGAGCTAAATAAGAATAATTTTAGCACAAAAACTCGTGTTGCATAAGTTATGGAGAGATGCTAGCTAATTGCTTCAGAAGAGGTAAAAGGGCATAAGATTGCTCACTATTTAATACAATTGCACAATCTGAAAATAACAAACACAAATTAGGGTTTTGCTCAGTTTGAAGGAGTTTGAATCATGAAGGACACAATATTTAATACTCGATTTGAAGGAGTCCGAATCACAGAGGACACCCAAAAATATTTTTGTAGAGGACTCTTCAAGGATTCAGGAAAGTATAAAAACTTCTCAGTCGGAGTTCGGATGTGAGAGTTATGATCAAAATACCGAACCGATCTGGATTGGAATTGCAACTTGCTTCTCCAATTTGACGTCCAGATTAAACAAACTTTGATATGGAATTAGAGTTCATGCCCAACTAGGTTTTTGTGGAGTTCATCCCAAGGTTTTAGGAAAGTGCAAAAACACTAGAATCCGAGCTCGTATGCGAAAGTTATGAACAAAACAAAGAACTGGACAGATTGAAATAAAAGCTACGCGAAGGAAAAACGATCAGCAACTAAAACAAGGACTCTAATGGTGCAAAACCTAACAAAACACACTAAAATACCAGATTGAATCTAAAGGTTGAATTTTTGTGAAGGATTTTTAATTTTGGACAGAAAACAAAAACTAATCTAAGAAACTAAATCTCTCACTGAGCAACTTGGCGCTCTGATACCACCTGATGTGATTTTGGTGTCTCGATATTTTGATGAGAGTGATAACTTCGATTTGGTGGAACTGACTTTGACGATCCGACTACAACGTACGACGACGATGCGCCTTAGCAATCGCTAAACCAACTCCGGAGGGTTATTGATCTTGCTGTTGACATGATCAACCTGAACACGAGGTTCAATTCCTGCAAGCAACCGAAGAACAAGCAAGAAAAATACTAAAATCAATCTGAAATTGTGAATATGAATGAAGACAAAAACAAGGGTGGGGTTCTATTGAAGATCTTGACAAGATGGCTATCTAGTACAACTTGAAGACTTAAAGTTTGCACTTAGTTAAACTAAACAAAATCCAACCAAACCCTAGATGAGGGTGTGGCTGCCTATTTAAGGAGGAGAGGGGGTGTGGAAACTCAGCCAAAATAGTTGGAGACCGACTACAACTAAAATTATAAGGCTCAAGGCCCACGTCAATTCGGACTGGAAAAGTAATATAATTTGTTTTGCAGATTTATGTCGACTCGGATGGAATTTGGAGATGATTTTGGATCCATTGGAAAGTATACTTGATAAGCTTTCAGTTAAGTACAAGAACTCTACAATCGGACACCGTATGCAAAAGTTATGCTCGTTTTACTTCAAGTTGGTTCTGGAGGCCGAATTAGATTCCAGAATGTGATGGATTTGATATCTCTGTCTTCTTGACCCATGGGTGATGTGTTGGAGTTGGTTCAACTTGGTGTGGATGTATCCATAGTAGTGATGTCCTCATCACAACTGATATGCATCCACTCCTCGACGGCTCAGAATTTTGAATGGCCTCATGAATCTTGGCGCAAGCTTTCCCTTGGCGTGGAACCTCTTTACACCTTTAAGGGGAGTGACTCTGAGATACACGAAATCATTGGGCTCAAAGCTCAAACCGTGGTAGCAATTGTCAGCGTAGCTCCTCTATCTTGACTGTGCTGTTTTCAGCCATTCTCTGATCATGGCAACTTGCTCCTCAACTTCTTTGAGAATATTAGGCCCAAACACTGACGCTCTCCCATTTCATTCCAATTCAGGGGGGTACGACAGGCACGACCATATAAAGTCCCAAATAGTGACATTTGCAAGCTAGCCTGATAACTATTGTTATAACTAAATTCAGCATATAGCAAGCGTTTATCCCACGATGTAGCATAAGCTAATGCACAAGCTCTCAACATATCCTCTAGAATCTGATTAACTCTCTCTGACTGGACATCTGTCTACGGATGATATGCTATGCTAAAATTTAAGCGAGTTCCCATTGCTTCATGCAGCTTGTTCCAAAACCTTGAGGTAAATTGGGTACCTCAATCTGACACAATCTTCTTGAGCACACCTTGCAAACACACAATCCTTGACATGTATAGTTCTGCCAAATGATCTCCTGAATAGGTCGTATTCATCGGGATGAAGTGAGCAACTTTGGTCAATCGATCAATGATAACCCATATAGAATCGTAACCTATCTGAGTCTTGGGCAAGCCAGTGATAAAATACATTCCGATTTCCTCCCACTTCCACTCTAGAATCTTCAGTGGCTACAACAGACTAGTGGGCCTTTGGTGCATAGCTTTTACTCTTTGACATACATCACACAATGCAAAGTGCTCTACCACCTCATGCTTCATATTAGGCCACCAAAATCTCCCTTTAAGGTCTGATACATCTTGGCACTCCCCGGATAAATAGAGTACTTAGAATTATGAGCTTCTTCCAGAATCAGTTGCTTAAGCTCCTTCTTGTTCGGTACACAAATTTGACCTTTGAACCATAGGGTGCCTTACTCATCCACAGTGAAATCCTCTGCTAAACCTTCTTCTTTCTTGGACTTGATCTTGTTAATTTTCTTATCTTTATTTTGCCCATGTCTGATTTGATCCTCGAGTGTTGGCTTTACTTCCAAAGCAGCTCAAAATCTTGTGGCACAACCTCCAATTTCAACCTCTGAAATTCTTCGCACAACTCCAGTTGATTGCCCACTACCATCATATTTATACTGTGGCTTTTACAACTCAACCCGTCGGCTACCACATTAGCTTTTCCAGGATGGTAATGAATTTCAACATTATAATCCTTAATTAACTCCAGCCATCTTCTCTGCCTCATATTGAGATCTGACTGGGTGAATATATATTTCAAACTCTTATGGTTTGTATATATCTCACATCTATTTCCAATGAGATAATGATGCTATATTTTCAGAGCATGCACTACGCTAGCTAATTCCAGATCATGCGTCAGGTAATTCTCCTCATTTGGCCTCAATTGCCTTGACGCGTAGGCCACTACCTTGCCATTCTGCATTAACACACAACCGAGACCCTGCCTTGAAGCGTCACAATAAATGTCAAAACTGTTCTACACGTCTGGCAGTACCAATACAGGTGCAAATGTTAACTGCTTCTTTAGCTCCTGAAATCTTTTCTCGCACTCTGGCGTCCATGTAAACTTTTTCTCTTTCTTCAACTATTGCGTAAGAGGTCTCGCAATCGTCAAAATTTTTTCTATGAACCGATGGTAATATCCCGCCATTCCCAGAAAACTACGGACCCGGGTAACTATCTTCGGCTACTCCCAATGCAGCATAGCTTCTACTTTGCTTGGATCTACAGCGACCCCCTTGGCTGTCATTACATGACCAAGGAATCCTACCTTTTCATTCAAAAAATCACATTTGCTAAACTTAGCGTATAGCTGCTACTCTCGCAACCACTCCAAAACCAATCTCAAGTGCTCTGTGTGCTCCTCTCTTGTCTTGGAGTACACAAGAATGTCGTTTATAAAGACAACCACAAATTTATCCAATTACTCTATGAACACCTTGTTCATGATATTCATGAAGTATGCAGGGGCATTTCTCAGTCCAAAAGACATGACTGTGAACTCATAATGCCCATATCGGGTAAAAATGCAGTTTTTGGAACATCTTCTGCTCGGATCTTCAGTTGGTGATAACCTAATCGAAAATCTATCTTGGAGAAAACTCCTGCTCCTCTCAACTGATCAAACAGATCATCAATCCTGGGCAAAGGGTACTTGTTCTTGATCATCACTTCATTAAGTGCACGATAATCAATGCACATTCTTAAACTTCTGTCTTTCTTCCTAACGAACAAAACTGGCACTCCCCACGGGGAGGAACTTGGTCGAATGAACCTTTCTCGAGCAATTCTTCGATCTGCTTCTTCATCTCGACTAGCTCATTGGTTAGCATCCGATACAGTCTCTTTGCTATCGGTGCTGTTCCAGGCACCAACTCAAAGATGAACACGATATCTCGATCTGGTGGCATGCCTGGTAAATCTTCAGGAAAAACTTCTGGGAAATCTCTTACAGCTGGCACATCCTCTAGGTTAGTGACCTTTACACTATTGACCATTAACTGTCCATCGCAAATTGCGGTTGCACGAACTTCCACTTTCTTACCACTAGGGCTTTCTAGAGATACCATCCTTTGGTTACAATCCAAAACAGATTTGTGCTTGGATAGCCAATCCATCCCTAGGATGATATCCAAGGTTTGGGTATCTAACAGGATAATATTTGCTAGTAACTCTATTGTCGGGACCCGAATATGCAAATCCGGACCCTCTGTGTATACTGCACTAGTCCAGAATCACGCTAGTGCACACAGACTCAACATCAGTAAATATCACAATCACACACAGTGGAAATAAGATAAAAAAATAGCACATATTGAATATTACTAGTTGCATGACCTTATGGTCAACTTACGTGACTTTGCCTCGTAAGGCTAAACAACAAATTGACTGTAGCAGAATGAAGACGTAAATAAACCTCTCAGTATACCACAGGCAACTGACAAGGCTCACACCTTAAACCTTCGTCCCTCTCAAGGTCCTTCTCCTTCAGCACGGATGTAGACTCCTCAACTGGTGATGTTGTAGTTGGCAAGGGTGAGTACATAAAGCACTCAACAAATTGTGCACAGAATACAAATCTAATATATCTATATGCAAGGCTTATTCCAAAGGAATGGCTAACAATGGCTATTTTGAAATGAAGCAGCATTTATGAACAAATACAATAAATAGATTGAAAAGACAGTAAAACAAATATCAAAAAGTAATAACTTCAGCATTTCTCAGGTAAACCAAGTTTGAATTCCTAAATCAAGTTTCAACCTCCCATGGCAACCTGCCATCCATCCCAAGTTTTATTTTGCAAAAGTCTAACCCTTGACTGTAATTTCCGAGCATTACTTAATACCGCGAGCATGGCTATTCTAATAAATTTTACACTTTGCAGAGGTTATGCACTTTACCTACACGACATGATAATCTCTTTGTGCTTAGCCATTAGCACACTTCCTTTGGTGTGCCGGCAGAGAATCATGAGAAAGTCTTTACAATACTTTGTCTTAACTCAGTATTCACCCGCTAAGGTTTCAAAACTGAAGGGACTGGTTACCACAATAGGGCCCCCCTGTTGCGCCATCTGGGTTCATTAAAAAGGGTAAACCTCACCACCACTAGTAGTACCAAAGCTAAGACATTGCACATTAATCAGCTAGATCTGTCCCATTTCGGACATATGGTTGCATGATTGACTCAAGTCAAAGGTTCGCAAGTTTAAGTCCTTAGGGTGATTGAGGCAAGACTTCCACATACCCTCTGCCCATCGGCCCACCTTGGCATACTACCCCTTGCCACTTGCCCAGGGGCGGAACCAGGATTTCGAATTAGGGGGGCCACGTGGATCAACTAAAAAATATCATAGCAATATCGATGCATTTAAATTTAAAAATAGCATAACCATATGTCCACAAGAAAAATATGACATATTTTTTAGAATAAGAAACTTACATCTCTATTAACTTAAATTTAGTTCTACGACTACCTAAAAGATCATAAGTCAATAAGTTCATCTGAACTAATTTTCACTGCTAGTTCTTTTTCAATGTAAACTATCATGCAATGTCGAAGAAAGTCATTTCCTATTTTATTTCGAAGGCGGGTCTTGACAAGTTTCATAGTTCAAAATACTCGCTCTGTGGTTGCTGTTGACACCGAAAGAGTTATGACCAATTGTAACAGCCTATCAATCATTGAATAATAGGAAGCTTTACCTATTTTATATAGTCCATTTGTTAAGTTAGCAAGAGAAATTAAGCATTGCATACATCAAGTTGAGAAAAATAGAAGTTTTACCTGTTGGGAATGGATTAGACATTTATTTGTTGTTTGCTAATACTAGCTACTGCTAATTACTATCTACTAGATCTTATTTTGGTTAGGGGCCAAGGCCCCTGCTCGCCCCCCTTGCCTCCGCCCATGCACTTGCCCCAATCTAAATCATAACCACCCTAGTTGATTACCAAGCACCACGTGCCATCAACAATTCAATATTGTTGCGTTACATCCATCGCCACAACAACTCAATCTCATCGTGTCACCACACATGACACATAAGTTCATAACATTGTTCCATATTCCATTAGTCAAGATTATTTATCGATGATTCAAGTACATGTGATGACGTGGCATGGCTAAACAAGCTAATACGATCTAACCACCTCGTGTTGACTTTAATATCAATCAACTATAGTGAACCAATCTAGGGTGACAATAGATCATGGCATATAAATGACAAGGTAGGGTATAGATCAAAAGGTATAATAGCTAAATCCCAATTTAGATTGAAAACATTTGTACACATGAAATAATATGCAATATGGTGAAACAAAATAGTAACTTTATAAATATGGGTGCAACATGATCAAAACACAACTTGCCTTAGGAAACACCTTATTCCTTCTCTGGACCTTGGTCTTGAGTTAATGAATCTCCCTCGGATGCGTCGCACAATTTAACGTCTATGCGAAATGAAAGAGAAAAGCAAATAAATACCAAAACAGAGAGAAAACAAACTCCAAAAATCAAATAAAATTCACCATTAGATAGATCTTAATTTTACAAATTTTTAGAAATTTGAATCACCTTGATCGAAGCTCGTATGAGGGAGAACGGGCTCTCAGAAGATTCAAAATTCATAAAAATCTAAAAATTGGAAAATCGAATATTAACCCGAATTGTTTTTATACTAAAATTCACTTTATTGCATCATCGTGATGTCATGATGACGTCAGCCTTGACCCGGACCGACCAGGATGCGACACGTATCCCTCGGTCCATGGACTCAGTCCATGGGCCTCATCGGGTCCACGGTGGATTGGATCTACGCGTGTTTGCTCCTTTGACGCATGGACCCCTATGTCAGACCGGCTAGGCTGCCATGCGTGACGCTGATCAAGCCGCCATCTCCTCGCCACGTGGGTCACGAAGCTGATCTGTGCAGCCACACGCGTCATTCATTGGAGCGGTCCACATGGGCGGCGGTGCACGAGGGCCTTGGGTCGCCGGTAGCAGCACAGAAACTTTCTACCAAAAGCTCTCATCGTGTGAATCTAGTGACGCGGTTGGATTCATCTCTTGAGCACGGGTAAGGCGGCGGCGGTGCTTCGTCCTTGGCGACGATTGGGTCTACGGCAGCGATGGCGCTCCGGTGAGATTCTGACGGGGCTAACGTGCGCACGGGTTGCGCCTTGCGACGACGATCCCGACCGTGCACTTGGTGTCTTAGAAAAGCTCTTCCTCATAACGAATCGACCGATTCATTGTTGCGGTGGTGCTTGGCGAAGAGCTTCAATCTCGATCGAACGTCGACAAATTCCAGGAAACTTCCTTAGGGCTTTGATTCTTGGCTTTGCGGCAAACCCATTGCGTCACTTAAATACCCGAGGAGTCCATGCTTTGCCCATCTTCCGCGTGGTGTCCACGGCCATCACGGCTTTGAGCTCGAGTCTGCATTGGAGAAGTCAACTCCACACGTCTTGATCAACGGCTCAGATCTCCCAATACGATCTAATCCAACCCGTACACGATAATCTTCAATGGTTCAGATTTTCCCGGAACCCTAACAACTCTGGTCAATCACAACCATTAGCCACTGATCTTACGGCCAATAGCAAACCTTCTAGAAGATGGGCTCTAGCGTTTTTTGAGCTGCACAGCACACAGGCCGGCCCACTACTATTCCTTACATTTTTTATGCTTTTTTGGTTTAATTTAATTCCTGAAAATAGATTGATTTATTTCAAGCAATAGAAATACCAGGAAAAATCCAAGAAAATTCTCAAAAATACTTTGAGACATTTTGAACTCAAATAAAATATTTTTGGTAAAACTTTATTTAGATTTTATCTATAGTTAATTATTTTTCAACAAATGGGTTAATATACTTAATTTGAAATGATTCAAATAAAGTCCAGAAAAATCCAATAAATCCAGAAAATTCACAAAACTCACAAATTACAATGAAACACTATTAACTGATAATGAAGAGCAAATTTTGGGATGTTACATCTATCCCATTCATAAGCAACTTAACTCCCAAACACTCAAGGCTAGACCGAAGTTCAGATCCTAGGGCTTGGACTAAAAGCACACATTTAAAATTTTTAACAGCAAATCCATTCTTCATTGCCAAACTTCGAGAAACAAACAAATGCGAAGCTCCAGAATTGAATAAAACTGTAGCAGGTACTAAGTTAACTAAGAACTTACCGAGTACGACGTCCGTTACCTCTTGAGCTTCATCTGCAGTGATGTGGTTGATTCTACCACGCACCGTTGTTTGAGGTGTTGCTCTTGATTGCACTGGTACGCGGTTTCCTCTTGTCACAGGTGCCTTGGCTGGAGTAGTGCCCAAGTTGAAGCGAACCGGAGTAATTCCTCCCTTCTTCGGACACTTGTTGGCATAGTTCCCTGGCTCATTGCAGGAGTAGCATCGCTTAACCATGGACTATTGACTCCCTACTAGTGCATTTCCCCCTAGTGTTGGTGTCTGAAAATTATGGTTAGTGGGGCGGGGTGTCGGAGTTGATGCCTTGCTTAATAATTGCGGCTGAATTCTGGCAAACTGTTGGGGAGACATTCTTAATCTGAACTAATTCGGCCGTCCTGCTTGACTAGCCATCTTGCACTTGTGGTCCTCACCCAACTCCTTGCGCTTGTCCTCTAGGATCAAGGCCTTGTTGACCAATTCCTGGAAGTCTGGGAAATTGTGAGTGATCAATCCCACTTGTAGTCTAGAGTTTAGGCCTTTTAGGAAACGGGACTGCCTGGCCTTGTCTGTAGCCACATCCTCCATAGCATAGCATGCCAACTGGGTAAATTTGTTCAGGTAGTCTGCCACTGATTGGCCTCCTTGCTTTAGAGCCCTGAACTCCTCCTTCAGGTCCATCATTCCTTCTGGCACATGGTATTGGAGGAAGGCAATCGACAACTCTTCCCAGGTGATCTCCTGTAGGGCTTCATGCGCGGCACAGTAGTTCTCCCACCACTCTGTGGCAGTTCCCTCTAGGTGATGAGAAGTATACAATACCTTCTCATTGCCCTCACACCAAACCACTTCCTGAAGCTCTGTTGTTTTCACGAGTGTTCACCATCTGCTGATTGCTTCATGGGTTAGGAAAGGTAGAAGTAGCATAGATAAGATGTAAGAATTTCTAAGGAGGGGGAACAGTTAAACCCAAACTTAAACAACTTTATTAAATATACTTGGTATGGTTGCTTACAAAAGCCTAAGGGCTATGCAACACATACTGCACACCCAGCAAACAATAAAAACTAAACTAAGCACACAACCTTATCGCTTATTACAAATGGTAAAACTATCTTATTGATGTGACTCAACACTTGAGTCTCAACTTAACTCTAAGACCCTCACTCCTCCAGCCACCCTGGTTGAGGCTGACCCGGTGCATACACCGGTGGGTGGGCTGGCACTGGCGCAAACTAATCCTGGTGCCCTGCAGCTAGATGCATCATCACTTCATGCACCTCCTGCTCTTCTGGCTCAAACTCGACCTCCTCTGGGACTTCCTCTTCCTCCTCGGCGTCTTGTGGTGCTGGTGCAGCTTGGCCACCTCCCTGCAGTGCCTCCTCGAGCTCCATGATCTTCTTTGTGAAGGCCACGTGAGTGTCCAGCAGCTCCTCCTCTGTGACTCTGAGGGCCTCGTACACTATCTTTAGCTCTTCAGCGGTGTCTCTAGCGTGGGCGTCCTATGCTGTTGCCAGCTGTGCCAGGTGCACAATTGTGGCATCCTCCTCCGCGATCCTCTGTTGCCACGAAGCTCGACCTGAAGGGTGAAGTCTGAATACAGTGTCCTCGAGCTCGTGAGAGTAGTCATGATAGATCCTCCTCAAGGCAAGTCGAGAAGCCTCCAGAATACCGATATAAAAGGTAGTCCTCCTCACTGTGATGTTGAGTGGCTAACTTGCTTTTTCATCTTCCCTAGCATAGATCAAGAGTCTACAGATAACTCCTCTTGTAACTCCATTGATGATCCAGTTTCTACCTCGATACATTGGTCTTGTGAAGCCTCCTAGAACCTGAAGAACCCTCCAAAGTTCTACTGCGTAGCCACCCTCACGCTCTCCGTACGTCTGTTGCCTCCTCATCTATTCAAAAGAGAAATAGATAAGTCCACAATTCCCAAACGGCCATGAGAAAACAAAAATTTCAACAAAGGCAAGGAGCGGAGAAAAAGAAGAGTCAAGAGTGTTATTTTAGTCCAATTTAGGTTTTTTCTTTTAGAAAATAGTTTTGGACACACCTAGGACACCACCATGCTAACTAGGGCCAAGACCTACAGTCAGTATGCTCTGATACCACCTCTGTTGGGACCCAAATTCACCAATTCGAACTCACTGTGTTTTATCGCACTAGTCTCTGGATCAACGTTAGTGCACACAACTCAACGTTGGCAAGTATCACATCATACATAGCGATAAGAATAATAAGACTCTATTTATTAATATAACTAAGTGTATGATCTTATTATGAACTTACATTATTCAACCATGCAGGGTTAGACTGAAAATAACTAAGACAAATGCAGCGGAAATAAAATGGAAGACGCTGGTGACTCATTAGTACACCACAGACGACTGAAAAGGCTTGGACCTAGTGACTCGCGTCCACCTGGAATTCCTCCTCCAGCAAGGGCGATGATTCCTCAACTGTTAATTTGTTGGTGATGGCAAGGATGAGTACAAAAGCACTCAACAAGTTGTGCACAGAATGCATCTCTACCATAACTATATGCAAGACTTATTCCAAAGGAAAGGCTATCATGGCTTATTTACATTAAAGCAACATTTATGAACACATACAATACATAGATTGTGTTAGTGATATGCCCTAGAGGCGATCATGTGAGATGATTGTATCATATGTCTATGTTCATGTACTTATCAGTTCCATGAATAAATGTCACTCCTTTGTTCATTGAGTATGACTTAATTGTGAAACACATTGGTTATATGATATTATTCTAAACGATCCCTAGTCACATATCATTATCTGGGACAATAGTGATCTGGCCAGCACATGTATTGATTGATGGTAATGTTTCACATACCATAGATATGGAGATATCAAATCAATAATGTGGGCACATGTTAGAGAACATGGGGTTGGATAGACCCGCTCCGAGACACTGATGAGATTGTTATCTTAGAAGTGCCATCAGGGTGTAGTCTCGAGTGGTATACCTATACGATCCTTTGACCTGAGATTCTTATTGATTCTCAGCATGTGTGATTGTATACTTTGGGGCTATCAAACGCTTCTCCGTAACAGGGGAGTTATAAAGGTAGCTTACGGGTATACCATGAAACATGACGTGAGATGTAAGAGATCAAGATGGAATTTGCCCCTCCTTGATAACGGGAGAGATATCTCTGGGCCCCTCGGTGTGGATGGATAAGGAAAAGTGCATGGCCATGCCAAAGTGATTAAAGTATTAATCATGAATTATATCCATTACATTAATGAGTGAATGGGTCGAGCTACCACAAGGATGGCACGCATCTTGCCTTGAGCTTGACTGGTATCGCGTGGCAAAAGGATTGGTATATGAGTATATCAAGGTTCAGCCAATACGATCACTCTGTGCATTCGGGGGACAACATGTCCTGCTAGGAACCATTGTTGTCCGATGGTGCGGAAAGAAGTTTCGGGGCCATGGCCGTTCTTGCATGAACCTAACGGTCGCACACTTAACGGGTTGGAACATGCCAAAATGGATTAGGATCCATTAGTGGGTTTCGCGGATATGGATCTGCAGGGACGAGGTTCCTAATGGGCTTCTATCATAGAAGGCCCATTAGCGTGTGCTCTATATAAAGGGGCGTGGGGTGGCACTGCGGGAAGAGTTTTTTCACCACGAAACCCTAGCCGTCGACTCCCTTCCCCTGCCAAAACCCTAGCCATTGCACGCGTGGTGCTAGCACACCGGCGCATGGCGTTCCATCCCTGGACGTGTGGATACCGTAGAGGCGTCGTTGCATCTGCCTCGGCGATTGGCGAGAATCTCTACTTTCTCTACAGCGTTGCATGCGCAATCGCGAGGAGACGATCAACTCCGGCATCTACTGCTGTACTTTGGAGTACGCGGGGATGCATCACCCACTCTTCTTCCGCTGCTAACGTGCTCCAAGGGTAATGATCCATAATCTACTACTCGCATGTATCCTGGTTGAATGCGTAGAAAATTTTGTTTTCGGCTAGCGTAGCCTACGCGTTCCCTTCAGATTGAAAAGCAGTAAAACAAATAGCAGTAAGTATTAGATTGACTGTTTCTCATATAAACCAAGTTTCCGATCCTAAGGTTCATTCCTTCATATGGCAACCTGCCATCCTATTCAATTGTCCAATTAGTTAACTTGACTATAATCCCTGAGCTATGCTCAGTTCCGTGAGTACAGCAATCCGAATAGATTTACACTCTGTAGAAGTTATGCACTTTACCCACATAATACAACCATGTGCCATACAGGCGAATGATCATAACAAAACCTTTACAAAGCCCTGTCTTAACTCAGTACTACCCGCTGAGGTTTCAACACTGATGGGGTGAACCACCACAATAGGGCCCCCCACTTACGCCAAGTGAGTTTACCCGTGAACCCGGACTCACACCACCACAAGCAGTACTAAAGCTAAGATATTGCAAATTAGTCAGCTAGGCTGCCCCATAACAAACATGTGGTTGCATGATTGACTCAGGTCAAAGGCTCGCAAGATTAAGTCCTTAGGGTGATCAAAGCAAGACTCCCACATACCCCTGTACATCGGGCCCATCTTGGCACACCTGCCCCTTCCACTTGCTTCGATTAAAGTGATTACCAACCTAGTTGATTACCATGTACCACGTGCTATCCACAAATCAACATCGTTGCGTGACCCCCTCGCCACCACAACTCAATCTCTTTGTGTGACCACATATGGCACATAATTTTACATCATTGTTCCATACTCCATTAGTCAAGATTAATAATAAATGATTCAAGTACATGTGATGATGTGGCATGGCTAAGCAAACTATTACAGTCTAACCATCCCATGTTGGATTTTAGTATTAACCAACTATAGTGAACCAATCTAAGGTGACAATAGATCATGGCATACAATTGATAAGGTAGGGTATAGATCAAAAGGTATAATAGCTAAATAACAATTTAGATTGAAAGCATTCATACACATGAATTAACATGCAATTTTGTAAAACAAAATAGCGACTTTATAAACATGGGTTTAATATGATCAAAGCACAACTTACCTTAGCAAAGCTCCTGGTCTTGATCTGGAAATTGATCTTGAGGTGCCAAATCTTCCTCCGATGCGTCGCACAGTTCAACGTCTACGCGAATCGAGAGAGAAAGGCAAATAAATTCCCAAAACAGAGAGCACATGAACTCCAAAAATCAAACAAAAGTCACCATTAGATAGATATCAATTTTATAATTTTTTAGAAATTTGAATCATCTCAATCAGAGTTCGTATGAGGGAGAACGAGCTCTCGGAAGATTCAAAAATAATAAAAATCAGGAAATTGAGAAATTGAATAATGCTCGAATTATTTTATAAAATAAAATATGATTTATTGCGTCATCGTGACGTCAGCATCGGACCCGAGCCAACCAAGTGCTGACACGTGGCCTCGGCACTGTGCTGTGGACTCAGTGCACTGTAGGGTCGATTCACCGTGGACTAGAGCACTATTACGTACACCGGCTGATGCCAACGTTGACATCACGTGCCACGCGTCGATCACCGATTGGCTTGACTCGTGATGCAATCCGGTCCGCATGGCTTTTGATGAGGACATCACCAGCATGGATACGATCAATGTGACCGCTGCCCCTCCTTCCTCTCCGGCCGCTCCAACGACTACTGATGCGGCTCCATCTTCGTCACATACGATCGACGCTACGGCATCTTCATCACCGAGAGGCCTTAATCCAAAAGCTCAGCCATTCAAAACCACATCAATGGACAAAGGCCTCAAGAACCCACCCCGAGGACAGCCCACGCGCCAAGAAAGGCCCATGTGGAAGCCCAAGATGCCAAAAAGCCGGTTCGGCCATCCAAAGAGCACGCCAACTTCAAGCGGGCATAACTCGGTCTCCGGACTCCGATTTCAGCGTGTGACTAACCGTTTGAAAGCTTAGGAGATAAGCTTTCTAATGGATCCAGCCCCACTTCCAAATTCGCTCCAGAACGACAGGAAAATGCAGAACAATATCACGGGCCAGAAATTCAAGGTGTTGCGTCACCTTTCTTTTGGGCCCAAGGCCCATGTATCTTAGGGTTTTGGTGGCCACCGCTGTTTTGGCTGCCCTACACCTCCTGGCCGTCGCTATATATGTGGCCGCCGCCGTTCTTTTACGTTTAGGTTTTGTTGTGTTTTGGTAGACCCCTTGTGCGTCCCTCCTCGTGTTCGCGTGTGTCGACTAGACCACCCGTGACGAGAAATAGAACCTCACCTTTGTATCTTTGAGATTATTGGATTGGAATTGCTCTCACCTTGTTCTTGCTTGTTCTCGGTTGCAGCAGGTACAAGGATCGATCGGGTCTTTGATTCGGTTGATCGCCTTGTGTGGTGACGTTGCGATTGCTTGGTTGCTGATCTCGTGGTTAGTAGCCGATCCATCTACTTCGTGCGCTATCAAACCGACGTATCATTCTCATCAGAAGATCGGGCCGACCCCCGTGCGCATCAAGTGGTATCAGAGCGACGGTTGCCTGGTGAGAACACCCTTGTCTTTATTTAGTTCATCTTGTTCGTCCTAGAGTCCAGAAAAACAGCCCCAAAAAAAATCTGTTCGTCGTGTGTTTGATCTAATCCGAGCCCCTTTTGGCCTTTACTATTACTGCCTAGTTTAATTCTTGTTGAATTTGCGTTGCATCGTCGTGTCGTTGCTGGTCTTAGTGTTTTGATCTTTAGAGTTTCGAGTTCTTGTCACATTCTTGTCACTGAGTTGAACTCCATCATGTCGCCGTGTCCAATTCGGATCCTCCTCTGTCCAGTTCGGTATTTTGGTCATAACTCCCTCATACGAACTCGGATTTTGCTGTTCTTGTACTTTCCTGAAAGCTTGAGAAATTCTCTACAACTTTGTCCATTGTGAAACTTTCCAAAAACATCGTCTTCTTGCCCAAAATCCCGTCGGATTGGAATCTGTTTTCGTCCTGGATTTTCTGAGCAGTCTGTATTTCGGGGTCAATATCTCTGGCTTCCCTTATCCAAAATAGACTTTCCATATATGCAAATTGATCAGCTCGAAAAGATCTACAACTTTCCAGTTATACTTTTTTGCATTAGAAGCCAGTAAAAACCTGAAAACAGCGTTTGAAGTTTCTGCATAGTAGATCTGTTTTGCAGCAAGAAAAAATTTTGAGTTGTAATTCATCATATGTGCCATTTTGATATAAAAGGAAGAAAAAAAATAAAAAAAAGGCAAGTGCATATAAAAGAGCCGCACTAAAAGGTGGAAAAAAAGCCCTAGCTATTTGCTTGTGTCTTGTGGTCATTCAGTTCTTGTTTACGTGACTTCATTGGTGTCGGGCTCGCGTCTCTAGTGCAGGTCTAGCCTAGGACCAAAGAAAGTACCGCCGTTGAGCGTTTTTCAACTTGTTTTGGCTAGTGTGGTTCTAGTATATCCTTTGCTACATATTATACCTATCCAAGTTCCACCTACTATTAACCACGGGAGAAGCACCTTGCAATCGCTTTGTCACTCCCGAAGTGCAGATTACCATCATCCACCGATTGAATCTTGAAAAGTCTGCAGGTAAGAACCGTAAGAACTTGGTGTGAGCTTGGCGTGTGAGATCCTCCATCGTCCACATATTAGTAGTTCATAGGAACTAATTATCTTGTGAGTTCTCTGTTTGTTGCCCCTAACAATGGCGAGTTCGCATAGCAAGACAACTTACGAGGATGATATTGAGGATTGTCCATTCTTGTGAAGAGAAAAAAATTCTTGCGAAAACTTAAGCGACTTGAGTCCCCGAAAATCAAAAGGTGGGACGATCGAGCATGGGATTATCCTTCTACCAAGAACGAGACCACACCATTAAAGAAAGATTTGAAGCCCCCTCACCCAAGAAGAAGGATAGTGAGTGTATTTCAATATGTAATAATAAGAATGTGCTTGCTATTCCTGCGACTAACCCCGAGGCAAGAATGATCAAGATGGTGTGCACTTGAGTGCTGCAATGACGAATGACTACAAGAGCCTAAGGTCACAACGTACTTAGTACTCCACCGCACATGCTAGTCAAACTCAACGCAACAACTTATTGCACACTAAGTTTGTTGTCCGAGAACGTGGGGTACAAGTCATCATAGATGGAGGAAATCGTAGCAACCTCGCAAGTCAGAACATGGTTGAGAAGCTTGGCTTGACCACGACTCCACTTTCACAACCTTATGAGATCGAATGGTTCAATTCACGTGGTAAGGTTCGTGTAACACAAACCGTGCAAGTGAATTTCTCTATTGGTTCATATTATGATTTTGTTGATTCTTGTGTTGTACCCATGGAAACATGCTCACTTTTGTTAGGAAGACCATGGTTATATGATGTAGAAGCTATTCACAATGGTAGAACCAATCAATATTCCTTTATGTATTATACAAAGAAAATGATTTTGGAACCAATGACTCCTGCTGAAATAAATAAAATTATTGCAAACAGAGTTAAAAGTCGAGGCAAAGAGGGTGATGAAATTGTTAACCATGCACAAAAGATTGAAACAAAGATAAAAGAGGTAGTTGATTTAGATAAGGTTGTGTCCTCCCCGATACCGCATTGCAAACACATGGTTCTTTGTCTCCTATTGTTACTAACCTTTTGCAGATCATGAGAAGGAGTCGAGGCGACTCCAATTCAAGAAGGGGAGGATGATGAGGACATCACCAGCATGGATACGATCAATGTGACCGCTGCCCCTCCTTCCTCTCCGGCCGCTCCAACGACTACTAATGCGGCTCCATCTTCGTCACATACGATCGACGCTACGGCATCTTCATCACCGAGAGGCCTTAATCCAAAAGCTCAGCCATTCAAAACCACATCAATGGACAAAGGCCTCAAGCACCCACCCCGAGGACAGCCCACGCCCAAGAAAGGCCCATGTGGAAGCCCAAGATGCCAAAAGCCCGGTTCGGCCATCCAAGAGCACGCCAACTTCAAACGGGCATAACTCGGGCTCCCGGACTCCGATTTCAGCGTGTGACCACCCGTTTGAAAGCTTAGGAGATAAGCTTTCTAATGGATCTAGACCCACTTCCAAATTCGCTCCAGAACGACGGGAAAATGCAGAACAATATCACGGGCCAGAAATTCAAGGTGTTAAGTCACCTTTCTTTTGGGCCCAAGGCCCATGTATCTTAGGGTTTTGGTGGCCACCGCTGTTTTGGCTGCCCTACACCTCCTGGCCGTCGCTATATATGTGGCCGCCGTTCTTTTACGTTTAGGTTTTGTTGTGTTTTGGTAGACCCTTGTCGTCCCTCCTCGTGTTCGGCGTGTGTCGACTAGACCACCCGTGACGAGAAACAGAACCTCACCTTTGTATCTTTGAGATTATTGGATTGGAATTGCTCTCACCTTGTTCTTGCTTGTTCTCGGTTGCAGCAGGTACAAGGATCGATCGGGTCTTTGATTCGGTTGATCGCCTTGTGTGGTGACGTTGCGATTGCTTGGTTGATGATCTCGTGGTTAGTAGCCGATCCATCTACTTCGTGCGCTATCAAACCGACGTATCGTTCTCATCAGAAGATCGGGCCGACCCCCGTGCGCATCAGCTTTGATCTGACGGCCCATAATGCGATCGGGTCTAACACCATCCAAATCGGATCCGATGGCGACAGATCTTGGGCCACGCAGCATAACGGCGACCACCCGATCCAATCCAACGGTGGTTGGTCACGATCTAGCTCAGCTCAATCCCGATTGTCCAACTCCGATCGAACGGCGAGGGGTACCCAAGGCGTTTACTGTTCTTCTCCGCAACGTGGCTTAATCTTGGCGGCCCAGCGATGATCCGATGGTTGAAAGATTTCGGTCTCGTTGATGGCTGTGTGGCAACGAGACTCCACCAGGGCTAGGGACGATGACTACGGCGACAACGATCTGGTGGCGTAACGGTGACAAGGCTTCCTCCTTCCGATGCGGCGTGACTCGGTGAGTTTGGATCTGGGGTCAACGCGGCGGTTCACGGCTTGTCGATGGTGCACCACAAAGAAAACACTTGGCGGAGCTTCGGCTATCGATGGCAAGGTTTTGCGAGCGTTCTGAGGTTCCTCGGGGACGGTGCTTTGGGAAACAGCTACGGCAGGCTCGAGCGATTCTCGGGAGGGGTTCGGTCTTTAAATACCCAACGGCTAGCGCGGTAATCGAAGCCCTAACAGCATACGACGGCGGCGATGTAATCACGATGGACTCCGAGTCCTTATCCGAGTTGATGATTGAGCACCATCGGATCTACGATCAACGGGCTAGATGCGACGCAATCTTACCTGTTTGCAACGGTTCAACGGTCCCGATCTGATATGCGTTAAATGACTTGATCCAACCTCAGCCGCTTGATTTCGATCCAACGGTCTGCGCTAAATCCAGGGTTTCACTGTTACACGCGAATGCCTCCGGTCGTCCAATGCGCGATCAACGACTAAGCGCAGAGCTTCTGGAAACCAAGCCAAATGGGCTGCACAGTTCCTAGGGCGAGCGAGCATAGTGCTAGGCTTCGGCCTAATACTGTTCACTTTTTCTTTTAAAATAATTACCGAAAATAGTTTTGATTTATTTAAGGCAATTAAAATACCGGGAAAAATCCGAGAAAAAATCTCAAAAATACTTTGAGGCTTTCTGGACCAAAATAAAATATTTTTGGCAAAACTTTATTTAAATTTTATCTACATATCATTAGTTTTCGATAAAAGTCTAATATACTTAATTTTAAAATAATTCAAATAAATTCCAGAAAAATCCAATAAATCCAAAAAATCTACAAAATTCACAAAATGCAATAAAACAATATTAACTAATACTGAAGCACAAAATTTGAGATGTTACAGACGTACGACTACATCTGCACCACCGCACTACATCGACTCTAATTTCGCACGGGTCTACAAGTCTAGTGCTAGTTGAGGGGAGAATTGGATATCTTACACTCAAATAATGTCATATACATGCAACAATTGAGGGGAGTATATTCATTTATGTTGAAATAGATACATATATTTAGAAGTATTATGAGCAATATCTTTTAAAAAGCTATTTATATGTAAATATATGTCGATATCTGTTCTTGATAGTGCTTCCTCAAACTTGAAGTGCTATTTCGGTTCATGTTTTTCTCTGATATAACAAATAGGAGAGAGGTGATGTAATTTTATCAAAATTCACTTTCCCCTTTATGTTTTGAATGAATTGGAGATGCACATTTTGATTCTTTTCTTGTCAATTGAACCTCAGGTAGGGCTGGGCATTCGGTTTATACGGTTTTTTTGGTTCGGTTTTTTCGGTTTTTGAAAAAATCGGTTTTTGAGATATAAAAACCGAACCGAAACCGAACTGCTACAAAAACCGAACCGAATTAACCGAACAAATTCGGTTCGGTTAATTCGGTTTTTCAGGGATTTTTGCACGACGAGCCCGCCCAAGAGCTTCTCGTTGACGAAGATCTGGGGCACCACATGGGCGGCGCCGACGCCAACTCGCCTCCTCGCTCAGGAACACGTCGAGGTTGATCTCGGCGTATGGCGCAGGCCGGATCGCGGAAGAAGGTCGCGACGACGGCGCAGCCATCGGCAGCCAGAGTGGGTGTCAGGACCTCCGATCAATCCGAATCAAAATCAGATAGCAAGAAACCCAATCGCACCAAAGAACATCCAGATAATAAGAACCAGAAGAACGCAAAGTAAAGCTACAGCTAATAACTACGGAAACTTAAGATATGCGGAATCTTTTCTTTTCAATCAACCTGGATCGAGGATCATTTTACGGTTTTTCTTTTCCAACCTCAGATCTGTAGCCACAAGCCCACAACGCTTCCCCAGATTCCACCGCCACAATCCAGATCGCTAGACGCTAGTGCCGAAGATCGAACAGCTCTGATAGTGGGAGAAGAAGCTGACCCGGCCCTTGTGTCTGCCCGAGAAGGAGTAGCCGTCGTCGCCTCCACCGACCGACCGACGTCCACGGCAGCGTCGTCCTCCGCGTCAGCGTTGATGGCTACCTCGCGGACAAACCCGGCGCGGGCGTCGAGAGCGCCCTGGTCAGACCCGGCGGCGCCTCCGGCTGCGGCAGGTGCGGTAGCATCGATCGTCGTACAAAAACGAGAAGCTCTTGGGGCATTTTTGCAGTAGCGATCGATGGGGGATTCAGAAGAATGGGGAGGTCTTCGGGTTCCAGCAGGATAGATCGGCGGATTTTGGAGGAATGGGCTAATGGGCTGAACGCTGAAGTTCCGAACCAATGGAAGTGGCTAATGGGCTAACGGGGATTTCGGTTCTTTCGGTAAAATCGGTTTTTGGAATCCGGAAACCGAACCGGAAACCGAAAACCGAACACAGTGAAAATAAAAACCGAACCGAAACCGAAAAAAACCGAAATATTCGGTTAAATCGGTTCGGTTCGGTTCGGTTTTTCGGTTTCGGTTTAAAAATGCCCACCCCTAACCTCAGGCAATCCTTCAGCATAGGATGTACATCTAAATCACCAAGACTACCTAATGTACCTGAGACGCATAAACACGCAGGTCGTGTGTATCTACGCGTCGCACACATTGCTATTCTTGAAGACTGATGGGACCCTAAAACCGGTTATGATAGAGCTTAGCCTACCTAGCGATGGTGCGAACAAAGGCGAGATCCGTAGGATCTTCCTCCCTACAAGCTAGGGACTAATGCACATATGTGGCAGCTTGCGAAGACTCAAGTTTCTGTTGATTCAGAGTACCATAGCAGTAGATTATGGCTTTAGTATCGGCTATCATAACGATTGACAGCACATCGCATCAGTCCGCATCTCTACTAATATAAATTTGCAGTTGGTGGCAGCGGTCCGTTCTTCCTAACATCCCGTCATATCTCCAATAATAGCTGGTTATTATAGCTAATTATTCTTTCCTGATTTACAGCTAGCCATATCTCTCTAAATATGGCTGCTTATTACAGCAAAATCCTTGATTATTGCTAGTAATTAATAGCCGGCCAATCATTCCTTTTGTAAATTAGGAAAGAATAATTAGCCCCTTTCTCCGAGGCGGCTGACCACGCGACCATAGCATGCACGACGAAGTGGGCGGTGAGGAAGGCAGACTCCACAGCGTGCGCTACGGGCATGACGAGAGGAAGAGGAACGTGAGCTGGTAATATAAATTGCAAAAAGGGGTAAAAAATAATTGATTGATTTTTTTAGATTGGTAATATATATATTGCTACGTATAATATATGTGGTTTGAATTCATACCGGAGAAGAAACCATAAAAACTTTTGTAATCGGGAGAAATAGATGTTTGATCTGTAGCACAATTTTCTTTTATTGCTTGACCTTTATGTTTCGTTAGCAATTTTATTTTTTGTAGCAACGTATGGATATTCAGCCATTACCTGGGGCGGCAGGCGATCGCTCGGGCCCCCCGCCCATGGGCCTCACCGTGTACATGCATGAGGACTATTGAGGAGTCTTGGCGTCATCGCGTACATGCATCTTTGGTGGGAAATATCAATCGCAGCGATTAGCTCGGTCGAACTGGGCGCGTGGCGTGAGAGTCTGGGCGCTTCGCGAGTCGCGACACCAAGCGCAAGTCAACTAGTCAAGGACGCCAGAGGCCGGACGGGCGAGGCGGCGACGATCACGCCGTCACGCCAAGCCGCCGCCGACGCCGCAACGCGACGCCTGACGCGAGGCGATCAGCGCAAGATCGGGCGAGGGGACGAGACGATGAGTTGACGGGACGAGACTCTGCAATTCATCATCGCTGATCGCTTGATATTCCCAGTCGCCGACGCGCCGACGTTTCATCCGTAAGCCATTAGGTATTGTCGTATTGATTTTGCTAATTACCCTAACAAATGTGATTACATGTATTATGTTTAACATATTAATTAGATGGATCGGTAATTTGATATTTCATATTTGATTTATGAATTTGCAGTAGGTCACTTGTAATCGTTTCATTGGACCGCATTGATGCATATATGATATTGGGATTTGAGAGTTCTACATAATCGGTAATAATTTTTTTGAGTTGATCTAGTACCTTTGTAGCTTTGCGATAGCTTTCAAATAATAATTGTTTATTTTTAATTTTCAACATATAGTCATCATGTCGTCTAGAAGGTATCCATCCGGCAGTGAGAAAAGGAAGAGGAAGAAACGGGCAAATGAGTTTATAGAATCACATAGAGGAGCCATGGACAAATTCTTTACCAGTAATTCGAGAACTTCAAGAAATGCAGATGAGTTGGCTATAGTTCCTGTGGTGGAACAACCTAATATTAATCCAGAAGATCAGGGCCCTACACCGGAAGAAAATGTTGACATGAACATGGATGGTAACAATGTGAGTGATCATGAGCCAATATTTAATTCTTCTCCTACAGATAATGCTAGTGTTGATGAACAACCGTTTTTTACTAGGGATATCTATGATCCAAGAAATTGGGGTAATCTTGATAACAAGTCAAGGGACATATTAGTGGAGAAGGGGCCTATAAGAGAAGAAAATGTTGTATTTCCTTTGGATGGCAATGGGAGACTTTTTTCATATACTCATTACTCTAGAAAGATGAGCAATGGAGAAGTTCGTGATAGAATATGGTTGGTTTATTCAAAACATGTTGATAGAGTGTTTTGCTTTTGTTGTAAGATTTTTAATTTAGAAACATGTAAGAGTTCATTAGGGCACGATGGGTTTAGAGATTAGAGGCATATCAATGAGAGGCTGAAAGAACATGAGGCTAGTATGGAGCATATTACCAACATGAACTCTTAGAATGAACTGAGAGCTAGACTCAGTAAGCATGAAACAATTGATAAAGAATTTCAGCACCAAATCACAAAGGAGAAAGAGCGTATTAGGCAAGTCTTATTAAGAATAATTGCTGTTGTGAAATTTCTTGGTAGGCGCAATTTGGCTTTTAGAGGATCAAGTGAGCAACTTTACAATGATCGAAATGGTAATTTCCTAGCTTGTGTTGAGATGATTGTTGAATTTGATTTGGTAATGCAAGATCACCTTAGATGCATTCGAAATAATGAGGTTCATTATCATTATCTTAGTCATAAAATTCAAAATGAGTTGGTTTCGCTTTTGGCTTCTGACATTACCAAATCTATCATAAAGACTGTTAAAGAGGCTAAATATTTTTTTATTATCCTTGATTGTACCCTAGATGTGAGTCATCAAGAACATATGAGTTTGTTGGTTCGATGTGTTACTATGTCTAGCGACAAAATTGAGGAGTATTTTTTGGGTTTCATTAAGGTTGATGACACATCTGGTGAGGGGCTTTTCAATTCATTGCTTGATTCCATTAAGTTCTTTGGTCTGAATATTGAAGATGTTAGGGGTCAAGGTTATGACAATGGATCTAACATGAAAGGAAAGAACAAGGGGGTGCAAAGACGATTGCTTGATATAAATCCAAGAGCTTTGTATATGCCATGTGCTTGTCATAGTTTTAATCTTACTCTTTGTGATATGGCTAAATTTTGTGGCAAAGCTATTTCATTTTTTGGAATTGTGCAACGGATATATGTATTGTTTTCTAGTTCTACCAAAAGATGGGATGTTTTATGTGGCCATGTTGAAAGCTTAGCTGTGAAATCATGGAGCAATACTGCTGGGAGAGTCGGATCAAAAGTGTCAAAGCAATTAGATTTCAAGCTCCTAAGATAAGGTCACTTTGCTTGCTTAAGTAAAGATAAGGATCTTGAACCTAAGGAAAGGAGTGATGCAAAAATTTATTTGAAGTGCTTGGTACCTTTGAGTTTATACTTGGCATGGTTATTTGGTATGACATTTTATTTCTTGTAAACAATGTGAGCAAGAAGTTACGGTCACCATCCATGTGCATTGGCGCTACCTTAAAGAACATAGAAGATACAATCGGTTTCTTTGAAAACTATAGAAATGAAGGGTTTGCTTCTAGTTTGATCATTGCCAAAGAGATTGCATCGAATTGGGTGTGGAGCCATCATTTCCAAAGATGGCGTCGTGCTTTTAGGAAGAAAGCAGATGATGAAACTGATTGTGAGGAAGCAAATCTTGAAGCTGAGAAGGCTTTTGAAGTTAATTACTTTTTAGTTATGGTTGATATTGCAATTAGTTTATTAACAAGTAGATTTGAAGAACTCCAATCATTCAAAAGTATATTTGGGTTTTTGATGAGCTCGACGACTTTGAAGTATTTGGATACTATTGAACTAAGAGACTGTTGCACCAAATTTGCAAACACTTTCTCTTTTGATGGCTCATCTGATGTTGATTTAAATGATCTAATTTCAGAGCTTAGTATTATGCAGTTAACTTTATCAGATGAACCAATTTCAGCCATGGAGATTTTTGAGTATGTCCGAGAAGTGGATTGATATCCTAATATTTCTATTGCTTATCGGATCTTATTTACTGTGCCTGTCACTGTGGCATCAGCTGAAAGAAGCTTTTCAAAGTTGAAGTTGTTGAAGAATTATTTGATGTCCAAAATGTCTCAAGAAAGGCTAAATGGTTTGGCTATTTTATGCATCGAGAAGATATTATTGGATGAGATTGATATTGATACCATCATCAATAACTTCGCATCTAGACATGTTAGAAGAAACTTTTAAGGTAATACTGTAATATGTACTTTTTACTTTACTTGTTGTTTGATATGAATAATTTTTTTGAATGCATCTTGAGTGTTTATTAGTAACACACATATAATATATATATATATATAGCCTTTTATCTACTCCCGGAGTAATTACTCCCTATTTCTACTCCCTATGAGTATTACTCTCTCTCTATCTCACAACGTATAGGGTATCTCGTGCGACGGAGGGTATGTACGCGTAGTATACGAGTATATAAGATTATCTAGGTGGTATGTATATTTTTTCAGAGGTAGTATGCATATTTTTTTGGACATACTCCTTTTTATGTGCGTATATGAAGGTATTTGCAAAATACACTAAAAATCATAGACTCCTTTGCAATTTTTTCATGCGGCTCACATTGGAGTATCTTATAATTAGTGTATGAGTGTATCCAAAGTGATAAAGGAGTATTTCAAGTTCGTTTAGATGGTATTTCAGAGGTGGGAGTAACTACTCTTAGGAGTAAAAGATATTTTTCATATATATATATATATTATTTAGAAGGCCTCCATTTTAAATCTCGTCCCGGGTCCTTAAAATCTCAGGACCGCTACTGTAGATATTGATCTAGTAAACTTAACAAACTGTGCGAGCAAGTGCCATGTTGCACGCAACCCATCCATGTCGTCCTGAACCAACCCGGACGGGCGCGATGCTCGGTTCTTCGCAGCGTACAGCAATTTTGACGGCGCCCTGCAAGCTAACGCGCGGCCCATATGGGGCTCCGCACCACCGCGATCGTTCCCAACTTCCCATCGCGTGGCCCAACCTCCCAAAGCCCATCCGCCTGCACGCTTGTTACCATCAGCAGAAACACACACACAGTCAATCCCTTCTCCACCTCTACCACCATCCCCATGGCGATCGGCGGCGGCGGGAGCTGGAGCATCCACGGCCGCCCGGACGTCACCTCCCGCTACGAGATCCTCGGTCGCGCCGGATCCGGTGCCTATGCCGACGTCTACCGTGGCCGCCGCCGCTCCGATGGCGCCACAGTCGCCCTCAAGGAGGTCCACGACGCCGTCAGCGCCCGCCGCGAGGCCGACGCCCTCCTCGCCGTTGCCTCTGAGTCCTCCCGCCACGTCGTCGCGCTCCTCGACCACTTCCCCGGAGGAGACCACGACGACGACGTCCTCGTCCTCGAGTGGCTCCCGCTAGACCTCGCCGCCGTCGTACGCGACGGGAGGCTCTCGGGAGGCCTCCCCGTCGCCCAGCTCAAGCGCTGGATGCTGCAGGTGCTCGAAGGCGTCGCCGCCTGCCACCGCGCCGGCGTCGTGCACCGTGACCTCAAGCCCAGCAACCTGCTCATATCCGAGGACGGGGTGCTCAAGGTTGCTGACTTTGGTCAGGTTAATTTCTTGAAACTTTTAGCTCAAATAGGTAAAAGCGTAGCATCATAGAGAATTGATGGCATAGCCTCATAGGAAGTTTTGTTGATTTGAGGTAACCTTGATGTGTAGCATCTCTTTTCGTTCAATAGTAGCTTGTTGTCACTTGTGGATGATTAGTCGTAGGCATAGTCTTAGCTCGATTGGTTCAGAAACATCGGATTTTGGTGGATTTTTAATGCAAATGTCAGATTTTTTTGGGTGTTATATGGCTATAGGCATAGGATGTAGTGCTTAAAGCCTTAAACATCACAATTCAGTAGTCTGTAGTCTTCGCCAGTGGTGGGTGATTGTACTGACTAACTATAAATGATTAGCTACTAGTTAGGGTTATTCCTTTGCAGTAAGAAACTTTCATTATTTAAAGGATACTTTTTGTTTGGTTAATTTGGTTCAATCTCCAGGTTGTGTGCTTTCTGTAGTGCTTTTGATTGGAATGGAAGTTACAGAGGAGGTACTTTTTATCATCCAGAAATCAATCATTTATGTGCCGAAAATGCTGCTAAGTGCGGGCACCTTTGCAAATTATAATTATTCACTGTTTTTCATAGAAATTGTATCTTCTCAAAGGATTTGATTGTTGGCTTCTTTGCATTTGGGAGAGCTCCAAGATTCAAATGAATAACAAAGGATGCAGCAACACTTTAAGTTGAAGAGGTGCAATTTGATTGCATCCAATATAGGGCCTATTTGGGGGGATTGCGGCTGGGCTGAAAAGCTGCTTTAGCTTGCTGGGCTAAAAAGTCGCTTTAGCTTGCTGTGGGCTGTAAAGCAGCTACAGTTGGCGGCTATAGCTTTTCTGGAGAGGCCGTTTGGCAAACTAGGCAGCTATAGCTGTGCAAAGGGGAGGAGGCGGCCACTGGACAGAGAGGAGGCGGCGAACGGGCGTGGAGGAGAGGCGGAGACCGCTCGAAGCCACCTCGAAGCTGGGGTTGGCGAGCTTGGGCTTTGCCCTTGGCTTTTGTCTGGGCTTGGCTTTCAATTCCAGCTGTAGCCCAACCCCCCACCCCAAACAGCCCCATAATCAATGTTCAAGAAGGCGCTAGGCGCTAGTCGGGCGGTGAGGTAGGGCCCAGCGCCTAGACGGATTAATCGGGGATTAATCGGATCTAGGCGGTCAGTCCTAGGCGGCCGGATAAAATAGATTATAGTAGATATGTAGGATGTAAAGAACCAAATAACTAAACTAAGCAGTTAAGCACACAATTAAATAAATAACATAGACATAGTACCACCCACAGACATAAGTTCTCACACCATAACCCACAAGCAACAAGCCACACAAGCGTAATAGATGGCATTGATTCTAATATACAAATTATAAAACAATAGATGGCATAATAGATGGATTAGGAAATATGGATTACCAGCAAAAGAATAGATGACAGACATGATTCTAATATACACTTGCAAAACCGATCGAGAGAGGGACAGAGGGGGGGAGACAGATCGAGAGAGGGACAAAGAAGGGGGGAGACAGATCGAGAGAGAGCTGGACTGAGCAAGAGGCGGCACAGGAGGGAGCGGCGGAGGGGTCGGACCGAGCGAGAGGCGGCGAGAAGGAGCAACAAGCGGAGGGCGAGCAGGAGATGTGGCGGAGCAGGGGAGGGAGAGGCGGCGGAGGGGCGGAGCAGGGGAGGGAGAGGCGGCAGAGGGGGCGGAGCAGGGGAGTAACCTGCGTGGCGGCCGGCGGCGACGGCCAGGCGACGGCGACGACGAACTGGCAGCGGCTAGGGTTCTTCCGTTGCTCGCGCCGAACCTTCGCCCCGAGACCCGAGTCCACCGAAGGTCAGTCCTGCTCGCGCCCGCCGTGTCTTTGTCTCGGCAGATTTTATTGCTCTTCGGCGGGTCCATCAGGATGTCGGGCGCCTAGCATCTCCAAATCGCCGCCGCAACCGCCGTTTTCCGCCGCGCCTAATCCCGCCCGAGCGCCTGCGACCGCCTAGGCGGCTTCACCGCCTAATGGTCCGCCCAGGGCTAAATCCAGGCGGCCGGTGGCCGCGGAACGCCTAGGCGGCGCCTAATGGCGATTTTTTGAACACTGCCCATAATGGTCTCTAGGGATATCATTGACAGGAAACCATTTTGATTCAATAATTAGATGTGCAGAAAGACTTGATTAAGGAAGGAGCATGTAAATTTGGAGCTTGGAAATGTTGTTCTGAAAGTTTCAGTAGTGGGTGAGTTCTAAATAGCGCTCCCAACTACATCCATTTTGTGGACATTGCAGTGGCCATGTTCCAAGATGGAAGTTAAATATTCTTATAATCAAAATCGGGTTAATAATGGAGAAAATGATAAATTGTAAACACTTGTTGATCAGATTAAGTATGTGGCAAGCTGAATGAAGGATTAAAATATGGTGTGCGCTTGTCTTTAAGGAAGTAGGGGAATCATATTTGGTGGATCATGAAATACTTGATGGAGCATCTTTACCGTTATCCTTATCGTTACTTAACCATTGTAACTTTCATTCAGTGCATTTCAACAGTTAAACTGCAAAGGAAAAGGCACCACGTTACTGCCAAATATCTTAGCCTTCAGTTTTTTTGTGGTTTAAGTTAGCTTAATTGTTCTTATTGTTCTATCAAATTTCTTCCAAAATTCCCGAAATTGCTTAATCGAATCCGACAGATCAAAAGCTAGTGACTTTGATCATGTCAGTGACAAAGAAAGTTATCAATGATGTTCTGCAGCCTACCAGTATTGTGTTTTGTAGTAACTTTTGGACATAACCTGAAGTCATTTTGTCTTCTGCAATCTTATGTTGGATATGTTGGTAACTTACTAAACCTCACCTTAAAGCATGATTGTGGTATATCACATTGTTTGGAGATCTGTATTCAGTGCTGACCTTTCAATTGGTGAGACTTTAGAGGAAACTATATGTTTAGTCCCTCTTTGTTTAGGTTTATAGCTTAAAGACAGCATTTTGGCTCAAACAACTTATAAGCACCTTAGCTTTTAAGCCAAGCCAACGTGTTTGGTAACCTAGCTTTTCTTTTCTTTTCTTTTCTTTTCTTTTTAACTTTTGAGCTAAGGCTTATTGTTGAATTGTCTGAAATATTCATGGTTCTAATGACAATTTGGTTTGATTATCAATTATAAAAATAGGCAAACTGAGCAAATTACAGGAAGAATTTTGCAACTGTCTAGTGGATCCGGCCAAGAAAATTCTGGAGCACAAAATGTCTAGCTAGAACCAAAAATTTTGGAACACAAGAACGAGATCAAACAAGACAAGAGGTAAAAATATTCACACGTGCGCCCGGAGCAGATGAAGACGCCAGATCTGGCTGGATGCGGCAACATGCCATTGCACACACATCGGATCCGTCGTCTCCTGCTGCAAGTTGACGACGACAGGGTCCTCCGCTTGGATGCAACCTGGCCTCCCTGACTCGGTGAAGGAGGACGGCAGCATCAAGGGAGCAAAGATGGAGGTCGAAGCGGCCTAGAGGAGGTCGCAGGTGAAGGTTGTGGCAGCTGGAATCGTGCGCGGGGGATGGGATGGGGCCACTACATTGTCCTCAGGGAGGACAGGGCCGTTGTTGGATGCCGTCGTTGGTGGAAGAGGGAGGAGGGCAAGAAGATCCACAACATACGGATGTCGCCGCAGGGGTGGAGAAGGGAGGGGGCAGTTGATGCCATTGCCGGCGGTGGAGGGAGGGATGGAGAAGGGAGGGGGCAGCAGAGGGAGGAGGGGAGAAGGAAAGGGGCGGCCAATGCTGTTGCATGTGAGAGGGAGAGACGTAGGAGGAGAAATGAGGAGAGGGGGAGGGATTTTTGTAGTTTATATGAGATGGCATTTGGTGGGTAATTTCAGGTACTTTTAGTGGCAAAGTGTTATCTCCATCCCACAAAAGTCAAAAGAAAGCATCCTGGACTGACTTTTGGCTTATAGTTGTTGGAGGCCTTATACTTTTCCAAAAGCTGGGCTGAAAAGTCACCCTTCTGCTTCAGCTTTGGCTTTTTTGTTTTTAAGCTGAAGGAAAAGCCCAACAAACAGGGCCTTCAAACTTGGCCTTTCCCTATATAGACTACCTTTCTTTCTTCTAGAATAGTAAATGATTCACATGCTCTGCTACAGGCATTAAAGTAAAGGTGGCATTATCTACATCTTGCCCTATTTCGCTAGGACTGCTATTCTGTTTATTGATACTATGAATTTTTGTTCTTGTGTGGTTAGCGTTGAAAGTTGTAATATGTTCCTTATATGTTATCATCTCCGGAGTTGAGCAGTTCAACCTACACATAATCAAATTAACTTGCATCAAATAAATGGGAGCATAGTGCACACTGTTAAAGAATATGCCTTGAAGTAAATCAACAGCTCAACATGGAATACATCTGTTGTTTAGATACAAGCATTGTTTATAATTCACAGACTGGCATCAAACTTTCATTAATTGTTTTTCACATTTCCATTTTCAAGTTTTCTTCAATCTTTGTGTGTTAATAAAATTGACCATAATGGCTAAATTCTTAAATTTTGGTGAAGATATTCCTGACATTCATGCTGGGTTATATTTACAATTTTTAAGGCTTTATCACAGATAAATTCTTTTATTACACCAGTAACAATCCTCTACCCAAAGTAGAGTCATGTCCAAAGAAGGAACACATGAAGCATGTATGGGGTCTATGATACAGCTACTCGTCCTTTGTCTTCTTGTGATATATCTGTATAACTGTACCTCTGTAGTGGTTTCAAACTTTCAATTGGTTGGGTTGGTTGGATTGTGACAAAGTTCTTTTGTTCTCTATTCTCTCACAGGCCAGGATAATTCAGGATACAGGAACAAATTACCAAGATATGCACCCATATGTGCAAAGTCCAGGAGCGGAGCCTTGGGTTTCACAACACCGAGCAGTTCAACAGGGGACAAAAGAGGAACAGCCATCCCATGAACCAGACATTCATACTGGTCAGGAGCCAGAGACTCTCACTGCAGCTGACTACCTACATGAGATGGAGCAGCTCCGGGCCAAATCCACCCAGGGAGATGTTGACAAAATGAGCCTGCAGGATGGAAATGCCTCCTGCCTTGCCACATGCAGCACAGGAGACATCGACGATGATCCCTTCAGAGCTTCCTATTCATATGATTTAGAAGAAGGCATGGGGGAAGAAGAGTCTGGCGCCTTCACTTCTTGTGTTGGTACACGGTGGTTTAGAGCTCCTGAGCTCCTATATGGGTCAACAAACTATGGGCAGGAGATCGATCTCTGGTCTCTAGGATGTATTTTGGCTGAGCTTCTTAATGTAGACCCTTTATTCCCAGGGACATCGGATGTTGATCAGATTGGTAGAATCATCAGTGTCCTGGGCAATATCACAGAAGAAACTTTTCCAGGCTGTTCAAATTTGCCAGATTACAATAAGATTTTCTTTAACAAGATTGAGAAGCCGATGGGCCTTGAGGCATGCCTGCCTAATAGATCTTCTTCCGAGGTCAGTATCATAAAGCGGCTACTTTGCTATGACCCAACAAAGAGGGCCACTGCTGCTGACTTGCTGAATGAGCCCTACTTTACCGAAGAACCCTTACCTGTACCTATGGAAGGATTACAAGTCCCAGCATCAAAGGGCGATGATGATGACAGCTCTGCGGAAGAGTGGGCTAATTACAGGGATAACGGTTCAGATTCGGACTTCGACGAATTTGGTTGCATGAATGTGACCAAAACTGACAAGGGTTTCAGCATACGCTTTTCTTGATAATAAAGAAAGATGCATGCGATAATATCATTGTGTCTTTGCTGGCAGAGAAATTGCTGTCATAGTATATGTGAACACTTCATGCAGAGGGTGAAAATTGGATCGTCTTTGTATGGAATTTCGATAAATTTTGGATTTTCATAAACTGTAAGATTTTGTGTACAACAGAACAAGCTTTTCTCCTGGTAGTAATAAAAAATTGTATTCAAAGTCGCTGTCCATGTATACAGTCCGTTCAATGGAAATTTCTGAAAGATGAAACCATGCATTGTAGGCTTGCATACATCTGTATCAGACTATATTGCTCGGTAACTAGCGACAATTGCGCAATCAAACAAAGAAATTTTTCTGACATCAATTTCTGATCCCTCGAAGAAAAATTCAATTGACCAAAAATGCTCTGATGATCAACCTTTTTTTAGGGAAGACAAGAAGTAATCAAGCATTATGCCTAACAAAAAACCTAGACGGTTACACGTCGCTAGCTTTGAGCCTCGGCAGAGCCACCTCTACCGTAGGCGCCGCGGCGGTGGCAGCAGAGCAGAGCAGCGCGGCGGCGGACACTGTCCTTTAGCTGCTCGAGCGCCCTGGTGAACTCAGGCAGCTCCGCCACCCCAAGAGCCTCGATGTTCGCTTCACACCAGAACCGCCTCCCCGCCTTGGCCTGCGCCACCTTCACCGCGATAGCGTCTTAGTCTCCTCCACCGCCCGCCACATCGCCGCTACCGCCAACGGGTCAGAAACGGCGTTGTCGTCAAGAACAGGTGCGTCCTCGCCGGGGAGGAGGTTGTATCGGCGGAGGAAGTAGTCGAAGGAGGGGCCAAGTGGCTGCTAAAGTTTGGTGTTTAGGGTAATCCACTCCATCGAGCGCGTCACTCACAACGCGCAATTACGCGTTGCGCGCGGCTCCTCAAGCTTAAAAGCGCGGCTTCCACCCTTTCGCAGCTTCTGTCTCTTTTCTTGCTCCTCCTTGTCTCCTCCCGGCCTCTCCTTGGCTCTTGCTCTGGACTAACAAAGGGGTGGCAAAACCACTGCAACATCCACGGCGGAAAAGGTAAGAGCACCATGCCGCCAACGGGTCAGAAACGGCGTTGTCGTCAAGAACAGGTGCGTCCTAGCCGGGGAGGATGTTGAGATTAATCTTGTGCATAGGAGTATCAGTTTCGGTTATGGTCTGCAGTCCGGTTGTTTTCTGCATTGTGATCGGAGTCCTCTGTTAAAGTTCAGAGTCTGAATTGGTTTGGTACGTTGAGTCAGTTTGGTTGCTGAGTCTGTTGGTGCCGGATTTTAAATAGTATTTGATCTCGGCCAAAAGTTTTAAAGTTAGAATTAGACTCCAATTAGCTTGTGCAATCCGGTTTGTGTCTTGTAAATGTATTCAGTACAAGGTCATGTAACTCCTGAGTATATAAGCAATAGAAGAGAAAATAGAAAAGCTGCAGGGAAGTTTTGAGCAGCACCAAACTTTGTATCCGTATCTTTGCTGTTTCCTGTCGTTCGCTGTTGTTCTCCTTGTTGCACTGTGTTTGCACCCAAATTTGGTAGGTATGGTCAATATTGGCAAGTCTTGGGTCAATGAAACATGGAAAGAATATAACTTAGGAATATCTCGGAAAATCTGTTTGGAAGGAAGAGACCGACATGGATACTGCTCATCAGGTTTGGAAAAGAAGAGACCGACCCGAATACTACTCGTCATATTTGGAAAGGAGAGGCCGATATGGATACTAATTGACAACGTATTCTATCAGGACTCTGGTCGGCTATAGGTTATATAAGACATCCATAGGCGAGGAGAAGAGGACGCCCAGAGCCAACCCACAAACATGCATCTACTTTTCCTTTACTTTCCTGTCAATTAGGAGTAGCCAATTTAGTTTGTAATCTTTCATCTGTAATACTCTTTGATCAATCGAGTTGCGCATCGCCGGTATTGAGCTTTGTTGCATTACACCCCTTTTGGTTCATCTTTTTCTTCGATCTTGTTACGCATCGCCTTTTTCTGGAAGAAGTGGCCTATTTACCCCATCCAGTCTTTCCACCCGGATCGACTGGACTTACCGTTCGCTTTGATCGAAATCGACTTGCATAAGTCGATTAGATCCATTTATCTTCTTGCCGATTGCAAGGTCAAATCGTACCGCACGCAACACACTTGAACCCGGTGTTCGTCCGGTGTGTTGAGGCTGAAAACCCTTCGTCAAGTTTTTGGTGTCAACACATTTTTGGCACGCCCGGTGGGACAAAAGAACAAATCTACAGGATGAACGCAAACAAGTCCATCGCTCCAGTCGACGTCAACACGAAGGTGATCATCGCCGCCACATTGGAGGACTTGACTCCTGAACAGCAACAAGAGATCGAAGAAAGAAAAGCTGCTGTAACACCCCAATTTTTGCTTTTCTTGCATTTAAATGGTATTTTGAATTTTTGGGAATTTCTGGAATTTATTTGGATTTATTGGAATTATTTGAATTTATTTTGAATTAAACCATTTATCAAATTAATTAAATAATGGAAAAGTTAAAATAAAGTTTTACTGAAAATATTTTATTTGAGTCACAAATGTCTTAAAATATTTATGAGAATTTTTTCGAAATTTTTCTCGATATTTTTAATGCCCCAAATAAATTATTTTATTTTCGGAAATTATTTTAATCGGAAAAGAATTAAAACCCATATGAACAATCTCGGGCCGAGTAATCTTTGTCGGCGGCCGCTCGAAAAACCCTAAGCGTCGCCACTGCTTCGATCCGGATCCGACGCCCTCATCGCGCCACGTCGTCTCCAATCCGAAGTCATCTGGCCAGAATCCGCTGCCGCCGTGTGGACCTCGGTCTCGCGCTTTTCAAAAGTCGAGGGCACTATTTAATGCGCCACCGCTCTCTGTGCTCCTCGGTTTGCGACGCATCCATCCACACTTCTCACCGCCCGAGGCGCCGCTGCCGCCGACGAGCTTCGCCAAGTCCCGAGACCATCCGCCGCACTTCCTCGAGCCGTTCGCTGCGTCGCTTGACCCTCGCTGTCGCCGTTGGTCCTTGAGTTCTCACGTCAAGCCGCGTCGGAGGTCTACTTCTTCGCGTCGGAGAAGCACGGCGCCCGCCGCCACGTGCGTCTTCCTCGCTCGGTGAGACCTCGCCAACGCCATCGTCGCCACATGAAGTTCCCACAACCGTCCGATCGCGCATCAACGACCTCGATTCGCCACGCCGCCTTGAAAACAGTAAACCCCATCTTCAAAACTCCACCGTTAGATGCAACCGAGGCCACCGTAAATACCACGCCACCGTTCATCGTGGCACGCGACAACGACAAGGCGACCCACATGTCGATCTCACCGCGACGTTCATCATGCGCATGAGTCGCCGACAAGGCGGACCCACATGTCCGTCTCACCGCCGCAGCATGTGCACATGAGTCATCGACAGACGGGCCCACTCGTCCGTACCGCACACCGTGCGTGTGACGTCCTCATGACGCTCATCTTTGACGTCAGCGGTGGGACCCACTTGTCGGTGAAAATAAGCTTGGTCAGTATGACGTCGTGCAGGGCCACGTGTCACGATGACGCAATAGTTAATTTTCCGAAAAAGAAAATATTTATTTAATTCGGTTTATTGATTTTAAATGTATTTTGAAACTTCAAATGCTTATAACTTTTGCGTTTTAACTCCGATTTGAGTGATTCCAATTTCTATAAATTTGTAAAATCAAGCTCTTTCTGTTTATGAATTTTATTTGAATTTTAGGCTTGATTTGCTCTCTGTTTTATTTATTTATTGCTATTTATTTGCGTTACGCGTAGACGTTGAAGTGCCCGAAGGTTTCGAGGAAAAGTTCTAACTCAGAGAAAGTTCAGAACCGAGAACCAGCACTTTTGAAGGCAAGTTGTGTTTGATCATGTTGAACCTATTAGAGCAAATTATTTTGATTTAAACTATTGCATGCTAATTTGATAGAAATGAGTTTGAATAAGTTTTGGGATTAGCTAAATGCCTAGTTGTCAGTATGCTACCTTGTCGATATAATTGTAGGCCATGAATCCTTTGTCACCCTAGGTTATGGATTAATAGTTGGACATTAATAATTTGCCAACATGGGTTAAGTAGACCGAAGTAGTATGCTTAGCCCTGCCACGTGGACAATTCATGATTTTGGAATACCAAAGCAAATATTGACTTAATGAGGTATGGAACGTGTTTTTGTGAATGAGACATGTGTTATTGAGATGATGATGGCACGTGGTGCAATGGTAAAGAACCGGGGTGGGAAAATGATTTAGACTGGGGCAAATGGCAAGATTGTTTCTGGTGGGCCAAGAGTGGCAAGTGGGCGGTCGTATTTGGTTTTTATTGGTTTTTGGATAATTGAGATGACACTTGGTTAGTCTTGCCTCGGCCAACTAAGGACTTAACCTTGCGAGCATTTGAACTGAGTCTCTCATATGACCACAAGCTCCGTAATGGGACGGGCTTAATGAGTAAACGGGAAATCTATTCTTTGGTATGCTGTCGTGGTGGTGTGAGGCCCGGAGAAGCGGAATGAGAACTCACATGGCGCAAGAGGGGGGCCACAGGTGTGGTAACCATCCCTCCAAAGGTTGAAACCTTAGCCCAACAAAGAGGGCCACTGCTGCTGGGTTTAGATGGAACTTTGGAAAGGCTTACAAGTTCAGCATCAAAGGGCGATTTGCCTTGGTGGTAATTACAGGGATAACGGTTCAGATTCGTTCGGGTTTAAGTGTATAACCTCTGCAAGAGTGTACAACCTATTCTTGAATAGCATGCGTGTGTCTCTGGCAGAGAAATTGCTGTCAATGAGCATTCATGCAGAGGGTGATTGGATCGTCTTTGGGAATTTCAAGGGTTAGATTTTCATAAAAATGAATTTTTGTGGAAAAATGCTTTTCTTGGTAATGAGGAACTTGACATAGGATGGAAATATGATTGTGATTAAAATGTTTGTGAAAGCTACTATTCTTATACATCTGTATCAGAACTTATTGCTCGGTAACTAGCGACAATTGCTCAATCAAACAAAGAAATTATTCTTACATCAATTTCTGATCCTCGAAGAAAAATTCATAGCCATGCTTTGATGATAAGCCTTGCATGTAGAAGATTAGAAGTAATCAAGCATTATGCATGACTTACACGTCGAGCTTTGAGCCTCGGCAAGTACTCTACCCGCCGCGGCGGTGGCACAACAACACAACTGTCCTTTAGCTGCTCGAGCGCCCTTGAAGAACCCCAAGAAGCAAACCGCCTCCCCGCCTTGGCCTGTGCCAGCGATAGCGTCTTAGTCTCCTCCACCGGAGCCGCTACCGCCAACGGGTCAGAAACGGCGTTGTCGTCAGAACAGGTGCGTCCTCGCCGGGGAGGAGGTTGTATCGGCGGAGGAAGTAGTCGAAGGAGGCCAAGTGGCTGCTAAAGTTTGGTGTTTAGGGTAATCCACTCCATCGAGCGCGTCACCACAACGCGCAATTACGCGTTGCGCGCAGCTCCTCGCTTAAAAGCGCGGCTTCCACCCTTTCGCAGCTTCTGTCTCTTTTCTTGCTCCTCCTTGTCTCCTCCCGGCCTCTCCTTGGCTCTTGCTCTGGACTAACAAAGGGGTGGCAAACCACTGCAACATCCACGGCGGAAAAGGTAAGAGCACCATGCCGCCAACGGGTCAGAACGGCGTTGTCGTCAAGAACAGGTGCGTCCTAGCCGGGGAGGATGTTGAGATTAATCTTGTGCATAGGAGTATCAGTTTCGGTTATGGTCTGCAGTCCGGTTGTTTTCTGCATTGTGATCGGAGTCCTCTGTTAAAGTTCAGAGTCTGAATTGGTTTGGTACGTTGAGTCAGTTTGGTTGTTGAGTCTGTTGGTGCCGGATTTTAAATAGTATTTGATCTTTCTTAATATTTTAATAAGTCTCCAATTAGCTTGTGCAATCCGGTTTGTGTCTTGTAAATGTATTCAGTACAAGGTCATGTAACTCCTGAGTATATAAGCAAATAAGCAATAGAAGAGAAAATAGAAAAGCTGCAGGGAAGTTTTGAGCAGCACCAAACTTTGTATCCGATCTTTGCTGTTTCCTGTCGTCGCTGCTGTTCTCCTTGTTGCACTGTGTTTGCACCCAAATTTGGCAGGTATGGTCAATATTGGCAAGTCCTGGGTCAATGAAACATGGAAAGAATATAACTTAGGAATATCTCGGAAAATCTGTTTGGAAGGAAGAGACCGACACGGATACTGCTCATCAGGTTTGGAAAAGAAGAGACCGACCGAATACTACTCACATATTTGGAAAGGAGAGGCCGATATGGATACTAATTGACAACGTATTCTATCAGGACTCTGGTCGGCTATAGGCTATATAAGACATCCAGAGGCGAGGAGAAGAGGACGCCCAGAGCCAACCCACAAACACGCATCTACTTTTCCTTTACTTTCCATTAGAGTAGCCAATTTAGTTTGTAATCTTTCATCAGAATACTCTTTGATCAATTGAGTTGCGATCGCGGTATTGATCTTTGTTGCATTACACCCCTTTTGGTTCATCTTTTCTTCGATCTTGTTGCGATCGCCTTTTTGGGAAGAAGTGGCCTATTTACCCCATCCAGCTTTTCCACCCGGAATACTTATTATTCGCTGATCGAATCGACTTGCATAAGTCGATTAATCCATTTATCTTCTTGCCGATTGCAAGGTCAAATCGGCCGCACAGCGAACCCGGTGTTCGTCCGGTGTTGAGGCCGAAAACCCTTCACAAGTTTTTGCTGTCAACACATTTTGGCAGGATCAAAAGAACCAATCTACAGATGATCCATCGCTTCCACGACGCCAACACGGAGGTGATGCCACAATGGAGGACTTGACTCTGAAAGCAGAACAAGAGATCAAGAAAGAAAAGCCGCAGGAGATGATGTTGAGTCGCTACCAAAAACCCGACGAGGGTTATCCAAAATAACAGCTCTCCGACGCCAACCCTATCGGCGATACCAACAAACCGACCAATCGTAAGTCGATACATGCCGGCACAGCCGAAGTTATCTTCTATGATTGAGCGTTCGGTACATCATGCGATCATTAACCAATCATCGACCTTGGTCACAACCTTGGGGCCGATGATAGAAAACAGCTTTAAGACAATCGCTCAAGAGTTGGCCACGTCGAGAAGTCTGTTAGAACCATTGCAACAACTTCCGACGATCCCGCTTGTGGGCGCCAACTAACGTGGCGCTTAAGTCGGCATCAGCAATTCCTGCAATACCGACTCAACCCACGGTGCTGAAACAATCCGATGGATTCACTCAGTACTATGCATATACCGATGCTGCAAAACCCAGCACGTCGGCTACGCTATTGCCTTCTGTATCGCTTGGTGCCTATACCCAATCGGCTACACAAATTAACGATCACATGTACAGCCGATTCGACCGCGAATCGGGCGACTCACGAGTGGTTGCCTACACGAACCCTTTGCACCGTGCGAGCCACTGCACCAAGAGCTGATAGACGTGATCAAGCGCCACAACAATACAAGGGGGTGATACCCAATCGGCAACCCGAACTAGCACTCGGGGCGGATGATCTTTGTGGCCAAAGGCCTGTCGGCAACAGAGTTCGCACTCGAGGCGGGGCCATTTATGACCAAAGGCCTAATCGGCAACCCGAGTTGGCACTCGGGGGGCGGGATGTCAACTGGGTCAACCAAATCTCACCTATATTGAGAGACCAGTTTGGCCTGCAACCATGGGGTAGGACGGTCGGCTACCGAAAGCCGTACCCGGATTACATTGATCACATGGCCTATCCACGTAATTACCGAGTCCCAGATTTTGCCAAATTCTCAGGGGACGATTCCGTTACTACCTTAGAACACATCGGACGATTTATTGCCCAATGCGGTGAAGCTGCCCAGTCCGATGGGCTAAGGATTAGATTGTTTTCATTATCATTGGTCGGCGCTTTCCGTGGTTCATAAATCTTCCTCAAATTCGGTCCACTTCGAACGATTTAGAGAGTCGATTTCATGAATACTTCTTCACCGAAGCCAGAGCTCGGAATCGCCGATTTGAGCTCAGTCCGACAGAGGTCTGGAGAATCGGCAATTGAGTACATTAAGAGATTCAGAAAGGTTAGGAATCGGTGTTTTGGTGTAACTTTGCCCGATAATCAGTTAGCCGATTTGGCTTTCCATGGGTTAAATTCCCCATTAAAGGAAAGATTTGACGGGCAAGAATTCACTGATTTGAGTCACCTACTACACCGAGTATCGGCTCAAGAAAGTCGTTTCTCCAATGATAATGGCTTCAAAAATGAATTTAGGAATAATGAAGACAATATACAATCGGTTTTAGAGGATAGCCGACAATTAATTGCAGACAGAACCACCATGAAAGAGGATGTCAACCCTTTTCGATCAACATGGTCCACTGCTCACGCAAAGGAAAGGAACCTATGAACGAAGAACCTAAGCCGATCCAACGGGTCAACATTCAGTCCAGTTCAAAGGGCAGCGTTCTTATCGGCCAGATAATTGGCCAAATAATTTGGAAAGAGCTCGTCGACGACACCCCCCCAATGGACGTCAACATGGTGTTTACTCTGCCAATCAAAATTAAAATAAAGTCAGAATCGGCTAAAGAGGCATTCATCCAGCTATAAATTGGCTACGAGGAAGCTGAGTGTGTATCGGCTACTTAATATTCAATAGCCAATGAAGTACAAGCCGATGATAGAGATTTTTGGAAGATAACAAGTTATCTCCCAAAATGGGGGCATATGTTTGCACCCAAATTTGGCGGTATGGTCAATATTGGCAAGTCTGGGTCAATGAAACATGGAAAGAATATAACTTAGGAATATCTCGGAAAATCTTTGGAAGGAAGAGACCGACACGGATCTCGCTCATCGGGTTTGGAAGAGAAGAGACCGACCGAATACTACTCGTCATATTTGGAAAGGAGAGGCCGATATGGATACTAATTGACAACGATTCTATCAGACTACGGTGGCTATAGGCTATATAAGACATCCAGAGGCGATGAGAAGAGGACGCCCAGAGCCAACCCACAAACACGCATTTACTTTTCCTTTACTTTCCTGTCAATTAGGAGTAGCCAATTTAGTTTGTAATCTTTCATCTGTAATACTCTTTGATCAATCGAGTTGCGCATCGCCGGTATTGATCTTTGTTGCATTACACCCCTTTTGGTTCATCTTTTTCTTCGATCTTGTTGCGCATCACCTTTTTCGGGAAGAAGTGGCCTATTTACCCCATCCAGTCTTTCCACCCGGATCGACTGGACTTACCGTTCGCTTTGATCGAAATCGACTTGCATAAGTCGATTAGATCCATTTATCTTCTTGCCAATTGTAAGGTCAAATCGGCTGGCACGCCTGCACACTTGAACCCGGTGTTCGTCCGGTGTGTTGAGGTGAAAACCCTTCACAAGTTTTTGGTGTCAACACATTTTTGCACGATGTTGTGGGACAAAAGAACCAATCTACAGGATGAACGCAAACAAGTCCATCGCTCCAGTCGACGTCAACACGGAGGTGATCATCGCCGCCACAATGGAGGACTTGACTCCTGAGCAGCAACAAGAGATCGAAGAAAGAAAAACTGCTTTCGAGGAGATGATGTTGAGCTGCTACCAAAAAACCCGACGAGGGGTTATCCAAAAAACAGCTCTCCCGACGCTCAACCCTATCGGCGATACCAACAAACCAGCCGATCAGGTAAGTCGATACATGCCGGCTCGGCGAGTTATCTTCTATGATTGAGCAGTCGGTACATCATGCGCTGATCAACCAATCATCGGCCTTGGTCACAACCTTGGGGCCGATGATTTAAGACAATCGCTCAAGAGTTGGCCGTCGGAAGTCTCATAGAACCATTGCAACAACTTCCGACGATCCTGCCTACGGGGCGCCAACTAACGTACGGCATCGCAATTGACTCAACCCACGGCGTCCGATGGATTCACTCATAATATTGGTATTTGAGGCAATCTGAAGAAGGTTGTTTCAACAATTGGTATCAAAGCCGTAGGTGACCAGCACTGACGTCGCAATGTCCGGGCAAGGGTCGTCGCAGACATCACCACCATTGAGGGGCCACGGAGGATCCGATGGCAATGGCAGCGGCGAGGTGTTCCAACAGGTGGTGAGGGAAGCCGGGGGTAGCATTGTTTATCCCATGTTGTCGTGAATAAATTATAGTGACTGGGCTCTTCTCATGAGGGTGAATCTTCAGGCGCAAGGTTTATGGGAGGCTATTGAACCTAGAGATGCCGAGTACCGCGACGACCGGATGGCTTTGGCTGCAATTCTTCACGTCGTCCCGCAAGAGATGCTGGCAACCTTAGCGGTGAAGGATACAACAGAGATGCTTGGCCATCAAGACGATGCGGATGGGCGCAAAATGCGTCCGTGAAACTAATGCGCAGAAATTGTGCACGGAGTTCGAATCAATCAAGTTCAAGGAAGGGGGATCCATTGATGATTTCTCGATGAGAATCACAGGTCTCGCCAACAATCTTCGTGTTCTTGGCGACACACTAGATGAAGAGCAAGTTGTGAAGAAGTTTCTTCACGTCGTGTCAGCGAAGTTTACTCAAGTGGCGATTTCGATTAAGATGGTGCTCGATACGAAGAGTATGTCAATTGAGGAACTCACTGGTCATTTGCGATCTGTTGAGGAGCGATATGGGCTTGGTGATGCAGCAAGCGCTAGCTGTGGAAGCCGTCTGCTACTCACCAAAGAAGAGTGGCTGGCACGTACAAAGAAGGAGCAAACCGCAGGTTCTGTTGGCAGTAAGAGAGCTCACATCAGCGATCATAGACGTCGTGGTGGCAAGCAATACAGCCGTGGGCGTGAAGATTGTGGCCACAATGAAAGAAGGGAAGCCAGACCAACAAACAAAAGATTTGATAAATCAAAAATCAAATGCTTCAATTGCGACACGTACGGCCACTTCGTGAAAGAATGTCACAGGCCGCTGCGGGAGGGCCAGCAGGAGCGACAAGAGGCGAACCTTGTGAAGCCGGAAGATGTGCACCCTGCTCTTCTCCTGGCTATGACGCAGCTGCATGATACACAGGAGACAGTTGCGGCGCTGTGTCATTACAAATCGGATCGCGATGTCTGGTGCTCCGTCCAGAACGTGTTGCAGTGAATTGAAGATGCAGAGCAGCAGCATGTAAAGCAAGAAGATGCAGAGCAGCAGCATATAGAGATAAGGCATGAAGTAATGCGATTCGTTGAAGCAGACAAGTAGCGATCTGCATAGAGATCGTTGAAGCATACGGCGACAAAGACAAGCAATTTTCTTCAATGAGGAAAAGGTATATCCAGAGATAGCCGAAAATAATGTTTGGTATCTAGACTCTGGTGCAAGTAATCACATGTCGGGGTGCCGAGCAGCTTTTACATCACTTGATGAATCAGTGAAGGGAACTGTGAAGTTTGGAGATGGTTCTGTGATTGATATTTTCGGCAAGGGAGCAGTCTTGATTAAGTGTAAGAATCAAGACCACAGAGTGCTGTCGGAAGTGTATTTTATACCTGTAAAATTCAGAGGCGCAAAGAAAGGATGGAAACACCGTGTGTTGCCTGGCCGGCGGCTGCGTGTTTATATATGCAAGGAAGATCCCCTTGCGTGGAACATACATGGAAAGAGTGCTGGAGATAAACGTGATAAGTTGAGATTGATACAAAATAAGCAACAAAGTCTATTCTATCTAAAATACCAAATCAAACAATAGAGTCTCAACTGATCACGATCTATTCCTTGCACTAGATTGAAGATTACAAGATTTCTTACTTTTCTAACAGTCCCCCTCAATCACAACCGTGCAAGGTTGAGATTGTACATGAAGTTTTCTAGCTGCTTCACAGATAATGCCTTTGTAAATCCATCAGCTACTTGATCTTTTGAAGAAACAAAATCAATCTCCAGTAATTTCCTTGATACTCGTTCTCTGACAAAATGATAATCAACTTCTATGTGTTTGGTGCAAGCATGAAACACAGGATTAGCAGAAAGGTATTTAGCTCCAAGATTATCACACCATAACTTGGCCATGGGGGGACATTCTATTCCAATTTCTTGAAGAAGTATTTGAATCCACATTACCTCTGCTATTGCATTGGCAACCGCTTTATATTCAGCTTCTGTACTTGATCTTGATATCGTTGCTTGCTTGCGTGCATTCCATGAAACTAGGTTCGACCCTATAAAAATAGCAAAGCCACCAGTAGATCTTCTATCATCTAAAGATCCTGCCCAGTCAGCATCTGAAAAGGCACTTACAAGCAAAGAATTGGACCTACTGATTTTTAGTCCAATTTTAGTTGACTGCTTTAGATACCTGAGAATCCTTTTTACGGCCATCCAATGTGTTACTGTAGGAGCATGTAAAAACTGACAAACCTTATTGACAGGGAAAGCAATATCTGGTCTAGTAAGGGTTAGGTACTGAAGAGCTCCCACAACACTCCTATATTGTGTTGCATCATTTGGGCTCAAGAGTTTACCTTCAGAGATTGACAATTTTTCACTGGTTGATAGAGGAGAGCTAACCGGCTTGCAATCAAACATCCCAACCTTTTTTAACAAATCTAATGCATATTTTTCTTGTGTTAGGATAATTCCATCATGTACCTTTTTTACTTCTATTCCCAGGAAGTAATGTAGTTCTCCTAGATCTTTTAATGCAAAGTCTTGTCTAAGATTGTGTAACAACCCTGTTGTTGCTTGTTGAGTTGAACTTGCAACTATGATATCATCGACATAAATCAACAAAAAACAAGAACACCATTTTTGTTAAAGAAGAACAATGAAGTATCTGCTTTTGAAGAACTAAAACCAAGATCATATAATTTTGTACTCAACAGTGCATACCATGCACGTGGTGCCTGCTTCAACCCATATAGAGCTTTGTCTAATTTGCAAACATAATTTGGCATAGTTTTGTCCTCATATCCTGGTGGTTGTCTCAAATAAACCTCCTCTTCTAAAAAGGCATGAAGAAAAGCATTATGAACATCTAACTGTCTTAAACTCCAGCCCCTTGAAACAGCAATAAACAGAATGATTCTGATGGTGGCTGTTTTAACAATTGGACTAAAAGTGTCCTCATAGTCTAACCCATATCTTTGTTTAAAACCTTTTGCAACTAAACGAGCTTTATATCTATCTAAACTGCCATCAGCTTTATGTTTAATCTTGTAAACCCACTTGCAGTCTATGATATTTCTCCCTTTCTGAGGTGGAACTAGGTGCCAAGTTTTATTTTTCATCAAGGCATTATACTCTATATTCATAGCTTTCTTCCAGTTAATGTCCCCCAAGGCTTCACTAATATTTTGTGCTTCTCCAGATGATGTAAAACATCCATAGAGAAAAGTTCCATCAGTGTATACCTTAGGTTTGCGAATACCATCTTGAAGACGAGTTCGCGGCCGCGTAGAAGATTGATGTTGAGGTTGCTGAGCTGCTGTTGAGGAAGATTGCTTTGCTGCTGAAGCTTCCAAATCGGTCTCCTGCGCTAGAGTATCATCTTCCTGAGGTGTCGGGACGGTAGGCAATATCTCAGCCGGCGTCACACGCGCCAGATAGCTCGGCTGATGAGTCTCGCGCATGGGCATGAACGATGTGCTCCCCCCTTGGCATGTGGCCGTTGTTGGTTGTCGCACAGGCAAAGCAGGCAACGATGCAGGCCCCGACGTTGGCTCCTCCCTTGACACGTGACTGTTGCCTGTTGTTTCTAAATTCTCAGAAAAATCATTTAGCATTATGAATATTAGTGGTTGAGTCATCTAATAATTCAAACCCCATATTAGAATTAAGCAAAGTTGCATGAAGGATTGTGATTTTGGAACGGAGTTGTGCGCCTGCATTTGGATGCAATCTGGAAAATGGAAAGACATTTTCATCAAAAACAACGTCTCTAGAGATATAGATTCGGCCTGTTGAGATATCAAGATATTTAAACCCTTTGTGCATATTGGTGTAACCAAGAAATGCACACTCCTTAGAACGGAATTGCAATTTGCGATTATTGTATGGACGAAGATTAGGCCAACAAGCACACCCGAAAACTCTCAAGGATGAGTAGTCAGGTTTTGTATGAAATAGTCATTCAAGAGGAGTGAAATAATTTATGACTTTGCTTGGGGTGCGATTGATCAAAAAAACAACAGCAAGAAAAGCCTCATCCCAAAATTTGAGAGGCATATGAGAATGTGCTAGAAGAGATAATCCCACTTTGACAATGTGTCTATGTTTTCTGTCTGCTGCACCATTTTGTTGATGCGCATGAGGACAAGAAACGAGATGAGTCACCCCAACTTTGGTAATGAAAGAATGAAGTTTTTCATATTCACCTCCCCAATCCGTTTGGATAGCAACAATTTTTCGATTGAACAACCGCTCGACAAGAGTCTAAAATTCATGAAATTTTTGAAAAACTTCAGACTTAAATTTTATGAGATAAATCCAAGTGAACTTGCTGAAATCATTGATGAAGCTTACATAATATTTATGTCTACCAACAGAGTCAGGTGCAGGGCCCCAGACATCAGAAAACACAAGTTCAAGAGGATGACTGGATACACTGATGGACTTTGGGTACGGTAACTGATGACTTTTTTCTTGTTGGCAAGCATTACACACAGAATTTTTATTTGACTCAACTAAACAAGGAAGATTAAAATTTTTGATAACTCTTTGAACAATGGGCACAGTAGGATGATCAAGGCGACTATGCCACCTATCGACAGAAGGTTTATTGAACACATAGGCATGCTTTGTAGATGATGCAAGAGGAAGGGATAAAGACCTTTTGACATGTTCCTCTAAGCAGAGTGCTCCTCGTGTCCCAATCCTTTATCAAAAAGAAGTTAGGATGAAATTCGAGAAAGACATTATCAGAAGTAAGACGAACAGAAACAAGATTTTTTGTGGTCTTTGGAACATGTAGAACATTGTTTAGATGAAGATTATGACTAGGGGTTTGAATAGTAGATTGACCAACATGACTAATATTCATACCTGCACCACTTGCTGTGTGGATCTGATCGTTGCCATGATACTTGTCATGAACAGCAAGCTTCTCCAATTCCCCAATGATATGATCCGTGGCTCCCGTGTCAGTGTACCAGTTGTTGTCAATACTATATGTAGCAGCAGCAACATTTTTCACATCAGGAACATAATTTTCATCATACCTATGCCAACATCTGTCTGCAGTATGACCACTTTTGTGACACACTTGGCAGACTGGCCGATCAACCGAGGAGAAGTTATTGTTGTTGCCGCCGTTGCTCCTAGAGCTGTTCTTGCAACTGAAGATATTGTTGTTAGGAGCGCCACTGCTACTACCACGACCGCGCCCTTGACTGTGGCTATGACCAGCGCTGTTGCGCCCACGGCCACTGCTACTACGCCCACCTCGACTCACCATATTGACAGCCGATTGGTGATCACTGATCAGGCCCATGCGTGTCTCAAAAGCAAGCAATTGGGCGTAGAGATCACTGATGGTCACCAGCTCTGTTCTTGCGACAAGAGCGGAGACAATAGGATTGAAATCAAAATCGAGACTTGTGAGAATATACTCAACTAGTTCTTCATCATCAAGAGGCCTCCCGGTGGCAACCATTTCATCGCCAAGAGATTTCATCTTACCGACATACTCTGCAACAGTCATGCTTCCTTTTTGTGTGGTGGCAAGGGCAAGATGTGTGTTCACAGCCCGCGCCTGAGTTTGCGATGAGAACATCACCTCAATCACGCTTGTCGACGATCGGGATCGCCTGACCGTAAAAGTGAAAATAGGGTTAGTGTGAATGGGGGACCCAGAAAGAGCTGCGCTCAACGAGGCGTCAACGAGCAGGAGACAGTGGATTATACTGGTTCGAGCCACCGCGAGGGTAATAGCCCTACTCCAGTCTTCTCCTCAGGTGGAGGAATTCACTAATCGTGGGTACAGAGAGTGGATTACAGCTCGGGCTTGAGCGTTCGGGCTGTGTCTACTGGTCTATTGCTAGTGCGCTGTTGTCGTGTTGTCTGCCACTTTGCTTCAGGGTATTTTATACCCCTCCCAGCCATTATAGAAACGGCTAAGAGAGATTCCCGGGGTAGTGCATGGTGTGCAATGAAGACTTGCTGCAACCGTTCCAGATCTGGCGCCCACGTCTGCCTTAACTCCGGGAACTTCGGTCTTGGTAACCGCCGAGTAAATGCACGCCCCCTAAACCAAGGTCGAGGTCGTGCGGGGACGGAACCCCCCACTACCCAAGCTTGAGGTTGTGCGGGAATCAGCGTCGCTTAGGTCGTGGTCGAGGCCCCTTGCTGCATCGTCCCGAGCTGGGGACCCTGCTGACCGTGCGTTGACCTTGTCAGAAGTTTCTCAGTCCCCGACAGCTAGCCCCCGAGGCTCAAGGACGTGGCAAGAACTTGGGTCGACCTCGAGCCTCCCCAAACAGACAGAGGGGACTGTTTTCTAGAACTGTCGAGCCCGAAGTCGAGGTCGGGCGGAGACCTACCGCCAGGCCTTGGCGACGTTACACCTAGCGCCCCTTGATCTTCAGAATTCTAGTACGGACATGATCGAACAACGGAACCGTTCACAACGCCTTGATCCCGTCGCGTAGCCCTTAACTGCACTTGTCGAATCACCTGACCAGCGCGCCTTTTGAGATGCCCCAACCTTTGGCCTGCGGCGCACCGGGTTTATAAAACTCGAGATCATCGCCAGTCCGAAGAACTCCCGACTTCCTCACAGTCTTCGCCTCCTAACTCCTCGCTCGAGCCCTTCTTCTTCCTTCGACCAAACTTTCCCTCAACCGCCATGGCAAAGCTCGGGAAGAGCTCTCTGACGGCGGCGAGGATGAGAGAGCTTGAGGGCTTAGGGCTATTGGACCCGGCGACGTGGCGGCTGCCAGGCGGAGAGACCGAGCCGCAGCCGCAGAACGACAAGCTCGTCAGCACGGAGCACTACATACTCTTCGGCCTGCGGACACCGGAGAGGGTCTTCCTTGCAGCCGTTCTCGCACAATGCGAGATCAAGCTTATCAATTTGGTACCCAACTCCATCCTCCTTCTTTCTGTCTTTTCTCACCTGTGCGAGGGGTTCCTTGGAATCCTTCCCACCCCTCGTTTTTCTTTCGTTTCTTCTCCCTCTTCCGCACCGGGAAGGACCCCGTGGTCGGATGCCTCTACTTCCAGCTGCGGAGGGGATCCCTTGGTCTTTCCCCCAAATGCGCCCTCGCGACTCCCTCGGCCCATGGACCGAGCGGTGGTTCTATTTGAAGCGGGGTGAAGATGGCGTGTTGGCGTTCGACGGCGCCCCCATCAACGGGAAGAAGCAGAACCTGGAGGCGGGCGACTTGGAGGACGACCAAGAGGCCATCGCCGCCATCCACATCTGCGCCTCGTGAGGCCTCACCGGGTAGGCCATCGCCAATGACTTCCTGAGGAGCCGGGTGTTCCCTCTGCGGAAGAGGGTGCACCCGTTCTTCGAGATCAAAGGGCGCGTCGACCTCACCCGCGAGGGGACATCTGTTAAGCCATCCTGGCCTGAAGCTTGCGCCAGCTTAGATCTTTGGGTTCCTTTGATGAGTTGATTTTTTCCAGCAGTGCCGAAGGAATCTTGGATCACCGCCCGAATGAGCGAGATGTTCAGGAAGGCGACGAACGACTACACCCTTGACGAACCCGTTCTGCGGAACGTGCTACGTCGGAAAGTCGAGGTAAGCGTCCTTGAACCGAGCTTCTTGGTCGGCACACACCCAGGGCCTTCCTTGACTCTTTGTTGCATCTGCAGGACAAGCTTGAATTGCTTGAAACGGCGAAGAAGATGTTGCCGCTGCCCGGGGCAGGCAAGGGCAAGAAGGCGGGCAAGAGACCAGCCCCGGACGGAGCGAGCGGCAAAGGCCCGAAGAAGCAACACGTCGAGTGGGGCGATCGCACGATGGTAAGGATCCTTGGTCGAGCCCCCGAGCACTTTTTGCTCGTGCTCTTTCTGCCTCTTGACTTAGACCTCTTCTTGTAGCAACAGAGTGCTGCGGACGTAGCCAGGACCTCGACCGAGGTCAGGACCACTGCAGCCCCGCGGACCAAGGCACAAGGCTCCCGAGGAAGGGACTCCCCCTCACCTGCAGGGCACCAAGGGCCTCGCCAACCCCCCGCGAAGCGGAGGCTGCAGACTCAGGTGCGTCCTTGACCTCCTTCTCGCTTGGATTCTCCTCTATCCTCTTAGCTTAGTAGCCTTCCTTTATCGCATACCTTGAGCGCTCGAGCTCACTTTGCCGCCTGGCCCCGACGATGATCGTTGTCTGTATGCGAGCTGAGTCCGACGAGGGGGAAGAGTACTCCTACGTGCTGGCGCCCCGCCAACCCTCGTACCAGGGGCGCACCCCCCCAAGCCTCCAGAGTTGGGCCACAGTTAGGGAGTTCGACCAGGGGCTCGACGACCTGGCTGAGGATGACATCGAGCCCGCGGCCATTGAAGACGATGCCGCCAGCTCCGTGGATGCTGAGGATGGCGCTGACCCGTCTAAGGCCGCTGAAGGGGATGGCGCCGGGGACACCCCAGCCACGACCGCCAAGACTGCCCTGACCGTGGCGGTCGGGACCTCCCGAACTGCCAATCTTGAGGACATTCCGGCCACGGCGAGCACGGAGGACCGAGCCGTGGACCAGGCCAGGGCCACCACAAGGGAGGGGGCTAAAGACTCTCCAGCTGCGGAGGACAAGGCCGAAGCCACCACCGGGACCGAGCTTGGGGGCGGGTCGAGCCCCCTCGAAGAGGAAGCTCGAGGCGTGGCCGCCCACAACGGAGCACCCGAAGGCCTCACCCCTGAAGACCTAGTGACAGCAGTGGGCGACACCGCCCCAGGGACGTCGGGCAGCAGCTCCGCCGCGTACTCCTGTGCAATCTTCGAGGGCCATCTTACCCAGGTACTTGAGTCTCTCCGAACCTTGACTTTGAACTTTCCCTTTTTCCTTCTTCTTTCTCTTCCTTCTGGCAAGTGCCGTGTTGACCTTTCGAGCCCTGCAGGCCATCGGCTCAGTCTCCCAAGGGTTGCAAGGCCTTCAAACGCATGCCGACGCGCTGAGGGCCTTTCTCGACGTGCTGGAGGCCCGGGAGATAGCGCGCTCCAAGCTCGTGGAGGACCTGCAAGCCGAGCGGGAGGAGGCTACGCAAAAGGCGACAGACGACTCCAACGAGATCGCCAACCTGTGCAAGGTGGTGAAGACGCTCGAGGCTTCCCACAAGTCCGAGCTGGAGCGGGCCATCGCCTCGGAGCGGGACCATGCGTACAAGGCCGTCGAGGACGAGAGCGCGAGGTCGGCCAAGGTGCTCGAGGCCGAGAGAGCCAAGGCCAAAAAACTGAGCAAGGCAGCTGCGGACCAAACGGACACCGCGTCGAGGGTCTCCCCTGAGCTCGAGGCCAAAGTGCAAGAGCTCGAGGAGAAGCTGGGTCGGGCGAGCAAGACGGCAAAGAGCGCCTTGGCCCAACTTCAAGAAGAACGACGCCGCGCACTGAAGCCTCTGCCGAAGCCCTCCGACTCCAGGGTGAGCTCTCGACCTTAAGGGCCAAGGTCGCCGAGCTCGAGCAGGAGAAGCTCACACGCGAGATGGCCGACTTGTAAATAGGGTTAAATTTCCTGTAAACAAGACCTTTGTAAGATAAAAAAGGTTTAATGGAATGACACTCTTTTGGTAAGAATAGCTTTAACGTCTTGGTTTGCTTTATCATTTCTCGATCAAGAGACTTTTTCCCCTAATCGTGCACTTAGCCTTTTCTGGTCGTGGTATATCTCGTCCAGCCCCCGTTGGGCTCAAGGTCGAGCGACGCCGGCCTTGGGCACAAGTTAGAAGCCTGTAGAGACCATGCCCTGCAAGACCGAGAAAAACCCACAGGGAGCATAACATAGGCGCATGAAGAAAAACTTAGGCTCAAGAGTATTAGGATCATTTTCGGACCAAGTCGCTCGTTGGACCCGGGCACGAGCTTAATTCGAACCCTGGCGCAGGGGGAGCGTTAATGTGAAGAGATTCGGCTTATAAGCAGCTCGACCACTGGGAGTGAATGTTTAAGCTTCTGGCACCAGGGGCAAGTGCAAGCGCGCTCGCTCGCAGGTCGGACTCAAAGAAGCCCCGAATTCGAGTCAACACACATCATAGAAAAAGGGCGTGAAGACCAAACATAACAAACAACACAACTTTATTGAAATCTGAGGTAAAGGGGTTACACATAGAATTTTCGAAGCTGGTCAATGTTCCACAAGCTAGAAAGCTCTTTGCCATCGAGCAACGCTAGCCAGTAAGTCCCCGTGCGATCTGTTGAAACAACTCTATAGGGGCCCTCCCACCGCGGGGATAACTTGTTGGTGTTGGACGGAGCCTGAATCCGTTTCAGGGCTAAGTCCCCAACAAGGAGCTCCCTAGGTCGTACCGATCGAGACGCATGTCTGCGAAGAGCTTGCAGATAGTGCGCCGATCGTAGCAAAGGCACGCGGATCTTACTTCTTCCGCCAGGTAAGGTCAAGGACCGTTCTGCTCGAAGTCGATCCGTCGACTGCCGACTCGGCAGAGCCAGCAGACCTCTGGAGGCGGGATGACTTCGATCCAACACGAGCCGGAAGGGTGTGGACCCGTTGTTCGGCTAATGCGGGTACGAATAGACCATAAGACGGTGGGAAGTTCATCCACCCAGGTCTGGTCGTGTCGTTCGAGCTCATCCGATACTCGCTTTTTGATGCCTTGAACGATTTGTCCATTGGCGTGCTCCACTGCTCCATTGCTCTGCGGGTGGGCCACCGAAGCATAGCATACCTTGGTGCCTATGTCTTGCAGACACACGAACAACAAGACCGTAAACTCAGGTACCATTGTCGCGATGATTCTCGCTTGGAACCCCATACCTGGTGACCACGAACAAGCGGAAGAACTTGACCGCTGCACGAGCCGTGATGGTCGAGACGGGTTCGGCTTTGATCCATTTGGTGAAGGTATCGATGGCAACGAATAAAAACTTCTTCCCCCCGATCACCTACGGGAAGGGACCGAGGACGTCCAGCCCCCAGGTCGAGAAGGGCCAAGCTAGTGGGATGGTCTGGAGCGCATAAGCAGGCTGATGCGACTTCTGAGCATTGAACTGATAGGCTCGACAGGAGCGGACGATATTGCGGGTGTCCTGAAGTGCCATTAGCCAGTAGAACCCCATGCGGAAAGCCTTCCCGACTATGGTCCTGAAAGAAGAGTGTGCTCCACAAAGACCTGAATGAATGTCGTGTAACAGGTACTTACCCTCCTCCATGGAAACACACTTCGTCAAGATGCCAGAAACATTATGACGATAAAGCTTGCCGTCCACGAGCTTGTACGAGCTCGCCCGACGCTTGACCCTGCTCTTCTCCGTGGGATCGGCCGGGAGCTTTCCCGTCGCCAGGAAATTGTGGATCGGCTCGGCCCACGAGGGAATACCCTCGACGAAGGCGACCCAAGGGTTTCCAGGATCACGTCTGGGGGGACTTCGTCATCAAACGACCCAAGCTTGGAGAGGAAATCTGCGTCGAAGTTGTCCTTCCGTGCCACATGTGTGATCTCCAGGTTCTGGAACCACTTCTCCAACTTGCGCGCCTCGGCGAGGCACTTGGCCATGGAATCCTCCGAGCACTGGTAGCCCTTGTTAAACTGGTTGATGATGAGCTACGAATCGCCCTTGACGATCAACCGGCGCACACCCAGCTCCTTGCAAGCCCGGAGTCCCGCCAAGAGCCGTAGATTGGCAAGCATTATTTGTCACCGAAATCCAAACGAACCACATACCTCACTGCCGCCTGGGTGTGAAATGAGGATCCCACTTTCAGCGCTTGAAGGACCTTGAACCGTCAATTACATGACCCAGGGCCTCTCCTCCTCGACCTCGAGTTCGGGAGCCGGCTGTGAGGTCTGCTCAACCACGAAGTCGGCAAGCACCTGCGACTTGATGGCCGTGCGCGCCATGAACTGGAGGTTGAAGACGGCTAACTCCATGGCCCACTTGGCGATACGACCTCTGGCCTCTAGATTCCTCAAAATCTCCCCGAGTGAGAAGTTGTTCGGGATAATCACGGAGTGAGCCTGAAAATAATGTCGGAGCTTGTGCGAAGCTATGAGGAGGGCATCCACTCAAAGCCCCCGTGCGTGCGCAAGGTCTTGAAGAAGGGCAGTCCACGCTCGCTGAGCCTCGAGATGAACCGGCTGAGGGCAGCCATGCAACCAATGAGGCATTGCACCTGCTTTACTGAACTCGGAGGGGCCATCTTTTCTATCGCCTCGATCTTCTTCGGGTTCGGGCCGACCCCCGAGCTCCCGATCATGTAGCCGAGCACCTTCCCTGAAGCGGCGCCAAACACGTATTTCTCCGGGTTGAGCTTGATCTTGTGCTTGTTCAGATTGGTGAAAGTCTCGAACGTGGTAGGCCTCGGCGGAGCTCTTGACGATGATGTCGTCCATGTAGACCTCGAGGTTGCGGCCAATCTGAGACTCGAATGTCTTGGTCATCAGGCGCTGGAAGGTCGCGCCGGCGTTGCGGAGACCAAATGACATGGTCGTGTAGCAGTATGTCCCGAACGGTGTAATGAACGATGTCTTACTTTCGTCGTCAACCGCCAGCTTGATCTGGTGGTACCCAGAGTAGGCGTCTAGGAAGCTTAGCAGCTTAGCATTCATCGTGGAGTCGACGATCTGGTCGATGCGCGAGAGAGGAAAGTTATCCTTCGGGCACACCGAGTTCAATCCCGTGTGATCCACGCACATCCTCCACTTCCCGCCTTTCTTCTGCACGATGACGGGATTGGCCAGCCATTCGGAGTAATCAATCTCACGAATGAAGCCGGCATTCAACAGCTTGTCAAGATTCTCCTTGATTATGGCGACTTTTTCGGGAGAGAAGCGTCCGACTTCAGGCGCCGCGGACGGCAATCGGGCCGCACTGCGATCAGGCTCGACCACCTCCCTCGGGACACACGGCATGTCCGCCGGTTCCCAAGCGAATATATCTTTGTTGGCGCGAGGAAGGTGACGAGCTCGAGTTCCTATTTGGAACTCAGCTCGGTCGAGATGTGGACACATTTGGATGAGTCTCCTTCCACGAGCGGCACAGTTTTCGTTGTCCCGCTAGGTTGGATGACTGCCTTCTAGCGGGCGACCTTCACGGTCGCTTCAGGGCCCTGCTGAGGCAGCATGCCAGCGAGGGCCAAGGCCTGGGTCTCGCAGCCGTGCGCCGCCTTGAGGTCGCCCTACACGGTGATGACGCCACTAGGTCCTGGGAGCTTCATGCAGCGGTGGCCGTAGTGGTTCGCCGCCATGAACTTGACCAGAGCCGGGTGGCCAATGATGGCGTTGTAGGGAAGATCTCCTTCGACCACCTCGAAGGTGATCAGCTCGGTGCGGATGTTGTCCGAGGCACCGAAGGTGACGGGCAGGACCACCTGTCCCAAAGGGGTGGTCGAACTTCCCAGCACGATCCCGAAGAATGGAATCGCGATATTCTTGACCTTCTGTAGGGTCGAGGATGCGCCTAGAGGGGGGGTGAATAGGCGCTTTACGAAATTAATCGCTTACTAAAATCGATCGTTCTAATCAACCCCTATGTCAAAACCTAATCAAAGATATATGCGGAAGCGACAAATAGGTTTTGACAATTAAAGCCTAAATCAACTAGGCTCACTAGTGCACTTAACTAAATTATGTCTCTACACAAGAATTGCTAAATTTATCAACTAAATAATACTAAGCAATTCTAATTCAAGCAATCAATAATATGCAAAAGGTAAATACTTGAATGTAAAGAGACAAGGGACAACCGATGTTTTTCCGTGGTGTTCGGAGACTTGCGGTCTCCCTAGTCCACGCTTGAGGCAAGCCCACACTTGGACCGGCTCCGCCGAGCACCCGCCTCTTTCCACTAGTCGTGGTTTTTCACGCTTGCACGAGGCTCAACCCGAACCTTCACAAACTTCGCTGGGGCTTCTCACAACGTTGAGAGCTCCCGCGCACGACGCCTACGCCGTCTAGGAGACGGCAACCTCCAAGAGTAACAAGCCACTCCTTCGCTTGAACCTCACCGAGGACAATGAATGCGCAACCGATGATCACCAAGTGCAACACATGCACAAGGCCGCACTCAAGTGCAACACATGCACAAGAGGCTCTCAAATCACTTCCTAATTGCAACACATGCAATTAGGATCACTCTTAAGCTCAAGAGGCAAATGGAGAAGAGCAACACATGCACACAACTCCTACACACAAGAACAACACCAAAGAACCCTTGCCCCAAGCCCCCAAGGGGGTATATATAGCCCCACAAGAAAACTAGCCGCTTGGGGGCAAATGGGCGAATCAGCCAAACCCGGTACTACCGCCTCTAAGGGCGGTAGTACCGTCCAGAGTCTCCAATCGGTCACTAACGGTCATTTGGCAAGACTACCGCCCACTAAGGGCAGTGAGTATCAAGATCATGCAGACTACCGCTCCCACACGGCAGTAGTGTCGGCCTCACCGAGCCAACAAACACTTCAGATCGAAAAGTGCTACCACCAACCAAAGGCCGGTAGTACAGCCCGTGCGGTACTACCGCCCAAACATGCTTGATAGTGCCGCCTCGCCGACCAAGAAAAACACCGCTCAGAAAAGAGCTACCGGCGGCAAAACCCCTAGTATCAAGATTTTGGTACTACCGCAAGACCTCAACAATGATAGTGCTTGACCAGCAGAGAAAACTCGATTCGAACTCCAAATCCATTTCTCCAAAAACCAAACTTATTCTTTGAGCCACAAAGATGATCAACACATGATCATACACGCGTGCAAAACACATTTGCACCAACATAGCTCATGCTCAAAGAATTTCAACCAAAATGCAAAAACACATTTCGCAATCAACTCAAAGACTATTTGCAAAACGTATTAAGCAAATCAAACTCGAGTTTATGAGATTAATCCCCCTAGCAATGTGAAGGTCAACACGAGACCCAGTCAACTTGCCAACACCCGTTGCATGTCCTATTCACATGCTCTCGGAATTCCGGACTCATAAACCTCAGTTTATTCGCACAACGAACTTGCAAATAACGCAATAAACACATTTCATGCTTGAGCACTACTCTTTGCAACACATGCAAAAGTCTAGCTCCAAGCAACATCAAATCAAGATGCATGAACTCTCTAATTGCAACACATGCAATTCTCTAGTCCCATGCAACACCATAACCAAACTTCAACTAAAACCAAATCACACGTATGAGCTCTTTACTCGCAACACATGCAAGCCTCTAGCTCCATACAAACACACAAACATCAAATCATGCTTGAGCTCTCTCCTTTTGCAACACATGCAAAACTTAGCTCCAAGCAACACCAAGGTTTTATAAAGATTTGTTTTGCGAACAAAACATGAAGCTTCAACTAATGCAACACATGCAAAAGTGAACTTCACGCAAAAGCCAACGCACTAGCTTATCACTTCTTGCAACACATGCAAATCAAAGCATTATGCGAAAACCAAATGCATATACTCTTTCATCTTTGCAACACATGCAAATCAGAGCATAATGCAAAACAACCAAGCATAGGCTTAACACATTTGCAACACATGCCAAATGGTTAACCCACATGCAAAAACCAAATCAAATAAGATTTGAGCTTGAGTGAACGCGGGATGAGATCACCAACACATGATGAAGCTCAAGCAAAGGAGACAACCCCTCTTAATAGCACGGCGATTAAAACATTAGACTCAAAGACTACAAAGTCCTTAGCCTATCTAATTATACCTTCGCCGCCGCGCACAAGCAATCCCCTTTGGGGTCTTTATGATCATCACTTTGATATTCCCCCGGGATCGTTACCCTTCTTTATCTTCGGGATCCACTCTTGACGCCCATCAACTCATGATGCCGTCCTTGTCCCGTTCTCATCATCTCATCAATCTTTAGACCTAACTTAATCACAACTCATACTAGTAGTTAGTCCAAGATGCATGGTTGTCTCAATTATCTCTTGCACTCCATTAACACATAATGGATGCCTTTAGATCAATTGAGCACAACCTAAATCAATTGAAATGATTGTAAATGTGTCTTAAGTATAATAATGCAACTCATGCTTTATTATACTTAAGAGCTATTCATTTGTCCTTAATTAATCAAGGAACACCATCAACACATGATGAAATATTCTTTAATGATTAACAAGACAAATGAACTCAATTTAAATTTTCATTTAAATTGATGTGAGTATATATTAACTACACAAGTTTTCATATACTCATGTTGATGAAAAATAATGATCCATTATGTGTAAGCTATATGGAAATGATCATTACTCTAAGTCATCAACTATAGAATAAACCCCACATGTATATGTGCATAAATATAATTGACTTGGACATAATATGCACATATTCAATTTGATCGTATTGGAGTATATCCTATATTACCATGAGTATACTTATAACTAGGCAATTCAAATATATACTCAAGGATTTAGTTTCTTTGTCTTGACCTTTATATGTGTCAATAAAGAATAGATCAATACAAGGAGACTTTCAAGTTAAACTACAAACTCCCCCTAAATATGTGTATCCATGTAATATGTGGATTGGAAAACATGATGCACGTTTGTGGTTAATATAATGGGGACACTCATACTTTAACTTGAATCCAAAGTATGCAATTTATACTAGAATGAATACGCATACATACCTTGGGTTTTCCATTTTTCAATGCGATGAGACTAAACAAGGATATTCTAAATAAACAAGTTAGTCTCGATATAAGATTTATCATTAATAACAAAATCACATTAATGGATAATCTCGATATTAGATTTGTCATTAACACCAAAACCATAACTAATGAAGGTTGAACTTACAATCTCCCCCTTTTTGGTGATTAATGACAAATCCAAGCTTAATAAACACATTTGGATTAAAACTAACATATTGAGAGAATTTAAGCTATTTGAATGCATATGCACATTTTAAACAATATAAGCATTGACAATTTTTGAATGCATATGAGAATCAATTCTCCCCCTTAATCATATTACGCTCCCTTTTTAAGCCAAATGATATTAAGCTTCCTAATTCTCCCCCTTTTGGCATTAAACACCAAAAAATGGAAAAAATAAAAGATTAACTTGAAATACATTCTTCCCCCTTTTTGGTTATTCAATTTGTTCTCCCTTTTTTGGCATTTAACAAATTCTTTTTAAGCTCCTAATTCTCCCCCATAAAATTATTCTCCCCCTTTTGACATTTAACAACTTCTTTCAGGGGTTATATCTAATGAAGGTCATACAACATTTATGACCTTGGGGATGAATTAAGATTTCAAACCAAATAAAAACTTGAAGGGTCTTTCAAGAAGTAAAACAAGTTTTTATTTGAAATATGGTCTAAAAATAAAGAAACTCGAAAAGAGACCATATTTGGATTTGTGGATACCACTTGTAAGACAAATACCACTTGTAAAGATAAGCATGAAAAACGAAGTAAGGGTATCACACGGTTTATTTGAAAAATAAAAAAGATATTTGAATGTGTTTCAAATAAATCACTCCTCATTTTATTAGGCTTTGCAAATTTTCAATATGATTCTGTTGAAGAATCTAACAAATTTGCCTAATAGGGTTAAACGAGGAACCCAAAAAGAATACCACTTGAGAAACTAGATACCACTTGTAAAATTAATCTCAAGGGTTTGCTTGAAGAACCAAAAGAAATGAGCATTTTGAAGTTTTTGATTTAAGGACAATGCTCAACTAGATATTTTCCTCTTTTATGAATTACAACACATAAAGATTCTCACACAGAAAATCTTAGGCGGTTGAACTTACAATTTTAGCTTGCGAGGAAAAATCTTAATCAAGAATGTGGGTATCGGAGTAATACTACAAAGAGGCAATGAAATACCACTTGTAGAAAATAATCGAATTCAATGATACCACTTAGGATCAAATCACAAAGATTGATACCACTTGAAAGAATTATCGATAATATCGATGGGTATCAGAGCAATATTCTCAGAGCAATATACTCGCAGGTATCAAACGCTCAAGAAGGATCAATTAAAATCACAAAGATTTAGTATCAGAGCAAAATAAGGACATGATATCACTTGGAAGCAAATAAGTGCCCAAAACTTGCAATAAATAAACTCCCCAAGATATTCAACAGGTGAATTATGGAGTTATTTGCATTTGAATTGCACAAGTTTTGTCTTTTCAAAAGATCAAGTGAAAATCACTCTTTAGTTCATTTAAAGTGCTCATAACTGATACCACTTGAAAATGCGATTAAATAAATTTCAGAGCTTTTCAAATTTTGCACAAATAAACTTTGGGATTACAAGAAACTTTTCCAAAAAGAATTTTTGAAAAAAAAATCACAATCCAATGAAAAGATATCCCAAAGCAAACCTCGAAAAATCTGAAATTTTCAGAGCTGACATGCCAGGGCCGGTACTACCGCCTACCAGGGCCGGTAGTACCGCAAACCCGGTACTACCGCTGGTCAGGGCCGGTAGTACCGCCCTTGACAGCCCGAGACTTCGAGTCTTTTGCAAAATTTATCAAAAAAGATTCAAATGAAGTCCAATTGATTTGAATTTGTAGAGATGAACTTTGGACTAATTAGAAGGTTTTGCAAAAAAAAAATTTCTCAAAAACAATTTTATTTTCAAAGTTATGGCAAATTGCGTTTTGAGGCAAAAACGAAAATCGATTTTCACGAAAAGCCTCAAAATGCACTTCAATTTGGATTTCATGCAAATCTAATTTCCATGGCTTAGATAGGTGTATCAAGAATGTGTATAGCCAAGATTTATGATGAAATCCAACTCGAATGCCAACATTTGAGCTATATGCCTTATATAAGTCATTTTGGGTCAAATCAAATCCTTTTTGAGCCAAATTCGATTTCAACATAGAATTTTCATTTTGAAAACTTGTAAAACCTTTGGAATACTTAATAGGATACTTTTACAAAGCTTTTCGCAAATTTGGGCCTTTTAAATATGAGTTTTGGCTTTTGACCTAAATAGTCCAAATTAAGAAGCAAAGTCAAATCCAATTAACACAAGAATTCAAATTGAGCATGGGGTAAGATATAGAGATTTGAATTTTGTGTATGAGTCTAAAATACCATTTTGAATCACAATTCTACACAAGAATGGATCCAAATGGAGAAACTCACTAAGTGCAATAATATGACCATTATGGGTCAAGTATAGTTTTTAGGCGAGTTTCAAAATCAAATAACTTTCGCTAGGTTGGTCTTTTAAAAATCTTTTGAACACAAAAGTTGTTAGAATTGACCAACCCTTGGATTTTTGTTTTGGAATTCTTTTCAAAATCATTTTACTTTTATTTCTATGAAAATTATAAGTTTAAATCAAAATCAAGATACTTGTAACTAGCTTTTGGAGTTAAAACTCTTTTTCTTTTCAAAATAGATTTTGTGAAGCTAAAACCTTTGGAAAATATTTCAAAAGCATTTGTATACATTTTTCAACTAGTTTTTCACAAGATTAGTAATAGTATACAAAATTTTGACTTTTGGCTAAATGGTTGATTTTGAAAATATATATATGCACTTATATTAATATGGGCACACGTAGGGATGTGGTACACATGAGTATGAATTAACACTCCCCCTAAATGTGCCACTTCTAAACTTGCTCAAGATTTGCAATTAAGAGAATAGATAAGAGGCGAGAGCAAGTGTCAATACCACGCAATCTAAATTGATTCTAGTATGAATATTACAATATAATCTACACAAGGCTATAAGTTTAAATAGTAATCAATTTAAATTGCTTGTTACCGAGATGGCATTGGCTCATGATGGACTTGATTATCTTCATGCTTGACACCACTTGTAGACAAATATAGTCCTTCTCCTCCATGAGTGTGCAAGCGTCCAATCCATCTCATATCACCTAAAAATCTTTTAGGCGATCTTTGGTACCCAATCCTTGTTGGGTCCGACAATGTTAGTCACAAGAGTTTTAGGAACCCAAATGGTCCTAATTTTAGCATTATTTAAATGACTAACATGACTAGGAATAGTTTTGCGATTTTTATTTCTCCTAAGCAAAGTATTTGGATTTAAGTGAGAAGACTCAGGAGGGCAATTGTATTTTGCAAAACTATTTCTAGTTTGATCCCTTCTAAGCATATGATTATTAAAATTATGCAATGGCTTAGAGGATCTAGCAAATCTAGTAAATGTTTTGCTATTATTTTTCCTAAGCATATGATCATCATGATTTTTCTTATTCTTAGGAAATCTAGCATTTTGAGAAAACACATTTCTAGAATTATTCTTCCTATGCAAATGAATATCATTTTTAACGGGCATAGGGGACTTGACAAGCTTGGCAAACACATTGCCATTCTTGTCCTTCCTAAGCAAATAATTTTCATTAATGAGAATAGGCTTAGGAGTTATACCTTTGGGACAATCCTTACCGAAGTGTCCCTTCTCCCGGCAATTCAAGCACGTCACGCTATTTGGTCCTCTCTTGACCTGCTCCTTGCCGGCTTGCCTCATGGTTGATGCTTGTGGCTTGATCTCCACATTATTAGGGCACACGGAGGCGAGGTGGCCCTTCTTGTTGCATGCGAAGCATTTGATTGTCTTCGTGTGTCGCGCATTATGCCTCGTCTTGCTATTCTCCCTCTTGGAGTTGTAGCCGAGTCCTCGCTTGTCTTGAGGCGCCCTTGGCTTGCTCAAGATTTCGTCGAGGAGGGCTTTTCCTTTAACGCACCTCTTCAAGTCATTTTCCAACTTAATGACTTGGGCCTTGAGCTCATTGTTTTCCTCTACAAGGTTAGTCTCAATACGCATAGAGGAAGTGCTAGCAATTGAATTAGAGCAACAAGGTATATCAATTAAAACATTGCAAGAGGTGGACATGTCAATTTTTGATGAAATATTAGAATTTTCATCTAAGCATGGCATTTCATCAGTTAAATCACATGTGGTTCCTATATCCACCTTAGACTTATAAATTTCTTTGAGAAGGAGGGATTCATGATTTTCTTTAAGCAAATTATAATCACTTTGAAGTGATTCATGTTCAAGCTTTAGAATCTTATATTTAGTTTTCTCCTTCCCAAGATAATTATTGAGCTCCTCTAACATATCCATTAAATCATTATAAGAGGGCTCACTTTCGTCATCGCTTACCTCATTCTTACCTTTCGCCATAAAGCAACGGATTTTTGATGGGAGTGAAAATTCGTCGTCGCTTGAGGCGGAGGTTGAGGTTGACGGAGATGCCGGTTCATCGCTTGATGTTGAAGTTGAATCGTCAACCGACACTTCTTCCTCATTGCAATCCTCAATTGATGTGGACACTTCATATAATTCTTGAATCTTAGTCCACATTGCATGAGCGCTCTTGAGGTTGCAAATGAGATTGAATATCTCTACGCTCACAACGCTAAATAAAACATTAGTAGCTTGAGCGTCGAGATGTAGACATTTCTCCTCTCCTTTAGTTGGAGCAATATCATTTAGTGGAGAAGAAATGCCGACATCTACGATCCACCATATTTGTGGGCACATGGATTTAAAATACGAAATCATAAATAATTTCCATTGAGCATAGTTTGATTCATTTAGCATGAGTGGATCGTGTGAGTGCACTAGACCACTAGGCGCCATCCTTTTTACTCTCTAGACAGATATGCCTAAAATGAGAGTGACCGTGGCTCTGATACCACTTGTAGGGTCGACGATGCGCCTAGAGGGGGGTGAATAGGCGCTTTACGAAATTAATCGCTTACTAAAATCGATCGCTCTAATCAACCCCTATGTCAAAACCTAATCAAAGATATATGCGGAAGCGACAAATAGGTTTTGACAATTAAAGCCTAAATCAACTAGGCTCACTAGTGCACTTAACTAAATTATGTATCTACACAAGAATTGCTAAATTTATCAACTAAATAATACTAAGCAATTCTAATTCAAGCAATCAATAATATGCAAAAGGTAAATACTTGAATGTAAAGAGAAAAGGACAACCGATGTTTTTCCGTGGTGTTCGGAGACTTGCGGTCTCCCTAGTCCACGTTGAGGCAAGCCCACACTTGGACCGGCTCCCGCCGAGCACCGCCTCTTTCCACTAGTCGTGGTTTTTCACGCTTGCGCGTAGGCTCAACCCGAACCTTCACAAACTTCACCGGGGCTTCTCACAACCTTGAGAGCTCCCGCGCACGACGCCTACGCCGTCTAGGAGACGGCAACCTCCAAGAGTAACAAGCCACTCCTTCGCTTGAACCTCACCGAGCACAACGAATGCGCAACCGGTGATCACCAAGTGCAACACATGCACAAGGCCTCACTCAAGTGCAACACATGCACAAGAGGCTCTCAAATCACTTCCTAATTGCAACACATGCAAGTAGTCTCACTCTTAAGCTCAAGAGGCAAATAGAGAAGAGCAACACATGCACACAACTCCTACACACAAAGAACAACACCAAAGAACCCTGCCCCAAGCCCCCAAGGGGGTATATATAGCCCCCCACAAGAAAACTAGCCGTTTGGGGGCAAAATGGGCGAATCATTAAACTCGTACTACCGCCTCTAAGGGGCTAGTAGTCTGCCAGAGCCCCAACGGTTGGCTAATCGGTCATTTGTCAGTACTACCGCCTCTAAGGGCAGGTAGTACCAAGACTCGCACAGACTACCGCTCCCACACGGCGGTAGTGTCGGCCTCACCGAGCCAGCAAACACTTCGCACTGGAAAAGTGCTACCGCCAACCAAAGGCCTAGTAGTATAATTGCGGCGTACTACCGCCCCAAACATGCGGTAGTTGACGCCTCGCACCAAGAAAAACATCGCTTTGTAAAAGAGCTACTGGGCAAAAAACCCGTAGTATCAAGATTTACAGACTACCAAGACCTCAACAATGGTAGTGTCTTACCAGAGAGAAAACTCGATTTTAACTCCAAATCCATTTCTCCAAAACCAAACTTATTCTTTGAGCCACAAAGATGATCAACACATGATCATACACGCGCGCAAAACACATTTGCACCAACATAGCTCATGCTCAAAGAATTTCAACCAAAATGCAAAACGCATTTCGCAATCAACTCAAAGACTATTTGCAAAACGATAAGCAAATCAAACTCGAAGTTTATGAGTTTAATCCCCTAGCAATGTGAAAGTCAACACGAGACCCACTAACTTGCCAACACCGTTGCAAGCCCTATTCACATGCTCTCGAATTCGGACTCATAAACCTCGGTTTATTCGCTGACAACGAACTTGCAAATAACGCAATAAACACATTTCATGCTTGAGCACTACTCTTTGCAACACATGCAAAAGTCTAGCTCCAAGCAACATCAATCAAGATGCATGAACTCTCTAATTGCAACACATGCAATTCTCTAGTCCCATGCAACACCGTAACCAAACTTCAACTAAAACCAAATCACACGTATGAGCTCTTTACTGCAACACATGCAAGCCTCTAGCTCCATACAAACACACAAACATCAAATCATGCTTGAGCTCTCTCCTTTGCAACACATGCAAAATTTAGCTCCAAGCAACACCAAGGTTTTATAAAGATTTGTTTTATGAACAAAACATGAAGCTTCAACTAATGCAACACATGCAAAAGTGAACTTCACGCAAAAAGCCAACGCACTAGCTTATCACTTCTTGCAACACATGCAAATCAAAGCATTATCATGAAAACCAAATGCATATACTCTTTCATCTTTGCAACACATGCAAATCGAGCATAATGCAAAACAACCAAGCATAGGCTTAACATATTTGCAACACATGCCAAATGGTTAACCCACATGCAAAAACCAAATCAAATAAGATTTGAGCTTGAGTGAACGCGGGATGAGATCACCAACACATGATGAAGCTCAAGCAAAGGAGACAACCCCTCTTAATAGCACGGCGATTAAAACCTTAGACTCAAAGACTACAAAGTCCTTAGCCTATCTAATTATACCTTCGCCGCCGCGCACAAGCAATCCCCTTTGGGGTCTTTATGATCATCACTTTGATATTCCCCAGATCGTTACCCTTCTTTATCTTCGGATCCACTCTTGACGCCCATCAACTCATGATGCCGTCCTTGTCCCGCTCTCATCATCTCATCAATCTTTAGACCTAACTTAATCACAACTCATACTAGTAGTTAGTCCAAGATGCATGGTTGTCTCAATTATCTCTTGCACTCCATTAACACATAATGGATGCCTTTAGATCAATTGAGCACAACCTAAATCAATTGAAATGATTGTAAATGTGTCTTAAGTATAATAATGCAACTCATGCTTTATTATACTTAAGAGCTATTCATTTGTCCTTAATTAATCAAGGAACACCATCAACACATGATGAAATATTCTTTAATGATTAACAAGATAAATGAACTCAATTTAAATTTTCATTTAAATTGATGTGAGTATATATTAACTACACAAGTTTTCATATACTCATGTTGATGAAAAATAATGATCCATTATGTGTAAGCTATATGGAAATGATCATTACTCTAAGTCATCAACTATAGAATAAACCCCACATGTATATGTGCATAAATATAATTAACTTGGACATAATATGCACATATTCAATTTGATCGTATTGGAGTATATCCTATATTACCATGAGTATACTTATAACTAGGCAATTCAAATATATACTCAAGGATTTAGTTTCTTTGTCTTGACCTTTATATGTGTCAATAAAGAATAGATCAATACAAGGAGACTTTCAAGTTAAACTACAAACTCCCCCTAAATATGTGTATCCATGTAATATGTGGATTGGAAAACATGATGCATGTTTGTGGTTAATATAATGGGGACACTCATACTTTAACTTGAATCCAAAGTATGCAATTTATACTAGAATGAATACGCATACATACCTTGGGTTTTCCATTTTTCAATACGATGAGACTAAACAAGGATATTCTAAATAAACAAGTTAGTCTCGATATAAGATTTGTTATTAATAACAAAATCACATTAATGGATAATCTCAATATTAGATTTGTCATTAACACCAAAACCATAACTAATGAAGGTTGAACTTACACCTTCGACCGGAGGATCTGCATCCGATCGAGTGCGCTAGCCAGCAGCATGTTGACGGAGCTGCCCCCATTGACCATGACCCACCCGACCAAGGTGTTACTAATAGTCGGGGTCACGACCAGGGCAGTCTTGAGATCCTTGGACATACCTTGGGGGGCATCCTCCGGTGTGAAAGTGATCGTTGCCCCGGCCCATTTGCAGGGCTAGTCTGCGGGCTTCCCGACGGTGGCCTGGTAGACCACGCGCGCGGCGTCCTTGATCTCGCACCGGGACTGATACGCCGAAGAGCCGTCGAAGATAACGTTGATCCGGCGGTCGCCCTGCTGGAAATCCAGGTCGAGGTCGGCCTGGTCCTCTCCGGTGTTAACCCTATCGGGCTAATCTCCCTCCTTTAGGAGCATGGGCATCTCCCCGCGTCCGTCGTAGAAGGCCTCCAACTTGGCTCGCCAGAGCCCTCATGACCGCGCGGTCGTGGGTTCAAGTCCTGTGAAACAGGCAAAATTTACCTTCGTTGAACCGAGGCCGCCCCTCAGGACCTTGCGGGCGGTCATTAGCCTACCGTGACCCAGACCGGCGATCCTCCTGTCGAGGTCGGCGTGGCACCTGCTGGGGCTGTGGTCGATTTCGCTAGGGACGGAGTCTCTCTTGGGCCGAGTCCCGTACTTCCATGACGTTGCGGTGACCATCCGCCGAAACGATCACCTAAGGTCGGCCACCATCGCGCTTGCGGTCCCTCTTCCGCTTCTTGGCGGCCGAGCCTTGGTCGGTATTTCGTGGCGGGGCGGCCTACCGCTCAATTGACGCCAAGCTTACCTTGGTCGTAGTCGCACTTCCAGTGGACCGCGTCATCCGCATCTGCGTAGCGCTCCGCCATGCGAAACAACTTGCCGATGACGAGCCTTGTAGTAATCTCCAGGTCTTCGGTGAGGCGCCAGTCGCGGACGCCGAACTTGAAGGCCTCGATCACAACCTCGTCGAAGACACATGGGATCAGGTTCCTGGTACGGATGAACCGCCGCACGAGGTTCATTCTTTCCCTGGATCACTCGGTCCAGGTCCTTCTCCATGCCGGGCCGCTCGTAACAGCTCTGGAAGTTTGAACGGAGGGCGCTCTGGATTTAGCACCAGGAGCGAAAAGTGTCGGGCTTCTGGTTAAAGAGCTAGGTGCGGGCGGCACGTCCAAGACGGTAGGGAGGTAGTTGGCCATCACGTACTCGTCTCCCCCCGCGGCCAAGATAGCGGTGGTGTAGATTGACAGAAACTCGTCGGGGTTCTTTGTCCCGTCGAACCACTCGATCAGGGTGGGCTTGAACGAGCCGCCAAATAAGACCCGCCGAAGTCGTCGCTTGAGTACGCCGCGCAGCAGAAGCCGGATCGGGCGCGCTGGGAGATGCTCGCTGCTGCTGGAGTCGGACTCCCGATCGCCCTGGCGTTCCACCCTCCGAGCTCGACGGCCGCGGCGGTGGGCCCGAGCGTCGCCCGGGAGGTACTGCAGGCGCTCATGGACTCGACGACGCCTTGGGGGGATGTCAGGAGAAAGGCCCGACGTGTCGCTGTTGAAGCGAGAGTCGCTGTAAGCCGGTCGTCGCCGCACTCCATCCGGAGTCGCACTCAGGGAGCGACGGCGAGGCAGTGTGCAGGACAGGTCTCGAGATTGCCGGCGCACGGGAGACCAGCGGGGACGCTGGGGCCTGCGCGAGGAGCTGCCATCGCTCCTTAGGGACCGGGACCCAGAAGGACAGCCCTGGTGCTGTGAGGGCACAGCCTCGGTAGCGGCCTTATCAAGCTCGTCTGCGAGGGCTCGGCCAAAAAGACCCAACCTCGGACGGGCGGGGTCGGTCATGACACGGGCGATCGCACGAGGCGCTCGGTCGACTGAGGGAGCTTGGAACGGCCTGACGACGTTCCGACCTTCTCTTGCTCCTCCCACCGGAGGGCAGTTATGGCCTGGTTGATGGCGACTTGTGCCATCCTGCGAGCGTCTTCAGGGGTCTTCGGGCTGCGCTCCCCCTCCTCCACACTCGTGCCATGACTAGCGGCCATGAGAACAAGCCGATTGCGCAGCGGCGGAGAGGGGGAGAACAGGGACGTGGAGCTTCCATGCTCGGGGATGGCGTTGGAACCCGAGCTCGTGGAATGTGCTGTTACAGAGGACGCCATACCTCGAAAATCTTGAACTTCTTCCGGATGAGCGAAGCTTTTGGGCCCCACGGTGGGCACCAGCTGTCGACGATCGGGATCGCCTGACCGCAAAAGATAAAACGGGGTTAGTGTGAATGGGGGACCCAGAAAGAGCTGCGCTCAACGATGGTCGAGACTATACTGGTTCGAGCCCCCGCGAAGGTAATAGCCCTACTCTAGTCTTCTCCTGAGGCGGAGGAATTCACTAATCGTGGGTACAAAGAGTGGATTACAGCTCGGGCTTGAGCGTTCGGGCTGTGCCTACTGGTCTATTGCTAGTGCGCTGATGTCATGTTGTTTGCCACTTTGCTTCAGGGGATTTTATACCCCTTCCGGCCGTTACAGAAACGGCCAAGAGAGATTCCCGGGGTAGTGCATGGTGTGCAATGAAGACGTGCCGCAACCATCCCGGATCTGGCGCCCACGTCTGCCTTAACTCCGTGAACTTCGGTCTTGGTAACCGCCGAGTAAACGCACGCCCCTTAAGCCAAGGTCGAGCTCGTGCGGGGACGGAACCCCCCACTGCCCAAGCTCGAGGTCGTGGGGGAATCAGCGTCGCTTAGGTCGTGGTCGAGGCCCATTGCTGCATCGTCCCGAGCTGGGGACCCTGCTGACTGTGCGCTGACCTTGTCAGAAGTTTCTCTGTCCCCGACAACGCTCCATGCTTGTGCCATAGTTTCCTTCGCTGCAACCTAGGGAGAGGACTTCCCTTGACAGAGAAGCAAGAAGAAATCCAAGAACTTGCTGATCTGAGACATACCATTCTTCATATGCTGGGTTTAGCAGTTTTGCTGGCTTGTCATTGATCTTGCCATCAATCTCGACTTCGGGAGCTGGCGTCGAACCAGTTACATGACCGACAAGGCGAGCACCACGGAGAGCAGCAAGCACCTACGCCTTCCACATGACGTGATTATTCTTCTCTAGTTTCTCAGTGATGGCATTGGCATAGAGAGGACTAGCAGCGTTTGAGGATGAGGCCATGGCGAATAGATTGAAAAATCTCTAATACCATGTAAAATTCAGAGGCACAAAGAAAGGATGGAAATGCCGTGCGTTGCCTGGCCGGCGGTTGCGTGTTTATATGTGCAAGGAAGATCCCCTTGCATGGAACATACATGGAAAGAGTGCTGGAGATAAACGTGATCAGTTGAGATTGATACGGAATAAGCAACAAACTCTATTCTATCTAAAATACCAGATCAAACAATAGAGTCTCAACTGATCATGATCTATTCCTTGCACTAGATTGAAGATTACAATATATCTTACTTTTCTAACAATACCGCGTCTTTGCAGCAACATAATTAGCCTTCGTCAACTAGAAGAGAGTGGTTGCAGAATTGTGATTAAAGATGGCTCCATATCTATTTTTGATCGTGATAGATCATTGCTGGCATATGTTCTGCAGACAAGAAACAGGTTATATGCCTTGAAACTTGAACTTGCTGCACCGGTGTGTTTGCTTGCAAAAATGAATGATGTTGCATGGCTATGGCATGAGCGATACGGCCACCTGAATTTCTGATCACTTCGCAATCTTGTTCTCAAGAAGATGGTTGACGGTGTTCCTTTTATTGAGCACCTTGAGTAATTTTGTGAAGGATGTGCACTCGGCAAGCAGCATCAGACTCCGTTTCCCAAAGAGTCGACATATCGGGTTGTTTCTGGACTGTGGCTCATTCATGGCGACCTTTGTGGACCAATTTCCCCACCAATGCCTACTGGTAATCGTTATTTTCTATTGATTGTTAACGACTACAGCATATTCATGTGGGTTGAGATGATGAAATCCAAAGACAAAGCTTTCAGATTTTTTTAAGAAGATTAAAGCCATGGTTGACAACGAACTAGATGTCAAGTTGAAGGCATTCCGTTCTGATCGAGGTGGTGAGTTCAATTCTTTCGAGTTCAAAAGCTATTGTGATGAACTTGGGATCAAGAGGTACACAACTGCGCCTTATTCTCCGCAACAAAACGGCGTTGTCGAGCGACGCAATCAAATAGTCGTGGAGATGGCGCGAAGTTTGCTTAAGAGCAGGAGAGTGCCTTGTGAATTTTGGGGTGAAGCAGTTAAGATGGCAGTTCATATTCTTAATCGTGCACCAACCCATAGCCTCGACGCCGTAACTCCCTATGAAGCTTGGTATAGGAGAAAGCCAAAGGTACATTACTTCTGCACTTTCGGATGTATTGCACACATGAAGAAGATTGGTCCGGGTATGACAAAACTTGTAGATAGATCGATTGCAACTGTGTTTCTGGGCTATGAGGAAGGATCAAAGGCCTATAGAGTATATGACCCCAATGTGCAAAGGCTGTACATGACACGTGATGTGATATTTGAAGAAGCGAAGCACTGGAATTGGGAGATATTCTCTGAGGAAATCAACTCGGTAGGCTTGGACACTTTTGTGATTGATTATTCTAATGAAGTTGCTATGTCAGGTAATGCTCATGCCCATGCGCCTGCAGCAGACGAGGACAAGCCAGGAGGGATGTGCTCTCCTGTCACGCATGCATCATGAGCAAGCGCCTCGCCAAATACCCTGGCCGATGCATCAGGTGCTAATTCACAGACTACAACACAATTTGTATCATCACCGACAGGTGAATCACGTGATTCAAAAGGTGTGCCTCTGAGGTATCGTTTGATATCTGATATTTATAGTTCAACTCTTCCGATGAACTCTGAAGCTGCACCTTCTTTGTTTGCAGAAAAAGAAGAACTGAGTAATCTCTATTTGATTACTGCTGAAGAACCTTCCAGTGTTGAGCATGCATTGAACAATGCACCTTGGAGGACTGCAATGGAAGCTGAGTTGCAGTGGATACGTGACAATGAAACTTGGTTTTTTGCTAAAATTCTTGTAGGTCACAAAGCCATTGGGGCTAAAGTGGGTTTTCAAGGTTAAGAAAGCTCCGGATGGCAGCATCATTAGCACAAAGCGTGCCTTGTCGCGAAGGGTTATACGCAGTGACAAGGATTGGATTTTGATGAAGTATTCGCACCGGTGGCTCATATGGAAACCATACAGTTGTTGATTGCGATGGCTTCGCATGGTGGCTGGGAATTGCATCATATGGATGTGAAATCAGTGTTCTTGAATGGCAATTTTGCCGAAGAAGTGTATGTTGAACAACCACCGGGCTTTGTCGATGAGAAGTGCAAGCACAAGGTGTTGAAGTTTTGCAAGGTGCTATATGGCTTAAAGTAGGCACCGCGAGCGTGGAATTCTAAGTTGGATGCTACTTTGACCGCACTTGGTTTTGAGTGAAGCCCTTTGGAGCACGCCGTGTACAAAAGGGTGAAAAACGGCTCAATTCTTTTAGTCGGTGTGTATGTCGATGACTTGATAGTCACAAGATCTAGCATCGATGACATTGCCGATTTCAAGCTTCAAATGGGGAAGATATTTAGCATGAGAGATCTTAGTCTCCTCAGCTATTATCTTGAAATTGAAGTCAAGCAAACTGCCAGTAAGATTACCTTGTGCCAAAGTAGCTATGCAAACAAGATTCTAGAAGTTTCTGGAATGAGGGGGTGTAATCCGTGTGTAACACCCATGGAGAATCACTTGAAGCTCACAAAGAAGGGAGGTGGAGCTGCAGTAGATGCCACCAAATATCGAAGCATTGTTGGGAGTCTTCGTTATTTGGTAAATACAAGGCCGGATATTGCTTATGTCGTTGGCATTGTTAGTTGATACATGGAAGCTCCAATGACTCAACACATGGCAGTCGTAAAGCATATACTCAAGTATGTTAGTGGAACAATTCACTACGGTTGTTGTTACCGGAAACATGGCATGGTGGAGCCGAAGTTGATTGGGTTTAGTGACAGTGACCTTACCAGCGATGTTGATGACTGCAAGGGTACGTCGGGTATAGTGTTTTACCTTGGTGAAAACCTAATCAGTTAGGCCTCACAGAAGCAAAAGATTGTTGCTCTTTCATCGTGTGAGGCGGAGTATATTGTAGCAACCTCCACAACTTGTCAAGGCATGTGGTTGAGTCGCTTGATTGGAGATTTGCAAGTCCAAGAGCCAAAAAAATTCAAGTTGCTTGTGGACAACAAATCGGCTATTGTGTTGGGCAAGAATCAGGTTTATCATGATCGCATCAAACATATTGACACACATTATCATTTTATTCAAAAGTGTGTTGAAGATGGAGAAGTTGATCTGGAACATATCAGCATGGAATAGTAGGTTGCGGATATGTTAACAAAGTCTTTCGGTCGGACAAGATTCCTGGAATTGAGGGAAAAGATGGGCATCATTAATGTCGAAGGAGATTTGGATGCACAAGAGTAGGGGGTGATTTGTTGAGATTAATCTTGTGCATAGGAGTATCAGTTTCAGTTATGGTCTGCAGTCCGGTTGTTTTCTGCATTGTGATCGGAGTCCTCTGTTAAAGTTCAGAGTCCGAATTGGTTTGGTGCATTGAGTCTGTTTGGTTGCTGAGTCTGTTGGTGCCGGATTTCAAATAGTATTTGATCTCGGCTAGGAGTCTTAAAGTTAGAATTAGACTCCAATTAGCTTATGCAATCCGGTTTGTGTCTCAGAACGATTCAAGACAAGGTCTTGTAACTCCCGACTATATAAGCAATAGAAGAGAAAATAGAAAAGTCTGCAGGAAGTTTTGAGCAACACCAAACTCGCTTTCAGATCTTTGTTGTTTCACGTCGTTTCATTGCTATTCTCCATGTTGCACTGCTACCTTGTGTTGCAGGAGGTGAAGAACCGGCAATATTCAGAAGGACCAATGAAAGTTCAGGAGGCGAGAAGAATACTCTCGTGCTGTATTTCGGTGACATAGTGAATACGTCCAACAATACACAGTATTGTTCTGGCGTCTTCAGTAAAGGATTTGAGGCAATCTGAAGAAGGTTGTTTCAACAGAGGAGGTTGTATCGGCAGAGGACGTAGTCGAATGAGGGGTCGCCGAAGGCATAGGCGGCCCGCGGAGAAGACGATGGCAAGGTGGCTCCACAGAGCATGTTGAGCTCGCTGGCCTTCTTGAAGATACCGTTGCGGCACTTTGAGAAGGTGGCATGCCAGCTCTCCTTCTCGATGCGGCCTCACCATCGCCTTGCTCGCCCTCGCGCTTCTTGCTCAGCTTCTTGTTGTCGGCGTAGAGGGCATCTTCGTGGCTGGAAATCCTAATGTCTCTCACGATGGGTTCCGGGCATCATCCAACTAATGGACACGATCATGTACCCAGGTTCAGGCCCCCAGCTCGGGTAATAGCCCTACGTCCTGCTAGTTCTTTGTTGAGGAAATGTGAAGGGGATTACAATGGTTTTCCTAACTTGGGTGAGTTCTCTCTTCTCCTTTCAACCTCTCGATCTCTCGATCTTTCTTCCTCTTTCTGGCCCCCTCGTCCCATGCACCGAGGCGCCTTTATATAGATGGGTTAGCCCGGGCAGGGGAGAAGGAGACGGCATACTTATCTACAGCACATTAATTACACCCATCATGCCAACTTTCACGTCGACTCACGACTCATTTATTACACATGTTTCCGTGACCTTGTCCTTCAAACCTCATTTAATGTAGGTGAGTGGCTTCGCCCGGTCTGCCTGGGATATGATGCTACTGCGACGGGTTTGGTAAGAGGTGTTCGAGGGACGTGCCGTCGTCGTGTCGATAGCAGAACCCTTCACAATTAATGACCCTGACACGAGGTGCTAAGGGAGGGAAACTTTGAAGCGAAGCCTTCCTTTTCATTCCTTTGGTTGCCTACGTGGCCTGACAAGGGGGCCCAGACGCCCGCCCACTCGCCAGGCCGCCTCACAAGCCGACGCCTGTGTGGGTCGCTCGCCCGGTGAGCAGGGCGTGATCGCCCATTGCCGCCAGGCCACGCGCTCTCGCCAATGAAAGCGGCGTGATCGCCGGCTGCCGCCGCCAGTATCAGGCCAGCTTCGCGCCGAAAGCGATGCGTGATCGCCCGTTGCCGCCCGAGGCCACGCGGCTCCTTGCGGCCCGGCGAGTGTGATCGCCCGCCGCCCACCACCGAACACGCGTGGTCGCTTCGCCCGAAAGCGTATGTGATCGCCCGGCCGCCGCTAGGGGCCACGCGCTCCTCGCTTCGTGGCGAGGCATGATCGCCCGGCCGCCGCCAGTATGCCGCCGCTGGCGAAGCAGACGTGATCGCCCATTTGCCGCCAGAGGCCACGCGGCTCGTGGCACCAAGTTGGGCCAGGCCACTTCTTGGACCTATTACTTCTACGGCGGAGAGGGTACCCTGGTGCAAAGTACACCGACACTTGCCCTCTGTTTCATGGTCGAAAGCACAACGCGTTTCTCTCTCTACCTCTTCGCTCTGATTCTTTGCGATGCGATACGGGAGATTGCGAAAACGTATATTTGTATAGGCGACGCTGCCAGAAATGGCGCGGAGGTAGATTGGCCAGTACGACACATATGCGTATAGGTCAAACTAGCACGACACGAATCACAGGGCCATACCGAGTCTCATAGTTAGTTACGATAGGTGGCATGATATGTGTGCATAAGCCATACTTAGGTCAGTATGACACGAAACAGGTCTGAATGGCCTGAAGTATGTATGACACATGGCAAGACGCTCTGCCATGATATTGTGTCATGTTGTAGCTTGTCCTATGACCACCGTCTTTTGCGGTCCTTGCATGGAGAAGAAGACGACAACTGAGATGCTAAAAGGTGGAGAATGAAGACTAGAAAGTCCATGCTTACTGATACTAAGCACGCGCACCGAGTTGCTTCGTACTAGGGTACCTCATATTGGGTGTAAGGTTTTTAACGTAGCAGTAACTCTATACATATTAAGAATAAATAAAATATAGTTATTTTACTTTAATATTTATATCCACTGTCTCAGTTTCGTACACCTCCAGCTCTTTTCCTCTCATCGCAATAGTGTAAATGAACCAAATCTAAACCAGCACGGCACGAAACCGGTACAAATCACAAATATGCTATACTTAGACTAACAAAAAGCAAGTCGGGCTAATATGACACGATACGGCACGCGGTAGACCAGTCAAACCGTAGCAACACATAACCCGATGAGCCTATGCTGTGTCAGTCCGGTCCGAGACGCCCACCTCACGGAGGAGGGCGCGGGCGTGCGTGTAATTTTGGAGAGTTTTACCTGTTCCGGTAATTCTTGCGTCGGTAGGATACCAGGTCTCGTATGCGATCTTGACAGGAGATTGATTTCCTTTCTGTGATTTACTGCCAATTCACGGAGGGGAGATGATGGCGCAAGGTAATTTCCTCCATGTTTCCGTGATTTACTCTAAGTTCCGATATCTCTACTACTTCTAATTAGAAGTTGGTGGTGGTAGTCCATTCTCTTTCATAGTATCTAATTTGTTCAATCTGATATGAACATCTGAGATAGAAGGGGATTTAACTCGATAGTCAAATCTCTTGAGAGAAATAAGCCTTTTCTACTATTGAAATATAACTAAAGTTAATACTCTTTACAAATAATTTTTTTTGAAAAGAGCGGCAGGAGCTCTGCCATGCAATTAAGAAAGTTAAAACAAAGAACAACAGTTAATGTTTACACAACAGAATCTTCAGACAACATAGAGTTTAAACAACGGAAATAAGGATAGCAGCGGGTCGAGAAGCGTTATATCCTAAAACAAAAGCGTCGTCGCTGAACTGACTATGCAATGGGGATATCTCATGGGCTGGTGCCTATCCTGATCTCGAGCCGAAGTGGTCCCTGCTAGGAAAGGTCGTGGTCAGGTTCCTGCTGAGATTGCCGAGTTGCCACCCTCCAATCAGTGACGTCTTGTGTTATGCGATAGAAAACGGCTTGCGACGAACTGTATTCGTTTGAGAAACTTCTTGTATTTCTCTCTTTCCAAATATTCTAGAAGGAATAAATTAGGATGCTGATGAAGACATCACTCCAATGCATACGCCCGAGACTCCTCCAGTTGTGATGCAAGGACCCATCAGAAGAGCACGAGCACGGCAATTGAATCAACAGTGAGCTCGCCCTAAGTACCGTCTTGATACTTGTGAGAATGGTATGCTACCTAATGATATTATTGATTATATTGTACTTAGGAACTTTGGAGAGGATCATGAAGGCCTTGGGAACCAGCAAGGGCCAGGAGGGAGGCAAGGAGGGCGCCCAATTCAAGTTGGAGGTCTAATTCGTCTCGAGTCGACTACCTCGCCACCAGAGCAGCGTTCACTAAAATCGCCGCCCAGGCCACAAACGGGTTCGATTTTGATGATCCATATATGCCTCGAAAGCTAAGGAGATAAAATTTCCAATGGCACTAGTTTCAGGTCATTTGGACTTCGGAGTCGACGGGAATTCACGTTGCAATTTGGCGACAGAATCTGTCCTGTGGTGTCAAGGTCACCAATTTGGGCCCTCGCCCATGTATCGTGTTGGAGTCCATCACGACGCGCCTAGGGTTTCTAGGACGTCCCTAGCCTTTATATCCAGTAGCCGCCGCTAGGGTTTGATTTGGGTTTTGCTTAGATTAATTACGTCTTTGAACAAAGGTCGCTGCTCATCGGTTTGTAGAGACCCCAACTCGTGAGCTTCATCTTCAATTACAAATTCAGTTGCATCTTTCTTGTTCTTGCTTGTGTTCTCGATTCATTGGTAGGGATTAGCTCAGGGCGAGGTCAACGGGCAAAGGCACGGTTGATAACCGAGGACGCGTGGTGCTGCGATTGCGGGGTTTTGATCGTGCCGATCAAGAAGCCGGATCATGTGTGTCTCGCGCCGCCTAATCGACTTATCCTCCACCTGACGGAAGTTCGGGCAACCCCGTCCCCATCAAGTGGTATCAGAGCAAGATTTACCGTCAGGTTCGCCTTTTCCCGTAGTTTAATTTAGTTTTGTGTTCGTCCTATAGTCCACGAAAAAGCCAAAAAAAATTGCAGTTCATAGTCTGCCATACCTAGAACCACGCCCTAGCCTTTGCACAATTTCGTTTCAGAATCCGTAGTACTGAGTTTGTGTCCATAGTCGAGTCGTGTTGCTAGTTTAGATCGTGGTCTTAATTTAGTTGTGTTTCATCTCCGCTGCATCATCCCATATCCTACACCGATCCTATCACCAATCGCTATTTGAGTCCTTGTTGGATTCGGATTGTTTTGTGGTTTTCCTCGCCGAGTCCTAGTTGTATTAGGGTTTCTCCTTCATAAACCCTAATTCCCCACCTCTCGTTAGCCATATCGCCACCCCTCATCACGTAACCTGCCACCACAGATCATCGCGTTCCATATCCACTCCATACGCCCTGAGTTTGGAGAGGAGCCGCCTAGAAACCCCGATTCGAGTCCTTCCGTAAACGGCCATAACTTTCAGATACGGACTCGGAATTAGGCGAATTTTTTTTTCACGGATATCTACAGAAAATTTTACATCCGATTCTCCCCAACTTTGTTGGGTTCACCAAATTATTTTTGCGAAATTCCTCTGGAAGATTGAGTTCTCGGCACCAAGTTTGAGCACGCTGGAAAACACTTCTTATTTCATATCGGTTTCATCTTATATCTCATAAGGCTAAAACTTTGTGTGCTGTCTACCTTTGTGCTCCTGATCCTAGGAAAAATATCAAAAAATCAAAGAAAAATAAAAAAATTGTGAAAGAAGCCTAGAGCAAAAAAAATTGTGAAGGAAGGCAAATAAGAGCAAAAAAAAGAGAGGACAGAGCAAGGGTAGGTGTTTTTACCGTGCTTGAGAAAAGTGTTTTGTTTGTTCGCGATATCTGCTCATATATTCTGACGCCTTTGTTGCTTGTTTCTATACCTTCCTTGCTTTCGCCACGCCTAGAATAAGGACACGCTTAGACCAAAGAACTAGGGCAAGAGCTTTTGGACATTTATTCAAGATTACTATCTCATTCTCAATTGTGTGCCACTCAATACATATAACCTTCCTACACTCCACATATACATCCTTCGATCGGACAAAGTTATTGACCTTGCAATCGCTTCATCACGCCTCACGGTTGTCACGAACCAACCACCGGTTGCACCGCCCCTCATTTGTGTTGGTAAGAACCGTAAGAACTTGGTAAGATTGCTTGAGAGCGAGAGATCCCACCTCCTAGTAGTTCATAGGGCTCATAATACTTGTGTTTGTATTTCCTCTCTGCCCTTTTTTTCATGCTAACCACGGCAGTGGCAAGAAGGGCAGAACGAGGATGATGATGTTACCATCAATAACTCGTGTCCTTCATTCGAGTTGTCGACCATCTATGCCGACGAGATAAAAATGATGTTCAAGGATCATGCCACGACAACGAACAAGACCCTTGAGAGCATCGACGACGAAGTTTCCACCTCACCGAGAGGATGGATGCCGCCGAAAAACGCCTCCAAATGACCATTGATGGAGGTGCATCCGCCAACAACGGCAACCACGACCAAGATGAGGATGGAGATTTTGAGGAAGATGAAGATGAGCAGAACGCGCCGCCAGGAACGTCCGCTCAACGAGACGCCTGTCTTCATGACCGTTTTCGCGCAACCATCACGGTATGGGAGGTAATAACCGAACCGCAATGATGATCCTTTCGCTAAGGTAAAATTCACCATCCCTTCCTTTTTCTCGGCGGTTATGATGTCGATGCTTACTTAGATTGGGAGATGACTACGAGCAAAAATTTAACTCCCATCTAGTTCCCGAGATTCATAGAGTTAGACAAGACACTAGTGAATTTAAAGATTTTACTATAATCTGTGGAATGAACTAGTAAATGCCCGCTACAACCTGATTCTTGGGTGAGATTAAAAGATGCTATATGTAATAGATTTGTTCCTCCTTCCTACCAACGTGATATGCGCAAGAGATTGCAACGATTAGATCAAGGTAGTATGACTGCTCGTGAATATTACCAAGAGCTTCAAAAGGGTATGTTACGCTAGGGGTAGTAGAGGAACCCGAGGATAAGATTGCTCGTTTTACGGTGGTTTGCGCCCGAAATTCAGGATATTGTTGACTATAAAGAATATACAACTCACAATCGCTTGTTTCAACTTGCTATGTTAGCAGAGAAGGAGTTGCAGGACGCCATTCTAAGAGCAGAGCAACGCCAAGAAGACCTTCACGCCCGAATGACTACGGACAAGCGAAGATGGTTTTCTTCCACCTTCCGCCCAGCCTGCACCGACACCTTCGACGAAAGCACACGATCGCACCGACGGCACCGCCGCCTGCGCCATGGACAGAAGAAGTCGGCCCCGCCAACACCGCCAAGAGCTCCTCCGCTGTTTCCACAGCCGCACATCAACGGGAATTGTTGCCATAAGTGCCAAGGATTGGCCACGCTAAGAGAAATGCCCCACCACGGGGCATACATCGCCACCGACGACGGAGGTTACATCGCCTCCGATGTTGAGGATGAGATCGACGACACCGTGGTGGGCGACGACGAGGTTGATGATGGTGCCACCTTTGGCGCCGAGGATTGTCGGGACCCGAATTTGCAAATCCGACCTCTCGGTATATCGCACTAGTCCAGATCACGCTAGTGCACACAGCTCAACATTAGTGAATATCATAATCATACACAACGTAAATAAGACAAAGACATAATATATTAAATATTACGGTTGTATGACCTTATGGTCAACTTACTTAGCAATGCCTCATAAGGTGAACAACAAATTGAACCGCAATGAATGAAGACGAGATAACCCTCAAGATACCACAGTAACCGACAAGGCTCGACCCTAAATATTCGTCCCTTCATGGTACTCCTTCTTCAAAGATCGATGTTTTTTGTAGGCAAGGGTGAGTACACCAACACGTACTCAACAAGTTGTGCATGAATGCAATTCTATTATAGCTATATGCAAGGCTTATTCCAAAGGAATGGCTAAGTGGTTCTAAGCAAGAAGCATTTTCAAACATAAGCAATATGTAGATTGAAAAGACAAGAAACAAATAATAACGAGTAAATAGATTCCTTTGTTTGCAAATCAACCCAAGTTTCAACCTAAATCAAATTCCATTATCCACATGGCATCCTCGCCATCCCATAACAAATTGTTCATTTTAATTAACTACCCTTGACTGTAATTCGAGCATTGCTCAATACCGTGAGCACGGCTATCCTAATAGATTGTACACTCGCAGAGGTTATGCACTTTACCCACATGATACAACCATGCACCACACAAAGTAACGATCGTAACGAAGCCTTTACAATGCATCCTCTAACCCAAGTGCTACCCGCTAAGGTTTCAACATCAAGGGCTAAACCACCACAACAGGCCCCCTCTTGCGCCATGTGAGTTTCCTCCGTGAACCCTAACCCACACCACCAAGATAGCACTTAAGTTAAGCATTTGCAAATTAGTCACTAAGTCATCCCATTTCGCACATGTGGTTGCAAGTAAGACTCAGTCAAAGGCTCGCAAGGTTAAGTCCTTAGGATTGATTGAAGCAAGACTTACTCATACCCTTTCTCGCCCATCTGCCCACCCTCGACACCCTTGTCCCTACCACTTGCTTCAATCTAAATGATTATCAAACCCGCTTGATTACCAAGCATCAATTCAACATCATCGCTCCATATTCCATTAGTCAAGATTATTAACCACTAATTCATGAACATGTGATGACGTAGCATGGCTAAGCAAATCTATTCCTGGCCTAACCATCCATGTTGATTTCATTATTAACCAACTATAGTAACCAACTTAAGGTGACAATGAAGCATGGCATACAAACAACAAGGCAGGTATAGTTCAAAGGGTATGATAGCTAATCCCAAACTTAAGTTGAAAACATTTATACTCATGAAATAATAAGTGATAAGTTAAATCAAAATAGCATGCAATCTAGTTTATAGGTGCAACATGATCAAAGCACAACTTGCCTTTGTTAAACTCCTGTTCCTGGTCTGGAAATAATTCCTGAGCTGAGAAATCCTCTTCCGAAGCCTCGCACAATTCAACGTCTACGCGAATCAAGAGAAACAGCAAATAAACACCAAGAACAATAGCAAATGAACTCGAAAATTCAAATAAAATCTACCATTGGAAAGATCTCAATCTTACAAACTTTTCAAAATTTGAATTACCCAAATCGGATTTCATATGCAAAAGTTATAGCATTTAGAAGTTTTGAAAATAAACTAAACTCTGGAATTAGAATTTCTAAATCTTTCCGAATTATTTTTATAAAGAAAATCCGAATTTTCCCGCCCCAGCTTGTACGGACAAAACGTGGCGAAATCTAGACTGATGAACTCAATCTAACGGTTACGGTTAAATCTTCTACATGGCCTAATATCAATCGTCCAACCTAAATCCAATAGTTGATATTTAATCTAAGACGCTTACCGATTCCAAACGTTTATGACTTAATCCCAATCACTCGATGAAGATCCGACGGCTGACGAAGTTCCCGATCGGCGATGATGCGATGGCGACTTGAATTCACCGGAGACGACGACGACGGCCTCGACGACACCTCGACAGCACGCGCTTGGCAATCTTCTGGCGACGCCCGCTATTCCTCGCGAACTCCCACGACCGCTGGCGCGACTAGCTTGAGACGCTCGAAATTTTCTGGCCGCTTGCTTCTACCTGGCGACGCTTGTGCCGGTTAAATAGGACCGGGCGTCCTACTCCCACGCGCTGGCTACTTTGATTTCCTTACCGGATTCGACGCCAAGTTTGGATCGACACGTATAGAAGGAAACCCCGGCGCGACTGGGTTTTGGCGCCATCGCTAATTTGGAAATCGCTACACACGGACGAAAACGGAAACTCCTTCCTTTCCCGTGCTCGGTTCTAGCGACGAGGCCATGCTGTGTACTCCCGCTCGATGGAACTCGCGCCGATCTCAGCCACACGTTGCTGCGCTGGAGAATTTGGATCACGCCATCGCCTTTTCTTTTTTTTTTCCCGGACGGTCTCCGATCCATCGAGTCCTCGGCGCCAGCAAATTGAATCGGCCACGCTGTCCCCAATCCCATTCGAACACGGCTCCCGTGTCTTGATGGCTTTGGCGCCGGCTTAACACGGAAATTTGAAACGCCATGCATACGAAGGAACGCGCTACTGGTCTACATGTTGGCGTGGAATTCGAATCGGCTACGCATGTCTGGTTACATGCAGCAAATGCAGCAAGTGCTAATCCAACCGTATCGGACAATCAATTCGGTTCTAATCCGACTCCTATTCCGATCTAATTCCGGAGAAAAAGGGAATTTCCCCAAAAATACTTCGAAACCTTCTATACTTGAATAAAATATTTTTGAGTAGTCTTTATTTTTAAATTACCCTTTAATTATTTCTTAACAAAACCATAATAATTCAAATAGATCTCAGGAAATCCAATAACTCCAGAAAAATTCACAAAAATCATAAATTGCAATAAAACAATATTAAATATTTAGAAAATCAAAAATTGGGATGTTACAAGGATATCATTGCATGAGTCCATCATCGCCCAACGTGTCCTTAGCGCCAGATGGAGCAAGTCGAGCAGCAAGCAGCTACCACAACTTGTTCCAGATTTTCTTCGTCATCAACAACCGACGAGCGGCGCGTGATCATTGACTCCGGCAATGCAACAACTTGGTGAGTACAGATTTGGTCAAGAAGCTTGGCTTGACCACACGCCAAGACCCACATCCATACCACATTCAAGGGTGAATGATTCCGCAAAGCTAAGGTAACACAAACAAGACGGGTTCATTTTTCCATTGGTTCCTATTCGATTTTGCTGATTGTGATGTGGTTCCGATGCAAGCTTGCTCTCTTTATTGGGTCGCCCATGGGAATATGACACCGATGCACTTCACCACGTAGAAGTAATAAATACACTTTTATGCATAAGGAAAGAAAATTACACTTCTACCTTTGACCCATTGAAATTGTTAAATCGATAGGGAGCGGATTGCTAATGACAAGAAACCCGTTGATGAAAAATCTGAAATTCAGCATGTAGCCAACCAAATTAAATTGAGGAATCCCGCCTTGCTTGCTACAAAATCTGATCTTGCTACCATTAGTGATGATGCTTTGTGCTATGCTTTGATATGCAAAGATGCTTTGTTTTCATTGGATGATATGCTCCAAGATTTTGCCTCCTCGCATCACTAACCTTTTGCGGAGTATGCGGATGTTTTTCTGCCGAGATACCTCCAGACTCCCACCCATACGAGGGATTGAGCACCAAATTGATTTGATACTGGAGCGAGTTTGCCAAACCGAGTGCTTATAGGACCAACCCCGAGGAGACTAAGGAGATTCAGCGCCAAGTCCAAGATCTTTTGGATCGCGGGTATGTACGTGAGAGCCTTAGTCCTTGTGCTGTTCCTGTTCTTTTGGTTCCTAAGAAAGATGGCAGTTGGGCGATGTGCGTAGATTGTAGAGCCATTAACAATATCACAATAAGGTATCGTCATCCTATTCCTAGGTTAGACGACATGCTTGATGAGTTAAGTGGTTCTATAATTTTTCTAAGGTTGACTTGCGAGTGGATACCACCAAATAAGAATGAAATTGGGAGATGAATGGAAAACAGCTTTTAAAACCAAGTTTGGATTGTATGAGTGGTTAGTCATGCCTTTTGGGTTAACTAATGCACCTAGCACTTTCATGCGCTTAATGAACGAGGTTTTACGAGCTTTCATTGGAAAATTTGTGGTGGTTTATTTTGATGATATATTGATTTACAGAAGTCATTACATGAACATCTTGATCATCTACGTGCTGTTTTTGATGCTTTGCGTCTTTGACGCTTATTTGGTAACCTCGAGAAGTGCACTTTTTGCAATCAACGAGTATCGCTTTCTTAGCTATGTTGTGACCCGTGGGAATTGAGGTGGATGAAGCCAAGGTGCACGCGATTAAGAGTTGGCCAACGCCCACGACGATTTCACAAGTGCGGAGTTTCCATGGATTTGCCGGATTTTACCGCCGCTTTGTGAAGGATTTTAGCACCATTGCAGCCCCATTGAATGAGTTGACGAAGAAGGGAGTTGTTTTCCATTGGGGGCAAGCACAGGAGAATGCCTTCAACCTTTTGAAAGATAAGCTTACTAATGCACCTTTACTCCAACTTCCTGATTTTGATAAGACCTTTGAGCTTGAATGTGATGCTAGTGGGATTGGAATTGGTGGTGTTTTGATGCAAGATAGAAAACCTGTTGCTTATTTTAGCGAAAAATTGAGTGGTCCTATTTTGAATTATTCCACGTATGATAAAGAATTGTATGCTCTTGTGCGATCTTTAGAAACGTGGCAACATTATCTTTGGCCCAAAGAATTTGTTATTCATTCCGATCATGAGTCACTGAAACATATTCGCAGTCAAGTGAAACTCAATCGTAGACATGCTAAATGGGTTGAATTTATTGAATCTTTTCCTTATGTTATCAAACACAAGAAAGGGAAGGATAATGTGATTGCTGATGCCTTGTCTAGGAGATATACCATGTTGTCCCAACTTGATTGTCGAATATTTGGATTGGAATCAATTAAAGAACAATATGTCAATGATGATGATTTTAAAGATGTCTTGCTGCAATGCAAAGAGGGAAGAACATGGGACAAATATGTGATAAATGATGGATTTGTGTTTAGAGCTAACCGCCTATGCATTCCAGTTGGTTCCGTTCGTTTTCTTTTGATACAGGAGGCTTATGGAGGAGGTTTGATGGGTCATTTTGGTGCCAAGAAGACGGAGGCCGTGCTGTCCGCTCACTTCTTTTGGCCAAAGATGAGGCGAGACATTGAGAGGTTTGTATCCCGCTGCACTACATGTCAAAAGGCTAAGTCACGATTGAATCCACATGGTTTATATATGCCTCTTCCTGTTCCTAGCACTCCATGGGAGGATATATCTATGGACTTTGTTTTAGGACTGCCTAGGACCAAGAGGGGGAGGGATAGTATTTTTGTGGTGGTTGATAGATTTTCTAAGATGGCTCACTTTATTCCTTGTCATAAGAGCGATCTTGCTGTTAATGTTGCTAACCTTTTCTTTCAAGAAATCGCTCGATTGCATGGTATGCCTTCTACTATTGTTTCAGACAGATGCCAAGTTTTTGAGCCACTTTTGGAGAACTCGTGGAATAAATTGGGGACCAAGCTGCTGTTTTCAACAACATGTCATACCCAAACCGATGGCCAAACCGAGGTAGTAAATCGTACATTATCTACTATGCCGAGGACTGCTCAAGAAGAATTTGAAGATGTGGGAAGAGTGTTTGCCGCATGTTGAGTTCGCTTATAATAGGGCGGTACACTCCACCACCAAGGTAAGTCCTTTTCGTAGTGTATGGCTTCAATCCCGTGCTCCTATTGATCTATTACCTTTACCTACTAGTGAACGAAAGTTAATCATGATGCTAAGGAACGTGCTGAATTTATTCTGAAATTGCATGAAAAGACTAGAGAAAATATTGAAATGATGAATGAAAGGTATCGGATCACAGAAGTAAAGGTAGAAAGGAAGTAAAACTTGAACCGGGTGATTTAGTATGGTTACACTTGCGAAAGGATCGTTTTCCAGATTTGAGAAAGTCTAAATTAATACCTAGAGCTGATGGTCCTTTCAAGATACTTGAGAAAATAAATGATAATGCATATAAACTTGAGTTGCCGCCCGAATTTGGGGTTAGTCCCACATTTGACATTGCAGATTTGAAACCGCTCATGGGAGAAGAAGATGAGCTTGAGTCGAGGACGACTCCACTTCAAGAGGGGAGGATGATGAGGACATCACTCCAATGCATACGCCCGAGACTCCTCCAGTTGTGATGCAAGGACCCATCACAAGAGCACGAGCACGGCAATTGAATCAACAGTGAGCTCGCTCCTAAGCACCGTCTTGATACTTGTGAGAATGGTATGCTACCTAATGATATTATTGATTATATTGTACTTAGGAACTTTGGAGAGGATCATGAAGGCCTTGGGAACCAGCAAGGGCCAGGAGGGAGGCAAGGAGGGCGTCCAATTCAAGTTGGAGGTCTAATTCGTCTCGAGTCGACTACCTCGGCCACCAGGAGCAGCGTTCACTAAAATCGTCGCCCAGGACACAAACGGGCTCCGATTTTGATGATCCACATATGCCTCGAAAGCTAAGGAGATAAACTTTCCAATGGCACCGGTTTCAGGTCATTTGGACTTTGGAGTCGACGGGAATTCACGTTGCAAGTTGGCAGACAGAATCTGTCCCAGGGTGCTGCATCACCAATTTGGGCCCTCAGCCCATGTATCGTGTTGGAGTCCATCACGGACGCGTCTAGGGTTTTTAGGACGTCCCCTAGCCTTTATATCCAGTAGCCGCCGCTAGGGTTTGATTTGGGTTTTGCTTAGATTAATTCTGTCTTTGAACAAAGGTCGCCGTTCATCGGTTTGTGAGACCCCAACTCGTGAGCTTCATCTTCAATTACAAATTCAGTTGCATCTTTCTTGTTCTTGCTTGTGTTCTCGATTCATTGTCGTGATTAACCTTCGTGGCGAGGTCAACCGGTAGTGCACGGTTGATAACCGAGGACGCGTGGTGTCTGCGACAGGGGTTTTGATCGTGCGATCAAGAAGCCGGATCGTGTGTGTCTCGCGCCGCCTAATCGACTTATCCTCCACCGACGGAAGTTCGCAACCCCGTCCCCATCGATGCCATTCGTCTTTTTGCGTGAGTACTTAGAAACCTGCCGTGATATGGATATCCACCATTGCGCCAGCCGCATGTGCAACTGCGGAAGTTACAGGGTAGATGCATAAGGGTGAAAACCTTCCTCCATACCTGCTGCCGATTCTGGATGAGAACCACAAAGGGGGCATCACCCTCTGGCCGCTAGCCTATCTGCCGTGAGATCCTGTTTTGGAGGAAAAGCTATGCGAAGAATTTGCATCTGCCGACCACGTTGGCTTCCCAAATTAACCTGTAATTGCTGTCGGGCACAGACCCTTGGAATTGGATCAAATACGCTGATTTTGCAGAGTATTGCGCATTTGTTGTCCACTTCCATAGGATGGTGTCCGTAGCGTGTTGCCTTAAATTGACCTGTCGAGTGGCTTGCCAGAGGGTAAAGAACTGATATAACTATGTGATGTGCGTGATCCTGTGAAGAAGTCTAGTCCGTGTGCTCATATAGAGCTCATCGAAGACTGATCGCAACGTCCCTCGCGCCAGGAGGAAACACTGTGGCGCAATGTCCTTTGGCGAGACCCCATTAAGCCATGGTGTCGTCCAGAATCTGGTTGTATTGCCATCCCCTAGCTAGACAGAAGTACTGGTCTGGAATAGCGCTCTATCCACTTCGTTACAGGGAGTATGCATTCCTACCCAAAGTCCGCTGCAACGTATGGGCATAAAACTAGTAGACACTAACACAATACTCCCTCGTTGATATTTATAAGGTATAGATTAACTTGGTGCATTTTTAAAGTTAAACTTTAGTCATTAATTTTTTATAATATCTTATTTATAGCTATAAAACCATAGCTCTAGGAAAGTGTTTTTAAATACAAGTCTAACAGTATCATTTTTGTATCATATAATCTATATGTTGTTGAACTAATTGTTTATCAAGTTTACCAATATAGAATCTCAGAATAAGTGAGCGCTTTATTAAAACTAAAAGAGGAAGCATCTAGCTGCGCAATTACATGACAAATCGAACTAGTTCCTACAAAACCAAAGGAATTCGATGTCAACCCCGTGTTTTTCCGATAGGCTATTCCTACACTCCACACGAGTGAACAGTGAACTTTCATATAGGATTTAAATTCCAATGTTTTTCCTCTAGAAATCGATAGAGGCCCTTGAAATGCTGCTTCCGAGCTTTTAGGTGCAGCCAATGAAGCTGTGAAATAGCAATGCAAATCACTTATTATTATTGCGGTATACAGAGGTTACTATTTCTCCTTACTGTTATCATCTCTCTGCTTTCATGAGCCAGCCTTCTACGGCTAGTTATTTATGTTCTTTTGAGAAACCGAATGTGTAGGAAACACGATCCGACCGGTCGATCTACCATCCTGATTTGACGGCTACGAAGGCAATATAACGCAATTGTAAGCGTTTGCATCACTTTCTGCAAGGAAAATACATGAAAACGGTGCGGGCATACACACAAATAACCACAGCCAGACATAAAAAGTGTAAGAATGTGGGGTGAATTGCAAACTACTGACTAAGGCACTAAGCTTCACACATCCAGCGTTCTGCCAGAACAGTACATATATTGCTACAGCCGAAAAGATTCGATGTAAAAAAAAGTCTATCTACTAAAGTGTGGGCTCACAGTGGCTAAAGGCCTTAAGAGAAATCGAAACCATAGTTCAGTACAACTATAGAAGATGGGGGAAAAAAACAATTACACATGATCTCTCGAGTAACATAAACAAGAAATAACTTTCAAAGCTTCCTCACTTCTACTAGTTCCCTACAGATAATCTGACGCGCCTTCACCTTCCCTCAGCTTTGATAAGCTGAGAGAAAACACGGCTCATCGACACGTCCGAGAGGTCATGATCAGGCTCATTTGAAGCCCCAGCTTCCGCCATTGTCACGCTGATGCTCTCAAGGGCACCCACGTGCTGAACTTGGGACGGGAGTTCCACAATGAGGTTCATGCTGTTCACATCTGAGACTGTTGAATCTGCATCTTGAAGCTGCAGAACATACTCCAAGTTCCAGAGGACGTCTCCCATCGACGGCCGCTCCACACCGTAGTCTGCCAGGCACTTCTCCACTGTTTCGCCAAACTTCCTTAGAGAATCTGGTCTGATCGTACCCGAAATTCTCTGATCAACGATCTGATGCAGCTCTCCTCTCTTCTGCCATTTCATTCCCCACTCTGCCAAATTCACCATCTCCTCGGAAGTGTAGGGTCAATCACCGGCCTTGCACAAAGCACCTCAAGCAAAACAACACCGAAGGAGTAGACATCTGACTTCTCGGTCAGCTGCTGTCTTCGGAAATATTCAGGATCAAGATACCCAAAGCTGCCCTTCACTGCAGTGCTGACATGAGTTTGGTCCAACTCAGGCCCAGTCTTTGATAGTCCAAAGTCAGCCACCTTCGCAAGGAGATTCTCATCAAGCAAGATGTTTGCAGACTTGACATCACGGTGGATAATGGCCTTTGCAGAGCCAGTATGAAGATAGTGCAGTCCCCTTGCTGCTCCAATGCAAATCTCCAACCGCTGCTTCCAGTTGAGTGAGGGGTTGTCTGAACCATATAGGTGGCTCTTGAGAGTCCCTTTCTCCATATATTCATAGACCAATATCATCTCATTCCTTTCATCACAGTAACCAATCAGAGACACCAGGTGGCGGTGGCGCAGCCGCGAAAGGAGTTCAATCTCTGTACGGAACTCGTTGAGACCTTGCTGAGACTTCGGGTTCCCTCGCTTCACTGCAACGTTGGTGTCATCCCTCAAGACTCCCTTGTAGACCTTGCCAAAACCACCGACTCCAATGACCCAGTTCTCATCAAAATTGTTTGTTGCTTCCTGAAGCACACTAAAGGTGAAGCGATATCCATAGCTTCCATTCAGCCCTGATGTGAGAGTAGTACCATAAGAAGTTCTACTACCTGTACTGAGAGAGGTGAGTCCATTGACAGAGAAAGGCATCCAAGTCTTTGAGTGCTGCTTCTCCAGAGTCTTTTTCCTCCGGCAAAGCAGTACAAGAACAAGGACAATTATCAGAAGTCCAACAGCTCCAAGGACTGAGCCAATAATCACACCCAAATTTTTGTTTGAACTGGAAGATCCAACAGTAAAAGCAGAACCAGAGCCACTGTTCATCTTCATAACCTCAAGACCATTCAGAATCCCATCGGGCAATGCGTTGTTCAAGGTCGATGGACCAATGCTGATGCTGAGCTTGCTAGATGCATCGTTAGATGAAAGAACCACATCTACATAGATAGCTGTAGCTAATTCATTCATTGATTGCACTGAGAGATCAAGATCATGCTGTGCAAAGAAGCCCCCCACATATGCATTGAAGTAGAGCTGATTAAGTGCCTTACTGACTATGTCACAGAAGTGAAATCTTATCAAATAGCTGAAGCCTGCATCCACATCAAACTGCCATGTCATGTTGAAAAGTGCGTTGGATGTATTTGAAGCTGCCAGTTCTGTAGCTGTACTGTAGACAATATCAGGGGCAGTAAACTGAGTTGCTCCACCCTTCATATAGTTGATGTTCTTGCCATAAACAACTTTTTTGGTCACACTGGGGTTCAGTATGTATTTTTGATCATTCACCCACGTCCTTGAGAGGGTATCATTGTCCGGAGTCACCTTTGGACCACCCATGTTGACGCGGTACACAGTCTCCAATGGTTGCGTAGACAAACCGCTGTACTGCTGCACAGGGTTGACCATTTGGGCACCATCGGCTATGAGATCATCTGGGACGGAGACCACCTCAATCGCATTGATGAATGCAATTTCATTCGACGGCTTGAAGGAAATAACGAGGCTGTCATGGGTGATGTTCAAAGAGTATTCCTTGAACAGAGGTGCGGTCTTGTCTGGCTGCTGGAAGTCACTAAGCAGAAGCACATCTTGCGTCGACACGGTGAACTTGGCGGTGGAGAGATCATAACTCTGGTAGACAAAGGGAAGAAGTAGAGACGAACAAAATGCCGGCCCTGCTTCTGGATCGGGAAAGTGTACGACGATGGGCTGGTGAAGATGCGGGCGGTCTGGTAAAGCGCCGAGTTATCGAAGGAGGCCACACCGTTTGCGGAAGTGCCAGCAAGGATTTCCTGGGAGGTGGCCACCGTCACCGGAGACGCCCCATCGGCAGCGAAGGTCCTCTTGCCGACCGTCGTGCTCTTGGCGGACCCACAATCAACAAGGTAGCTGTCAGCAGGCTTGAATTGCGCTTTGCAGATGCAAATGGATGACAAGAAACACAAAGCGACCAACGTTGCCACTTGCAGCTTCATCCTCCCAGAAAGAACCACCATGATGTTGACCTGGATGACAAGCATGTTCACAATGTTTGAGATGGCACGCACAACTGCAAGCTACAATCCATCGAACTGAGCTAATAGGCGCGAAGACCCAAATCTAGAGAGCTATAGAAAGCTGGATCTGGAAATATGCACAAAATCTAGAGAGCTATATGAACTGTCCTCCAGATAATGGACAGACACAAATCCTATGGGATCACACTGAGATCTTGAAGAAGCGAACCGAAACAGCATCAGTAGAACAGACGCATTTACAGTAACCGGATGGATTGGAGTATCCATCCAAGCAAAAAGAAAAATATTTGGATTTGATTACTCACACCTCACTGCAAAGCAAAGACCATGCCGAACGAACTAGAACAATCCAAGCAAGCTGGGGCTTCCATACCAACGCAAGAAATCAGCCCGGCCGGACGGATCTCCACGCCAATGCAGTGGGGGGATGCCTGGAAGCCGTGCACGGGCAGCAGCGCCGGCGAAAAGAGACGGAGTGAGTGCTCGGCGCCGCCGGATTGGGGGAAAAAAACCCGGAGGAGGTATGGACCACACCACCGAATGGTTGAGGTGAGATGTAACAAGGTTGGCACTGCAGGTGGTGCCGATTTTTAATAAAAAATATTTATTATTTAACACTAGAGAAATATAAGGGACATATAGATTTTTTTTACTTGCTGCGGGAGTAAGTTATAGTTCTTGCACTGTATTACATCTCCCAAAGTAGTGGCCAGTTCGTTATAAATTAGAACAGAAGAAATTTTTTCTAACCATCCTCTCATAAATCTAAAGAAGAAAAAAGGAAGAAAACGAATCATGAACACAAATAAAGATGGCCGACACTCCGCAGAAGATCACAAAAATCTGGAGAGAAGCTCGATCGGACAAGAAGCTGTAGCCGAGAAACGCACCTGTCTTCGTCCACCGGATCGCCCCACAGCGAGCATTCCCCGAGATCTGGCCAAGATCACGGGTTTCTACTGCCAACCGATCCGACAACTGCGAGGAAACGGCGGGTGCGCAGCCTCTGGATTTCAGGAACGCTGAGCTCGACGGATCACCAAATGCTCGGGAAATCGCCCCCAAAAACAGATGGAAACCACCGTTTGGAGCGGACAAAGAAAGAAAGAAAAGAAAGGGAACTTTTTTCTTGGAGGAGCTTTAGCAAGCAAACGCCAGAGAGAGAGAGAGAGAGAGAGAGCGAGAGGGAGAGGAGGATGCGTTAAGGAGGAGACGAGGACTGCTGGCTGCTGCCACCTTACAGAGGAATAATAACAGCTAAGTTCGATTCAGCAGGAGAGAAGGTGCCGGTGAGGCGAGACAGCAAGAGAAAAGGCAGTGGCTGACTACTTGTTTAGCTCAGGAATCCCATAATTATGTAAAATAAAAGTAATTATCGCCTAATTTTTATTATTTAACCTATTTTCAATAAAACAAATTAAAAAGGGTTTAATAATAAAAGTCGAATTTCTGACGCGCTAAGATGGTGTGATAATGTTATTGGTTTTCCATAACCAGAGAAAATTGAACTTGAGTAGGATTGGTACGAGAAGAAAACGTTGCGGAAACTTCTTTGAGCAGCCGTGGTTTTATTCGGAGGGTACTTTAGCAAGGGATGAAATAAATCAGCATATATACTTGTGGAAGCCAATGTATGTATGTATCAGATGATGAATATGGCGATAATATCTTTGTTCAGCGAGGTTTTTTCTCTCTCCAGTTCCCTCCGAGATACACATGTTGCAAGTTGCAACAGATGCCAGTGTCGCACTCAAAACCTAATTGCCAATCTTGATCTGGCAAGTTTGTACAGAGAGCCCATGCAGTTTCTATTGGGATTAATACTTAACTAGTTGCACTTGTAACATTAATTGAATAAAATGACGGTTTAAATCTTCTATGAACTACGTACTTAACTTCTGAAGACTGTGCGCGCAACATGTACAGTTGAGAAATACGTTCGTTCGATCGATCATAGCCTTTGAAGAATGTTTAACGTGTAGTTTCCGTAGGAAATGCAAAAGAACCTTATCAGCAAGTTTCCCCAGTCAAAGAAATCAACACTGTGTACATGCTGCTAGAGTTTTTATTGAAGGAAAACATCAATAAAAAGGTGCAAGGTGCGAGTATGCTAACTTTTTGAGTTACGGTTAGACACCAAGCCATAGTCCAGTATTAATGAGTCAAAAAGGTTACTAATTGTATTGACAACAGACGGATCATAGTGGCACCAGAGTGATGTCTATAAATTCAGCATGTAGTTAAAAAGCTAAGGAGCCATTCAACTTCGACTTCACGGAGTAGCGTCATTGGGGCGCTGATATAGGCATATAGGGCCTGTTTGGTTTCCTGCCTAAACGAGCCACACCTAAGGTTAGTAGGCTGTCACAGGTGTGACACGTCTAAATTGACTGAGGTTGGCTGCTGTTTGGTTCCCTACCACGCCTAACGATAGACACGCCTAACTTGAGTGGAAGTGCGGCGCTCATTTTCACTACCACAGATCCGGCAAAATTTTTGTTGGCGACTCAACCGCACCGTTCCTAAGGTCCTGTGGCGAGCCTCACCTGGGTAAGAAAGCAAACACTTGCCTAACCACGTATGGCATGCCTAACTTGAGTTATGGCTCGTTTAGGCAGGAAACCAAATAGGCCCATAGTCGTCCACACTAGACACGTTGCGTCATTGGGCACGCCGCACGCCGGGCCACGACACGCCAGCTATAATGTGAAATCTGGGGCTTTCCGTGAAGGAAGAAATTTAGATGTTTTTTTTAAATATCTTTGCGACGAACCATATAATTTTCGCTGAAGGTGTTGTAATTCTAGAAAATTTATGGAACTCAGGGATAAATTTTATGTAATCCTAAAAAGATTTCGGGACCTGTTTTTTTTCCTAGGTGGTATTTTTGGGAAACCAGGGACTCACAGTGAAAAAAGGGATCTAGAGCTAACCTTAAAAATCTCCGGGGAAAAAAATTTGAGCCAATATGTAATTTCAGCAAATTCCGTACTACCATTCGTTCAGAACCACACGCTGAAAACAAAGTTTGAAATTTCAAAGACCTCCAACAAAAAAAGACTAATTTTTTGAAAAAGTTTGGAGCCTATGGATCTTCTAGAGAAAAAATAGGCAAAATCGTTTTTTAACCCTCGGTTGCCTTTTTCGTAAAAAAAGAAATTTTAGGTCCTTCCCGATAAAAAAACCCCTAAAACAAGAAAAAACAGTCTAACCTGTAATTTCATAGTCGACACGGCTTAACGCGTAACGCGCCGTACGAACGATGGGGTGACGTGGCTCAACGCGTGACACGCTATACGAATGGCAGAGTGCGCGGGCTCACGTGCGCACGACGCGGTGAAGCGCCCTGCGTCACGTCGCGTCCAAAATGACGTGACCGCGCGAGTAGCCGAGAAAACCCTCGGCATTATATACCGTAGTATTTGCCTTATCCAAAATTTTCAAAAAATATGTAGTTTCTCTTTTGTTTAGTTTAGACATCTGATAAAAAACTAAATGGCCCTATGCGGGTCCCTTGCCTTATTACCTACTCTCAGTGGCGCTGGGCTGGTCTCACCTGACCCATCCCATCAAACACCAGCCGGAGCGAGCCGGAGATGTCGATTCGAATCGAGCTCAAATAAGAAGACAAAAAGCGGTCATGGATTTATGTCTCCGCCGTGAGAAAAAACTTGATCCGAGTTTTTTATAAATTGAATTTGCGGAACTATAGATCTTTTTTTTCAAAATAACCGGTAAAATGACTTATTTACGATCTAAATTTTTTTAAATCTTCTGGGTCAAAGAACCGGTGTTGTTTTTGCAAAACAGCCGGCGGAAGGACTAGCTCATGATTCCAAATTTTTAAAATTTTTTGTACCAAAAGAACCGGCAACCGCGTTGATTTTGCAAAACTACGAGGTCCTTTTCGCAAAATAATCGGTGGAAGGACCTGTTCAGGTCGAAAGAACCGATGTTTTTTTTGCAAAACAACCGGTGGAAGGACCTGCTCGTGATTCCAAATTGTTTTAAATCTTTCGGGCCGAAAGAACCAGCAATCATGTCGAATTTGCGGAACTACAGGGTCCTTTTTGCGCGGTGGAAGGACCTGTTCACGATTTCAATTTTTTAAAATCTCCTAGGTTGAAAGAACCGGACTACGGGGTCTTTTTTGCAAAATAACCTATAGAAGGACCCGTTCGCGATTTCTAATTGACCATGGAAGGAGTCGTTCATAATTTCTACTTTTTTAGTGCGCTTTTCCAAGAAAACGGTGACATGGCAGCGGGATTGAGCCGGAACCTTGCCATCTTTAATACAGTGATGATATGAAGAATTCGTAATTTCTAATTATTCGGTTCTATCTTGGTATATTACGAGTGAAACCCCGTGATACCTATACAGGTATGTCGCTATGGTCATTGAACCTAACTTCAAGCTACATTACATAGTATAAATCAACAAGTATAGCAACTAGACGAAGCACTTACCCTGGGTTGTGGGGTAGAAGTATGATTTTTTGTTCCATTGAGCCGAAATACTTTTTCCATGTACTCGTGGATGACCAGTGAGTCTTCATACATAGTTTGCTTGGACACCATGTGTGGGTCTTGGAAACCCACCGGTTGTTTCCTTGCTTATGCTTCCATTTTCATGTATCTATATATACAAAATCAATATTCATATATCTATGACATTTATTGGTACGATATGAATGTAGACGGTAATTACACACACTTACAATGTCCAACACCTCATGAGTGAGGCGTCAAGAACGTTGAGGTTGTAGAGCTTGAATAAGTCATTGAAACCGACCACGAAGAAACCATCCAAAACCTGTGTAAGAAATACTCCTTTTTGAAGCTAACCGAGATACTCGATGCTTTTTGTGCCACTGGCTTGTTGGCTTATTCTATGCATCAATCTTGTAATCTAATACAGGCTTAGGCGAGAGATGGTTTGAAGCAGTAAATGCCTTTCCATAGGAATCGTACTCTTTGATATCAAAGTAAGAGACATAAGAGTGCTGCTACTAGGGCTGCTGTCAAAAGATGCACGTCCGCCCAATGAAAGTGACTCCTGGTGCTTTTTGGTACGAACGGTTGTCCCAACTTGAATTGGCAAACCAATAGGGCAAACGAACGGTTGTCCCTTACGATTTGCCATTGTTATCACCTCGCCGTTCCAATTATGTTCATTCTGTTTTTGATTTTTTAAAGATAACAAGTGAAGTTAAATTATTTTGAAAATTTTCATGTATGATCCTACACTTCCTAGGATGCTACCATAAATTTTTCACATCATTATAAAGCATGTACAGTTTTATAAAAATCAGATAATGTTTCTACAATTTTTAAAAAATGTCTCAAAAATTCAGTTTTTCATCAAATTTTCATAGGAGATGACTTTCTTATGAGTTATTGATCAATTTCTGGTCAAATTTAATAAAAAAATGGCAAAACCTAGTCAAAAACCCTGAGATCTCAGTGAGATATGGCGAGCAAGATTTTCGAGATTACTGTAGCAATTTAATTTTTTTTACTCCAGCCGGCATTTCAAAACTTGTCCACCTCCAGTAAGCGAGATCTCGGCATGTTCTCATGAAATTTCGGCGAGATTTTAATCCTTGGGAATGACCGATTGTAGCTTGTGATTTTCCTTCTACAGTAAATACTAGTAAATCTTTTTCTTTGCGAGAAAAAACAGTTTGTCTCTATTGACTTAATAAAACCAGTATTTTAATCTATCCATTCATTTGGCCATGCATCCATCCCTATCCACGCATCCAACTAGTAATATTTGTGCTCCACACGTCTCACTTTTTGTCCTTTTTCTCATTTTTTGGATAAATGAATCAGATGGTATTGCTATGTTTATTTTTTTAAGAGCTTTCAAACTTTTTCTTACATAAGCAAATAATGTTTTAGAAACACAAGCAAATAATATTATTATTCTTTAGGGAAAATAATATTTTTATCAGTGGCCAAAGAAGCATGACCAAGCCTCAACAATCAATCATTTAAATTTAATTTCCCCTATATTCTGCTTATATATATATTTACTTTTGTCAACGTTGAAATTCAAATAGAAATGATACATAAACAAATCGATTGTAATGAATGAAGGAACTACAAAAAAAAGCACAAAATATTTCTTCAAAATTTAGTTGTCTTTATGCTGCTTTTTTTAATTAAAAATGTTGTTTTAAATGGTAGTATTCGGTATGGCCGTTCTGGTTAGTTGGGAGTTGGAACCATGTAACATGGGCTTCAATAATTTTCATGTTTGTCCTTTATCGATGAGGTGTCAAATAGACTAAGTACTGCTCCATTTTCTATGTTCTTTCGTCAAGGTTTAAAGAAGATTACTTGTGTGTCATTAACGCCGTGATAAGGGCCAGATTACACGCATTACGATATCCATCTGGCGGGGACCGGATGAAGCAATCGCCGTGTGTAGCAGGTGTACGTGCTACTACCATGTGTCCAGGTCAGTACGTGGTTGTGCTTCAAGAGCACATCGCTCTTACAATTGTTGTACTATCTTGTTTTCCTGCATGGTCTAAAAACCGTGCTTAAATTGTGCCATTTTGTTAACAATTCAAGCTTCATTCTTTGTACAATAGATGCATGGAAGGTTAATTTGAAGTAAAGCAGTATCGAAACAGTGCGATAATGAGACTACTTACGGGAAAATAATCATGTCATGCGACAGAGAAAAATTAGGAGCTTGGTACTGCATCTTGTCATCCTTGACCTTGAGTGTACAAGGACATATCATCCTGTCATTGCTTCTCGCCCTCTCTCTTTCTTCACCAAGTTTGAGAAAGTTTTCAGTGTATATACTATTCTGAGCTACTCTACTCCAGTTCTTAAGAAAAGCAAGTTAAATTCTTTCCTGAAATTTCTATTCTCTGTGATATAATAGTAATTCTATATATTTGTGGAGATGTGGTTTCTTCTGCTTGATAGTTTGGCCGAGAACAGTTAGAGCAAAAAGTAGGGCAGAAATATGAAAATCCTTCGATCAGGAAAAGGAAGGCACAAGGCAATATGGTCCAGTGTTTCTCCATCATTGATGCCTGCTTTTTATGGGGGGGAAGGATATGCATGTTAGCTTTGACCCGATGTCTCAAAACCTCGTGACATGGCAAAAATTGTAGGGCATTGATTTTTTTTTTTAAATTTGGTCAGGAACTCTGGCATTCAATATAGAAGAGAGAACAACAGCCGACTACAGTCACACTCACACCTACCCACACATACCCACGCACGCACACATACCCGCGACCGCACCGGCGCTCGTGCACACCCGGGCTGATCCAAGGATCGAACCCAGGTGGGCTGCTCGCACCGGGCGAAGCAAACCAGGGAGCCATTGGCTCGTTCGCATAGGGAATCGATTCTTAATCTACAATGTGAAATGTAACAAAGGGTTCATCTAACGTTGGTGGTGAAAGGTGAGTGCAAAAGATAGATCTATTAGATTTTTTCGAGTCCTTGTCGTATATATTTATGCCCTCTGGCTTTAGGGGTAAGTCTCTGTCAGGGTGACAATGGAATATTCATTTATGCAACCAATCCAAAACTCTAGTTTAGAGTAGAGGCGTTGGGGCTGCCTACGTAGGTGATAGATGAAGTTCTCCCTAAAACGCCCTGTCCTTTTCCAGTGTTGCGCAAAATTGTCACCTGAAATTCTAGAAAAATCTTGCACGAAAATATATCTAGGATGTCACAACTGGGTTCATCTGGTTTTATCTTTGAGGTTTCACTACATTTTTTTTCGTAACCAACAATACTGGAGAACAATACTAAATATGATAGTAATATTGCTAAATATTCTGCGGTAAATTGTATTTCACTATTTCAAACCAATATTTGGTTTAGCTGCTGCTAGTTCCTCAGTTTTGGAAATCATTGATATCACTGCTGGTAATCCAATTTTTGTTTGGTATATTTCTTCTTAATTTGCGCTCCTAGTTAGTTTGTATCGCCGCGGCACTGCCATCACCATCAAAGGCTGAAGAGAAAGAGTTCACAAGACAATACGCATTAGTACTACACAAGAAAAAAAAAATAAAGCAGCTGTTATACATACTTCTACCAACCAATAGCAAGTTGAGTTGGCTCGAGCTGTGTGGTCCATGTGTGAGCCTGTCTGCGCGTCTGCCCTTATTGAATCCATACCCGTATTGAATCCGGTCTGTATTCGCTTCGTATTCGTAAGTGATAGTATCCAGTATTATTCGCATTTGTATTCACATCCGACACCATTCGTATCCGACTTCGTATTCGATAAAAAATATAGATACGGATACGGGATGAACAATATCCGATCGTATCCGATCCGATTACATCCCTACGTGTGGTCCATGTGTGAGCCTGTCTGCGCGTCTGCCCTTTTTTTTATTCGGATTGAAGTCTCAATGGAAGATTTAAAAATAAATACACATATGCATATTCTTGTGCTCTGAGACTTTTAGAGCTCTAAATTAAATTTATTAGTGTACATAAAGAACGTGAACACGTGTGCGTGAGCATGGTGCTTATAGTGGTGCGTGAGTATATGAGTGCGGTATGCGTGTTCTTCTATCATGAAAAAAAAGAGCAAGTTGAGCTCTGCTCGGTGCCAACAAAAACCAGCTGGAAAACCGACCAAACAACGGCCGCGGCACAGTACTACTACTACATACTTTAATGGAAAGCAAACGGAGCACAGCCGAACGCGGTTTCGTTACTCGACACAAACACCGTCGTCATGAACAAATCTTTGGCTTTTCTCTCGCGACATGACCGAAATGTACAACTAATTGCTCGCTCGTACGGTCCCACTCAACTCAACTCAACTCAAGCAAGGAATGCTCACACGAACGAAACCCTCTCAGCGTAGATTATTTTCATAGATTTGTTCCGAGAAGCGCTCTAATTGCGTAATGTGAATTGATGTTAACATGTTTCATAGATTTTAATTTGAAAGTAACATATTTCTATAGAAATTCTCATCAAAATGTAACTGACTGATCGATCATAATATCTTGTTATCTGGGTAAATCGTCCTGGGAACTAAAGTTGACATGCCTGGGGAAAAAGCGCTATTGGAAAAAACCAGCCAAAACTCAAGGAGGAAACTGCGGCGCGGGATAAAAGTAAAGCATAATTGCAAAAACGAAACGATGCGATGAAGGGAAATGAGAAGGCGAAACGGCGGAAGAGCACTGTATAGGCTGGCGCCCACGCCATGTGCGACTGTTGCGTGATAACACATCCAACCGTCTCGTGGCTGGCATCCAACAGTAGCCGGGTTGGCTAACTATCTTATCGTCTGTTCCGGTCAAGACCCCAGGAGAGCACACGTAAGGCTGGCTGGCCCGGTGGCCCCACTTTCCATCCCCTTTGGTTGCACTTGATCGGTTCATTTTGCTTGGCTTATGTTGGCGATAGTGCACTGATGGTCCTTTGTTAGGACGATGGAGACGCTACACGGGAGTGTTAATTAACTGATTGATCATTTCGCAGCTGATAAATCAGCTCAACTCGTTTTCAAAAAAGATAAATCAGCTCAACTCACTTTAGTGAAAGATTCCCAGATGATGCCCTTCATATCAGATGCACGTCCAGTTATATAGTCCAGTTATAGTGCTCTACGAACGCCGAAAGCACTCAAGAAAGTAGCATAGATAGAAAATTTTTTTTTGAAGGCCTAACGTAGAGAAATTTACGTCTAGTTTCATGGTGAAACAGAATACATTATATGTAATTCGAGTTTACGTGTAGAGAACTCTGCACTTAGCATGTCTGGTCTGGTGAGGACTTGCTGCATGTTCCCCAAATTGTTTTTTTTTTCCCTATTCAGGTGAAATCTAGAAGAGCAAACATGTGTCCGAGTTTGGTAGGGACAGCTCACATATACTTTACAGATATAAAGCCCAATATATGCCGTTAGAATGATGATGAGATGGGCTGGGCCGACGGACAAAATCGAGTCTGGACGCTGATCAAAAAAAAAAAAAAATCGAGTCTGGACGTTGTGCGAACTCATGCAGAGAATGGAGTATGGATGATGGTCAGGATGGGCAGGTGTTTAATTTGTCTTCGACTCTTGCAGCAGCATACAGTAGTGGACGTAAGTGCTGTGAGATTGGCGTCATTGACACTCTTTAAAATTCGTGATTCACTTTATGATATATTGGTTTACTATCATAAATTTAGATGGACCCACATATCATAGACATATCATTAAAAACCAACAAATTGAATGTCACTGAACTAATTTTTCTGTTTAGTGCATGGTCTCAAGCGTCGTACCACTGGTGCTGTCCTTGGTTCCGCAGCTTTTTTTTTCCACGCTCGCTGCTATCACAAACTAGAATCGATCCACTAGCTGATGGTGAAGAGTAAGGTGAGCATGCGAAGGTGAAAAATCGAGGTCAAGCACATTCAGAATGAGGAGGCACGTCAAGTATGCTTAAATAAGATAAATTACAGTAGAATAGAAACTACAGTAGAAAATCTATCAATCTACCACATGTAATCAGTGGCGGAGCCAGGATTTTTATACGCTTAGGGCCGAAAATAGGTGACTATTACTATTGTTAAAGACTACGTAAATTTAGGTACGACAAAAGTACAAAGACAAATACACAATTAAAAATAAATTTGAATTCCATATCGATATATATACTAACAAGTAACATAAATATGTAGAACAATGAACTAGAAATCCCAATACCATAAAAGATTTAGAATGAAGTACTTACTATTCAAGGCCAATGAAAATTGAACCAATTCAGATTTAATCAAGTGCTTTACATAGTGGATGATTATTTCGCATGGGTTTGTTGATTCAAGAAGCCAAAACAAATTATTGAATCTTGTATGGGTTTGGGACTCTTCATGAGAATAGAAAGGGTGTGGCAATACAAAACAATACCGATCGGAGACGCAGCCAGGCGCAGGAGGTGGGGGGTGGTGGACGGCATTGCCGCTTGCCGGCGGCCGGGCAGAGGGTCAGGTCGAACGCAGCCGATCGTGTTATGTGAGCAACACAAAGTCGCCATCGCCGAGACCACACGGAGACAATGAGAGCGGGCGTGGGGGTCGATGGCTGCGTAGTGTTTGGGCAGGAGGGGCGAACAATGGCGATCGTGCCACTGCCGACGATCGGCTACTCTACCGATCTGAACGCGGCGCGGCGAGCCGCAAGCAACAATGAAAGCAATCGAGAGGTGCGGAGCAGATGAGCAAGAGGCGGTAGGAGTGGGGGTGACGGTCTGAGCTCAGGAGCAGTGCACGCAGGAGCACCGAGCACCGGCAGGGTGTGTGTCGAGCGCCAAGTGGCGATCAATGGCGGCGGGGGCGGCGGATCGCCGGATCGGTGCGGAGCACTACGACTGCAGAGAGCGGCGTGGCCTTTGTCTAACTTTCCTGTGCTCACAAAAATGCCTAAGCGTTCAGAAATCGAACCGACTACGCCTCGTAAAATACAAATTGAACAAGATTTTGCATCGTTATTTGGACCAAGCTCAGGGCCCGGCCCTACTTGCCCCAGGCTTGGATCCGCCCCTGCATGTAATTGACTGGAGCTCAAATCATAATAACCGGCCTACTCACGATATTCCTCCTCTAGAGCTAGTGTTGGCTATTCTTCTCCAACTTATTGATTGATTATTGCAAGGGTGAGCACATAGAGTCCCCAATAAGGTATGCATAGAGTGCAAGTCTAATATAACTACATGCAAGACTTATTTCAAATAATGCTGACATGGTTACTTTTGCATAAAGCAACATGTGTAATTAAATACGATAATAGACTAAAAACCAAAGTAAAACAATAATAATAATTTATTCATCACGCCCATGAGTGGTCATGGCCTTAAGAAAGTCGCAACCAGGGAAGGTCATAGCCTAGGGTGGTCGTGACTTGAGGAGTGGCCATGACCTAACGAGGTTATAATCTGATAATCCAAGGTGGGACCCTTAGATGTTTGACTAGTCAATGATTCTTGTTAGCTAGTCCCCAAGCCTTAAGTAAATAGTAAAGATTTTTTTTCTTATGGCTTGATGAAAGATGAATGTCGAGGTAATCTTTTTGATAATTTCTTCTTTATAATGAAAATTCTCCTTTGTATGATTTTATTTTTTATCATTCAATGTGAGTAATAACATCACTTGAATTTTGTATTTGTTATTATACACTGATAAAGAGTCAAAGGACAGATTGAGCATTATGTTGCGACCTGAATCCTAGGACAAAGAACCTCTTGCTCTGGTGGAGCAACCATGAAGCCTGATCGAAGCTCCAGTCAGCCTTCGACTTGAGAGGATGGGAGTAAATCTTTCTCTTAGCATCTACTTTAACTTTTACTAGGAACAATTTGTTTGTAAGTTTACTTGATCAAATAGGACCCTAGTAAAAAGAGAGCTGTTGAAGAAGCTGACAAGGATGACCCTACAGCTCTAGCTAAGAAGAAGATGAATGAGTAGTTTAAGGCTTGGATCCATGGATGGGAACATGAGGTGGGCTAGCTTCGGATCCACAACAGGTGGAGAGTACCGGGTGAATCATTGGAACGAGAGTCGCTTGTTTGACCCGATGGAAAGCTTTGAACGGATCCGGTGGAAGGGCCTCACTTGGTTGGGCTTCGATAGGTCAAAATGGGAATGGGATCACCCAAGAAACCATTGGATCTAGCAAATTGATTCATTGTTCTGCCTCTCCCACTAGTGGTGGATGGCAACCAAAGGATCTGAATCTAGCATTTGTTTGTAGTTCCAGTTGAGCTTTCATTCCTTTGAATAGACGGATAGCTCTTGGAGGAAGGGATGAGCTTTCATCGAAAGACCTGGCCGATGTATTCGAGAGACTAAGAGGAATTGGACTTGGTAGAAGAATGCATAGAAATATCTGCCCTTGGCTGGTAGTATGTGAAAAGAATAGTGGGAAGTGCATTCCCGAGGAAACCTTCTACTACCACTAAGATCTCACAAGATCAGAGAACATCGAGATTCCAACTGACATGAACACACAAGTGCTCGGATCAGAGGTTGTACTGGATAGCCAAAACCAATATCAGGGGTAGCATTTGGTAGCCCCTAGCAGGCACTAGGAATGACCCAAGAAAGTCCAGTGGTTCAGGTAACAAACACGATCTTGACATTTTATTAAGATCTTCCCGTATATCATCTTCTAACTTAGTGATATTCTAGGGAGAAGTAGATTTGAAGGATGAAGTTGCTTTGACTAGGCTTATGACAAAGAGGGTTTCAACGAGCACTGCTAACGTTGAGAAAGATCCTTTGCCAAATCTTGAGGAGCACCCATCCCAAGAGCCAATATCTTGCGGCATCGACATTGAGTAAGTTCTTTTAATGCTTTCTTTAAGATGACCAATTTTTTGTATTGATATAATCCTAAGAACAAATTTTTTCTTTTATCCTTTATTTGTGAGAAGAACGAAGGAGAGGAGCTTTTGTTTCTACGATCACAGCTGCAGCTACACCCTCGACCTCTATGGTGATCGTTCCATGGGTCCCTTATGGAGCTTTCTTAAGACCAGTTGTTCCAGTGGTCCCCTCACCATCTCCTCCCCAAGCAAAGCAATGAGGAAGAATACTGAAGGTACTCAAGAGAGAATGGTCGTGGGAGGACCAATGGAGGTCAAGGAGTGGTCTGGGAGTAACCTTACAAACAAGACACGACCAAGCTTCTGAAGGTCCAAGGATTTCACCCTTACCTCTAGCCGAAAGGTTTGATGAGGAGGTCCCCGGATTCAAGGAGATCGTGTGTAACACCCCAGCACTCCACATACTCTGAATATTATAACATCATACTTTTCACTAATATTTGATCATTTTAATCATAAATTTCAGCAACAACCTAAGCAATTATCACCAATACAAAGATATGAATAACAACAATTTGCATAATTATATAAACCACAATGAAACAATAATAAAACTTAAAACCACGTGCCAAAGCACGCCCAGGTCTTCACACTTGGGTACGCCCAGATTACATACGTCCAGGAGCAACATTTATGTTTTGAAAATGATGATGAACAAAATTAAGTAAATGAAAGACTATGTGGAGGTCCATACCCATGTGTGATGAGTATTTGACTAAAATTTGAGCTTGGTTTGTTTTGGAATTGAGTTTGATTTGAATTGGATTTTCAATTTGAAGCAATTTGAGGTTTGTCTATCTTTTCCAGTACTACCGGCCTGGGGGCGGTAGCACCGGACCTTCTAAGTGTGATTGATTTGATTAATGATTTTGTGACGATTACTGCATATCCTTTTGGACATTGCTATATGATGGATTTTCTTTGTATTTGATAGTTGTAGGACGACGCTGCTCGATCATGGTGAGGCGGAGGATGATCGGGACTAGGCTAGGTGCATCGAAGGTCCAGACGATCGGGAATCACCGGAAGATGATCGGAGATGGAGTTCGTGCAAACCAAGAAGACAAGAAAAGGAGATGTTTCTATCTAGATGCTGCGTGGATCGGCGAGAGCTGTTGGATCGCGGTCTAGTTGATAGGTTAGCGGGTCTAGATAGTATGCTTTGAAAACCATGCAAGAAAACCCATTATGTGTTTGGGTTTTGGGTTAGCCCTTGTATGGCTGAGTGGGTTAATCCTAGTCCTTGGATGAGTGCTCTAGGATTGAGGGACTCATCCAAGGGTGGTAGGTGGCTCAAGAGTAGTATAAATAGAGGGAGAGATGTAGCCTCCTCCTCTTGAAGGATGTAGAGGTTTTTGTGCTTCTTTGAGGTTTGCCTACTTTGTTGTGAGGCTTTGTAAACCTCCCCTTCTAGAAATACATCGTTCATACTTGAATTTACATTAAGTATTTACTTTATGTCTTAAATTCAATATTTAAATTCTTGCAATTTACTTTCTCGCAATTCGCTTTCTCGCAATTTGGATTTGCCTCCCCTCCTTCTAAATGCTGCTTATCTAGGATATCTTGACTATGTTCATTTGATTTTTCATCTCTCTTGCACCCTAGAATAGACTAGAGATCAAGTTTTCTATCAAGTTGCAACTTGTCTAGAACTTGTTCTTTGCGCAGCAGTCAGTGTTTGATTTTTAAAAAATATAAAAAAATCATTTTAAGTGATTCTTATTGAAGAAAGTGTGTAACTCCCATAGCCATTTGTAAAAAAATTGGGAGTCCACTGGATTCACCGTTTGGGCGTCATGAGGTGAAAATCGAGCCCCAAACTTTCTATTCGAAGTTCCTGATAGTCTATAGTATTTGATTTTTCTACAAGGGTTTCTAAGGTGGTTTTTGGTAGAATTCTTCATGACTTATTTTCTCATAGGGAGAAAAATTTCTAAAATTTCTAAAGTATTAGAAGTCCACCAACCACCTGCTCTAACTGAGGACAATTTCTGGAAATTCAGCTTTTGCTTTTCTGAAAGTGACTTTTGTGATGTGGCTTGATCTCCTTTCTAAAAGTAAGAGTTGAATTCATTCCTTTTTATTTTGACACTTGACAACCAGGATTGTGACTCAAAAATCCCCACATATTCCATGGTTCTCATCCATGCAAGCTAGGGGTACACATAGTTGTCTAGTTGTTCGGGTCTTTCACGATTTATTTTGCGTAATCTTTTTGAGGTCTTAGTTAGATTATTTTGTGGGGAAAATTTTGTTTGCGACCATTCACCCCCCTTTGTTCGCTATCTCAATCCTTCAATTGGTATCAGAGCCGGTTTTGCTCTTACATAGATCTTGACCGATCTCGAGAGTCATGGCGATGGACAAATATTCCACCAAGCCTTCGATCTTTTGTGGTGTTGATTTTTCTTTCTAGAAGTCTCGAATAGAATCATACATCACTGCCCAGGGTTTTCTGATCTAGTAGAAGGTGAAGCTCCCGTATGATGTTCCTGCTGATGAAAACATCACGACCAGCAATATGGTTGACGTTAAGGCAAATGCTAAGGTAAGGAACATTCTCATACAAGGCCTTAGCTGCAGTGAGTATGATAGGATTTCTCACCTACGTTCCGCTCACGAGATTTGGGTGACTCTCGATGCTTATCATGAGGGCACTACTCAAATCAAGACCGTGAGGCAGGATTAGCACAAGCGTGAATACAACAAATTTGAACAACACGCCGGTGAGAGTCTTGATGAGTGCTTTGGTCATTTTACAAAGATTTTAAGTGACCTCTGAGTAGTCGGTTGTACATACCCTGACTCGAATAATGCTTGATATTTCTTGACTGCACTTGACCTTCGAGTTTGGGAAATGAAAGTGACCACCATCAAGAACACTACCGACTTGTCGACCTTGACTCTTGATGGACTCTATTCCCGACTCAAGACTCATGAGATCGATGTCGTCTCTCGCAAGATGAAATCTTAATCAATGGCCTTGGTCACTGATCCCATTGAATCTTCTCTTGATTCTTCTGTTAGATTCTCACTCTCCGCACTTTGCGAGCTAAAAGATACCCAACTGGAAAAATTTCTAAAAAAATGAGGTTGCTCTTTTAGCTCGGAAATTCTCTCATGCATACAAGAGGTGAGAGAGAGGAAGAGAGGTGGCATAATCACCTGTTTTGAATGTGGTGGCCCCAACCACATTCGAGCAAACTGTTCCAAGCTGGAGAAGGGCAAGAATGTAAGGACCAGAATTCACCAATTCGAATCCATTGTGTTTTACCACACTAGTCCTAGGATCAACGCTAGTGCACACAGCTTAACATCAGTAAGTATCACATCATACACAACGATAAGAATAGTAAGACTTCATTTATTAATATAACTAGTGTATGATCTTATGATCACTTACATTATTCAGCTACACAGGGTTAGACTAAAAGTAAACTAAGATAAATGCAGCGGAAAATAGCAAAAGGCGTAGATGACTCATCAGTACACCATAGGCAACTAATAAGGCTTGGCCTAGTGACTCGTATCCACTTGGAAGTCCTCCTCCAACAAGGGTGATGATTCCTCCACTGTTGGTTCATTGTTGATGGCAAGGGTGAGTACAAAAGCACTCAACAAGTTGTGCACAAAATGCATTTCTTCCATAGCTATATGCAAGGCTTATTCCAAAGAATGGTTGTGGTTTGTTTGCAGTAAAGCAGCATTTATGAACACATACATTACATAGATTGAAAAGACAGTAAAACAAATAATAACAATAATTAGATTTAATAACTCTCAAGTAAACCAAGTTTCCATCCTAAGTCAAGTTTCGTCATCCACATGGCAACCTGCCATCCCATTCAGTTGTCCAATTGATTAACTAACCCTTGACGGTAATTCCCGAGTATTGCTCAGTACCGTGAGCATGGCTATCCGAATAGATTGTACACTCTGTAGAGGTTATGCACTTTACCCACACGATACAACCATGCACCACACAGGCGAATGATCATAACAAAGCCTTTACAATGCCCTGTCTTAACCCAGTACTACCTGCTGAGGTTTCAACACTGATGGGCTAAACCACCACAACAGGGCCCCCTCTTGCGCCATGTGAGTTCATCCGTACACCCGGACTCACACCACTGCACCAAAGCAGTAGTAAAGCTAAGGCATTGCAAATCAGTCAGCTAGGCTGCCCCATAACAGACATGTGGTTGCATGATTGACTCAGGTCAAAGGCTCACAAGGTTAAGTCCTTAGGGTTGATCAAAGCAAGACTTGCACATACCCTCAGCCCATCGGACCCACCCTGGCACACTTGCCCTTGCCACTTGCTTCAATCTAGATGATTAACAACCTAGTTGATTACCAAGCACCACGTGTTATCCACAAATCAACATCGTTGCGTGACCTCCTCGCCACAACAACTCAATCTCTTTGTGTGACCACACATGACACACAAGTTCACATCATTGTTCCATAGTCCATTAGTCAAGATTAATAGTCAGTGATTCATGTACATGTGATGAAGTGGCATGGCTAAGCAATCTAATCCGATCTAACCATCCCATGTTGATTTTATTATTAACCAACTATAGTAACCCAATCTAAGGTGACAAGTGGATCATGGCATACAATCGACAAGGTAGGGTGTAATTCAAAGGGTAAGATATCTAAATCCCAACTTAGATTGAAATCATTTATACACATGAAATAATATGCAATATTGTAAAACAAAATAGCAACTTTATAAACATGGGTGCAACATGATCAAAGCACAACTTGCCTCGGTTAAGCTCCTGGTCCTGCTCTGGAAATTGATCTTGAAGTGTCAAATCCTCCTCTGAAGCGTCACACACTTCAATGTCTACGCGAATCGAAAAGGAAAAGTAAATAAACACCCAAAATAGAGAGAAAATGAACTCTAAAAATCAAACAAAATCAACCACTAGATAAATCTCAATTTTACAAATTTTTAGAAATTTGAATCACCTCAATCGGAGTTCGTATGAGGGAGAATGAGCTCTCGAAAGATTCAAATTCCTAAAAATCATAAAATTGGAAAAACAAATAATATCCGAATTATTTTTATAAACAAAATTTTATTTATTGCATCATGATGACATCATCATCGACCGGACAAATCACACGCTGACACCTAGCTCGGCATTATGCCGTGGACTCGGTGCACCGCACGACGGGTTCACCATGCACCACGGCACTGTGACGTGCACTAGCTGACGCCACAGGCCACGCGTTAGCACCCGACTGGCTGACCCGAGATGCGATCTGGTTCACTCACCTGGATCCAACGGCCACCGATTACTCATCTATGCGGCAAAACCCAAGACGTCCATCTCCAATCGGACAGTGCTCTTTTACTAGAGCGGTTTACTGCTGACCTAGCCAACGTGGCTCGATCGAGACCGCACATCTACAATCAGACGCCCCCAATCTCCCGACGCTTAATCTACTCACCGAGCCGACGTGGATTGATCTGAGCCGTTCACTGGAGATCTAACGGTTGACGTTCTTGATTCGACGATGGAGGCATGGCGGCGCAACTTCACTAGTCTTGGGGACGACGACCCTATAGGCGACACTCCAGTGAGATCTCGGCGATGTGTATCAGTGGGCTAGGTTGAGCGCAACGTGGGGGCTTCGGATATGGTACCGGCACAGTGAATGGTGGCATGGTGACGATGATACTCGGTGAAAACAGAGGAGGTGTAAGCTTGGACTCTGGCGAGGTCGCACGAGCTCCTGGGTGCACTTCGGGCGACGGCGCTATAGCGAAAAGACGCGGCTGGCTCTGGTGAACCTCGGGTGCCCCGCCCCCTATTTATAGCCTTAGCAAATGCACACATATCGGAACCCTAACGGCTGCTGCGGCGGCGGTGGCGGCGTGTCGGGCCTGAACTCCGATGGCGACTCGGAGAAGAACTCCGCTCAGCCGTCCGATCGACGATCAATGGATGCGATGGACTCCTGGCGCGGCACGATCCCACCCGATCGTCACATCCAACGGTCGAGATGCTCTAGAGTTCTGATTTACCACAGCAAACGATGCCCATCCGATGCTGATCCAATGGCGCCAACGATTTAGGGTTTGGCGGTTGCGCGACTTGCTGTGATCCGATCGATTGAGATCCGACGGTCGAGATGCAAGCTTCTAGAAACCAGGTCGAATGGGATGCGTTGCACATGGGCTGACGTGCACAGTGCTGGGCTTAGGCCCAGTACTGTTCATATTGTATTTTGCGGGGTTTTTGATTTAAAATAATTAGAGAAATTAATTTGATTTATTTGAGCAACTAAAAGCACCAGGAAAATTCCAAGAAAATCTCAAAAATACTTTAAGACATTCTGGACTCAAATAAAATATTTTTGGCAAAAAGTTATTTTAAATTTATCTAAATATAATTAGTTTTTTAGCAAAAGGATAATATACTTATTTTAAAATAATCCAAATAAATCTCAAAAAAATCCAATAAATCCAAAAATTTCACAAATCACACAAATAGCAATAAAACACTATTAACTAATTTAAAAGAGCAAAATTTGGGATGTTACAAACCTCCCCCCTTAACAGAATCTCGACCCTGAGATTCAAGGCTATCTAGAGAACAGGTTTGGAAATTCTACCTTGAGGTCCTCTTCGCACTCCTAGGTTGCCTCGCTCTCTGAGTGGTTGGTCCATTGGACTCTGCAAAAGCGAACAGACTTGTTTCTGGTCCTACGCTCCATTACGTCTAGAATCTTGATCGGCTGCTCTTTGTAGGTCAAGTCTTCTTGCAACTCGATTGCTTCTAATGACGTCTGCTCTACTGGCACTCTGAGACATTTCTTAAGCTGCGACACATGAAACACATCATGCACCCCTGCCAATGACTGTGGTAACTCCAACCGATACACAACCTCTCTTCGATGGCTCAGGATTTTGAACGGTCCAACAAACCTGGGTGCAAACTTCCCTTTGGCATGAAATCTTTTTACACCTTTGAGGGGAGTGACTCTGAGATACACGAAGTCATTGGGTTCAAAACTCAAATCACGGCGATGGTTGTCAACGTAGCTCTTCTGCCTTGACTGCGCTGCTTTCAGCCTTTCCCTGATCATGGCAACTTGTTCTTCGGCCTCCTTGAGAATCTCGGGCCCAAACACCGAACGCTCTCCCATTTCATTCCAATTCAATGGGGTACGATAGGCACGACCATATAAGGCCTCAAATGGTGACATCTGCAAATTAGCCTGGTAATTATTGTTATAACTGAACTCTGCATATGGTAAGCATTTATCCCATGATGTAGCATAAGATAACGCACAAGCTCTCAACATATCTTCTAGAATTTGATTAACTCTTTCTGTATGGCCATCTGTCTGCGGATGATAAGCGATGCTAAAATTCAAGCGAGTCCCATTACTTCATGTAGTTTGTTCCAAAATCTTGAAGTAAACTGGGTACCTTGATCTGACACAATTTTCTTGGGCATACCATGCAAACACACAATCCTCGATATGTACAGCTCTGCTAATCGGTCTCCTGAATAGGTTGTCTTTACTGGGATGAAGTGAGCAACTTTGGTCAATCGATCAATGATGACCCATATTGAATCATAGCCTCTCTGAGTTTTGGGTAAAGCAGTGATGAAATCCATTCCAATTTCCTCCCATTTCCATTCTGGTATCTTCAGTGGCTGCAACAGTCCTGTGGGCTTTTGGTGCATCGCCTTTACCCTCTGGCATACATCACATAAGGCCACATGCTCTACTACCTCATGCTTCATATTTGGCCACCAAAATCTTCCCTTAAGGTCTTGATACATCTTGGCACTTCCCGGATGAATTGAGTATTTAGAATCATGAGCTTCCTCAAGAATCAGCTGCTTAAGCTCCTTCTGGTTTGGCACACATATTCGACCTTTGAACCATAGGGTGCCTTGCTCATCCACCGTGAAATCCTCTGCTAACCCTTCTTCTTTCTTGGACTTGATCTTACTGATTTTCACATCTTTAATCTGCCCATCCCTGATTTGATCCTCAAGGGTTGGCTTTACCTCCAAAGCAGCTATAAATCCTTGCGGTACAACTTTTAATCTCAACCTGTGAAATTCTTCACACAACTTCGGTTGATCGCTTGCTACCATCGTATTTACACTGTGGCTTTTACGACTCAAGGCGTTGGCTACCACATTAGCTTTTCCCAGATGGTAATGAATTCCAACATTATAATCCTTGATCAATTCCAACCATCATCTCTGCCTCATATTGAGATCTGACTGGGTGAATATGTATTTCAGACCCTTATGGTCCATATATATCTCACATCTATTTCCAATGAGATAATGATGCCATATCTTTAAAGCATGCACTATGGTTGTTAATTCCAGGTCATGCGTTGGATAATTCCCTTCATGCAGCCTCAACTGCCTTGATGCGTTGGCCACTACCTTGCCATTTTGCATTAGCACACACTGAGACCCTGCCTTGAGGCATCGCAATAAATGTCAAAGCTGCACTGCACATCTGGCAATACTGACACAGGTGTAGATGTTAACCACTTCTTTAGTTCCTGAAAACTCTTCTCGCACTCTGGCGTCCATGTAAACTTTTTCTCTTTCTTCAACAATTGCGTGAGTGGTTTCACAATCGTCGAAAATCCTTCTATGAATCGACGGTAATATCTCGCCATTCCCAGAAAACTACGGACCTGGGTAACTGTCTTTGGTTGCTCCCAATGCAACACAGCTTCCACTTTACTTGGATCCACAGTGACTCCTTTAGCGGTCATTACATGGCCAAGGAATTCCACCTTCTCTTTCCAAAAATCACATTTACTGAATTTGGCATACAACTGCTGCTCTCCTATTTTCTCCAAAACCAATCTTAAGTGCTCTGCGTGCTCTTCTTCTATCTTGGAGTACACAAGGATGTCATCTATAAAGACAATCACAAATTTATCCAAATATTCCATGAATACCTTATTCATCATGTTCATGAAGTATGCAGGGGCGTTTGTCAATCCAAAAGACATGAATGTAAACTCATAATGTCCATAACGGGTAGAGAATGCTGTCTTCAGAATATCTTCTGCTCGAATCCTCAGCTGATAATACCCTAATCGGAGATCCATTTTGGAGAAAACTCCTGCTCCTCTCAACTGATCAAACAAATCATCAATCCTGGGCAAGGGGTACTTATTCTTGACCGTCACTTCATTAAGTGCATGATAATCAATGCACATCCTTAAACTTCCATCCTTCTTCCTAACGAACAACACTAGCGCTCCCCACAGGGAAGAACTTCGTCGAATAAAACCTTTCTCAAGCAATTCTTCAATTTGCTTCTTCATCTCAACTAGCTCATCGATTGGCATTCGATATGGCCTCTTTGCTATTGGTGTTGTTCCAGGTACTAACTCAATGACAAACTCGATGTCCCGATCTGGCGGCATGCCTGGCAAATCTTTAGGAAATACTTTTAGAAAATCTCTAACCACTGGCACATCTTCTAGATTAGCAACCTTTACGCTATTGACCATTAACTGATCATCACGAACTGTGGTTGCACGCACTTCCACTGTCTTACCACTAGGGCTTTCTAGGGATACCATCCTTTGGCCACAATCCAAAATAACCTTATGCTTGGACAGCCAATCCATTCCTAAGATGACATCCAAAGTTTGGGTATCTAATAGGATAAGATTTGCTAGGAACTCTATCCCATTCATAAGCAACTTAACTCCCAAACACCCAAGACTAGACCGAAGTTCAGATCCTAGGGCTTGGACTAAAAGCACACATTTAAGATTCTTAACAACAAATCCATTCTTCATTGCAAAACTCTGAGAAACAAACGAATGCGAAGCTCCAGAATCAAATAAAACTGTAGCTAGTATTGAGTTAACCAAGAACTTACCCAGTATGACGTCTGATGCCTCCTAGGCTTCATCTGCATTGATGTGGTTGATTCTTCCACATAATGCCGTCTGAGGTGATGCTCTTGCCTGCACTGGCACTCGGTTTCCTCCTGTCACTAGAGCCTTGGCTGGAGTAGTGCCCAAGTTGAAGCGGATCGGGGTAATTCCTCCCCTCTTCGGACACTTATTAGCGAAGTGCCCTGGCTTGTTGCAAGAGTAGCATTTTCTGGCAACGGACTGTTGACTTCCTGCTAGTGTATTGCCTCTTGGCGCTAGTGTTTGGAAATTCTGGTTAGCAGGGCGAGGTGTTGGAGTTGACGTCTTGCTGGTTAACTGGGGTTGAATTCTAGCAAACTGTTGGTGTGACATCCTTAATCTGAACTGATTCAGTCGCCCTGCTTGACTAGACATTCTGCGCTTGCGGTCCTCACCCAATTCCTTACGCTTGTCCTAAAAAATCAAAACCTTATTGACCAACTCCTGAAAGTCAGGGAAGTTGTGGGTGTTCAGTCCCACCTGCAGTCCAGAGTTTAAGCCTTTCAAGAAACGGAACTGCTTGGCCTTATCTGTAGCCACATCCTCTGGTGCATAGCGTGCCAACTGAGTGAACTTGTTCAGGTACTATGTCACTGATTGGCTTCCTTGCTTCAAAGCCCTGAACTCTTCCTTCTTCAGGTCCATCATTCCTTCTGGCACATGGTACTGGCGAAAAGTAGTTGAGAACTCTTCCCAAGTGATCTCTGTGGGGCTTCATGTGTGGCGTAGTAGTTCTCCCACCACTCTGCGGCAATTCCTTCTAACTGGTGTGAAGCATACAACACCTTCTTGTTACCCTCACACTGCGTGATGTGCAGCTTCCTTTCAATGGTTCTCAACCAGTCATCGGCTTTCACGGGATTGACATTGCCTGAAAATGTTGGTGGGCGGGTCCTCATGAAGTCTGATAGCTTGGAGTAAGAACGCAGCCCATTGTTGCCATGTTGAATGCTGTTGTTGCCTGCAGCTTGACTTGCCATACTATGCATTTGTTACATCATTGTCTGCATGAGCTGAGTCTGTGCTGCCAGAAAAGCTCCCAAGTTCTGCATGTCCACTTGCGGTGCTGGCTGTGGTGGCGCTCTGTCATTGAAGTTGTCGCTCGGGCGAAGGCCACTTCCTGAAGCTCCATTGTTTCTACAAGTGTTCACCATCTGCTGATTGCTTCTTAGGTTAGGAAAGGTAGAAGTAGCATAGATAAGATGCAAGAATTCCTAAGGCAGGGGAATAGATTAAACCCAAACTTAAACAACTTTATTAATTAACTTGGTATAGTTGCTTACAAGAGCCTAAGGACCATGCAATACATAATGCACACTTAGCAAACATTAAGAACCAAACTAAGCACACAACCTTAATGTCTATTACAAATGGTAAGACTATCTTATTGACGTGACTCGACACTTGAATCTCAACTTAACCCTAAGACTCTCACTCCTCCAACCACCCCGGCTAAGGCTGACCCGACGCATACACCGATGGGTGGGTGGCGCCAAGAATAAGGGTCTTGATGCCTGCACCGGATGCACCTCTGCTCTTACGCTTGAACTCGACCTCCTCTGGGTCTTCTTCTTCCTCTTCCTCGTCTGGTGGTGCTAGTGCAACATGGCCTCCCTCCTGTAGTGCCTCCTCAAGCTCCATAATCCTCTCAGTGAAAGCCACTCGAGTATCGTGTAGCTCCTCCTCGTGACTCTAAGGGCCTCATACACCATCCTCAACTCTGCAGTAGTGTCTCTAGCGTGTGCCTCATAAGCTACTGCCAGCTGTGCCAAGTGCACAACAGTGGCATCCTCTTCCTCTGTGATCCTCTGGTGCCACGAAGCTCGTCCTGAGGAATGAAATCTGAACATAGTGCCGTCAAGCTCACGGGAGTAGTCGTGACAGATCCTCCTTAAGGTGAGTCGAGACGCCTCCTAAATACCAATCTCAAAGGTGGCCCTCCTCACTGTGATGTTGATGGGCTGACTTGCTTTCTCGTTGTCTCTGGCGTAGATCAAGAGCCTACAAACCACTCTTGTTACTCCATTAATGATCTAGTTTCTACCTCGGTACATGGGCCTAGTGAAGCCTCCCAACACCTGAAGAACTCCCCACAGCTCTGCTGCGTAGCCACCCTCACGCTCTCCGTACGTCTGCTGCCTCCTCATCTATTCAAAAGAGAAATAGATAAGTCCTCAACTCTCAAACGGCCATGAGAAAATAAAAATTTCAGCAAAGGCAAGAAGCGGAGAATAAGAAGAGTCAAGAGTGTTATCTTAATCCAATTTAGGTTTTTCTTTTAGAAAATGATTTTGGACACTCCTAGGACACCACCATGCTAAGTAGGGCCAAGTCCTACAGTCAGTATGCTCTGATACCACCTTTGTAAGGACCTGAATTCACCAATTCGAATCCACTGTGTTTTACCGCACTAGTCCCAGGATCAACGCTAGTGCACACAGCTTAACATCGGTAAGCATCACATCATACACAACGATAAGAATAGTAAGACTGCATTTATTAATATAACTAGTGTATGATCTTATGATCACTTACATTATTCAGCCACATAGGGCTAGACTGAAAGTAAACTAAGACAAATGCAACAGAAAATAGCAAAAGGCGTAGATGACTCATCAGCACACCATAGGTGACTGACAAGGCTTGGCCTAGTGACTCATATCCACCGGGAAGTCCTCCTCCAACAAGGGCGATGATTCCTCCACTGTTGGTTTGTTGTTAATGGCAAGGGTGAGTACAAAAGCACTCAACAAGTTGTGCACAAAATGCATTTCAACCATAGCTATATGCAAGGCTTATTCCAAAGAATGGCTATGTGGTTTGTTTGCAGTAAAGCAGCATTTATAAACACATACATTACATAGATTGAAATGACAGTAAAACAAATAATAACAATAATTAGATTTAATGAATCTCAAGTAAACCAAGTTTCCATCCTAAGTCAAGTTTCATCATCCACATGGTAACCTGTTATCCCATTCAGTTGTCCAATTGATTAACTAACCCTTGACTGCAATTTTCAAGCATTGCTCAGTACCGCGAGCATGGCTATCCGAATAGATTGTACACTCTGCAGAGGTTATGCACTTTACCCACACGATACAACCATGCACCACACAGGTGAATGATCATAACAAAGCCTTTACAATGCCCTGCCTTAACCCAGTACTACCCGCTGAGGTTTCAACACCGATGAGCTAAACCACCACAACAGGGCCCCCCTCTTGCACCATGTGAGTTCATCCGTACACCCGGACTCAACCACCAAAGCAGTAGTAAAGCTAAGACATTGCAAATCAGTCAGCTAGGCTGCCCCATAACAGACATGTGGTTGCATGATTGACTCAGGTCAAAGGCTCACAAGGTTAAGTCCTTAGGGTTGATCAAAGCAAGACTTGCACATACCCTCAGCCCATCGGGCCCACCCTGGCACACTTGCCCTTGCCATTTGCTTCAATCTAGATGATTAACAACCCAGTTGATTACCAAGCACCACGTGTTATCCACAAATCAACATCGTTGCGTGACCTCCTCGCCACAACAACTCAATCTCTTTGTGTGACCACACATGACACACAAGTTCACATCATTGTTCCATAGTCCATTAGTCAAGATTAATAGTCAGTGATTCATGTACATGTGATGAAGTGGCATGGCTAAGCAATCTAATCCGATCTAACCATCCCATGTTGATTTTATTATTAACCAACTATAGTAAGCAAATCTAAAGTGACAAGTGGATCATGGTATACAATCTACAAGGTAGGGTGTAATTCAAAGGGTAAGATATCTAAATCCCAACTTAGATTGAAATCATTTATACACATGAAATAATATGCAATATCGTAAAACAAAATAGAAACTTTATTAACATGGGTGCAACATGATCAAAGCACAACTTGCCTCGGTTAAGCTCCTAGTCCTACTCTGGAAATTGATCTTGAAGTGTCAAATCCTCCTCCGAAGCGTCACACACTTCAACGTCTACGCGAATCGAAAAGGAAAAGCAAATAAACACCCAAAATAGAAAGAAAATGAACTCTAAAAATCAAACAAAAGCAACCATTGGATAGATCTTAATTTTACAAATTTTTAGAAATTTGAATCACCTCAATCGGAGTTCGTATGAGGGAGAACGAGCTCTAGAAAGATTCAAATTCCTAAAAATCAGAAAATTAGAAAAACAAATACTATCCGAATTATTTTTATAAACAAAATTCACTTTATTCCGTCATGCTGACATCATCATCGGACTGGACAAATCACGTGCTTGGCTTGGCACTATGCCGTGGACTCGGTGCACCACGGCATGTGGTCGCACACCCTCGACGCCAAGATCCGACGCCCACGAACCACGCAGCGTCAACACCGTGAGTCGACCGAGATGCAATCTGGTTCACTCGCCCGAATCCAACAGCCACCGATTACTCATCTACGCGGCAAAACCCGAGATGTCCATCTCCAATCGGACGGTGCTCCTTTACCCGAGCGGTTTACTGCTGACCTAGCCGATGTGGCTTGATCGAGACCGCACATCTACAATCAGACGCCCCCGATCTCCCGACACTTAATCTACTCACCGAGCGGACGTGGATTGATCTGAGCCGTTCACTGGAGATCTGACGGTTGACGTTCTTCGGTCCCGGTGATGGAGGCACGGCGGCGCAGCTTCACCGGTCTTGGGGATGACGACCCTGCAGGCGACACTCTGGTGAGATCTCGGCAACGTGTATCGGTGGTCTAGGTTGAACGCAACACGGGGGCTTCAGATCTAGTACCGACATGGCGAACGACGGCTTGGTGATGGTGAAACTCGGTGAAAACAGAGGCGGCACAAGCTTGGACTTCGGCGAGGTCGCACGTGCTCCTAGGTGCACTTCGGGCGACGACGCTACTGCGAAAAGATGTGGCTGGCTCTAGCGGACCTCGGGTGCCCCGCCCCCCTATTTATAGCCTCAGCAAATGCGCACAAATCGAAACCCTAACGGCTGTGGCGGCGGCGTGTCGAGCCTGGACTCCGACGGCGACTCGGAGAAGAACTCCGCTCAGCCGTCCGATCGACGATCAACGGATGTGATGGACTCCTGGCGCGGCACAATCCCACCTGATCGTCACATCCAACGGTCGAGATGCTCTAGGGTTCTGATTTACCATGGCAAACGATGCCCGTCCGATGCTGATCCAACGGCACCAACGATTTACGGTTTGGCGGCTACGCGGCTTGCTATGATCCGATCGATTGAGATCCGACGATTGAGACGCAAGCTTCTAGAAACCAGGCCAAATGTGCTACGTTGCACATGGGCTAACGTGCATAGTGCTAGGCTTAGGTCCAGTACTGTTCATAACAAATTTTGCAGGGTTTTTGATTTAAAATAATTAGAGAAATTAATTTGATTTATTTGAGCAACAAAAAGCACTAGGAAAATTCCAAGAAAAATCTCAAAAATACTTTGAGACATTCTAGACTCAAATAAAATATTTTTGGCAAAACTTTATTTTAAATTTATCTACATATAATTAGTTTTTTTAGCAAAAGGTTAATATACTTATTTTAAAATAATCCAAATAAATCTCAGAAAAATCGAATAAATCCAGAAAATTCACAAATCACACAAATAGCAATAAAACACTATTAACTAATTTAAAAGAGCAAAATTTGGGATGTTACAAAGAATGACTTTGGCAGTTCAGGAAAGAACGACTACACCAACAAGAACCGCAACAAGAAGCTTCCAGTCCATGAACCGGCGCAAGAGAAGAAGTAACGCAACTTCTCGAAGAACAAAAAGCTCTTCTACCATGTTCTTGCCACTCTTGACGACATCAGCCTCTCCGACATGGAGACGTGGAGCAATGAAGGTGATGACGAACCGCAAGAGAAGAAAGGCAGCGACGAGTTCTCCAGCATGTGCTTCATGGTGGATGCTAATGACATCAGTGACTCCGAGTTCTACAGCGACTTGGATGAGGTATCCTCCTATGACCAGCTCAATGAAGTTTTCTGCAAATTAGAGAAATTCCATGCTAGAGCTAGAGCTAGGTGTACGGAGCTTGAGAAGAAAGTAGGTAACTTGACTTGGGAATTAGCTTCCCTTAGATCCTCCCCTTCCGAGTCATTGATGACTGTTCTTTGTGTGATGCATTGCTTGTGGAGTTAATGAACCTAAGGACTATGCATGATAGTGTGTTGACTGAACTAGATAGTCTTAGGTTGAAGGATGCTAGCAATGAATCTTCTAATGCTATGTCTTTAGATGCTATTTTTCTTCTTGCTCACTCTACTCCTTCATGTGATAATTGCTCTAAATTGCTTGTTGAAATTGATGCCATGAGCACTCACCTTATGAAGTTTTTGCTAGAAATGATAAACTTGAAATGCATGCTTTTAAGGACTCAGTCGGCTCATGTGAGGGCTGTAAGCAACTAAAACTTGACAATGAATCTTTAAATGTCAAGTGTGTTCAACTTGCTAAGGACTTACTAGATAAGTCACAAAAAAGTTCTTTGCAATGTTCTGTGATTAAGGAGGACTTGGATAAAATCCAAGTCGAACTTAGGAAGAAGTTAGAAAACTAAGCCCATAGGATTAGAAATGCTCCTTGCGTTTCTTGTGAGGCCCTCAAGATTGAGGCAGCCATGCTGAGGGAGAAAAATGCACGTGCTGGTGTTCCTTCTCTTCCTGAATCTTCCTCTCCTCTTCCCTGCTCTTCATGTGCCTCTCTCTTCCGGGAGTGTGAGTATCTCATGAGCACTTTTGAGAAGTTTGTAGGAGGCAAGAAGAAACTTAATCTCATTCTAGACCAATCCAAGATTAGTCGATTTAATCAGGGTCTAGGATTTGACTACTTGAAACATGCTAGGACTCATCCTCCTACCATTGTGCATGGCTCCAAGAGTGGTGAGATTGTAGTTGCTCCAATAGTGAGCACCACTGTGTCTAGGTCTGCTGGGGTTGTCCATGGGACGTCTGACCAGAAGGTTGCTAATCCTATTACTTCTGTCTCTAGTAAGGCGAAGTATTCATGCACCTTCTGTAAGAAGGATGGTCACATAGTAGATTTCTGCTTCAGACTCGCTAAGATCACGAGGCGTGGGTATGTTGCTACTCTTAGGGGTATTCAGGGTCATCCCTAGACTCTGGGTGCTCCTAAGGCATACACTGCTATTAGATAGACAAGTTAGAGTCAACCCTGTCTCATCTCCCAAACCTTCTACTAGGGTTGCTACTTTTGATCTTGTGAGAGTTGAGCGTAAGAGAGACACTAGAGTCCAGTCTTCTTCCTTTGTGGCTGGTACTTTGAGGTGTCATGTGGTTTAGTATTGGGTTCCCAGGTCTTCACTTTATCCTAGTACTAAGTCCTTTCTCTCTTTTAGCTTGATTAGTTCTATTGGATGGGGAAGGGAGATGTTTGGATTGTTGGCTCTGGTTGTTCTCGCCATATGACCGGAATCTCCCGTTGGTTCTCTTCCCTAGTCCGAGCCCCCGGTGATGAGTTGATCACTTTTGGGGATGTTTCTTCAGGTAGAGTCATTGCTAAAGGTACCATCTCCATTAATGAAAATTTTATCTTAAGGACGTTACCTTAGTGAGTAAGCTGCAATATAATTTACTCTCTGTTTCTCAGCTTATCAATGACTCTTTCAAGGTAAGCTTCAAGAGTAATGCTTGTAGAATCCTTGATTCATCAGGAGGGTTAGTTTGCGAGATTTCTAGATTTGGGAGAGTCTTCTGTGCTGATTTTTCTACTTCTTCTGGAGACTCTCTTCGTTGTTTGATTGCTTCTAAGTCCCATGATCTCTCCTTCTAGCATAGGAGACTTGGTCACATTGGTTTTGATCATTTGACCAGAGTTAGCAGCCACAATCTCATTTTATGGTTTAACCAAACTTAAGATGGTCAAAGACTTAGTTTGCTCTCCTTGCCGACATGGCAAGATGGTTACTGCTTCTCATCCCCAAGTCATTGTAGTGATGACTGATGCACCAGGATAGCTTTTACACATAGACACTGTTGGTCTAGCTAGAGTGCTGTCAGCGGGAGGGAAGTGGTATGTTTTTGTCATTGTTGATGACTTTTCGAGGTATTCTTGGGTATTTTTCATGGCCTCGAAGGATGAGACCTTTTCTCACTTCAGGGGTTTCGTCAGTAGGTTGTCTATTAAGCTCCCTGGTGCCTTATGAGCTATACGCAGTGATAATGGCATGGAGTCCAAGAACTTCTACTTTGAGAGTTTTTTGTGTGGAGTTTGGGTTAGAGCATGGGTTCTCCTCTCCATATGCCCCTCAGCAAAATAGTGTAGTGGAAAGTAAGAACATGACCTTGGTTGAGATGGCCAGGATGATGCTAGATGAGTACAATACTTCGAGAAAGTTTTGGGCTAATGTCATTGGGACCAAATGGGTGCTCAAAAATAAGTAGAGTGAGGATAGGATTGTCATTCGCAACAAGGCTAGGCTAGTTGCACAGGGCCTCACTCAGGTTGAGGGTCTTGATTTTGAGGAAACCTTTGCCCTTGTAGCTAAACTAGAGTCGATTAGAATTCTGCTTGCATTCTCTGCATCCCAGGGCTTCAAACTCTATCAAGTAGATGTCAAGAGTGCATTCCTCAATGGCTTCATTGAGAAAGAGGTGTATGTCAAACAACCTCTAGGATTTGAGAACCCCAAATACCCAAACCATGTCTACAAGTTTTTCAAAGCCTTGTATGGACTTAAGCAGGCCCCTAGAGCTTGGTATTAGAGGCTGAAGTCCTATCTTTTTAGTCATGGTTTCAAAATAGTTAAAGTAGATAAAACTCTATTCATTAGACACCAGGATTCTTATTTCCTTCTCGTCTAGATTTATGTGGATGATATTATCTTTGGTGGCTCATCTCAGTCTCTTATGTCTCATTTTTTGAGATGATGAACATAGAATTTGAGATGAGTATGATGGGTGAGTCGAGCTACTTCCTCAGCTTCCAAATCAAGTAAACTTGGGAGAGTACTTTCCTGCACCAAGGCAAGTACACTTGGGACATCCTGAGGTGGTTTGATATGTCTGATGGGAAGCCTGTGATGACTCCTATGACCACCATTGTTGTCCTCGAGCTTGATGAGGATGGAGAGCGTGTTGATCAAAAGGAGTTTCGGAGCATGATTGGCTCCTTCTTGTACCTCACCACGTCGCGGTCGGATATACACTTTGCCGTGTGTATGTGTGCTCGCTTTCAGGCTTCTCCTCATGTCTCTCATTACTAGGCAGTGAAACACATCTTCAGATACCTTCGAACTACCATTGATTATGGTATTTGGTCCTCTTCTGTCTCTTGTCTATCCCTTAGAGCATTTTTCGATGCTGACTTTGCTGGCTGTAGGATAGATAGGAAAAGCACTTATGGCACTTGCCAATTCATTGGCTCTTCTCTTGTTTCTTGGTCATCTAGGAAGCAGTCCGGAATTGCACAGTCTACCGCTGAGGCCGAGTATATTGCTACAGCCAGTTGTTGTAACTAGGTGCTCTGGATGAGATCGACCTTGTGAGACTTTGGGTTAGAGATAGAGAGTGTTTCACTTTTCTATGATAACATTTTTGCTATCTACATTGCTAAGAACCTAGTGCATCACTCCAGAACCAAGCACATTGATGTTAGATATCACTTTCTTAGAGACCATATGGAGAAAGGAGACATAGTGCTTCAGTTTGTGGAGAATGACCACCAGTTGGCTCATATCTTTACCAAGCTTTTGGATAGCTCTAGGTTTGTTGCCTTGAGGAGTGAGCTTGGAGTTGCGTGCCCTTATGGCCTATTGTGAGGGGGAGCTGGTTTGTATAATATGTATTATATATCTTTTTCCAGTTTTTCCTTTCTTTTATTTTGCTCTGGATGATTATTATGTTTATTCTCTAGAGTTATGAGTTCACTTCGCTTAGACTTCTGGCATGCTTTGCATGGACCTCTCAACTTGTGCTTGAGGTTGCTATCATGCTTAATTAGTTGTTCTCTCTTCTCTCTAGGTTGAGTACCCTCACAGTCTTATGAGTCTAGCAGGTGTTGGGCCTCTTGGGTAGACAGGGTTTGTGTGCACTCATTAGTTTGGGATCTAAAGGCAACTTTCCTATGTCAGTCATTGGGGAAGATGAGAGCAAGTCTGAGCCATAGTGTTTTCTACCATATTTTCTATGCTCTATAGCCACCCAGTTCACAGTTTCTTGACTTCTTCCATCCATTCTGTGTTTCTGGCTTTAATTGAGTTCTTTTCAATCATTCTTGAGCTTAATCTTGCTAATAACTCAACTTGAACCAGTTTTGTGCTTAAAATTGAATCACATGTTGAGGGGGAGTTTAAGAATATGTTTTATGCATTTTCTATTTTTGAGCTTTGTTTATTATGTAAATGGTCTATTTGTTCATGATATACACCATGCTACATCATTAAAAATGCTCTAGCTTAGATATGTCCAAGTTCATTTCTTTTGCTAAGCTTACTAAAACTTAAAAAATGAGCTTTAAACAAACTGAATGAACCATGTTGCTTGTACTTGCTGAGTTTCTTCTCTAGCTGCATTTGCCATGATTTGTGAAATTTTAGAGTTCTCTAGAGTCCCTATAGCAACTTGGGTGAAACTAGATTGATCTATACTTGAGTCCTTCATCTGCTTATCAATCAAAGTGGTAAAATGACAATTAAGCAAAATTGACTCTTTTTATGTGCATTAGACTCGACACCTCACATTCACAAGATAGCTTCCCATTGCACTTGGGATGAACTTGGAATGTGTTGTGTATGACCAAGATCGTTCTCTTAAGAGTCCTTCTTGAGATGATCGAATATGGCTTGAGTCAATTGCTTGAAAACTGCTAACAAAAAAATCAAACATATGTGTGTAAAGAATGCAAATAATGTTACACATTTGCACCCTACTATGTCTTTCCAAATATTAAAGAAAAATTTGCTTCACACGGAAAATAAGCTCGAAGGACCTTGTATGTACTCCTAGATTCTCCAAAGTGTTGAGTAGGTTGAACTCTAGGTTTTCCATTTGATCCTTTGAATGGCTTTGCTTCTAGATTTGAAACTAATGCTAAGTGTTGCTCTTATTAAAAAGTGCTAAACATGATTTTTTAAAAATAAAACTAAGCTAGCAAGCAAATCTTCTTATTTGCACTTGGACATGTCATAGTCTAGTTTAATTTGAAATTGTCTAGTTTGGTGTCATTTCTTGTCTTTGTAGTCATTCGGATAATTTTCAAAGCTCCTCTAGGTTGCATGCATACATTAAGAGGGAGAATATGTTGTCTTGATGCCTATATTGCCAAAAGGGTGAGAAATCGTAGAAAAGGCATCTTGGTTTTTATGATCTTGGTAAAACTCTTGCTATCTTTTATGGATCATAAGCATGTTTGTGTTATTAGATTTTAGAGTTTTTGTTGAAAATTTGCTCTTTTTTGAGTTTAGCTCTAAAATTTTCTCTCGCTAGCTTGGTCATGTCTCACTTCTTTCGTTTTCTAATCAAGTCTGGCATTGCACCCAAATTGCTTTCTTCTTTCTCTCTTCAAACTCAAAACTTGTATGCCTTTTCATGTGTTTGTCAATATACTCATCATGGGGAGCTTGAAAGACCATGTAGAGGTCTATACCTGTGTGTGATGAGTATTTTACTAAAATTTGAGTTTGGTTTGTTTTGGAATTGAGTTTGATTTGAATTGGATTTTTAATTTGAAGCAATTTGAGGTTTGTCTGTCTTTTCCAGTACTACCAGCCTGGGGGTGGTAGCACCGGACCTTCTGAATGTGATTGTTTTGATTAATGATTTTGTGATGATTATTGCATATCCTTTTGGACATTGCTATGTGATGGGTTTTCTATGTCTTTGATGGTTGCAAGATGACCAACTCACCTCGCCTAGTCCCAATCATCCTTCGCCTTACCATGACTTAGCACCGTCATCCTGTAACCATCAAAAACAAGAAAACACATCACATAGCATTGTCTAACATGATATGCAATAAATCTCATACAAATTCAAAATTCAAATCTCAGAAAATTGCTCAATAAGTTGGCACTACCACTCCTAGGGTTGGTAGTACTTCTCAACCAGCACTAGGCTGGTAGTGCTACCCCTAGTTGGTAGTATCGCCCTCCTAAGGCTAGTAGTAGCGCTCTGGCAGACATAACTCAAATTTCTTTAAATTGAAAATTCAATTCACATCAAACCCAAACTTGAGCATACCATGCTCAAATACTGTCAAATACTCATCACCAACTTGAGTAGACCTCCACATGGTCTTTCATGTTGCAAGGAATTTTTCTGTATGTTCTTGGAATTTTTGGAGTTCATTTGCTAATTCTTTTGTTTATTTGAATTTTTGATATTTTCTTTAATTCTAAAATCCTTTTCTTTTTCCTAAATTTCTTGTGGGCCAAATTCTTGGCCTTTACAATTTCCTTACTTCTGCTGTTGGCCCAACCACTTCCTTAGCCCACTTCTCCCCTTGGCCTGCCTCACCAACCTCTCGGCCCAGTTGCCTCCCTGGCCCACCTCTTCCCTTGGGCCAGCCTCGCTAGCTGCTTGACCCAACTACCTCCCCATCCTAACTGTGCATGCTGAGCCAGCCCAGCCAAAACCCTAACCGCCATCACAACAGTCTCATGTTGTTGCCTCTCTCGGAGTCCATGCCCGACTTGAGTCCCAAGGCTAATTAAAGACCCAATGTATCAACCAACTCAATGAAGTTTTTTGCAAACTAGAAAAATTTCATGCTAGAGCTAGAGTTAGGTGTACAGAGCTTGAGAAGAAAGTAGGCACCTTGACTCGGGACTTTAGCTTCTCTTAGATCTTCTCCCTCCCGAGTTTGAAGAAAGTTGCATGCGATGTTCTGCGGTTGAGGGGGACTTGCATAAAATCTAAGTCAAACTTAAGAAGAAGTTAGAAGACCAAACTCTTAGGATTAGAAATGCTCCTTGCATTTCTTATGAGGCCCTCAAGATTGAGGTAGCCGTGTTGAGGGAGAAAAATGCATGTGCTGGTAGTTTTTCTCCTTCTGGTTCTTCTTCCTCTTCTCATCCCTATTCTTCCTGTGCCTCTCTTTTCCGGGAGTATGAGTATCTCATGAGCACTCTTGAGAAGTTTGTAGGAGGCAAGAAGAAGCTCAATCTCATTCTAAACCAATCCAAGATTAGCCAATTTAATTAGGGTCTAGGATTTGACTACTTGGAGCATGCTCGGGCTTATCCTCCCACCATTGTGCGTGGCTCCAAGAGTAGTGAGATCGTGGTAGCTCCTAGGGTGAGTACTGCTATGTTTAGATCTGCTGGGGTTGTCAATGGGACTTCTGACCAGAAGGTTGCTACTCCTACTACTTTTGCCTCAAGCAAGACGAAGTACTCATGTACCTTCTGTTAGAAGGATGGTCACCAAGTAGATTTCTGCTTCAGGTATGCTAAGATCATTTAGCGTAAGTATATTTCTACTCTTAGGGGTATTCAGGGTTAGCCCCAGACTCTGGGTGCTCTAAAGGCATACAGTGCTACTAGATAGGTTAGAGAGTCGCTTGTTTTTGGGCAACATCCAGAACTTAGTTTTCATGCTGTTTATTCGAGTTTTAGTCCTAGAGCTACTCGCGGTTAGTCTACCCACCATTCTCTTGATATTCCTCTTTTTCCCATTGAGGTAGATATCAGCGACGTGAGGTGTCTTCTCGTAGGAGTCTTAGGCAGCCTCATTGGGATAGTCTGGCATTTGCATCATGGCGAGCCAACCCAGTTTTGGCTCCTAAATCTTCTACTAGGATTGCTACTAATCTTGTGAGAGTTGAGCACTAGAGAGGCACTCGAGTCCAGCCTTCTTCATTTGTGACTGATTCTCTAAGGCGTCGTGTGGTTCAGTATTGGGTTCCCAGGTCTTCACTTTATCCCAATACTGAGTCATATCTCTCTCTTTTGGCTTGATCAGGTTCGTCGGCTGGGGAAGGAATATGTTTGGATTGTTGACTCTGGTTGTTCTCGCCATATGACCGGTTACTCTCATTGGTTCTCTTCTCTAGTCCGAGTCCCTGGTGATGAATTGATTACTTTTGAGGATGCTTCATCAGGTAGAGTCATTACTAAAGGTACTGTCTGCATTAATGTGAATTTCATTATGAAAGACGTTGCCTTAGTAAGTAAGCTGCAATACAATTTGCTTTCTGTTTTTCAGCTTATCGATGACTCTTTCAAGGTAAGCATTAGGACTGATGCCTGTAGAATTCTCGATTCTTCAGGAGGGTTAGTTTGCGGGATTTCTAGATTTGAGAGAGTCTTTCGTGCTAATTTTTCTGCTTCTTTTGGAGACTCTCTTCGTTGTTTGATTGCTTCTGAGTCCTGTGATCTCTCGTTCTGACATAGGAGACTTGGTCATATTGGTTTTAATTATTTGACCAAAGTTAGTAGCCACGACCTCATTCGTGGTCTGCCCAAACTCAAGATAGTCAAAGACTTAGTTTGCTCTCCTTACTGATATGGCAAGATGGCTACTACTTCTCATCCCCTAGTCATCGTTGTGATGACTGATGCACTAGGACAACTTTCACATATGAACACTGTTGGTCCAGCTAGAGTGCAGGCAGCAAGAGAGAAGTGGTATATTCTTGTCATTGTTGATGATTTTGTGAGGTATTCTTGGGTATTTTTTATGGCCTTGAAGGATAAGACTTTTTCTCACTTTAGGGGTTTTGTCAGTAGGTTGTCTATTAAGCTCCCAAATACCTTATGAGCTATACAGTGATAATCACACGGAGTTCAAGAATTTCTACTTTGAGAGTTTCTGTGTAGAGTCTAGTTTAGAGCATCAGTTCTTCTCTCTACGCTAGTTGAGATAACCAAGATGATGCTAGATGAGTACAATACTCCTAGGAAGTTTTGGGCTGAGGCTATAACTATTGCTTGCCATGTTTCTAATTGCGCTTTCTTGAGAGCACATTTGTATCGCACTTCTTATGAGTTGAGGTATGGGCGAAAGCCCAGTGTTTCTCATTTTTGCGTATTTGGTTGCAAGTGTTTTATCTTGAAGTCTGGCAACCTAGATAAGTTTGAGTCTCATTCTTCTAATGGTATTTTTTTAGGTTACTCGACTTCTTCTCACAGCTATAGGGTCTAGAGTTGTGATGCGAACAGGATCATAGAGACCTATAACATGACCTTTGATGAGGCTAGCCCAGGAGATAGACCTAATATCTCAGACTCTTCTTATCCCTCTGAGACCATCTTCGTAGAGAATGAGGATGATAGTGTTCCACAAGATCCAGTTCCTTCTACACTTGAGGTGCCTCCTGTTTCCATTTCTGCACCTTAGGGACACCAACCCTCGCCTTCCGACTCTCCTTCGGCTAGTGGCTCTGTTCCTACCTCTTCTGTTCAAGAGGCAGATGCTACTTCTGTTGTTGGACTCCTCACCATATTCAGCATTCTTATCCACTTGATTAGATCATTGGTGATCTATTTGAGCGTGTGACGCGCTCAAAATTAGGTTTATCTTCTTTCTGCCTTTCACTCTGCCTTTGTTGCCTCTTTTGAGCCAAAGAATGTTACTAATGCATTATCTGACAAGTCTTGCATTAATGCTATGCATGAGGAATTTGAAAATTTTGGAAGAAACAAGTCTAGCAGCTTGTAGAGCTTCCATCTGGTCATAATGTCATTGGGACCAAGTGGGTTTTTAAAAACAAGCAGAGTGAGGATGGGGCTGTCATTCGTAACAAGGCTAGGCTAGTTGCACAGGGCTTCACATAGATTGAGGGTTTTGACTTTGAGAAGTCCTTTGCCCCTGTAGCTAGATTAGATGCTATTCAGATCCTGCTTGTATTTTTGGTATCCAAGGGCTTCAAACTTTATCAAAAGGATGTCAAAAGTGCATTCCTCAATGGCTATATTGAGAAAGAGGTTTATGTTAAGCAACCTCCAGGATTTGAGAACTTTACGTACCCAAGCCATATTTTCAAGCTTTCCAAAGCTTTCTATGGATTTAAGTAGGCCCCTAGAGCATGGTATAAGAGACTCAAGTCCTATCTTCTCAACCATGGTTTCAAAATGGGTATAGTAGGCAATACTCTGATCATTAGACACTAAGATTCTTATTTTCTCCTCGTCTAGATTTATGTGGACGATATTTGAAGGGATACGGGTAGGCTATGCTAGCGCACAATTAAACATTTTTCTACTTCGTAAACCAGGAAGCCACGCAAGTATATGATCATGGATCGTTACCATTAGACGCGCAATGCAGTATAAGGAAGTTGATGTAGCCCGAATCAATAAAGTTCGCGTCCAGTTGCAGTGGTCGATCTTCCTCGTTCGGTGGTCGATCGTCCCAATCAGTGTCACAGTAGCAGCAACACCTCTATCGGTATCCACATGTTCGGGGAAAAGAACGCCGTGCGCCGATGTGCTAGCACCAACGCGCATGGGAAGGCTCAAGTGGTAACGGCTAGGGTTTTGATGGTTGCGCCCTCTGATATCTATATACTGCAACCGTGAACCCTCTTTAAATAGCTGTCCCAACCCCTGCAGCGACACCCTACATTAGGTCCCAATTGAAGGTTAAAGCCCACTTAGCCCATTAGTAACGGATCCAATCTATACTATATTCCAACCCCTTAAATGTGTGACCCTATAGGTTCACATGCACTCGGACATAGTTAGAGCACCCCTATCGATCATTGAATACTCCTATTCAATCATCGGGTACACCCACTTACTCAACCATCGAGCATTCGACCAATAGTCGATAGTGGCCTCTAGCAGGACTTACCAACTCCCGAGTACATATAAAGATCAGACGAACCTCAACAATGTCCTATATGCATTTCCTTTTACCTCACGATATCGGTCAAACCCAAGGCGAGTTGTTGTCATCCTTGTTTGGATGGCTCGACCACTCTTTCTTGATGACATGACTTGGGTTCCCTGAATACATCGAGTAACTATTTACTCGAGTAGCATGGACATGCATTTTCTGGAATCCGATCACTCGAGAGGCCTAGAGATATCTCTCCCGTTGTATGGAGGGGCAAATCCTATCTTGATTGACCACACCTCACAACATGTTTTATGACAAACCTGAAAGCCATCTTTATAACTACCCAGTTACGGAGTAGCGTTTGATAACCCTAAAGCAAGCCATTACGCATCTTGAGTACATGTGACAATCTCAAGTCGAAGTATATAGCACACACACTGTATATGAGACCAACTAATGACATGAAAGAATACAACGTTCTCGCAATGTCTCATAGTGGGTCAATAACCAACATCAAACTCTCTAACATGTGTCCATATTATTGGTTTGATATCTCCATATCTATGACCCGTGAAACGTGGCCATCAACCAATATATATGCTAGTCTACTCATATGTGTCCATATATATATGATTACCGACTAGGGATAACTTGAATAATATCAATATATGGAAAAAGTTTCACGAACAAGTCACTTACTTGTTGATTAATCCAATCGATATTTATTCAAAGGATAAACAATTATATTGTTCCATAAACATAAGACGTGATACAATCATCTCTATGATTGTCTCAAGGGCATATCACCAACAATATTATTTTTGGTGGCTCTTCACATTCTCTTGTGTCTCAGTTTTCAAAAGTAATGAGCACAGAGTTTGAGATGAGTATGATAGGTGAGTTGAGCTACTTCCTCGGCTTCCAAATCAAGCAGACTTAAGAAGTTACTTTCTTACATCAAGATAAGTACACTCGAGACCTCCTAAGGTGCTTTGATATGTCTGATGGGAAACCGGTGATGACTCCTATGGCCACCTCTGCTATTCTCGAGCCTATTGAGGATGGTGAGCTTGCTTATCAAAAGAAGTTTAGAAGCATGATCGACTCTCTCTTGTATCTCTCTACCTTAAGGCCGGACATACACTTTGCTATGTGTATGTGCACTCAATTTCAGGCTTCTCCTCGCGTCTCTCACCGCTAGGCGGTGAAGCGCATTTTCAGGTACCTTAGAGCTACCATTGATTATGGTATTTGGTACTCTTCCCCTTCTTGTTTGTCCCTTGGAGCCTTTTTCGATGCAAACTTTGCTGGCTGTAGGATAGATAGGAAGAGCTCATCTGGCACCTACCAATTCATTGGCACTTCTCTTATTTCTTATTCTTCTAGGAAGCAGTCCGGAGTTGCACAGTATACCACTGAGGCCGAGTATGTTGCTGCAGCGAGTTGCTGTAGTCAGGTGCTCTGGATGAGATCGGCCTTGCGGGAGTTTGGGTTACAGATAGAGAGTGTTCCACTTTCTGTGACAACACTTCTGCTATTTGCATTGCTAAGAACCTAGTGTAACACTTCTGCTATTTGCATTGCTAAGAACCTAGTGTAGCATTCTCGGACCAAGCACATTGATGTTAGATATCACTTCCTTAGAGACCATGTGGAGAAGGAGGATATCGCGCTTCAGTTCGTAGAAAGTTACTACCAGATAGCCGATATCTTTATCAATCCTTTGGATAGCTCTAAGTTTGCTACCTTGAGGAGTGTGCTTGGAGTTGTGTGTCCTTACGGCTTATTGTGAGGGGGAGCTGGTATGTATTTTATGTATTATATGTTTTCTCTCAGTTTGCAGTTTCTCAACTTCTTTTCTTCATTCTCTGGTTTTGATTGAGTTCATTAGGATCTTTCTTGAGCTTAATTTTCATAATAACTCAACTTGAACTAGATTTGTGTTTCAAATTAATTAACTTGTTGAGGGGGAGCTTTGAGAATCTACTTCATGTATTATATATAGACTTTATTTTCTGTTTTATGAGTTTTATCTATTATGCATATGATCTATTCATCATGCTATACACCATGCTACATCATTTGAAGAAAATTACTAACTTAGATATATCCAAGTTCATTTATCTTGATAAGTTTGTTAAAAATTAAAAAATGAGTTTTTAAAAGAAAAACTTGATTAAACATGTTGCTTTTACTTGCTAAGTTTCTTCTCTAGGGGCATTTGCCATGATTTGTGAAATTTTGGAATATTCTAGAGTTCCTGTAGCAACTTGGGTGAAACTAGTTTGATCCATATCTGAGTCCTTTATTTGCTCATATATGCTAAAATGAAAGCAAGAAAATTTGACTCTTTTTGTGCGAATTAGACTCAACACCACGCATTCACAAGATAGCTTCCTATTGCACTTGGGATGAACTTGAAATATGTCGTGTATGACCAAGACCACCTTTTTAAGAGTCCTTGATATGATCGGATATGGCTTGAGTCAATTACACTTGAAAAATGCAAATTAAAAAACATATATGGGTAAAGAATGCAAATAATGTTAAACATTTGCACCCCGCTATGTCTTTAAGATCATAAAGAAAAATTTGCATTAAATGAAAAATAAGCTTGAAGGACCTTGTATGCACTTCTAGATTTTCCAAAGTATTGAGTAGGTTGAACTCTAGGTTTTCTATTTGATCCTTTGAATGGCTTTGTTTCTAGTTTTGAAACTAATGCTAAGTATTGTCCATATCAAATCTTGCTAAAATTGTATTTTCAAAACTAAGCTTGGTTATTTGCCTTGGACATGTCTTAGTTTAGTCTAATCTGAAATTAACTAGATTGGTGTCATATCTTGTTATTGTAGTCACTTGGATAATCTTTAAAACTCTTCTAGGATGCATTTCATGCATACATATATAAAGGGGGATATGCCTTGTTGATGCCTATATTGACAAAAGGGGGAGAAATTGTAGAAAAGGCATCATTATGATCTTTGGTTCTTTGGTTCTTATGATCTTGATGAAAATTGAAAAATTCTTAAGGTCACAAGCTTATTTGAGCTTTTTGTGAGTCTGGATTGGATATTAGAGTTTTTGTGGAAAACTTGCTCTTTCTTTTATTTTGCTCTAAAAATTCTCCTAGCCAACTGGATCATGATCTTATTTCTTTCTCTCTGGACTAAGTTTGGCTTTGCAGTCAAATTGCTTTCTTACTCTCCCTCTTTCAAACTCAAATTTAAGCCTTTTATTGTTTGTCAATATACCCATCAAGGGGGGATTGAAAGACCATGTAGATGTCTACCCATTTTGGTGATGAGTATTTGACTAAATTTGAGCTTGTTATGCTCTGATTTGAGTTTGAATTGAATTGGATTTTCAAATTGAAGCAATTTTAGTTGAGACTGTCAAGTTCTAGCGTGTTCGATTACTGCCAAGTTTTGGCTTGGTCGAGTAATGCCACATCGACTTGTGGTCGATTGTTTCGAGTAGATTGGGAATTGCTAAGTATCGAGTAGGAATGTTGGTCGAGCGGAGGGTTCATTCAAGCATTTGGTCGATTACTACCAAGTTTTGGCTTGGTCGAGTACTGTCCCACCGGCCTATGATCGAATGTTTCGAGTAGACTAGGGAATCGCTAAGTATCGAGTAGGGTTTTTGCCAGGTCAAGCGCCCTACCATCAGCTGTCTCAAGTCATTGGGTTAGCCTCAAGTTACTAGTCATCGACTCAAATCTGAGGGGAGTTACTCGAACGACCTTGGGTTAAGCATTTCGATTCGAGTGAGGTTTATTGCATTTCATTTTGGGCAATACTGTGTGATGTGTTTCCTTTGTTTTTGATGGTTGCATGACGACGGTGCTAAGTCATGGTGAGGTGAAGGATGATCAGGACTAGTCAAGGTGAGCCAGAGGTCTAGACGGTCGAGGAGCGTCGAAGATGATCGGAGACGGAGTCAGTGCAAACCTAAAAGACAAGGAATGGATGAGATGCTAGCTAGGAGATGCTCGGATCAAGGAGGGCCGTTGGATCGCGGTCTAGATGATAGACTAGCGAATCTAGTTAGTATGCTTTGAAAAGTGTACAAAAACCCGATGTGTGTGTGGGTTTCGGGTTAGCCCATGTACAAGTGAATGGGTCAATCCTAACTCTTGATGGTGGTCCTTAGGGTAGAAGGAACTCATTCAAGGGTGGAGGGTGACTCAAGAGTAGTATAAATAGAGGGGTAGGGGTAGCTTTTCCCCTCTTGAAGGTTTTAGAGGTTTTGTGCTCTCATGAGCTTTGCTCACTTTGATGTCAGGCTTTGTATACATGCCTTCTAGAAATGCAAATTATTTTCTCCTATATTTGAATTTACATTACGTATTTACTTTATGTCTTAAATTCAGCATTTAAATTCCGCACTTACGTTCTTGCAATTTACATTTATGCAATTTGGATTTGCATCTCCTCCTTCTACATGGTTTTGCTTGTTGTGCTGAGGATGTTGATTGGTGGATGAATCTTTTTTCAGACCATATCCGAATTATCTAGGCAATCCATGCATTCTTCTTGCAAGAAACCGGTTTTGTGCTCTTAAGTGAATCTTTCTTCAAAATCAAGTTTATGGAGTTTTTGACTTGTATTCTAGCTTGCTATGACATGTGAGAGGTTATCCAAGATCATCTTGATTATCAAAACCCCACGTGCAAATTTTAGATCAAGTTCTTGAGTTTTCGCTCTAACTTGGTGTGTTCTTCCTTCAAAGTAAAAAGGTTGGAACTTTGATGTCAATCCTTGCGATTGAAGCTTGGAATTAGTTCCTGACATCCTTAGGATCACATCTACCAAGTTTCGTGAGTTTTTATCCAGCCGATCAAGAGATCCCTCAAAATTTGCTTTTGAGTCGTGCTGTTTTTAGGCTGGTTCTTCAGCTGTTCTTGAGCCCAATGCTATCGCCCCGGTGTGGTGCTATCATCCTCCAAGCGGTAGTACCAGCCATCCAGAACAGCTTGCTCATTCCATTGGCTTCCTTTGAGTGTTTCTCTTTGAGGGCTTGTTTGGAATTGTTTGTGTGGGGGAAAATTTTTATTTGGGATCATAAACCCCTTCTAATTGCCATCTCGATCCTTCACAAATATTAAAAAAAAAGCTCAACATAAAAAATGTAAGGCCCCAAGCTTCACTAAGGATGAACAAGGCACTATTTAGTACAAGAAGCGTATCTGTGTACTGAACCAGGAGGAGTTTAAGGAGTTGTAACTTATAGAAGCGCATGATACCTTATACTCCATTTACCTTGAAAGCACAAAGATATGCCAAAGACCTCAAGGAAAGGTATTAGTGGCCTAACATGAAGTGTGATATTGTAGAGTATGTTGCTTTTTATGATGTTATGTTTGTCACTAGGTCAAAGTAGAGTATCAGAGGCCAGTAGGATTACTATAGCCATTAAAGATTCTAGAATGGAAGTGGGAAGAAGTGGTTATGGATTTCTATCTGCGTAATGGTGGATCGATTGACTTAGGTAGCTTATTTCATTCTAGTTAAGACTAATTACATAGGAGATAGATTGGTAGAATTGTACATGTTAAAAATCATTCATCGTCATGGTGTTCCCAAGAAGATAGTGTCAGATAGAGGAAACCAATTAACCTCTCATTTTTGGCATAGGTTGAATGATGCTATGGGCACTAATATCAATTTTAGTACTACCTACACCCTCAAACTGATTGATATACTAATTGTGTGAACTAAAACCTCGAGGACATGCTAAGAACATGTGCTCTAAATTATGGTACGAAGTGGGGCAACTGTTTTCCCTATGCTGAATTCTTATACAATAACAGTTATCAAGCTAGTCTGCAAATGTCTCCATTTAAAGCCTTATATGGAAGAAAGTACATAACCCCTTTCAACTAGAAGGATGTCGGGACCCGAATATGCAAATCCGGACCCTCTGTGTATACTGCACTAGTTCAGGATCACGCTAGTGCACACAGGCTCAATATCAACGAATATCACAATCATACACAGCGGGAATAAGATAAAAGACATCATATATTGAATATTACTAGTGGTATGACCTTATGGCCAACTTACCTGACTTTGCCTTGCAAGACTGAACAACAAATTGAACTGCAGTGGAATGAAGACGTAGATAAACCTCTCAGTATACCACAGGCAACAGACAAGGCTCGCACCCTAAACCTTCATCCCTTTCAAGGTTCTTTTCCTTCAGCACGGATGTAGACTCCTCAACTGGTGATGTTGTAGTTGGCAAGGGTGAGTACATAAAGTACTCAACAAGTTGTGCAAAAATGCAAATCTAACATATCTATATGCAAGGCTTATTCCAAAGAAATGACTAAAAATGGCTATTTTGCAGTAAAGCAGCATTTATGAACAAATACAATAAATAGATTGAAAAGGCAGTAAAACAAATACCAGTACTAGATAGATTTAGTATTTCTCGAGTAAACCAAGTTTTTAGTCCTAATTCAAGATTCAATCTCTCATGGCAACCTGCCATCCATCCCAAGTTTTATTTTGCAAAAGTCTAACCCTTGACTGTAATTCCTAAATTATGCTCAATACCGTGAGCACGGCTATTCGAATAGATTGTACACTCTGCAGAGGTTATGCACTTTACCAACACGATATGATCATCTTTTGTTGTCAAGCTATTAGCACACTTCCTTTGGTGTGCCGGCAGAGAAATCATGACAAAACCTTTACAACGCTCTGCACTAACTCAGTACTACCCGGTGAGGTTTCAACACTGAAGGGCTGAACCACCACAACAGGCACCCCCTCTTACGCCATGTGAGTTGATCCGTGAACCCGGATTCACACCACTAAAGTAGTACTAAGCTACGACATTGCAAATTAATTAGCTAGGCTGCCCCATAACAAACATGTGGTTGCATGATTGGCTCAGGTCAAAAGCTTGCAAGGTTAAGTCCTTAAGGTGATTGAGGCATGACTTCAACATACCCTTTTCCATACGGCCCACCTTGGCATACTTCCCCTTGCCACTTGCCCCAAGCATTGTTCCATATTCCATTAGTCAAGATTAATTATCAATGATTCAAGTACATGTGATGACGTGGCATGGCTAAGCAAGCTATTACGGTCTAACCATCCCATGTTGATTTTAATATCAATCAACTATCGTGAACCAATCTAAGGTGAAAAATAGAATATGGCATTCAAATGACAAGGTAGGGTATAGATCAACTTGGTATGATAGCTAAGTCCCAATTTAGATTGAAAATAATTGTACACGTGAAATAGCATGCAATATGGTAAAACAATATAGCGAGTTTGTAAACATGGGTTTGACATGATCAAAGCACAACTTACCTTAGAAAAGCTTTTATTCTTGCTCTGGACCTTGGTCTTGAGTTGATGGATTTTCTTTGGATGTGTCGTACAATTTATCGTCTACGTGAAACAAAAGAGAAAACCAAATAAATACCAAAATACAGAGCAAACAAACTCCAAAAATCAAACAAAAGCAACCATTAGATATATCTCAATTTTACAAATTTTTAGAAATTTGAATCACCTCGATCGGGGTTCGTATGAGGGAGAACGAGCTCTCGGAAGATTCAAAAATCATAAAAATCTGAAAATTGGAAAACCAATAAAATCCGAATTATTTTTATACTAAAAATTTATTTTATTGCATCAGCGTGACGTCAGCCCTGACCTGAACCAACCAGGAGGTGACACGTGTCCCTTAGTTCATGGACTCAGTCCATGAACCTCATCGGGTTCATGGTGGACCTAGTCTACACGCCTCAGTTTCTCTGACATGTGGGCCTTGCCTTTTGCTGACCACGTAGCCAACACAGCGTCCACGCTGCAACCATGTCACCGCCATGTAGCTGCCACGTCAACACGAAAAACAACCTGGCAGCCATGTGTCGATCGCCAAGGCTATCGATAGAGAACGATGGTGCACGCGGCTCGATGGTCGCTGACGGCGAGAATGGTGGCACCACCAGAGACATCTTCATCTTGCACATACGATGATGCCCTTACCTAAGTCTCCAGAGCTCTGGGATGACGGTGGCGACAAGATAAATGGTGGCAGTTCTAGGGTCCACGGCGATGCGGCGTTTCGACGATCCTCCGGCTTCACAAGCATGCACACGGGAAAGATCTCACAACGGCGATGACTCTTATGCTGGCCCCGACTCTCGAGCTCTTCGGGAGACGATGGAATCTACGGAAAGCTCTGGCGGTGGTGCTTCGGGGAAACACAAATTCCAGCGAGCTGGCTCCGATTCTTGTGATGCAACCTTAGGGCTTTTGTTCACGATACTAAGACGATCCAGATGCGCTGCTTAAATAGCCATAGGAGTCCACGATTCGACCGATAATCCTCGATGTCCGAGCCCTAGACGGCGGCAGCGCTAGACTCCAGTTCAATCACGCCTTGAGGAAGATGATGCAGAGCCCTCCATTTTTCTTGATCAACAGCTGAGATGTGTTTGGCGCAAAGCAATCCGAGCCGCACATTGAGATCGACGATTCCCAATTAATCTCTAAACCGATTCAATCCTAGCCATACCTTAATGATCCAACAGCCGATCTCACCTTGGTTACACGGTTTGATAATGGCCACATGATCACGATCCGACGCTTGGTGGTGATCCTTCTAGAAACCGGCTGACGGCACGGGCCGACTATTCGCACAGTGTTGGGCTTCGGCCTGACACTATTTTTTTATTTTCTAATGCCTTTTGATTTAATTTAATTCTTGAAATTATATCATTTTATTTAAGGCAAAAGAAGTACCAGGAAAAATCCAAGAAAATTCTCATAAATACTTTGAGGCATTTTTAACTCAAATAAAATATTTTTATCCAAACTTTATATAAATTTTATCTATAAATAATTAGTTTTCTCAAAAGGCCAATATACTTAATTTGAAATAAATCCAAATAAATTCCAGAAAAATCTATTAAATTCAGAGAAATCACAGAATGCATAAATGACAATAAAACAAATATTAAGAGAAAATTTTGGGATGTTACAAATCTCCCCCTTAACAGAATCTTGATCCCGAGATTTAGGGCTAATTAGAAGATAGGTTCAGGAATTCTGACTTCAGATCCTCTTCACACCCCCTGGTAGCTTCACTCTCCGAACGACTGCTCCCTTGAACTTTGCAACAGCGAATTGACTTGCTTCTGGTCTTGGGTTCCACCACATCCAAAATCTTGATCGACTACTCCTTGTATGGCAGATCCCCTTGCAGTTCACTTGCTGTTAACAGCATCTACTCTGTTGGCACTCCGAGACATCTCTTCCATAAAACACATCTTGCACTCCTATCACAACTGAAGCAATTCCAATTGATAAGCAACCTCTCCTCGTCGGCTCAAGATTTTGAATGGTCCCATATATCTCTGTGCAAGTTTTCCCTTGGAGTGAAACCTCTTGACACCTTTAGGAGGGGTAACTCCAAGATAAACCACATCATCTGATTCAAAGCTCAACTCATGGCAATGATTATCAGCATAGCTCCTTTGCCTTTGATTACGCTATTCTCAATTTCTTTCTGATCCTAGCAACTCGCTCTTCCATTTCCTTGAGGATATCTAGCCTAAGCATTACACGCTCTCTCATTTCATTCTAATTTAATGGGGTACGACAAGCACGACCATATAAAACCTCAATTGATGTCATTTGCAACCTAGCTTAATAACTGTTGTTTTAGTTAAATTCTGCATGCAGCAAACCCGTGTCCTATGATGTAGCGTAAGCTAAGATACAGACTCTTAACATATCCTCCAAAATCTGATTAACCCTTTCTGTTTGACTATTTGTCTGTGGATGATAAACTATACTAAAATTCAAGTGAGTTCCTATTGCTTCGAGCGGCTTACTCCAAAATCTCGATAAATTGAGTACCTCTATCTCACATAATCTTCTTAGACACACCACGCAACACACAATCCTTGACATATATAGTTCTATCAAGTGATCTCCTGAATAGGCAGTCTTCACTGGTATGAAGTACGCAACTTTGGTCCAACGATCTACGATGACTCAAATAGAATCCTAACCTCTCTGAGTCTTAGGCAAATCCTTCACATCATGGATTTTATTATCGTTTTGCCTTCTAATTCCACTCAGAGATCTGCAACGACTGTATCCAATAGGGCTCCGAAGCATTGCCTTTACTTTCTGACACACCCCACGTAAAGCATCATACCCAATAGCTTCGCTCTTCACCTTAGGCCACCAAAACTTTTTTTCCTCTAGATCTTGTTACATCTTGGAACTTTCTAGATGAATCGAATACTTGTAATCATAAGCTTCCTATAGAATCAATTCTTGAGCTCCTCCTTGTTTGATACATAGATTCAACTATAAAATCACATAGTATCCTAATCATCCAAAATTCTACTCCTTAGCTAAGCCTCCTTCTTTCTTTGACTTGATTCCGTATTTCATCACCCTTCGAACTTTCTGCGATATGATCTTCTAATGTTGGTTTTACTTCCAAAGCAGCTATAAAACTTTGTGGAACGACCTCCAATTTCAGCCTCTCAAATTCTTTGCACAACTCTGTTTGACTGCTTATTATCAACATATTTACACTGTGGCCCTTATGACTCAAAATATCGGCTACCACATTGGCCTTACCAGGATAATAATGGATTCCAACATTATACTCTTTGATCAATTCTAGCCATCCTTTTCATTCCATATTAAGGTCTGACTGAGCGAATATATGTACTTTAAGATCTTATGGTCCGTATATATCTCACATCTATTTTAGTTGAGATAGTGACACCATATTTTCAAATCGTGCACTATGACAACTAAGTCCAAGTCATGCGTAGGGTAATTATCCTCATGCCGTCTCAATTGCATCATCGCATAGGCAACAACCTTGCTATTTTGCGCTGATTCGCATCCCAGATCATGCCTAGAAGCATCACAATATATGATGAGACTGCTCTGCACAACTGGTAATACTAACATAGGTGTTGATGTTAACCGCTTCTTCAACTTCCGAAAACTCTTTTCACACTCCGGCGTCCATGCAATTTTTTCTCTTCAAAAATCACGTAAGAGGTCTAATAGTTGTTGAAAACCCTTCTATGAACCCACGATAATATCCTGCCATTCCCAGAAAACTATGAATCTAAATAACAACTTTGGTTGCTTCCAATGTAACACAACTTCTACCTTGATTGGTTTAACAGCATCTTCTTTAGCAGTCTTTACATGGCCAAGGAATTCAACCTTCTTCTTCCAAAAATCACACTTGTTGAACTTAGCATATGACTACTGCTCTCGCAATCTTTCCAAAACTCATCTCAAGGTTCTGCATGTTTTTTTCTTGTCTTAGAGTATACTAGAATGTCATCCATAAGTCAACCACAAATTTATCTAAATGATCCATAAATACCTTATTCATCATGTTCATGAAGTATGCGGGGCATTGGTCAATCCATGAGATATGGCCAAAACTTATACTATCCATATCGCATAGAGAACGCAATCCTAGAAACATCCTTCACATGACTCCTCAATTGATGATAGCCTGAGCGAAGATTTATCCTAGAGAAATTCCAGCTCCTCTCAACTGATCAAACATGTTGTCGATCCTGGTATTGGATACTTGTTCTCGATCTTTTCTTCATTTAGAACACGATTCGGTACACCCCCCCAATCTTCCATTTTCCTTTCTGATAAATAAGAGCTCCCATGGTGACATACTAAGTCTTCTCAAAATTCTTCCTAGTAACTCTTCGATATGCTTTTCCATTTCCCACTAATTCATTAGTAGACATTCGACATGGTCTTTTCACTATTGGTGCTGTACCGGGCACTAACTTGCTCAAGAACTTGATCTCTCGATATGACGGCATACCAGGCAAATCCTTGGAAAATACGTCAAGGTATTCTCTGACAACTGGTGCATCTTCTAACTGGCAAATTCCACACTATTATCCATCAGTTGGCTAACACGAACTATCATCACTTCAAATCCCTTTTTTTAACGTTTCACCAAAATAGCCTTATATTTGAGCATCCAACTAATTCCAGGAATAACGTCAAAGGTCTAAGTATCCAACACAATATGATTTGTTTGGAACTCTACTCACTCAATAGCACTGAACTCTCAACATCCTGGGTTAAATCTAGCACAACTGGGTACCTTCCGATAATAACAAATCTTCTGGCTAACAAACTTCACACTAAGTGCCACTGAACTCGCCACCATTGCACATGCATCATTTTCAGGTGAACCATCAACACAAGGGAATACTCAGAAAAATATGACCGTTCTTTTACCATCAATGCTTTTATTCCATCACTTTATGTCCCGACATCTCAACCATCTTTGCTTTATTTCTTTAAACAAGAAAACCATTACATGGAATTTATCACTAATCACTTTTCTTTACAAATGAGGATATGGCCATTGCATAGGGTAAAATCATTGATCTAGACTTTCTCGATTGATGTTGAAGCTGAAGTTCGGGCGGAGTTAAGATTGACATGAAACAGCGTAATTAGTTTCTTTTGAGGGCAGTTGTTGGCAAAATGCCTCGAGCTTGTGGCAGATATGGCAGAGTTTAAAGCAAACCTTCTTCCTTGAGCATTCGTTGACCAGAATAGTGTCTTTGCTTAGATGCCTTTTCTTTAACTGTTTCTCTAGGCAAACTTCTCTTGCAACTTTACTGCTCCCTTTTGGTGCTATATACCAGACTGAGGTAACTTCCGGTATGACTATGGCTATAGGAAATACTTGTTCTCTCTATGGACATTGCTTAAAAAATGGCCTTCCTCTTGACAGTAGTAGCACAAATGTTTGCATCGTTTTGCCTTGATGGGTGCAACTGTATACTCGTTATTGTCCTTATGATTCAAGGCTGGTTGCTTCAGAGGGCACTCTCTAGACCAATGACCTTCTTTATCATACAAGAAACATGCTTTTGGTGATTGCCACTTACTACTTTTCTGATGAAGACCGATAGGTTTAGGAGGTTGCGTTTTTAATTCTCCAAGTAGCATCTCCTGTACAGCTGACATTCCACCTCTTGTTGACAATTCTCGAGCAACTATGGCCCGTAGATTCTTCCGTTGATGCTGGGTCACAGCAGAAACTATCAGATCCAAGGGACACTGAGCTGGGCAATGGTCTTGTCCTTCATAAAGGTAACATGCGATGTTGCTCATAAGACATTTTTCAGGAGAATGGCTTCTTTCACAACTAGAGCAATTGATCGCATGCTCATCAGCGGTATGTCCTATTTCTCCACAGTGAATGCACGCACGATCTTCTAACTTGTTTGGTTGACAGCACTTCATAGAACAATGTCTAGATTTTGAACAAGGTGCAGGGGTAGCATCCTTCTCTGAATTCACTGTGACCATACTATTCCTTGGTGGAGCAAAGAGATCACGAAAAGCAATAATAAATTCGTTTCAAGTGATATTCTGCGGGGCTTCATGATCAGCACAATATTCCTTCCACCATCCAACAGCAATTCCTTGTAACTGATATGAAACATACAAGACCTTCTCATCACTTCTGCACTAAGCTATGAGTAGCTTCCTTTCAATGGTCTTGAGTCAATCTTCTGCTTCCAAAGGTGAAACATTTCTTGAAAACGTTGGTGGACGAGTCCTTATGAATTCTGATAATCTTAAGTAAGTACAGGAATCATTGATAACAGTCCGAGATGCTTCCTTGATATTAGCCTGATTAGTCATATTCTATATTTGCTTCATCGTTTGCCTACATCAACTGAGTCTAAGCAGCCAAAAACTCTCTGAAACTCTCCATATCTGTCTGAATTGATGGTTGAAGGACTGATCCATCCCTAAAATTTTCATTGGGTTGATTATCACTTCCACTGGCTCCGTTGTTACCACTAATCTGTATCATTTGCTTGATTGCCTCAAAGGGTTAGGAGAGAGGGAAAATAGCATAGGTAAGAGGTAAAGATCTTAGTACAAGGGAGATAGGTTTAACCCAACAACTTAAGCAAGCAATATTAGTAACTTGGTATGGTTGCTTACATAAGCCTAAAATCTCTATAACATATATTGCACACTCAGCAATCATGAAGAACCAATTCAACCTAAACACACAAAACTACCGTCTACATGGGTGACACTCCTATCCTAGGAGACGTGACTCCCACACGAGTCTCAACTGGCTGCTTGAAGCACTGGGTCTTCTAGCTCCTGAAACCTTCATCGATCCACTCTTCTTTGAGCTTGATGATTCTTTCCTTTATGATCATTAGGGTGCAACAGGCACTCGATGCCATCTCCTAAAGTGTGGTATATTATTTTCTACTAAAGACAACTCAGGTAAGATTTCAACTCAATCTAGTAGAGGTAAGGGAAGAAATTTTAGTAAGGGAAAAGAAAGAATTTTTGGAAAGGACAGGAATGGAAGAATGAGATAAGTCAAGAACACATTATTCTTTTGGGTTAGATCTTTTACTTTAGAAAATAATTTTGAAGGACATATAGAGACGACCAACTATCTAGGGTCAAGACCTACAGTCAGTATGGCTCTGATACCACCTCTGTCGGGACCCGAATATGCAAATCCGGACCCTCTGTGTATACTGCACTAGTCCAGAATCATGCTAGTACACATAGGCTCAACATCAGCGAATATCATAATTATACACAACGGGAATAAGAAAAAAGACATCATATATTGAATATTACTAGTGGTATGACCTTATGGTCAACTTACGAGACTTTGCCTCATGAGGTTGAACAACAAATTGAACTGCAGCGGAATGAAGACGTAGATAAACCTCTCAGTATACCATAGGCAACTGACAAGACTCGCACCCTAAACTTTCATCTCTTTCAAGGTTCTTTTCCTTCAGCACGGATGTAGACTCCGCAACTGGTGATGTTGTAGTTGGCAAGGGTGAGTACATAAAGCACTCAATAAGTTGTGCACAGAATGCAAATCTAACATATCTATATGCAAGGCTTATTCCAAAGGAATGGCTAACAATGGCTATTTTGCAGTAAAGCAGTATTTATGAACAAATACAATAAATAGATTGAAAAGGCAGTAAAACAAACACAAGTAATAGAAAGATTTAGTATTTCTTGAGTAAACCAAGTTTCTAGTCCTAAGTGAAGATTCAATCTCCCATGGCAACCTGCCATCCATCCCAAGTTTTATTTTGCAAAAGTCTAACCCTTGACTGTAATTCCCGAGCTATGCTTAATACCGCGAGCATGGCTATTTGAATAGATTGTACACTCTGCAGAGGTTATGCACTTTACCCACCGTTGGCGTATTTCACCTGATAAGATCCCGTCAATGAATAGAGTTAACTACTCCCTAGACGGAACGTATGGTTCGGTAGAGGGCATCTTCGTGGCTGGAAATCCTAATGTCTCTCGCGATGGATCCTGGAATCAACAAGGCGGTGGACACCATGATTTACCCAGGTTCAGGCCCCCAGTGTGGGTAATAGCCCTACGTCCTGCTAGTTCTTTGTTGAGGAAATGTGGAAGTATTTACAGAGTTTCTCTTCTATGTCTGAGCTACTCTAAGTCTCGACCGACCTTCTCATTGTTCGACCCCCTCTCTCCATGCACCCAGGCGCCCTTATTAATTACAACCATCATTTCAACCTCCACGTTGACCCACGACTCATTTATTACGCACACCTCTGTGGCCTCATCCTTCAAACCCCATTTAATGTCGGTGAGAGGCCTGGCCCGGTCCGCCCGGGACACGATGCCCCTGCGATGGGTTTGGTAAGAGGTGTCAGAGGGACGTGTCGTCGACATGTCGATAGCAAAATCCTTCATAATTAATGACCCTGACACGAGGTGCCAGGGGAGGGAAACTTCTAGGCAAAGCCTTCCCCTCATTCTTCTGGTTGCCTCCGTGGCCAGACGAGGGGGGCCCTGACGCCCGCCCACTCGCCAGGCCACCTCATAAGCCAACGCCCGCGCGGGCCGCTTACCTGGTGAGCAAGGTGTGATCACCCGGCTGCTCGCCAAGGGCCCTTGCGGGGCTCCTCGCCCGGTGGGCAGGGCGTGATCGCCCGGCCGCCCGCCAGGAAGCCGTGTGTCTTTCGCTTCGTGGCGGCGTGATCGCCCGTTGCTCGCCGAAGGCCAACAGGACTCCTCGCCCGAGGCGAGGCATGATCGCCCGACCGCCGCAAAAAGCGCGTAAACGCTTCGCTGGCAGCGAGGCCGTAATCGCCCGGCCGCTCGCCAAAGGCCATATAGCTCCTCGCCCGTGCGAGCGTGATCGCCCGGCCGCCCACCACGAAGCGCCGCGTAAACGCTTCGCCAAAGGCGGCGTAATCGCCAGCTGCTTTCGCCGAAACCATCTGATCTTCGCCCGGCGAGTTAGGCGTGACTTGCCATTGCCGCCAAAGCGCCAAAGCTGGTCGAGCCGCTTTTGGGCCTATTATTTCTTCGGCGGAAGGGTACCACAGTGCAAAATACACCAGATAGCCGGGGCCGTCTGGAAAGCGCGTCGGTGCTTTTGGACCTTATTTAATGCTAGTGTGTTCCTGGATGGGCCCACCACTTCTGCACACGCAACCGCTTCGGTGCTCCCCACTTCTGCCGACTTTTCTTGGGACCTGAAACGCGCTTTTTGCTTTCATGAACCGTCTTCATGGAGGTCTATATATATCGCGCCTCCACTCAGCGATTCCGCTACGATTTTTTCATACTTCGTTCCTTGCTTTCTCGCCTTCTTTACTTGAAAAACTTTACTTCTGCTTCGATGGTGCAGCCTCTTCTCTCTTCTACCGCCGGCCAGAGCCGGGTGGATTTTGTCGCCGGGATGGCACCCGAGGGTTCCCTTCACCCCCGACAGGGGACCGTCGTGCCAAGCTGCCATCCAGGGGAGATTATCGTCTTCACCTAGGGACTTATGGCGGGCTTGGTGCTGCCATTCTTTGAATTTTTTCTCACTGTCCTCCACTTCTACGAGATTCACCATCTTCATCTTTCCCCCAACTCCATCGTCCTTCTCTCCACCTTCGCTTACCTTTGCGAGATGTTCATGGGGGTAATGCCCAATCTCCCCCTCTTTCGCTACTTCTTCACTTGGCGCGTCTCCCCCGATAGCCGGGTTGCGGGGAGTTGCCACTTCTGCCTCCGCATTGGGTCGACCTCCCGCTACATTCCCTTCCAGCCACGCTCCAACTGGAAGACTTGGCGGAGCGACTGGCTCTATGTCAGCGACGACAGCGAGGTCAACCTTCTTGGGGTGCCTTGCGCGTGGGCGGTAGTCTGCGAGAGCTGGAGCTCACCCGTCGAGGAAACGGCGGAGCTCCTAGAGATGGCGGCCTGCATCGATCGGTTGCGGGGCGCTGGCTTGATCGGGGCGCTGGTAGTCCGAGACTTTGTAGCTCGAAGGATCAGCCCCCTGCGTCGTCGTGTCCGCTACGCATGGCGATATCTGAGGGCGGCGACATAGCGTCTGCGTGCACGGGCAATAAGTCTTCTTACTCTTCTTCTTGATTGCATATTCCTCTTTATGGTCACCATCAGCTAATACTTCTGTCTTCTTGTGGTGCTAGGCGAGGGGAACCTGGATGGTCCCGCCCTCTTCAGGTGGCTATCTGTGCTGATCCCGTTTGTGCCGAGCGTCCTGGAATTTCCGGCCGAGGCCCGGTCGCTCTGTGATCTGGAGTTCGCGGAGCACCTTCGGATCATCCAGTCCTTTCCAGCGATGGACTCCTTTGGTCGCCGTAGTCTTGACCCGCTGCCCTTAGTGATTAAGGGACCGACCGGGCGGCAACGCGAACACGAACAAGCGACCGATTGCTTCGGACGCCCCGGGCGCGGACCCCAAGAGGGCCTGCACCGGGAGCTCAATTTCCACTGCCGCCGCTTCGTAACTCGCCAAGCGTGCCTGAGGTGGTGGCGTCTTCATCTAGGGCGGCGATTCCTGCCGCCCCTCTTTCGGAGAAGCCGCACCGGCGCCGACTCCAACTCCTGCGGCGCCATCTCCACCGGTGCCGATTGCACTGGCGCCGAGCCCAATCACCGCTGGTGCCTGCCCGAGCGGGCTTGCGGTGGCGGTCACTTCCTTCAGCTTCAAGTCGTCGCCTCCAAGGGCGGATCGCCCAGGTGCCCCACCTACGCAGACATCCACAGGCGCAAACAGGCGCGTGGCACCTCGCTCAAGGCGACTGGCGACTCTGGCTCATCGGTGGGGCGTCGCTGGGACCAGCATTCCTGCTCTCCCGGCTCTGATTGTCCCCCCGCCGCGTCTTTGCGAGCTCGCATACACCTTTCGTCCGTGGGCGAGGTGCTCGCAGCCGCAAGCACTCTCCTCATGGCAGCTACCCAACGCGAAGCCCATGTGACACAACAAGTGGAAGCGTTGCGTGGGGAGCTGGAGAGGGCAAAGGCGTAGCTGGCCCAAGAGAGGGCCACTGGAGCGACTTTACTCGCTCGGGTGCAGGAGGTCGAGGCAGCGTGGAGGGAGGCAGCGGAGGAGCAGCGACGGTCACTACACAACATTGCAACCATGCTCCGGTCATCGTACCGGCGCATGGCGAGGGTTCTGGCGCCACTGGTGGACCTTCGCGAGCCGTTTGAGCCCACAGCGATGCAGTACGCCCACTGCACCACCCGGGTCACTGATATGCTCTCCGGCCTACCAGCCGCCATGGCCGCCCGCTCCATCCAGGAAGAGCAGCAAGTCGCTAGGGCCACCGCAACTTTCGTGCTCGCTTGCTACGCCAGCCGTGACGCTGTCTTCAACCCAATGACCATCGCAGATGGCATTGAAGGGGACGAAGCCCAGGCGCAGGCGCGCGTGCAGGAGGCCGCAGAGCGCGTCGTCAGCATGATGGCGGCGGAAGCCCGGACCTTGGCGCAGCAATAGCGGAGCCGGAGGCCAAGGATGATGACGGGGGCATCGAAGTCGTCAATGGCGACTGATGACCCGGGCCACCTTCTTTTGTTTCCTTCTTTGTTCCTGTTTTTTGTATGCCAGAACAATATCAGCAATTGTAATGAAGTTGGTATATTTTGGTTTCACCTGGGCATGTTCATCTGTTCGCATTTTGGATATGCTTGTTCAACTCAATCTCCGGGCGATCAGCCCCTAGTCTTGCCATGATGCGAACCTAAACACTCAGGTTAGGTCGATACTTAGGCATTCTTTGAGTAATTGCAATAATACGAACAGGGATTATGCAAAGCATGCAGAACGTAGGCAAGCAAAGTCTTAAGTTTCTATGCAAGGGTGTCACTGACTCTTGCCCTTTTGGAGCTTATACCCTCGTGATCTCTTGGAACCTGACCGCAGCGTTACGCAACAAGGAGGTGAGCTTCCAGGAGTGGTACCGGGCTTGCGGTGCTCGTGGAGACAGCCAGCGGGACTTCGCGGAGTTAACCCGGGTGTATGAGCCGCGTTTGAGTTGACCGTGCCACACTCGCACTCTCGGTCACCCATCCTTGCGACATAAATGTTGGACATTTCCTTTTATAAGCAAGGAGCCATCAGGTTACTAGAGCCAGTGACAACCACATAATTCCACCCAACGGGGTGCAAATGAAAAAAATAAGTTGGCACTATGAAGGCAAGCAACTAATCTTCACTATAGGCCACTGGGCGACCAGCTCTTGGACTAGTCACAGAGGCCAAGACTTTGGCGAGTAGGACGTGGTCACCCACCTGCTCACCCGGCGGGCAGGGCGTGATCGCCCATCCGCCCGCCGGACCCTCATGTGGGCTTCTCGCCAGGAGAGCAGGGCATGATCGCCCGCTCACTTGCCAGGGGGCCACGTGGGCCGCTCGCTTGGCGGGCAGGGCATGGTCGCCCACCTGCTCGCCCGGCTGCCATGGGGTTACTTCAGATGTTTGAGCTACAGGCGCTCCAGTACTTCATCTGCAATCGCGCATGGCTATTGAAAGCACAAGTAAGCATTGCGCAAAGTATGCAGGAAATATATTAAAGGATGCAAGTCCTTGCGCGGGTATGTCATGGTCCTTTTCTTTGGAACTTAGGCTCTTGTGATGTGGAATTAGCCCGCAGCATTGCGTGGCATAGGAGCAGATTCCCAGGAGGGGTATTGGGCTTGCGGTGCTCGCGGAGACAGCCAGCGGGACTTCACGGAGTTAACCCAGGTGTACGAGCCACATTTGAGTCACTGTGCCAGACTCGCGCTCCTGGTCACCCGTCCGGGCATGACGCGAAGGTCGGGTGTAACCGCAGATCAGCAAGAAGCGGCCAAACCATTAGGACACATGACATTTCCGCGCAAGTCTTCCTGCCAGGGGACAAGCAAAGGGTATAAAGCAAAAGCTCTTAAGGTAAACAACTTTGCTAACCGCCAGTAGCCACCAATCGGCCCGGGGAAAACTCACCCCCTTGTGACCGATCAAAACAAGCTACCGAGACTTCTGACTTTTATGGGTAAAACTTTGCAACAACTCCACGTTGAAGAGTTGGCCAGCTCTTGATCGTCCTCGGTGGCCGGACCGCCTCGGTCGAATCTGAGACCACCTTAAAGGGCCATCCCATCGAAGACGCGGTTGTGGAGCCCGGCATGCGTCTGGATTCTACGCAAGACCAGGTCGCCAACTACCAGTGTTCTCTCGCAGACTCGGGCGGCGTGGTACCGCCTGAGACTTTGCTGGTACCGAGCGGCGCGTAAAGCCGCCCGGTTGAGCGCCTCCTCCAGAAGGTTGACGTCTTCACCGCAATGGTCTTCTTGTCCCTCCTTGCTGAATGCCGAAACGCGCAGCGAACCGAACGATATCTCGGACGGGAGGACAGCTTCGGCGCCGTAGATCAGGAAGAAGGGCGTTTCACCAGTTGCCCGGCTAGGTGTGGTTCAGAGCGACCACATCACAACTGGGAGCTCTTCCGTCCACCGTGCCCCCCGCTTATGGAGTCAATCAAATGCTCTGGTTTTCAATCCTCTCAACACCAGCGCGTTGGCACACTCAGCTTGGCCATTGCTTTTGGGATCGGCCACCGAAGCAAAGCATACCTTGGTGCCCATCTCTTCGCAGAATTCCAGGAAAGCCGCGCTGGTGAATTGAGTGCCGTTGTCGGTGATGATATGATTAGCGACTCCAAAGCGTGTGAAGATTCCGTGGATGAACTTGATAGTAGCGGAAGCCGTGATGGCACATATTGCTTCGGCTTCGACCCACTTGGTGAACTTGTCGATGGCGACGAACAGGTGGGTGAAGCCCCCTATGGCCCGCGGGAACGGGCCCAGGATATCCAGCCCCCAGACCGTGAATGGCCAAGAGAGTGGAATGGTTTGCGGAGCTTGGGCTAGTCGGTGAATTTGCCTGGTGAAGAATTGGCATGCTTCGCACCTCTTCACCAGCTCGCAAGCATCTTGGAGGGCAGTAGACCAATAAAATCCTTGGCGGAACACTTTGCCAACAAGCGTCCGGTTGGACATATGGCTCCCGCACATGCCTCCATGGATATCGAGAAGCGGGCGCTCACTTCTTCCCGAGTGATGCACTTCAGGAGAATTCCGTTTCTGCTTCTGCGGTATAGGTCCCCGCCCACCAGAGTATAGCACTTGGCCTTTCGTGCTATCTTTTCAGTAGAGGTATCATCGTCGGGGATCTCTCGGTCTCGCAGGAAGGCGAGGATGGGGTCCATCCATTGGCCTTCCCGGCCAAGAGTGGCGATCACTCGGTGATCGCCCGGGTACTCCGTTGGGCCAGGCTTTTCCCCGGGTGCCGCATCGGCGGCACCGCCATCTTCCCTGCTGAACCAGGGGGCTGAGACGAGTGTGACAGCCGCACTGCCGCCCGTGCCTGGATCGGGGACTGCGATGGCTATACCGTCCTCCCCGCTGAGAGCGGGGGCAACGACGGCCATACCGTCATCCCCGCTTGGCGCGGGGACAACGACGGCGATACCGTCCTCCCCGCTTGGCGCGAGGGCAATGACGGACGATCGTGAGAGTCTTTCTTCAAAGACTCCGACCGGAGCAGAGGCTCTTGAGGATGTGAGCTGTGAAAGCTCATCCGCTAGATGGTTGCCGCATCGAGGGATATGGATATATCCTAGTCCTTCAAAGTGGCGCTCCATTTTCCTGACCTCCGCCAAGTAGGCGGCCATGGTAGGATCAGAGCATTGAAATTCCTTTCGCGCTTGATTGATGACCAGCAGGGAGTCATCTTTAACTTGGAGGTGCCGGACGCCTAATGTCGAGGCGACGCGCAGCCCTGCCATAGGCCTTTGTATTCAGCAATATTGTTGGTGGCCTTGAAGTCGAGGGCGACCACGTACTAAAGGATGTCACCGGTCGGAGAGACCAGGACCACCCTAGCCCCCGCGCCTTCGAGCCTGAAGGAACCATCGAAGAATAAGGTCCATGGGGAAGGCGTGGGTGCTTCTTCAGCTTCAAGAGCAGCGGGAGTCCACTCGGCAATGAACTCCGCCAACTTCTAGCTCTTGATGGCGGTGCGGGGTACAAATTTAAAGCGAAATTCCCCAGCTCCACCGACCATTTAGCGTCTGACATACGCTTCTCGATTGTGAAGGATTTCTTGCAAGGGGTAGGCAGTGACCACCGTGACCTCTCGCCCTTGAAAGTAGTGCCGTAGCTTCCTGAACGCCACCAGGACAGCGTACAGCATCTTCTGCGCTTGCGGGTATCTGGTCTCTGCCTCGTGTAGCACTTTACTGACGTAGTAGACCAGCTTCTGGATGCCTTCCCTCTCGCCACGATCTGCGCTCACCACCTTGGGGTAGCGGCGATGTACAAAACAATGGTTCACCAGTGAGGCGACCCGATCTTGAGTGGGGAGGAGAGGTACTACTTCAAGTCTTCAAATGCCTGTTGAGCCTCCTCAGTCCACTCGAAGTGGTTCATCTTCTTCAGTAGTTTGAAAAGGGGCTCCTCTCTCCCAGCCGGGTAATAAATCATACGAGGAAGGCCAGGCGGCCTGCTAGGCACTTCACCTGCTTAAGCTGAACAGGCGGCCTCATGTGTTCGATGGCCGCTATCTTGTCAGGATTGACCTCGATGCCTCGCCTGGACACAAGGAACCCTAGTAACTTTCCGGAGGGTACGCCGAACACACACTTCTCGGGGTTAAGCTTCAAGCAATTCTTCCAGAGGTTGGCAAAGGTTTCCTCCAGGTCTTCAATTAGTTCTTCTCTCTTTTTCACTTTCACGACCAAATCATCGACGTACACCTCAAGGTTGTGCCCTATCTGTGGATGGAAAGTGATATGCATGGCACGTTGGTAAGTAGAACCAGCATTTTTTAACCCCAAAGCCATTCTGATATAACAATAAACGCCCATGGATGTTACAAAAGCAGTTTTGTCTTCATCTTCTGCCACCATGCTAATCTGATGGTACCCAGTGCGCATCCGAAAGCCTGACAAGACTCACATCCCGCCGTGGAGTCGACGATGAGATCGACGTGCGGCAGGGGGTAAGGGTCCTTCGGACATGCTTTGTTAAGGTCGGTGAAGTCGACGCACATTCGCCACCTCCCATTGGACTTCTTGACAAGCACAAGGTTGGCAAGCCACTTAGGATGAGAGACCTCCCGGATGATCCCTGCGCACAACAGCTTCTCTACCTCCTCCCGAATAGCGTCTTGGCGCTCCAGTGCTTGGCGCCGGATCTTTTGATGAACCGGGCGCACCTCGGGGAGCATAGTCAGTCGGTGCTCGATCACCTCCCTGGGGACCCCAGTCATATCGGACGGTTGCCAGGCGAACATGTCGAAATTGACTGGAGGAAGGTGACGAGCGCGTCTCTCTATTTGGTGCTGAGGCTGGCGCCGATGAAGACGGGCTTCCGGGGCTCGCCCGCACTCAAGGAGACCACTTTTACTTCACCGGCTGAGCCAGGTGAAGCACGGGTTTGCGCCTGAGGGGCTCCCAGAAAGGCGGCATCAGCCGGCTTTGCACAGGTGACACCGCCAAGTCTAATGTGTGCTTGTGGCAGTGCAAAGCCTCTGTCCTGTCCACCCGGATGGCCATGGGGCCACTAGGCCCTAGCATCTTCACCACCATGTATCCATAGTGGGTTGTCGCCATAAACTTTGCCAAAGTGGGTCGGCCGAGTATGGCATTGTACGGGAGGTCGAAATCGGTGACTTCGAAGTCGACCAGCTCCATACGGAAGTTGCTTTCCTCCCGAAGGTGATAGGAAGGCGCAACTAGCCCAGGGGGACCATGCCGGCCCGGCTCTGCCAGAGAAAGGCGGGGTCGAGGCGGCTCTGGTTAGGCACAGGTGCGGAATGCTTTAAGGGCGAGGAGGTTGAGGAGCTCCTCCGTCCATCGAGACTCGCCGAGCTTCACGTTAGGATCATAGGGAAGCCACGATCGGAAGGTGACCTATGCCAGCGGTGCTCTTAGGGTGGTCAGCCTGTCTGAAGGTGATCGGCTCCTCCGACCACTTGACATCAAACATGCCCACGAACTTCGACAAGTAGCCTGCAGACCTCTCTCCTCAACTGCTTATAGGAAGCGTTGGAGGGGTAGGTGGATGAACCACCATGAATGTACACCACAGCGCGATCCGCCTACTGGAAGGCCTGCGAGGCAGGGCCTTCGTCTTGGTCGTCATCGCGGGGGGCGGTGCTCCTTGAACCGCTGCTCGACCATCTTACTCACAACCCGGCAATCATCCAGACCATGAGAGTTGGTCTGGTGGATCAGGCAGAAGGGCTCGCCCTCCTTTTCCTCGCGGCGGTCGTTCCCCCGATTGCGGCGGTCGCCACGCCGGCCTCGATGGTCATCCCCGGTCCACAATGATCCGCTTCGTGGCCGGATGCCTTCAAGCTTCGCGCTCGGCGGCGAGACCCGCTGGTCTCGATGCGCCTCGCTTTCCGTCCTCACCTTGCATGGCCGGGGCCCCTCGAAGTCCCGGCTTCATCCTCACCGTGTCCTTGCACAGTGCCAGATGCCGGCCCCCGAGCCTCCGCCGCCCGCGCGCACTTGTGCGCCAGGGAGAAGAGATCGGAGGTGGTGGCGATGTTGTGGGTCGCCATCTTTTCCCGCATCTTGCGGTCGTGAACGCCTCTTCGAAAGGCGATGACGATCGACTGCTCCGAAATCTGGGGAATCGTGTTGCGACAGTGGCAAAATCGCCGAATGAAGTCACGCAATGACTCCTTTCTTTCTTGCTCGAGGGCATGGAGATCGTCCTCCACGCCTGGCTGTGCGAAGGAGCCTTGAAAGTTGGTGACAAAGAGGCCGCACTACTCCTCCCACGAGTGCACCGATCCTCGCGGGAGGTTCAACAGCCAAGACCGGGCGGACTCCGTCAAGGCCGTCGGGAAGTAGTTGGCCATGGCCTTTCCAGACCCGCCAGCGGCACACACCACGGTGGTGTAGATCTGCAGGAACACCTCTGGGTTGGTGGTGCTGTTGTACTTCTCGATGGAGGCCGGTCGAAACCTTTCGGGCCACACCACATGGCGCAGCCATCGGGAAAACACCTGGCATCTGATGTTGTAGGGGGGATCCTACCGTCCGCCCTGGCCCCGGCCCTTGGGTGCGATCAACATGCACCCTTGATCGAGGGGTACCGATGGTCTCAGACCGGTCGGGCATCCCTACGCGAAGCTGAGCCGTGTCCACGAGGCCAGCGATATCCCGCAGCCACGGCGTGGCCAGGGTGTCTCCTGCAAGTTCCACCAGAGGGTGGTCCAGGAGGAGACGGACCGCATGCAAGTTCTGAGCCGGAGTGGCGGCCTCCATGGCTAGCCGGCGCCGAACAAGAAGCCCGACCGCCGCCATGGGGGCACCACTGCCTTCCTGTGGAGGCGGCGTGAGGCAATCCCTCGTCCGACGAGAACGCCGGGACGTATTCTGGGCGCTGCTAACCTCCGCCACCTCCGGTCGCTGCGAGTGTGAACCCGCCATCACCAGATGCAAAGTCCTTTCGGACGGAAGGCCGAAATCCATTGGAGAGATAGTTGGATGAGCCAACCACTAACCCCCTACCTGGCGCGCCCCTGTCGGCATATTTCGCCTGACAAGATCCTGTCAATGAACAGAGTTGGCTACTCCCTAGACGGAAGGTATGGTTCGGTAGAGGGCATCTTCGTGGCTGGAAATCCTATTGTCTCTCGCGATGGATCCCGGAATCAACAAGGCGGTGGACACCATGATTTACCCAGGTTCAGGCCCCCAGTGTGGGTAATAGCCCTACGTCCTGCTAGTTCTTTGTTGAGGAAATGTGGAAGTGTTTACAGGGGTTCTCTTCTATGTTTGAGCTACTCTAAGTCTCAACCGACCTTCTCATTGTTCGACCCCCTCTCTATGCACCCAAGCGCCCTTATATAGACGAGCCAGCCTGGGCAGGGGAGAAGGTGACGCTATACTTATCTATAGCACATTAATTACAGCCATCATTTCAACCTCCACGTTGACCCACGACTCATTTATTACGCACGCCTCCGTGGCCTCGTCCTCCAAACCCCATTTAATGTCGGTGAGAGGCCTCGCCCGGTCCACCCGGGACATGACGCCCTTGCGACGGGTTTGGTAAGAGGCGTCAGAGGGATGTGCCGTCGATGTGTCGATAGCAGAATCCTTCATAATTAATGACCCTGACACGAGGTGCCAGGGGAGGGAAACTTCAAGGCGAAGCCTTCCCCTCATTCTTCTGGTTGCCTCCGTGGCCTAACGAGGGGGGCCCTGACGCCCGCCCACTCACCAGGCCACCTCATAAGCCGACGCCCGCGCGGGTCGCTTACCTGGCGAGCAGGGCGTGATTGCCCGGCTGCTCGCTAGGGGGCCATCTTGAGGATCCTCACCGTGAGCGGGCATGATCGCCGTCCGCCCGCCAGAAGCGCGTGTCTTTGCTTTCGCTTTCGTGGCGGGGGCATGTCGCCCGGCCGCTTCAGCGGAGCCAACGGACTCCTCGCCCTAGCGGCGGGCGTTACACCGGCCGCTTCGCTAGAAGCGCGTAGGCGCTTCGCTGGCGTGATCGCTGGCGCTTGCCGAGGCCATGCGGGCTCCTCGCCAATGGCGGGCATGATCGCCCGACTACCGCCAGAGTGCCAGCGTAAACCGCTTCGCCAGCTAGCGAGTGTGATCACCCGGCTGCTCGCCAAGGCCATCTGGGCTTTCGCCTGCAAGTGTAGCGTGACCGCCCGGCTGCCCGCTAGGGTGCCAAACTGGGCCAGGCCGCTTTTTGGGCCTATTATTTCTTCGGCGGAGAGGGTACCCTGGTGCAAAGTACACCGACACCCACACGACATGATCATCTTTTGTTGCCAAGCTATTAGCACACTTCCTTTGGAGTGCCGGCAGAGAAATTATGACAAAGCCTTTACAATGCTCTGCCCTAACTTAGTACTACCCGCTGAGGTTTCAACACTGAAGGACTGAACCGCCACAACAGGGCCCCCCTCTTATGCGTGTGAGTTGATTCGTAAACCTGGACTCACACCACCAAAGCAGTATAGCTACGACATTGCAAATTAAACAGCTAGGCTGCCCCATAACAGACATGTGGTTGCGTGATTGACTCAGGTCAATGGCTTGCAAGATTAAGTCCTTAGGGTGATTGAGGCAAGACTTCCACATACCTTCTGCCATACGGCCCACCTTGGCATACTGCCCCTTACACTTGCCCTAATCTAAATCATAACCACCCTAGTTGATTACCATGCATCACATGCCATCAACAATTCAATATCGCCGCGTGACATCCATCGCCACAACAACTCAATCTCATCGTGTGATCACACATGACACACAAGTTCATAACGTTGTTTCATATTCCATTAGTCAAGATTAATTATCAATGGTTCAAGTACATGTGATGATGTGGCATGGCTAAGCAAGCTATTAAGGTCTAACCATCCCATGTTGATTTTAATATCAATCAACTATAGTGAACCAATCTAGGGTGATAAATAGATTATGGCATTCAAATGACAAGATAGGGTATAGATCAACTTGGTATGATAGCTAAGTCCCAATTTAGATTGAAAACAATTGTACACGTGAAATAGCATGCAATATGGTAAAACAATATAGCGAGTTTGTAAACATGGGTTCGACATGATCAAAGTGCAACTTGCCTTAGAAAAACCCTTATTCTTGATCTGGACCATGGTCTTGAATTGATGGATTTTCTTCGGATGCGTTGTACAATTTATCGTCTATGCGAAATAAAAGAAAAGGCCAAATAAATACTAAAATAGAAAGCAAACAAACTCCAAAAATCATACAAAAGCCACAATTAGATAAATATCAATTTTACAAATTTTTACAAATTTGAATCACCTCAATCGGGGTTCGTATGAGGGAGAACGAGCTCTTGGAAGATTCAAAAATCATAAAAAATCTGAAAATTGGAAAATCAATAATATCCTGAATTATTTTTATACTGAAAATTCATTTTATTGCATCAGTGTGAGGTCAGCCCTGACCCGAACCAACAAGGAGGTGACACGTGTCCCTCGGTTCATGGACTCAGTCCATGAACCTCGTCGGGTTCACGGTGGACCCGGTCTACACGGCTCGGTTTCTCTGACACGTGGGCCTCGCCTTTTGCTGACCACGCAGCCAACACAGCGTCCACGCTGCAACCATGTCACCACCACATAGCTACCATGTCAACACGAAAAGCAACCTGGCAACCACATGTCGATCGTCAAGGCTATCGACGGAGAAACACGGTGCACGTGGCCCGATGGTCGCCGGCGGCGAGAATGGCGGCACCACCAGAAAGATCTTCATCTTGCGTATACGATGACACCCGTACCTAAGCCTCCAGAGCTCTGGGACGACGGCAACGGCAAGGTAAATGGTGGCAGTTCTAGGGTCCACGGCGGCGCGGCGTTCCGACGATCCTCCGACTTCTCAAGCATGCGCATGGGAAAGATCTCACAACGGCGATGACTCTGGTGCTGGCCTCGACGCTCAAGCTCTTCAGGAGACAATGGAATCTATGGAAAACTCTAGCAGCGGTGCTTCGGGGAAACACAAATTCCGGTGAGCTGGCTCCGATTCTTGCGATGCAACCTTAGGGATTTTGCTCACGATACTAAGGCAATCCAAACATGCTGCTTAAATTGTGACAGAGTCCACGGTTCAACCGATAATCCTCGATGTTTGAGCCTTAGACGGTGGCGGCACTAGACTCTGGTTCGATCACGCCTCGAGGAAGATGACGCGGAGCCCTCCATTTTTCTTGATCCACAGCTAGTATGTGTTTAGCGCAAAGCAATCCAAGCTGCACACTAAGATCGACGGTTCCCAATTAATCTCTAAATTGATTCAATCCTAGCCATACCTTAATGATCCAACGGCCGATCTTACCTTGGTTACACGGTTTGATAATGGGCACATGATCACGATCCGACGCTCAGTGGTGATCCTTCTAGAAACAGGTTGATGGCATGGGTCGGCTATTCGCACAGTGTTGGGCTTCGGCCCGACACTATTTTTTTTATTTTCTAATGCTTTTTGATTTAATTTAATTCTTGAAATTAGATCATTTTATTTAAGGCAAAAGAAGTACCAGGAAAAATCCAAGAAAATTCTCATAAATACTTTGAGATATTTTTAACTCAAATAAAATATTTTTATCCAAACTTTATATAAATTTTATCTATAAATAATTAGTTTTATAAAAAGGCTAATTACTTAATTTGAAATAAATCCAAATAAATTCTAGAAAAATCCAATAAATTCAAAGAAAACACAGAATGCATAAATAACAATAAAACAAATATTAAGGGCAAATTTTGAGATGTTACAAAGGAGACTAGAGAAACATAATTGTTTGGCCCTGCCATACTACAGCCAACCGATTCTGGATTATGGCTCTAAAAGCAGAATCAGAAACAAATATCCTGATTCTAGAATCTGATTCTCACAATCCAGCCCACTCACATACACTAGAATCCACAATCCACTTCATATGTGCTTTTGGATTCCAGCTTTTGGAGAATCAGCTTCTCTACAACCACAATCCAGAATCAGCTTTTGGAAAATCCAAAGCTGAAACAAACAAGCCCTAAGTTTAGCTAATTCGAGATAGGTTGCAGATAGCCCAAACTAAACAAAAGAGCTATGTAGATAATTGTCACTGAAACCTGAGTTTTGAGCCAAATGATTATGTTTATCTTAGAATCACCCATCTCAAAGGAGTTAAAAAATTTCAAGTAAAAGGAAAGCTTACCTCCAGATGTATTGGCCTATTCAAAATCTTGGAACGCAAAGGGGAAGTTGATTACTAGTTTAAGTTGTAAGAGTCTTTTGTTGGGATCCATAATGTGTTCCACGTATTGCAATCGAAGAAGTGTCTACGAGTGCTAGAGGAGTAGATTTATATGAGGATCTCACCTACAAATAGCAACTATTAGAATTCTGAAAGTGGTAGAGTGTATCACGAGGAGTAAGATCATCCACTTTTGTAAGGTCCAATAGAGCAACCATGCAGAGAAAGCCACTTAGAAGCGTGAAATTATCTGAAGGCTGAGTTCTCACACCTATTCCCTAGCCAGCCTGAATCCGAGGGTCGAGATTCCATTTAAGGGGGTAGGTTTGTAATACCCCAACTTTCACACCTTTTAAAAGTTTTCAAAATAAAAGGAATCATTTGGATTTTCCTTGAATTAATTAAAGCTTAATAGAATTTTCATAATCGAAACCTTAGGTGGTCATGGAGACTTTGGGCGGCTCATGAAACTCTTCTTAGACTCCTTCCTTTCCATTCCTATTAAGGTAATCTCATTTTCCTCCCCATATTGGATCCTTTTCTTACTCGATTTTTCATATTAGCGATTGAGGAAGATGATTTGGATGTGTTATGAATTTTGAAATGCCTTGATTAAAATGAATAGATTGATGACATTAGAAGTCAATTCAAGCTATCCTAAAGCCTGATCTATATTTTTAGGGATTCATATATTTGGGCTCTTGGTGCATGCCAAAATTGGTACTACTGGACTTTACATGGTGTAACACCGCCTTGATAGTACCGGCATGTAAGCTTCGGTCATATTGAATCCAACAGTGACTAGGATGTCGTGCACTCATTCATTTCCTTGATTAATCCCTGGTTAACTCTTGCCCCTTCTCTGTCCAGCAACCATGCTAAAGAACAATAATGCACCCAACTCCTCTCTTTGTTCCACTTCGGAGCAGTTCCCTCCAAGAGGTGGTTCCACTTTGATTCACATGTCAACATAGAACCAACCCTGCCAAATGTCTACTATGGATTGTGACTCAGAGATTGATGCCTTTATGAGGGAAATGCAGAACCATGACATTACTCATGTTGTCATCAAAGATCTCTGTTGGGAAACTCGGTCCCACCCTAGAGAACAAGTTGTTCAAGAGGAGCCAAATGAGCAAGAACAAGAAGAAGCTGAAGAAAATAATAATGAGAAGGAGGGTGAGGAAGAAAAAGAGGAAGAAGGTGATAGTAATGGTGATGATGATGAGGAAATGGAAGAGGTTGTTCCGCCTTATTTTGATTTGACGCAAATCACCCCCGATGAGTATCATGCCATGTGGGAAGATGTCTACTACCAAATTTTCACACTCAATTTTAGCAAAATGTCTACTACCAAATTTATGTTCATGACAAAGAATTTTCTCATCAAAGGTGGGTGGATTGGAATCACATTGGTAAGATTGGTTTGTTTGGGGGTTCTTGCTTTGTTCCTTGCTTCAGGGTTATACCATTATAGAGTTGAAATTTAACTATATCACAAACATCACTTGCCAATTCTATGTGAGTTCACATTACTGGGAGCCATGACTCCATCACTTAGATGATAGGTTCTTATATATACAATGCTACCAAGAATGAGTTTGAGCATGCTTTGAATGTCTTTCATAGCGACTATCCACAGATTCATGCTGATCAAACCACTCAACAAGTTGGGAAAGTTGACTAGCTCACACCTTCAACCTAGCATCATCAACCACATCATTCGAGTCACCATCTCCCGAAAGAGCGAGACCTTTTATGATATTCAAGGGTATGCTTAGAATATCATAGCAAAAATCATGCAAGGCCAAAAGTTCAATGTAGTGGACTTGATTATTAGATAGATGGCTTCTTCCTCTCGTGACCATGTCAATAATATTGGCTATATAATAGCGCCTGGATTCCCCACATGGTGAGAGCATCCACGTGTCGCGCCCATGGCGAGCCCCTCCAAAAATTAGGAAATTGCATTTAGGTCCTTTCGGCAAATCGCGTTTAGGTCCTTTCGGTGATTTTTTTTGTAAAATAGGCCCAAAAATATCAAAATTACGTTTAAGTCCCTCCATGCGGTTTTCTAGAAAAACACAGATTCGCCAAAGGTTTATAGCTGAATTAGAAATCGCGTTAAGGTCCTTTCGTCACTTTTTTAGTAAAATAGACCTAAAAAAATTGAAATTACGTTTATCTCCCTCGACGCAGTTTCCTAAAAAAACGCATATTCGTCAGCGGTTTATAGCAGCCCATAGATTCGTCGATGAGTCCTAACGACCCATTTTAAAAAAACGGAAACCGAAAATACGACCAGATTTTTCGAATTTTACGCGTTGCGTCGTCGTGCGCGACCCCGTAGTTATGACGTTTATCTCCCTTGATGCGGTTTCCTAAAAAAAAGCAGATTCATCGACGGTTTATAGCAGCCCATAGATTAGTCGACGAGTCCTAATGACCTATTTTTTTTCAAAAAACGGAAACCGAAAATATGACCAGATTTCCCGAATTTTACACGTTGCGTCATCGTGCGCGACCCCGTAGTTACGCAAATTCAACACGGACGCCAGTTCTTTTGGCCCGAAAGATTTAAAAAAATTTGGAATCACGAACGGGTCCTTCCACTAGTTGTTTTGCAAAAAAATGATGGTTCTTTTGACCTGAAAGATTTTAAAAAAAAATTAGAATAAATAGACCCTTTCGCCGGTTTTTTTTGAAAAAAGAGATCCGTGGTTCCGCAAATTCGATTTGCAAAAAACTCGTGCCAAATTTTTTCTCACGGCGCGGCATCGCAAACTCGTGTCAAAATTTTTCCTCATGGCGCGGCATCGCGCGCGACTCAACCTAGTATCTATTATGCACCCTACATCATGAAGCTCATTGAGAGGAAGACCAGCTATAATGGCCCACAAGGTCATGTTCACAAGCTATACAAGCAAAGGAAGGCTCCGCCTCAAGTGCTGCAACATATGGTGTAGTGGCAATAGCAGCATCTGGGATAGCAAGAGCAGCAGCAAGAACATCCCATTGTAGTAGCCCTTACTTGCATTGAATTGAGTTTATCCAACATAAGCACAAGGCAAGATGAATCACATATGGTGCAAGTTGAAACGATGAACTCTCAATTGAAGCTGGAGTCTAGGTTTGACGTTGTAGAGCATCAAGTGACTGCCCTTAATACCCAATTGAGCTATGTTGAGCAGCAGTAGCTACCTCTAACATATCAACGACTTTGAGGTCATGATTGTGGTCATGATGGCTCATCTTCATCTGGTGCTTACCCCTTTCTCTACCGAGTGGTTTGGTGATCCTCGCTCGACCTCCTCATCTTAGACGGCTTGGGACCTCTCTTTTGGTACTTCATGCCATGGGGAAGTAGTGCTACTAGGTTTATTATGCTATTAAGGAAGTAGTGCTACTAGGTTTATTTATCTAGTACTAAGGGTTAGAGGTAAGCTTATATTATTCTTGTAATATTGTGTGGTAAGCTTATTGAACCTCTCAATTATTTATGTGGTTGCATGTGGACTTGGATGTATTTGGGAAAACCTTACATCTTATGTTGGTGGTTTATGTGGACCTTATGTATCTTATTTGCCACTTTGTCCAAAATATCTGCCTATGTGGATTTATGTGTAGTTCCATGCATATCTACTTTTATATCTTATATTGCTATATTGCCATGCCTCCATGAAACCAATACTGAGAGGAAACTCCTCCAAAATTTCCTAAAATCTACAAACGTTCAAAATTTCACCTCACAATTTCTTATGCATGCCTTTAGTGGGAGTTTTACTTTGAATTGAGGCTTTGCTAGCATTTAATTTAAAATCCCTTATTTTCACTCAAAACGGTTAAATGCTATTAAAAGCAAATACTAGAGTATACGACTTATTTTTGGCTTGATATATGCTTAAAGCAATTTATTCACTCTCATTTGTTGAGATTGTCAGCAAATACCAAAATAGGGAGATTGAAGCATACATGCCTTAAATTTAATGTTTTGGTAATTAATAACAATCATGCTTAAGAGACAAACATGTTTTCTAAGATGATGAGAAAGGTTTAGTCCCGGCCGTTGAAAAGAGAATGTGAAAGCATGAGTAAGATGGATATGGATGATTATAACTCAAGGTAAAGATAAAAGTGTTTAAGGACTTCTTCACAGTGTTTGCTAGTCTTACTGATTGGCGATATACCGGATTGCTACTGTACAACTAAAAGTCGTCCTTGGCTAGTAGTTTGACGATGCTCTAATGTCACATAGTTCAATCTTTGTGCATGCCAGCATTTGGATTTGGTTCCCATCCTTGAAGTTTTGACAAATCTAATCCGGTGCTACTCATTTGAACTCCTGCTCCTACCGCTTCGTAGTATCCAATACCTTTTTTTTCTTCCAAAATGCGTGTTTGGCCATTTGTTCTGACTGTGTGAAATCTAGTACAAGTAGGGATGAAAACGGGTTGGATACGGGCGGATATTACTCCTCCCGTATCCTAACCTATATTTTTTTCCAGATTCAGAACCGGATACAGGCTAGCCAAATATGGATACGGATTTGGATTATTCGAGATACGGATATGGGACGGATATGTGACGGATTCGAGTCGGAAATGAATAAAGATATACGGATAATGCACGCATATATAGAGTAATATATATTGAATTAAAACCATACGAGTACATGACTATAGTAATAAATTATATATTAATCAAACTCAACAAACGTCGTAGAAAGAATATGCTACTTTATGATCAATAGAGCCAACTAATTGTTAATATAAATGGGCTAATATGGAAAAAATATGACAAAAATGGGCTAAGCTTTGCTGATATCCGAATAGGAAAAATCCGAATATCCGATCCGATATCTGAATAGGAAAAATCCAGATATCCGAATAGGAAAAATCAATATCCGAATCCCGCCTCAGATGCACGGATATTGGATGCTCAGATCCGATCCCGAATCCGATTCAAGTATCCGGATCCGTCTCGGATCCGATCGGATAGTAAAATGCCATTCGGATCGATTTCTAGATCGGATGGGAGATATTTGACCCATTTTCATCCCTAGATACAACCGCCTTTGCTATCAATCTCAATGCAACCGCATCCTTGTTGGCATTGGTCTTTTTCTAGAAGAACTGCTTTTTTAGCGCACCACCAATACTACCCCTCATATTTGTTGAAGAGTTCGCGCCTCCTGGTTCATTTGAGCCGAGCCGGCGGCTCGGCTCAAAAAAAATCGCGATTTAGTCCTTTTGTAAATTACTGAATGTGTCCTTCGTGATTTTTTGAGAGGAAGATTTTTTCCTCTAAATTCGCTTCGGGTCCCTCATATGCCATTTTATTTAAAAGAACCTCCGTTAGATTTAAATCGCGAACAAGCCCTTTTCTAATTTTTTCAGATAGCGACAGTCCAAAAACGTAACATTCAGTCCTTACTCTTTACGCCTAGGTCCTTTCTCCATTTTTCTAAAAAATTGTTTTGTCACTAGAAATACGTGCAAACTCTATCTCTAGACTTTTTCCCCACCTCGATTTCCCATCTCGAACTCTAATATTTTTTAAAGCATATATTATTACTCTACGAACGCGTCGGTCTCTGATATTTTTTAAAATATGTATTATTACTCCGTGAACGCGTATAGTGTTAAGCTCGACAAAAGAAGGTTGTCATCTCTAAAAATTTTTCGCCTTTTTCCCTCTAGACTTTTTCCCCACCTCGGTTTTCTAGCTTGGTCTCCAATATTTTCCAAATAATTCATCGAATGAGATATTTCTACAGCTCTATCTCTCTGCTTTTTCCCTGTTTCGCTCATTATTTCGATGATTTAAAAAATAAAAGGCCGTCGAAAAAAACAAATCCATAGGAAAAAACGACACGCGCGACGTGTTACGCCGTGAGTCTCTAATATTTTTTAAAACATGTCCTTTCTCCGCTTTCTCGAAAAACGCTGCCGCCGAAATATTTGTGCAATTTCTATCTCTAGACTTTTTTCCAAATCAATTTCCCATCTCGATCTCGATATTTTTTAAAACATGTATTATTACTCCACAGAGGGTCGAGGATGCGCCTAGAGGGGGTGAATAGGCGCTTTTTTAAATTCGATCGCTCACTAAACAATTCGCCTAATACACCCTAAGTCAAAACCTACTCAAGGATATATGCGGAAGCGATAAATAGGTTTTAACAATTAAAGCCTAAATCAACTAGGCTCACTAGTGCACTAACTAAATTAAGTCTCTAAACTAGAATTGCTAAATTGATCAATCAATTAACACTAAGCAATTCTATTACAATCAAGCAATTGAACAATGTACTAGAAATGTAAATACTTGAAAGTAAAAGAGACAAGAGGCAAACGATGTTTTTCCGTGGTGTTCGGAGACTTGCTTGCCTCCCTAGTCCACGTTGAGGCAAGCCCAACCACTTGGACCGGCTCCGCCGAGCACCCGCCTTTCCACTAGTCGTGGTTTTTCACGCTATGCCAGAGGCTCAACCCAACCTTCACAAACTTGCCGAGGCTTTCACACCTTGAGAGCTCCTGCCAAGACGACGCCCACGCCGCCTAGGAGTCGGCAACCTCCAAGAGTAACAAGCCGCCCTTCGCTTGAACTTCACCGAGCACAACGAATGCGCTCCCGGTGACCACCTCGTGCAACACATGCACCAAGGACCTCCCTCAAATGCAACACATGCACAAGAGGTCACTCAACCACTCCCTAATTGCAACACATGCAATTAGTGCTCACACTTAAGCTCAAGCAAATTGAGGAGTGCAACACATGCAACCACCTCCCATAAAACTCACAAGAACACCAAAGAATCTGCCCCCAACACCCCAAGGCCTCCTTTTATAGCCTCCAAGCCAAAACTAGCCGCTGGGGGTCGATATGGGCAGATCAAGATTTTCTCTCGGCCCGACCGACCCCAGCCGGTCCGCCCACTGCCTCACAGACAACGGCTCGGAACCGACCGCTACATGGCCGGGTCCGACAAGAACCCGTCCCGGTCAAGACTGCACTCCCCGCCGGTCGCACCGCCAAGAAAAAGCTGAAAGCACGCCTCGAAAAATCGATCGCACGGGCCGGCCACACCGCCTCGGCTGCACTCAACTCCGATTTTTCCGCGATCTCTTCTCCAAAGATCCAAACACCATTCTTGAGCTACTAGATGATTAACATATGATCATACACCCGTGCAAAACACATTTGCACCAATTTAGCTCATGCTCAAAGAATTCAAACAAATTTCGAAAACGCATTATGCAACCGACTCCAAATATATTTGCAAAACGTATTAAGCAAATCAAACTCGAGTTTATGAGATTAATCCCCTAGCCATGTGAAAGTCAACGCAAGACCCAACTAACTTGCCAACACCGCATGCAAGCCCTACTCACATGCTCGGGATTCCAGACTCATAAACCTCAGCTTATTCAAGACAACTAACTTGCAAATAACTCAATAAACATATTTCATGCTTGAGCACTACTCTTGCAACACATGCAAAAGTCTAGCTCCAAGCAACACAAAATCAAGATGCATGAACTCTCTAATTTCAACACATGCAATTCTCTAGTTCCATGCAACACCAAAACCAAACTTCAACTAAAACCAAATCACACGTATGAGCTCTTTACTCGCAACACATGCAAGTCTCTAGCTCCATACAACCGCACAAACATCAAATCATGCTTGAGCTCTATCCTTTTGCAACACATGCAAAACTTAGCTCCAAGCAACCACAAGATTTAGAAAGATTTGTTTTGTAAATAAAAAACAAACATGAAGCTTCAACATTCGCAACACATGCAAAAGTGAACTTCACGCAAAAGCCAACGCATATAGCTTATCCTAATTGCAACACATGCAAATCAAAGCATTATGCAAAAACCAAATGCATATACTCTTCCTCTTTGCAACATATGCAAATCAGAGCATAAACCAACAACAACCAAACATAAGCTTAACCCATTCGCAACACATGCCAAATGGTTAACCCTTATGCAAAAACCAAATCCAAAAGGTTTGAGCTTGAGTGAACGTGGAATGAGATCACCAACACATGATGAAGCTCAAACTAGGAGACAACCCCTCTTAATAGTACGGCGATAAAAACTAGACTCAAAGACTAAAAAGTCCTTAGCCTATCTAGTTATACCTTTTGCCGCCGCACGCAAGCAATCCCCTTTGGGGTCTTTATGATCTTCACTTATACTCCCGGGATCATCACTCGACTCCTCTTTATCTTCGATCCACTCTTGATGCCCATCACCTCATGATGCCGCCCTTGTCCTGCTTCATTCATCTCATCCATCTTTGGACCTAACTCAATCACAACTCATAAAATAGTTAGTCCAAGATGCATGGTTGTCTCAATTATCTCTTGCACTCTATTAACATATAATGGATGCCTTTAGATCAATTGAGCACAACCTAAATCAATTTGAATGATTTAAATGAGTCTTAAGTACAATAATGCAACTCATGCTTTATTATACTTAAGAACTTATTCATTTGCCCTCAATTAATCACGGAACACCATTAACACATGATGAAATGTTCTTTAATGATTAATAAGACAAATGAACTCAATTTAAATTATCATTTAAATGGATATGAGTATATATTAACTACACAAGTTTTCATATACTCATGTTGATGAGAGGTAATGATCCATTATGTGTAAACTATATGGAAATGATCATTACTCTAAGTCATCAACTATAGAATACACCCCACATGTATATGTGCATAAGTATGATTGACTTGGATATAATATGCACATATTCGATTTGATCACATTGGAGTATATCCTATATTACCATGAGTATACTATGACTAGGCAATTCAAATATATACTCAAGGATTTAGTTCCTTTGTCTTGATCCTTATATGTGTCAATAAGAATTAGATCAATACAAAGAGACTTTCAAGTTAAACTACAAACTCCCCTAAGTATGTGCATCCACGTAATATATGGATTGGGAAACATGATGCACATTTTATGTTAATATAATGGGGAATATTTATACTTTAACTTGACTCTAAAGTATGCAATTAATATTAGAAAGAATACGATACATACCTTGGGTTTTCCATTTTTCAATGTGATGAGACTAATCAAAATATTCTAAATAAACAAGTTAGTCTCGATATAAGATTTGTCATTAATAATAAAATCACATTAATGGATAATCTCAATATTAGATTTTTCATTAACACCAAAACCATAACTAATGAAGGTTGAACTTACATCCGCGAACGCGTCGATCTCTAATATTTTTTAAAACATGTATTATTACTCCGCGAACGCGTAGAGTGTTGAGCTCGACAAAAGAATGTTGTCATCTCTAATAATTTTTCGCCCTTTTCCCTCTAGACTTTTTCCCTACCGCAGTTTTCCAACTCGGCCTCCAATGTTTTCCAAATAATTCGTCGAAGGAGATATTTCTACACTCTATCTCTCTATTTTTTCCCCATTTCGACGATTTAAAAAAAACGTCGCCAAAAAGAAATTTTTTCTACTTGATAATGACACGCGTGTTACGCCATGAAATTTTTTGTCCTTTCATCTGTTTCACTCATTATTTCGACGATTTAAAAAATAAAACGCAAAATATCAATGAAAAAAGGGCACGCAGATGGTATGTTACGCTAAAATTTTTGTGTTCTTTCATTGCTCCGCTTTTATTTCGACAATTTAAAAATAGAACACCGCCAAAAAAAATTCTATGAAAATGATACGCATACTGGTACATTACGCTATAAAATTTTCTAGTTTATTACGTATGCTACACCGCCATGTTGAAGCAAGCTACCAAAAGTTTAGTTGCTTCAGTATTCTTTTTCCAAGACAAATCATATCCCCAATTAAACCTTGCAAACTTCCCAAGGAGAGGCTATCCACATGTCACCCTTGGCAATTTTGTGAAAAACCACCGCTTTCTTGTAATTACGGATAGGTCCCTATATATTATGAATAAGTCCTTCGTGATTTTTGTGAGGGAAAGATTTTTTTCTAAATCGCTTTGGGTCCTTCGTACTGCTTTTACTTTAAAAAACCTCCCGTTAAATTCAAATCGCGAACAAGCCCTTTTCTAATTTTTCAGATAGCGACGGGTCCAAAAATGTAACATTCTCGTCCTTGCTCTTACGCCTCAGGTCCTTTCTCCGCTTTTTCTCGAAAAATGTTTTCGCCACCGTAAATATGTGTTCACTCTAACTCTAGACTTTTTTCCTAGCTCGATTTCCCATCTCGATATCTCGATATTTTTAAAACATGTATTATTACTCTATGAACGCAGAGAGTGTTAGATTCCATAAAAGAAGGTTGTCGCTCTAATGGTTTTTCACCCTTTTCCTCTAGACTTTTTCCCCATCAGTGGTTTTCCAAATTTCGGTCCAATATTTTCCAAATAATTCGTCGAAAGAGATATTTCTACAACTCTATCTCTCTATTTTTTCCCCATTACGCTCATTACTTCGACGATTTAAAAAATAAAACGCCACCGGGAAAAACAGTAATTTTTTCTATAAAAAAAGGGCACGCGTGGCGTGTTACGCCGCGAAAAAATTTGTGTCCTTTCAGCCGTTTTGCTCATTATTTCGATGGTTTAAAAAATAAAACGCCGTCGAGAAAAAGAAAGAAAATTTTTCTACAAAAAAACGGCACACGCATATGCCGCAAGTCTTTGATATTTTTTTAAACATGTATTATTACTCGGCGAACGCGCAGAGTGTTAGACTCAACAAAAGAATGTTGTCATCTCTAATAGTTTTTCGCCCTTTTCCCTCTAGACTTTTTCCCCACCGAGGTTTTCCAGCGCAGTCTCCAATATTTTCCAAATAATTCGTCGAAAGAGATATTTCTACAACTCTAGCTCTCTATTTTTTTCGTCGTTTCGCTCATTATTTCGACAATTTAAAAAATAAAACGGCGCCGAAAAAAAGAATTTTTTCTAGAAAAAACAACATGTGTGGCGTGTTACACCGCGAAAAATTGTGTGTCCTTTCAGCCGTTTTGCTCATTATTTCGACGATTTAAAAAATAAAACGCAACCGAAAAAAAGATTTTTTTTGTACGAATAAACGGCATGAAAGAATGTTGTCATCTCTAATAATTTTTCACCCTTTTCCCTCTAGACTTTTTCCCCACCGCGGTTTTCCAGCTTGGTCTCCAATATTTCCCAAATAGTTCGTCGAAAGAGATATTTCTACAACTCTATCTCTCTATTTTCCCCGTTTCGCTCATTATTTCGATGATTTAAAAAATAAATCGCCACCGAAAAGAAAAAGAATTTTTTCACTGAAAAATAAAGACGCAGTGTGTTACGCCCTTGAAAAAATGTGTTCTTTCAGTCGTTTCACTCATTATTTCGACGGTTTAAAAAATAAAACGCCATCGAAAAAAAAGAAATATTTTCTACAAAAAATGACGCACGTGGCGTGTTACGCCGCGAAAATTTTTTTAGTGTGTCTGAACATGTGTTGTCTCTCTAGGCTCTGGTGCAAACACCGTGTAAAATGATGTGCCACCAGTTATCGGTACTAAGTGTTGTAAAATGTCGTCGAACGCCAATGATCAATCACCAATTCGTAGATGCAATCCAAGAACAAGAACAATAGGCACACAATGTAGGGTGGAATTCTCTCTCGTTTTTATTGATTCAATGGTTTACAAAGGGGGGGCACCCGATATATATAGCGGTGTGAGAGAGAGTTCGGATTCGACCACATTAGGAAGAGATAGAGTCCTAACCATATTTGGTTTAGGTTTCCTATCTCACAACACCCCTTGGTCGATCATACCGAATGCATATGTCTCGTTAAAAACTCCACTCAAAAACCTAGTGGGCAAAAGGAGATGGAGAAAAGAGCATATCGTGACTCGATGCTATGTTGCACTAGTTGCCTCATTAAAACCTTTATGTGAGAAAACTTGTCGGGACCCGGATATGCAAATCAAACCCTCTCAGGTATACCGCACTAGTCCAGATCACGCTTAGTGCACACAAAGGGAAACATAGATGACATATCATTCCATACATCGTAATAACTAAGAAGAACACATTATTATTGAATAAAGCAAATGACCTTATGGTCAAGGTTCATACACCAATGCCTCTTGGCTAAAGAAACAAATAAACTATTGCAAATGAAATAAAATAACTTGGGCTATTCGACATGCCACAGTAATCGTCTGGGAACGCCTTCCTAGTCGACGTAGTCTTCATAGTACTCCTCCTCTTGATACTCATTACCCGTCCTTCCTCAAAGAATCGAACAACAAGGGCATAAAGCCGTGAGTACAAAACGACTCAACAAGTCAGAGGGAAATGATGCAATATATTCATGCACGGCTTGACAAAGGATAGTCATAAGGTTCATTTGCGTAAAGCAATAACTTGAATTTAAATACACTAAATAGATTGAAGGCAGCTTTGAATAAAACAATAATAAATAATCTGAAAAATCAATGGTAGACAACATGAATGTAATGATGAGGCATCACCCTACATCATTCAAACAAGTATCAACCACACAATTCAACAAGATAGCTTGAGACAACAAAACAACAGTGAACTCCCCTGCTCACATCTCAACCATCCCACATTTCAGAAAATACTCTATACCCGTGTGAAATCCCGGGCTTGTCCCCGATCATGACACGCTATTCAATAGTTTACACTCCGCAGAGGTTGTACACCTTTACCCACAAGACATGATCATCCCTTAATGCCAAGCGCTAAGAACACACTTCCTTTGGTGTGTCAAGAGATATCACTACAAAGCCTTTACAATGCATGTCTAAACCCAAGATCGCCCTCTAAGGTTTCGCCCTCGGCCCCTCTTGAGCCATGTGAGTCTACCTCCGTCCCATCTCGGACCCCACACCAACAACTGGCAATACTCAAGTCCGACATTGCAAATTAATCAGCTAGGTCCGTCCCATACCGGACTTGTGGTTGCACGGTTAGCCTGTTCTCAATGGCGCACAAGATTAAGTCCTTAAATTGTCTCGGTGCAAGACACCACATCCCAATATGCTAAATGCTCCCCTTTATCGCACAATCAATTGCCCGAGGGAAACATTTTGTTTAACCCAAAACCAAGGGCATCCTCGCCATGGTACAACAAGTTTTACAACAAGGGTCAATGTACCACAATTCAATATCTCATTAAGTCAAGATTAGCATTAACTCACAGTGATATGAATCCCATCTGACAACTAAGCATGGCTAAGCATAGCTACGATAACCCAATGCCGTACTATGATTATGTCCAACTAATAATGTCCCACCTATGGTTAACAATCTGATACATGGCATTCCAATAATCAAAGGCATACTCAAACAGTAAATAGCTACTCCCATAAACTAGCATTGTTACACAAATAGCATGCAATTGTATAAAACAAAGTACTTTTTGCAAACATGGGTTCAATATGATCAAAGGTCTACGACTTGCCTTGTTGTTCCAAAGGTTGATTCTTGGTTCTTCTCGTCTCTTCCTTCGGGATTCGCTTCACAGGAAAATAAAGCAACGAAACCAAATAAATACAAAACAGAGGAGAAAACAAGCTCAAAATTTAAAATAAATGGCTCTGGAATGTAGATCTCAATTTTACAAAAATTTAGAAATTTGAATCACTCCAATCGGAGTTCGGACGAAGGTGAACGGGCCGCCGGAAGATTTAATTCAGAGAAAATCAGAGAAATTCACAAGGGTGACACGTGGCAGCTTGTGATTGGCTGGGATTTTCGGTTTTTCGGAAAATCAGAAAAGAAAAATAAATACCGACTGACATGCGGGGCCCACATGTCAGCGGCTTGGTCCACGGTAGACCGAGAGCACCGAGGTGACATTTGGCTGATACGGCAAACCGCGACGACGTGGCATGCCACGCGGCGGCTAGGGCTGACATGGCGTTGACGCGGCCGACGCGGTAGCGACGATGACGCACATGGGAGCGGGTTCGCCACGTGGCAAGATCTCAACGCCGGCTCCGGATCGGACGGCGACGGGCAAAGGGCAGCGGGTGGACGTGGCTCAATCTAGGGCCTCTGCTGACGATCGGCAGCCGAGGGCTCACGAGGCTCGCGATGGCAAGGGCGGCACTCACTTACCGGAGCCGAGTAAGACGACACACGCGCTGGCGGAATAACACCGGATCGGACGGAAGAAGTAGCGGATCCTAAGAGGGCTTCAAGCGAGTTCGGCGGCAAGCGCGCGATGGAGGATGACCGAGAGGCGGACGACGCGGAGAAGAGCTTCGCAGCGGCAAGACTTTCGGCGAGCTCACGCGCAACTGGAGGGTCTCGAGCGCCACGGAAGGGGTTGGCAAAGCGGCCAAACGGCGATCCTCGGCGGTGCGGCACCTTAAATAGGAGTCTTGGAAGGCGGGCCCGACGCGAAAAGCACTAAGACGGCGCGCGCGTATGGATTCCGAAAGATTAGGTTAGGTTTCGGCGAGGCGGCTGGCCGACGGGACGATCTCTACGAAACGCGGGCGCGGACGGACGGGCAGGACACTGTCTTGTCAAGCGGGTTGAACGGGCCGAGCGGATGAACAGGTTGGGCCGGAGAGATTCGCCCGAGGAGAGAAAAGAATTTAAAATCTTTTTTCGAATTTAGAAAAATCTCAAAATTCAAATAAGAGCAAATAAATTCAAATAAATAGCAAATAAATTCAGAAAAATCTCCAAAATACAGTAAAAATTCCTTGAGGCACAAGGAACCCAATAAAACTGAAACCTTTAATTTGATGCATAGATTAATCAAATTAAATCTTATAATTATTAGAAAATTCAATTTAAGCTTTGCTAATTCCAAGAAATTGCAAATGATTCATTTTTGATTTTAAACATTCCAAAACTCAAATTTTGGGATGTTACAAAACTTCAGAAAACTCACAAAGGAAAAGAGTACAACTTATAACCTTCGTGGTTTTGTTACGATCTTTAGGAACGCTAATAAGGGCTATGGTTCAAGGGTTTTCTCCCTAAACTCTCGTGATTTCTCTAAGTCTTCTCATTCCAATGCCTTTAACATATCTTTGAAATGTGGATTTAGGCAAGGACTTAGTGAATAAATCAAGATTTTCACATGACTTAGTTTGTAAGATTTTTATCTCATCGCTTCTAGAGTTCGTGAGGATAGAATAACTTAGGAGCAATATGCTTCGTGATATTGCTCTTTACATAACCCAATTACATTTGTGCAACACAAGCAGAATTATCTTCATAGATAATTGTGGGGGTATCGACGGCGTTAAGGCCACATGACTTCTGGATATGGCCAATCACACGTCGCAGCCAAACACATTCACGTGAGGCTTCATATAGGACTATAATCTCTGAGTGGTTGGTAGAAGTTGCTACCAGCGTCTGTTTACAAAACTGCCAGGAAACGGCTGTACCACCGCAGAGAAACACAAAACCGTCGAGATTTGGCACTCGTGGGGATCGACGATGATAACCAAAGATCCGTGATATCCCACCATGGTCAAGTCTTGGTTCTTCAAAAAACAACCCAAGATCTTGAGTACTTTGGAGATATCTCGAGTACAGCTTTTACACCAGCCCAATGTCTTCTAGTTGAGTGAACTATATCTTGCTAGCAAATTTACTACTAATGCAATATCGCCTTGTGCAGCAAGAAGGTACATGAGTGCACCAATAGCACTTAAATATGGGACTTCAGGTTCTAAGACTTCCTCATTTTCCATCCTCGGTCTAAAAGGGTCTTTATCCACTTCAAGGGATCTTACGACCATGGGGGTTTTCAAGGGATGTGATTTATCCATATTAAACCTTTCCAATACCTTCCGGGTATAGGACGAATGGTGAACAAGAATTCCTTCTGGGAGATGCTCTAGCTGCAGGCCTAAGCAAAATTTGGTTTTACCCAAATCTTTCATCTCAAACTCCATCGTGAGGTAAGCACTTGCTTCCTTTATCTCCTCTGTGGTTTCGATGATGTTCAGATCATCGACATACACTGAGATGATACTGAATCCATTCTGGGATTTCTTTATGAACACACATGGACAATCATCATTATTAGAGTATCCCTTCTTCAGAAGGAACTCACTAAACCAATTATACCACATTCTTCCCGATCGCTTTTAACCGTGATAGCTTAACTCGCAGCTTTGACACTATACATGTTATGCATTATTAGGATCCGGACTTTTACTCCTTCAGAACTTTCATATAAATGTCCTAATCTAGTGACCCATATAAATATGCAAATACCACATCCATCAACTGCATTTTTAAATTTAAGCTTCATCGCCATTGATATTAGATATCTGAACATTATTCCACTCATCACAAGAGAATATGTTTCATCGTAATCAATGCCGGGTCTCTGCGTGAACCCTTGTGCTACAAGCCTCGCTTTTTATATCTCACCACCTGGGTATTTTCATTTCTCTTCGGATAAAAACCCATTTGATCCTGCAGGGAATTACTTTAGGAAATATTTAGTCAACAGACCGTAAACTTTCCTCTTATTAGTTTAGCCCGCCTCAATTGCTTTTTTGACCCTATTCGAGCGCTTCGCACTCGCCATGGACTTTGGATCGGATCCAGCTTTTTAGCAATTTTAGAGGCAAATATATGTCGCCAATTGTAGTCTTTTCTTTTATTCATTTCTCCGATCACTTAGGGATATATCTATATAAATTTCTTCCAGCTCTCGTGATTTCCCACAACGATGGAGTCTGGTGTTCGACTTCCCAACAGGAATTGTGCGCGCAAATATACGCCGGGTTATCATCTTCAGATGGATCACTTCAGAATGTTACCATCTCCGTGATGGCTCACTTCAGGATTTTCTCAACATCGTTGAGCTTCTTCATCAAGTATGGGTAGTGTTCTCATTTGTTCGGTTCTTCTACTTCTAACGCCTCCATGAATTGAGTCCCAGACACCGAGACCTTCCCTTCTTATCATGAGGGTCAAGAGTAGGTTCAATATCCTTCTAGGGTATCTCCACTCTTTCGTGCATATACTTCGTATATGAGATCTTTCACCCCTTATGACCAAAGGAAGGTATTTGGCAGATTATTAGCTTATTTATTTCAGATTAATTATCTTTGAACTTCAAGTTCGGTCTTTCTAGTGCGTGGGTCTAAGGACTAGGCATTCTGAAATGTGGTACTTTTCTCCCCCTAATGCCGAAAAATGTCCTTAGTATAATCAGCGTACCGAGCCATGTACATATCCCCTGCCATAGGCTCTAGGTATTTTAATACATGACGGAGATTCATAACCTACATGGATCCTCAACTGCTGCCGTGAGGTCCTATGGTTGTACTGTGGTGGAGAGATTGGCATGTATACAAAGACACCAGATTTTCGCAGATGGGAAATACTTAATTTTTTCCACGCACTATCTCAACGGGAAATTTCGTAATATGCGCTTGGTCCGAAGTTGAATTATTACCGTAGTATGCAGATCACTCGTGGCCCCAACAACCGTGGGAAGGCAATTATTCTCGCTAGAGCGCCAAGCAATAAGTTTTATTCTCTTAATTAATGACTCTACAAGGCCATTTTTTATGGCCAATAGAATTATTTATTATTCTTCTCATCATATTCAACTCAGATGACCTGCATTTATCATGCCGCATCTTAAATATTTCTAGGTTTTAACTATGGTTTTCATCGCAACATAAACTTCTAGTTTTCATTGCAACATAAACTTCTGGTTTTCATTGCAACATAAATATCATAACATGATTAAATAAATTTCTTGGGAAAATCACACTTTATTAAATTTGACAGATAATCGCTCAACAGGAGCGTAGACCATTGTTCATCCAGGAACACAAAGACTAAGCTGATAAATGAGGCTCTTAAAGAGTCTCTAAAGGATAATACGACATCGACTCTAAAAGAAAACTGGGAGACTACTCCATGTCTCCATATAAATCATTTATATCGTCCTCCTGGGACTTGTCTTTATTCTTCTGGAATTCTTTCAACTCATCCCCAATGAGATCATCCTCTTCCATGGGAGTATCACCATAACCAAGGAGGCCCTTCTTAAATTCTTCTGTGGGATCGGAGGCTTGATCATCATCCAACTCTATTTTTTTCAACAACAAAGTTGAGAAGTGAAGTGCACCTCCGCCTTTATTCCTTGATTCTTCCGAATCTCCCAAAGGATTTCATGTACAACTCCACCAAATGCTTTGGGGTGCGATATGTAATGTGACTAATAACCAAAGACATCCACACTTATAGCATGGTTGTTTAGGATCAGCAGATTATTTGTTGGTCCTTTCTTCTGAAGTGACCGATCCATTTTCTTTTGTTTTCCACCGATTTACCTCTTCCTTTATGATTTTTGTCATTCTTCCATTTATCCCCTTTCGTTTTTGACCCTTTCATGCCTTGGCTATTGCTAGCTCACGATCATTTGCGGTGCTTCAGAAATGCATGACTCCCACTAGGTAGGACTTGATGATTCTTCATTAGAAGTTCATCATGCTTTTCTATTTCTAGCAGAATGCATATCAGCTTAGAGTACTTCTGGTACTTTGCATGACGATACCATTGTTGCAGTATCCTCATGTTGGGGTGGAATGTGCACAAATTCTTGTCAATTTTTTCAACTTCTGTGATCTTCTAGTCACCAAATGCTAGTTTTGCAACAATCTTGTGCCTGGCAAAGTTATACGCTGCCACTGACTTAAAATCTTGGAAGCGAAGGAGTGTTTATTCACGTTGTGCTTCTGGCAACATAACAGATCTTTGCTAGTTATATCGTTCCTTCAGGGAATTCTATAGAGCCAGCGGGTCCTCCTCCATCATATATTCGGCCTTCAGGTCCACATGGAGATGGTGCCTCAGAAGTGTAAAGGTGCGACTTAGCGCTTCAGAAGAGCCGAGTACCAAATTTCAGTCAGAAATTGTGGCTCCAAGAGATCTGGCCGTCAAGTTGATCTTGGCATCCATTGCCCAAGTAAGATAATTGTTGCCATTCAGGCAAGCTCAAAGAAATTCTTTCTTTATATGTCGACATATCCTATATGCAAACAAATAGGATTTTACTGTAAAATATTGTTTTGCATGATTAATATTGAATCAAGAAAGTATGGTCTATATCTATTCAGTAGATAATTATCACGGATTATCCATGCTCTTCCTATCATTTCTCATAATTTTCTGCTAATTATTAAGCAATTTCCAGAATTACCAATTAACAGGAGAATAAATTTCAACGTTAAATAATTCTTGTATGATGGAAATAGAATCTTATGGGGCTTTTGCTGGTTGGGTATGAAATCATATAATGAATGCCTCCGTCAACATAATTCTTGGCCAGGTCAACACACCCCGAGGGCTCACATGAGGGAGGGAGTACTTCCCGATTCTGGGCGCCAATTAAGAAACCTAGCCTCATGTGTGTTTTCCTTAGACACCAATTGTCATGTATCCGTTCCTTCAAAACTGAAATCAATATCCCAACCACTTATGCCCTCAAACTCAAAATCGTTTTGATAGCTCGATTATTTTCATAATTTTCTATCATTTTCTGTTCATTTTCAAGCAAATTTCGGAATTACTTAAATAACAGAAGATAAATATTCTGCACATATTTAAACATAGCATAAAGCTTGAAAATAAATTCAGAGAATTGAACTTCCAGATATGAGCTAAATAAAAATTTTACCAGATGTTAGGGAAGTCCATAACCTAGAAAAATCATTTCTAGGATTTATTTATCACATTTCAGAATTACTAATCATGTTATTTTTCTTGAAAGAAAACAGGCGGGCCGAATGGTCACAGAGCTGTATGGCCCACCCAGTGACCTTATGGACCATATTGATCTAGTCAGTCAGCAATGCTCATTTGGGCCAACTAAGCCCAAGCGCACCATGGCTAAAGATTCCAACCCTAGCCGCCTTTGCTCTGGCAGAAGCGCACTTTGACTGTCGTCGCCGATTGTGGATTTTTGGGGCATCGCTGAAGTAGCTATTGCCGATCTCGTCGGCCGCTGCCACGGGTACCGCTACTGGGGCCGCCACGAGCAACGCGTTTCCACCGGGGAGCCTCGCGGGCGCGCGATGCAAAGTAGCGCCGCTGCAAGCGGAGCCACCAAGGTTTTGTCGCGCATCACCGCCAGACGCGGGAGCTCCGAGGCGGGCGAGCTCGCGGTGGGCTAGCTAGCCGCAGGAAGTGAGATCGAGTCTCGGCGGCAGCGCCACAAGCACTCCACATGGCAGTATTGTTTTAACGAAAACATGTACAGTGTTATCACCAAACAGTTCAACGACTACTAATGGTCGTCATATGGTAAAACAATACTGCCATGTGGAGTGCTTGAGGCGCCTTAAGCACTCCACGTGGCAGGAGTGCTTGAGGCGCCTCAAGCACTCCACATAGCAGTATTGTTCAACGATCACTTTTTCTCGCTGAAATCGATACTACCAAACCTTATATGAGTGATGCTCCCGGACTCAAGTGTAACGGCTAGTTAAGTGGGTAGCGTCGATCCGGTTAAAAATTAGAAATTTCGGCATTAACACTTATTTGAGTGGTTTAGGACTCTATAAATACCATCACTCACTGAAAGCTTTACTGTTAAGGCCTACAGAACAAAATTTATTTCGGTATTAGCCCCTGCATTCCAGGAATTACAGAACTAGCCCCCAAACAGTAAAATCTAGCGCACTCAGTTCGCGAGATAATTTTTTAAAAATTTTTAAACGTTTTCCCGCGCAGTCAATCCGCTGTAAAAATTTTAAAATTTTTCCCCCAATTCCAGTGAACCTGCTCCGTTGAAAAAAAATTTATTATTTTTTTTTCAAAACCAGTGGATCCAAACCGCTGAAATATTTCGGTTTTTGTTTTTTGTTTTTTTTTCGCAGTAGAAAACGCCGACGCGGTCGACGAACCAAAATCAGTTTGGAACCGCTGATTCCAAAGATTTGGTTGAACCATCGGAAATGCGCTTAAACGATCTTGAAATAACGCACAAAGCAGCCGACGCTGGGAAAAAAAGGCCGGAGGAGAAAAATTCAGGCGCGCCAGAAAAAAGTTGAAATGATCTTTAACAAAATTAGTCATATTTTGCTGTACATATAATTTTGAAATCTATATTTTATTTGGCTATTCGTGAGTTTAAGGGGTTGTTTGGTCGCTTCTTTCATCTCACTGCTCAGACGAAGTTAGCTGCGTGGTGAGAGCCAAAGTTATGAGATGCAAAAGAGATGGTATTTGGTTGAGTGCATGAGTTGAACCAGGCCGTGAGAAGAATGAAGAGAATGTGTTTGGTTGACTGTTTATGTGCTTCCCCATGCCTTGCATGCACCCCAACTTGCATCCCACCACCAAAGCCCACAAGAAACGATCAAAATCTACGCTTTCCCACAACTGTTCAATGGATGCAATTGCATCTCGAGGGACGTGCTCCACCCTCGTCTGACCAACCAAACAAGTGTCTTTTGTATCCAGAGATGCAATTCTTTTTGATGCGTACCAACCAAACAATTTCTTAAGTCCGCGCGCAATCGGTCAAGCCGCTTGAGTTCAAATGATGCAAATTTGTTTATGTCTATTGCATTTGTGCATTCATGATGAAAGAGGCGACCCATCTTGATCACGGGCCTCTGTGTTCTGCGTAGTGAACACGAAAGTCCTACCTCGTAGTCCCATTCATCGAGGTGAATGGGGCGAAGACAATAAAGTAGGCACCTTCCATCTACGGGATGGAAGGGGCGTGAGTGCACACCGGCGGGTGGGCACTTTCGGCACCGATGCGTGCATGGAAATGAGCATTCATATGCATTGCATCTTTGATAATGAGTGTTGTGGTAAATGGTGTGTCATATGGATGGTGATTATGAAAATTGAAGGTTGAGTCGTGGACTCAACCCAAGAAGGGGATATTATGTGAATGAAATGCATGGTTGTGTTGCATTATATATCATTGTGTATTATGCATAAGATATTATGTGAATGAAATGCTGCAGTTGTGTTGTATTATATAGTATCGCATATTTGTATGGGTTATTATGTGAATGAGAGGCATGGTTGTATTGCATTATATATCATTGCGTGTCTGCATGGGATATTATGTGCATGAAATGCATGGTTATATTGTATTATATAGCATTGCAAATATGCATGAAATATTATGTGAATGAAAGCATAAAAACATTTGATTGCATTGTGTATTGCGATTGATAAATGTTGAATGATGAGAATGGAAGGAACAGGTTGAGAGTTGAGTCGTGGGCTCATCCCGAATTGATTTTCGAGGCATGGGTAAGGTTTTGTTACATTGCCGAGGTGGTTGAGGTAAGTGGAGCTGCTACTACTCCTGTTGCTGGATGTTTCAGTTAAGTAATGGTTATTTAAATGATGAATTAATCGTGTTCTTACGTTTTGGATCCTTTATGAATTCAACCGTTTCTCTTATTTACGGATGTCAATTTAAGGAACTACTACTTGATGTCTTCTAATAGTTGCATTTTAGTCGATGCCTTACTTTTCCTACTTGTTGCACTTTCTTTGAGTCTTGGACTCATGCTTGTTTGCTTCCTGTTTTAGGTACCTTGAAGCTGCTTCGTCGGGTTGGGAGTAGTAACACGTGCACAACTGCAGTCTCCAACACTTTACTTAACCAATTTATCAAATCTGGATGTAATTGATGTTATTGTAATTTATTATTCTTCGTGATGAAATTTGTTAAATGATGTTGGGTATGTGATTGAATAACTAAGGACCTGCTAGAATGATATTAACTGCTACAATTCTTTTGTCTGCTGAGTGGATGTCCTCTGTTCTAGAGAGGTCATGCCCACATTTTGTAAAATGTGGTGGCTTAGTTTCTAAGCCAGTCTTAATAGTTTAGAGGGTTGGTAGCATCCGTGGCGCGTTTGGGCTCCGGGGTGTTACACTACATGATGAAGCTCATTGAGAGGAAGACCAGCTATAATGGCCCACAAGGTCATGTTCACAAGCTATACAAGCAAAAGGCTCCACCTCAAGTCTTTGCAACATATGGTGCGATGGCAATAGCAACATCTGGGATAGCAAGAGCAGAACAAGAACATCCATTGTAGTAGCCCTTACTTGCATTGAATTGAGTTTATCCAACATAAGCACAAGGCAAGATGAATCACATATGGTGCAAGTTGAAGCGATGAACTCTCAATTGAAGTTTGGAGTCTAGGTTTGGCGTTGTAGAGCATCAAGTGACGCCCTTAATACCCAATTGAGCTATGTTGAGCTGCAAGTAGCTACCTCTAACATATCAACGACTTTGAGGTCATGATTGTGGTCATGATGGCTCATCTTCATCTGGTGCTTACCCCTTTCTCTCTGAGAGTGGTTTGGTGATCCTCGCTCGACCTCCTCATCTTAGACGGCTTGGGACCTCTCTTTTGGTACTTCATGCCATGGGGAAGTAGTGCTACTAGGTTTATTATGCTATTAAGGAAGTAGTGCTACTAGGTTTATTTATCTAGTACTAAGGGTTAGAGGTAAGCTTATATTATTCTTGTAATGTTGTGTGGTAAGCTTATTGAACCTCTCAATTATTTATGTGGTTGCATGTGGACTTGGATGTATTTGGGAAAACCTTACATCTTATGTTGGTGGTTTATGTGGACCTTATGTATCTTATTTGCCACTTTGTCCAAAATATCTGCCTATGTGGATTTATGTGTAGTTCCATGCATATCTACTTTTATATCTTATATTGCTATATTGCCATGCCTCCATGAAACCAATCTTGAGAGAAAACTCCTCCAAAATTTCCTAAAATCTACAAGCGTTCAAAATTTCACCTCACAATTTCTTATGCATGCCTTTAGTGGGAGTTTTACTTTGAATTGAGGCTTTGCTAGCATTTAATTTAAAATCCCTTATTTTCACTCAAAAGCGGTTAAATGCTATTAAAAGCAAATACTAGAGTATCGACTTATTTTTGGCTTGATATATGCTTAAAGCAATTTATTCACTCTCATTTGTTGAGATTGTCAACCAAATACCAAAATAGGGAGATTGAAGCATACATGCCTTAAATTTAATGTTTTGGTAATTAATAACAATCATGCTTAAGAGACAAACATGTTTTCTAAGATGATAAGAAAGGTTTAGTCCCGGCCGTTGAAAAGAGAATGTGAAAGCATGAGTAAGATGGATATGGATGATTATAACTCAGGGTAAAGATAAAAGTGTTTAAGGACTTCTTCACAGTGTTTGCTAGTCTTACTGATTGGCGATATACCGGTTACTCTTGTACAACTAAAAGTCGTCCTTGGCTAGTAGTTTGTGATGCTCTAATGTCACATAGTTCAATCTTTGTGCATGCCGCATTTGGATTTGGTTCCCATCCTTGAAGTTTTGACAAATCTAATCGGTGCTACTCATTTGAACTCCTGCTCCTACTGGCCGTAGTATCCAATACCTTTTTTCTTCCAAAATCGTGTTTGGCCATTTGTTACATTGTGTGAAATCTAGTACAAGTAGGGATGAAAGCGGGTTGGATACGGGCGGATATTACTCCTCCGTATCCTAACCTATATTTTTTCAGATTGAACCGGATCTGAGCTAGCCAAATATGGATCTGATTTGGATTATTCAAGATACTGGATATGGGGCGGATATGTGGCGGATTCGAGTCGGAAATGAATAAAGATATACGGATAATGCACGCATATATAGAGTAATATATATTGAATTAAAACCATACGAGTACATGACTATAGTAATAAATTATATATTAATCAAACTCAACAAACGTCGTAGAAAGAATATGCTACTTTATGATCAATAGAGCCAACTAATTGTTAATATAAATGGGCTAATATGGAAAAAATATGACAAAAATGGGCTAAGCTTTGCTGATATCCGAATAGGAAAAATCCGAATATCCGATCCGATATCTGAATAGGAAAAATCCAGATATCCGAATAGGAAAAATCCGAATATCCGAATCCCGTCCTGTATTTACCGGATATTGGATGCTCCGTATCCGATCCCGAATCCGGATTCAAGTATCCGGATCCGGTCTCGGATCTGATCGGATAGTAAAATCCGGTTACGGATCCAGCCCTAGATCGGATGGGAGATATTTGACCCATTTTCATCCCTAGATACAACCGCCCCGGTGCTACCGAATCTCAATGCAACCGCATCCTTGTTGGCATTGGTCTTTTTCTAGAAGAACTGCTTTTTTAGCGCACCACCAATACTACCCCTCATATTTGTTGAAGAGTTCGCGCCTCCTGGTTCATTTGAGCCGAGCCGGCGGCTCGGCTCAAAAAAAATCACGATTTAGTCCTTTTGTAAATTACGAACAGGTCCTTCGTGATTTTTTGAGAGAGGAAGATTTTTTCCTCTAAATTCGCGTTCGGGTCCCTCATGCGCCATTTTACGAAAAGAACCTCCCGTTAGATTTAAATCGCGAACAAGCTCTTTTCTAATTTTTCAGGATAGCGGACAGGTCCAAAAACGTAACATTCGGTCCTTACTCTTTCGTCTAGGTCCTTTCTCCATTTTCCCGAAAAATTGTTTTTGTCACTAGAAATAATGTGCGGCTCTATCTCTAGACTTTTCCCCACCTCGATTTCCCATCTCGAACTCTAATATTTTTTAAAGCATATATTATTACTCTCTGAGCGCGTCGGTCTCGATATTTTTTAAAATATGTATTATTACTCGTGAGCAGCATATAGTGTTAAGCTTCGACAAAAGAAGGTTGTCATCTCTAAAAATTTTAGCCTTTTCCCTCTAGACTTTTCCCCACCTCGGTTTTCTAGCTTGGTCTCCAATATTTTCCAAATAATTCATCGAATGAGATATTTCTCTGACTCTATCTCTCTGCTTTTTCCTGTTTAGCTCATTATTTCGATGATTTAAAAATAAAAGGCCGTCGAAAAAAACAAATCCATAGGAAAAAACGACCACGCCTGACGTGTTCGCCGTGAGTCTCTAATATTTTTAAAACATGTCCTTTCTCCGTTTTCTTGGAAAAAACGTTTTAAATGCTTGAAATATTTGTGCGACTCTATCTCTAGACTTTTTTCAGCTCAATTTCCCATCTCGATCTCGATATTTTTTAAAACATGTATTATTACTCATTTGTAGGATTAGAGGATGCGCCTAGAGGGGGTGAATAGGCGTTTCTGAAATTCGATCGCTCACTAAACAATTAGCTCTAATACACCTCTAAGTCAAAACCTAATCAAAGATATATCGGAAGCGATAAATAGGTTTTGACAATTAAAACCTAAATCAACTAGGCTCACTAGTGCACTAACTAAATTATGTCTCTAAACTAGAATTGCTAAATTGATCAATCAATTAACACTAAGCAAGTCTATTACAATCAAGCAATTGAACAATATACTAGAAATGTAAATACTTGAAAGTAAAAAGAGACAAGAGGCAAGCGATGTTTTTCGTGGTGTTAGGAGACTTGCGGTCTCCCTAGTCCACGTTGAGGCAAGCCCAACCACTTGGACCGGCTCCGCTCAAGCACCGCCTCTTTCCACTAGTCGTGGTTTTTCACGCTTGCGCGTAGGCTCAACCGAACCTTCACAAACTTGCAGAGGCTTCTCACACCTTGAGAGCTCCGTGCCGCGCTCTCGCCGTCTAGGAGTCGGCAACCTCCAAGAGTAACAAGCCGCTCCTTCGCTTGAACTTCACAGAGCACAGCGATCGCTCCCGGTGACCACCTCGTGCAACACATGCACTGGGACCTCCCTCAAGTGCAACACATGCACAAGAGGTCACTCAACCACTCCCTAATTGCAACACATGCAATTAGTGCTCACCTTAAGCTCAAGAAGCAAATTGAGGAGTGCAACACATGCAACCACCTCCCATAAAACTCACAAGAACACCAGCAACCTGCCCCAACACCCCAAGGCCTCCTTTTATAGCCTCCAAGCCAAAACTAGCCGTTGGGGGTCGACATGGGCAGAATCAGCATTTTTCGGTCCGACCGGACCCAGGCCGATCGGCCAGGCCCTCCTGAGCCAGCAGTCGGGCCGAGCCAGATTACACGGCCGGTCCGACCGCAACCCGTCCGGTCGCACCGCACCCCGGCCGGTCGCACCGCCGTCAAGAAAACCGAAAAGCACGCGCTCTGGAAAAATCACACCGCACGGGGGCCGGTCACACCGCACGCCTGGTTCGACCGGACTCGGGCCGGTCCAACCGCCCAGCCGGTCCGACCGACCAGGGGCCGATCACACCGCCCCTGACAGACTCAACTCCGATTTTTCCGCGCGATCTCTTCTCCAAAGATCCAAACACCATTCTTTGAGCTACTAGATGATTAACATATGATCATACACCCGTGCAAAACACATTTGCACTAATTTAGCTCATGCTCAAAGAATTCAAACAAATTTCGAAAACGCATTACGCAACCGACTCCAAATCTATTTGCAAAGCGTATTAAGCAAATCAAACTCGAGTTTATGAGATTAATCCCCTAGCCATGTGAAGGTCAGCATAAGACCGGTCAACTTGCCAACACCCATAAGCCCTACTCACATGCTCTCGGGATTCGGACACATAAACCTCGGTTTATTCGCTGTGAACTTGCAAATAACTCAATAAACATATTTCATGCTTGAGCACTACTCTTTGCAACACATGCAAAAGTCTAGCTCCAAGCAACACAAAATCAAGATGCATGAACTCTCTAATTTCAACACATGCAATTCTCTAGTTCCATGCAACACCAAAACCAAACTTCAACTAAAACCAAATCACACGTATGAGCTCTTTACTCGCAACACATGCAAGTCTCTAGCTCCATACAACCGCACAAACATCAAATCATGCTTGAGCTCTATCCTTTTGCAACACATGCAAAACTTAGCTCCAAGCAACCACAAGGTTTAGAAAGATTTGTTTTGTAAATAAAAAACAAACATGAAGCTTCAACATTCGCAACACATGCAAAAGTGAACTTCACGCAAAAAGCAGCATATAGCTTATCCTATTTGCAACACATGCAAATCAAAGCATTATGCAAAAACCAAATGCATATACTCTTCCTCTTTGCAACATATGCAAATCAGAGCATAAACCAACAACAACCAAACATAAGCTTAACCCATTCGCAACACATGCCAAATGGTTAACCCTTATGCAAAAACCAAATCCAAAAGGTTTGAGCTTGAGTGAACGCGGAATGAGATCACCAACATATGATGAAGCTCAAACTAGGAGACAACCCCTCTTAATAGTATGGCGATAAAAACTAGACTCAAAGACTAAAAAGTCCTTAGCCTATCTAGTTATACCTTTTGCCGCCGCACGCAAGCAATCCCCTTTGGGGTCTTTATGATCTTCACTTATACTCCCCCGGGATCATCACTCGACTCCTCTTTATCTTCGGGATCCACTCTTGATGCCCATCACCTCATGATGCCGTCCTTGTCCCGTTTTCATTCATCTCATCCATCTTTGGACCTAACTCAATCACAACTCATAAAATAGTTAGTCCAAGATGCATGGTTGTCTCAATTATCTCTTGCACTCCATTAACACATAATGGATGCCTTTAGATCAATTGAGCACAACCTAAATCAATTTGAATGATTTAAATGAGTCTTAAGTACAATAATGCAACTCATGCTTTATTATACTTAAGAACTTATTCATTGTCCTCAATTAATCACGGAACACCATCAACACATGATGAAATGTTCTTTAATGATTAATAAGACAAATGAACTCAATTTAAATTATCATTTAAATTGATATGAGTATATATTAACTACACAAGTTTTCATATACTCATGTTGATGAGAGGTAATGATCCATTATGTAAACTATATGGAAATGATCATTACTCTAAGTCATCAACTATAGAATACACCCACATGTATATGTGCATAAGTATGATTGACTTGGATATAATATGCACATATTCGATTTGATCACATTGGAGTATATCCTATATTACCATGAGTATACTATGACTAGGCAATTCAAATATATACTCAAGGATTTAGTTCCTTTGTCTTGATCCTTATATGTGTCAATAAGAATTAGATCAATACAAAGAGACTTTCAAGTTAAACTACAAACTCCCCCTAAGTATGTGCATCCATGTAATATATGGATTGGGAAACATGATGCACATTTTGCGGTTAATATAATGGGGAATATTTATACTTTAACTTGACTCTAAAGTATGCAATTAATATTAGAAAGAATACGCATACATACCTTGGGTTTTCCATTTTTCAATGTGATGAGACTAATCAAAGATATTCTAAATAAACAAGTTAGTCTCGATATAAGATTTGTCATTAATAATAAAATCACATTAATGGATAATCTCAATATTAGATTTTTCATTAACACCAAAACCATAACTAATGAAGGTTGAACTTACATCCGCGAACGCGTCGATCTCTAATATTTTTTAAAACATGTATTATTACTCCGCAAACGCGTAGAGTGTTGAGCTCGACAAAAGAATGTTGTCATCTCTAATAATTTTTCGCCCTTTTCCCTCTAGACTTTTTCCCCACCGTAGTTTTCCAACTCGGCCTCCAATATTTTCCAAATAATTAAATCGAAGGAGATATTTCTACTCTATCTCTCTATTTTTTTCCCATTTCGACGATTTAAAAAAAGCGTCGCCGAAAAAAAAATTTTTTCTCTGAAAAATGACACACCTTGTGCGTTACGCCATGAAAAATTTTTTGTCCTTTCATCATTTCACTCATTATTTCGACGATTTAAAAAATAAAACGCAAAATATCAATGAAAAAAGGGCACGCGCGGTATGTTACGCCGCGAAAATTTTTGTGTTCTTTCAGCCGTTCCGCTCTTTATTTCGACAATTTAAAAAATAGAACACCGCCAAAAAAAATTCTATGAAAAAATGACACGTGCGCCGTATTACGGCGCGAAAAATTTTCTAGTTTATTACGTGCGTTGCTACTGCCATGTTGAAGCCAGTGCTACCAAAAGTTTAGTTGCCGGTATTCTTTTTCCAAGACAAATCATACCCCCAATTAAACCTTGCAAACTTCCGGCAAGGAGAGGCTGTCCACATGTCACCCTTGGCAATTTTGTGAAAAACCACCTGCGTTTCTTGTAATTACGGATAGGTCCCTATATATTATGAATAAGTCCTTCGTGATTTTTTGTGAGGGAAAGATTTTTTTTCTAAATCGCGTTTGGGTCCTTCGTGCGCCGTTTTACGGAAAAAACCTCCCGTTAAATTCAAATCGCGAACAAGCCCTTTTCTAATTTTTCAGGATAGCGGACAGGTCCAAAAATGTAACATTCTGGTCCTTGCTCTTTACGTCTAGGTCCTTTCTCCGTTTTTCTCGGGAAAAAATATTTTCGTCACCAGAAATATGTGTTCAGCTCTAACTCTAGACTTTTTTCCTAGCTCGATTTCCCATCTCGATATCTGATATTTTTTAAAACATGTATTATTACTCGGTGAACGCGTAGAGTGTTAGATTCCATAAAAGAAGGTTGTCGTCTCTAATGGTTTTTCACCCTTTTCCCTCTAGACTTTTTCCCCACCGCGGTTTTCCAGCTCGGTCTCCAATATTTTCCAAATAATTCGTCGAAAGAGATATTTCTACAACTCTATCTCTCTATTTTTTCCCCATTACGCTCATTACTTGACAATTTAAAAAATAAGCATACCGGGAAAAACAGTAATTTTTTCTATAAAAAAAGGGCACGCGTGGCGTGTTACGCCGCGAAAAAATTTGTGTCCTTTCAGCCGTTTTGCTCATTATTTCGATGGTTTAAAAAATAAAACGCTGTCGAGAAAAAGAAAGAAAATTTTTCTACAAAAAAACGGCACGCGCATATGCCGCAAGTCTTTGATATTTTTTTAAACATGTATTATTACTTTCGTGACGCAGCGAGTGTTAGACTCGACAAAAGAATGTTGTCATCTCTAATAGTTTTAGCCCTTTTCCTCTAGACTTTTTCCCAGAGGGTTTTCAGTATGAGTCTCAATATTTTCCAAATAATTCATCGAAAGAGATATTTCTACAACTCTAGCTCTCTATTTTTTTCGTCGTTTCGCTCATTATTTCGACAATTTAAAAAATAAAACGGCGCCGAAAAAAAGAAATTTTTTCTAGAAAAAACAACATGTGTGGCGTGTTACACCGCAAAAAATTGTGTGTCCTTTCAGTAGTTTTGCTCATTATTTGACGATTTAAAAATAAAAGCATAACCAAAAAAAGATTTTTTTATGCGAATAAGCGGCATGAAAGAATGTTGTCATCTCTAATAATTTTTCACCCATTTCCTCTAGACTTTTTCCCCACAGCGGTTTTCCATTTCGGTCTCAATATTTCCCAAATAGTTAAATCGAAAGAGATATTTCTACAACTCTATCTCTATATTTTCCCCGTTTAGCTCATTATTTCGATGATTTAAAAATAAATGCCATACGAAAAGAAAAAGAATTTTTTCTCTGAAAAAAGCACGCAGCATGTGTGTTACCGCTTGAAAAAATGTGTTCTTTCGTCGTTTCACTCATTATTTGACGGTTTAAAAATAAGCGCCATCGAAAAAAAAGAAATATTTTCTACAAAAATGGCCTTGCGTGGCGTGTTCGCCGAAAATTTTTAGTAATACGAACATGTGTTGTCTCTCTAGGCTCTAGTGCAAACACCGTGTAAAATGATGTGCCACCAGTTATCGGTACTAAGTGTTGTAAAACGTCGTCGAACGCCAATGATCAATCACCAATTCGTAGATGCAATCCAAGAACAAGAACAATAGGCACACAATGTAGGGTGGAATTCTCTCTCGTTTTTATTGATTCAATGGTTTACAAAGGGGGGGCACCCGATATATATAGCGGTGTGAGAGAGAGTTCGGATTCGACCACATTAGGAAGAGATAGAGTCCTAACCATATTTGGTTTAGGTTTCCTTATCTCACAACACTCCCCCTTGGTCGAATACCGCGTAATGCATATGTCTCGTTAAAAACTCCACTCAAAAACATAGTGGGAAAAAGGAGATGGAGAAAAGAGCATATCGCACTCGCATGCTATGTTGCACTAGTTGCCTCATTAAAAACCTTTATGTGAGAAAACTTGTCGGGACCCGGATATGCAAATCCGAAACCCTCTGTGTATACCGCACTAGTCCAGGATCACGCTAGTGCACACAGTGGAAACATAGATGACATATCATTCCATACATCGTAATAACTAAGAAGAACACATTATTATTGAATAAAGCAAATGACCTTATGGTCAAGGTTCATACACCAATGCCTCTTGGCTAAAGAAACAAATAAACTATTGCGTGAAATAAAATAACTTGGGCCATTCGACATGCCACGGGCAATAAATGCGAAAGCGCCTTCTAGTCGGCGTAGTCTTCATAGTACTCCTCCTCTTGATACTCATTACCGGTCCTTCCTCGGCAAGCTGAACAACGAGGGGCATAAAGCCGTGAGTACAAAACATACTCAACAAGGCAGAGGGAAATGATGCAATATATTCATGCGGCTTGACAAAGGATAGTCATAAGGTTCATTTGCGAAAAGCAATAACGAATTTAAATACACTAAATAGATTGAAGGCAGTTTGAATAAAACAATAATAAATAATCTGAAAAATCAATGGTAGACAACATGAACAGAATGATGAGGCATCACCCTACATCATTCGAAACAAGTATCAACCACACAATTCAACAGTATAGCTTGAGACAACAAAACAACAGTGAACTCCCCGTTCACATCTCAACCATCCACATTTCAGAAAATACTCTATACCCGTGTGAAATCCCGGGCTTGTCACGACCTGCGGACCACGGCTATTGAATAGTTTACACTCTGCGAGAGGTTATGCGGCTTTACCCACAAGACATGATCATCCCTTAATGCCAAGCGCTAAGAACACACTTCCTTTGGTGTGTCGGCGGAGAGATCACTACAAAGCCTTTACAATGCATGTCTAAACCCGATCTTGCCCTCTAAGGTTTAGGCCCTCGGGGCCCCCTCTTGAGCCATGTGAGTCTACCCGTCCATCTCGGACCCCACACCAACAAGCTGGCAATACTCAAGTCCGGACATTGCAAATTAATCACTAGGTCCGTCCCATCTGGGACTTGTGGTTGCAGTTAGGCCAGATTCAATGGCGCACAAGATTAAGTCCTTAAATTGTCTCGAGCAAGATGTACCACATCCCAATGTGCTAAACAACACCCCTTTCTTGCACAATCAATTGCAGAAACATTTTGTTTAACCCAAAACCAATGGCATCCCCTGCCATGGTACAACAAGTTTTACAACGTTGGTCAATGACCACAATTCAATATCTCATTAAGTCAAGATTAGCATTAACTCACGGTGATATGAATCCCATCGGACAACTAAGCATGGCTAAGCATAGCTACGATAACCCAATGCGGTACTATGATTATGTCCAACTAATAATGTCGACCTATGGTTAACAACGGATACATGGCATTCCAATAATCAAAGGGGCATACTCAAGCGGGTAAATAGCTACTCCCATAAACTAGCATTGTTACACAAATAGCATGCAATTGTATAAAACAAAGTACTTTTTGCAAACATGGGTTCAATATGATCAAGGTCTCGACTTGCCTTGTTGTTCGGTGTTGATTCTTGGTCTTGAAGTCTCTGTTACGCTCCTTCGGGATTAGCGTCTCTGAGAAAATAAAGCAAGAAACCAAATAAATACAAAACAGAGGAGAAAACAAGCTCAAAATTTAAAATAAATGGCTCTGGAATGTAGATCTCAATTTTACAAAAATTTAGAAATTTGAATCACTCAATCGGAGTTAGGACGAAGGTGAGCAGACATGGGAAGATTTAATTGAGAGAAAATCGAGAAATTCACAAGGGTGACACGTGGCAGCTTGTGATTGGCTGGGATTTTCGGTTTTGAAAATCAGAAAAGAAAAATAAATACCGACCCGACATGCGGGCCCACATGTCGGCGGCTTGGTCCATGATGAGACCGAGAGCACCGAGGTGACATTTGGTCGTCTGACAAACCGCGACGGCGTGGCATGCCACGCGGCGGCTAGAAATGACATGGCGTTACGCGGCGGTGATGTGGGCGATGGCGCACAGCATGGGGCGGGGTTGACTCGTGGCAAGATCTGAGCGTCGGCTCCGGATCGGACGGCGAGGGAGCAAAAAGCGTGGCGAGGCGTGGCTCAATCTAGGGCCTCGGTTGTGATCGGGCGGTGAGGGCTCACGGAGGCTCGCGACGGCAAGGCGCGCACTCACTTACGGAGCGAGGAAGGCGACACTGCAGCGGCGGAATAACACGGATCGGACGGAAGAAGTAGCGGATCCGGAAGAGCTTCGAAGTGAGTTCGGCGTGCAAGCGGCGATGGAGGATGGCCGGAGAGGCGGACGGCAATGGAGAAGAAACTTGAGCGGCGCGCCAGCGAGCTCACGCGCGCAGCGGAGGTCTCGGCGTCCGCGGAAGGAGTTGGCGGCGGGCGTCAAGCAGCGATCTCGAAGAAGTGCGGCGCCTTAAATAAAGTCTTGGAAAAGCGAGCAAGCAGCACGGAAGGCGGCGTGCGGCGTCGCGGATTCGGGAAAGATTAGGGTTAGGTTTGGCGGCGATGGCGGGCGTGGGCCGATCTCGGCGAGCAGCGTGGCCGCGGATCGGACGGAGGGCCTGATGCGGTGGCGAAGTTGAAACGGGCGAGCGGATGAACGAGGTTGGGCGGAGAGATTCGGCCGAGAGAGAAAAAAATTTAAAATCTTTTTCGAATTTAGAAAAATCGAAAATTCAAATAAGAGCAAATAAATTCAAATAAATAGCAAATAAATTCAGAAAAATCTCCAAAAATACTGAGAAAAATTCCTTGAGGCACAAGGAACCCAATAAAACTGAAACCTTTAATTTGATGCGTAGATTAATCAAATTAAATCTTATAATTATTAGAAAATTCAATTTAAGCTTGGTTAATTCCAAGAAATTGCAAATGATTCATTTTTTATTTTAAACATTCCAAAACTCAAATTTTGGGATGTTACAAAACTTCAGGAAAACTCACAAAGGGAAAAGAGTACAACTTATAACTTTCAGGGTTTTGTTACGATCTTTAGGAACGCAATAAGGGCTATGGTTCAAGGGTTTTCTCCCCCCTAAACTCTGCATTTCTCTAAGTCTTCTCATTCCAATGCCTTTAACATATCTTTGAAATGTGGATTTAGGCAAGGACTTAGTGAATAAATCTGCAAGATTTTCACATGACTTAGTTTGTAAGATTTTTATCTCATCGCTCTTCTAGAGTTCGTGAGGATAGAATAACTTAGGAGCAATATGCTTCGTGATATTGCTCTTTACATAACCCAATTACATTTGTGCAACACAAGCAGAATTATCTTCATAGATAATTGTGGGGGTATCGGCAGCGTTAAGGCCACATGACTTACGGATATGGCCAATCACCGTCATGACCAAACACATTCACGTGAGGCTTCATATGGGACTATAATCTCTGAGTGGTTGGTAGAAGTTGCTACGGCGTCATTTACAAAACGCCGAGAAGCAATTACCACCGCAGAAGAAACACAAAACCGTCTAAGATTTGTACTTTGGGGATCAGACGGATAACCGACATCCGTATATCCCACCATGGTCAAGTCTTGGTTCTTCTGAAAAAAACAACCCAAGATCTTGAGTACTTTGGAATATCGATCAGATCTTTACACCGGCCCAATGTCTTACGGTTGAGTGAACTATATCTTGCTAGCAAATTTACTCTGAATGCAATATCGGGCCTTGTGCGATTCATAAGGTACATGAGTGCACCAATAGCACTTAAATATGGGACTTGAGTTCTAAGACTTCCTCATTTTCCATCCTCGGTCTAAAGGGTCTTTATCCACTTCAAGGGATCTTACGACCATGGGGGTTTTCAAGGGATGTGATTTATCCATATTAAACCTTTCCAATACCTTAGGGTATAGGGCGGTGGTGAACAAAATTCATACGGGAGATGCTCTAGGCTGAGGCCTAAGCAAAATTTGGTTTTACCCAAATCTTTCATCTCAAACTCCGTCGTGAGGTAAGCACTTGCTTCCTTTATCTCCTCTGTGGTTTCGATGATGTTCAGATCATCGACATACCTGAGATAATCTTGAATCCATGCAGGATTTCTTTATGAACACACATGGACAATCATCATTATTAGAGTATCCCTTCTTCAGAAGGAACTCACTAAACCAATTATACCACATTCTTCCCGACTGTTTTAATCCGTATAGCGAACTCTGCAGTTTGACACTATACATGTTGCGATTATTAGGATCCGGGACTTTTACTCCTTCAGGAACTTTCATATAAATGTCCGAATCTAGTGACCCATATAAATATGCAGTCACCACATCCATCAACTGCATTTTTAAATTTAAGCCTACTGCCATTGATATTAGATATCGGAACATTATTCCACTCATCACAAGAGAATATGTTTCATCGTAATCAATGCCGGGTCTCTGCGTGAACCTTTGTGCTACAAGCCTCGCTTTTTATATCTCACCACCTGGGTATTTTCATTTCTCTTCTAGATAAAAAAACCCATTTGATCCTGCAGGGAATTACTTTAGGAAATATTTAGTCAACAGGACCAGAAACTTTCCTCTTATTAAGCGAGCGCTGCCTCAATTGCTTCTTTTGACCCTATCTGAGCGCTTCTGGCACTCTGCCATGGACTTTGGATCTGGATCCAGTTTTTAGCAATTTTAGAGGCAAATATATGTCGACAATTGTAGTCTTTCTTTTATTCATTTCTCCTGTATCACTTGAGGATATATCTATATAAATTTCTTCCGGCTCCTCGTGATTTCCCACAGCGACGAGTCTGGGTGTTCGACTTCGGCGTGGAATTGTCTTGGCGCAAATATCGCTAGGTTATCATCTTGAGGATGGATCACTTGAGAATGTTACCATCTCTAGGATGGCTCACTTTAGGGATTTTCTCAACATCAGGTTGAGCTTCTTCTACTGTTATGGGTAGTGTTCTCATTTGTTCGGTTCTCTACTTCTGCGGATGTCTCCGCGGAATTGAGTCCCGTACACCTGGAGAGGCCTTCCCCTCTTCTTATCATGAGGGTCAAGAGTAGGTTCAATATCCTTCTAGGGTATCTCCACTCTTCGGTGCATATACTTGGGTATATGAGATCTTTCACTCCTTATGACCAGTGAAGGTATTTGGCAGATTATTAGCTTATTTATTTTAGATTAATTATCTTTGAACTTCAAGTTCGGTCTTTCTAGTGCGTGGGTCTAAGGACTAGGCATTCTGAAATGTGGTACTTATCTCCCCCTAATGCCGAAAAATGTCCTTAGTATAATCAGTGTACGTACCGAGCCATGTACATATCCCCGCCATAGGCTCTAGGTATTTTAATACATGATGGAGATTCATAACCTACATGGATCCTCAAGCTAGCTTTGGTGAGGTCCTATGGTTGTCTGTTGTGGTGGAGAGATTGGCATGTATACTGACCTGACCAGATTTTCATGAGATGGGAAATACTTAATTCTTTTCCACGCACTATTCTCGCAGGGAAATTTACGTAATATCGGTTAGTGCGAGTTGAATTATTACCGTAGTATGCAGCACTCGTGGCCCCAACAAGCGGTGGGAAGCCAATTATTACGCTAAGCGACCAAGCAATAAATTTTATTCTCTTAATTAATGACTCTACAAGGCCATTTTTTATGGCCAATAAATTATTTATTATTCTTCTCATCATATTCAACCCAGGATGACCCAGACGATCATGCCAGATCTTAAATATTTCTAGGGTTTTAACTATGGTTTTCATCGCAACATAAACTTCTAGTTTTCATTGCAACATAAACTTCTGGTTTTCATTGCAACATAAATATCATAGCATGATTAAATAAATTTCTTGGGAAAATCACACTTTATTAAATTTGACTGATAATCGCTCAACAGGAGCGTAGACCATTGTTCATCCAGGAACACAAAGACTAAGCTGATAAATGAGGCTTTTAAAGAGTCTCTAAAGGATAATACGACATCGACTCTAAAAGAAAACTGGGAGACTACTCCATGTCTCCATATAAATCATTTATATCGTCCTCCTGGGACTTGTCTTTATTCTTCTGGAATTCTTTCAACTCATCCCCAATGAGATCATCCTCTTCCATGGGAGTATCACTCTGCTCAGGGACTTGATCACCAAACCTATATTGCAACCATATCTTCCAGTCAGGCCTCCTCGGTAGCGGAACTATCGGCATGCCCCTGATAGGCAAGCCGGTAATGTAGGAAACGTCCTGGAGTGTAATGGTCATCTCCCCCCAGCGGAAGTGGAATGTGTGGGTCTCCGGCCTCCAACGATCAACAAGCGCGGAGAAGAGAGCACTATCATAAGTGAAGGATTACCCGATGTCCATCATCCGGGCCAACGGCAGTAGCCTAGACTCCAGTAGAGTGGGCTCGTACCGCTCGTCTACGGACCAATGCTCCTTCAGTGCTCGGAGAACCAAACATGGTGGCACAACACCTGTAGGCCAAAGCCTGCTACGATGCTTGGCATCGTAATATGGGTCAAGCAAAATCTACGAGTGTGCAGCCATATCCTACGAGAAGGGAAAAAATAAACAAAAATTAATATAGGTAAAATAAAAAAATTAATATGACATGACATGTGAACAAATAAAATGTGGCGACTTGACATTAGCACAATATATGATATTACATAACAAATTTATGAAATTACATGAAGGTACTAACCGCACACCGAAAATGAAATTATAGGTAACATAACAAATAACATTAAATGATATAACAATGCATAGCATTTGACGACTGACATTAGGTAACACGGAGTAGCACGGTACATGGTATTGCATTACTTGCACAGAAAAAAATTAAAAGGTACTACTCGCACAGAAAAAATTACATGAAGGCACATTGTCACGGTCACTACGGATGGGTTGACGAGCCGGCCCTATTAGAGCAGTTCTTCATTGTATGTCCCACTATCCTACATATACGGCACTTTAAATGCGGCTCGTCAAATCTCCCCACGACTTGCGTCCATATCGTTCTGGATTCGCCGTGACGCCCTTCATCCTGACCGCTCCACTTCAAAGCATCATTCTGAGACCAAGTGACTTGCCCTGGCCACAGCTCCCTGTAATGCATGTCCAAGCCGTAGGAGTTGAACTCCGAACTCTATGTCCTGAACAGATGGTCGGCGTCGAAGTACTCTGAGATGTATGCCACGGATGACTGACGGAGAACCGCGCATGCCGCATATACATGTGAGCATGGCTTGTGCAACAGTAGTGGCTTGTTGCATGTGCATGTGGCCACATCACTTATTGTGCACACTTGTTTACGGTAGCCTCTGCAATGGCCATCCACGAACTTCTCCCGTACACGTACTTCAAACTTTCGCCTGACTCCATCCATGGTGCGGGCGTCGTGGGAGCAAGCCTTCTCTATTTTTTCTCCATGTATGCGTGCATACATTCGGAGAACTGCTTTCCCTTGTCCAGATGCCTCCTTGCATTCACCCCCCTATTCACAAAGTATCCAACAGTCCTGTTCCAGGTCTCCTCCACGATGGCACTGATTGGGAGGGACTGAACACCCTTCAGAACACCGTTGTAAACCTCCTATATGTTAGTTGTCATTATGCCGTACCTTGCGCTATCGGTGTCATGCAACAGGGACCACTTCTCTAGCTCTGGAGCGTGCAACTGCACCCATTGCGAGAAGTTGTTCACCTGGCCCTCCACAAACTACGTCGTATGTTTCGCGGTCTCCTCATCGAGCACTCTCCATATGGCCTCGTTCGTTTTGCATGCAGAGCCTCTTGAATGTCTTCATGATTTCCTTGCTGTAGAACCTCCTATGCAGGTTCGCGGCAAGGTGTCTCATGTACTAGTGATTGACGACATCATTCTACTGGTACGGTGATTGTGTCCCTCCTTGCATGGTGCTAATGGCGGACATTAACCCAGCGCGCCTGTCCGTGATGAGGCATACGTTCGGACGGTCTTAGACAACAGTTTGCTTCACATTTGCTAGAAACCACAACCATCTCTCTGTGTTCTCCCTTTCCACGATTGCATAGGCCACCGAGAGTAGCTGGTCATTGGCGTCCGCCGCAACCGCCATGAACATGGTTCCCCTATACTTGCTGGATAGAAAAGTGCCATTCATGGTCAGCACAGGCTGGCAGTACGTGAAGCCCCGAATGGCTGGCCCGAATGCCCAAAACATACAGTCGAGGATGAAACTGTTGGGACCCTTCGTGGGGTGTGGCCTATCCATCTTGTTGATGTAGGTCCCAGAATTGGCTTGAGCAATCTGGTGAAGCATGCGAGGGACAAGGTTGTACCCCTCTTCGTACGTGTTGTACATCATCTCTATAACTTTCTTCTTTGCTCGCGACACCTTGGCGTAACTAACAGGATATCCCACCATGTTAACCACGTCGGCCATCAATATCTTCGGTGAAACAGTCACGTCCGCCGTGACTAAGTGAGAAATCAGGCTGGCCACATATGAGGACGTGACATTTCTGTGCTTCTACAATAGCTCAGCAATCACACAGGTGTGGTTCGTCAGGACAATTATCCTGAAGCCCGAACTCGCGCCCTTGAACTTTTGGGCACGGATCTTATTGGGACACTCAGGATCCATGCACTTCACAATGTAGGTCTCCTAGTTCGACCTATACACCCGGTAGGTGCGGCTGATGTTTACCGCATATCTAGCAATTGCCTGCTGGGCAGCACCCTTTGTAGGGAAGCGTTGCCCTACCAGCAAAGTGTCTTGATCGAAGGCCCACTCATTGCCGGCTTCGTCTGGTAGCACGAGAGATGTCACCGCCAGGTCGTCCAATTGAGAAGACACGTACTCCACATCAGTGGACACAATGCCACCGACTGGAGTGCATCGTCGTCTCCACTGCTATCCGAGTCAACTTCCTCGTCTTCATCGGATATTACTTCGTTTGTCATAGCTTCCAGGTGCTCGTGGTAGTCAATGCGAGCGGACCACCACCGCCCGATGTCTTCATTCGCGTGAAAGTCATACGGACCAATGTCCTCACCGATAGCCCCAGAGGAAGCTTCGACGACAACACCACCTCCACCAAGGGAACTAGAGGTTTGGCCTCTGTCCAGGAAGCGCACATGCACCATCGGCCGACGGTGTATTAACGCTTCAGGGTTCATCACAATTTGCATGTATTCGCGCCACATTGTGCCTCCCACGATCTTGCATAGAACCCACACGTAATTCGTGGAACCTTCCACAACTCTAGCATGTACCACCTCGATTACGAGCTTCTTTCGAGTAGTCTCCCGATCGAATGCGCTTCGCACGCACGTACGGAGGTCGGTGAGACTCATCTCCTTTAGACTCGGAGTCCGGATCACCTTATTTTCACAGTTCGAAAGGTCCATCTCATATGGACCCTCTCGAACAACGCCGTCACCATAAAACACAGACAAATCTTGAATTTCTGCCATTAAATACCTACCATAGAGAAAGACGCAAACACACACATTAAACACTAATGTACGATTCGCCAGATCCATAATCAGTATTAATTTAGCAAGTGTGTAAACATCATTTCCATGTGGTACTGTTATAAAAATCATGCACTGTTATTTATTCTATTAATATCATATAAATACTATACTAACTTCCTAAAGATTTCGAACCCGACGTGATATTCCATTCATATCATAGAAATACTACACTAAATATTTAACTATTCAGAATGCAATTTTTTAATTGTCCAACAAATTTTACGCCTAACACCATAATTTTACATAGAAATGATGTTAGTAGCACTGCCATATTTTGTACTGCTAAATGGCACTAACTTTTTTACTACTAACAGTGTTATTCCAGTATTTCTTCGGATACTTCAGCAATTTCATTACACTGAACTAACATTCCATTAATACCATAGAGATACTACACTAAAATTAAACTATTCATGCTGCAATTTTATTAATATCATAGAAATATTACACTAAATATTAAATTATTTGTACTGCAATATCATAGAAATACTCACTACAGGAATCGACATTATTTTCGTCGGCCTAAAACCGATGAAAATAAGGCAAAAACCGACAAAAATAGTTATTTTTATCGGTAAACCGACGAAAGTACGTTGACGAAAATATCTGTATTTTCATCGGTTGCCGACGAAAATATAAGTATTTTCGTCGGTCGAAACAGCCGACGAAAATGTTGGCGTCAACCAGATTGAACTATGCCTGCTGACGTGGCAACTTATTTTCGTCGGCCTTGGTTTAAAATCGCATGCCACGTCGATAATGCTATTTTCGCCAAAGGTGGCGAAATTACGTCTTGAGCAACATCGGCGGTTATTATTTTAAATCGAACTTGGCGAAAAAAATACTTTAAATTTAGAAAAATACATAAAATTAAAAAAAAATCCTAGAAAATTCACAGAAATTCACTGCATGCATATAATTCACAGAAAAATTCTACAAAAATTGTAGAAAATTCTAACAGCCATAGAATCTCTATCACAAATTCATTTCAGACATTCAACTTACAAATTCACCACAATAGTATCAAAGTTCAAATGGTGGTAAATAGAAATCCTGGACCAAGAATGAGCTACTTCCAAGAAAAGGTGACTCTTTCATATCCAATTATCAAAAATATACACTGACAATATTCTCTTAGCATCCAAACAACCACATTACCCAAGCACCATACAAGAAATTTTCAGAACAACATCGGTGGTGGCATTACAAACCTACAAGGTATATAATTCACAAAAGCATAATGATATATTTGATCACAAAAACATACCTACGCCACAGGCTTCTTCAAACCTGCCAACATTCCTGGCAAGCGTAGACCAATATCTGCGAGAAAGAAAAGATTGTTGGTTGAAACAAAATTGAAATGTGTGACAACTAAACTATCATCATTTGTGGAATAGTTTCAGTTTTTTTTCACAAACAAATTGACAAAAGCAGGTTTGTTCCATCAACAACCGTGCATTCATGCATCTAGAAATGTTTACATAAACACAAATTTTCTTATGACAATAGTTTTTCTGGGGTCAAAATAGTGAAGATTGTCGCAAGAACAGAGTTAAGCAGAGATACGTGTATCGCAATATTCAAGCAAAATAGCATGTTAGCATACTTCAATGGATGTGATTTTAGAGTGGAGGAAAAAAATTATTGAACCAACAAGCTTCTTCCTTGAGAAAACTTTATGTTTTGCTTTTGCCAGACCAAAAAATTTTATGTTTTCCTCTATAAAAAACAGAAGAAAGGGGGCTATTAATAATGATAGGCATGCTAGCAATGTTCAGTCAGTGTCAATACCCTGCATAAAGCCCCTTCAAACCATGATCTCTCCAGATCTCTCCAGAAACATTTCCTTTTGTAGCAATTGATGCCCAAGATTTTCTGGTGCCTTGGACTTGCATTTGTTGTTTCATGACTTCACAAGGCACATAGATAAAAGATCCAAGTGTATCTCCTGGAATGAGCAATAAAAAATACATGTGTTATCAAGGAAGCAGCATAATAATTTTCTTGAGATGCCATGTATTCCAATGAAAAGGCAATCTGCATCAGTAAAGTATTAGATGAGTGGCAAAAGAGAAGGCCAGAAAAGTTTGCATGTGTAGATATAAAGACCCCATGCATTGCCTGTGCATGGCACACAAAATACCAAAGAATCTCCCATCATCCCATGGCAAACTCCATGTAGTCAGCATGTAAAAAACAACCACTTCTGATTCTAAATCCTAATCATATGCTGACAAAACCTAGTATAAATTTTAGGTAGCATCATAAAGATTTTCACAAAGTGAAACACAAGAGACATAAGAAAACAACTGCTCACCAATTCCTCCAGCAATAAAGTGAGAACAATGACCACTTAGATTGGGATTAGCATTCTCCAGCCATGTCTTAGTTGATTCAATAACACCGAAATATGTTGCACCTGTAGCAAGTGATCCGGTAACACCCGAACTAATTCCTCTATAGAAACCTGAAAATGGGTCAAGAGTACTAAAGTTCATCAAGATTACTACTGATGCTGCGGACAGGTTCATTTATTTGGTGGCACTCAACCTCAGGGCTCAGGCACTACGGAATTTTAATTGGTTTTGACTAAGCTAATACTACTGCTCCAGGTTCTTTCTCTTTTTGTTCAATAAAAAAACAGAGAGGAGCTAACCTCTCAGACCATCAGAAGTCCAAACTGTCCTGACCATCTGAAATATATTCTTCTGAGTCTGCTCAGAACAAATGAAGAAAGATGTAGCACCCATGTAACGAAATCATGCATTACAACAAGAAACGTTACTGTTCACGCCAGTGTAAAGTGAATAAAAAATTTAGTAAATGATCTCGCACCTTAGTCCCTGTGATTATAGCCTGACTCTGAAGCCTTGTTTTCAGAGTGTCAACTGGATGCATCATGCCTTCTCCAAAAGCACCAGCAATTGCTCCCCACACAAATTCCCTCCATACTACAGCACAAGTTTTGTCTCATGAATAATCCAGTGCACATTTTGGGAAGCACATGTTGCTCAGTTGCTATCAAACCCTAATACAAATAATCACAAACCTGCTGCTAAATTTTTGGTCAAAGTTACCACAGGTTAAATACCTATCTTATGATAGTGAAATAGATAGTCCATTCTCAAAATGTCAAACTATTCATTGGCTTCATTGAGTGGGTTAATACAAGATGCATGGATTTCCATGTCAAAATTTCAAAAAAGGTTTGCTCCTAAAAGCATTTTATTGCATAAACATCCAATGCAGAGCAAACAAATAAAAGATGCACAAATAACCTCCTATTGCATAAACAAAACCTCTACTGCCGAAAACAAACCAGAGACGGCCATATCACCAATCAAGTCGGAATCTTAAGCCCAATAAACCTCAACCTCACAATGTTGGGAACCCTCCATTTCATACTGTACCTCGTAGTCTCCCAAATCGCACCATTGGATTTTAGCCGAAGCTAATACTTGAGACAAAAGCGTAGTGAAGTGAGCGAGCGCACTTACCAAAGAAGTTGGTGAGGTTCGGAGAAGGCGATAGAGGGATCGAGCTCCGACCTCCAACTCCAGCTGTCTTGGGATGGCTCGGCAATGACCGCAGCTGCTGGCGAGATGTGGCGTGGTGCGAGGCGGCTCGAAGGAAGCGCGCGAGGACGACCGGCGGAGGCGTGGCGCAGGGACGGGGCTGCGTGGAGGCGTGGAGACGATGCGCTAGGTTTAACCCTTTTTTCGATCGATCTTGTTTTGGCGTTTTGGCGGAGCGGAGAGGCGTTTTGGCGTGCTGCTTTATTTCCGTCGGTCGGGCCGACAAAAATACACAACTCCTTTTTGCATAATATTACAGTAATACGGCTATAGTGTAATTGTACGGGCTAACCTACTCTTACTGTTATACTACTAATTTCTTCGACTAAATCCGCCTAAAATGTGAACAACAAAAATAATCCTCCAATAGCACGCCGAATAACATTAAAAGAAAAAACATATCATTGCAACAGTACTGGTATGAACACTATTATTTATACGTACTACTAGTTCTACAATATTATATTAGGCAACGTATCGTGTGCACACAGGCCTTCCTGTGTACACACCATGCACACCAACTAAAAAATATCGTGAAAAATTCTGAAAAAAATTGTAGATGTAATTTATAGATTACTCTACCTATGTATAAAATTGTAGGTTCAAATTCATTATATATCAAGAGTTATAAAAAAGAGAAAATTCTGACAAGCTTAAAGAATTTAAACTTGTCAGAATTTTCTCTTTTTTGTAACTCTCAATATATAATGAATTTGATCTTGAAACTTCATACATAGGTAGAGTAATCTTCATACATAGGTAGAGTAATCTATGAAGTACATCTACAATTTTTTTAAGAATTTTTCATCACATTTTTTAGTTGGTGTGCACACGGGAGGGCCTGTGTGCATAAGATACGTTGCCATTATATTAATACTACGCTAATATCTAAATAACATGAAGCCATTATTTACATGTGTTTATTTTATTTACAGCTAATTAACCAATGTGTTCATTGCATACAGTTTTACCATCATACTACTAATTGCGCTAACATATTACCCCAAACATACAATATTTTTTTCAAATTGTATCAGCCATTCGTGTGCTACACACTACACTAGTACTGTCATTTCATCTACTACTAGCATAATGCCCGTGCTAACGCTACGGCGATATTTGCCAGATATTTTTCCAAACTCCCGCAAAATCTCCAGGAATTGCAGCAATGCATTATTTGCCAGATATTTTTTCTAAGCGGAGGATGAGAGGAAAGAGAAACATGCACTATGAGAGGAAAGAGATAGGAATAGGTACAAATTTTCTACTCGATGCATCTGAAAAATATATGCACTACAGTAACACATTCACATATCTAAGCTCCAAGGGACAATCAAAATATGACAAGCCTAGAGTCCTACACTCGTGGTGGAATGTATAATTGTGTAAAGGAGTTAATATAGGAAGAACAAGTATGTGACATCACCATTTGCAAAATCAATGCAAAGAATATTTGTGTCATGTCCTAAACTATACAGTAAAGCGAAATAAAAACAAAGTATGCCCAATAGCATCTAACACACTAAGCGTTGAGAAAAAAATATTGCATGTGGACCTAGTCAAATAAACAACACGTCACCTTAGTGTTAATGATCATGAGAAGAAAGTACTCCAATGCTCTCCCAAAAAGTGAAAAACACAATTCTTAAAGCAACCTAAGGGTCAAATTTACAACCACCGCTACCCCGCTTATTAATCACCTTTTTTTTTTTAAGAAACAGTAGGAGCTCTACTATTGCATTAAGAAGGTGAAAAGTTCAGACCGAAAATACCGGTCTTAGTAATGACGAGAATAACGAAAAGCATGGAAGCCTTCTAAAAGCTAGAGAAAAAATTGTGTGCCATCTTGAGTTATTTGTAACCTATGCCTGTATACCACTTGCCCTTAAATTGTGTAAGATAGGAATTGGCACTTGGGTAAAGATTCAAGAACATAAATAGACCAACTTGCAACTATGTTAGCACAATGACCATATAATGCTGACTGGTTTCACATCTGTACTAAAAGGAACAAATTCAAGTTATGACATGGAAAAGGTTACATAACATAAAATTTTGCTCACCTATACTCTGCTTTGCCGTCCATGGATCTCTCGAAGATATCTTGCGGTGATGTTGAGGTATTATGAACTGGAAGTTCAAGTATTTCATTCAAGATAATATAAAGCGGGATATGATCGGATCCTTCTAGCTTACTACTTCTCCTCCCTTCCACACGTGGACAATGTAATAAAGTAAATCACTTAAATGTAACACGGCAAACCATATACGCTATCCACTTTGCTCTCGGATAAGAAATGTTTTCACCATTCTTTACTTTGACATATTTTCGAATTCCCTCTTCTAAAATGATTCATTATCTCACATTCTTCCACATGGCGGTGAAAAATGCTATGGTTTTGCAGAATCGCAATGATGGAAGCGAGCACCTAAAATGAGAATGTGATCTATTCTAGAACCGTAATTGTATTCTTCACCTCAACTTTTTGATTAAAGCAAGTATAAGCTCACTACCTGCAAAAAAGAAATCTGACAGAAGGTTAAAATAGCAAAGCTGAGGTTACTGGTAATTTTCGTGTAGGAATGTACTATATGTGTAATTCTTATAAAGACGAAACTAATTGTTGCAAAGGAAGGAATAATGGGTCACATGCATAGTAATTCTTACATTTCGAAGAAATTGTTTAACAAATAGTGAAACATCCACTTACCCCTGTGGGCATGGAGCAGACTAGTTATAAAAAAGCCAAAAGTAGAATAGGTTGGAGTAGCACATACGTAGGCAAGCAAAAAAGAGGGCTTGCAATACCTTTCGAGTGTTTTGATCTGAAAGCGTCAAAAAGGACCTCCATGTTCTCTCAAAGATGGATCTCAACCATTCAGAAACCTTGAATTAGGGAAAGGATAATAAACCAACTATTGTTATTCTGAGTGACTTCATAATGATATATGTTCTTCTCAAAGTAGGAAAGGCTAAGGTAATGCAAAATTTTACACAGATTAATTGGAGGAAATAATGAAAAAGAGCATCTTGAAGAAGTTAAATCATCTTCCTTTAAAGTCTTAGCTAGGCCAAAGTCTCCGCATGCAAACCCATGAATTGTAAATTGATAAAACAGAGAATTACAAGATCTCGATATAGTATGGAGCAATGAGACAACTCCAGACTTGCGATCTTGTATTTATTATCGAGGAACTAACCAAGGCGTATATCCCGATCTTTGGTGAGAAATATGTTGGAACCTTGCATATATGAGGAACAATGTCAATGATATTATCGTATAAACAATTGACAAGGTGATACTATCTATTATCACTTACCTTGAGATCACGATGCAAGACATAGTTTGAATGCAAGTAGTCAACACTAATACCAATTGAGCGAACCATTTCAGTAGCTTCGATGATCAAACAATATATGAGCCCAATGTTGGATGCTTTTTTCATTAGATTCGTAAAAACAAAAGAGACAAGTCATCTTATACCTCCTCTGGAAAGTATCATTTGATTTTTTCATCAGTTCATCCCTGTGGTGAAAGAACAAAGTGAGACAAATACAATCTACAAAATAGCAGCTGTCGGCGTATTTCGCCTGACAGGCCCGGAGCCTACAGACCGGGTTTGGTTCAGAAGGAGGGCGTCTTCGCGGCTGGCTAAACCTAGAGGGTGAAAACCCTAGAGACTCCCACGTGAAGGATTCCGGCGTCTATGAACTAAGGATGACACAAAGATTTTACCCAGGTTCAGGCCCCCTTTTCCTTGGGTAATAGCCTTACTTCCTGCTAGATTTTTATAGAGTGTTTGGAAATCGGCACAGTACAAAGCTTGGGAATTACAAGTTCTTCCTTAGGCTCTACTGCGATACTCTTGCTTGTTCTCTTCAACCTTCGATCCCTCTTCCCCATGCACCCGAGCGCCCTTATATAGGCCAGGCTAACTGGAGTAGGTAAAAAGAGGGTCATCATGCTGATCCTTACATATTTAATGCACCTTCCTGTGCTGTCCCGTTCCTCCAGCTTCATTAAATGCCGACGCATGGCTTCGCCCGGTCCGCCCGGGACGTGACCCCTTCTTGACAGGTTGGTGAGAGGCGTCAGAGGAATGGGCTTGTAGCAGAAATCCTTGCAGTTGATGGTTCGGCGCCGCCGCCCCTGTTGCCCGAGCAGTGCGACAAGGGAAGGAGCCGAGGTGAAGCCACCTCGCACCACCTTTTGCCTTGCGCACGGCGAAAGGCGGCGTGCTTTCGCCAATCGCTGCCGGGCGCCACGTGGAATGCCATTGGGCGAGCAAGGCGTCTTTCGCCACCGCCGCCGCGAGCACCACGTGGGCGCTTTCGCGGGCGGCGAGGCGTCTACGCCCACCGCCGCCCGGTGCCGTGGGCTGCCCTCTGGCGGCGAGCGTGCCGCACGCCACTCGCCGGGCGCCACGTGGAAACTTGCCCGGGCGGCAGGCGTGCATGCCCACCGCTTTCGCCGGGCGCCACGTGAAATTGCCCGGCGCAGCAGCGTGCGTTTCGCCATGGCCCCGCTCGCGCGCCACGGACGCCGCATTGGCGGCGAGGCATGCTCGCCACCGCTCGCGAGCGCCATGTGGATCGCCACGGCGGCGGGCGTGCTTCGCCGGCGAGCATGGCGTGCTTCGCCCGCTGGTCGCCAGGCGCCACGTGGGTCTGTATGTTGACCGCCATGTTGATCGCTTTTGTGGCGAGAGGGTTCCCAGCGTAAAATACAGCGACAAGAGCCGGGCCCGCCCTGGAACACACGCCAAAGCCTCTTTTAGAACCTTCATTAAATGTTGGGTGCGTTCTTGGGCGGGGCCACCACTCATGAGGATACGACCGCCTCGGTTCCCTCCCGCGTATCTGCGGATTTTTCTCGGGACCCGAGGCGACGCACGATCTTGCCTCTTCACGAACCGTCGGTGCAGGGGCGCATATATAGATAGGTTCATCGGTATTAGACGGTTTTACGCCTTCTTCTTCCTTGCGCACCCCAACTTTTACTTCCTTCAATCTTCTTGCTCGAAAAGCCTTTGTCTTCTTCATGGCGCCTGAATTCCCAGCCTCTACCACGGACTCCCACGCGGTGGATAGAATGGCCATCCTAGCGCCGGCGGGCACCTTCCGCTTCCGAGCGGGGACCTCCACACCGCGGTGCCTTTCTGACGAAATCCTTCTCCATACTTGGGCTATGATGGCGGACCTGGTCCCGCCATTTTTCGAGTTCTTCCTCACCGTCCTTCACTTTTACGAGATCCACCATCTTCACCTCACCCCCAACTCCATTATCTTTCTTTCCATCTTCGCACACCTCTGTGAAATGTTCATGGGGGTGATGCCGAATCTTCCGCTTTTCCGCTACTTCTTTCTCTGCCGCGCTTCCACCGAAAATGAAGTAGTGGGAAGTCTACATTCCTTCATGAGACGGGATGGCCTCCCACTACATCACCTTCGGCCGGTCAGCCCGAAAATCATGGCGCGACAAATGGTCATACATCAAGGATGACAATGGCGTCGGCGCTTTGAACGTGCCATTGGGCGCGGAGGCCATCGAGGACTGGAACTCTCCAGTCGAGGAGACGGTGGAACTCCGTGCAATGGCGACCCGCGTCCTCCGACTGCGGGAAGCCGGACTATCTGAGGGGCTGGTAGCCCGGGACTTCGTGGCCCGGAGAATCAGCCCTCTTCGCCACCGCGTCCGTCCTACATGGCAGTACATGGGCGACGACGACGCGACGCGCACGTGGCCCGGACGTGAGTCTTCATTCTTCTTTAGCTCTTTTCCGCGCACATGCTTCTTTTTGCGGTTTCCCACCAACCAGCAGCTACTTTTTTGTCCATTGCCAGGCACGGGAAACTTGGAGGAGCAGATCCAGGGCAGATGGCTCACCGTACTGATGCAGCCAGTTCCGACCGGCACCCCTTTCCCGGCGGCGGCCCACCCGCGCCAACTGGGAGCACGGAGGCTGAGGGTCGTGAGGTTGCTCCGCCAATGGACTCCACAGGGCCACCGTGGTGCCGGCCCGTACCGGTGATCGAGGACACGGCTCCGCCAGCGTCGGGTCGCGGGCAAGCGATCGCTTGCCTCGGACACCACGGGCCCGGATCCCAAGAGGGCCCGCGTGGACGCGGGCCAAACCTCCGCCGCCACGAGCTCCGTCGTGGCGGATCCTTCGCAGGGGGAGGCCACGCAAGCCGCCCCAATCTCGACTTCATCGTCGGTGGCACCGCCTCTCGTAGCGCCCGCCAGAGCATCTCCTCCTCCGCTGGCGCCTCAAGCGCCACCCGATACCTCCTCCGGCACCGGCCTCAACGCCATGGCGCCAACTTCATCGGCTATGGGAGCCCAGGCCACTACCCAACAAGGTGGCCTCACACTCCCAATGGCCGGTTTCAGCCTGAGGTTACCGCCAAGGGCGGCCCCTCAGGACGCGCCAAGGGCGGAAATGCCACCAGCCCACCAAGCCGGCGCCCGCCAGAGATGCCCGGCGCTACCACGGAGAGGGCGGGCAGGTGATCCCAGCGCCAGGCGCCTCGGAACCTCGCACCGCCGCGCCCAGCCCCCATCGAACGCCATGTCGAGCTCTTCACCGACTCAAGAACTTGCAGCGCGCAGAGCCTTGCCACAGCTGCGCCGCCGAACACGGGCCGATATCGCTTTGGCGATTGGCGTCGATGAAAGCGAACTGCGAGGAAGCGGGAGAAGCGACGCCTTGCGGAGACAACATCAGCGCAAGAAGAACCGACGCCGCCGCCATGCGAGCGCGGCCGAAGGGCCGAGGATCGGCGCAGAAGGCGGAGAAGGCGTCAAGACCTCGGAGGTGGAGTCCTTCGCTTGCGGCAACTTTGTCCGTCATGCTCAAGAAGGCCTTCAACAGATGAAGAGGTGCTGGAGCCCTTGGGGTGGCCACTGAATGCGCGGCCGGAGGACTCCAGCGCCGCATGCGCCCACGCGACCAACCGAACCATGGGCGCTCGGGGGCGCTGAAGCCCTAACCGCTCGCTCCGCCAGAAGGCCGAGAGGTCACGATCATGACCGCGACCTATCTGCCGCCTTCTTTGGGCCGCCCAACGCCGCCCTCGATCCCTTAGCGGCGGTGACAACCGACGCGAGGAGACACGCAAGGAGGGAGGCGAGTGCGTCGCGGCGTCACCGAGCATGTGGCGAGATGTTTGCAAGTTGAGCAACCGGCCATGGATGTCTCCACCCCGCTGGCCGTGGAAGGCGACGAGGGCAACGACATCGACATTGGCGACGAGGAGTGAAGGGCCGGGCAGCCCCTCGGTTCTTTTTGTTTTCCTTTCTTTTGTTTGATCCACCTGCATGTACAAACACTTAAGCGGTACTTAGCAGATCAGACATTTCTGGGTTTAACGCTATTTTGCATGTTCTTTCATTTTGTGTGATCAAGTTTGCCAGATTAACTCGCTAGACGGCCAGCCTTTTAATTTAGCTGGAATGCCCATGGAATGCTTAGGTTAGGGCAGCATCCCTGAATCCCGCCAGATGATTACGCGTGTTTGCTGCAAACACAAGAAAGGATCACACAAGTCATACGGGACTTAGGCAAAAAATGACCTTGAGTCCGACAGGAGACGCTAGACGTAACTTGGCCTTAGCGTTGGTTTTTTGCGTGGGATTGTCACTTGGTTCAAACTCTTCTGGAACTCGGACCCTGATGATCGCCCGAAAGCGTGCTGCAACGTAGCGTGGCAAGGCAACAAGTTTCCGGAAGTGTATTTAGACCAGCGGCACTCGACGGTGACAACCAGCGGTGCTTCAGAGAGCCAACCCGAGGCGTACGAGCCGTGTTGAGTACCACGTCTAACTTGCACTCCGGTTACTCGGCCGTGCCGAACGTTAACGCTTTAGCGCATTTCCTTTAATCATGAGGGGCCGCTAACTTTTGGTGCTTGTGACAATCACGCGTAACTTGACCCATCTTAGCGCATGCACATAAGGAAATGGCCGAAAATACGGTATGAAGCACTTATCTTGCTTTTCATATTATTGGGCGACCAGCCCCCAAGCGTCTGGGCAGCCACGGAGAGACTCGGGGCGAGCAGCCCCCAAGCCCTTGGGCGACCACGAAGGAGCTTGGGGCGACCACGAAGGAGCCTGGGGCGACCACGAAGAAGCTTGGGGCGACCAGCCCCCGAGCTCCTGGGCGACCACGAAGAAGCTTGGGGCGACCACGAAGGAGCCTGGGGCGACCACGAAGAAGCTTCTGAGCCTGACTACTAACAGAATGAGTAGGCATATGCAAGAAAAACCCGAATAATCTGAGTCCCGCATGGAGTGAGCTCTGGTCCCTTTTGATTTCTAAGTCCTTGCGATTTTTGGAGATCGATCCATGGTCTTTGTCGTCAAAGTCTGCGGGCTCCGTGAGAGGTACTAGACTAACGATGCTCATGGTGACAACCAGCGGTGCTTGAGAAGTTAACCCGAGGCGTCTGAGCAGCGTTTGAGCACCGCATCTAGCCCGCCCCCCGGTCGCCCGTCCTTGTCGGACACAGGCACTAGGTGACTCCACAGATCACCAAGGAATTAGCAGACATATGGAACCAACGACATCCATGCAAAAAAAACTTGCCGCTAAGGGCACAGAAAGGGACAGCAATGGTAAATTGCAAGCCTTTTAGGCAACAACTTTACTAACCGCCAAGAGCCACCAACCAGCCAAGGGAGATTCTTACCTCATGGCTGACCGGGGCGAGCAGCGGGGCACTTACAATTCCTTCAAGGATAGAATTTCCGCAACAACTCTATGTTATAGGAATTCGTCAGTTCTTCGCCGTCCTCAGTGGCCAACCGAACCGCCCCGGGCCGAGATACTAAAACCACCTTGAAGGGGCCCTCCCATCGGGGAGACAGTTTGTTCAACCCGGCATGTGTCTGAACTCTGCGCAAGACCAGGTCGCCTCCCTCGCTGTCCTCTCGAGAGACCAGGTGGCGTGGTACCGCTGAAACTTTCTTGTGTGGCGGCGGCGGAGAAGCGACGATCCGCACATCCTCCAAAAGGTTGACATCTTCTGCGGAGATCCCTTGGTTTTCTTCGTTGAACACCGAGGCGAGGAACCGGCGGCGGCTCGGAGGAGGACAACCTCTGCCCGTATACCGGGAAGAAAGGCGTCTACTTGTTGCATTTGGGCGTGGTGTGGAAGCGATCACAAAGATCGCAAGGGAGCTCTTTAAATCCCACGCGCCGCTTGTGAAGCCGATCAAACGCTCTTGTCTTGAGGCCCTTGATGCCGGTAGCGTTGGCGTTACGCTTGCCGTTGCTCATGGGATGGGCCACAAAGCGAAACATACGTTGGTGCCCATTTCATCGCAGAACTCCAGGAAAGCCGTACTGGTGAATTGGGTTCCGTTATCGGTGATGATGCGATTGGCGACCCCAAAGCGGGTGAAGATCCCGCATATAAACTTGATGGCGGCAGCGGCCGTGATGTCACGCACCGCCTCGGCCTCGACCCACTTCGTAAACTTATCGATGGCGACGAAGAGGTGGGTGAAGCCCCGTGGCCGAGGAGCGGACCAAGGATATCCAGCCCCGAGACCGCAAACGACCAAGAGGCGGGATGGTTTGCGAACTTAGGGCCGGTCGGTGGATTTGCTGGCGAAGAAGCCGACAAGCTTAGCATGTACTCACCGACTCAAAGCATCTGGAGGCGATAGGCCAATAAAATCCTTGATGGCGCTTTTTTGACTAGCGTTCATTGGGACATATGGCTCCCTTTGCGCCCCATGGATATCGAGAGCAGGTTGCTCCCTCTTCCCGAGTGATGCACTTCAAGAGAACTCTGTTTACGCCACAGCGTCTGGTCCCCACCTACCGTGGTCTAGCACTTGGCCTTCGTGCAATATTCTCGGTGAGGCATCATCGTCGGGGATCACTTGGTCACGCAGAAGGCTAGGATAGGATCCATCCACCGATCTTCTGGCCAAGCGGCGACCACTTTCGGTGCTTTCGCCTGGGTACTCATTGGCCGAGCTTTCCCCTAATGCCGCCTCGGCGGCACCGCCATCTTCCCTCCGGACACAGGTTTGGCGGCACGCTGTCTCTCCCGAACCGGGGCCATAACAGCGCACCGCCTTCCCGCTTCGAAAGGCGGAGGTCATAACAACCTTGTCGTCCCCGCTTGAACTGGGGGCTGCGATAGCGACACCATCGTCCCCACCAGAATCGGGAGCCGCGATGGACGGTCGCGATAGCCTTTCTTCGAAGACTCCGACCGAGCAGAGCCCTTGAGGGCGCAAGTCTGCAAGCCCGTCCGCAAGGTGATTGTCGCACCGGGGGACATGGATATACCCCAAACCTTCAAAATGACGCTCCATCTTTAGGACCTCCGCCAAGTATGCCGCCATGGTGGGGTCGGAACACTGGAATTCCTTCCGCACTTGGTTGATGACCAGCAGGGAGTCACCTTTGACTTGGAGGCGCCGGATGCCTAGCGCCGAAGCAATGCGCAGCCCTGCCAGCAAGCCCTCGTATTCAGTTATGTTATTTGTGGCCTTGAACTCGAGGGCGACCACATACTGGAGGATGTCCCCGGTCGGAGAGACCAGGACAACCCCAGCCCCCGCGCCTTCCAGCCTGAAAGAGCCATCAAAGAATAAGGTCCAGGGAGAGGGCGCGGGGGTATCTTCATCTTCTGAGTGGCGAGTCCACTCGACCTTGACTCCGCCACGACTTTTGATGGCGGTGCGTACGAATGGTGAGGTTGAATTCCCCCAGTTCCACCGCCCATTTCGCAATCCGGCCCTCAGCTTCTCGGTTGTGGAGGATCTCTCGCAGAGGGTAGGCCGTGACCACGGTAATTTCCCGTCCTTGGAAGTAATGGCGCAGCTTCTGGGCCACCAGATCGTCTGACATCTTCGAGCTGTGGGTACGGGTCTCCGCTTCAGGCGACACCTTCTTGATGTAGTACATCGCCTTTGGGCGCCTTTCTCTCTCATCAAGATCAAGGCTCACCACCTCGGGGTGGCGACTATATACAAAACAGCGGCTCACCTGTCTTTGAGAAACCAAAGACCGGGGAGAGGAGAATACCGCTTCAATTCTTCAAGCATATACAGGCTTCTTTAGTCCACTCGAAGTGGTTCGTCTTCTTCATGACTTAAGCGAGGGCAAGCTTTTCTCTCCCAACCGACAATGAACCGCCCAGGAGGCCAGCGGCCGCCAAGCATTGGACTTGCTTGAGTCGCTGGTGGCTTCATGTGCTCGATGGCGATATCTTGTCGGGGTTGGCTTCGATGCCCTACCGACACCGAAAAAACCAACGACTTGCCGGAGGGCACAAGAACACGCACTTTTCGGGTTGAGCTTCAAGCGGTTCTTAGGAGGTTAGCAAAGGTTTCCTCCAGGTCTTGAATCAATTCATCGCTCTTCTTAATCTTCACAACCAAGTCATCGACATAGACCTCAAGATTTCGTCCTATTTGAGGACGGAAAGTAATATGCATGGCACGCTGGTAAGTAGAACCGGCATTCTTTAAACCAAAAGTCATTCTTACATAACAGTAAACACCCGTAGGGGTTACAAAAGCAGTCTTCTCTTCGTCTTCAAGCGCCATGCTGATCTGGTGGTATCCAGAGTACGCATCCAGGAAGCACAACAGTTCGCACCCGGCCGTGGAGTCAACAATGAGATCGACTCGCGGCAGGGGATAAGGATCCTTCGGACAGGCCTTGTTGAGGTCGGTAAAATCGACACACATGCGCCACCTTCCGTTGGACTTCTTGACGAGCACAGGGTTGGCGAGCCACTCAGGATGAGAGACCTCCCTAACAACCCCTGCGCCCAGCAGCTTCTCTACCTCCTCTCGAATGGCATCTTGTCGCTCGGGCGCCTGCCTCCGGACTTTCTGCCCGGACGGACGCTGCCTCGAGGCGTGCTGTCGGTGCTCAATCACCTCCTGGGGACCCAGACCATATCGGACGGTTGCCGGCGAACACGTCGAATTGGATGGAGGAAGGTGACGAGCGGTCTTCCTATTTGGCACCGAGGTCGGCGCCAATATTGTGATCTTCGGGCTCGCCCTCACTCAGGCGACCACCTTAACCTCACCAATGAGCCGGTGAGGCGTGGAGTCCGGCCTGAGGGCTCCCGAGGAAGTGGCGTCTGGGCGCCCGGCAGTGGCGGCGGCCAGTCTTCTTGCGACTTTGAAGCAGCGCAAGGCCTCGGCCTTATCCACCACGATCGTAATGGGGCGGCGGGCCCGGCATCTTCACCACCATGTGCGCATAGTGGGTGGCCGCCATGAATCGGGCCAACGCCAGGTCGGAAAGCGAGCATTGTAGGGGAGGTCAAGTCGGCGACCTCGAAATCCACCAACTCGGTGCGATAGTTGTCCCTCTCCCCAAAGGTGACGGGAGGCGACTTTGCCCAGGGCATCATACCGACCTCTGGGGATACCCGAAGAAGAGGCAGTGGGCGCAGATCCGGCCGCGGATCTGAGCGCCAAGAATCTTGAGGAGGACAGAGGTTGATAGAACTCCCTCCGTCCACCAGCACGCGGCTTAGCCGCACGTTCCGAACAGTGGGCGACACTACGACCGGGAGGTATCCCAGGCCGTTGGCGCCCTCGGGATGGTCAGCCTGACTAAAGGTGAGCGTTTGCTCAGACCACTTCAGCATCCGACCCGCCCCCGAGCTCGAGGTGGTGGCGCAAACTTCCCTCTTCAGTCGTTTGTAAGCGGTGTTGGAGGGGAAGGTGGACGAACCACCATGGATGTAGGCCACCGCGTGATCGGCCTGCTGGAAAGCCAGCGGGGCTGGATCTTCGTCTTGATCATCGTCGGGGCGGCGTTCCTTGAGCCGCTTTTCCACCATCTTGTCCACGACCCGACAGTTGTCCAGGTCGTGGGTGTTGGTGCGGTGGATGGGGCAATATGGCTCGCCCTCCTTTTGCTCGTGGCGGTCGTCTTTGCGACCGCGGCGGTCATCGCGGCGGCCATCACGCCGGTCACGGCGATCATCCCGCCGATCACGGCGGTTGCGCTTCTTCGGCGCAGTGTCGTCCTCATCGTCGCGCTCGTCGCGCTCGGCGGCCAAGACCTGTCTGGTCTCTCCCGCCTCGTGCTTCCGTGCCTTCTTGCTTGGCGGCGGAACCGCCAGTCGGCCTCATCCTTGCCATAGCCACCCTTGGGCAGTCTTGGCCCCAGCATCCATGCCGCGCACACTTATCGCGAGTAGAAAAGCTTCGAGGTGGAGCCGATGGTGCGGGTGGCCATCTTCTCCTTCATCTTGAGGTCGCGTACGCCTCTCCTGAAGGCGATGACGACCGATTGTTCGGAGATGTGGGGGATTGTGTTGCGGCAGTGGCAAAACCGCCGGATGAAGTCGCGAAGTGACTCCCCCTTCTCTTGCTCCAGAGCGTGGAGGTCATCCTCCACGCCGGGCTGCGCAAAGGAGCCCTGGAAATTGGCGACGAAGAGGTCGCACAACTTTCCCCACGAGTGTACCAACCCTCGGGGGAGATTCAGCAGCCAGGAGCGGGCAGAGCCTGTCAAGGCTGTTGGGAGGTAGTTGGCCATAACCTTTTCAGATCCGCCAGCTGCCCGCACCATCGTCGTGTAGATTTGGAGGAACTCCTCCGGGTTGGAGGTGCCGTCATATTTTTCTATGGCCGCGGCGAACTGTCACAGCCATGCCACGCGGTGGACGCCGAGAAAAACTGCACCCGACGCCGTAGAGGGAGCCGAGCCGCTCGTCGGAGGCCCGGTCCGGAGACCGCGCATGGGAGCGCGAGGCCCGGCTTTTTAAGGAGTCGGAGGAGTGAACCTCCTCCTTAGCCCGAGAATGAGAGCCACGGGGGGGACTCTCATTGTCAGATGCTACCTGCTTACCGTGGCAGCGCTCTTGGTCCGGGTGGTGCGGCAGTCGACCGCGGAGGTCATCGCCGCGCTGCCGGCGGCTCTCGTCCAGATGAGAGCGGAGGTCCCCACGGTTCCTCGAGGAACCGGGACCGGGATTGCGCGCGCCCTTTCCTTGACCCCGGCCCCCCTGGCCAGGGCCTTTCTCGTTGGGGCGGCTGGAGGCCTGAGAGCGCCCTGCATGCGCCTTAGGCGCCAAGGTACGCTTCGGTGCTGGCCGGCCGGGAGCCCTACCCGGTTGGGCGCATCCACGAGGCCAAGAATGCCAGCGACCACGGAGTGGCCGGGAGTCCGCGAACTCCACCGCGGGTGGTCCAGAAAAACACGAGGCGTGCAAGTTACGGCGAGGTGGCCACCTCCATGGCCACTGCGGCGACTGGCTGCTCCACCGCTTCGAGGAGCGGGCGCCCGCCTGCAGGGCGAGGTAAAGACGGCTCCTCGGCAAGCGACGCGATGGCGGGGCGCCTTGATCGTCGCTTCGCCCTGCGATATTCTTGCCGAGAATCCGCCATCTTCGATGCAGGCACGCTTCTAAATCGCGACGCCAAGTCCGCCGGGAGTTAGCCGGAAAAACCAACCACTAGCCCCTACAGCGCGCCCTGTCACAGTATTCCGCTGACAGCCGGAGCCTCTGAGCCGGGTTTGGTTCGGAAGGAGGCGTCTTGGCGGTAGCTAAACCTAGAGGGTGAAAACCCTAGAGACTCCCACGCGAAGGATTCCGGCGTCTATGAACTAAGGATGACACAAAGATTTTACCCAGGTTCAGGCCCCCTTTTCCTTGGGTAATAGCCTTACTTCCTGCTAGATTGTTTATAGAGTGTTTGGAAATCGGCACAGTACAAAGCTTGGGAATTACAAGTTCTTCCTTAGGCTCTACTGTGATACTCTTGCTTGTTCTCTTCAACCTTCGATCCCTCTTCCCCATGCACCCGAGGGCCCTTATATAGGCCAGGCTAACTGGAGTAGGTAAAAAGGGGGTCATCATGCTGATCCTTACATATTTAATGCACCTTCCTGTGCTGTCCCGTTCCTCGAGCCTCATTAAATGCCGACGCATGGCTTCGCCCGATCCGCCGGGACGTGACCCTTCTTGACAGTTGGTGAGGCGTCGCCGAGGAATGGGCTTGTGGCAAATCCTTACAGCTTGGCAGTCCGACGCCGCTATCCTATTGCCCGAGCAGTGCGACAAGGAAGGAGCCGAGGTGAAGCCACCTCGCACCACCTTTTTGCCTTTGCGGGCGGCGGCGGGCGTGCTACCATAACGCGCCGCCAGCGCCACGTGGAATGCCCGTTAGGCGAGCAAGGCGTGCTTCGCCCACCGCCGCCGAAGCGCCACGTGGGCTGCTCGTGGGCGGCAGGCGTGCACGCCACCTTTCGTCGGGCACCACGTGGCTGCCCGCCGGGCAGCGGCGTCTTTCGCTGCCTTTCGCCGGGCGCCACGCGATCGCCATTGGCGGCGATCGCGTCGCGCCACCGCTGCCGAACGCTATGTGGATCGCTTCGCCCGGCGAAAGGCGTGCTTCGCCCTTTGCCGCCGGGCGCCACGTGGTCCTGTATGTTGACCGCCATGTTGATCGCTTTTGTGCGGTGGAGAGGGTACCCAGTAGAGATCTGCCGACAAAGAGCGATAAAACTAAACTCCCAGCGCCAAATCACACTCACATATCTCCACCTTCACAGTAGCCTGTGACAATGCAGACATAGCAACCCTGCAAAACTCACCTTGTCAACTAAACAAGTACAACTGCAAACCGAACAAGAAAATAACAAGTTCCTAAACGACAAAACCTTCTCAACCCAAGCCTCTTTGAATTCAACAATGTACGGTGCTGCAGCCGAGCAATCAGAGCCATCTGCACTTTGCTTTCCTCTTGATCAATTCCTCGAATTAACACCAGTGAACCAAGATAAGAAAATCACAAGGATTCCACGCTTCTACTAACCTCTTGGTGAGCAGACTTGCGGCAGCGATCCGTCTGCCTCGCAAGCTGGATTTTCTTCAACACATACCTGCGGTCGAGACACAAAGCATACGGTCACCAACATCAACGGGAGAAAACAAACTCTACACCTTCACGTAAGGGAACTGGAGCATGTCCTACTTCTTCTTCTCAATCTTGTGAAACTCCAAACTATTAGCCTCAAAACCAGAATACTGAAATTTTAATGAAAAAGAACTTATTTGCAGAGTTCCATGGAAAAGAAATAGCAACCCCACAAATAGATTCTCTGAATCAACTATTAACATGCTCCTGAATCAACTGTCCAAGGACAACAGGTTTTGAAAAATTCTCTGAAGCAATAGAATAAAGACTGATTCCTTCTGCTAGCTTCTGGTCATCTTCACCCACAAGGTCAATTGTGACAGGATCTTTGAGATATTTATGTGTGAGCTTTCGTATCCAGCTTGGCATTGTTGCAGAGAACATCAAAGTAGATCGTGAGCTTTCAAATAGATACTTTGAATACAAGTTTGCCAACTTGATTTTCCATCGTATTATTGTCACCACTCTAGTAAAGGAGATCGTGAGCTTTCAAATATGGTTAAATAGTCAAGATAGTTGGACAGCCTAGTGATATGATCCTTTTGCTAAGGACTTTTCAACCAAATTACAACAAGAAAACACCTCAATAAGATGCCTATTAAGAGCATTAGCCACAGATTTGGAACTACTTTTCAATGATAATACGGTGATAGAATCCACTGATTCTGGAAATTAAATTGGTTCAAACATTAAGATACTGAGAACCAGACTGTTTTTGTTATCCAGTACAATATGAAGTGATTAATAGAATAAGAGACCATTTAATAGGGGGAGATGGTACCGACCTGTTCTTCTTCCTTGGACATATGTTGGGCGAGGCACGTTTGTATGGCTCCTGTACAGGATGCAAGTTCCCTTCGAAGACCATCGTCATTTTGTATGTCCAATTGTAACAAAGCAAAAAGCTGGGTAAAGAGGTCACTTTCCCCTTTATGCTCTAGAGAATAGGTCCCTGCGACATTCTTGACTCGAATATCAAGTGCTGGAAAGATAACCTACAATTGCCAAATGAAAACATATAGGCATGCTTACAATAAAAATATCTATTATACGAAGAATTTATAATTGATTAAAGTCATTTCTGAACAATAAAGGATCAACAATAAAGCATTGGAAAGATAAAATGCCAAAACATTCAAGCTTTGAACAAGCAATGTACCACAGTTCTTCCCCGTGACTGTGAAGAGAAAGGTCAAGCAGTTACAACAACAATGACGTTTTTGCGCTTCAACATAGAACCTTTTATTTTGGCAGCAATTAAGGGAAAGGAGAAGATCAAAGTACCTTTACTTGTTAACTAAACTCTCTGTCACTCAAACAAGAGCTGGTAAAAGTTTATTTTCATTCTGCAGGGTAATAGGATTTAAACCGTTAAACATTTTTCAAAGGTTGTGATCTCCAGTAGTCCCTGATTCTTAACAGGTGGAAAGCTAACACAGACCTATCCTACTCAATGCAATATGTGATTAATGTGAAAGCTACGGTGCTCCAATCAAAGTGACAAAACATCAGTGTTACCCTAGAAGCTAGACAGAGAAGGCCACATATGATGATATCAATCAAAATTTCCACCGTTGTTTCAATTAAACAGAGGCTTTTGTATCATGATTTGCGCAATTCAGGCAACATCTCCTTATGTCAATGTCAGAAGGACATAAAGTTCGATTAATTGTGCATACAAGCATGGCCGATTCAACCAAACACATCTCAAGTTATCCACTGTTGCATCCAAAGCTAACTCGTAAGAAGTTTCAACACCGTGGTATGAACGCCACCCGATTCAGATCCTAACAGTGCTCGCTCGATTCAATCCCAATCCCACCCAATTCCTCCAAACGAAGGGAGCAATTCCGCAACCCTAAACCCAACCACCACCGAAATTTGGACGCGCCCACGCATCTCTATACCCAAATCCACCACAGCTTAACCAAAAAAGAAAAAAGAAATAGTCAAACACAAAATGGAACTCTGCACGGGGCAGCAGCCGTACCGCGTCCTCAGCGTCGCAGTGGTGCTTGTAGATGTTGAAGAAGAAGAGGCAGCGCTCGGCGAGCAACTCCACGTCGCCAGCGCGCCAGTGGCGGCGGCAGATGGCGGCGCTGCAGCCCCTCGAGCTCGGCGCGGATCGCCTTGTGGAAGTAGAGGAATATCAGCACCGGTGCCTCGGCCGCTCGGCGGGGCGAGGAGAGGTCTGGCGAGCGGTGGGAGATGTGGTGGGACGGCGCGGAGGAGGAGGAGAGGAGGGCCACGCAGGGGAGAGGCAGGATCGGGCGGGTGCGCGCGTGAGTTGTGCGGCCAGTGCTTGGCGCTGGCGGCGCGTCGGGGCTTGCAGGTGGCTGCGGGCCTTCGCAGGGCGCGGGCCTTCGGCAAGGTTGCAGGGCAGGAGGAGGCGATTCTGCGCAAGCACGAATGGGGAAGGGAATGGGGGCAAGCGGCATGATTGGGGGGGGCGGGGGTTCGGCGCGATCTGTGCGGGGCGAGGGAACTGGAACAGTTGCGCGATTTTTAGATTAGATTAGTGGATTAGTGGATGAACCAAATGTTTTGAGCCATCAGATTTGATGAAGTGGTCTGAGAAAACATCTTAGCGCTTGATTTTGAGGAAGGGGTTTTTTTGGGTGCACATATTAGGGTGGATACAGGAAAAGTACTTCTCTGTGAAGCAAAAGTGTAGATGATGTGTGCTACGTAAAAAATTTTAACTGGTGAATTATAAAGGTGTTTAGATAGTTATGTGGCATGCATTAAATAGCTATTAAATAGCTATGTACCCTAGAAACGCTGCACAGCGCAACAACACATCCAGCGAGATGCGGCCGCGCCGTAGAGGCGACGACGACGAGTATGAGTCCTCGCCACAGCGGAGCGCTCCGGAGGCAGAGCTCGAGACGGCGCAGCCACCGCCGCCGCAGCCCGCGCGTGCGCCCCTCAGCAGCCTAGTCGTCAGGCCGCCGCCTCAAGAGAACGGAGCCTCCTCCCCAGCCGCCGCTGCCGCCCGTTCGTCCTCCTCTCCCTCCGGTGACGCCCTGGGTCGCCGCCGCGGGTCCTCGCTCCCCCGCCGCCAGCGCGACCTTTCGCCGCTGGACCCCCGCGGGAGGGCGAGACGCCGGTCACCTCCGCCGCCAGCGAGACGACGTCCTGGGAGCCCGCCTCCCCAGCGCTGCCGCTTTAACCCGCCTGGGTTCCAGCCTCAGCACCCGCGCTTCCACAATGAACCGCAAGGTCTGTTGAAAAACCCTTTGTTCTTCTCTGAGTAATTCTTTTAACCTTTTAAGTTTTTATATTGTTCTTAGATGGTGTATATTGCTGTAAAGACCTTGTATTATGTTGCTGGATTTACATGCTAGTGTTTTGATTTCTTAGATGGTTCAGGATGCAATCTAAGTGCCGGCAGATGATGAACTGATGGGAACTTTTTTATTAGATGTATGGTGATATATGTGAAACCTTTGACTTGTTGACCTGTTTAAGTATTTGTTGGCATTAGCTAATGTCTGCGCTGTTTCAATTGAAGGGAGTTTTATTAGTTTTTGGCTTTGAATTATGTTTAGAAAGATAGCAGAAGCTTAATTTTGATTGAATGAATTTATCTATTGAACTGTGCCTCCGATAATGTAGAAATTTGGGGCTATATAATTACTAATCATTTACATGATTTATGTGTTGTCTAGATATGTTTTCGCTTATTTATTTTGCAATTGAAGTTGCTGTAAACTGTAGTTTTCCCAATGCTTAGTTTGTGCTTGCGAAGTAAAAATATGAGATGACTATTGATAGGGATCTGATTCCACCAGATAGGTCTTTTAGGTGAAGCAAGTTCTCTTGGCAATTTTTTTATTAGTCTGTGACGTCTGATCTGTATGCTACTGCTGTGGTTCCTGTTTTTATAGTGCTAATAGGAATTGTTCTAGCAGGAGAAGGTCTCCCACCTAGAGAACATCTGTAGATGATATTTACCTGCATATATCTTTCACATATAGCTATAGGGATGAAACAGCTACCATGGTAGCTGGGCCATCATTCTCCAGAAAAAGTTTCATATCGAGCTTGTTGCAAGCACTGCTGCATGTTAGATTGTTATTTTCATATCACATATGAATTAGGATTCCTCTTCTTAATGCATACCTTGAGCACTTGACCCCTTTACGTAATGTTTGATCTGCTTTGTTTGTTTGGCTTTCAGCCTTTCATCAATGTGGAATTGCATTATTAGGTTTGAGCACTTGATTACATAGAATGCTCGTTGTGTTATTTAAGGAATCATGTAAGAGTGTAATATTTTAGGAATTGAGGTTGAATACCATTAAGAGGCTCATTGAAAGAATTAGCTCCAGAATTTAAATATTTCTGTGATTATGTTTGGATTTTATTAAATTCTTGTTTTCCTTGTTCCTTCACGTACCAAACCAGGTGTTTCATGGTAAGATTGATATAACTAATGTTTAACAGAATCTCCTTGAGTTTCAATTCTGCCATCTCCTTTGATTGAACTGCTAAATAGTTTTAATACCTATAGGCCCATTGCATAGGGATATCTTGTTTTCACCATTAAACCACCATATCTAGGAATATAACACACAGAATATGAACGTATAAGACCTCCTCATATGCTTAGAGAAATTTTAGATATTATCTAATTCTTTGCTGGCTTGGATGTTCAGTGTAATGACCAAGCACTGCAAGCTCCACTAAATATCAATTGGAGCGTGGAATTGCTGTTCTACTGTAACAGTTCCCAACTTGTCTGGCTAAGGTGCTGTTGCTTTTCAAGATGGGATATTAGTTTTGACGCTTATTGAAATACAATATTGGTCTGCTTGATGGTTAGTTTATTTTCTGGTGTATCACGTGGAAGTCTTCTATGTCATGATGCAATAATGTTGTGAAACCGACTCAGTCTGCTGTGCAATTGGTTGAGATGGACTTGTGTTGGAGGCGTAATAGTAGCAAGACAATGAAGAGCTGAGATGTACTTGAGCTTTATTGACGCAGTTGTGGTTACATGCTTGTGTTTTGGGGTTATCTGAGAGTTACAAGTCTTTACTTTATTGAAATTAACTTGAAACATGGACATCTAGGTATTCTAGAAGTTATATATTGCTACCATCGACTGTTAAACCTGGTCAACTCCTCTGCTTGAGGTTTAGAGGTAAAGAGTTGAGGTGGACTTGAGGTAGCATTCATGAAGCTGTGGTTTAAGTGTTCTGGGGCTGTCTGAGTTTGTTGGAGTTAAATTGGAACATGGATATCTAGGTATTCCAATGATATCAACCTCAAAGTTGTATCTTGCTGCCATCACTTGTGAAACCTGACCAACTCCTCCGTTTGAGTTTTCAGATTGTCTAATTACATCATAATGAATGAAGTCACAGAATACATTTTAGAAGTAGGTTCGTGACAATTTCTTTTTGCTGATCATCTTTCCAATGAGGATGGGGCAATGTTGTTGACAAAGGTGCTACATAGATCGGTTGTAAAATAAATCAGTGAATACAACTGTTGATGTCTTGAATTGGTACAAAGACTTTTGCCATAAGAGATCTACATACTGCCTGGATACTCAGCTGTTTCATTTGTTATGTGGGAAATTGGTATTTCAATGTCCAAGGATTGCCTTTTTCCAAGACCCGTTGTGCTAGTAAGCTTGCAAGTTTCTTTTATGGTGAAGGGAAAATTGAAGAAAAACTTGGTAACGTTTGAGGGAAAGCGGCTTGGTAAACAGTAACATAGCATGCCTGGCACTTCATTGGCTATTTGCTCTTCACATGGAACTTTTCTTGAGCTCTCCAAAGGATTAGCTAAGTAATGCTTGATAAGGTGACACAACCTTGTATGAAGTGATTTGGACGAAGAAGCTCCTGAGTTTTGTGTTGGCTGTATGATTTTATTTGACATACCTTTGACATACTGCTCTGATGGATCACTTAACGCATAGGCTATGCCTGACAGATGGTTGAGAGCACCTTTTATAGCTCTACATGAAATTTTGGGGATGTTACTGGGCCACAAGGAAATAAGCTTTTCTTGCAGCATCTGATTACAATATCTGGATGTGTTGTTATTAACTGCATTGTGAACTTCAGAGAACAGATAGTTTTGTTTTGGGTCAAGCTGCACTTACAACGGTATTTCCTTCTCACAGCTAATCTTAAGAAATGTTTGCCTTTGCAATTACCCACCTCTTTTGATATGTGTTGAAAGTGGTTCTCCTCAAGGGTTTTGCCTATTTCACTCCCATGTGGCTGGCATAAGCACTTCATTGCTGAATATTATTATTCATTGACTTATTATGCTTATTTGGAATTGCTATTACTTTTCAGGATATGACATGCATAAAGGCCCTTCACCTCCTCGCCAACGCGGACTAGAAGGCACTAATTTTGATGATGTTATTGGTCCACGTTATACCTATAGATATCAAGGGAGTGGTAGAGGAGGTACAAGGTTCCGAGATGGTTCACCACCATATGGAAGAGGAGGCAGATCGTTTGGGAGAGGCTATAGTGCTCCTGGAAAGGAGTTCATTAATATTGATGGAGAATATGTTCACAGGAATGATCCAAATCCGTCACCAAGAGAAGGTGATTGGATATGTCAGAATCCAAAGTATGTCATTTTTTGAGCTTATCATCATTACTGCATTACATTTTCTTAGTAAGTTCATCTGGATGTTTTCTCTAAATTTCTTGTTGCTTTCCATTTCAGCTGTGGAAATCTCAACTTTGCTCGGCGAACTCAATGTAACAACTGCAACATGTACCAATATGAGTCTAGCTGCAGTCCTCACAGGGGTTACTTAAATTCTCCTCCACGAGGGCCTCCAATGATTCTTGGTCCACCAAGTGGTCGTGCCTCTCCAAGAGAGGTGGGCAGGTACAGATCACCACCCCGTGGTTGGGGTTTGGGCTATCATAGAGGTTATGCAGCTCGATCGCCTCCAGATCGTGCAGGACAAGTTCCTGATCCATTGCAGAGGGAAATAATGGGCTTCCATGGTGGCCGCGAATTGAGGGACCGTGTGAAGTTTGAGTGGTCTGCTGCTAAAGAGTACAACCAGAGGGAGCGTCCACATGATGGTTTGTATCTTGACAGGAGTCGTGGACGATCTGGGTATCCTCGGGGTAATGGGGGCCGCGATATGCGGGACAGAAGCCGATCTCCTGCAGGTAACAGACCGATGAAGAGCTCTTTCACTGGCAGAGGTCGACCAGACCTAGACCATGCCAGTTCATATGTAGGCGGAGGGCGACCTAACAATTTGGATGCTGGCCGTGGGCATGGCCGTGGTTACAGACCAGTAGGTGATCCATACTCCGTTCAGGGTCGATGCGATCGGCGTTCTGCTCCCCATGGTAGGAGAGAGGGACGCTGCTAGTTAATCGTAAACTGATTGGGCGCCTATCATCTTGGAATAGCTGCTCTGGAAAACAAAACCTAGTTAAAGTTGGTGCTTGGGAATGGATGTACAATGTAATATTAAACATTCCCTACGGTGTCCTAAACTGTGATAATATTGGCACTTTGTTTGGACTTGCAGTGATGTTATGGTCGACCTTTTCTGTTAGATGCATGATGGATGTTACTATGCGTTGGATTGATCATATATTAATAAGGTCCATTAGCTACTCAGGCCGTTTGGTCTTATGGATTGATTATTTGTTTCTTGTTGAGTTGTTTCTCGGTTGTTGGTTTATTCCCTATAGGCTGAAGAAGATAGGGTCACCACCACAAAACAGTACATAGGTGATATTTTATTTGTGACGGTTCTATTGAAACCGTTACAAATACATTTATCTATAACGGTTTAAAGTTGAAAATAGCATAAAGACTATTTGTGGCGGTTTTTGTTTGAAATTGTCATAAATAACTTATCATTTGTGATGATTTTTCTTGAGACTATTTGTGGCGGTGTTTGGATAAAACCGCCACAGATAATGTAATAAGTGGCGGTTTTTTTAAACCGCCACTGATAATTTGTGACGGTTTTAACGAAAAACCGTCACTGATAATACTAGTATTTGTAATGGTTTTTTTGTCAAAACCGACACTGGTATTATTATCTGTGACGGTTTTAATTCAAAACCGCCACAAATAATAAATACCCCCTGCAGTTACGCCATGGTCATCTTCCTCCTTGAGTACAAAACCTTACTAGCTGATTTCATATTTCGTTTTGCAAATATTTTTGTGCTTCTATTTCCTGTATTTGTTTCAAGGTGTGTGATTCGTTCTGCTCTCTTCATTTGTAGTGGTGTCGTTGCAATTCAATGCTTAGACCTATTTTAATTAAGGTTTAGATGCAATGCTTAGATTTAGTTTGTTTTTATTTACCTAGCATTTTGTGGATGATGAATTTATTATCTTGCTTCATTAGATTAAGTTGTCTTCCTTTTTAGATAATGAATTATGATCGAGTATATATAAAATTTATTTAATTAAGATTATTGGATATTAACAAAAATAAATTTAGTTAATAAAATAGATGGGTGATCTTGAAATTGGCTTGCATTTTGAAATGATGAGTTTATTATGTAGCTCATTTGGAGGTTAAATTTAATTTTGGTTAGGTATGAGCATATATGAAAATAAAGTAATTAAGATTTGTTTTTTAATTACCATTAATTTTTTACCATTAGCACGTGCATATACATCTTGCTCCATTAGTGGTATTGTTAGCCAATTTTTATCAAGCGTATATCAAATTTATTTAATTACGATTATTGGATATTAATAAAAATTAAAATTTAGCTAATATGGTAGATGAGTGATAATTAAGTTGGCTTGCATTTGGAGATAATGAATTTATTATCTAGCACTTTCAGAGGATAAATTTAATTTTGGCTAGGAATGAGCATATATAGAAATTAAGTAATTAAGATTTATTTTTTAATTACCATTAATTTTTTACCATTAGCGCGAGTATATACATCTTGCTCCATTAGTGGCTATTGTTAGCTAACTTTTATGAAGCATATATTAAATTTATTTACTTAAGATTATTGGATATTAAAAATATTAAATCTTTACTATATAAAGTGAGAGTTTCTTCCCACATCACTTCATCAAAATTACCCACCTTTGCCACTGCTTTTTAATTACCCACTTTTGCCTGCGTTATTTCATCAAAATTACCCACCTTTGCCATTTCTCTTTAATTACCCACCTTTGCCACTGTTATTGCTCTTTGTAAATAATTTTTTTTATCACAAATTGAGTTTCTATTGCAACACACGGGCACATGGCTAGTTTTAGTTAATATGGTAGGTTCGTGATAATGAAGTTGCCTTTCATTTTGAGTTGATGAATTTATTATGTAGCTCATTTAGAGGATAAATTTAATTTTAGTTTGGTATGAGCATATATTTTAATTCAGATTATTGGATATTAATAATTGTTTACATTAATTGATTATTGTAAATGGATTGGAGTTGGATGTACAATGCGAACTGTTACAGCCGACAATACATCGATGGCGTTTCTTCTTTTCTAAGAGCCGCTGAGGTGAATAGCTTGCAAAAGAAGACGAAATACATACATTGTCTATGCATTGATTACAAAAATGAAAAGATGTTTTCGGACAAAGACCATATCCATTTGCACTTGATTCGGAGGGGTTTTGTACCTGGCTATACAAGTTGGATAAGACACGGTGAAGAGATCATACTTCAATGTGATAACGTCGATGACGACAGAGCCGAGAATATGGTAGCTGACATCAATTATGGATCCAGCGAGGATAGGTTGGTCATCGATGATGATAACAATCTGGCTCGAATGTTGCGTGATTAGGGGTGCAACTGGAATGGATATTTTCCGACCGACCGACCGACCGAATCAATTCGGATAGCGATTTGAATAGTTTTTCGGATATTCGAAGAATTTTTCGATATGGATACGGATAAGGATAGTTATCTCGGATAAGGATACGGATACGGATAGTAATTATCCGACGGATCTGAGAATATCCGAAGTTTATAATCGGATAATATCCGGATATAAAATATGGATATTATCTGAAAACTTTAAAGACTTCTCCAAGGCTGTGAGTCTCAGAACTCTCCAATCAAAGAGCACCAGTCACGAGTCTGGAGGCACTAATACCAGCAGTACCAATACCACTCTTGGTACTCTACCAAGCATTTATGCTAATCGCCAAGTACCACGCATCAACTACTATTCTACTAAGTGCCACATCCCATCGCCAAAGTGCTAGCGCCAAGTGCACCACACCACGATCTTGGTGCCAAACCAAAATTTACCGCTTTTTGCCAGACTTCGGCTTGTCCATTGGCGTCGAAGCCAAAAGCAAGGCAATGCAACAACGCCACGCAGCAGACTCCAAAACCAAAAACATAAAATCCCCAATCCATCATTCGTGCTCTCTTTCTCTATCTCTATTCTCTACTAGTCTGATAGTTTCTCTCCTCTAAAATCCCCAATCCAAACAAAACCTAACTGAGCTGAGTGGCTTGAGTTGAGGAGGCACTGGCGGTCCGGCGCACCGCGACTGGCCATAGTCCGCAGCCCCGTAGGCCATAACCACCGGCAGTCCGACACACCATAGCCCCGTAGGCTGTAGCCCGCAGTCACCTACGGTCCGACCACACCGTGGCCGCTCGTCCGCTCGACTCGATGGTATTATATGATTCTATCATGTTTACCTTACTAGTTTATGACTTCTAATTTGCTAGTGCCATTGTCTTTGACAATTCTATTGTGACTCTACATTTAGCTTTTATATAATCTCTAGTGCGTTCATTATTAATTCTTAATTATGTACAATGCAACTATAGTAAATTCTTGTACTATTTTCTTCACATTTTGTCAATAATTATTCATAACTCATAAGTAATCTACCATTCAAGATGTTACATGTGCAATAAATGATCTATATTTTTGTGTATTATCCGCTAAAAATATTCGCACCCGTATTGAATCCGGTCGTATTAAACCGTATTCATAAGTGATAATATCCTATTATTCAGATTCAGATTTACATCGACACCATTCAGATCCGACTTCAGATTCGATAAAAAATATGGATACTGAATACGGGATGAACAATATCCGACCGTATCCGATCCGATTACATCCCTATGCGTGATGCAGAAGAGAACTACACTAGTCAGAAAGAGTTTAATCAATTCAAGGATTTGATGAAGGACTCAGAGAAACCTTTATTTCCGGCTTGTAAGGAGGAATACACAAAGTTGCACACCGTGCTTTCACTGCTGAAATTGAAGGCAGGCAATAGTTGGTCGGACAAGAGTTTCACGGCGTTGTTACATCTCTTAGCGGACATACTTCGAGAGGGAAACGTGTTTCCTAAAACCACGTATCTGGCTAAGAAGGTTGTACGTCCCTTAGGATTGAAAGTAGAAAGAATACATGCATGTTCAAACGACTATATACTCTATTGCAAAGACTATGCAGACATGCATGTATGTCCGGTGTGCAAAGCATCACGATACAAGTGTAAGGACGATGACAGCGAAGGCATCGAGGTGAAGAAAGGAGCTCCCCCTAAAGTGGTGTGGTATTTGCCAGTAATACCTTATTTGAAGCATTTATTTGGAAACAAAAAGCACGCCAATTAATGCGATGGCACTCGGAAGAGCGTAAGAGGGATGAAAAACTAAGACACCTTGCAAAGTACTTTAGCAAACATGGGTTCAATATAATCAAGGGTTACGACTTGCCTTGCTGATCTAGTGCTGAGTCTTGGTCCCCGAAGTATCCGTTCAATCCTTTGGGACTCGCATCTGCTGGAAAAGAAAGCAATGAAACCAAATAAACACCAAACAGAGACTTAAACAAGCTCAAAGTTGAAAATAAATGGCTCTGGAAGGTAGACCTCGATTTTATAAAAATTTAGAAATTTGAATCGCTTCAATCGGAGTTCGTATAAGCGAGAACGAGCCTCCGGAAGATTAAATTCAGAGAAAAAGGCTGAAAAAGATTAAATCCGAATTTCCTGATTTATTTTTCTATGGGAAAATCAATTTATTGCGCAATGCTAACATCAGCAAATCAATTTCCCAAATTAAAATAAATCCAAAAATTCTATTTGACTGACATGTGGGATCCACAGTCTATGGATCGAGTCCAAGAGCACAGCACAGTCCATAGTGGACTGGGCTCACAGAATAGGGGAAGGCTGACGCGAAGGCTGACGGGGTGACATGGCTGACGTGGCACACACGCAAGCGCTGACGAGGCTGCCACGTGGACGAGCCACGCGTCACGCATCCGGTAGCTCGGTGCGGATCAAACAGCAGAGAAGTGAAGACACGACGACTGCGACGTGGCACGATCGGGTGCGTACGCGGTTGACGAGGACTGGGAGACCCTTGGCCGGTCAGCGCATGGTCAACGGAGCTCCCTAGCTCGGAGGCCTCGACCACGACCTGGACCGTTTTGAGCCGCGTGACCTAGAGCACGTACGGCCTCGAGGTCGGGCCCCGCACGACCTTGGGCTCGGGTTGGCTCTTGCTCAGATTCGCCCCTTGATTCCTAACGGTGTTTACTCGGCGGTTACCAAGACGTGGGATCATGGAGCTGAGGCAGGCGTGCGCGACGTGTCCGGGACGGTTACTGCCAACCATCAATGCGCATGAAGACCACTACCCCGGGAATCTCTCCCGTCCGTTACAAGCAGGGAAGATATAAGACTAAGGATAACGCAACCTGAGGGGGACATGCTGCACTAGAGCTCGAGCGTTAGACATCGCCATTATTGAGCTTGAGCTGTAAAACACCCCTGTACTCGAGAATAGCAAAGATCACCGCCGCAAGGCAACTGGAGTAGAGCTATTACCTTCATAGGGGCTCGAACCAGTATAAGTCTTCGTGTCACACTCGTTGTCGCCTTGCTCCGACCATCAACACGTCGAATCCGTTCCTCCGTTGAGCAAGGCTCAGCTTGGGTCCCTAGTCTCACTAACCCCTTTCATTTTTGTGGTTGGCGATCCCGATCGTCGACAGCTGGCGCCCACCGTGGGGCCCGATAGCTTCGCTCATTCGCAGGAAAGACACCAAGATCGCGGGAGCATGGCGCACCTCATCGACGGACGTTCCTCGAGCGTAGGTTCGGGCGCGACCCCACTCCGTGTCCTCGTTTTTGTTCCTCACCGCCGCCGCGAAAGCAAAGACGCCTTGATGGGGATGCCATGGCGCGGGCGCGGCGGCGGATGGTCGTGATCCGCAGACCCCTGAGGACGCTTATCGGATGGTACATGTCGCCATCAACTAAGCTTATAATCGCCTCGGCCGGGAGGACCAGAGAAGGTCGGCACATTATCCGGCATCCTGCATTCCTCCTTCGGATGAGCGCCTCCGCGCTATCGCCCGGATCATGGTTGATCCCGATAGGGCGAGATCGGAACTCTTTGGCCGAGCCCTAGCATACCTCCGCAGCACCGAAGTCACCGCTCGGGGACCCACTCCCTGAGGAGTGATGACAACTCGTCACGCCGTCGCCAGTAGCGCTCGTCCGCCTCCCGGCAGAGGCGCCGCCAGCGATCTCGGGATGTGACTTTGACTCCGCTACGTCGTCGTCCCGCGGGCACCAACCCGAGCAGGGTCAGGTGCGAGCCGAGCTACACGAGCTCCGCGTCGACCGGCAGTAAGTCTGGGGGTCTCTCCCCAAATATTCCGCCCATGCGCCGCAGGGTCGAGGACCGCCTACATTATCTCCCAGGTGACTCCCGTGCTCGGCGTCATGATTGTTTTCACCGCAGGTCGGGCCCGAGGCAGCCTCGATTCCGAGTCCAAAGAAAGAATAAGGCCTTGTCGGCGATGACCTCTCCGGCCAAGACCACCCGCCTATGGCTACTCGACATATTTTGACGACCTTCGCCGGCAAGCCGCCGCCACGGTTGCCGCGGCGTTGATAGAGCGCTCGACAGACCAAGAATCCCGATGAGTTCTCGTTTATATACTCGACCGCCATCCCGACGGCCGGGGCGATGAGCTCGTGATGGCCAATTACCTCCGGATCGTGTTGGATTTGGCGCCACCACCTAACTCGGCTCTTCAACCAAAAGCCCGTTCCTTCGTGATCGTGGCGTCAAATCCAGAGCGCCCACTCCAACTTCTAGAGTTGCTACGAAGGCGGGGGAGAGAAAGACCGATCGCGCCATCCAGGCAAGAACGAGCCGCCATGATTTCGCGGCGGTTTATCCGCATGAGGAACTTGATCCCGAGCATCTCCAACGAGGTCATCGCCGAACCAGCCCCAAAGAGGGGGCCGCGACTGGCCTCGGTGGGCCGACGCCACCAGAGGGGCGGGCGCCAGGGTTCGATGAAGCGAATTTCGCTTGTTTCACAGTATGCGTGCCACAACCCGCGAACTGCAGGCTTGGCAGAGAAAGCTGGATGCCTTTTACGATGGGTGCGGAGAAATGCCCGAACTCCCGAAGGAGGATGACCAGCCGGACAGGGTGAACGCTGGGACGGACCATGGCGACCTTGACCTAGAGTTCCAGCAGGGCGAGCGCCAGATCGATGTCATCTTTGGCGGCTCGTCAGCTTACTACCCGACGGAGCTCATGGTCATGCGAACCATCTACTGTGTCACCGCGGAAGCCCATCGAGCAACACCGCAAGTGGGCCGGAGCCACCATCACATTCTCTCCGGAGGATGCTCTCTAAGGTATGGCCCGTGACTTGAAGACCGCTTTGGTCGTGACTCCCGACCATCAGCAATACCATGGTCGCGTCGCTCATGGTCGATGGCGGTAGCTCCTTTAATTTACTTCAGCGAGAGCGCCGACCGGATGCGATTCCCCGCTGAAGGTCAAGAACATAGTCGCCCTTCTTCGAATTGTCCTGGAAGCTCGACCATCCCTTGGGGTAGGTGGTCTTGCCCGTCACCTTCGCGACTCGGACAACTTCCGTGATCGAGTGATCACCTTTGAGGTGGTCGAAGGAGACCTCCCGTACAATGCCATTCTCGGGCGGCCTGCCTTGATCAAGTTCATGGCGGCCAACCACTATGGCCATCGGTGTATGAAGCTGCCTGGTCCCAACGGCATCATAACCGTGCGGGGCGATCTACAGGCGGCACATGGATGCGAGACCAAGGCCTTGGCCCTTGCCGGCATTCTGCCCCAGCGAGGCCCAGAGGCGACGGTGAAGAACGCTCGTCAGAAGGCGGCGATCCAGCCCAGCGGGGCGACGAAGGCCGTGCCGCTCGAGGAAAGCGACCCGACCAGATGTATCCATGTCTCGGCCGAGCTGAGTTCCAAATAGGAACTCGAGCTCGTCACCTTCCTCCGCGCCAACAAGGGCATATTCGCTTGGGAGCCCGCGGACATGCCCGACGTCCCGAGGGAGGTGATCGAGCACAAGCTGCAGGTCAGGCCAGATTGCCCATCCCGTGCGGTAGAAGCTGCGTCGTTTCTCTCTGGAGAAAGTTGTGGTCATCAAGGAGAACCTTGACAAGCTGTTGAAGGCCGACTTCATTCGCGAGATCGACTACTCAATGGTTGGCCAACCCACCATCGCCCGTAAGAAGGGCGAAAGTGGAGGATGTGCGTGACCACACAGGTTGAACTCGCTTGTTCGGCGGACAACTTGCCGCTCCCGTGCATCGACCAGATCGCCGACTCCACCACGAACGCCAAGATGTTAAGCTTCTTGGATGCCTATTCGGGGTACCATCAGATCAAGCTGGCGTTTGACGACGAGAGCAAGACGTCGTTCATCACACCATTCGGCACCTACTGCTACACGACCATGTCATTTGGTCTGCGCAAATGCTGGAGCCAAGTTTCAGCGTCTGATGACCAAGACGTTCGACCCTCGATCGGCCAAACCTTGAGGTCTACGTGGATGACATCATCGTCAAGAGCCCCACCAAGGCGACCACGCTGGGGACCTCGAGGAAACCTTCACCAATCAACAAACAAAAGATCAAGCTCAACTCCGAGAAATGCATGTTCGGTGCAAGGCCGTGAAGGTGCTCGGCTACATGATCGGGGCTCGGGGTTGGCCTAAACCTGAAAAAAGATCGAGGCGACGAGAAGAGGCGCCTCGACCTGGCCAAGCAGTGCAGAGCCTCACCGCCGCATGGCCGCCTCAGCAGATTCATCTCGAGGCTCGGCGAAGGGCTCCCATTCTTCGTGAGCTCAGGCAAACAAGGGAGTTTCGAGGACCCCAGAGGCGCAGGGTCTTCGACGAGTTGAAGGTATACCCGCAACCCCACCCCTATTCACGACTCCACGTACCGAGAGAGGTTGTCGCCTACCTGCGCCACCACCCAAGCCGCCGCGATCATCCCCCGAGGCCGAGCAGGGGATCACAAAGAAGACCCGATCTATTATGTCGTGAAGTCCTACACGGCCCGAAGGAGCGCTACCCGCAGTACAAAAGCTCACAGATGTTCTCCTAATGGCTTCAGCAAGAAGCTTCATCATTACTTCCAGCGCACTCGTGGTCGCCCCGAGCAACTTTCCGCCGGGGACATCTTAAGGAACCCTAAGGCGGCGATTTAATCACCAAGTGGGCTATGGAACCGGCATTTGATGTCCGTGTCGAGCTCACACGGCCATCAAATCGCAAGTGCTCGCCGACTTCGTGGTCGAGCAGACGTCGCAACCCTCTCCCGAGCTTGAGGTCGAGGAAGAGAAGCCCTGGATCATGCTCTTTGATGGCTCGAGGTCCTTCAAGCGCTCGGGGGCTGGAATCCTTATTCTTACCCTGCGCGGCGATCAATTGAGGTGCGTGGTTCATTTTGGGTTTTCGGCGACCAATAACGTGGCAGAGTACGAAGCTCTCTTGGCGGGCCTGCGAGCTTGCAAAGCTTTGAGCGTGAGACGGTTGGTCGTAAAGGGCGACTCCCAGCTTGTCGTCAATCAGTACAACAAGGAGTACCAGTGCTCGGGAGATTCGATGGCAAAGTACCTTGCCGAGGTGCACAAAATGGAGAAGTGGTTTCAGAACCTGGAGCTCAAGCACATACCCAGGAGGGACAACTCCAGTGCCAACTTCCTCTCCAAGCTCGGCTCCTCCGACGACGAGATCCTCTTCGATGTCATCCTAGAGACGCTGGCGGCCCCCTCGTTCTCCGATCAAGAGGTCTTGCTCGCCGTGGTCGAATGTATCCCCTCCTGGGCTGAACCTATTCACAGTTTCCTTGCAAAGGGCGACCTACCGCCTGACCCTGCCGAGAGGAGCAGGATCAAGCGCCGGGCGAGTTTATACACGCTCATCGAGGAGAAGCTCTACAGGAGGAATGTGTCTGGAGTACTAACAAGGTGCGTCACCACAGAGGATGGTAAGTACCTGTTAAATGACATCCACTCAGGCCTCTGTGGAGCGCACTCTTCGTATAGGACGATGATCGGCAAGGCCTTCCGCATGGGGTATTATTGGCCAACGACGCTTCAGGATGCCCGCGACATCGTCCGCGCCTGTCGAGCATGCTAGTTCCACGCCCGAAGTCGATCACCGCCTACACGCCTGCACCATCCCACTCGCTGGCCTTTCTCGACGGGGCTGGATATTCTCGCCCTTTTCCTCAAGCGGTCGGGGTAAGAAGTTCTGTCATTCTCAAGGACACTTTTACTAAGTGGATAGAAGCGAACCGGTCTCGACCATAATCGCTTCGCGGTCGGTTTGCTTTTTTCGCTTGTTCGTGGTTACCAGGTACGGGGTTCCATGCAAAATTATCACTGACAATGGTACGCAGTTTACCAGTGAGTTGTTCAAGGAGTTTTGTGAGGATCTCGGCATCAAAGTATGTTTCACTTCAGTGGCTCACCCTCAGAGCAATGGAGCAGCAGAACGCGCCAACGGACAAATCGTCCAGGGCGTAAAAAAACGAGTTTCAGATGAGCTCGAACGCAATGGCAAGACCTAGGTGGACGAACTTCCCACCGTCTTATGGTTTATTCGTACCACGGTCAACCGAGCAACAGGGTCCACACCCTTCCAGCTCGTGTTCGATCGAAGCAAGCCCCGCCTCCCCGAGGTTACTGGTTCTCGCCAGGTCACTTTGGTCGACTGTTGACTTCGAGCACGAGAGGTCTCTCGACCTTACCCTCGCAGAAGAAGTAAGATGTCGCGTGCCTCGCCACGATCAACACACTACCAGAGGCTCTTCGCAGACATGCGTCTCGACGATGACGACCTAGGAGCTCCTTGTTGGGGACCTAGCCCTAAGACGAAATCTGGGCTCGTCCAACACCAACAAGTTATCCCATGTGGGAGGGCCCCTATAGAGTCGCTTTCAACAGATCGCCGGGGCTTACGGCTAGCAATGCCCGACAGAGAGAGCTCTAGCTCGTGGAACATATATCGCCCGGAAGTTTTATGTGTAATACCTACACCTTAAGTTTCAATATAGCTGTTCTTCAATTCTCGCCCTTTACACCTTTTCCTTTTTGTTGTGCATTCTGTCGCTTTTTGTTCGAGACTTCTTCAAATACGACCTATGTACAACGCACTCGCTCTAGTCCTAATGTCGTGAGCTTAATGTTCACCCCCAAAGGTCGAAATGAGCGTAGTTTAACCTCTTCACAATCCATCTCCTCCTCGCGTGCGGGGCTCGAGCAAAAGCTCGCAGCTTTGGACCATTGAGCAAGGCGCAAGGTCGTGGTCGAGATTTGGATATTAGTCTGGGCGTGACCATCACTGTCGAGCTCGTTTTTGTCACATTTACTCCCCCTGCGGACCTTTTCTTGACTTTGCAGGTCGTGAGTCGCTTTGCTAGCGTCTAAATCTTGCGCGCCAAGCGTTGCTGTTTCGACCTTGGACCCAACGGGGGCTGGATGAGGACATACCGCCGGCGAGCGACCTAAAGTGCATATCTAAGGGCAAAAGAGGCATACACCAAATGTCCTCGAAAAAAAAAACTTGAAACAAGATGAGTTTGACGTCCCCAAAAGAAATATAGCTCTATTAAAACATTTTGTCTTAGTGTTTTTTACAGGTTATCCGGCCTAGGTCTATCTACAGATCGGCCATCTCGCAGGCAAGCTTCTCCTGCTCGAGCTTGGCGACCTTGTGATGAGGACATCACTCCTATGCATACGCCCGAGACTCCTCCAGTTGTGATGCAAAGACCCATCACAAGAGCACGAGCACGGCAATTGAATCAACAGGTGAGCTCGTTCCTAAGTACTCGTGCATATACTTGTGAGGATGGTATGCTACCTAATGATATTATTGATTATATTGTACTTAGGAATTTTGGAGAGGATCATGAAGGCTTTGGAAACCAGCAAGGGCCAGGAGGAAGGCAAGGAAGGTGTCCAAGTCAAGTTGGAAACCTAATTCATCTCGGAGTCGACTACCTCGGCCACCAGGAGCAGTGCTCACTAAAATCGTCGCCCAGGCCACAAACGGGCTCCGATTTCGATGATCCACATATGCCTCGAAAGCTAAGGAGATAATCTTTCCAATGGCCCTAGTTTCAGGTCATTTGGACTTCGGAGTCGACAGGAATTCGCATTGCAAATTGGCAAACAGAATCTGTCCCAGGTGCTGCGTCACTAATTTGGGCCGTGGGCCCATGTATCGTGTTGGAGTCCATCACGACGCGCCTAGGGTTTCTAGGACGTCCCCTAGCCTTTATATCCAGTAGCCGCCGCTAGGGTTTGATTTGGGTTTTGCTTAGATTAATTCTGTCTTTGAACAAAGGTCGCTGCTCATCGGTTTGTGAGACCCCAACTCGTGAGCTTCATCCTCAATTGCAAATTCAGTTGCATCTTTCTTGTTCTTGCTTGTGTTCTCGATTCATTGGCAGGATTAGCCTTCGTGGCGAGGTCAACCGGCAGCGCACGGTTGATAACCAGAGGACGCGTGGTGCTGCGATTTCAGGGGGTTTTGATCGTGCCGATCGAGAAGCCGGATCGTGTGTGTCTCGCCGCCTAATCGACTTATCCTCCACTGACGGAAGTTCGGCAACCCCGTCCCCATCAAGTGGTATCGAGCAAGGTTTACCGTCAGTTCGCTTTTCCCTGTAGTTTAATTTAGTTTTGTGTTCGCCCTATAGTCCACTTAAAAGCCAAAAAAAATTGCAGCTCATAGTCTACTATACCTAGAACCACGCCTAGCCTTTGCACAATTTTGTTTCGTAATCCGAGTAATCGAGTTTGTGTCCATAGTCGAGTCGTGTTGCTGGTTTAGATCGTGGTCTTAATTTAGTTGTGTTTCATCTCCGCTGCATCCCATATCCTACACCGACCCGCCACCAATCGCTATTTGAGTCCTTGTTGATTCGGATTGCTTTGTGGTTTTTCCCGCCGAGTCCTAGTTGTGTTAGGGTTTCTCCTTCTTAAACCCTAATCCCCACCTCCTGTTAGCCATATCGCCACCCCTCATCACAGAACCTGCCACCACAGATCATCGCTTCCATATCCACTCCATACGCCTTGAGTTTGGAGAGGTGCCGCTTAGAAAACCCCGATTCGAGTCCTTCCAGAAACGGCCATAACTTTCAGATACGGACTCGAAGTTAGGCGAATTTTTTTTCACAGACATCTACAGAAAATTTTACATCCGATTCTCCCCGACTTTGTCGGGTTTGCTGAATTTATTTTTGCGAAATTCCTCGAAGATTGAGTTTTCGTCCGTCAAGTTTGAGCACGCTTTTTGAAAACACTTCTTATTTCATATCGGTTTCATCTTACATCTGTTCAGGCTGAAAATTTGTGGACTATCTACCTTTGTGCTCCTGATCCTAGGAAAAATATCAGAAAAATCAAAGAAAAATAAAAAAAATTGTGAAAGAGGCATAGAGCAAAAAAAAATTGTGAGAGGAGAGCAGAGAGCAAAAAAAAAGGCAGGAGCAAAGGTAGGTGTTTTTACCGTGCCTGATAAAAGTGTTTTGCTGTTATACTGATATCTGTTCATATAATCTGACGCCTTGTTGCTTGTCTCTTCATATTCCTTGTTTTCGCCGCAGCCTAGACTAAGGCCACATTTAGACCAAAGAACTAGGGCAAGTGCTTTTGGACATTTATTCAAAGATTACTATCTCACATCAATTGTGTGCCACTCAATACATATAACCTTCCTCAGCTCCACATATACATCCTTCCGATCAGACAGTTATTGACCCTTGCAATCGCTTCATCACGCCTCACGGTGTCACGAACCACCACGGTTGCACCGCCCCTCATTGTGTTGGTAAGAACCGTAAGAACTTGGTAAGATTGCTTAAGAGCGAGAGATCCCACCTAGTAGTTCATAGGGCTCATAATACTTGTGTTTGTACTTCCATCCGTCCTTTTCTCGGCTAACCATGGCGGTGGCAAGAAGGGCAGAACGAGGATGATGATGTTACCATCAATGATTGTGTCCTTCATTCGAGTTGTCGACTATGCCGACGAGATAAAATGATGTTCAAGGAGCATGCCACGACAACGAACAAGACCCTTGAGAGCATCGACGACGAAGTTTCCACCTCACCGAGAGGATGGATGCCGCCGAAAACGCCTCCAAATGACCATTGATGGAGGTGCATCCGCCAACAACGGCAACAACGACTCAAGATGAGGATGGTGATTTTGAGGAAGATGAAGATGAGCAAAGAACGTGCCGCCAGGAACGTGGTTGCTCAACGAGACGCCTGTCTGCATGACCGTTTTCGCCGCAACCATCACGGTATGGGAGGTTATATCCGTAACCGCAATGATGATCCTTTTGCTAAGGTAAAATTCACCATCCCTTCCTTTTCTCGAGCTTATGATGCCGATGCTTACTTAGATTGGGAGATGACTACGAAAGCGTAAATTTAACTCCCATCTAGTTCCCGAGATTCATAGGGTTAGACAAGCCACTAGTGAATTTAAAGATTTTGCTATAATCTGTGGAATGAACTAGTAAATGCCCGCTACAACCCGATTCTTGGGCGAGATTAAAAGATGCTATGCGTAATAGATTTGTTCCTCCTTCCTACCAACGTGATATGCGCAAGAGATTGCAACGATTAGATCAAGGTAGTATGACTGCTCGTGAATATTACCAGAGCTTCAAAAGGGTATGTTACGCTAGGGGTAGTAGAGGAACCCGAGGATAAAATTGCTCGCTTTACGGTGGGTTGCGCCCGTAAATTCAGGATATTGTTGATTATAAAGAATATACAATCGTCAATCGCTTGTTTCAACTTGCTATGTTAGCAGAGAAGGAGTTGCAGGACGCCATTCTAAGAGGAGCAACGCCGGTAGTACCTTCACGCCTAACGACTACGGACAAGCGAAGATGCGGTTTCTTCCACATTCCGACCAGCTGCACCGCCACCTTCCACGAGCACACGATCGCACCGACGCACCGCCTCGCCGCTGCCAGACAAACGAAGAAGTCGACCCGCCAACACCGCCAAGAGCTCCTCCGCCGCTTCCACAGCCGTACATCGACGGAATTCGCGCCATAAGTGCCAAGGATTGGCCACGCTAAGAGAATGCCCTCACCAATGGGCATACATCGCCACCGACGACGGAGGTTACATCAGCGCCTCCGATGTTGAAGATGAGGTCGACGACACCAGATTGGACGACGACGTGGATGATGATGATGCCACCTTTGGCGCCGAGGATACCGCCAAGACAGGGCCATCATTGTCCAACGTGGTCCTTAGCGCCCAAATGGAGCAAGCCGAGCAGCAAGAGCGCCACAACTTGTTCCAGATTTTCTTCGTCATCAACAACCGACGAGCGCCAGGATCATTGACTCCGCAGAACTGCAAATAACTTGGTGAGTACAGATTTGGTCAAGAAGCTTGGCTTGACCACACGCCAAGACTCCACATCCATACCACATTCAAGGGTTGAATGATTCCGCAAAGCTAAGGTAACACAAACAGTTCGGGTTCATTTTTCCATTGGTTCCTATTCGATTTTGTTGATTGTGATGTGGTTCCGATGCAAGCTTGTTTCTTTTATTGGGTCGCCTATGGAATATGACACCGATGCACTTCACCACTAGAGAAGTAATAAATACACTTTTATGCATAAGGGAAAGAAAATTACACTTCTACCTTTGACCCCAATGAAATTGTTAACCGATAGGAGCGGATTGCTAATGACAAGAAACCCATTGATGAAAAATCTGAAATTCAGCATGTAGCCAACCAAATTAAATTGAGGAATCCTGCCTTACTTGCTACAAAATCTGATCTTGCTGCCATTAGTGATGATGCTTTGTGCTATGCTTTGCTATGCAAAGATGCTTTGTTTTCATTGGATGATCTGCCCAAGATTTTGCCTCCTCGCCGTCACTAACCTTTTGCAGAGTATGCGGATGTTTTTCCCGCCGAGATACCTCCAGACTCCCACCCATACGAGGGATTGAGCACCAAATTGATTTGATACCGGAGCGAGTTTGCCAAACCGAAGCTGCTTATAGGACCAACCCCGAGGAGACTAAGGAGATTCAACGCCAAGTCCAAGATCTTTTGGATCGCGGTATGTACGTGAGAGCCTTAGTCCTTGTGCTGTTTCTGTTCTTTTGGTTCCTAAGAAAGATGGCAACATGACAAAGCGAGATTGTAGAGCCATTAACAATATCACAATAAGGTATCGCTATCCTATTCCTAGGTTAGACGACATGCTTGATGAGTTAAGTGGTTCTATAATTTTTCTAAGGTTGACTTATGAGTGGATACCACCAAATAAGAATGAAATTGGGAGATGAATGGAAAACAGCTTTTAAAACCAAGTTTGGATTGTATGAGTGGTTAGTCATGCCTTTTGGGTTAACTAATGCACCTAGCACTTTCATGCGCTTAATGAACGAGGTTTTACGAGCTTTCATTGGGAAATTTGTGGTGGTTTATTTTGATGATATATTGATTTACAGCAAGTCGTTACATGAACATCTTGATCATCTACGTGTTGTTTTTGATGCCTTGCGTCGTTGCACGCTTATTTGGTAACCTCGAGAAGTGCACTTTTTGCACCTAACGAGTATCGCTTTCTTAGCTATGTTGTGACTCGCAGGAATTGAGGTGGATGAAGCCAAGGTGCACGCGATTAAGAGTTGGCCAACGCCCACGACGATTTCACAAGTGCGGAGTTTCCATGGACTTGCCGGATTTTACCGCCGCTTAGAAGGATTTCAGCACCATTGCAGCCCCATTGAATGAATTGACGAAGAAGGAGTTGTGTTCCATTGGGGCAAGCACAGAGAATGCCTTCAACCTTTTGAAAGATAAGCTTACTAATGCACCTTTACTCCAACTTCCCGATTTTAATAAGACATTTGAGCTTGAATGTGATGCTAGTGGGATTGGAATTGGTAGTGTTTTGATGCAAGATAGAAAACCTGCTGTTTATTTTAGCTAAAAATTGAGTGGTCCTGCTTTTGAATTATTCCACGATGATAAAGAATTGTATGCTCTTGTGCGATCTTTAGAAACGTGGCAACATTATCTTTGGCCCAAAGAATTTGTTATTCATTCCGATCATGAGTCGCTAAAACATATTCGCAATCAAGTGAAACTCAATCGAGACATGCTAAATGGGTTGAATTTATTGAATCTTTTCCTTATGTTATCAAACACAAGAAAGGGAAGGATAATGTGATTGCTGATGCCTTGTCTAGGAGATATACCATGTTGTCCCAACTTGATTGTCGAATATTTGGATTGGAATCAATTAAAGAACAATATGTTAATGATGATGATTTTAAAGATGTCTTGCTGCATTGCAAAGAGGGAAGAACATGGGACAAATATGTGATAAATGATGGATTTGTGTTTAGAGCTAACCGCCTATGCATTCCAGTTGGATCCGCTCGCCTTCTTTTTGATACAGGAGGCTCATGGAGGAGGTTTGATGGGTCATTTTGGTGCCAAGAAGACGGAGGTCAGGTTGTCCGCTCACTTCTTTTGGCCAAGATGAGGCGAGACATTGAGAGGTTTGTATCCCGCCGCACAACATGTCAAAAGGCTAAGTCACGATTGAATCCACATGGTTTATATATGCCTCTTCCTGCTCCTAGCACTCCATGGGAGGATATATCTATGGACTTTGTTTTAGGACCGCTTAGGACCAAGAGGGGAGGGATAGTGTTTTTGTGGTGGTCGATAGATTTTCTAAGATGGCTCACTTTATTCCTTGTCATAAGAGCGATTTATGTCTGTTAATATTGCTAACCTTTTTTTTCAAGAAATCGCTCGCTTGCATGGTATGCCTTCTACTATTGTTTCAGATCGTGATGCCAAGTTTTTGAGCCACTTTTGGAGGACTCTATGGAATAAATTGGGGACCAAGCTGCTGTTTTCAACAACATGTCATCCCCAAACATACGGCCAAACCGAGGTAGTAAATCGTACATTATCTACTATGTTGAGGGCTGTTTTGAAGAAGAATTTGAAGATGTGGGAAGAGTGTTTGCCACATGTTGAGTTCGCTTATAATAGGGCGGTCCACTCCACCACTAAGGTAAGTCCTTTTCAGGTAGTGTATGGCTTCAATCCCCGTGCTCCTATTGATCTATTACCTTTACCTACCGTGAACGAAAGTTAATCATGATGCTAAGGAACGTGCTGAATTTATTCTGAAATTGCATGAAAAGACTAAAGAAAATATTGAAATGATGAATGAAAGGTATCGGATTGCGGGAAGCAAAGGTAGAAAGGAGGTAAAACTTGAACCGGTGATTTAGTATGGTTACACTTGAGAAAGGATCGCTTTCCGAATTGAGAAAATCTAAATTAATGCCTAGAGCTGATGGTCCTTTCAAGATACTTGAGAAAATAAATGATAATGCATATAAACTTGAGTTGCCGCCTCTAATTTGGGGTTAGTCCTACATTTAATATTGCAGATTTGAAACCGCTCATGGGAGAAGAAGATGAGCTTGAGTCGAGGACGACTCCACTTCAAGAGGGGAGGATGATGAGGACATCACTCCTATGCATACGCCCGAGACTCCTCCAGCCAGATGCAAAGACCCATCACAAGAGCACGAGCACGGCAATTGAATCAACAGTGAGCTCGCTCCTAAGTACTCGTGCATATACTTGTGAGGATGGTATGCTACCTAATGATATTATTGATTATATTGTACTTAGGAATTTTGGAGAGGATCATGAAGGCTTTGGAAACCAGCAAGGGCCAGGAGGAAGGCAAGGAAGGTGTCCAAGTCAAGTTGGAAACCTAATTCATCTCGGAGTCGACTACCTCGGCCACCAGGAGCAGTGCTCACTAAAATCATCGCCCAGGCCACAAACGGGCTCCGATTTCGATGATCCACATATGCCTCGAAAGCTAAGGAGATAATCTTTCCAATGGCCCTAGTTTCAGGTCATTTGGACTTCGGAGTCAACGGGAATTCGCATTGCAAATTGGCAAACAGAATCTGTCCCAGGGTGCTGCGTCACTCAATTTGGGCTGCTGGCCCATGTATCATGTTGGAGTCCATCACGAACGCGCCTAGGGTTTCTAGGACGTCCCCTAGCCTTTATATCCAGTAGCCGCCACTAGGGTTTGATTTGGGTTTTGCTTAGATTAATTCTGTCTTTGAACAAAGGTCGCTGTTCATCGGTTTGTGAGACCCCAACTCGTGAGCTTCATCCTCAATTGCAAATTCAGTTGCATCTTTCTTGTTCTTGCTTGTGTTCTCGATTCATTGGCAGGATTAGCCTTCGTGGCGAGGTCAACCGGCAGCGCACGTTGATAACCAGAGGACGCGTGGTGCTGCGATTGCAGGGTTTTGATCGTGCCGATCGAGAAGCCGGATCGTGTGTCTCGCGCCGCCTAATCGACTTATCCTCCACCGACGGAAGTTCGGCAACCCCGCCCCATCACCTTGGCCCTTAGGGTCGACACACTCGCTCGACATCGAGGGCTTCTTGAGGCATCCACAAGACGGCGCCGCTTGTCCTGGAGTTGGGCTAGAGCGCCTCACGCTTTGCTCGGCTCGCCCAAGCTTCTCCTCAAGCTCCAGACCTTGGCCTCAAGCTCGGGGACGCCGCCCGAGAAGACGCTTGTCTCATGGCGGCCTTCACCAAAGACTTCGGCCTTGGCCCGCTCGGCTTCGAGCGCCTTGGCCGACCGCGCGCGCTCTTGCTCCACGGCTTTGTAGGCATGGTTGAGCTCGAGCAGGCCAAACGATCAGTGGCTCTGGCCTGCTCGAGCTCGGCCGCGTGGGCAGCCTCCTGCGCCTTCATCGCCTGGCGCAGGTCGTCGAGCTCTTTGGTCCTCTGTTCGGCCTCTTCTTGCTCGATCTCCAGGGTCTCAATGAACCTGGAGCGCTCGACCTCCCGCACCTCCACCATGTTCAGGATGCCCTTCAGCACGTCGGTGTGCTCCTGAAGGCCATGTAGTCCTTGGGAGACGCTACGGATCGCCTTCATGGCAGAAAAGGTGGTCCAAATAAGAGAAGCAGCGAAGAGAGCTCGGGCTAGCGTACTGCAGGATGCGCGAGGGGGTCCTTACCTCACGAAGGCGGTTCTCAACACACGCGCGGGTAAATTCTTCGTGCTCGCCGCCCGATGTTCCCGGACCAGTGCCGACCTCGACCACCGCCGGGACACTGGGGTCAGGACCTTCGGGCGCCACGCCAGTGGCGACTTGGCGTTCTGCCGCCACCCCCTGGGGGCTCAACTCACCGCCAGAGGTGGGCTCGGCAGCGACACCGGTCCCGACCTCCGTGGTCGGGGCTCCGTCCACCTCCGGTGCTAACGGAGCGCTGGCCGGATCCACCGCGTGAACTCCTGTGGCGCGGTCAACATCAGTGGCCTGGGGTACCACGACCTCAGCGCCCGATGCAACCGTGGTCGGGCGGGCCTGAGGTGCTTCCACGGTTGCGGCCGGGGCGCCTCGGGCACCTTCCTCCTCGTCGACCTCAGCGCCCAAGCCGGCCACGGTCGGGCAGGCCTAGGACACCTCCGTGGGTGCGACCAAGGCACCCCGGGCGCCTTCTTCCGCGTCGACCCTAGGCGGGTCAACGACAACGCCGGCGTCTGCCTCGCCGGTGTCATAGTCCTCACTGGTCGCGGGCTGGTTCAGCTCCTCGTTCGGGTCGTCGACCCCTTGGCCGAACTCACCGGCTGGGACCCAGCTTGGGGGTCTAGAAGGATTACGCGCTTGGCCCGAGGGTCGGCAGGGCCAGCACGAAGACGTTCTCCTCCTCCTCCTCGGACTCGAGCTCGCCCTGGACAATAGCCATCGTCAATACGGGCAGGTTTTGAGCTTGGGCGCTCAAGGTCTGCGATCAAGAACAGACTCTAAGCCAAAAGGACGTGAAGGGGGTGGAGCAAAATGAGAAACCGAAAGCTTACCTGGGTCGTCAGCCTTCGCCTCGCTGAGGGCTGGCGAGGGTCTTGCTGCCCCAAAGTCGAAGGGGCACTTCGCCAAGGCCTCGACTGGGACCTTGAGCCCTGACTGCTCCACGCCACCCATGGCGGTGGTCCTAGGGCCCTGACCTTGGGACCCCTAGGCCACCGAGGATCCGAGGTCTGGCGGCAGCCGCCGCCAAGCTATCATCGCAGAAGGGAGAGCATGTCAAGCGACAAGAAGACACGAGCATGAGCTCGGGGGCTCGACCGTGGGGATCCTTACCATCGCGCGGTCACCCCACTCAAGATGGGGTTTCTTCACCTCCTGGCGGCCTACTACGACTGGGGGAGGCCTCTTCTTCCCTTCTGTTTTGCCCCACGGCAATGGAGCATCCTCCTGGGTCGTCTCGAGCGACCTGGTGGTCTCAGCAGCACGCAAGGCTTAAGGAGGGCTCCATAGACACTCAAATTGAGAGCTTGGTCAGGATGGCTTACCTCGGCCTTCCGGTGGAGTACATTTTTCGGGACGGGGTCATCGATGACGTAGTCATGCGCCCCTTTCCCGAACATCTTGCTCATCCTGGCGGCGATCCAGGACTCCTTCGGCGCTGCAAGGGAAACGACCATCAAAGAAGATCGAAGGTCGAGCTCGAGCAAGGCTTCAAGATGAAAAAGGCTTACCAGACGTGCCCTCACGGGTCGGGTCATCACGCCCCCTTATCTCGAAGAACGGGTGCACCCTCCTCCGTAGAGGGGACACCCGGTTCCGCAGAAAGTCGTTGGCGATCGCCTGCCCGGTGAGGCCGCGCGTAGCGCAGATGTGTATGACGGCGATGGCCTCCTTGTCGACCTCGAGGTCATCTGCCTCCGGGGTCTCCTTCTTCCCGATGACGGGGGCTCCCTCATACGTCAGCGCGCCATCTTCCCCCTTCTTCAGGTAGAACCACCGCTCGGTCCACGGCCCGAGGGAGTCCCGAGCATGGATCTTAGGGAAAGTCCACGAGATCCCCGTCCGCAGCCGAAAATAGAGGCACCCGACCACGGGGTCCTTCCCGGAGCGGAAGAGGCTGAAGTACCGGAAGAAGAGCAAGGGGGTGGGAAGGATTCCTAGGAACCCCTCGCACAGGTGGGAGAAGATGGAGAGGAGGAGAATGGAATTCAGCACCAGGTTGATGAGCTCGATCTCGCAGCTAGAGAGGACTGCCGCCACGAACTCGCTCTCCGAGGTCCGCAGGCCGAAGAGCGCATAATGCTCGGTGCAGACGACCTCGTCGTCCCTGGGGTGCGGCGCGGTCTCGCTGCCTGCAACCGCCATGTTACTGGGTCCAACAACCCCAAGGTCTCGAGCTCCCTCATCCTTGCTAACGACATTGTGCTCCTCCCAAGCTTGGCCATGGCGATCGTTGCGAGCTTGGTCGAGGGAGAGGCAGAGAGACTTGCTTGGGCAAAAAGCTAGAAGATGAAGAGCGCAAAATCGGGAGTTTTCTCAACAGTCACTGTGGACTCGGGTTTATAAGCCGCGTCATCGCTAAATCCAGTCCACGGTGTCTCGAAAGGCGCGCCAGCCATGATTTGATAGGCGCAATTAAGGCCTGGGCTGCGGGCTCGAGGCGCCACAAGTGTCCGCTAGCCGTTCGCATCCGTACCAGCACCGTGAAGTTCAAAGGTCACCAGGTGTTGAAGCCGAAGGTTCCCCTTTGTGATCTCCGCCCGACCTCGGCCAAGGATTCAAGACCTACGGAAGCTTTTTCTGTGCATCTGCGAAATAAGGTTCGAGGTCGTTCCAGGTGTCTTCTTCGACCTTGAGCCTCGGGGGCTGGCTGACGAGGACTGGGAGACCCTTGGCCGGTCAACGCACGATCAACGAAGCTCCCTAGCTCGGAGGCCTCGACCACGACTTGGACCGTTTTGAGCCGCGCGACCTAGAGCACGTACGGCCTCGAGGTCGGGCCCCGCACGACCTTGGGCTCGGGTTGGCTCTTTCTCAGGATGGCGTCCCCTTGGATTCCAGAACGTGCGTTTACTCGGCGATTACCAAGATGTGGGATCGTGGAGCTGAGGCAGGCGTGCACGACGTGTCCGGGACGGTTACCGCCAACCATAACCGCGCATGAAGACCACTACCCCAGGAATCTCTCCCATCCGTTACAAGTAGGGAAGATATAAGACTAAGGATAACGCAACCTGAGGGGGACACGCTGCACTAGAGCTCGAGCGTTAGACATCGCCATTATTGAGCTTGAGCTGTAACATACCCCTGTACAAGGCAATTGGAGTAGAGCAATTACCTTCATAGGGGCTCGAACCAGTATAAGTCTTCGTGTCGCGCTCGTTGTCGCCTTGCTCCGACCATCAACACGTTGAATCCGTTCCTCCGTTGAGCAAGGCTCAGCTCGGGTCCCTAGTCTCACTAACCCCTTTTCATTTCTGCGGTTGGCGATCCCGATCGTCGACAGCGGTCAATCGAACAGCCTTGGATCTATAGAGGAGGACAACGGCGAGAGGCGGTGCGACTCACAGGACGCGAGGAAGACAACACAGCGCACGATAGAAATGCGGTGGATCGGATGCGAGACAAGGTGGATCCGAAAGAGGGCGATGTGTTGAGTTTAGACATGCAACTGGCAGCGATGGAGACCCACCGGAGATGGAGAACAAGGCGGAGGAAGGATTCGGGCAACGGCAGAACTTCAGCGAAGCACATGTGGCGCAATGAAGGGGTCTCGGGCGACGGGAGAAGAGGCGACAGATGCGGCACATGACGGGGAACACAACACGAGGCACCTCGAGGACATAAATAGCCTAGGGAGGCGTGTTGGGTGCGAACTCCAAAAATGACGATGTGCGGCGCGTGGAGTCTGGTGGCTAGGTTTGGGGTTTCAACGGTGCAACACAAGGCGATGTGGCTGCATCTAGGTCGTCCACGCATCACCAATCGGATGGTGGAGGCGCGGCTGGGCTAGCGGGCTGGCAGGCCGTGTGAAGGGCTAAGCGAGCTAGGGAAAATGGGTCGCAAGGACAAGCCGACGAAAGGAATAGGGATGGGCCGGAGGGATTTCAGCCCAAAAGCAAAATTAGAAATTAAAAATGTTTTTCCAATTAATTAAATTCTAGAAATTCAACTTAAATTCAAATAAATAGCAAACAACTTCAGAAAAATCTTTAGTTTGATGCATAGATTAATCAAATTAAATCTTTTCATTATTAGAAAATTCAAATTAAGCTTCGATTAATTCCAGGAAAATGCAAATGGTTCATTTTAAATTTCAAACATTCGAAAACTCAAATTTTCGGATGTAACATTCTCGGTTTCCTGGTGTCTAATTGAGGCATCGAGGCCAACTCACATGAAATTGAGGCTATCGACCAGATTTGTTGTGTGCTAACACTAAGGGAAGTACAAAAACTCACAGGTTGCATCGCAGCCCTTAGCCAATTCATCTATCAGATGGGTGAATGAGGGCTACCCTTCTTCAAATTACTTAAGAAGCTGGACACTTTTGAATGGACCAAGGAGGCAGAAGAAGCTTTTCAGGATTTGAAAACGTACTTATCGTCTCCATCAATTTTGACTTCACATAATGAAAAAGAGGAGCTCTTTTTATACATTGCAGCTACCCCGCAAGTAGTAAGCACAGTCCTGGTGGTCGAGCGAGATTACCCTGAGAAAAAGGCCAAGGTCCAGAAGCCAGTGTACTACATGAGCGAGGTCTTGCATGATGCCAAGCTATGATACCCTCAAGTGTAGAAGATGCCATACGCCGTCTTGATGACCTTTCGAAAGCTGTGGCACTACTTCTAAGTGCACAAGATTACGGTCATGACAATGTATCCACTCAAGGAGGTAATATGCAACTGAGAGGCAACATGGCAAATTACACAGTGGGCGATTGAACTCAACAAGTTGGAGGTCGATTTCACACCACGCGCCAGCATCAAATTAGGAGCATTGGCGTACTTCATTACAAAATGAACGCACTTCGAGGAAAAGATCACAAAATGGTCAATGGCCACTGGACTATGTTCTTCGACGGGTCACTCACGCTTCAGGGCTTGGGTTTGGCACCGATTCAAAATCCTCGATAGGTGAGGAACTTAAATATTTTGTCCAACTTGATTTTCAAGCTTTAAACAATATTGCAGAATATGAGGGGCTGATTAACAGGCTTCGCATAGCTGCATCGTTTGGGATTAGACGACTACTCGTGAGAGGGGCCTCAAAGCTAGTCGTGAACCAAGTGCAGAAGGAGTACTAGTGCTCGGGTGACAACATGGTGACATATCTAAACGAGGTTTCACAAGCTAGAGCATAAGTTTGAAGGGCTCGAGGTAAGGCATATTAGGCAAAGTGACAGCTCCATTGCCGACGAACTTACCAGGCTCGCTTCGTCCCATTCGGCTGCGCACGCTGGACTCTTTATCGAGAAACTCCTCAAAATATCCGTCTACCCCGTACGGGAGGCAGATATTGCCCAACTCGACTAGCAGCCTGGTCGGGTCAGCGTGGCAAAAATCATAGACACGGAAGTTGCACTACTCAAACGCGAGCTGACTTGGATGACTCCATTCCAAGCCTATCTCGAAGGTCAAGAGATCCCTGAAGATAATGCCTCAGCCATGAAAGTTACGTGTAAGTCCAAACTATACACATTAGTAGACGGTAAGCTCTACTAAAAGGGGAGTAATAGAATCTTGATGAAGTGCATCGCTCAGAAAGAGGGCAATAAGATATTGCTCTATGTCAATGGAGACATCTGCGACAACCATGCATCCTATCGCACCTTAGATGGAAAATCTTTTCGACAGGAGTTCTATTGGCTGACTACCCTCCAGGATGCTTGCAAGCTAGAAAAAAATGTGACAGCTACTGTTTCCAAGAGCCCAAGGTGGTTACAAGTTCCTGTTCATGGCTATCGACACGTTCACCAAGTGGATCGAAGCCAAACCCGTCAGGAACATTACCTTAGAAGCGGCTAAGAAGTTCATAAGGAGCATCATTACTTGATTTGGCATCCCTAATCTAGTAATCAAAGACAACGAGTAGCTAGTTTAAGTGCAATGCTTTCATAGTCTTTTGCAAAGAATTGGGTATCAAACTTTGCTTCACTTCCGTAACTCACCCTTAGAGTAATGGTCAGGTCGAACGTGCCAACAGCATAATCATGCAAGGGATCAAGACCTGCATGTTTGATAGGCTCAAAGCTTACTTGACTTGGTAGGCAAAAGAACTCCCCTCGATGTTGTGGGCTGCTCATACATGACTAGTCGAGCCATTAGTGAAACGTTGTTTTTTTGTCTACGAAGCAAAAGTGGTGCTTCTGATCAAGTTAACATTCAGGTCATCTCGTGTGGACAACTACTCAGAAGAAGAACAGGGGCAGGTGCGAACAGATGATGTAAATCTACTTGAAGGGTAGAGGGATCGAGCATCCATTCGAGCAGCCAAGTATCAATAAGCCTTGTGTCGATACCATTACTAGAAAATCTAGGCAAGAGCACTCATTGTTGGGGTTTTAGTACTACAAAAGGTGCAGAAGCAAGGTAACGGTAATAAGATATCACCTAAATGGGAAGGTCCCAACGTAGTGGTCGAGGTGACTTGACCCGAATCACTACGTCTATCGACGATAGAAGGAGCAGTGTTTGGCAACTTGTGGAACATCGATAAATTGAAAATTTTCATATGTGAATAGTAGAACTAGTTCATCATAACCAAAATTCAAGTAGTACGAGTTCATTAAAACTAACTAACATAAGTTATCCTATTACATACGAGGCAGGTACACTACTACTACTTGCCCTCGAAGGCATCATGTTGTCTCTTCTGCTCCCTTGGGGGCTGGCAACTGATAGTTCCCAGGATGGGCCTTCGCCCTTGATACGGTCTAGAAGGCAACATGAAGGCCCAGTCGGTTGTCGATGGAGAAGGCGACCTCTTCGTCGTTGACGGTGGAGCGCAAACAAAGGCATGGTCGATGAAGCTATCTTGAGCTTCACATTCTTCTCCCCCGACGATGACGGCGATGGCATCTTCTGTAACATCCCAAAAATTTGGCTATTTTGAATTTTATAATTTATTTTGAATTTTTGAGAATTTTTGGAATTTATTTGGATTTAATTGGAATTTCTGGAATTTAACTCTTCTTTGGAAATCAATTAAATAATGAATAAATTTTTGTAAAATATAAATGGAAATATTTTATTTGAGTTCAAAATATTCTAAAAATATTTTCTGGAATTTTTCTAGAATTTTTCTGATATTTTAAAAGCCTCAAATGATTTAAATGAATTACTAGAAATATTTTTATTCGGATATTAAAGAAAATCCGATGAACAGTAATGGGCCAAGCCCATTACTATTCATGTCTCACGGCCTGTGGGCGGGAACCCTAACGTCGCCGCCTACCACCGTTTGATCCGCATCGGACGGCTAAGATTTGCCCGTGCCGATTCGCCGCCCCGCGCCATCGGATCGTCGCCGCGTGTACGCACCGGATGCGTCCACGTCGCCCGTGCGTTTCCGCCTCCGCCATCTCTTCCGACGAGTAACCGGCGCATTGAATCGCCGTTTAAGCGCGCATGTCGAGGCTATAAAGCACTTAGAGCATTCCGCCGGAGAGCCCTTCGGTTTGCGCATCATTTGCCCCACTTCACGCCTCCGAGACTCCACCGCAGCGTTTCGCGCTTGTTTCGCCAGTAGTTCGAAGTCTTCCGCCGCTAGTTGCGCCGCCGTCGATCGTTCTCCGCCGTCATCGTGACCACCGGAGTGACCCTTAAGCCGTGACGCATCGGAGGAGCTATTCGGTGTCACCGGAGAAGCCTTGGAGTGCCGTCACCACCGCCGTCTTCTTCCTCTCCGGCAAGGACAACACCGCTGCGACCTCACCGCTGAGCCAAGCTTCTACAACCGTTCGATCATCAACCGACGCACCAGATACATCCACGTCGTCGCATCAACAGTAAGTCCCATTTTCAAACCCTGGTCGTTAGATCTTAATCGGGTGGTTCATAACGTGCCACATATTAGTGTTAATTGTAGCCATTAGATTAGAGATGAGAGTATAGGATTGATTCAATATTGGCCGTAGATCTGTGGACGTAGGGTTAGGATATTGCCACGTGCCCGAAGCCGGGACTGCCCACGTGTGCTCAAGATGTGTTAGATCATAGCCATTAGATCTTGGATGTATGGTTGCGATTCAGCCACGTAGTCACGGTAACAGTAAACTTCATCTTCAAATATCAGCTATTAGATCTTGATTGTGTGATGCTAGTGTAGCCACGTAGTCTAATTAGCCGTAGCCATTGGATCTGTGATATCAGCATAGGATTGAATTAATCTGGACCATTAGATCTTAGATGTGCGGTTTGAATTTATCCACGTGTCGCGCATCGGGGTAGCCGCGTGGCCGATTACGCCACATTGATAGCCAATCCGCATGCGCCACGTGTTGCGCGAGAGCCGAGCGTCGCCGATTCGCGTCTTCTTGCGCGTGATGTCACCCCGACGTCACCGACCCATTGTCGAGAGAGAGGGATTCAAAGAGTTGAATTGATCTGGGCCGTCCGTTTGATCGTGCGATCACGATGATGCCACGTGTCAGCACCGCAGTAACTTGAACCGAACCGTCGTATGCATCTTGACCGTCCATTTTAAATCGGAAGAACGAGATTTGATCGAGCCTTCGGTTGATAGTTCGTCGCCACATGTCACGGCCAGATCGTGCCACGTGTCATGCTGACGTCATCAGTGGGGCCCACATGTCAGTCATGGCACAGTAGATGATGACGTCAGCAATGACGTCGTGCTGACACAATAATTCGATTTTTCTTTAGGAAAATAATTCGGTAGAAAATAGTTTCGGTGCTGACGTCATATTTTCGAATTTCCTGCATAAAAATAAATAAAGAAATTCGGTTTATTCTTTTTTATTTATTTTCAAACTTCAAATGATTATAACTTTTACGTTTTAACTCCGATTTGAGTGATTCCAATTTCTAAAAATTTGTAAAATCAAGATATATTTATTGGTGAATTTTGTAGAATTTTTTGAGCTGATTTTGTTCTCTGTAAATTATATTTATTGTGTGTAAATTGATTTCGATTAGACGTCGATTTGTCGGAGAGCTTTGAGGGGGAATTTCCAGCACAGGACCTAGCTTCGGATCAGGACCAGTCGCTATTTGAAGGCAAGTTGTGCTTTGACCATTTTGCTCCTACGATTTGAAAATGTATTTTGTTTCAAACTATGCATGCTAATTCAATTAAAAATGGATTTAAATAATTTGGGTGAATTAGTTAAATCAACCTATTTGTTATTACCACCTTGTCACTAGTATTTGTATGCCACGAATCCATTTGATACCCTAAGCTTGGTAATAATAGTTGGTTGATAATATTGTGCCAACACGGGAGGCTAGACCGTGAATAGTTGCTTAGCATGCATATATCGTGAATAATCTTTTTGGAATACAAAAGCAACATTGACTAAAGAATAGTGAATGCATTTTTGGTAAAAGGTGGAATGTTGTTGGTATTGACACTGGAATGTAGAGACCTGTGTGGTTCTACATGAAAGATGATTATAGGCATGTGTTGCACCGTTAAACCACTTGGGTGGGAGTTGATTTAGACTGAGGCAAGTGGACCGAGGCTTTGTGCCAGGTGGGCCTTCGTGGCATTTGGGTGGTTTTGAGTGTTGTGAGGGCTGTGTGCCAAATTCGAGAGAAGGATGTCTTGCCTTGGTCAATTAAGGACTTCACCTTGCAAGCCTTTGACCTGAGTCTCTCGTACAACCACATGTCTGAATGGGAAGACCTAGTTTAGTAGGATTCCGATATCTCACCTTTGATACCTCGGGATGGAAGTTACACAAGGGTAACTGTATGGGGGAGCGTGCTTGTGCTACGGCTTGGTACCCGTCCAACGGTGTTTGTCGGTCCTATACTTCGGCTATGTGTGAGAGAAGTGATAGTGAAGGCAACCCGGAGAGGTTCCTAGGTGGAGATAGAAGTCTCTAAAAGGCTTTGTTACGGTCAATTGCCCTTGTGGCATGCGACTGTATCTTGTGGGTAAAGTGTACAACCTCTGCAGAGTGTTAAAAACTGTTCGAATAGCCGAGTCCACGGTACTGGACAATGCTCGGGGATTACAATCAAGGGGTAGTATTTTGAAAATAAAATGGGATGGAAGGCTGTGTGCTAGGGTTAATGAAGAATGTTGATTAGGGACTGTGTGTCTCAATTATGTGGAAACAATTTGAGAAGTATAATATATTATAGGATTTTGATGCTTTCATTCTAAATTAATAATAGTTCAAAATATTGACGCAATGCAAATCAACCAGTTGAACCATTCCTTTGTAACAAGCCATGCATGTAGTATTAGAACTGCATTCTGTGCATGACTTGTTGAGTACGGTGTGTACTCACACTTGCGGACAAAATTTACTAGAAGAGGAGACTACGCCTGCGTATGAGGAGTTCGTCAAAGAGCCAGATAACTAGGAAGCAAGCCTCTGTCAAGGCACCTGTGGCGAAGATGGATCACCAAGATGTTTACTTTCCGCTGTTGAATTATTTACTTTGATTATTGTAAGCCCTGCGTGGCAAAACTATTGTAAGGGACCATAAGGTCGTACAACTCGTTTAAATACATGATTGAGGTACTTATTTGTTATTCCGCTGTGTATGTTGTGGTACTTTAACCCTGTATAGCCTGTGTGCACTAGCGCGATCCTGGACTAGTGCAGAATACACAGAGTATTTGGATTTGCAGATTCAGGGCACGACATCTTCTCCCCCGACATCGTTAATAATGGCATCTTCTCCCCCAATAATGGCGGCAGCGGCATCTTCTCCCCCTCTGGCCACACCTCATCTTCCTTCTCTAGCAAGACCTCCCTCTCAATGGCCTCCCAATTGATCTCCTCATCCTCGGAGATGACGATGAAGATCCGCCTTGAAGAGATTGCAGCCAACGACGTAGGGGGAGGGAACTCTACGAGGATCTCCACATATGGGGATCATGATGGAGTAGAAGCCATGGGTGCAGTTGAAGAACTAAAGCGCTATGAGTAGAAGGCAAGAAAGAAAATGGAGTGCGGCAGACGACTACAAGTCCTGTCCATTTATAGCTCTGAGAATGGGTCACACTATAGCATCGGCTCTGTCAAGATCCGCTTGGGTCCCAATCCACGTGGCGTCCACTACACTTCCACGTAAGTATAGAAACTGAAGAAATGCTAAATGATGACATTGACTAGATGATGCACCGCGTGGAAGCCGAAAGGACACGAAGGCTATAATAGTACCCAACCATTGGAATGGAGTTATATTGCTCACCTACTCCTATCGTTTGGATTTTAAAAAAATACTGGGTCGTACCCATATGCTCCGAGGCTCATGCGCCTGAGTATATAGTCAAGGGCTACTATTTTCGATGCTCACGCTCTACTCTTTCCTCGATACGGTCATCAAGTAGGGAGTCTGGGGCTACATCACGCATTTTCAATGCATATGCTCTACCCTCTACTCGATGCACTCATCGAGTAGGTGGTTGGGGGCTACATCGCTCGATCCTCTCTTTACCTGGCTCCACTCTCAGGTCGATACATCTATCGAATAAGGGGTTGGGAGTCACAATAGGTATCTTTGATGCTAATGCTTTACTTTTTGCTCGATCCAGCTATCGGACAGAGAGTTGGGGGCTACATCACAACTTTGTGCTTGCATCACTCTACTCCCTACTCGATGATATCATCAAGTAAGGAGTCGAGGGCTATAGGTAACACTGTACCTTGCTATATTTTCTGGTTGATACTGCTATCGAGTGGGGCGCTGTAGGTATAATCTTTTTATTTCTCTTTATTTCTTTTATATGTGATTTTTTTCATACATTTACTCGATCACGTACTTAGCATGTCAGCGAGAAAACCAAAGGGTGACCATGCCTAAAACTGATGACGAGAAATTCTGTCCTGAGTGCATATGAGCACTAGATTGTCAGACATCTAAAGCTCAGCAGACGGCGAGACACGAGGCCTCTAGTTGATTCTACATGCGCTGCTCAGCAAGTTCATGTTTGCTACAAAGTCTAAGCTATGTGGTCGATGAAGACTTGCAAAATTCATGTAGTCTCACTCCAACTTATATAGCATTTATGTTATATATGACCTCTCCAAGTATACACTTGGGGCTAAGTAATTTAATGAAAGCTTTTCTAGCCCTATGTGCACATACGTTCAAGGATGCGTGTGGCTATGAAATTGCTTACTAAGGGTCTATGAATGCTAAATCAGATTTGCATCTACTCATGCTACTTTATTTCATCGACAAGGGAATAGCAGGTAAAGCACGATAGACAAGCAAAGTAAGTAGCAGTATTATACAAGACCACAGTAGCAAAAAAGGTTCAAACATTATATAAGCATGTTCAGGCCAAAGGACCCTAGTTGGCGTCATCATCATCGATAAGAGACAGCTCCAACTGGGCCACGAACCTCTCGGCAAGGTCTCTGAAGGACTCATTGTAGTTGGTAGCCTCGTTCACCTCACATGAGAATCCCTCGTCCATTATCAAGAACTCTGGGCCAAGATGGTGGCTCTTCACCAGGCCGAGCATGTAGGAAGTCGCAAGACGAGCAGAGGAGGTCATGTGATCAAGCGTCTCCAATTGCAGAGTGGCAAGTGCTGCATCTACTGCAGCCTTTTTTACCACGATGACTTTCTTGCTAGCCTTTGCCTTGTCATGACTAACCTTGGTCTTGAATAGCACAGCATCGACAACAGATTTCTCCGTCTTCAGCTTCTCTGCCTCTGCTCCCAGCTTCTTCACCTCTCCCTTCTACCTCTCTGCCTCTGCTTTTGCCGTCTCCACATTAGCCCTGAGCACCTACAGTTTGGTGTCTTTCATCCTGATTATTTGTTAATTGGCAGACAAGAGCCGCTCAATTTGTTGATGAGCTTGCTCACAAAACACTTGTGCCTCAAGCAATGTATCCATAGCACGCTATGAAAAGAAACCAACAAGCATCAAAAACAGAGCAAAGGATAAAAGTAGAACACAATACAAGTTTGTTCGTGGTCACATACTCGAATCTGGGGCTTCACGATGGACCAAGACTTTGAAGGTGCCTATGAAGACGAAGGAGATGGAGCCGTTGCTGTAGCAGAACCGCCGGTACGCTCAACGAGAGCTGCTGGAGAGGGAGTTGTGGCAATGGCAACCGTGCTAAGAGACGACAAGGCAACCATGGTGATTTATCAATAGCACTACTGGATGCACCCTTCCTGTAAGAAATTCTCTACTTGACACCTCCGAAAAGAAAAGAAGAATCATGAAGAGTAAGAAGAGGTGACTTACTTTGCTAGGTGAACCTTCACCTACACATTCTTCCTCTACGCAGTTGTCTTCATCAGGGCTATTCTGGTCCTGGTAGTTGGCTTCTCAATCAGCACAGCTGGTGGAGGACATGGTGCCTGCGGCTCAGCTGCCAATGATGAAATCTGCGAACAAGTGGATGCTATGAACAAAAGTTTGCCAAAACCGAAAACAAGCATTGCCCGATAGTGGTATTACCTACTCGACTACCATGTTCGATGGAGAGCCCACTCGAGGAGATGTCTAGTGGGAGCCATTGACTTCAGCACATCAGCCCCCAGGCGGCCCGCTGATCATCCAGTATCTGTTACATCACGTCAGAAAGAACTTCATAACATCCAAGTGAGCGATTGAAGATCACTTGATTGGCTAGTCACGATGATGAGGTGTGAGGACGCTTGGCTAGACGATAGGGAACTGGAGACACATACCTCCTCGCTTGAGGGGACTCGACCATTTCTTGTTCCTAAGTTGCTTCACCATTGCTTGGGACGACGGTAGGTGCCGGATCATTCAAGGGAAGGACGGCATCGGCGGGGATAGAGCCCGATGCTTGATCATCATCTCAGGTTGTCTTGTTGTCTTCTAGGCCAATGGCTCCCATGATGAACCCACTTTCATCGTCGAACTTGGCTTCCTGAGGAAATACTGGGTTAAAGTGGAAGACAAATGCATGAACAATGCATTACGAACTATGATACAGTACTCACATCTGGCCGAGGATTAGCGAGTGAATATTCCTCAATGCCACAAGTGCTAGGTTATGATCCTGGAACATCTTGCTCAGCCAGGAGGAGACATCCGAGTCTGATAAATCTGGTAAGCTATGAGTCAGTTCACCACTCATCAGCTAAAGCAAAGGGAACAAGAGTATTACAAATACTTACCTCTAGGATTGTGCCTCGTGGCATCACCAACCCCGGAGTACTCCCAGACCAAGTGATCCCGGCACTTCAGCGGACCTGATTGGCACATGATGAAATCTCTAGCTACATGCTACCCATTCAACCCGATCTTCCTCAACTCCTCAATATTCAGGATGTAATAAGCATTGCAGGTGGTCAAAGGAGGGACTTTCATCCAGAGGTCAATCGAATTGGGGAGGAGTGGTCGATAAGCTAGAGGGCAGTTCACGATGTCCGAAGAGGAGATGTAAAACCACCGTTTCTTCAAGTCTGACTGTTAGGAAGAAGTTACGGGGATAGAAATAAACATGCTCAACACTCCGCTTTGAAGGTGGAAACCAGTACCCCCAATAGCATCATTTTTCATCACTCTCTTTAGATTGTAGAAGTGGTGGAACAGATTGAGGCTAGGCTTAATACCCAGATAGGCATCACAAAGATGGACAAACACGCTAAGCATAGTGATCGAATTGGGGCTTAGGTGGAAGAGTTGGATCTTGTAGAAGTCAAGAACCGAGAGCAAGAACGGCGAACGGGGAAATAGAGTCTGCAGCAAAAGAAGGCCTCAAACACAACGGTCTCATCCTCATTTTGGGGGGTGGGATATAGCTCACCTTGTGACGGCCTCCAATGGAAGAACTCCTGAGAAGGAACAAAACCATCCTTCACCAATTCAGTAAAACGCTTCTCTATCATCACTGATTTTTACCACACCTTTATGTCAAGACCTGAATATGGAAATCTAGATCCTCCTTGTATACTGCACTAGTCCAGAATCACGTAGTGCACACAGGCTCAACATAAATGAATATCATAATCATACACAATAGATACATAATAAAAATACATAACATATTTATTAATACTTGTTGAATGACCTTATGGTCAACTTACATGATTGTGCCTCGTAAGGCTGAACAACAAATTAAACTATAGCAGAATGAAAACATAGATAAACCCCTCAGTATACCATAGGCAACTGATAAGGCTCGCACCCTAAACATTCATCTCTTCATGGTACTCCTCCAAGTTGATATGGGCTCCTCAACTAGTGATGGTGGTGGCAAAGAGTGAGTACATAAAGCACTCAACAAGTTGTGCACAGAATGCAATTCTAGCATAACTATATGCACGACTTATTCCAAGAGAATGGCTAACATGGCTATTTTGCAATAAAACAATATTTGTAAATGAATACAATAGACAGATTGAAAAGATAGTAAAACAAATAATAGTAATAGATAGATTTAGTATTTCTCAAGTAAACCAAGTTTCTACTCCTAAGTCAAGTTTTCAACCTCCCATGGCAACCTGCCATCCATCCCAAGTTTTTATTTTATAAGATCTAACCCTTGACTGTAATCCCCGAGCAATGATCATTACCGCGAGCACGGCTATTCAAATAGATTTTACACTTTGCAAAGGTTATATACTTTACTCACACAATATGATTATCTCTTGTTGCCAAGCTATTGACACATTGCCTTTGGTGTGTCAGTAGAAAGATCATGACAAAGCCATTACAATGCTCTGTCTAAACACAGTACTACTCGCTAAGGTTTCAACACTGGTGGGACTGGTTACCACATCTAGGGCCCCCCTCTTGCGCCTATGAACTACTTCGTGTGAGGACTGGTTACCACTACCTGGGTCTCACACCACCACTAGTAGTACCAAAGCTTAGACATAACAAATTAATCAGCTAGATCCGTCCTATTCCAGACATGTGGTTGCATGATTGACTCAGGTCAAATACTTGCAAGGTTAAGTTCTTAATTGACTAGGGCAAGACTAACCAGAAATTTACCATTACCTTAAATCATCATATACCATTAAAAACAATGCGACCGCGCAAATGCCACATTGGCCCACCACAAATTCTTGCCATTTGCCTTAGTCTAAATCATTTTACCACCCCGGTTGATTACCAAGTACCACGTGTCATCAACAAATCAACATCATTATGTGACATCATTCATCACCGCAACTCAACCTCATTATGCAACAACACCTGACACACCAACTTATAATCATGTTTCATATTCCATTAGTCAAGGTTTACTTTTGGTATTCCAAATACATGAATAGACATAGCGTGGCTAAGCAAACTAACACGGTCAACCAACCTATGTTGATTGTTAATATTAACCAACTAATGACAAACCATTCTAGGGTGACAATTGATCATGGCATACAAGTGACAAGGTAGGGTATAGATCAAGTAGGTTGATTAACTAGATCCCAAACTAGTTCAAAACAATTGTACACATAAAATATCATGCATAAAGAAAACAACATAGCAATTTTATAAATTGGGTTCAACATGATCAAAGCACAACTTGCCTTCAAAGAGCTTTGACTCCTGCTCTGAACCTTGCTTGGTTGTTGGGTCCTCGATGACAAACTCACCAGGCAACTCGGCGTCTACATGTAACGAATGAGAAAGAAATAAATACAAAAATAGAGAGCAAGATCAAATCGAAAAATCAAATAAAATTCACCATTGGATAGATCTCAATTTTATAAATTTTTAAAAATTTGAATCGCCTCAATCGGAGCTCGTATGAGGGAGAACAGGCTCGTGGAAGATTTAAAAATCACAAAAATTAGAAAATTAAAAAATAAAACAAATAACTGAATTATTTTTAAATAGAAAATGCTTTTACTGCATCATCATGATGTTAGCATGACGTCAGAACCGGCATAACAAATTTGGAGCCACCACATCACCACGGTAGACCTAGTCCACGGTTTGGCTTTGGTCCACCGTGGACTCAGTCCATGATCTTTAGATTTCTGCGCTGACGTGTGGCGATACCCAATTGGCTGTGACAACGGTGTGATCTGATTCGCTCCTCCAGATCTAACGGTTCGCATCAACCAAGCGCATAGCACACACATGGCACGATCGCTGCGACCCAAGATGAATCTAAAGGCTGTTGTGGGATTCGATCTAAACCGTTCAGATGGATCTGACGGTTCTCATTAGCTAATGAGGTTCAATAGATATGCTTGGACACAACAAGATCCGCAATGCACAAATCGCAACAAACAGTCGAGACTTACCCAAAACCTATGTGAAAAGTTCTGACGATATGTCACGATCTCGTCTGTCTACTGATGATCTAATGGACGACGGACCTCAAACATGACGATGGCAGTGTGGCGGTGAAGCTTCACCGTTGCTGGAGAAGATGAGCTCAGTGGTGGCATTCCGGTGATGATTCGGTGACTTCTTTGTGGGGATCCGATGTGTCTTAACACGGTGAACTCGTTGGTACCTCTAACTTCGATGAGAGTCACCGGATAGTGAGATCTAAGCGCTAGAACCTAGCGGCGATGTCTAGAACAACGGCGAGCTCTAGGGCATGAACCATGGCACTAACGGTGGTGACATTTTGGGCAAAAGATACAGGAACTTGCGGCCGACTCAGGATTCTTCTCTAGCAACGTGTGAACTCCGCCACTAGCTAAAGGGCTAGACACCATTAAGGAAGATAGGCCGATTCTTCAAACGTGGCGACGCTAGGGTTTAAGGAGCGCAGCAGAGGCTTCAAAAGTAAGACTGGAGGTAAAAGGGAGGGAACGGTGATAGTTCTGGATCTAGGATTTTATAAGCCAAAATCTTCTAAGTGAATGGCTCACTCCCCGTGGCATGACACCTCGATCGCGGGGAAAGCAGAATGATGGCACTACACAAATCTTAAAATTGCAGATGAGAATAATAAATACTCAACTGCCCAATGTTTAGATTTTCTAGATTTTCTAACTCTGCTCAGAGTCAAGTCTATAAGTCGACATCGAGTAACTTGTGGTTAACCTAAGGACTCGAGTTAGGCTGATGGCAAGACGCTCGACCTGGCAACATCCCTACTCGATACTTAGTGATTCCCAATCTACTTGAATCGTTCGACAGCAAGTTAGTGGGCATTACTTGACCAAGCCAAAACATGGCAGTAATTGACCAAGCGCTTGAGCGGACCCTACGCTGAACAAAGTTCGGGGCTATTGTCGAATATCTAAATAAAGGGTATGAGTATGTACCGGAAACTCGAAGACTACACCATATATGCTCAAGCAAGCATCTTGATACTCCGAATATCATGGGCTTGATTCTATGGGATAAGGTATACATGGAGGGGATAATTCCATACTAAGGAAGGACTCGATTACTTTCCCATTACGAGGAAACCAACTCGAGTACACCTGGCATCCAGGGAAGTTTGGATATGCTGTGAGGATTGACATGGCGATGGACTCCTCATTAGCTACGATCTGGTATCCCAAACCTACTACAACTCAACTTGAGGTAGGGCTACCCCAACTATATAAGGTCGGGGGTAGGGATACTCTGAATATCATGTGTCCATATTGTTGGTTTGATATCTCCATATCTATGACCGGTGAAACGTGGCCATCAAACAATATATATGCTAGTCTACTCATATGTGTCCTTATATAATTACTGACTAGGGATAATATGAATAATATCAATATATGGAAAAAGTTTCAAGAACAAGTCACTTACTTGTTGATTAATCCAATCGATATTTATTCAAAGGACAAACAATTATATTGTTTCATAAACATAAGACGTGATACAATCATCTCTATGTGGGTAAAGTGTAGAATCTATTAGAATAGTTATGCTCACGGTATTGAGCATTGCTCGATGATTACAGTTAAGGGTTAGATTTTATCAAAGCAAATGTGGGTATGGAGGTTGAATTATGGATTAAGGTTATGAGTTGGTTATTGGAAAAACAAATGAGAAATTTATTATTGTTATTATTCATTTACTGTGTTTCAATCTATTTATGCTATTTCTTTACAAATGTTGTTTGATGCAAATTAACCATGTCAGCCAATCCTTTGTAATAAGCCATGCATATAGTATGTTAGAATTGCATTCTGTGCACAACTTATTGAGTGCTTTATGTACTCACCCCTTGCAACAAAACATCACCAGTTGGAGAAGAAGCCACACCTGCTTTTGAGGAGTAACAAAAAGAGGTGAATAACTAAGGTGCGAATCTTGTCAGTTGCTTGTGGCAAATTGAAGTTTTTTTTTACAAACAAGTATATTTTTTGCTGCAGTTTATTTATTTTTTTCAGCCTTAGCCCTACAAGGCATATTCATGTAAGGTGGACTATAAGGTAATTGAACAGTTATATTTAACTTGATGAAATTTTTATTATTATATCACTGAGTATGATTGTGATATTCATATATGTTGATCCTGTGTTCACTAGCGTGATCCCGGACTAGTGCAGAATACACAAAGAGTTTGGATTTGCATATTCGAGTCCCAACACTTACCCAGTATGACGTCCGATGCATCTTGAGTTCCATCTATGATGATATGGTTGACTAGACTTGTTACTATTGCTTGAGGTGTAACTCCAGCTTGACTTGTTGCACGATTCACTCTTGATGCAGGTGCCTTAGCAAGAGTAGTTCCTAGGTTGAAGCGAACAGGCATGATACCTCCTTTCTGCGGACACCTATTAGCAAAGTGTCTAGGCTCATTGCAACTAAAATAGCGTTTGACCAACGATTGCTGATTCCCCCTAGTGCATTGTTCCCTTGAACAGGCGTCTTAAAATTCTGACTAGAAAGACATGGTGTAAGTGTTGATGTCTTGTTCGTAGCCTACAGCTGAAATCTTGCAAACTATTGAGGTGACATTCTTAATCTTAGCTAAGTTGGACACCCTCCTTGCTTAGCCATTCTACACTTGCAGTTTTCACCAAACTCTTTGTGCTTGTCTTCTAGGATCAAAGCCTTATTGACTAACTCCTAAAACCAGAGAAGTTATGGGTAATCAACTGAACTTGCAACTCAGAGTTTAGTCCCTTCATGAAATGAGACTGCCTAGCCTTATCAGTTGCAACATCTTTTGGGGCATAATGTGCAAGCTGAGTAAACTTATTCAAATAACTAGCCATTAACTATCCTCCTTACTTAAGAGCCCTGAACTCTTCCTTCTTTAAATCCATCATTCCTTTAGGTATATGATATTGACAAAAGGTAGTAGTGATCTCTTCCCAAGTGATCTCCAGTGGGGCAATTGATATGCAGCATAATAGTTCTCTCACCATTCAGCTATAGTTCCTTCAAGTTGATGAGAGGTGTGCAGCACCTTCTCATTTTCTTCGCATTGAGTTATGTGCAGCTTACTCTCAATGGTTCTAAGCCAATCATAAGCTTCCGAAGGATTGACATTCCCAGAGAATATCAATGGACAGGTCCTTATAAAATCAAATATCTTTGAATAAGGATGAGCTCCATTGTTATTAAGTTGAACGTTGTTGTTGTTGGTTGTGCTTGCATTGTCACACTCTGCATATGTTGCATCATGGTTTGCATATGCTGAGTCTGAGCAGCAAGAAAAGCTCCCAAGTTCTACATATCTACTAGCAGTGAAGGTTGAGTTACTGCTCCATCATTTGGATTGTCAATAGGCCGGCTTCCATCACCAGAAGCCCCATTGTTGCCACGAGTATTCACCATCTATTGATTCTTCATAGGGTTAAGGGAAAGAGAATAGCATAGGTAAGATATAAGAATCCTAATGTAGGGGTAACAGGTTTAACCCAACAATTTAAGCAAACTTTATTAATAACATGGTATGGATGCTTACAAAAGGCTAAAAGCTATGCAACACATACTGCACACTCAGCAAATAAAAAGATCTGAAACAACCTAAACACACCAACTAATGACTACTAAATGGTACTGACAATTTAAATAGATGTGACTCCAAAAAAGAGTTCAACTAAAAGCTAACTCTATCACTCATCTAACCACCCAGGCTAGGGCTCTCCAGGCGCATACACCGAGGGTGGACTGGCATAGGTGCATACCTATCCTGATGACCAACAACTGGCACTCCATGTCCACATGGATATCACACTCCTCAGGCTCCATCTCAAGCTCCTCGTGGTCTTCTTCCTCCTCCTCGCCCTACTCCTGCACAGCTGGATCACCACCATGCAAAGCCTCCTCAAGCTCCATGATCTGTTCAGTAGTTGTGATGCGAGTCTCGTGAAGCTCCTCCTTAGTAAACCTCAAAGCCTCATACACCTGCTTTAACTCCTCAACCGTATCCTTCAAGTGATCCTCCTGGGTAGCAACTGTAACATCCTAAATTTTGCTTTTTTTGGATTTATTATGCTTTTCCCCTTTTTATTTGAATTTTTTGAGATTTTCTTGAATTCTTTTTGTATTTATTAAATAGGCCATTTGTTGTCTTTTATTTGTTCTATGCAGGTTGTTATTGATCTTTTACTAAAAGTATTTTATTTAGGTTCTAGAGGTCTTAAAGTATTTTCAAGAATTTTTCTAGATTTTTTCAGATTTTCTTGCTATTTATTTTCGCTTTATTGATTTTCTTGATTTGTTTTTATTCGGAAATGAATTAAAAATCATTAAATAGTGTTTGGGCTGAAATCAAGTCGGTCCGCCCAATTCCCCATGCCAGCCAGCCCGTTCAACCCACCCGCCGAAAACCCTAGGGTCGCCATTGTTGGATCTTGATCCAACGATTGTCCTTATGTCGCGTCGCTGTTGCGTTGAGCGCCGTTGATCTGCCGCCAATCGGAAGCTTCCAATGCAACCACGTCTCCTCATCCGAGTCTTCTGTGCCACTGTATTCCCGCGAACCTTGGAGTTCGTTTTCACCTACTGCACGCCTCCCTAGACCCCTATTTAATGTGCCGCCGCCATCGCACTCCTCACCTTGCGCCACACCTTCTAGCCACCACATGCCGAGACGCCCTCGCCTGCCCGCGTGAGCTCGCTGGAGTCCTAAAGCACTTTCGCCGCTCATTTTGTCACCGCTGGTCCCTTTCCACCGTTACCGAAGCTGCCGGAGTGTTGCCAGCGTCAAGAGGCGTCGATATAGCCATCTCGTGCCGTCGGAGGAGCCCCGGAATGCCGTTGCGTGCGTTGTCTTCTTCGTCTCTGGTGGACCTGCACCGCCGTGCTATTACCACCGAGTCGAGCTTCGTCCACTGTTGGATCTCCAGTCGACACCCCAGATCATGCCACATTGTTGCATCAACAGTAAACATCTCCGTCATTCCTCACCGTTAGATTTCAAATGTGCGATAGAGATTGCATCGCGTATACTTGTGTTGGCTCATATCTTAGCTGTTAGATCTTAATATTAGGGTTTTAATTGCACCGCTTTGCTTAGTCGTTGCCACCGTCAGATGCACGCCGATCGGTGTAGATCGTGTCGCGTGTTGCGCCACTACTTCGCCTGCCATCGCCGTTAGATCCAGATTTAACAGCCAAGATAGCACCACATGTTGAGCGCCGGGGCAGCTACGTCGTAGCTTCGCATTGAGTAGCGCTAGCCATTTGATCTACCATGGAGTATTATGATGTTTTTTGAAACTTTTTAGTTCAGTTGCACGGTGGTTTCACCGAGGGGTGATTGCACAGGATATTTTTCCATTATGATGTTGCCGCATGTAGCGTTGTTTTAGCCGTCGGATTTTGAGTGTGTGGATTAGATTGTGCCGCACCCGCATCCAATCGCATGCCACCGTGTGTCTAGCGCAGCGTCCGGAGCACCGTGGACCACGTCCACCGTGCACCTGAGCCGTGCTGTGGACCGAGTCCATGCGCCGTGACACATGTCAGCCTCTAGTTGTGACGCATGTCAGCGTTTGATTGGGCCACGTGTCAAGCTGACGTCAGCGATAACGTCATAATTAATTTCCAGTAGAAAATTAATTTAGCCAAAAATTAAAATCTATGCTGACATCATCAGTAGCCGTGCTGATGTCATAAATATGAATTTCCCGTATAGAAATAATTCGGATTTTCTTATTTTTAAGGTTTTTCCATTTATTTTAAACTTTGATTGGTTATATCTTTTGCATCCAAACTCTGATTGAGGTGATTCCAATCTCTAAAATTTTTTAAAATTGTGCTCTATTTTATGGTGAATTTTAATTGATTTTTGGAGTTGTTTCTACTCTCTATTTTGGTCATTTATTGCTTTCTCTCTCGTTGCGCGTAGACGTTGAGTTGCCCGGTGAGTTCGTTGTCGAGAAGCCAGCACTTGACCAAGGTTCAGAGGAAGATTCAGTCCCCTTTGAAGGCAAGTCATGCTTTGATCATGTTGAACCTATGTTTTAAATATTATGTTGTTTCAATGTATTGCATGTTATTTCAATTACCAATTGTTTTCCATATGTTGGGAGTAGCTAATCGTCCACTTGAATTATATCCACCTTGCCATGTTGTATGCCATATCTCATTTGTCACCCTAGAATGGTTTAATGTTAATTGGTAGCTATAATTGCCAATGTGGGTAGTTAGAATGCAAGTAGAATGCTTAATAATTATGGAATATGTTTATTAACTTGTGTGTCGGGTGTTGTCACACAATGTTGGTATTGTTGATGGCATGTGGTGCATAGTAAATCAACTGGGGTGGTAAAATAATTTAGATTGAGGTAAGTGGCATGTATTTGTGGTGGGCCAATGTGGCACTTGGGCGGTCACATTTGGTTTTCATGATAATTGTGGTTTATGAACATGATGATTTTTTTGTTAATCTTGCCTTGGTTAATTAAGGACTTAACCTTGTAAGACTTTGAACTAAGTCATTCATACAACCACAGGTTTGGAATGGGACAGACCTAGCTGATTAATTTATTGAGTCTAAACTTTAGTACTATTGTGGTGGTGTGAGGCCCGGGTAGTGGTAACCAGTCCTCGCACGGGTTGGCTCACATGGCACAAGAGGGGGCCCTGGATGTGGTAACCAGTCTCACTAGTGTTGAAACTTTAGTGAATAGTACTGGGTTTAGATAGGTATTGGAAAGGCTTTGTTATGGTCACTCACCTTTGTGGTGTTTGACTGTATCTTGTGGGTAAAGTGTATAACCTCTGCAGAGTATAAGACATATTCGAATAGCCATGCTCATGATATTGAGCATTGCTCGGTGATTACAGTCAAGGGTTATATTTTATCAAAACAAATGTTGGAATGGGGTGTTGAAATGAGGAAATAAGGATGTGAATTAGTCACTGGAAATAAATGCAAAAGTTATTATCGTTGTTATTTGTTTTACTGTCTTTTCAATCTATTTATGCTATTCTTTTACAAATGTTGTTTATACAAAGCAACCTTGTAGCCTATCCTTTGTACTAAGCCATGCATATAGCATATAGACTTGCATTCTGTGCACGACTTGTTGAGTGCTTTATGTACTCACTCCTTGCAACAAAACATCACCAGTTGAAGAAGAAGCAATGTCTGCTTTTGAGGAGGAGTTCTACGAGGAGGCGAACAACTAGGGTGCGAACCTTGTCAGTTGCCTGTGGCAGTTGAAGGGTTTCTGCGCTTTTGATTATTTCCACTGTAGTTATTTCTTTTACTTTCAGTTTTAGCTCTACATGGCGTATTCATGTAAAGTGGACTATAAGGTCATTTAATAGTTATATCGAACTTGATAAAGTCTTTATTATATTATTGTTGAGTATGATTATGATATTCCTCTATGTTGAGCCTGTGTGCACTAGCGTGATCCTGGACTAGTGCGAATACATAGAGGGTCTGGATTTGCATATTCAGGTCCTGACGGCAACAAACTAGGCCAAGTGCACAATAGTAGCATCTTCCTCTTCGTCAATCTACTAGCGCTGAGAAGCATGTCCAATTGAATGTAGCCTAAACACCGTGTCCTCTAACTCATGAGCATAGTCCTAACAAATCCGTCGCAAAGCAAGGCGGGAAGACTCCTGAATCCTAATAGCTCTCCTCACAGTGATATTGATTGGCTTGCTAGCATTCTTGTTCTCTTGAGTATAAATAAGAATCTTGCAAATAAAACCTCGCTCAACACCCTTGACCACCCAGCAGCTCCCTCGGTAGAGTGGTCATTCAAGCCTCCCAAAACTTGCAAAACTATCCACAGCTCCACAGCGTAGCCTCCCACGTGCTCACCATAAGTATGCACCATCCTCATCTATTAAAAGAAGTTTGCATAAGTCCTCCACTCAAAACGACAGTCAAAAAATAAAAAATTCAATAAAGGCAAGAGGTAGAGAATAAGGAGAGTCAAGAATTTATTATTAGTTAAATTTAAATTTTCCTATAAAAAATAGTTTTTGGACACACCTAGGAGACAACCAAACTATCTAGGGCCAAGACCTACAGTCAATATGGCTCTGATACCACCTCTATCGGGAACCAAATATGCAAATCCGGACCCTATATGTATATCACACTAGTCCAAGATCACGCTAGTGCACACAGGCTCAACATAGATAAATATCACAATCATACACAGCGAAAACATAAATAAAGACTCTATATATTAAATATATCTAATTGTACAACCTTATGGTTAACTTACATGATTAATCCATGCAGGGCTAAACTATAAATATTAAACTAAGACATTGCAGCGGAATAGAAAACATATATGACCCTTCAGTTTACCACAGGTAACTGACAAGGCTTACACCCTAAACACTTGCATCCTCCTAATACTCCTCCTCCAGAAAAACTGAAGACTCTTCAACTATTGATGTTGTTATTTGGCAAAGGTGAGTACTTAAAACACTCAACAAGTTATGCACAGAATACAATTCTAACATAACTATATGCATACCTTATTCCAAAGGAATAGCTAACATAGCTATTTTGCAATAAAGCAGTGATTGTAAATGAATATAATAAGTAGATTGATAAGACAGTAAAATAAATGACAACAAATAATAATTTCCAGCATTTCTCAAGTAAACATTGCATCCAGCCCTAAGTCAAGCTCCAAACCTTCCAATGACAATCTGCCATCCCAACCTAAGTTTTCATTTTAAAAAGTCTAACCCTTAACAGTAATTCCCAAGTATTGCTCAATACCGCGAGCATGGTTATCCGAATAGATTTTACACTTTGCAAAGATTATGCGCTTTACCAAATTGACATGACCATCTCTTTTAGCATCTAATATCACGCTTCATTTGGCGATCGGCCGAGAGGTCATAACAAAGCCTTTACAGTGCTCTATCTTAACTCAATACTACCCGTTAAGGTTTCAACACCAATGGACTAGTTACCATAAGCATGGCCCCCCTCTTGCGCCATGTGAGTTCATAAAGAGGCGAATATCACACCACTATTGGTAGTACCAAAGATTTGACCATATTCCATTAGTCAAGATTAACTTTTAATATTCTAAGACATATGATGTCTATGGCATGGCTAAGCACGGTTGATCTTAATATTAACCAACTATTAATTAACCAAACTATGGTGACAAGTAATTATGGCATACAAATAACAAGGTAGGGTATAGATCAAGTAAGAAGAATAGATAAGTCCCAATTTAATTTGAAATATTTATATACATGAAACAACATGCAATATGGTAAAGACAATATAGCAATTTTATAAACTGGGTTCAACATGATCAAAGCACAACTTACCTTGAAAAAGCTCTTGTTTCTGCTTTGGAACCTATCCTTGAGTCAACAGATCTTCCTCGACGCTCCGAGCACTTCAACATCTACACGTAACGAGAGAGAATGCCAAATAAATACCAAAACAAAGAGCAAACAAACTCTAAAAACAAATAAAATTCACATTAAATAGATCTTAATTTTAAATTTTTTTTAAAAAATTGAATCGCCTCAATCGGAGCTCATATGAGAGAGAATGGCCTGTTGAAAGATTTAAATAAAAGAGAAAATCAGAAAATATTAAATAATTAATTAATTATCCGAATTAAATCTATAAGGGAAAATCAATTTATTGTGAATTTATGTTGTTAGCACTGTGCCAGCCAATCACAAGCTGAAACATGTCCATGGCTCTCGAGACCAGTCAAGCTCTATGGAAGAGCAAAACGAGCTATGATATCAATTGAAGGATCGAGATGGCGATCAAAGGGGATGAATGATTCCAAAATAAAATTTTTCCCCACAAAAAGATCCAACCAAATACCTCACTTCATTAAAACAAAGTAGAGAACACAAAATTCTAGAAAAATTCAGTAGAGGGCAGCACTACCGCAAATTGACTTGGTAGTCTTGATGAATAGTACCCAAGACTATTGTTCATCAGAATACGTAAGTCTTTGGGCTACTATAGCTACAAAGAAACCAAAGATCTGCGAATAGTAAAATCGACCCTACTTCAAAATGAAAAATTGAGGAATCTTTTGGTCAGCTAATCCAAACCCTGTGATCAAGATGATTCTAGATGACTTCCTACATGTCATAGCAAGCTAGAACACAAGACAAGAATACCAAAAACCCGATATTCCAAGAATAATCCCTTAGAGAGTAAAAGATCGGTTTCTTATAAGGAAAAATACAAGAGTTATCTAGATGATTGGGATATGATTTAAAGAAGACTCATCCATCAATCATTTATCCTCGGTACAAGAAGCACAAGCAAGTACAAGGAGGGGAGGCAAATCAAACTTATATGAAAGTAACTTGCAAGAATGTAAATTGTGGAATTTAAAGACATAATGTAAATGCGTAAAATAAGTTCAGAGATGAGTAAATGAAGTTTTCATTTCTAAAAGAGAGGTTTACAAAGCCTCATAATAAAGTAGGCAAAATTCAAAGGAGCACAAAAACCTCAAAACCTTCAAGAGGAGGAAGGCTACCCATACCCCTCTATTTATACTACTCTTGAGTCATCCTCCACCCTTGGATGAGTTCCTTCAACCCTAAGGATCACCATCAAAGGCTAGGATTGACTAACTCACTCATACATAGGCTAACCCAAAACCCTCTAATATAACGGGTTTTTACACGCTTTTCAAAGCATACTAACTAGACCCGCTACTCTATTGTAACATCCCAAAATTTGAGTTTTGGAATGTTTAAAAATTAAATTGAACCATTTGCATTTTCTTGGAATTAATTGAAGCTTAATATGAATTTTTTAATAATGAAAAGATTTAATTTGATTAATCTATGCATCAAGGAATTTTTTCTGTATTTTTGGAGATTTTTTGAATTTATTTGCTTTTGTTGGAATTTCTGGAAATTTTTCTAATTGGAAAAACATTTTTATTCTAAAAAATCCCTCTCGAGCCGAATCCCTCGCTGGCCCATTCCTATTCCCCGCAGCCCGCTCGGTCCGGCCCATCTCCTGTGCAGCCCAGCCCGTGCCGTTGAGAAACCCTAGTGCCCCGTACGTTGGATCCCGATCCAAAGATCGTCCGCCGCCCGCGTAGCCCCTTGTTGTGAACCGCTGGATTGTCGCGTCGTGGACGATCGAGATCGCGCCACGTCGCCCGCATTGCGCCGCCGCCCGAAAACCTTAGCCGCCGTAGCCAACCTTGGTCTCCGCATTTTGCACGCCTCCCGGGGCTATTTAAAGCCCCAAGCACCCCCCGTCCGAGGTTCGCCACCTCCTCCCGCACCCGCCGCTCTGTTCCTCGTCGCTAGATACCCCTCCTGCCATCGCCGCTAGCTCGCCGAAGTGCACCGCCACCCGAGCACCTTTCGCCCCATTGTTCGCCATCTCCGGTGGGTCTCCGTCACTGCCGGTCACACGTCTGAACTCACCGCAACGCCCTCTTCCGGATCCACCTTGCCCCGCGCCCGATCCGGTGTTATTTCGCCGCTTCGTGTGTCGTCTTTCCCAGGTCCGGCGAACAGCGCCGCCCCTCGCCGGTGAGCACCTCCGCTCGCCCGCAGCCGTCCGATCGTCTGCCAACGATCCGAATTGCGCCACGTCTCCTCACCCGTGTCTACACCTCACCGATCGCCAGCCGTCCGATCAAGATCATGCACCCCAGAGTAGGCCACGTCTCCCCGCCCCGTGATCATGACACGTCGCCGTCCGATCTGGCGCGCCACGGATCGCGGCCCAGCGTGGCGAACCCGCACCCATGCTTGTCGGCGCCCACCACCACATCATCGCCATGTTAGCCCTAGCCACCGCGTCAGCCGCCACCTCAGCCGGTCTGCCGCGTCACCCGATTCCCCTCTCGGTGCTCTCGGTCTACCATGAACCTAGCCGCTGACATGTGGGCCCCGCATGTCAGTCGATATTCATTTTCATTTTTTCTGATTTTTCCAAAAATCTGAAAATCCATCCAATCACGTGCTGCCACGTGTCACCCTCTGTTATTTTCTCTCCCAAGGAACTTCCAAGAGCCCGTTCTCCTTTGTCCGAACTCTGATTGGAGCGATTCAAATTTCTAAAATTTTGTAAAATTGAGCTCTACATTCCAGAGCTATTTATTTTCAGTTTTGAGCTTGTTTAGTTCTGTGTTTTGTATTTATTTGGTTTCGTTGCTTTATTTTCCGATAGACGCGAATCCCGAAGGAGCGAACGGAGACTTTGAAGACCAAGATTCAGCGCTTGATCAGCAAGGCAAGTCGTAACCTTTGATCATGTTGAACCTATGATTGCAAAGTTATTTTGTTTTGTACAATTGCATGCTATTTGTGTATCAATGCTAGTTTATGAGAGTAGCTATTCACCTGATTGACATTATGCCACCTTGATTATTGGAATGCCATGTATCCATTGTCAACTTAGGGATGGGACATTACTAGTTGGACATAATCATAGTACCAACATTGGGTTATCGTAGCTATGCTTAGCTATGCTTAGTTGTTCGATGGGATTAATATCACCTGTGAATTAATGTTAATCTTGACTTAATGAGATATTGAATTGTGGCTGTTGACCACTGTTGTAAAACTTGTTGTACCGTGGCAGGGGATGCTATTGGTCTTGGTTGAACAAAATGTTTTCCCTCGGGCAAGTGATCGTGCAGTAAAGGGGGTGTTGTCTAGTACATTGGGATGTGGTTGTCTTGCCTGAGATACTTTAAGGACTTAATCTTGTGCGCCATTGAAATGGGCCTAACCGTGCAACCACAAGTCCAGTATGGGACGGACCTAGCTGATTAATTTGCAATGTCAGCCTTGCGTATTGCCAGTTGTTGGTGTGGGTTCCGGGATGGATGGGCAAACTCACATGGCTCAAGAGGGGGCCCTGAGGGGCGAAACCTTAGAGGGCAGTACTGGGTTTAGACATGCATTGTAAAGGCTTTGTAGTGACCTCTCTGCTGACACACCAAAGGAAGTGTGTTCGTAGCGCTTGGCACTAAGGGATGATCATGTCTTGTGGGTAAAGCTGTACAACCTCTGTAGAGTGTAAAACTATTCCAATAGCCGCGTACAGCAACCTCTGCAGAGTGTAAAACTATTCGAATAGCTGCGTCCGCGGTCATGGACAAGCCCGGGGATTTCACACGGGGTATAGAGTGTTTCTTGAAATGTGAAATTGTTGGGATGTGAACGGGGAGTTCACTACTGTTCTGTTGTCTAAAGCTATACTGTTGAATTGTGTGGTTGATACTTGTTTCGAATGATGTAGGGTGATGCCTCACCATTCTGTTCATGTTGTCTACCATTGATTTTCCGGTTATTTATTATTGTTTTCATCAGTATGCCTTCAATCTATTTACTGTAATTAAATTCAAGTTATTGCTTTCTGCAAATGAACCTTATGACTATCCTTTGTCAAGCCGTGCATGAATATATTGCATCATTTCCCTACGGCTTGCTGAGTACGTTTTGTACTCACGGCTTTATGCCCTTGTTGTTCAGTTGCTGAGGAAGGACCAGGTAATGAGTATCAAGAGGAGTACTATGAAGACTACGTCGACTAGGATGGTGTTTCCCTGACGATTGCCTGTGGCATGTCGAATGGCCCAAGTTATCTTATTTCCGCTGCAACAGTTTTATTTGTTTCTTAAGCCATGAGGCATTGGTGTATGAACCTTGACCATAAGGTCGCTTGCTTTATTCAATAATAATTTGCTTCTTCTTAGTTATTTCGATGTATGGAATGATATGTCATCTATGTTTCCACTGTGTGCACTAGCGTGATCCTGGACTAGTGCAGTATACATAGAGGGTTTCAGATTTGCATATCTGGGTCCCGACATCTATCACCTAGACCACAATCCAACGGCCATCCTTGATCTAAGCAGCTCCTACCTAGCATCTCATCCATTCCTTATCATCTAGGTTTGCACTAACTCCATCTCCGATCATCTTCGGTGATCCTCAATCGTCTAGACCTTCAGTTCACCTCATCTAGTCCAGATCATCCTTCGCCTCACCATAACTTAGCACCGTCATCCTACAACCATCAAAAAAACGAGGAAACACATCAAATAGAATTGCCCAAAATGATATGCTACTGCCCTTGGGGCTGGTAGTACCGCTCAACCGACACTACCTCTTCAGCATGGCTGGTAGTGTCGCTCGCCTAAAATCCAAGTGAAAACCCTCTCTAGAATATAACTACCACTCCCATGCCGGTAGTACCTCCTCTGGCTGGTAGTACCACCCTCCTGAGGTCGGTAGTGCCACTCTTGGCAGACATAACTCAAATTGCTTTAAATTGAAAATCCAATTCAAATCAAACTCAAACCTGGGCATACTAAGCTCAAATACTATCAAATACTCACCACCAACCTGAGTAGACCTCCACATGGCTTTTAGCCTCGCACAACGTGCCCAACACACGTCAGCTTTTGATTGGTTGCATCACCGCCCATGCAACAGCACCCGATGGTTGACATGTGGCATGGTCAAGGCCGTTCAAGATGGATCTGATGACTGCATTGATGGTGAAACACGGCACGATCTAATCCTTCCATGACAAATTGAACGAACATGGTGCATGACGGCAGGGAGAAACGGCGTGGCGGTGGATCCTCACCGTAGCTAGGGTTGACGACCCTGGATGTGGCAATTCTGGCACAGATCTGGCTCCTTTTCATGCAGATCTAGAAGCCCCAAACATGATGAACTTGAGTCTACGCTTGGCTTCGATAGAGACTCCTTGGTGACCCCGATCTTAGCAGAAATGCACATCGGCGACTTCATGGCACTCTAGCGAGCAACCACAGCCAAACGATAGCACCTCAGGCTTCAAGCTTTGATCTAAAGATGTGATATCAAACCTTAGATAGGATCATGATGGCTTTTAAAGGCCTTGAAAGGCATACCAGCCATGGACAAGGACTCCGAGTCCAATGGTGACACGGCGGCGTGATTCCAAATGCCGATCGGAGAAGACGACCCGATGTCGTCCACCTATCCAGATGGGTGAATGGGATCTACCCTAACGCGATCTAATCCGAACTATAGATGAAATCCAATGGCCACCGCATGCTAGGGTTTCACACTCACCTCAACCGTGAGATCAAGATCTAACGCCCATCACTAAAGCTTCTAGAAGATGAGCCAATTAGTAGTTGGGCCGCATAGAGGTGGGCCAACGGCTTCGGCCCAACACTATTCACCAAATTACCCAGGCTTTTTGAATTAAAACAATTTTGATAATTAATTTAATTCATTTAAGGCAACAAAAATACCAAGAAAAATCCAAGAAAATTCTCAAAGATACTTTAAGAGACTTGGAACTCAAATAAAATATTTTTGGTAAAACTTTATTTTGACTTTGTCAATAATCAATTAGTTTTCACAAAAAGTCCAATAAACAAAATATTTAGTAAATGCAAATAAAATCCATAAATTCCAATAAATTTAGAAAATTCATAAAATGCGCATTAAACTCAAATAAAGCCAATAATTGGGATGTTATAGGCTAGTTTTGAGAGAAAACAGTCGATTTTTCATTCTAGAACCTCGGTTTGGCGTAATTCCAACAAAAATGTTCTAAGTGGCATTTGTTATCAACTTATCATGCTATCTCATCTTCACTACCATATAAATAGGATGACAATGATTGATAGTTGGATTTTCTTTATTTCCTCTTTTGCTATGAGACCAGCAAGATATAATCATAGGTCAAAAACATCGAATGGTTAGCATTGCTGGATGAATCTGCCATTCTGCCTCCAAACCCTACAAATTAATAAAATTACCATCCCAAAATATTTTTAATGAGTTTTGAACCCTCATATTTTATTTCCTTCATTCAACATGATGCACAGATCAGCACCCCATTGATTTAATTATTTACCTGCCACGACTTATGGTCAATTTAAATATTTTGAGGTGTGACAAAGTTATCCAAATTCAATTAGAATAGTGCATTCAATTTACATTATATAGTCAACAACTATTTAATGATTATTTTTGTTAATACTTTTCGGTCATAAAGTGCGATCTGTGCCCTCTCTTACTAGTACAAGTATGATGCATGTGACCGCAGGACATGAATCCCAATAATATGGAAAAACTTTACTTCATCATTTTTGTATAGCAAGAAAGAGAAAGTGCACTATTTTTTCTTCTACATCAGAATGTTGAAAGACATCAGACACAACCTTTTATGTGTATCATTGATTGGGCATTTCAATGATTGAATTATTGTAATCTATCCGACACTCGAAAAGAGCATTTACATTTCCAGTTATGCACTGATTTTTTGTATTTTGCTTCTTGATCTATTTTCTACCATGAGCTTGTCAGGTTATGTATTGTTTCCTTATTTTGTGAACCCAATGAAAATAAATAATCATGTGTAATTTCATACATGCATATTAAAAGTTTTCTTTTGTGGATTTGATTATGAGTCAAAACATGATTGGAGTCATGAAGACAGTAAAGGAACCGGGGTGAAATACTACCGCTGCAAATAGTAGGAATTAAGGAAGCAAGTGAACAAGATGAACTATAATAAAATGCAAAAGCTTTGAAACAATTCAAGTATAGCACTGCCTATTTTTTCTCTAATTATAACAAATGAAGATTCCTCTTCATTATTGGGGTAGGTATAGTGTGGGTTGGCTGCAAATGGAAGAGAAAATGTATGCAAGGACAACAGTTTCAATTGAATTATACCTAGCCCATTAGTCTCATTTCAAAGCAAAAACAACATAGAAATACTAATATTATGGACATTATGAGCAAGAAAAGATCACTAGTGCTCAAGTAGCTACAACATAAAACAATGAACCATAATATCATCTAATCATGTAAGGACATGAGAAATTATCATTACAGGACCGAATAATAGAGAGTAGCAAGATGTGCCAAATCAATAAACTACTTGCACTACTAGACATGACTAGAAGAGATAGAAAATTATTGAACTGACCCGTAGACTCAGATGGTCGGAGAGGGGAGGAGGAAGTGCATGTCGGGGAGAAGACGTCATCACCAAGGGAGATGAGGTAGCCGCTGTCGAGGGAGAGGGTAAGGTAGCCACCGCCGAGGGAGAGATGTGGGGGCGATGAGGTACCCGCCGCCTAGGGTTTGGCTCGGAGGGAGATAAGGTAGCCACCACCTATGGTTTAGCGTGGGGGAGATGAGGTACCCATCGTAGAGAGAGAGGGTGAGGTAGCTGTTACCGAGGGAGAGGCGTGGGGGAGATGAGGTACTCGCAGCCTAGGGTTTGGCACGAGAGAAGATGAAGTACCCATCGCCAAGGGAGAGGGTGAGGTAGCCACTATCAAGGGAGACACGTGGGAGGACAAAGGAGCTAGGCAGATGCGCAGGTGCAACAGTGGGTGTTGTCGGGAGTAGGGCACAGAGGTGCGATGGAGAAGGACGACGATGTGGGGCTCATGACAGGAATGGTGGCTTCTATGCTCGAGAGAGGAACAGTGTGCTCGAGAGTGGAATGGTGGCATTTGTGCAAGTTAGGAGAGGCTTGTCATCACAGACGGTTCTAATATTAAACCGTCTGTGATGACTACTCATCATAGATTGTTCAAGGTTAGAACCATCTGTGATGACTATCTATGATGAGTAATGAAGGTAAGTGTTGCTACATGTATTTTGAAGGTTCTTTTGTCAGATTTTTTAACTACAGTATAAACACAATAGAAATTGTAGGTACATATTTCATTCTTGGTAGGTACATATTTAAATATGAAAGACTAGAGTGGTTTAACAGATTATTAGCCCATCCATAATGCTTCTTTGTTTGATAAAAGCATTTTGACAAGAACTAATCAAAATATGCATGAAATTTTTCAGCCTCACTGTCAAAACCTTTGTGATCATTTTGAAGCACACATTTAAAAGACAAATGGGCCTGAACCACTAACACATGGACAATTATAATATTGTACAGCTAGTGCAAACCATTGTTAAAGTGATATTGGAAAGCCCTAGAAATTTTAGATTAGCTAGATTGGTGAAAGGGAATTGTGTGATCACGCCATCAAAGTTGTTGGAATCATGGTCCTTAAATTTATATATTATGGAAAGTAATAACAGCACAAAGATGGTACATTCATTTATTTTTAGATATGATAAATAAATATATCTCTTCATAACTCAACTTGCTTATTCTTTTGTATAAAAATTGGCCCTTCGCGATGATCAATGCGTGTGTAGCTAGCTTCCTCAGGTTGTTCTTCCTGGACCGTTATGCTATTTCTAATAGAAGGCAACTCATCAAACTGGTTGTATTCTTCCTCATCTACTACATTCTCAAATCAGACAATCCTCCTTTTTCCCTAAAGAACTATGTGGCACTTCTTGTTGGATGGGTTGGTTGCGTAGAAGATTTGAACAACTTGGTTAGCGAGTACAAATTGTTCATTTTTTATCCAACATGTTTTAGTTCCACAGCAGTAACACCATACTTGTAAACCTTCACCTACTACAGGTGTACCCAACGACACCAAAATAAGGAGATCTTGAATAGTATGTAGTCGAGCTCCCAAATTTCCTAAATAAACCCATAGTAGGAGCTCCTCATCGACCCAGCGGTATTGAGCACATCTATACAAACACCGTTGTTCTAGTTTGTGCTTTTCATATCTTGATCTCTCATGTAAAATATGTACCCATTTAAGTCATATCTTTTATATGTTACAGCTGTAAATGTTGGCCCTTTTGCTAACCATGTCAGCGTATCACCTGACAAGTTTCTAATGATTACTTAAGGTTATTACTCCTTCAACCATCTATTAAAGTGAAGGTTATGCTATCTAATGATACAAGACTCCAGCCGCGACGAATTCTCTTGCTGTAGCCGGTTCTTGTGCTCATCGATATACGGAGACACTAAAGCTATGTATTGCAAAACAATGAAATGGACTTTAGCACATGCAGCTGGAAAAGGTGTTATTGCTTTCCTTCTGATGGCCCCGATATCCTAGAGCCTCCCCTCATGGCGGGATCGAGGCACACCTATCGATTCAACCTGAGCCATGTAATCCATGTAGAATTCAACGACCTCTTTGATTGCATAACCTTCGATAATGCTGCCCTCCAGCCGAGATGGATTTTGTATGTAGGACTTGAGAATTGCTATATACCTCTCAAACGGGTACATGCTATGTAGGAACATGGGCCTGCACATCTTTTTGTCCTTCACAAGATGAAATGAGATGAACCATGATATCGAAAATCGGCGAAGGGAAATATATCTCAAGATTACATAGAGTCATCACCACCTCAGTCTGCAAAGCATCCAATCCTTGGGGATCGATGACCTTCTAAGCAATTGTGTTAAAGAAATAACACATCCTTATGATTGCCTCTTAGACCTTGATCGATAAAATACTTCTAATTGTGGCAGAGAGCATCTGCGTCATAAGCACATGGCAATGAGGAGATTTTATACTAGTTAAGTTTAATCTTGCATCAAAACAAATCTCTTCATGTTGGAGGAGTAACCAGATGGAACTTTCACACATGCAAGCACTAGCACAGTTTAGTTCTCTCAACCTTAGATAGAGTGTAACAAGAAGATTCACAGTACGTTCAGCCTTTATCAGTCTCTTTTAGTGCGAACTCAGGTCTGATGCCCATATCGACCAAGTCAAGCCATACGTTGATACTGTCCCTTATTTTGCCCTTAATATTTAGTAAGAGACCAATCAAGCTATCATAGACATTCTTCTCTACGTGCATGATGTTGATACAGTGCCGAACTTCTAGGAGCTCCCAATAAGGTAGGCCCCAAAATATTAATCTCTTCTTTCACATGCTCTTTTCACGGGTCCTCGATTACCTCCCTTTTCAAGCGCATCATCTAAGTTATTAACCATATCATGAACACATGTCAATCTTAAAGGCCTTGAAGCTAAATCGTCTCCGTTCATTCTGTTGAATTGTATCTTCATCTTGCGATATGGGTGATTCCTCTGAAGGAACCTACAGTGATGCATGTACACAGTTTTGCACTAGTGATTCAGCCACATACTATTGGTATCATCTAAGAAGTGAGTACATGCTTTGGCTCCTTTTGTACTCTAGCCCGATAGGTTAACAAGGGTAGGATAATTATTTATGGTGCAGAATAACAGGCAGTGCAAAATAAATTTCTCTTGTTTGTGAGCATCCCATACTTGTACCCCAAGAACCACAGTGTTTTCAGATCTTCTCCCAATGGTGCTAGGTACATATCAATATCATTTCCAGGTTACTTTAGGTCTTAGATAAGTACAAACAATAAAATGTACTTTCGCTACACAGACAACCAAGGAGGAAGGTTGTAGATACATAGATTCACGAGACAAGTGCTATGATAATTGTTCATATTACCGAAAGGATTCATTGTCTCTACTCAATTCAAACATTATATTCCTTAGAACCACAGTAAAATCTTGAAACCTCTTATCGATGTTTCTCTACTGTGTGGAATCAGTAAGGTTCCTTAGCATTCCATCATTCTTACACTCATCCGAGTGCCAACGCAGTAGTTTTGCCTTCGTTGGATTCGCAAATAAATGCTTCAAATGGGAAATTATAGGTAGATACAATGTCACCTTAGTAAAAGGTTCTTTCTTCACCACGATGGCCTCGTCATCATCATCTAATTAATTTTTACGCTTGTACAGGATGTGTTGCAAACTGGATATACATGTAAGTTTGCGTACTCTTTACAGTAGAGGATATAGTCATCCAGACATTAATGTATTCTTTCTACTTCCATTCTCAAGGGACAAAGAACCTTCTTGGCTTTGCAGGTTGTTGTCAATAACTCATTTCCCCTCAGGAAGTATGTCCACTAAAAGACCTAACAGTGTCGTGAAACTCTTATCAGACCAACTGTTTCTTGCCTTTAATTTCAGTAGTTCAAGCACGAATGACAACCTTGTGTATTTGGACTTACAGCCCAAGAATAAAGGTTTCTCTGAGTCGTCCATCAAGCCCTAGAATTTTTTATACTCTCGCTCATCAAAGTTCTCTTCTGTATCGTGCAACATCTGATTCAGATTGTTATTGTGTAACCTATCATGATTGAAAGCACAATCGATATCATCCAGTACATCGTTGATTTCGTCAGCAATGTTAATACTACTTGCTTCCTATATAATTTGCTCTTCACCATGACTAGTCCAACATGTATACTCCCTTTTAAAACCCCTTAGAATCAAGTGTGCATCGATCTGTGCTAAGTTTCAAAACATTCTCAGATTTTCACAATCAATGCATGGACAAGACATAAATTATACCCCTTGTTAAACATATCCTTCTCTACATCTCTTCTAAAAGTAGAGACACCATTTCTACTTGGCACTCGCATGGTTCTCAGTGTACTTCTAGCTTCAGTCCATCAACACTACATATATAACCATAAGTATTAAATAATGAATTAAGTACACTAGGAGTGCATATGCACACATTCTTAAATTGGAGTACAAATTAACTAGCTAAAATCTTACCCTAAATCATAAACCATGCTAGATCTAAAGAACAAATGAATATATATGTAAGCTACATTTAAACTTAACATCTTCAATTCTCTTTTTACCTAGCTAGCTACATCTTGAGTATAATGCAATTAGAACCAATTACTACTTTAGATCACAAAAAACAAATGGATCTACCCCAAGCTAGATCTAAACCATCTTCAATTCTCTCTTTACCAAGTTAGATCTTGAATATAATGCAATTAGAACTAATTACTTATCTTAGATCACCTTAGCATCTTCAGTTCTCTCTTTACCTAGCTAGCTTCATCTTGAGTATAATGCAATTAATTACAACCAATTAATACTTTAAATCATAACGAACAAATGGATCTGCACCAAGCTAGATCTAAACCAACTTCAATTCCCTCTTTACTAAGCTAGATCTCGAATATAATGCAATTAGAACCAATTACTAACCTTAGATCACCTAGAACAAAAGGATCCATAATCATACTTTCAAATCCATGGTTTCCTTTCACCAGATCACCTCTTAATTTTAGCAACATCAAAAATAGCTTAAGAAACCTTAAAAACACTGTGGAGGTCGGGGCTCCTATACTTATTTTTAGAAAAATCTTATCATAGATGGTTTTAGCTAAAAACCGTCAATAATGATACCATGCTCTAAAATCATTTATGATGTGTGTCTCATCACATACAGTTTTATCTAAAAACCGTTAATGATGATGTGAATCTCATCACAGACGGTTCACATCACTGCGGTTTTTTCCAAAAAAACTGTCAGTGATGATATTGTAGTCATCACTGACTGCTTTTGAAAGAAATAGTTAGTGATGATCAACCATCACAAACGGTTTTTAAAAACTGTCAGTGATGAGGGGTCTAATATAAGTCTTTTTGTTGTATAGTAGTGTTCGAATAAAGTGAGCCAAAGAATGCCATCTTTTGCTTCTATTGCTTTCTTTTCAAGAGTTTAGCACATGCCAAATATTTTGGTAATGATGCACTCAAAAAAGATGAGTTTGTTAATTAAAGAAAGGCTAAGAGAAGTTTGAATGATCATGTTGGTGGATCAAATAGTACTCACAACTTTTATAGGCAAGCATGAAAGGATTTCAAAAATCAAAGATTAAGTATGTCACATAAATTAGATGCGCGTGGTAAGATAGATGAAATTGAACACAAAATTTTTCCTAACTACTTCTCTATATTGCAAAAGATTTTTCCTACTGCATGGTGAAGCTTTCCGTGGATATGATGAATTTGCTACTTCCATCAACAAAGGCAATTTTAGGGAGTTGGTGGAGTAGTATAAAGATAAAAAGGAAGAAGTGAAGAAGGTATTTGATGTAGCTCTTAGACATTGTACCATGACTTCTCCATGAATTCAAAAGGACCTTGCGAAAACTTGTGTAGAAGCAGTCACTAAGGAAATTATGAGTAAGATTAGAAATAGAAATTTTTCTATACTTATTAATGAATCCATAAATGTATCGATAAAGGAGCAAATGGCTATGATTGTGAGGTTAGTACTTGATTTTATATTTTTAGTGATACCACTTATGCATTATGTTATTGTCCTTACTTGTATATCTTCTAGCATGCTAATTTGTTAACAACCAAGAAAAGGTTATGGAATGTTTTCTTAAACTTGTTCATGTTGAAGAGTGTACTCTATTGCACTAAAACGGTGCATTATTTGGTGTGCATGCAGGATATAATTTATCTCTTTCTAGACTTCATGAGCAGGGATATAATAGAGCTTCAAATTTGAGAGGAGAATTTAATGGCTTGCAAAAACAAATTTGAGATAAAATTCCATATGCTTTCTACATCCATTATTGTGCACATCATTTGCAATTAATGGTTTTCACTATGTCAAATAGTATAAAAGTTATTGTTGATTTCTTCAATTATGTTCCCTCAATAGTGAACACTATTAGTTCATCTTACAAGAGGATGGATGTTTTGAAGATGGAGAATGGCATGATTTTAACTAGAACGGGGTTGCATCAGGAAACTAGACTAGCTAGGACTGGAGGTACTAGATGGGGTTTACATCACAAAAACTTGCTCTATCTGTATCAAATGTGGGAGGCAATAGAGGAGATGCTAGAAATTGTAAGTGATAGTCATCAACCATCTATTTCTAGTGGAGCGTATGGTTTGATAAGAAAAATGAAAAGTTTTGAATTTGTCATCATATTGCATTTGATGTTCAACTTGTTGAGCATTACAAATGAGTTATCACATGAATTCTAAAGAAATGATCTATACATTGTGCATACCATGGGTTTGGTTATGGATGTGAAAGAGAACTTGTAGAACATGAGGAATAATATGTGGGAGCCATTGTTCGAATGAGCACAAAGCTTTTGTAAAGTAAATGACAACATGTTCCAGATTTGGATAAAAGCACCATAATTATTGGTCGAATGGCCCATTAAGGCCATACAGTAACTCATGGTCATTTCTATAGAGTTGACATCTTCTATGCTTTCATTGATGCCACTAAGTAAGAGATAAATCATCACTTCAATAAAGTTTTTACAGAGCTATTGGTATGCATATTTTATCTTGATCCAACGAATTCATTCTCTAAGTTTGATGTGGGCAAGTTTATGCGACTTGCTGAGATTTATGTTGATGATTTCACCATAGGTGACCGTATATTGTTAATAACTCAGCTTCAAAACTATATTCTCAATGTTATGAGAAGCGTAGAATTACGTTGATGTCATGACCTTGCAAAACTCACTAAAAAGAAGGTTGAAATCGAAAAAGACAGAACATTTCTATTGGTATATCGTCTCATTAAGCTAACATTAATCCTTCCTGTGGCAACGACATCAGTTGAAAGAATCTTTTCGGCAATGCAAAACATCAAAACTGTCTTGTGCAACAAAGTATCTGATGATTAGCTCAATGACTTAATAGTGTGCTACACTAAGCGAGAAATATTTAAAAGAATTGATAACAAAACAATTATGGATTGCTTCCAAAAGATGAAATCTCATAGAATAGACTTGCCTTCTAACCCTAGTCATAGCTAGTGGCGTTGTAGTTTGTTGCATTTTATTTTAATGTTTGTAATTGCTCACAATTTTCTAATTATCTCACTAATTTAGCTACTTTTATTCTACAGATTGCTACTCGCACGCATATGTAGACATTCTGGATGTTATATTCATTACCAAGGTCCTTAGATTATTATACATTCTTACTTTGACTCTTGTCGATTTATATATGAATTTAGATTGTGCTAAGTATATTGAGTTGTATATATTTTTGTACAATTTTCTTATGCTGGCTTCCTCCCATGAGCGCCCTCTCTATTTTGATATCGTAGTAGATCGGAATATGCTTCAGGATCATGGGCCTCATGGCATCTATGCTACGATGAACTTAGATCGCTCTGCATTAGTTTCGTGCTATGATTGTAAAATTCCTATTTGCAAGGTGCCTATCTGCAATAAGTTCGTGTCCTTGTTCTTTCCTTCACCTTATCACGGTGGATTGGCCTCCTCTTGGCCGTCCGTCTCTCTCCTTTCAGCTTCCTCCTCGCTCGCTGCCGCTTCTTCCTAATGGCGGCCACCTCGAGCCTAATGGCGACCGCCTCCTCCTATCCAACTCTCCTAAACACCTCACCCCCTCCCGCGCTCTCCCTCCGGCCCATCTCTCGCTGCTCCAAGTTCCAATCTGTCAAGACCAAGGTCTGCAGCTCTGTCTTGCCTGCCTATACGCGTGTTCTTGATGTTCAATTCAAGATGTTCTTCATGAGCTCTGCTTTCGATCATTTTGATTAGGAGAAGTAGTACTAGTACTTAGAAATTTGAGAAGAAGAGGGAACTGGAATTTGTTGTGTGTGCTCGTGTCTTGAATATTTGTTTGGGAGGTGTCCGAGTGTCTCTGGCCGTAGTTAGGAGTCAGCATATATGTCGTAGTTTTGAGTGCATAGTTTGAACGAGCCATTAATTGGTCTCATAAGGTGATGGCTATTCAGTTGAACCTGGTTGGACTTGAGGTTATATATATATATTAGAGCGAAATAAATGTTATGATTCTGCTAGAGTGCTCAAACTAGTAGGCAATGTTATGTCTCAGAATTTTGCCGTTTATGAAAGCCCAAGGGAATCAGACCACAATCCATAGAGTTGGTGATATAGAATAGGGAGTGTATAGGTATCATCCGGATGTTTTTTTGGTTGAAATCACCCAAATCTAGAACCATTGGATTTCGGATCCAAATTCACCGGGCCGTTGGATCAAATCATACGATCGGATGTAATCGATACTCGAACATCCAAATTCACCGGCGTTGGATCAAATCATAGGATCGGGTTCAAATCATAGATCGGATGTAATCGATACTCCGAATCTCAACAATGATCCAATGGTTCTAGATTTGGGTGATTTCAACCAAAAACATCCGGATGTTTATCAAATCCCTATAGAATAATCAGCCTCCTTCTAGATGTATGTTATGTTTTCCTTGTCAGGCTTGTGGATGCAGTCTCAGTGCAAGAAACTTAGCATCCCTGATTTTTCAGATAAAAGGATACGCAATAAAATTTACACACATACACACACCTATATAGTATAATTACTTGGGGCACCATGATCCAAAACAGGCATATTCCCCTATGTATTGCTTGCGAAATTTTTTGAAATTTTTAGGATATTGAGTTTAACCATTTTACTAATTAGTTCAAACAAGTTTGAACTGAAATTCAAACTAGAGTTTCCTTTTTTTATGATAAACGATTGTAGGTATGTGCTGATTTTATATATAAATCAGCAAAACATATGATCTAAATTCGTTCAAAATCTTTGAATTCGAGTATATTTTTTTCAAAGGTATGCGTTTCATTTGAATTATTATAGATGGGTATATACCCTAAAACTGAAATTTTCAAAAAAATATCCCCGAATTTGGCTTGAAATTCGCGCATTTGAAATCTTGGTGCCTCATTCCGACGCATGTGTGTGTGTGTATATAGACAAATTGATACAAAAATGGCAGAATATCTACCTTCTATTTTGAAAAGTGAAAACAATAGAAATTGGCTGTTGTTAACATCAGTGTTACTTGGACACAGATATGAGAGTCGGAATCTGATTCAGATTCGGGGTGTCTGATTTAGCAAAAAAAAAAAATTTGGACACGGGAAATGCTACTTAGAATCGGACGCGGGTGCCGGAACCCGATTTGGATTCAAGGTGTCCGATTCAACAAAAAAATTTGGACACGGGTGTCCGAGTAACACTGGTCATAACATGCATATTCTGTACAACAAATTGCCATGTTAATAAACAACATTTTAGTCCATGACATGAGGCATGAGCACATGAATTAGTTATCACAGTACCTTCTTTTTACCCTTTTTTGTGCTTGGTAAATGGTAAGAGATAAAAAAAAATGTTCACAGATGTTCCCTCTCTTTCTTTGTCTCTTCTTCTAAAATTAGAAAGTGTTCATCTACACAGGCCACGGAAAATGATGAGGCTGCAAAGAAGCCTCCGAAGACAAGCAGCATTGTTTGCAAGGATTGCGAAGGAAATGGTGAGCCTGCTTTTGTGTAAATTGGATAAGGAAAGAACTTCCTCATCACAGTTAAATTTTCTTGATGTTCATATAAGGATACACTGTGTAATGCCCACAGGCTATATAACTCATTGTTTGAATAGTTGAATGCAGAGAAGAGAAAACTGGAGTGTAAACTAGTTACAATGTCCCCTTATGATCCTATTGCTTCCTGATTGGATTTGGACTCTTACAGTATTGGGTTTCCTCAATGCAGGAAACTTAGCCTTCCTTGGATAACAATACCGTCTGGTGTTAAACAAAGGGTGATTATGTGTTTTATTGCTGGTGTTCTCAGAAAAATGGGACAGTAATACTTTAACCTTGTAACAACTTAAATATTTGGATTGTTGTCAGAATTTACGAACTTAGTATCCCATTTACAAACTTGTTGCTATAATGTGCATGCTTTGCATCTCCCCTAACAGCTCTTTCCATTTACATGTTATATTTTGGTTGTAACTATCTTATGGCAAATGACAGGTGCAATCGTATGCTCCCAATGCAAGGGAAGTGGGGTGAATTCTGTTGACCATTTCAATGGTCGATTTAAAGCTGGAGCATTATGCTGGCTTTGCAGGTAAATTAAGTCTTGGTCTCACTGACAGTAGCCCTTTAGGAATACATATCTGTCACAACACCTTTAACTAACCTGCTGACATCATCCTGTGTCTATTCATTCGAAATTCTGCAGAGGTAAGCGGGAAATCTTATGTGGGAGCTGTAATGGCGCTGGCTTCTTGGGTGGATTTATGAGCACCTTCGATGATACTGCAGGGTAGTGTGAATGGTTTATTTTCTTCTTTCTGTTTGTGTTGTATTTGACCAATTTTGAGAGATATGGCTTGTATTGTATCCTCTCGAAACAATTTCGGCTTTAGGATTGGGGCAGTTTAAGGAACCAAAGAAAGTTTGTAATTTTGTATTTTACCACCAAGTATGTCGTTGACACCCACCCCACCCTGTGAACCCCACAATTTGATTTGTGCAAATTTTTTTAATGCCACTGAAAGGTCTTTCAAATTTGTGTTTGCTACTGGTTATCTTATTGAGATGGTTTGTTACATAAAAATATTGCGCCCGCATGTGGAGCAACCATATCGACAAGTGTTGCTTTGTGTTTATTGAGGATTAATAACTCGTGAACACTTAAATTAGTGACATACAGCATCTTCTTAATTTTTCTCCTTCCCTTCCCACTGGAATCGGAGGTAGCATAATTTTTCACTGTGTTCCTCTGACATTACATGTCATGACAAGGCAGAGACGGCGCCATATACATGGCCACTGCTGCGGGCGCCGGGGGCTGCGGGAGAGCAAGGCGTCAGAGGAAACACCGGTTCCGGCGACCATGTAGACGCCGTGGTTCTGGTAGCACGTGATGCGTGCTAATGGTTAGGGATGGAAATATTACCCGATTATCTATGTACCTGTAGATATATGAACATCTTTTATTGCCCATGAGTATGTTTATGGAAGCCAAATTTTGCTCAACGGGCAAACGAGTATGAGTATAAAGAGCTTCACCCATTACTACAGAAAGGATTATGTTAGGCGCCTCATGACAGACGGTTTTCAAAAACCGCCTATATTAAATCTAATCACGGATGGTTTTCAAAGCACAACAATTTAAGTTATTGGATTTGTTAAGAACCATCTATGATAAGTTTATATCATAGATGATTCATGGTAAAAACCGTCTATAAATTATCAAAGACGGTTTTAACCATGATCTGTTTGTGATTTATCAATTTATCATAGAAGTTTTTTTTCATAAACCACCAATGATATATCTTGTCAAAATGTAATACAGAGTTCTAACCTACTTAGGGTTTTCAGGGTTTTCGGATCTATTTTTGATGTGGCTGTGAGGCGATTTGGTGAAAGGAGACCGTGGATTTAGAAGAATGAATGTAAATCCATTTGTTCTTAGTGATCTAAGGTTAGTAATTGGTTCTAATTGTATTATATTCAAGATCTAGCTTGGTAAAGAGTGAATTGAAGATTGTTTAGATCTAACATGTAGATCCATTTGTTCTTTATGATCTAAGTTAGTAATTGGTTATAGTAGCATTATATTCAAGATGTAGCTAGCTTGGTAAAGAGAGAATTGAAGATGCTTGGTTTAGATCTAGCTAGCTAGCTTGGTATAGAGAGAAAAATTATTTAGATCTAGCATGGTTTATAATTTAGGGTATGATTTAGTTAGTTAATTTATTCTCCAATTTAAGAATGTGTGCATGTGCACTCCTAGTGTACTTCAATATTTAACACTGCTTATTATATGCGCAACATAAATGGATCGAAACTAGATGTACATTGAGAACCATACGAGTATCGAGTACATTAATTGCGTCTCTGTTTTTACAATAGCTGTAGAGGAGGATATGTTTAATAAGGGAGTGTAAATTATGTCATGGACCATGCATTGACTGTGAGAATGTAAGGATATTTTAAAACTCAGCGTTGATCGAAGCATACTTGATTCTAGGGGGTTTCAAAAAGGGTATACATGTTAAACCAGTCATGGTGAAGAGTAGATTATACAGAAAGCTAATAGTATTAACATCGCCGACAAAGTTAACGATTTGTTGGATGATATCGATTGTACTTCTGATGAGGATAAGTTGTATGATGATAATCTAGATCAGATGTTGCGTGATGTAGAAGGGAACCATGATGAGAGAGAGTATGGTAAATTTCAGGGCTTGATAGATGACTCGAAGAAACCTTTGTTTCCGATCAACAAGTCGAAATATACAAAGTTGTCATTTATGTTTGAAATGCTAAAATTGAAGGCAAGCAATAGTTGGTTTGATAAGAATTTCATGGCACTTTTAGGTCTATTAGCGGACATTCTTCCGAAGAGAAACGAGTTGCCGGCAACCACCTACAAAGTCAAGAAGATTCTTTGTCCCTTGCCAATAGAAGTAGAAAGAATACATGCATGTCTGAACGACTGTATCCACTACTGTAAAGGGTACGCAAACTTGCATGTATGTCCTGTGTGCAATGCATTTCGGTACAAGCGTAAGAACCAATCAGATGATGACAAAGAGAGCATCGAGGTGAAGAAAGGATCCCCTGCTAAAGTGGCGTGATATCTGCCTATAATTCCCCGTTTGAAGTGTATATTTACAAATCCAAAAGAGGAAAAATGTTGCATTGACACTCAAAGGAGCGTAAGAATGATAGAATGCTAAGATACTCTACTGATTTCACTTAATGGAGAAATATCGATAGGTTAGAAGAATTCGGTATGGAACCAAGGAATATAAGATTTAGATTTAGTACATATGGAATATGTCCTTTCGGTAATATAAGCAGTAGGCATAGTACTTGGCTCATGAATTTCTGTATCTACAATTTTCCTCCTTGGTTGTCTATGAAGCGAAAATATATTTTATTGTCTATACTTATCTAAGGCTCGAAGCAACCTAGAAACGATATTGATGTGTACCTAGCACCATTGGTGGAAGATCTGAAACACTGTGGGTTCGGGGGTACAAGTATGGGATGTGTACAAATGAGAGAACTTCACTTTGCATTACTTGTTGTTCTGCAGCATAAATGATTATCCTGCCCTTGCTAACCAGTTGGGCTTTAATACAAAATGAGCCAAAATTTGTACTCACTACTTAGATGATACCAAGAGTGTGTGGTTCAATCACTCATGTAAAATTGTGTATATGTGTCACATTAGGTTTCTTCGGAGAAATCATCCATACCGCAAGGTGAAAAAACAATTCAATGGAAGGAACAAAAATAGTTCATCTCCAATGCCTTTAAGCAGGAGCGATGTATATGATATGGCTAAGGATTTGGATATTGTGCATGAAAAAGGACGTAAATCGAGGACCCATGATAATAGCATATGGAAGAAGAGATCAATATTTTAGGACTTACCTATTGGGAATACATAGAAGTTCACCGCTACATCGGCATCATACATGTAGAGAAGAATATTTATGATAGTGATAGCATCTAGGCCCCCTCAATTTTTATCATTCGTTGCTAATTGGTTTTGGTGTTGATGACCAAGTTAATAATTCTTCCAACCATAAAGAATGTGTGCTAAAATCAGAAATGGAGCAAGCTGAACCACCAAGATTAAGGTATCTTGTTTTTAATTTATGACTTGGGAGTTGATTCAAGTCAAATAGCTAGGATTATTTTTTCATTTTGGCTGTACTATAAAGAGGGACTTTGCACAAGTTGGTGGTTTGGTTCATAAGGCTAAAACATAACTAGAATTCTTGGAGCTAAAGATCTTAGTCTTTCTGATCTTTGAACCAAAATCAAATGTCCTACTTTGTGTCCAAGGTTGGTGACGGACCCATGTTCAAATTGGTTATTTCCAAGTCTGTCACAGTCTAGCCAAAGTTCCTATCACAAATCAAGGTCAATCACGTCCAACATCTATATAATCTTTAGTCCACTCTCTTTATTAAATTCTATTTGTTTTCATCGAACCAAAACTCATGTTCAAATTTGCTCTAGTCCGTAGTGAAAATCTTTTCAAAGAATCAGTGAACCCAGCTTACCCATCTATGACGGACTAAATTTTTAGTCCGCCATACACTTATGTTCATCTAATCAAAGTGTCTCAGCTGCCCATCTATGATGGACTAAATTTTTGGTCCGGCATACACGTGCACATCCAAACCTGAAGTTTTGTCCGGCATACATTCAAAATATAAAATTTATCTGTCAAACCAAACTTTGACGTTCGGTCTTTTAATCTATGATCAAAGATATACTTTATTTATGTAAGTTGATCTTATAAAAGACCTTACGTGTCAAAGTTCAAGGTTTAATCTTTATCAAATCTAAAATCTTTTGATTTAAACTCTTCTTATTAAAAATTGATCATTAGCTCTAACTTGCATTGCGACCCATCTATGACGGACAAAATTTTTGGTCCGCCATACATGTGGTTCTCCTTTTGCTCTGACGAACCAAACCTGCTGCACTTCACTCGTATGACGGACTAAATTTTCTGTCCGTCATAAACCTCTATTTTTAGTCCGTCACACACATGATCAGTATCGCTAACTTAAGATTTCTGTCCACTGTAAACGTGTATTTAGCTGAAATTTGACACTCTGACACGTGCAATGGTCATTGTGGTAGGTACAACGGCTATTTTTCATCAGAACACCTATATAAGCATTGCCTGAGCCATCTACCATAGAACTTTATGAACTCCTTCACATTTTAGCATCAAGAGAACTCTCATTCACAGCAAGGAGTCTGTTCTTCACTCTAAAACTCAAAATCCTTATTTTTTTCTAAGTGTTTAGCTCCAAGCTTGAGTCTAGTGTTATAGTTAGCGAGTGAACCAAGAGACAGAACTTGTGCAAGTTTATTACTCTTAGATCTCAGTGATCCTAGATAGCTTGGAGGAGGTGAAAAGTGCGACCTATCCAAAGAAGATTGTGGAAGGCCACTTTTTTTGTGAAGGGTTTGTAGCTCACCTCACTAGAGTGGTGAAAGAGCTACCCGAGTGAGAACCATAGCTACTGCGGCTAGCTGTGGTGAAGCAATACTTCGAGAGAAGTGCTTCAACGTGGAGTACGAGGAGTGCTCTGAACCGTGGGATAAATATTTGTCTTCCTCTGCTCCTACTTTATATTGAATTGCTTTCGCTGTTATTTCTGTTTACTGTTAATTTTGTTGCAATCTGACATTAACACATTTGCTCACATAGAATAGTTAACTGTAATCAAGAGTTAAAATTTGAAGAGTTGCCTATTCACCCCCCTCTAGGCCAACTCGTTCCTTCAAGTGGTATCAGAGCGGGTTTACCTTAATTAGCCTAACTAGCTTTGGTAATATGGCCGAGGGAAATGGATCCACAACTGTTAGTATAGGTAGAGTACCAGTTTTTGATGTTACTAATTATGCTTATTGGAAAATTAGAATGACATGTTATCTAGAAGCTGTTGGGTGTGATGTATGGAGGGTCACAGAGAAGCCGCTGCCTCCTCACATCTTACCCGAAGGGCAAACTGTGTATGGTGAACCCACTCCTGGTGAGATTCAAAATATGCAGTATGATGCCCAAGCTAGGAATGCTATATTTTCTTATCTTAGTTTAGAAGTTTTTGATAGAGTTAGTAACCTTACTTCTGCTTATGATATTTGGACAACTCTGCAAGAAATTCATGAAGGAACTTCTGATGTAAAAGAAGAAAAATATTATGTTGTTCAAGAGAAATTTGATCAATTCAAAATGCTTCCTCAAGAAAATGCTAATGATATGTTCACTAGGCTTAATCCTATTGTTAATGAACTTAAAGGCCTAGGAACTAAAATTTCTGATGTTGAGATTTGCAGGAAGATGATAAGAGTACTTCCTCGAGCATATCACAGTCTGATCACCTACTTGTCGAACAGTGGTGATCTCAAGAGACTTACTCCAACGGAACTTCTAGGTAAAATATCAGCTCATGAGCTAACCTTAACCGAAGAAGATGCTCCGAAGAAGAAGTCTATTGCCCTTAAAGCAAAGGAAATCATACAAGACTCATCAGATGAGAGTGACGATGAGTCAAGTGAAGCTGAAGATGAGGATGTGAAGAAATTAGCTCTGCTAATGAAAAGAGCCAACAAAATTATGAGAAGAGTAAACTTCAAGGATAAAGGAAGGTCAAACTCTTACTCAAAGAAAAATCCTTTTGCTAATATTATTTGCTTTGAATGTAATGAAAAGGACATATTGTCTTTCTCGGTGCCCTAATAAAAGTAAGAAGAAGAACAAGTTCAAAGCTAAAGATGACGAGGATGATGAGAAGACCCATGACAAATCTAAGAAGTACTATAAAAAGGGCTTCTCAAAGAAAGGAAAAGGAGAAGCTCATATAGGAGAATGGGTCACTGATGAGGATAGCACTAGTGGAGATTCATCTTCTGATGATGAAGACTCAAGGTCAAAAGGATTGGCTGGACTGGCATTGGATGAGTCGACTCCACCAGCACCTTCATTTCCTCTGTGTTTAATGGCTAAAGTTGATGAGGAAAAGGTCAGTGAGTCTCCTACATATGATGAGTTAGTTGAGATAGTTGAAGAATTAAACAATGCTTTGCATGATAAAACAACTTCAACTAGAACTCTCAAAAAGACTATTGCCAGCTTAATCAATGACCAAGACTTATTAAAAGATAAACATGATGAGCTTACCCATGAACATACAAAGATTGTGAAAAGTTATGATAATTTGATTTCAAGTCATGCTTTGCTCGTTACGGATCGTAAAGATCTGCAGAATAAATTTTATGAGTTAGAAGTTAAAAATGAAATGGTTGTGAACAAGTCTAAACATGTCCCTGTGTGTGATGCATCTATTTCATGTAACTTGTTTACAAATGAAACCACAATCTCTAGTTCTTCCAGTTCTTGTAATGAAAATTGCAAATATGCTTCCTGTGCTAAAGAACTTAAGACTGAAAATGAAGAGTTAAAGATCAAGATAGCTAGATTTGACAAAGGTTTAGAAAAATGCTTTTTGGGTAGTGCTACTCTTGACAAAATTCTGGTTGAACATAGACCCAACTTGGGCAAAAAGGGCTTAGGGTATAAACCTAACAGCCTGCTCAAGAAGAATGGTTCAAGCAAAACCAAACAGATTTTTGTCAAGAAAAGCACTCAATGTTATTACTGTCATAAATCAAATCATGAATCTAGAAATTGCAGTCTTGCAAATGCTCCTTATTCTAAGGTTAATAGGAGTTGTATGGTAGATGCCCATTACATGCTGTTTAAGAATTTTAGGGGCAAAATGAATGTTAAATATGTTGGTCCTTCAAATCTGGATAAGAAACTTAAGACTGTATGGGTACCCAAGTCTATGCTGCTAAACCCTTTTAGGCCTAAGATTATTGAGACTAACATTAAAGGACCCAAAAGTATTTAGGTACCTAAAATCAAGAAATGATTCTTCAGGTGAATTACAAGAGTGGAGGCCAGCATTGGGTGATTGACAGTGGATGCACCCAGCATATGACCGGCACCTCAAAAATGTTCACCACAATTGAAGGAGAGAGTGATCCAAGTCACAAAATCACCTTTGGTGATAACAGCAAAAGAAAGGTAAAAGGGCTTGGTAAGATTGCTATTTCAAATGATCACTCCATTGACAATGTACTACTTGTTGAGTCTTTAAACTTTAATTTGTTATCTGTGGCTCAATTATGTGATCTTGGATTTCATTGTAACTTCTCTTTTGATGGGGTAACAGTATTTGACAAAAATGAAAAGCTTATTTTCAAAGGTTTCAGGTTTCAAAATCTATATTTAGTAGATTTCAAATCTAACTCCTCGTGCATCTCAACCTGTCTGTTGGCCAAAGTCTCTCTTGGATGGCTTTGGCATAGACGTCTTGGACATGTGGGTATGTCTAATCTTAAAAAGCTTTTCAAAAATGAGCTAGTGGTCGGACTGAAGGATGTAAAATTTGAAAAGAATAGGCTTTGCAGTGCTTGTCAAGTAGGCAAGCAAGTAGCCAATTCTCATCCATCCAAAAGTATCATGTCCACCTCTAGACCTCTTGAACTGTTACATATGGATGTGTTTGGCCTCACTTCATATGCATGCATAGGAGGTAACTCATATTGTTTAGTTATAGTTGATGATTTTTCTAGATTTACTTGGGTATTCTTCTTGCCAAATAAAAGTGAAGTTGGAAAGATTTTCAAATCTTTTGCAAAAAGGGCCCAAAATGAGTTTGATTGTCCCATTAAGAAAATCAGAAGTGACAATGGATCTGAGTTTGTTAATACTAACATTATTGAATACTGTGATGAATTAGGAATTAAACATGAACTTTCTGCCACTTATACTCCTCAACAAAATGGTGTAGTTGAAAGAAAGAATAGAACTTTAATTGAAATGGCTAGGTCCATGCTAGATGAATATAACACTTCTGATGCATTCTGGGCTGAAGCCATTAATACTGCTTGTCATGCTGTTAACAGACTCTAGCTTCACAGACTGCTTAAGAAAACTCCTTATGAATTATTGGTTGGTAGAAAACCTAATATTTCATACTTTAGAGTCTTTGGTTGTAAAGTATACATATATAAGAAGAGGACACATTTGGGAAAATTTCAGATTAGATGTGATACTGGTATCATGTTAGGTTACTCTTCTAAGTCCAAAGCTTATAGAGTATTCAATAATTCAACTGGCTTAGTAGAAGAAACTTATGATGTAAAATTTGATGAATCTAATGGCTCACAAGGTGACCATGAGAATTTAGATGATGTAGGTGATGATGGGCTGGTACAAGTAATGAGGGAAATGGAAGTTGGTGATATAAAGCCCAAGGAAGACAAAGATGATCCACCTACACACTCAATGATACCACATGATGGAACTCAAGAAGAAGAGGAAGAAAAAGAACAAGAGCAACCAGTCATAATGAAAAGTCATCATACTATTACTAAAGATCATCCCTCTGATCTAATCATTGGTGAAATCAGTAAGGGTGTGCAAACTCGCTTTAGACAAGCTTCTTTTTGTGAACATTACTCTTTTGTTTCTTTTGTTGAACCTAAAACAGTTGAAGAAGCATTAGAAGATGCTGATTGGATAATAGCTATGGAAGAAGAGCTAAACAATTTTGAAAGAAATAAAGTTTGGAGTTTAACAGAACGACCAAAGGATCATAATGTTATTGGTACAAAATGGGTATTCAGAAACAAACAAGATGAAAATGGAGTGGTAATAAGGAACAAAGCCAGACTTGTAGCTCAAGGCTTCACTCAAGTTGAAGGACTGGATTATGGAGAAACCTATGCTCTAGTGGCTCGTCTTAAAGCAATTCGGTTTCTTCCTACCTTTGCTACACATTTTAATATCACTCTTTTTCAAATGGATGTAAAAAGTGCATTTCTTAATAGATTCATCGATGAAACTGTTTATGTTGAGCAACCACCCGGTTTTGAAGATTCAAACCTGCCTAATCATGTTTATAAGTTATCTAAAGCTCTTTATGGTCTAAAACAAGCTCCTAGAGCTTGGTATGAACGTCTTAGAGACTTTTTGATAATTAAGAACTTCAAAATTGGGAAGGTTGATCCAACATTGTTTCTAAAAGATATCAATGAAACATTAATGATCTTTCATATTTATGTAGATGATACCATTTTTGGATGTACTAATGATTCTCTTTGCAAGGAATTTGGTGATATGATGGCAAAGGAATTTGAGATGTACATGATAGGTGAGCTGACATTCTTCCTTGGTTTTCAAGTTAAGCAATTGAAGGAAGGAACCTTCATTTCACAAGAAAAATACACCAAGGATCTCCTCAAGCGTTTCAAAATGGAAGAATGCAAGCTAATCAAAACTCCCATGGCAACAAACACACATCTTGATCAAGATGTGGGAGGTAAGTCTGTTGACCAAAAACTCTTTAGATCTATGATTGGCTCTCTACTATACTTGACAGCATCTAGGCCTGATATCATATTTAGTGTATGCATGTGTGCTAGATTTCAAGCTGCACCTAAAGAAGTTTACTTAAGTGCTGTTAAAAGAATATTTAGATATCTTAAGTTTACTTCTAATATTGGTTTATAGTATCCTAAGGGTGCTCCCTTTGAGCTTCTTGGCTCTTCAGATTCTGATTATGCCGATTGCAAAATTGATCGTAAGAGCACCTCTAGAGGCTGTCATTTGCTTGGAAGATCTTTAGTCTCTTGGTGTTCTAAAAAGCAAAATTCAGTAGCACTTTCAACTGCCGAAGTTGAATATATAGCTGCAGGAAGTTGCTGTGCTCAAATTCTGTTCATCAAACAAACATTTATGGATTTTGGGATCAAATTTGATAATGTGCCTCTGTTATGTGATAATGAAAGTGCAGTAAAAATAGCAAACAATCCGGTCCAACATTCTAGAACTAAGCACATTGAAATTAGACATCACTTTATTCGTGATCATGTTGCCAAAGGCGACATTGTGCTTAGTTATGTAAGAACTGAGTATCAATTAGTTGATATCTTTACTAAACCACTTGATGAGGCTAGATTTTCAAGATTGAGAAATGAATTAAATATTATTGATTATTCAAATGTTGTTTGATGTCACACTAAGGGGGAGCAAGTTTGCTTACTGTGCATCTTTTGATACCCATAGTGTGAATAAATAAATGTAGAGTGCTGAATCACAATCAAATTGATATTTTCGTAACTATCTTTAATCTGAGAAAATGCTCCTGAAAGGTCTTATCTTACTATGCTTCTTCCTTATCTCATCTGAAACATAGTACCTAAGCAAAATCTTTGGTATTTCAAAATCTTAGTGACAAATTTCACTAGTTATACCTATTTCAGCACATGAGTGTGTTAATTGAGCTTAAGTTGCAAATACTCATGCTCATGTGAAATCTGGACTCAAACATTTCCTAAAGAGTCATAATTCTTTCTAATTTATATTTCTGCTGTTGTTTTACTCATCTTAGTTATATTTGTTATCTTTAGAAAATTTCTTATATGACAGATTTGATTCAGTAAAAATAAATGACCTATTGATGACAGATAGGTCTTAAGCCATGGCACGTGTATGACGGACAAAAATTTTTGTCCGTCATTAACGAAGTTTTTGGTCCGTGATCAAAAGGGGTTTATTTTGTGACTTGATTGAATCATGACTGACATATATGCAAATATTCTATAGTCTAATTCTTATCTAAATTCAAAAGAGATATTTGATCCATTTTATAAAACTTTTTCTTCTTATCTCAGTTTTCTAAAAAGGGTGTTCAAAATCTTGTGAAAATGCTTTAGGTCTTATCCTCTGCTAACCCATCCTTGATTTTCGGGATCCCTAGTTATTACCCTTATTGCTTTTCGCAGAAGGGGTCCGACTACCTTTTATCAGGATGCTTGTTCCTTTCAACCACCAAGCTTTATGGCGTCTGGTTCCCAAGATTCTTTTACTTCTCTCTTCCTCATTCATTGCAGTAACTTCCTTCGATCAAAGTGTTCCCCTTGTAGTTCCTGCTCATTGCGCAACTTTCCCCTGACCAGAAACCCTAATTTCCTCTTCACCGAAGCAATCCCAAGTTGAGGCATTGGCAATGGTGGTCATCTGGTCATCTAGCGCAAGGATTTTCTAAAGACAGTAAGTTTAATCTGAACCTCTCCTGTACTCTTGTCAAAACCCTAGAATTAGAACTTAGAAACCAGTGTTTGTTTTTTTAGTAGGGTTTTGTGCCTGGAAAGGATCTGCATTTGAGTTTGTCTAAAAACAGAGTAATTGAAATGAGGTCCAAGAATCCTGATAAGAGAGGTTTGATTGAAAAATTTGTTGACAAAGTAAAAGGCAAGAAACAGAAAGTGTCAAGCTCTTCTCCTGGAATATCAGTATCTAGACAACCTCAAGGCCCTGTTGTGATTCAAGATGCTCATAGTGCTGAAAGAAAAAATAGAAAAATGGTCACTTCTCACCCTATGAAAGGAAAAGGTAAAAATGTAGAAGAATCAAATTCCTCAGATGACAGTGAATATGAACCTGGCAGTGATTCTTCATCTGAAAATCCTGACTTAGTCTCTGAAGTTGATCTGCTAAGTAGTAAAGACTTGATAACTCTAAGTGGCAGAAAATTGAGAGCTGTAAGATTAGTAAGTGAAAAATCTTGGTTTCCAGCATCTAGACCAGCATTGGGAGAGAACTTTGTTTCTCTACTCCACAAGAATATTTATAATGTTTATCAGAACAAGCTAGATGGAAAGGGAAAAGCTATCTCTGCCTTGGCAAATCACCGATATGTGGATTGGGCACAAGTGAACTCCATTATAGGATCAAATAGGCTATTTGACTGCATAAACTCCACCCCTAGTTTGGCTTCTTTAATGTCAAATAAGACCATACCCTGGAGTGAGTCAAGAACCCTAGAGTTCTATGCATCTTTACTAGTGAACAAACAAAGAGAGTACATTATGTTCACTACAAATGGAAAGATTAGGAAAAATAAAAGCTGCTCAGTTTGAATCAGCCATTGGAGCTTCAAGTCCATTAGTAAACAGAACCAGAGTTTTTGAAAAGATGTATCCATGTCAAAGATGGAGATTAAATGGTGACATGCCTGATCTGCAAATTTCTGCCCACATCTACAAGGATGTCACAACTGCTGATTTCAATCCAAATAGAGCCTCTTGCTTGTCCGAAGAAGCAAAAGTGTTGTTGTTTGTCTTGAGGCACACCATATTTCCAAGATCAGGATACAGAGAAGGTGTGCCCCCAACCCTAGCTTGGCTGCTGCACCTAATACTGTCAAGACAACCCATTGATCTAATAGATTATATTTTTGGGGAAATGGAAGAGGTCATCTCTGAAAAGATGAGTAGTTCTCTGCCTTTTGCTCAGTAAGTCACTCAAGTTCTGTTGGCACAAGGAATTATCTCTCAGAATGAAATGAAAAGAGACTTTAAGTGCCTTCCAAAGAAATACAATATGCACAAGTCAACTGGACAGAATATGAGGGTCACTGGATTTCTACAAAGGTTACAAGAAAATCAGCCTATCGAAGAAGATATGAGGGTCACTGGATTTCTACAAAGGTTACAAGAAAATCAGCCTATCGAAGAAGAACAACCAGTGCACCATAATCAAGAAGAAATGGATGAACCAAGTAATGAATTAGCTCTTGAATATGGTTCCACAGAAGAAGAGGAGTCAGATGATGAAACTGAAGATGATTTTGGCAATAATAGTCAGAGTGGACACTCTCAGACTCATAACAGTGGTAGTGACCACTATGAGTCTTATGGCAGTTATCATTCATATAGCAGCAATCATCCTTCAGGCAATTATGTAGCACCAGTAAGCTCAAGCCTCAGACAACTGCCTTCAGACCACAGTCATCAAAGCTCAAGCAGAAACAAGTCTGGAAATAAAAGAGAGTCAAATACTCACAGTATACACAAAAGTAAATCTAGAAAAGAGCCTAGTGCTCAAAATGTTAGCAAAAGAGAGTCTGGAAAGGAGACTAGTGTTCAAAATGCTGGGAAAAGTAAATCTGGAAAAGAGCCTAGTGCTCAAAATGGACACAAGAGTAGAACTCCCAGTCATGGTCATTCTCCAAGGCCTGATTTTCAATTTTCAGTCCACTCTCCAAAACCTACAGAAATAATGGAAGGTCGCAACTCTTGGTGTAGCCAAGGACAAGATTTTATAGATGATGCTGCAACTGAAGTCATGTCAGGCTCAGTTGCACAATCCTTAAATGAAGAACAACAAATTAATCATCTTCAAGAACTAGCAGCAGCAGCAAGATTCATGCAAGATCAGAGTTTTGGGCCTGGTGCTCATGATTATGAAGCTGGAGGATCTGGAGTGCCACAACTTTTTGAACCTTACTATCCTCCTCAAGCAGTACACCCAGACCATGATCAGAGGAACACTTTTCCTGGTTGAGACAATCTGTTTGACTATCCACATCAGTCTGTCCATTCACATCATGAGCAAGGGCAACAAGAATCTTATCAAGCTCCTGAAAATACCACTGATTCTCAGCCTTCATGGTTTACATCCTTTGAGCAGCAGTATTATGCTGATCAAAGGGGCTTTCAAGCTGCATATCTTAATGATCAACAGTTAGCAGCTCAGAGGCATGAAGAACAGATGAGAACACTTCAACTATATAATGAGCAAGCTCAAGAACAGATGAGAAAACAATATGAAGAACAGCTCAAATTCAGAAATGAATCTTTTGCTAGATTTGGGGACTTAAGAAACTGGGTTACTCAGCTTGGCACAAATCAAAACCTGATCAAAGATAGATTATATGACATGAATCAGAAACTTGATACAAATCACAAGCTCCTGAGAAATCAGATTGAAGCTGCACGTACATCAGAAGAAAGTAAACTGTTTGGTATCATAAGGGACCAAGAAATTTTTAAGGAGTTTGCTGAGGAAGCTTTTCTTGATTATGACCATCTTGCCAGACATCAGCTTGAGGAACTACTTGGCATCACCATGTCGATAGAAAATATGAATGACTCTCTGAACCAGCTGCAACATGATGTTCATAACTTGGTTCTTCAACCTAGAGATCCCAACTATCTGTAATGACCCGAATTCACCAATTCGGACCCACTGTGTTTACCGCACTAGTCCTAGGATCAATTGCTAGTGCACACAGCTTAACATCGGTAAGCATCACATCATACACAACGTTTAATAATAATAAGACTTCATTTATTCAATATAACTAGTGTATGATCTTATGATCACTTACATTTATTCAGCCACACGGGCAAGTCTAAGATAAAGTAAGACGAATGCAGCGGAAAATAGTAGAAGACGTAGTGACTCATCAGTACACCACAGGCGACTGACAAGGCTTGGCCTAGTGACTCGCGTCCACCTGAAAGTCCTCCTCAAGCACAGGCAATGACTCCTCCACTATTGTTGGTTTGTAAGCAAGGGTGAGTACACCAACACGTACTCAACAAGTTGTGCACAGAATGCAATCCTACTATAGCTATATGCAAGGCTTATTCCAAAGGAAAGGCTAAGTGGCTCATAAGCAGTAAAGCAGCATTTGGGAACACATACAGTACATAGATTGAAAAGACAGTAAAACAAATAATAACAAGTAAATAGATTCAGTGATTCTCAAATAAACCCAAGTTCTCCATCCTAAATCAAGTTCCATTATCCACATGGCATCCCGCCATCCCATCCAGATTGTTCATTTTAAATTAACTACCCTTGATCAGTAATTCGAGCTTTGCTCAATACTGTGAAACACGGCTATCCGAATAGTTTGTACACTCTGCAGAGGTTATGCACTTTACCCACACGATATAATCATGCACCACACAAGTGAACGATTATAACAAAGCCTTTACAATGCATCCTCTTAACCCGATGCTACCCGCTAAGGTTTCAACAACTGAAGACTACGCCGCCAACAGGCCCCCTCTTGCGCCATGTGAGTTTCCCCGTGCACCGAACTCACACCACCAAGATAGCACTTAAGTTAAGCATTTGCAAATTAGTCACTAGGTTTGCCCATAACAGACGTGGGTCGCAAGTTTGACTCAGTCAAAGGCTCGCAAGGTTAAGTCCTTAGGATTGATTAAAGCAAGACATACACATACCCTCGGCTCCACCGAGCCCACCACGCACACCCGCCTTCCACTTGCTTCAATCTAAAGTGATTACCCTCCTGTTGGTTACCAAGCACCACGTGCTCTTCACAAATCAACATTGTTGCGTGACTCCGCTGTCACAACAACTCAATCTCTTTGTGCGACCACACATGGCCCACAAGTATCATCATTGTTCCATATTCCATTAGTCAAGATTATTAAGCAATATTTCATGAGCATGTGATGACGTGGCATGGCTAAGCAATTCTATTCCGTTCTAACCATCCATGTTGATTTTCTATTCAACAACTATAATTAACCACCCTAGGGTGACAAGTGGATCATGGCATACAATTTAACAAGGTAGGGGTAATTCAAGAGGGTATAATATCTAAATCCCAATCTAGGTCAAAATCATTTGTACGCATGAAATAACAAGTGATAAGGTAAACCAAAATAGCATGCCAACTAATTTAGGGGTGCAACATGATCAAAGCACAACTTGCCTTGCTTAAGTTCCTGGTATTGCTCCGAAGATTGATCTTGAGATGATAGTTCCTCCTTCGAAACCTTGCTCAACTCAACGTCTACGTGAATCGAGAGAGAAAGCAAAATAAAAACCAAAACAAAATAGCAAATGAACTCAAAAATTCAAATAAAATCCACCATTAAATAGATCTTAATTTTATAAATTTGTAGGAATTTGAATCACCCAAATCGGAATTCATATGCAAAAGTTATAACATTCGAAGTTTAGTTAATTCTGAAATTAGAATTTCTTATTTTCCCGAATTATTTCTGTAAAGGAAAATACGAATTTTCCCGTCCCGGCTGCATAGACGAGACGTGGCGAAATCTAGACTGATGAACTCAATCTAACGGTTACGGGTAAATCTACTACGTGGCCTAATATCAACCGTCCGACCTAAATCCAACGGTTGATATTTAATCTAAGACGCTTACCGATTCCGAAGTGACATGGACGAATTCCGTGCACTTGATTACAATCTGACGGCTGACGAAGCTCCCGATCGGCGATGAGGCGATGGCGACTTGAATTCACCGGAGACGAAGACGACGACCTCGGCGACAACTCGGCTGCGCGCGCTCGGAAATCTCTTGGCGACGCCTGCTGTTCCTCGCGAGAACTCGGCCGACAGCACTTCCGATTTTTCTGACGCTCAATCGCTCGCATCTCCTTTTTTCTCTTGGTCTCTTGGTTCTGGCGATGATGCCACGCGCTGCTTAAATACGGCGATCGCGCCTGCACTTTCCGCCCGGACGGACTCCGAGTCTTTGACGATTGCGGCGCCAGCGCTACGGATTTGGATCGGTTACGCTGGAGAAACGAAAATTCCTTCGCCGCTCGTAGTGCCAGCGCGAGTCCTTTTCCCGCCCGGAGCGGTCTTCGATTTCTTTGCCAAATTCAGCGCCAACGCCTACGAGTGCGACTCGGCCATGATTCAAATTTTCCAAACCTGCGGCAACCCGGTGCGCCCATACTCCCCCACGCTACCCTCAAGGCGGCTTCTTTGGTCACGGCGCCCAAATCCCAGCCGCACGGTGCTTCCAGCAAGGAATCAACGGCTGCACCGTTTCTGTGCCGAGCATGCACGGCATTTGGGCTTGAGCCCTTCACTATTCACGGAGATAATTACTCCTAATACATTTGATTTATTTGATCCCCTTTAAACACCGGAAAAATCCCCAGATAATCCTCAGAAATAATACTTTGAGACCTTATGGACTTAATAAAATATTTTTAGGCAAACTTTATTTTAAATTTTCCTTTTATAATTATTTCTTAACAAAAGGTAATTTACTTTAATTCATGATAATTCAAATAAATCCCAGAAAATCCAAATAAATCCAGAAAATTCACAAAAATTATAAATAGCCATAAAACAATATTTATTAATTGAAAAGTCAAAAATTGGGATGTTACACTATCCAAGCTGGCATGATCAAGCAATGGCTCAAGTACCACCTCAACCAGCTCAAGGACAGTCAGAACATTCTGATGATGATGATGATGATAATTATGATATGAAGATCGTGTTGCCGCCCAGAAAAAGTTCTGTTTTTGGTCACTCAAGAGAACCTTTTCAAGGCACAAATAGCACCCTTTTTGGATTTTGATGCCAAAGGGGGAGAATTTTCTAGTTTCTAGATTGACTGTAGGCTGAACTTGTGTATTAAAAGAATAGCTATTCTATATGTTGTAAAATTATGCTATGTGCTATGAAGTCTCCTGTGCTCTGATATCCTGTGCTCTGTTATTGCTCTGATATTGCTAAATTTTTGTCACTTATATCACTTTGCTCTGATATTATTCTGAACCTTTTATGACAGAAAATGATATTTGAGTTATTTGAAGTATAGTTGCTGTGCTCTGATATCCTCCTTGATAATACTAGTTGGTATTGCTTGTCTGCTATTCCTAGTATTACTCTGATACTGAATCTAATGTTGTAAAGCTTATGCTATTGAACATTGCCAAGATTAGTAGATGCTCAAACTTTTAATGATCTGAAATTTGCAATCTATAAGAATTCTAAAAATTAAATGTTAAGGATCTAATATAGTCCAAAAATACCATAACTGTTATAAGTTTAGTTCATGCACTTATTGAGGGGGAGCACATGCATCTTCAAATATCCATTTATACTCTGTCAAGCTAACTTTGTTTTGCAGAAAATTTAAGAAATTATTAACTAGAAAGGTATGTTGTCATCAATCACCAAAAAGGGGGAGATTGATAGCATCTAGGCCCCCTCAATTTTTATCATTCGTTGCTAATTGGTTTTGGTGTTGATGACCAAGTTAATAATTCTTCCAACCATAAAGAATGTGAGCTGAAATCAGAAATGGAGTAAGCTGAACCACCAAGATTAAGGTATCTTGTTTTTAATTTATGACTTGGGAGTTGATTCAAGTCAAATAGTTAGGATTATTTTTTCGTTTTGGCTGTACTATAAAGAGGGACTTTGCACAAGTTGGTGGTTTGGTTCATAAGGCTAAAACATAACTAGAATTCTTGGAGCTAAAGATCTTAGTCTTTCTGATCTTTGAACCAAAATCAAATGTCCAACTTTGTGTCCAAGGTTGGTGACGGACCCATGTTCAAATTGGTCATTTCCAAGTCTGTCACAGTCTAGCCAAAGTTCCTATCACAAATCAAGGTCAATCACGTCCAACATCTATATAATCTTTAGTCCACTCTCTTTATTAAATTCTATTTGTTTTCATCGGACCAAAACTCATGTTCAAATTTGCTCTAGTCCGTAGTGAAAACCTTTTCAAAGAATCAGTGAACCCAGCTTACCCATCTATGACAGACTAAATTTTTAGTCCGCCATACACTTATGGTCATCTGATCAAAGTGTCTCAGCTGCCCATCTATGACGGACTAAATTTTTGGTCCGGCATACACGTGCACATCCAAACCTGAAGTTTTGTCCGGCATACATTCAAAATATCAAATTTATCTGTCAAACGAAACTTTGACGTTCAGTCTTTTAATCTATGATCAAAGATATACTTTATTTATGTAAGTTGATCTTATAAAAGACCTAACATGTCAAAGTTCAAGGTTTAATCTTTATCAAATCTCAAATCTTTTGATTTAAACTCTTCTTATTAAAAACTGATCATTAGCTCTAACTTGCATTGCGACCCATCTATGACGGACAAAATTTTTGGTCCGCCATACATGTGGTCCTCCTTTTGCTCTGACGGACCAAACCTGCTGCACTTCACTCGTATGACGGACTAAATTTTATGTCCGTCATAAACCTCTGTTTTTAGTCCGTCACACACATGATCAGTATCGCTAACTTAAGATTTCTGTCCGCTGTAAACGTGTATTTAGCTGAAATTTGACACTCTGACACGTGCAACGATCACTATGGTAGGTACAACGGCTATTTTTCATCAGAACACCTATATAAGCATTGCCTGAGCCATCTACCATATAACTTTATGAACTCCTTCACATTTTAGCATCAAGATAGTTCTCATTCACAGCAAGGAGTCTGTTCTTTACTCTGAAACTCAAAATCCTTATTTTTTCTAAGTGTTTAGCTCCAAGCTTGAGTCTAGTGTTATAGTTAGCGAGTGAACCAAGAGACAGAACTTGTGCAAGTTTATTACTCTTGGATCTCAGTGATCCTAGACAACTTGGAGGAGGTGAAAAGTGCGACCTGTCCAAAGAAGATTGTGGAAAGCCACTTTTGTTTGTGAAGGGTTTGTAGCTCACCTCACTAGAGTGGTGAAAGAGCTACCCGAGTGAGAACCATAGCTACTGCGGCTAGCTGTGGTGAAGCAATACTTCGAGAGAAGTGCTTCAACGTGGAGTAAGAGGAGTGCTCTGAACCATGGGATAAATATTTGTCTTCCTCTGCTCCTTACTTTATATTGAATTGCTTTCGCTATTATTTCTGTTACTGTTAATTTTGTTGCAATCTGACATTAACACATTTGCTCACATAGAATAGTTAACTGTAATCAAGAGTTAAAATTTGAAGAGTTGTCTATTCATCCCCCTCTAGGCCAACTCGTTCCTTTAGATAGCTTGATTGGTCTCTTACTAAATATTAAGGGCAAAATAAAGGATGGTATCAACACACGGCTTGACTTGGTCTACATGGGCATCAGACCTAAGTTAACACCAAAATAAAACGATAAAATATGAACGTACTGCGAACCTACTTGTTACACTCTATCAAAAGTTGAGAGAACTGAACTGTATCAATGCTTGTATGGTGTAAAAGTTCCATCTAGTTACTTCTCCAACATGAAGAGATTTATTTCGATACAAGATTTGAAATTAATTAGTATGAAGTCTCATAATTATCATGTGCTAATAACACAGATGCTCTCTATCACAATTAGAAGTATTTTGCCGATAATGGTCCGGGAGATAATCATGAGGTTGTATTATTTCTTTAACATAAGTGCTCAAAAAGTCATCGATCTCAAAGGATTAGATGTTCTGCAGGCCAAGGTAGTGATGAGTCTATGTAATATTGAGAGTACTTATTTTCGTCGTTTTTCGATATCATGGTTTATCCCATTGTGTACCTTATGAGAGAGATAAAGATGTGTAGGCCCGTGTACTCACTAGGGGATGCCATTGGCACATTCATCCAGTGGCGTAAGAGAGACATCTTCTTGGACGACTGTCTTCTAGCACTAGAGCTACCTGTAGTATCGGAGCTACCCACACTATCGGAGCCACCTGTTACACCAAAGCAGGCTACTAAATCAGCTAAAATGTCAGGTACATCACAGGTTCGTACAGCCCTTCATGCCCATTCATCTACTATGAAAATGACATATATGAGAATGTGAGAAAAGGGCAAATCGAAGTAGAGCACGGCGGCCCCCGACTATCCATTGGTCCCATTGGCCTACAAATACAAGTTAGGATAGCCGTTCCTACCGGAAGAGTGGCTACAACAGTTTACAATGGCTTGCACTAGGTTGCATGATAAATATCATATATAGGAAAAATATCTTTTACTCCCGAATGTAGTTACTCCCACCTCTGAAATACCACCTAAACAAACTTGAAATACTCCTTTACACTTTGGGTACACTCATACACTAATTATAAGATACTCCAATGTGAGCCACATGGAAAAATTGCAAGGGAGTCCATGATTTTTAGCGTATTTTGCAAATACGTCCATACATGTACATAAAAAGGAGTATGTCTAAAAAATGTGCATACCACCTCTGAAAAATGTACATACCACCTAAATGATCTTATATACTCGTATACTATGCGTACATACCTTCCATCGCACGAGATACCCCATACGTTGTGAGATACAGCATAGGGAGTAATTACTCCCGAGAGTAGAAAAGAGGCTTGCTATATATATATATATATATATATATATATATATATAAGTCCATGCTTTTGTATATATAGATACATGATACAGGAAGCCAAAATTAGGAATGATCCGGTAGGTTTCTTAGACCCACACATGGTCTCCAAGCAGAGCATGGACAAAAATTTACTAGCGATCGAGGATTATGTCACAAGTGCATTACTCACTCAATGTGACAAATCTTACATACTTTTACCTTACAACCCGAGGTAAGTGATGCACTAGTTGCTATACTTGTTGATTTGTACTTTATACATAATTTAAAGTTAGGATGATGTAACAGCCCAGAAATTTAAGAACAGTAAAATATAATATTTAAATTTGAATGTGAATATTTTCAGCTTGTTCATAATGCTTTTGATTTTATTTGGAGTTTTATGAATTCTTCTTGTGTTTTGAGTTGCAAGAAAAATCAAATAAAGAATGCAAAGAAGAAAAGGCAAAGAAGCAAAAAGCAAAAATTTGGAAAATTTATTAGGAGAATCCTGAGCATGTAAATAAGCCATTTTAACTACCACATGAAATCTTCACATAAGAAAATGAGGGAGAAAAATATAACAACAATTTTTATTCTCAAATAATGCATTGTCAGAATTTTTGCAAAATATTGGAAAAGCAAATGGACTTGAGAAAATTTATGTGAGAACCTCATTACTATATCTATACATAGTAAAAATATAATAAATTAATAAAATGTTTTGAGACTTATTAAAATTTGAAAACTGAAAACCTGGGGAAAAGGAAATTTCAATGTCAGAATTTTAATTAAATAATGGAGTGAGTATTTGAGCTGAAAATTTTACATAAGTATCCTTAGATCAAATCCAATTGAAAAAAAATATTAAAAATAATAGACTTCATTTGGTCATAAACAAAAATTGAAGTCAGAGACTAGAAATTTAAATAGTCACAATTGAAAGAATATTTATAAATTTTCAGTAACTTGAATTAATCCCAAATTTTTACCAGGGGATAAATATTGGTTGGAGACTTTGGTCAAAAAGTTTCATCACTTTTTACCTCCATTTGACCACTAGTAAAAATCGGAGAGAGAGGGAGAAAAACCACCCAACCACCCTGTTTCCTTCGGCTGGTCACTGGCATGTGGGCCAACCCTGTTGCTGTTCCATTCTGTTGGCGCAGCGGTGGAATTCCTCAGTGGCTGACAGTGGCCCCAGGTCCCACTTGCCAGGCCCTTCTTCCTCAGCTCCCGTTCGGTCCACCAGAGAGAAGCGCCGAAGCCTCCCGAAGCGTAGAACGCAGCTGAGCTCGATTCATCGAACCAGTCTTCCTCTCGGTCATTCCTCTGCGTCATCTTCCCTAAGCATCGCACGGACCAGCCACGAGTCGTTCGCACCCAGCTCCGCCATTACCTTCTCCCGCCTGCTCCCGTCCTTCCTAATGTCGAAGCCAGCGATTGCCAATGTGCGTCCCAGCCTCCACAGTCCGCCAAAGCGTCCACAAAGCCACTCCTAGCCGCACTAGTACTCTTTCCCCTTTCCATTCATCAGTCTGCTGGCTCCTTCTTCTGTGTTCTCACCATTGACAGCAGAGAGCCAGGGAAAGGGGGGAAACCTCAATCAAGCCGAAGCAAGAGGTAATCCTTGGAATCGATTCCACCCAGAGCTTCGTCGTGCATCCTAATGTCCTGACCAAGCTTCAATTTGAACCCATTCGCTTGCAGTTCACGGATTCCGCCGGTCTTTTTCTCCGGCTCAGGCGCACCGTGGGCGGGCCGTTCCACTTCTTCTCCGGCGCCGTTCTCAGGTGAAATGGACTCCTCAAGTCTCACTGATGCTCACCAAATCTTCACCCGAGTCAATGGTTCGCCGGAGATGAGCTTTCGCCGGAGGTCCATGGCGGCCACCGCCTGCGCGCGTGGGCGACCGTGCTCCCGGCCATCCCGAGGTGAATGGGTACCACCAAGACTCCTTGTTACTGATGTCTTTGTTGGTGTTGCTCATTCCGCGCTCGCCACTATTCACGGCCATGACGCAAAGCAAAGCCTCTGTTTTCCTTCACTGACTTGCGGGTCCCAGTAGCAGTGCCGAGCCAGCTTTGGCCAAGAAAGGAAAATGTACTCTCCAATGGAAAACGTATTTGCCATTTGTGGAAAGTTCTGAATTTTAGGGATTTTTATACCTGAATAGATTTAGGTATTGAATATCTTTTGATTTAGAAATCCAATTTAGATGGAATAAATTTGTAAATTCCTATAAAATCCAGTAGAATTAGAATATGCAAAAATATTTTTAGAAGAATTACTGTGTGGATTTTAGTAAATGAAATACTTGAGGAAAGCTTTATGTTTTAAGGAATAAATAATTTTGACTTTAGGCAAAATGAGGAAAAGTAAATTTTTATGGAACCTTGATACTGTTAACAGCTTAAAAATGTAAAGTAATGGTATTTAGGTGAAGATACTCCAGTAGTTTAATAAATCTTCAAGGGAAAACATGTCACATGAATAGTTAAGAATAAATGTTTGCTTAAATAAAGTAGAAAAGATATGATCAGAAATTATAAAATACAAAATTAGATGAGTCAATGATAGCATTGAATTCAATTGAGATTCTGGTTATTCATGCACTAACTTGCATGCATAATCACACATATGCTAGTATACATATATATGATGATTCATATATATATTCTAGCAATGAGAGTTGCTATCAATAACTAAGATTTTATTAAAATAATGCCAAACCAACTTTAAAACAGTTCTAGGATTGTTTACTATTAACACCTGCAAAATGAGTAAAGGATCATGTATGGTGTAGTCACAAACTTCAAATGAATCTTGACCGATTTAGTATTCGCGTTGAGATCATTTATACTATTTCATCAGTTAATAAAATAACTCGTCCAAATGTTAAAATCAGTAAAACTAGTTTAGTAACACTGTGCAAAGTTTATACTACCATATTCTGTAAAAAGAATCTTATTTCATCAAGTTTTGCATATTAATCTTGTTAGCTCAAAACCCTTAAGTGTTAACCTTTTGTTTCACTTTCTTGCCGATTCCGATAACGTAAACTTTACAATGCCATATAAGCTACATCAGCAACGAATATAAAGTCTCGTCTAAATTGTAAAACTTATGAAATTAGCCCAGTAGTGCTCTCCAAAGTATAGACTATCCTATTATGAAGAAATAATCTTATTTCGTCATGTCTTAAATATAAATCCTATTAACAGAATAACCTAAAGTATTACGATTTCCGAACTTTATAATTGAATAAGCACTCTCAGTATTAATGAGGAAACATGTAGTTAAGTTATTTGTATCACCAGAACCTTCTTAAATATCATGTAAATTAGGCTAGTAGCCTAAATCAGTAGATCCATCATGCGTAAAGCTAATTCTATTCAAAGATAATCAAAGGCGAAGAAGTATTCATTTATAATATAATATGATCATTTAAGCCTTTTCATTAGCTCGCAAAGCGGCTCGTCTAAATCCGAATTCAATGAAGAGTAGTCTAGAAATGATCTTTAGAATATGATCTGCAATAATCTGGAAAAATATTCTTACTTCATCTTGCTTTGACTCTGAATCCTAATAGAGCAAAACCCATAAGCAATAAGGTTGCCAGAAAACTCATATTGTGAATAGTGAATCAATGAAAGCTTGCAACTAATGACTAATTCTATTAATCTAACCAATTTTAGCATCTTGAATTCGTAAAATAAGATTAATGAATTCATAAAAGAGCAATCCCTGTTTCTTGTGAAGAGTTTTATTTGTTCTTTCTATCTACTTTCTTGTTGCCTTATTGAATTTCGTTATTTTGCTGTATTTTCCGTTGATCGACGTGTAGAACCCGATGCCTTTGATTCCGTCATCGCCATCGTCAACCGCAATCCTCGCCTTCGTCATAATCCAGGATTAAGCAAGGCAAGCATCCCTTTGATCATGTTGATCCCAGTACTTTACCTACAATATGTTGTTTTTGTAACTGCATTATGCATGTGTTTACTTTATGTAAATTTGCTATATTGTGGATCTGGTAGTTATACCTGTTGTCTCGTGAATCTCCTTTGATGATTATGAACATGTGAACCTTGATAACCTTAGATTGAGGATAGGCATTACTTAATGTCATCATGGGTATATGCGTTCATATTATTCATGCTTAGTCATGCTTTAGAATCAGCAATGTACATGATCAAAGCAACATTTGTTTCCTGAAAACCTTGGAAATGGCACTGTTAGTTGCTGGTAATTTTGATTAAAAACCCAAAATAAAACTATGTTTTGATGCGGGCGATTATTGGCAATAACCGGAGGTGCAAAAAGGAATTGCACGTAGTGTAGGGTGAAGTGTCGCCCGTGTCGGATTAAGGACCGAGCAATGGGACGCTATTGATCCAAGATTTCCGTGCAACCATGAGGGTGAGAATGGGGTAGCCTTAGCCTATTAAGTTGTTTAGACATGGCTTTGCTCTTTGGTAGGCGGGAGCTAGCGGAAGCACTCTAGTTCGGTTTGCTTGTGAGGGGCTTCCACACAGTTCGTGTGGGTAATTGCCTGGCCGGTGCAGCAGTATGCATACTGCCGTGTCGAAAACGTTGTGTTGGTGTACTGAAAGTGGATCCACGGCTTGGGTGTGTGTTTCTGGTTCTACGACGGGGGTTAACGTCCCGGGCTGGATCAAAGTCATGTCTAGGTAATGTAACGGCTATGTATGATCGCCTGGCAGACACAATGTCCTATAGGAGGCATGTGTGATCTTGCAAAAAGGTTGATCATTCCTTGTGGGTAAAGCTGTACACCTCTGCAGAGTTTAAATCTAATCGATTAGCCGCGCCCGCGGTCATGGGCACTTGGTGAAGTCATTCCAATGTTAGATGGTTTTATTATTTTCAAACGGGTTGGTATCATTTGTTTTGCAACTGTGTTTTATATCGAAGGGCTAACATTGTTGGATTTCAGGAATTCATGATTCGCCACTCACGTCATGGAGGACTGTGAGTGTTATTTATGCTTTACTTATTTGTTATCAATTAATCTTGCTCTTATAAATTTCGTTTGCAAATGACTTGATTTACAAATGAAATTCGCTTTATGCAAATTAACTGTAGAAGCCTTTTCTTTGAAATGGCCTGCATATATTATAGGTTTTGCTCAAGTCTTGCGGAGTACGAAAGTACTCACCCTTGCTTAATCTATTATTTATAGGTGGATTAGAATGCGAAGCTTCGAAGGTTTGTTTCATCGCAGGTTGCGGGATCCTTTTGTTGTGATCATTTCTAAGGATTTATGCCTGGTCAGTTGCCTGCGGGATTGGATGGGTACACTATAAGGCTTTGCTTCTTTTGCTGCTATATGCTCTGAGTTGTAATATTTATTTGTATAATCATTTCCGCTTAATTATTATAATGTATGGTTGTGATTCCAATTGTTGAAATGTGCGTGCTAGCTACTGATCTAGGGACTAGTACTGCAAGCACATTAGATTTCCATTTTTGCATTCTGTGTAAAAATGGGGGTCGTCTCAGATGAATAACCATGGTGATATACTATGTAGGTTTCACTAGGTACTTATTTTCATTTCACTGAGAAATAACTTAGTAATCTACGTAGATTCCTCAAATGGCTGCTCCCACGACTTGAGGCCTATCACATAATTAGTTAACAGGTAATCACATTTTCTCCAAAGATAACTCTTGCAGATTGTTCAAGGTGTATGTTACTCGTGGAATGGCTGAGGTTAGCTTTTTGGAATCACGTAGATCATTCAAAGTGTATATAATTCATGGAGGGCCATCCAAGGGAGGGTCACAACTCAACCATAAATTAAGTTTCTGGTATTTACACAATAATCTTATATCACACTCTATAATAATATCTATTAAAGTAATCAATTATATTTTTATAGTGCCACTAGCAGCCAAAGATAACTAAACTTTGTGGATTCTACATATGCCACAGCATGCAACTCATCTTTGGTATAACAAAAAACTAATGACCTGGAGGTTTGTCAATCATACCATAATTATTTCATATTTATTAATTTATATATGCCAACTTTAATTGTAACATTCAAAAAATTTGAGTTTTGAAATGTTTAAAATTGAAAATAAACCATTTGCATTTTTTTCTAAATTGAATTAAGCTCAATTTGAATTTTCTATTAATGAAAAGATCTAATTTGACTAAACTATATATCAAACAAAATATTTCCAATTGTAGTTGGGTTCTCTGTGCTTCAAGAAATTTTTATAATTTTTTTATATTTTTTGAATTTATTTGCTATTTATTTGAATTTATTTGGATTTATATGAATTTTTGTGAATTATTAATTTGAAAAACGATTTTTATTTTCAAATGTCACCTCAACCTAATTCTCTCCGGCCTATTTCTATTCCCACCTCGGTCCACTCTGCAGCCGGCCTGCGTCCGCGCCGCCCCACCCCGCTCAGCCTAGCTTCTGCACACCGCCGTAATCCAACCAAGCCCTAGCCACTAGCACATCAACGCCACGTCCACATCGTCCTCGGTGTCAATGCCACGCATGCCTTCTTGCTATTTAAAGCCCCGAGGTGCCCCCTCCGAGCTTCTCCGTCTCCGCCGCACCTGCCACCTCATCTGGTTCTACCTGAGAGCATGCCGTTACTTCGCACAACCTCATCAGAGTTCGTCGCTGTAACTGAGCTCATCTTCCCCATTGATCTGCCTCTCTAGTCCATCTCCGCCATAGCCAAGCGCCTCTCTGAGTTCGCTAGGTTCTCCTCTTCTAGATCTATGCAAAATCGAGGCTGATCCGGTACCACATCACCAAAGCCGTGTCTTCTTCCTCGCGTTCGGTGGGTTCGCACCACCATCTTCTCGTCGAAAACCCTAGCTGACCCTTGTTGACGTGGCGTCCACATCATCGCCACTGTGTCGTCGTGTGGCAGCCATGTTGTGTCTACATGTGCCATTGGTCAGCCAACCTATTGGGTCAACCTCCCTATCAACAATGATGCCAGCACCAGTGCGGTACCACGCGTTAGTGGCATTATGCTATGAACCCAGTCCACCATGGACTAGATTGAAACTATAGACATGGTCTATGGGTCAAGGACCCACTTGTTAGTATTTGACTGATTTTCCAGATTTGTTTTTATTTTCAAAAAATCAGGCTGATGTCAGCATGACACAATAAAGGTTTTTTTTGAAAAATAATTGTATAAAATTATATTTTTCTATTTTATCTGAATTTAATCTTTCGAAAGCCCTTTCTCTTTCATACGAATTCCAATTAAGACAATTCAAATTTTTAAATTTTTCTAAAATCAAGCTCTACATTCCAGAATGCACTTGCCTTACCGATCTACTACTAAGTCTTGATCTTCAAATTCTCTGTTCACACCCTCAGCATTAGCGTCTACCGGAATGTTGAACCTATGTTTGCAATAGTACTTTATTTTATACAATTGCATGTTATTTCTATACAATGATTAGTTGTTGGGGAATGGCTATATACCTAGTTGTCATTATGTCACCTTAATTATTATAATACCATGTATTCATTGTTAAACCTAGGTTCGGACATTATTAGTTAGACATGATCATATTACCAATATTGGTTTATCTTAGCTATGTTTAGACATGCTTAGTTGTATGATAATCTTCATATCACATGTGAATTAATGTTAATCTTGACTTAATAAGATATTGAATTGTGGCCAGTAGTTACTGTTGTAAAATTTGTTGTATCATGGCAGGGTTTACCATTGGTCTTGGATGAACAAGATTGTTTTTCCTCAGGCATGTGATTGTGCAGTAAAGGGTGTGCTGTTAGCACATTCAGGATGTGTATGTCTTGCCTGAGACAACTTAAGGATGATCTTGTGCGCCATTGAACTGGATCTAATTGTACAACCATCTGTTTGGTATGGGATAGACCTAACAGATTAATTTGCAATGTCTAAAGTTAAATACTATCAGTTGGTAGTGTGGGTTCAGGGACAGACGAGTAAATTCATATGGCTCAATAGGGGGCCCTGAAGGAAAAAACCTTAGTAGGCAGTATCGAGTTTAGACATAGTATTGTAAAGGCTTTATCGTGATCTCTCTGCCAACACACCAAAAGAAGTGTGTTAATAGTTTGGCAACAAGAGATGATCATGTCTTGTGGATAAAGTAGTAACAACCTCTGTAGAGTGTAAAACTATTCGAATAGTCATATCTGCGGTCATAGACATGCCCAGGTTTTTCATATGGGGTATAGAGTGTTTCATAAAATATTAGGTGGAATTGTTGAGATGTGAACGCGAAGTTCATTGTTGTTTTATTGTCTAAAGTTATACTGTTGAATTTAATGGTTTGATAATTATTTTAGATGGTGTATGGATGCCTCATCTTTCTATTCATGTTGTCTACCATTGATTTACTAGTTATTTATTACCTTTTTCATAAATATGCTTTAAATCTATTTATTGTATTTTAATTCAACTTATTGCTTTATGCAAAAGAACCATTTGTCTATCATTTGTCAAGCCTTGCATCATTTTTTTGCGGCTTGCTGAGTACTTTTTGTACTTACGTCTATATGTCTTTGTTGATTTGTTACTAAGGAAACACTATACAAAGTTCTATAAAGAAGAATACTATAAAGACTATGTGGATTAGAAAAGCGTTCCCCAGACGATTGCATGTGGCATATCGAATAGCCCAAGTTATTTTATCTCCACTACAATAGTTTATTTGTTTCTTAAGCCCTTAAGGCATAGTGATGTAAACTTTGACTATAAAATCTATTATTTTATTTAATAATAATTTGCTACTTCTTAGTTAATTTGATGTATGATATGGTGTTTCATCTGTGTTGCCACTATGTGCACTAGCATGATCTTGAACTAATGCAGAATACACAAAGGGCTTCTGATTCATAAATCCAGGTCTTGACATTAATCTTTCTATCTATAGGTTTTGATAATCGCTAGAACTACATTGGAACAGGCCAATCTCAAATTTATGGAACCTCAACTTAGCAATTTGTGATTGGTGATGTCGTGATGGGCAACTTGTGATGTGTGTGATGACTTATAAATTATTTTTATTTTAATTATTGAACTTGAGTATGTGTGATGACTAATGAACTATTTCCATTATAATTGTTGAAGTTGAGCATCTGTGCGTCATTTGTCTGCATGTGTTATTAATTCTTATTCCCATGTGCATTTGAAATTTTGAATCATTAATAATCGTTCTTCAATCCATAGAATGTAACTTATTCCCACAATTTTATCAAAAGGATTTTATCGGTACCGCAAGTCATTAGCTCTTAGTGTCTTTTGGTTAGAAAGATTGTTGATGGTGGTAGTTAAATGAGTATAGCCGCGGGTATCTAGTACCCATGGACGACGGATATAGGCAAGTCTCTTCACCTGCCAACCTTCATGGGTATATCTGTGGAGGAGATTTTGGTTGGTGGACTAGATATAGGCGAGTACTACCCATACCTACCGCACCCTATTTTCATCCCTACTTGAGGTTGCCGTCAACGGTGGTGGCCCTCTGAAAAGACCTTCTTGGCTACGTACCAAAGGCAATATAACGTTCAAACAAATATTTCTTTAGACTTCTGGTCAAAAACGGCTAATGAAAAGGATTAAGCCTTTTTTTGGTCAAAAAGGTGGACAAAATGCGTCATCTCTGAAATATATTCTTATGGAAATGAAGCACTTGATTAGGAAATCAAAAAAATTAAGCACATTCTTTTTAGGAATAATTGATTATTTGTCATAAAATTGATGGTAATTGACGATTCGCCATGCCCTTGTCTTCACTAACATTTGGGTCTTAGGGCCACATATCAGTAAAACATGGAGTGGTAAATCATCAATTACACTAATTTAGGTGTGGAAAATAATCAAATATCGGTGACAAAAAATAGCTTATGTTACACTTTTTGTGTCTGTATTGCCTGAAGATAGAACGATATATAGGTGATCTATAGTAGCACCACCTACCCTCAAATTTATCTCAAGATTTGACACATGTGCTTGCTACCAAATTAATCTCCCATTCACCATGCATGCAGCTGTAACAGGCTGTGTTCCTGCTGTCCATCCGAAGTGCTTGCTATGGATGCATCTCAAGTGAGAGAGCTGCTCTTTTCTCCTTCAGGAAGGGTCTCACCAGTGATCCCGATGGCCGCCTCTCGTCGTGTCATGTTAAGGACTGTTGCGGGTGGGAAGGCAACAAGGCATCGTGTGTAGCGACACGACAGGCCATGTCAAGAAGCTCAAGCTCTGCAACACCATTTTCAACAACGGGAGCTCTAACCTTGGAGGCGAGATAAGTTCATCTCTGCTCAAGTTGCAGTATCTTAGACATCTAGACCTTTAGCACGAATTATCTTGGAAAGCTCAGTGCTCCTCTTCCAAAATTCTTGGGCTCGCTTAACAACATGAGGTATCTCAACCTTTCGAACGCAAACTACCTTGTTAGGGTACCTTCACAACTTGGCAATCTGTCCAAGTTGTCATACCTTGATCTGAGCAGCAAAGCTGCTAATTCATACCACAGTAGAGGCGAATTCAACTTGTACTCTGGAGATCTCCCGTGGTTTACCGGTTTGTCTTTGTTGGAGTACCTTGACATGACATAAAGTGAACCTGAGTATAGCTGTTGGCTAGAGGTCCCATTTATTTAGGCTTTTTCTCTGTTTAAAAGCTAAAATTCAAAACCTTAACAAAATGGTAGATTTTTAACTAGGCTTTTTAAAAGCCATAAGTTTCTATATAACTAAAAACCAAAAGCCATTTAAGAGATGCTTTTTAGTTTATTAAGGATTAGTTTTAGAATAATGCCACTAAAGTTGAGGTAACCCATTTCTATCACATATAAAAGCAAACTACTTTTAAGCTATTTAAGTTAAAAAGATAGTTTTAAGCTATAAGCCAGAAAAGCCTAAGCTTAAACAAAAAAGGCCTTAGCTTGCTTTCATCCCTAAGTGTTCTCACCTTGTTGAATTGTGCACTGAACTTTTATAAAGAGGAATGGGTAGGCTACTCTAACATAAATTCAAAATTTTCTACCGCGTAACCAAGGAACTACTGCAAATTATAGATCATAAAATTACCACTAGATGTGTAGACCCGTAGTAGACATAGAGTCGATGTAGCGCGTTGGTGCGGTTGTAGTCGTATTAACCTCATGCCACCTTCAACAGCTCCTCGTGATCGTCACAAGTTGCGGATCGTCCTTGTCACTATCACAGGTTGCGGATCATTATAGCATTAAAGCTTCGCAACAACGCCTCCAAGATATCCACATGTACAGGGTAGGGACGTCATAGCCTAGAGTGATAACGCCGGCTACGCGATTTTGGATGAAGGAGGTGTGGTGGCTAGGGTTTTAGGAATTTTGAATTCCTATGATGTCTCTTAACCCTAAAGTCTCCACTTCTTCCTTTTATATAGACGCCTCATAATAGGTCTCTACATTAGAGGCCTATTAGGAACTCGAAGCCCATCATAATTCGGTTTACCATTCGAATTAAGTCCAACCCTTTAAGCGTACATCCCTATAGGTTCATGTATACTTGAATATAGCCCTAATACTCTTACTCAACCTTTAATCAGTAATGGTCCCTAGCAGGATATGCTGACTCCCAAGTATATGTAAAGATCATATCAAACGAATCCTAATAATGCTTAGTTATATGCATTTTCCTTTACCTAACGATATAGGTCAAACTCAAGGTTAGAACGTGCCACCCTTGTTTAGATGGCTTGACCACTCTTTCTCGATTATATGACTTGGAATCCCCAACTATGGATAACTTTTTAATTGCGAGTAGCATGGCCATTCATTTTTAGAATCCAATCACTTAACACTACAGTAATCCCGCAAATTAACATCGACCAAAAGCCGACGTTAATTAGCCATTTGCCAACGTTAATTGTAATTAACGTCGGCTTTTGGCCCACGATAGTTAATCGACGACGATAATTACTGCCGTTACCTCGATAATTAACGTCGGTCTCTGTTTGGCCGATGTTAATTAATAATTAGCGTCGGCTTAGGCCTGGCCGACGTTAATTAGCGCCGGCGGGATAATTAACGTCGGTCTAGATTTGGCCGACGTTAATTAGCGATTTGCCGGAGATTTGTCGGACGAAACAGGTATCCCAGAATTACTAATTAACGTCGGCCTAAGCCTAAGCCGACGTTAATTACGACCTAATTAACATCGGCTGCCCATAGGCCGACGTTAATTATATATACCCGGGGCAACTTTTACCCCTATTTTCATGTTTCGCCACACAATTCAATACATAATATAATAAATATTGACAGCAATTCACACATCAACACATACAATTCATGAATATAATCAATCCAGCACAGAACATGCATATAATTAAGTTATCGATCCATCATAATATCCAAATTGTCATAACATCCAAAAAAGGCCAAAGTGACACAACTACAAACACATCCAAAGTTCAACTCGAATCATACACATCCAAAGTGACACAACTATCAAACAATCTACAACTACTGGCCGCCATCTGGATTATTGGAGTTCTGGCCGCTTGATCCGGAAGCAAAGAGCGCATTGACAAAGGCAGTTGGACCGTCGGTTCCCTACACAAGAAAATGCAAGATTAGACAATAATATAAGAATGAATGTACCATAAGAAAACAAGTAAGAAACGAACCGCCGGATCTGCAGGTGCTGCAAGCGTTGCAGGCGGAGTACTGTAAAACGGGGACCCATGTGCCGATGATCCCTACATAAGGCAACAATTATAGCTAGATTGATCAAATTTTACTAGATTTACAAGTTTTGACAAAGTTTAGCTAGAAATTAGTAAGTGTAGCTATATTGAGTAAATTTAACTACATTTACAAAGTTTAACTAGAACGGACCAAGTTTAGCAAAAATGAACTAAATATCGTTAAATTCATCAAACTTAACTCTAGAGATACTTAGTCTTGCTAGATTCGCTAAGTCTCGCTAGAAATGACTAAGTTTAGCTAGATTGACTAAATGTAGCTAGTTTGAACAAGATTAGGTACAACAAACTAATATTAGCTAGATTGACTAAGTTCAACTCGATTCACAATGTTTAGCAAGAATACCTGAGCTGCAGGAGGTGCCGGAGGATACATCCCCCATTGTGGATACATAAATGAATGATGTCTTCGGCAACATAGCTTGATTGACATTTACAAAGTAAACGCTTAGGTGAAATATTGTTCCATCTCTTCCATATTGGAGTACATGTACAAAGAAAGCGCACTTCTTTTCTTCCGAAGTGTAATAGTAAGCGATTGCAACTACCAACGGTAGTACCTCTCCATTGGAAAATCAGAGGTCACTACAAGGTGTCTCTTCATCTACATGGTACCGCATCGTGGGAGCATTGACTTTGTGTTCCTCTCGCAAAGTATACACTCGAGAAGTATGATATCTCTTTTAGAGAAAATGCTTACGCAATGCACCCTTCAACTCTTGCCTTATTGCCAACCATAGCTCAAGTTTCTTTAGAGCTCTTTCAATGTGATACATCCACCTATATCGAATAGGGCCACCTACCTTAGCTTCAGAAGGTAGATGAACAAGTAGATGTTGCATTGGATTAAAGAAACCCGGAGGGAATATTTTTCCATCTTGCATACAAGCACGGTATCTCTTTCTCCAACCTCTCCATCATGTCTTTCGATATTTCTTTAGCACATAATTGTCTATAGAAATAACTTAGCTCACCTAGCACCTTCCACACATTATCATTAAGATACCCACAAAACATTACAGTGTGAGTCTTTCCATGATTATGTGGTAATCGTGGCTCTTCAACCCATTTAGCTTCCCTGTCTTCACATTCACAGCTCGTCTCAATCCCGCTGCGTAACCATCGGGAAATTTCAATTTCTTCATCCACCTCAACACTTCTCTCTTTTCTTTAGGTTTAAGGCAAAATGGAGCGCGTGGCTTACCCCCTACTTTGGTGAGCTCAAGTGTTGGCCTGTTACAGATCTCTGCTAAGTCTCTTCGGGCCTTTAGGTTGTCTTTTGTCTTGTCCGTCATATCCATGCACGTGCTTATAATGCTTTCACCAACATTACGTTCCTGATGCATGACGTCAATGTTGTGCATCAGAATCAAGGCCTTCGTATATGAGAGCTCCCATAATCCACAAATGTGAGTCCAGTTGTGCTCCTCTCCAAACCCTTCAAACCCATCTTCTTTCTCCACCAATTTACTCAGCATATCAGCAATTTCTGGACCAGTTAGACGTTTCGGCGGACCCTTTCTGACAACTGTGTCCTTAAGGAAGGCATTCCTCTGGAGCCTAAAGGCGTGTCTTAGGGGTAGGAAACGCCTATGGCAATCGAAGTAACAGATCTTTCCACCATTTACAAGGCGAAAACAATCGGTTCGAACCACAAATCGGACATGTCAAATTTCCATGACACTCCAAACAAAGAAAAAATACCATAGGCCATGAAATCATGGATGCACCACAAATATGCAACACGAAGGTTGAATTTACATTTCTTATAGCGATCATATGCCTCTACCCCTGTCCATAATTTTTTTAGCTCTTCGATCAAGGGTTTGAGCATCACATTGAGACGCTTTCCAGGATGTTCGGGGCCAGGTATGATGAGGCACAGGAACATAAACTCATATTTCATGCAAAGGGAAGGTGGAAGGTTTTATAGAATAGCAAAGACTGGCCAGCACGAGTATGATGCAGCGGTTGTGTTGAAAGGCGTGAAACCATCGGTCGCCAACCCAATGCGAACATTTCTCGCATCCCTCGCGAAGTCCTCGTCAAAGCTATCTAGAGCCTTCCATGCCTCACTATCTGACGGGTGCACCATTACTCCGTCGTTCTCACGCACACCTTCTTTGTGCCACCTCATGTGCTCCAGCACTTCATTTTGAGATAAACAACCGCTTGACCTAGGTGTGAGAGGCATGTACCGGTTGCTTGTGTGCAACATCGGTCGTTACCTTTTCACCTTCTTCGCTCACCACCTCGACAAATCTTGGTTTTTACACACTAAGCAATGCTTCTCTTTCTCATGCTCCTTCCGAAAAGCATACTGATTATCCTTGTACACATCAATCTTCTCATACTTCATACCGAGACCAGACAACAACTTCTTAGACTGGTACATGTCTCTAGGCATCTTATGATTCGCCGGTAGTATATCAGAGATCAATTCCACGAGATCATTGTAACAATTATTGGAAAAGAAATACTTGGACTTAATAGCCATGAGCCGCGTCACAAAAGCAAGCTGGGTCACTTTCGTGTGTTTGTGCAACAGCTCCTCAGAAGCTTTAAGTAGCTCAAAGAACTCCCGAACCTCACATGTTGGTAGATCCTCCGAGTCTAGGTTAATCTCTGGACGCAAAGCTTCTGGCATCTCATCCATCCTATCATCGCCCACCCTATCATCTTCCTCTTCAACCGCAACTTGAGGTCCTTGAGCACGTGACTCACCATGATGTACCCACAACTCAAAGCTTGACATGAAACCGAACCGACACAGGTGCAGAGACATCGATTTCTTGTCATGGGGGTGGAAATTACGGCACTTGCTGCATGGGCACTTCACCTTAACAGTACTAGACATAGAGAAGGCACGGTCGACAAAAGCGGTAGCCTTGACCGTCCACTCAGTCGAGTGAGCCCCACTTTTCTCCCAACCTTCATACATCCATCGGCGGTCGTCACCCATACTTGAGGCTATATAGGTTAAATCAACAGTTATAAGGTTCATTTTGTTTCTATATATCACGACGCTACATCTATAGGAAAGGATATGTCCTAAACCCACCAAGAGTGGTCGACAAAGCGGTTTTATGACGAGCTCAGAGTCGAGAATGAAATTTTGCAAGATAACTTGTTGTTCTCCACCTGCACACCCGGATATGGTGCAGGGGAGAACAACAGGGTTATGACGCCGAAATTTCATTCGCACTCCGTGGCTCGTCATAAATACCGCACTTTGTCATCCACTCCGAGGCTGTCCAAAAAAGGGACAATTCCAGACCAGCACATCTCACATGTGACACATGTGAGACATGCCGATCCGAAACGGGTGACGCATAGGTTTCGTGATACTATGTGATTTCAAATCAAAAATAAAAATCCGACGATAATCGATTACTCAAATATATATTTATAAGCACAGAATGGACTCCAATTAGAAGGTGGTATCGATCAACAAGGTAGCCACTACATAACCCATACAACTAGTGCATGCTAAACAAAAGCTGCATATCCATTACTCGAGCATAAAAAGCTAGTCATACAAAACTGATCCATTTCATCTAACATTATATAGTGTAATGTTCATAATGCCCAAGCCCACCTCTATCTACAAGCTCTCAAGCAAGGAGCAATAATACGTTGTGTCGCACGGCTTTTACGATTACAGATGCATGAGAACCAAAGGTGAAAATTCTGCGTGGATGAATTGCGCCATAATTACAGATTCTTTGCTACTCGAGTGAGAGCTATCTGCAGAGTGCATAATTGTCGACATTGCCTATGAGGAATAAGAATTATAAGCGGCTTATATTCCTTAAAATTTTCGTCAGATCATCGACTAATAATCGCGCTTGCCATCTCCCATCAAGATAGCACATGATATATATGACTTTTGATAGCACACGCACACCTCATCGCAATCAAGCAATCCACTTAGGATACCACGGCAACTAACGACTAATTAATCCATCATGCAAATTAAGACACGTGCTAGTAACAAACAAGCGAACAAGCATCGCATACCAATCATGATCCCGCTCAGAAGAGGAAAATATCCCTAACACTAGTTCTCATTAGACCCGAGGCGAACTAACACGATTGATGCTGCTAATCCTAGCGAACTCTGAACTGGCAAATTACCCGGCAGGGGTTGGCGAGGCGCGCGGCGGCGGCGGGTCCGACGAGGGGCGGCGGGGCGGGCCGGCGTAGGGCGAGGGCGGCGCGGTCCGACGAGGGCGGCGGCGGAAGGGCGTGGGCGGCGTGGCGGCGGGTGGCGGCGGCGGGCGACGTATGGGCGCGGCGTGGCGGCGGCGTGGCGGCGGCGGGCGGCGGCGACGCGAAGAGATTTTGGTCGTAGGCGATTAGGCGCCAGCGAGCAAAAAGGTGGTCTTATGGAAAATATGAACGTCGGCCTGGGCTTTTGGCCGACGTTAATTAACGAATTACCGTCGCCCAGTTGAGCCGATGTTAATTACGGTTTAATTAACATCAGCCCAAGAATAAGCCGACGTTAATTAATTTATTAACGTCGGTCAATTGTCAGCCGACGTTAATTAATTAATTAACGCGTTTCTTGGCTTATTAATATGGCCGACGCAATTTCCTGCTTCTGTAGTGTAAGAGGCCTAAAGATATCTCTCCTGTTGTATGAATGGGCAAATCATATCTTGATCGAACATACCTCGCAGCATGCTTGACAATAAATCCAAAAGCCACCTTTATAACTACCCAGTTATGGAATAACGTTTAGCAACCTCTAAGTAAATCATTACACATCTCACGTACATGTGTCAACCTTAAGTCTAAGAATATAACATATACATTGTATATGAGACCAACCGATGACAAGTAAGATTACAATGTTCTCACAGTATCTCAAGGTGGGTCGATCCAAATCCATGTTCTCTGATATGTGTCTATATTATTGGTTTGATATCTCCATATCCATAACCTGTGAAACTTAGTCACCAACCAAAATATATGCTAGTCTATTCATATGTGTCCTCATATGATTATCGACTAGGGATCGCTTTAGAATAATCATTACAAAGTCATATATAGAGTTTCACAAACAAGTCACATACTTGCAAATAAATAATAATGATATTATTCAAGGAATAAGATAATAAATCATGAACATAAAAAAATATAATTATCTCTATGATTGTCTTTAAGGCATATCTCCAACACTTTTCAGGGTCACTCTTTGGCTCCAATCTCACACGAAAGCTTCGTAAACTTGATCTCTCATCAAACGCGATTTACAGCCCAACCTTGGGATTATGGTTTTAGGATGTACATACCCTCATGTATCTTGATCTCTCTAACACTGGATTGTCTGGTCCTTTTCCTGATGCACGAGCTAACATGACCAATCTTCAAGTCCTTCATTTGGCAGAAAACAACTTGATAGGAATGGTTCCAGCAACCTTGAAGAGTTTATATAGTTTGCAAATTGTGGACATGTCGATGAATCAGATCAATAAGAGCATGGTGGATTTCATGAAGAGGCTACCACAATGTGCACCGGAAAATATAAATGTGCTACATCTGTTAAAGAACAACTTATCTTGTCATCTGCCGAAATGGATAGGTGGAATGTCTAATCTAACCGATCTTGATCGGTCTAGTCACCTGCTCGTAGGAAAAGTACCTCGAGGGATTTGCACAGTCACGAAGCTAACCAGCCTATCTCTGCAGGACAACAATTTCACCAGTTCTTTATCAGAAGAGCATTTTGCCAGTCTAATGAGTCTGCAATCGTTGGATTTGTCGCACAACCCTTTGAAGATGGAGATGGGTTAGAATTGGACAACTTCATTTATATTGGTCCAGGACAATTTTGCTGATATTCAAATGGGTCCTCCCTTCCCAACATGGCTCAAACAACAGGAAAATATCAAGGATCTTGACATTTCTTATGCAGGCATAGTGGATACATTGCCAAATTGGTTTTGGGCCATGTGTTCAAATGTCATCTATCTGAACATCTCTATGAATCAGATCAGTGGCAGGTTACCATCTTCACTTAGATATATGAGACAGGCATTTATGATGTTTCTTGGTTCAAAACAAGTTTACAGGTTCAGTACTGTTAAGGTATATATTGCCTTATATAGATATTGCCATGTATCTATATTACTTCATATAAGCTTTTTTTTGTACTCACATGTATATCTATATATTCTGGCCTCATAATGAATACAAGTATAAGTGTTATTCATAATATGATATGAGAGCTAAGGTTCAAACCTTATCTCCGAGATCGTCTTTTGTTATTGCTACCTTTAGGAGGAGCAATCTCCACTCCTGGGGTGGCCACCTCTTAAGTTGTAGGTTAATTAGTGTCAAGCAATAGCATCGTCTCCAATCTTGATTCAAATGGATCCACCACCACCTAGTCGTCTCTTGGCTTGATCCACTTGAGTTCATCGTCATCGGCTCATCTTTGTCAGATCTGGCTCCACCAAGGTCGGCCATCACTAGATCTAGTGTCAGCATTGTCTTTCTGAGAAGACTCACTCGGGACTATCTGGATTTGGTCTTTGCATCGGTTGAACCTGGCCTAGTCACCACACCATGGTTACCTTGTTGAAAACGCTATTGCCATCACCTTCACAGGCTATCGTCACACCCGATCTGGCCACCGTTGCCCCCAATTTGGTTGTGGTCGGATCTTTTCCTCACCCCTCGATGTGAGCTACACCGCTGCCCAACCTTCATCAGAGTCATCGAGGAGAGGGAGAGCACCTCGATATGCTTTCTCTATGCGTCCACCGCTAGCTCAGAGGTGGAAGAGGAGGCTGCAGCAATCTTGGCCTTGGACTCCTCCTCCTCGATGTCGGCCCACGACTTCTTCTCTAGCTTAGTCTTGATGCCATTGGCCATCTCCTCCCACGAGCAAAAGCAGATCGAGAGCAATCGATAAACAGGCATCGGGAAGGTCATCGCATCGGGAAGGACAACATCATCCTCCCTGTCAACACCCTCACCCTCCCTCTTAGCCTCTGCTACCAGCCGACGAGCTCTAACCACAACCGCCCGCTACAATTGCCGAAGACTCGTGGAAGACTAACTGATCGGTTTTCTATTTAATCCAGTTTTGGTTCTAGCTCTTGCTTTTGGCTCTTTGGTTTGGCTCTCGGCTCTTTGACTCTAGCTCTGGCTCCGACTCTTCGATTTTCGACATTGGCTCTTCAGCTCTAGCTCCAGCTCTTTGGTTATTGGCTCGGTTTCACTCTTCTTTTTGGCTCTTTGGTTTTTGGCTCTTGGCCCAGCTATCTGGCTCGGCTCTAGCTCTTTGACTCCTCCGTTTTCTACGGCTTTGGCTTCTTAGCTTTTTGGTTGCTAATATTTTCGAGCTTTTGCTGATGGCTGCTGCTCGCATTTTGGAGTTCATCTCACTCCCTCAGCCACTGCCATTGGGCTTCTCCTTCCTTTGGCCACCGCCAATAAGCTTTGTTTCGATGCCACATGACTTTCTTTATGTTAGGCATCATCGCTGAGTTTTGACCTAGAGTTCTACTTCGTGCCTGGGTGTTGTTGCTGCTAGTATTCCTAGTTATCTTTTGAGTATTTATTTTCTCAAGTTCATTGCTTCCATTGCGTCCATTCAAGTCCTTAGTGTCTCTCTTTGAGTTTCTCTAAGCCATGCGAGTCCATAAATTCCTTTTGCATGGCAACAACCACAACTCTTCTATTTGAGCCGTCGCAGATCGTTGAACTCATTACGATGCTATTGCTTCTCCCTAAGCCACCGCCCCGAGCTTATAAGGCCGTCGAGTTTTCTCTGCACCGTGTCTCCATCGCGCTTTTAGTGCACTGCGCCGCTGCCATCTTGGGTTTCAATTTGCACCGCCATGCTTCAATATGTCCCTCTTAGATTGATTTGGCAACTTTCTATTTCTGTCGGCTTCATCATCTTCTTTGTAGTGTTATCACGGTCGACTTTGCTCCAACTTTCTTAGCCCCTGCACTTTGTGTTTTACGGGATGCCGCATGACTCTGGATGAGAGATCTTTGACACAGTGTTAAGGTATACATTACCTTATATAGATATTGCCTTGTATAGATATTGTCTTATATAGGTTTTCCTTTTTGTACCCTCTTATACATCTATATATTCTGGTCTATTGGTTTCATGATGAATACAAGTTACAGGTGCTATTCATACCACTCCTCCTAGAACTTTTGTTTGCTTCGGATCTTTCTAGGAATTCTTTATTAGGTTAAATTCCATCAGACTTAGGCACTACTATCCTGACGGGGCTGGATCTTTCTTCCAGTAAGATCATTGGTCCCATCCAAACAACCCTTTGTGAGATGGTAGGCTTGTATCATTTGGATTTGTCTAACAACAATATCTCTGGCCAACTTTCTTGGTGTAGGAGGTTGCCGATGGGTTTAGGGCTTAGAAATATCTTATTGCACCATAACAGTTTTTCAGGGGAATTTCCAGTCCTCTTAAGGCCTAGTTTGGGAAGCCTATTCCTAGACATTGCAAGGATATGGTTTTTCTTAATTTGGCTTCCAACATGTTCTCCGAATTATACCATGGTGGATAGGGCAAAAATTGCCATCGCTAACACATCGGCAATTGAGATAAAATTTGTTCTCAGGTGACATTCCTACTCGATTGACAGAACTTCATAATTTGTTGTTCTTGGACCTAGCAGACAACAATATTTCAGGTTCCATTCCACACTCTCTGGCTAAAATGTCAGGAATGACAAAAGAATTCAAACTCCTGGTTGGGGACTTGTACCCTTATGACACACCCCCAGGTGATCAGATTTGGTCCAATCTATTTATGATGTTGAAAGGGCAAGAACATGCCTATCCAAACGAAGCAAGATACATGGTCAGTCTTGATTTGTCTGGCAACAATTTGGGTGGAAATATTCCCGAAGAAACATGTTCCCTTTCAGGGTTGATAAACTTGAACCTGTCTTATAATCACTTCAATGGAACAATTTCTCATAACATTGGTGCCATCCAAAAGCTTGAATCGCTTGACTTATCGATGAACGAGCTTTCTGGTGAAATTCCTTCAAGTATGTCAGATCTAACTTCCATAAGTTGGTCGAACTTATCATATAACAATCTATCAGGCAGAATACCCTCTGGGAGTCAGCTGCACGCTTTTGTTAACCCAGCATCCATCTATGTCGGCAACATTGATCTCTGCGGACCACCTCTTTCTAAGAATTGTTTAGAGAATTCAGTGAATAATCAGGGCCATCTTAAAGGGCATAATGGTATATCAGACACGACGTTCTTTTGCCTCAATTTGGTGTCAGGATTTATCAAAGTTGAAATCCCTGCATGTCATTGTTGTGTGTGATCTTGCTATTGCCCTTCATACCTTTAAATCCTTCTCAAATTAGAAAAATATGTACTTTTACTACCCCATGTATGCTGATGGCTGAATATACTGACAAATTACTGTCTTAAATTAAACAAAATGGAGCACCAAAATTATATTTAATGATACCATTTAATGTTTCCCCATATATTGTTTGGTCTCTAGTATATTAACACTGTAAAATTGTCGTGTGGAACATCAGAACAATCCTCCATAATAGTTTTATCCCCAAGGCATTCTTAATAGAGCAAGACAAATGGGTATTTTATCCCTTCCCTTGGACTTGGGTCCTCAAACTGAATTTCCAGTGGTTCAATATGATGACGATACGATCATATTCATCAAGGGATGTCAGAAGGAGGTCTTCAAGCTCAAATGCCTTTTGCAATCTTTTGCGGCAGCCACTGGCCTCAAAATTAATTATTCCAAATCTGGCATGTTGCCCATCAATGTTTTAGACTTTGACATGGACCTTCTAGCTGGCACATTTGGTTGTAAGAAGGAAACTTTTCCTTTTACCTACCTGGGTCTTCCTATGGGCTCCTCTAGACCCCGCATCAAAGATTTTGAAAGCTTGATCAACAAGATTAACAGAAGAATCACTTCTTTCTCATCCTTACTCTCTTATGGTGGCAGACTACAAATGGTGAACTCTATCCTCTTCTCGATGGTTACTTTTTCTATGTGTTCTCTGAGAGTTCTTTTTGCGGTGATCAACAGAATTGACAGGGCTAGGAAAATCTATCTTTGGGGGCAAAAATGAAATCAATGGCAGGAGTAAATCTTTAGCTTCTTGGCAGAAAGTGTGCTTGCCAAAAAATAAAGGTGGCTTAGGCGTCATTAATCTGAGACTATTTAACATATCCCTATTGCTCAAATTTCTGCACAAATTCTACAATAAAAAAGATATTCCCTGGGTTCATATGATTTGGTTTTCCTATTATCAAACTCAATTACCTCAAGCTTCTTTGCCCAAGGGGTCTTTCTGGTGAAAGGATGTCTTATCTCTTTTAGATTGCTTTAAGGGTATTGCCAATTGTCATATTGGTCGGGGAGATACTGCTATTTTTTGGGAGGATGTTTGGAATGACATGCATATGAGGACAAAATATCAACACCTAGCCTCTTTTGCCAGAGATGATAAGATTAGTGTTGCTTCATTCCTTAATCATCCTGGTATATCTAGGCTCTTCCATTTGCCTCTCTCCAATCTTGCTTTTCAAGAGCTTCAAGACCTGTACTCCAATGTCTCCTCATTACCAATTGCTTCTGACTCGACTGATGAATAGCAATACATTTGGAAGTCGAAGGATTATGCCTCTGCAAAGTTCTATAAGTGGATTTTCAGTAATATCACAGTTCCAAGACCTATTCTTTGGATTTGGGAGGCTAAATGTTCCCTCAAGATCAAAATTTTCACATGGTTGATGTGTTTGAATCGTTTAAACACTCGTAATCTTCTCAAGCGGAAAAACTGCCCTATCCAAGGAAATAACTACAATTGTGCTCTCTGTGATCTTAACACTGAAGAGACTAGAGATCACTTGTTCTTCACCTACCCTTTCGCCATTACGTGCTGGAATGCCTTGACCATTTCCTGGGATCCTAATGTGGATTTTTTTCAAAGGATCAATATTGCTGCTACGGTTACTACAGATCCTTTCTTTCTTGATGCCTTTATGCTTGCATCTTGGGGCATCTAGAAGTGCCGTAATGACTTGATATTTAGGGCCAAACCTACTAGTTTTAGGACTTGGAAAGAGTGGTTCATTGCTGAAATTCATCTTCAATCTTTTAGGTTTCAAGAATCTTGTAAAGCCGGTTTGTTAGCCTGGGGTGCTAAACTCTCTTAGTTTTCGTTTTTGCTTAGTTCAAGCTGGCTCCTCACCAGCTTTTTTTCTTTATTTGCTCTGTTCCATTTTCTTTGGTTAATAAAATCTCAATAGGGGTTTCCCCTATTGTTCCTGGTTCAAAAAAAAAGGCAACTTTTGTATTTGCCACTATAAAACAATTTGAGTAAGATTAGTGACTGCAAAAAGGGTACAGTTGGTCAGTTATTCCTTCATTGGAAAGTGAATGTGATTTCTGTATTGCCACCTGCCACGAGTTTTAATTTGACTGTAAAAAGAACATAGGGTTGCAGTAATGACTAACATGCAATTGTGTATGATGGCCAATAGTGTTTTTATTATTAATCCTTCTTTGCATGATAACTTTGATCACCGAAAAAATAGATTTGTTTTTTGTATTTGCCGGTGCTGCATGAGTTTAAATCTTTCGGTTACAAATACATAGGAGTGCAGTCATGACTAATGTAAGGAATTAGTAGTTATTCTGATGTCATTGCCTGTTATGCTGGTGGCACAGCTACTGAAACTTGTTTTTTGTATGACATTGCTACCGACGCTTTGCCTTCCCCTTGGAAGTACATTTTGTAAGCTGAGCTAAGTACCCCAGTATTGCAGGGGTGTTTGCATTGCCATGCTTTGCCAAATCAAAGTTACATAAGTTACTTTTTGTAGGTATCATTTAGTTCTAGCCATAATTGTGGCATGCTATAAGTTCTTAGAGCCCTAACACACTTATCATAGATACATCTTGTTAAACTTGGTGCATCTTGGGATGGCATGACCACACCTTGCCACAATTTGGGTTTAGCAAAATGTGGTAAGCATGCAAACATGCCTTAAAATGGCAATTTGTCCCGCGGAGCCAGTGACCCATGGGGGATTGTCCCTATGAGGGCCTGGATGGGGGCTAGACTTTAATATAGCGCAGATGAGGTGGGATCTGATAAAAAATAATTTTTTATTTGTTATTACATATTTTTTTAATATTATATATGTATCTTTTTTATATGTTTTGGACTAAAACTTTTATCTATACATTAAAAATTTAAGATTTGAAAGCGATATTTCGTGAAAAATACAACTAAATACTTATAAATTAATTGACAAAATCATATTAACAACTAAAAAATATAATTGAATATTTTCAATTCCATAAAGATCCCCATGAGAACGCAGGCCTTTAGGAGGTGGGGATGAGGGATGGTTTCCCACTAAGCTTGGCGATGATGACAGCAAGGATAGGGGCCAGGGTGGGGATGCCGCTAGACCTCCCACACCCCGTTTTCATCCTTGAACATACCTTGTTTTTATTGTATTTTGTTCTTTATTGCGGTTAAAAAATTAATAAGAAATACTAAGAAAGCTTTCATAAAAATTTGGTATTCATATGATAAATTTTTAGTTTTGAAAATTGGGGTACCATTTTCTCTTTTCCAGTCTTTCAAAAAATTTAATAAAGGTAGTTGCAACTCATGAGAGAGCACCCAAAAACTCTTATATATTTTTATAATGGTAACTTACTTTGTGCCATTTGCATGCGAAATTCAAACTAATAATCCCACGGTGAAGTTGGTAGACGATTCAAAAATTTCAACAAAACCAAGACAAGGCACTTAGAAAAATTTACTATCACAAATATCTTGGCACCAATAACCACCATCTTACAAGTGATATCCACAGGTTATCTAAACCATCCAATCCATCTACCAGGAATCGTATTCTTTTCTTCGTAGTATACCTCGGACCACCCGTCCGATGAAAAAACAAGCGGTTGAAATTCATCCTGAAGGAAATTTGAAAATTTTGGTGAAAAATCGTGGTATGTTATCCAAATTAATCTCTGTTGCTAAACTGTGCAATACGTCCTTCTAAGCAGTAAAATCCACCATCATAAAATTAAAAAAAAAGTACAAAAATATTCGAAATGAAAAGGAAATTAAGTTGGAATATAATACATGAGATTCAAAAATTTGGGAGAGACCAAACAAACCTCCTGCGTTGCCCACCAACGCCCTCCTCCCAAATCCGCCCGCGACACAAATTTCCTCGGATTTTTTTTTTCTCTTCTCCATATCGATATCGAATTCGGCTTCTTGGATTCGATCTCCTCCTCTCGGCTTCCTTCTGTTGCCTCGCTTTTTGGGCTTATTGTTGAGTTGGGAGTCGCCCAAGAACTCGAGTTGTTGGCCCTTGATCCAAACTGTCCGAATTCCGCAAAGTAGCGCGGAAAGATTCGATTTTGAGATCTCTTGAAGTAGTTTGGGCGCCTTAATCGCAGAACCCGCGTGGGGAATTTGGTTCCGTGACTTAAACAGGTGGGAATTTTTGTTTGGCGATGGTGCAGGACAAGCAATAGCAGGTGCAACCACCAGCGCCCGCTCCTGCAGCTGAGCCGAAGGCTGCTGCACTGCCTCCACAGCCGAAGCCGGCAGCCTCGGTGCAGCCTGTGACGCCGGCGCCAAGGCCGTGGCCAGGGACCTTCACGCCTATGTGAGCAAATTAGTTTGTTTGAGAATTTAAAACATGCTGCTGTCGTTTGTTCATGTGTTAGTGTGAAGAACTTAGCTCAATTGAGGTGTTTCAAATTTATTTGTGTAGTGTACTTTTCAAAAGTTTTGTGTGGTTTTATATACGAGTCAGAAAAGTGAAAACAATTGAGTTTAGTGAGATTTTTTGGTGTTTGGGGATTTGATATGCCTGTGGAAGTAATGCTAATTTTTACTGAGTTGTAGTGTTAGAAACAATAGTTCTTGACAATGCTGCAGCTATCGAATTTGTTATGGATTGTTAAGGTTTGAATGCCTGCTTTTGGAGAAATTAGATGCTTCTGCATTTCAAATTTGAACTGCCTTAAATGTTACTGGAAATGTTGTGCTATTGAGTAGAAACTAGGCTAGATATCATTCACCATGGTGCAATTCCTCGCACGCTAAGTCTACCAGGTGTCAATTTGAAAGCACGTGCATTACTTTGGTGAACAGAATTAATGGGACTTGCGCCTCAAAGTTCACATGGAAAGAATCTGTGCTGAAGATCTCACCATATTACAATAGGGCCATCCTCATTCTCCATTTTTATGGAAATACACTTCCATGATGTCGTAGTTATTTGCGAAAGTCATTTTGTTGCTTATGACTCATGAGTAACATTGTTACTTCTTAGTTGGAGATAAGAAAAGCAAGCACAGTACGGCATGTGCAAGCAACTTCTTCTACTAAAGGTTTTTTCATTTATTTTTCAGGAAACCTGCTGTTGAAATGAAGAGTGGTACTCCAACAAAGAAAAAGAAGCATTGTAATTGCAAAAACTCTCATTGTCTAAAGCTGTGAGTTTTCTAGTACATGAAAATTGTTTCAACCATGCCTGTCAAATATTAAAAAACGTTCAGTATAGGTTAATGATATTTGCAAATGAGTACTTTTACATTTTATTGGCATGCAAAGAAGGTTAGCATTGTGTCAATGATAAATTAAACTGAGTTCTGCTGTTTGAAGGAAAACTTCATCTTACTTTTAAGATGTTGACTAGAGTTCAATAGGATGATAAATTCTAGTATCATAGAGTTTCCTCGATTATCCTTGTCCTCATTGGTGGATAAATTGATTAATTACACATGATTATATGTGTGTAATAGCTTTCTAATAAAGCTGGGCCAATGCCTTTTGCTCCAAAATGATGTGTGTAATCATTGGGTGCATAGGAATTATAAAATACATAAAGCTAGTAAGAAATTCAATATATTGAATCATTTTGAAATGAAATTTTCACTTTCAGCTTTCATGCTACTTTGTTCAAGAGTGTACGATGTTTTGGACATCGACACAGTGTCCATCATGCAATTTTACCACTATTTTTTATATGAATATGTTAATTAAAAATATAAAATTAATATGTTATAGAAATATTTTTCATAACTAATCTAATGAGACCATTTTCATTTGATTGACTTAAATAGTTTTTTATTCATAAGTAGTCAAAGTTAAAAAGCTTGACTGCACATTTTCTAAAACGTCATACATTTCTGAACGGAGGGAGTATTATTTATTTTTCTCTTTGGTCAATGGTATGTTGTGGTCTCAACTTTTTGTACCAAGTCACTGCTTTGGTAGCTTCAAGTCAACTTTCATATTGTATTTCAAATTTCTTGTTTGATATGGTTAGTTGGCCAATCTTATTAGTTTATAGATGAGCATTTATTATCAAAAAGAACATCATGTGAATAGAAGGTACAATCACTAACTTGATATTTATTTGTTAGGTACTGTGAATGTTTTGCAGCAGGTATTTATTGTGATGGCTGCAATTGTAAAGAATGTGGAAACAACGTTGAGAATGAAAATGCTAGGCAGGAGGCTATTAACAGTACGAAGCAACGGAATCCAAAAGCTTTTCAACCTAAGATTGAAAATTGTTCAAATACTCTCAGTGTTCAAAAGGTACATTCTTCCTCTAATAGAATGGTGTAGGTGGATCATACATCTCTGCAATACCCAATAGCTTACACACAACAGTAGGTCGGTAGCCTTCAAGTTATATAAAATCGATAATAAAAGTTTTGACATGTATGGGCTAGTAGGCCTGCACTTCTGCTTGCATTTTCTGTTACGCCCTACAGCTACAATCTACATGATGCAATAGAATTATGTTACAAGGTATGCTCGTCGATACACCTATGAAGCATGCTGGAAAGTTGGAAGGGATCTTTGAACAAAAGCAAAGGACATTCCACACTTTCCAAACCTATTCAAGAAGCAGCTAGGAAGTCATGAAAATGGTACTGATATAGATCTGTATATAAAATGGACATATTGGTATGAACTGAGATTAATAACTCTATACTAAAATAGTGACCGACAAACAAAGTATGCGGCATCATTTTATAGAGACCATTTTGTAACATCAATTACTGTTTAATGTAAACATGTGCAAAAGCAGGATTTCTGAATTATGCGGTATGGTATATTTCATGTGATAAACTCAAGTGGAATTTTTTTTATAGCTCATATATCTCCAATTCAGTGAGCAGTGTTTGCAGCGATACATATAACATTCATTCTCTGCCAACTATCAATCAAATGTAGAAATTCAGTTGCAGGACTCCTAAACTTATAAGCGAGTTATTTTGATGAAAAATTTGTTGATAATTTAGTTCTTTTAACAGGTAATATTGAATCACTTGCTTTTGTAGCTAGCATCATTTAAAAATGGGATATTGGTGCATACATTTTCAAATTTTAATGCAAGAAATGATTTTTATTGTTGTTTAGTTGCACAGATTTTTTTTATTTGGCCAATCTGGTAGGAAGGGCTGCAGATGAAAATTTATCCGGGTCTGTAAAAGAAGTACAAAGAGACTAGCGGCCAAATAGAACGGCTACTGTTCTTGGGTTACAACCAACTCCAAGAATTATCACACTGTTATTTTTCCAAAAAAAAAATCTCACTTTTCTTTCACTCAATACATCATTTTCATTTGAAAACTGTGACCACCTCGCTGTTCATTTCTTCACACCTCCCTACATAGTGTTTCATACTTGTGCTTCAAGTCCAATGGTCTATTTGATCATTCCCCATGCTATATCATGCTTCATATTACGTGATAGGGTTGGAGTAGCACCAATTGAAAAAAAAGTTTGTCTAAAATCGTCTGAGATGGTTTGGACACATCTCGAACGAAGTCCTAAAAGTTTGTCTAAAATCGTCTGAGATGGTTTGGACACATCTCGAACGAAGTCCTTCTGAGGGACCGGTGTATAGTAGAATTTTAAGGGCCTGTCTGTTTTAGCTTTGGATTCTCTAAAAACTAATTTTGGATTGTAGCGGTAGAGAAGTTAATTCTCCAAAAGTTGGAATCTAAAAGCACATATGAAGTGTATTGTGGATTCTAGTGTATATGGGTGGGCTGGATTGTGAGAATCGAATTCTAGAATCGAGTTGTTTGTTTTTTATTCTGCTTTTGAAGCCAGAATCCAAAATCAAAAGCAAAAACAAACAGACCCTAAGTCGCCTCGAAAATATAAAAAGAGGCATAGGTCAGTCGAGACTGGCGTGGGAAGTAGCAGTTAAAAGAGACTTGAGGGATTAAAACGTTCCCAAAGATTTTACGTTAGATAGGAGTGCATGGAAGTTAGTGATCCACATACTAGAACCATGATCTAAAATCGAAAGTTTAAGGGGGGTTTTATTGACTTTGATTGGGTTTCTTTCCTGTCCTACCCCAATCTGTTTGGGACAAAAGATTTGATTGTTGTTGTAAATTCTCTCTTTTTTATAATTTTCTTTAATGGATTTAAATAAAATGTTTTTTCCATGTAAATCGTTCTGATGCATTTAACTAATCTTAATTGACCGTCAGGATGGTGCTGCAGCACATCCTTCACTTCCAAAACATAACAAAGGTTGTCACTGTAAGAAATCAGGATGTCTCAAGAAGTACTGTGAATGCTTCCAAGCAAATATCCTTTGCTCCAAGAATTGTAAATGTATTGACTGCAAGAACTTTGAAGGAAGTGAGGAGCTACGGGCTATAATTCAAGGGGATAATGCTTCTGATCGAAATAACGCTCAACAAGCAGCTAACGTCGCTCTGAATGGTGCCATTGGATCCTCAGGGTATAGATATTTTCTAGCACGTAGAAAAAGGCCTCCAGAAGATCCCCTTTGTCAGAGACTAAATGGTGAAGGAAGTGTGATGCAGGCACAGTTTCAAGAGGTATTTTCCACATGGCTGGTTCTGCAATGTTCCAATAACATGTCAGATTAAATTCTAGTCTAGTTTGACACATCTGTTTTCTTGGTAGTATCTTTTACTTCTGGATGTTTGTGTCAAAACCCAGTTGGGTATTCATCCACTTCATCACTGCTACTGATTTTGTCTAACTTTAGCTACAAATTTCCTGGACTCCTAATAATTTATTATGTTGTAGGCTAACTACGTGGATGCTTCACAAGTTGCTTCTTCTGCTGGACTTGAAGGGTGTATCGGAGATTACCAGAGTAAATCTAAAAGCTATAGGTAAGTAAAAAAACTTCGGTTGTTTTATTCAACACTATAACAACAGCAACCAAGCCTTTTTGTCCTAAACAAGTTGGGGTAGGCTAGGAATAAAACCCAATGAAAGTGAATTCAAATGAACTCCATAAACAAATTATTTCCAAAGTGAATTCATGGCCGAAAGCAACAAAGGAAAGGCAGACTAGCACCATCTCACAGGGCATCAGCTTTTTGGGTTCAAGTGGTTGGGGGTTAACTATTGAAGCTTTTGCCATTTGAAAAAGCATGAGCTCTGGACAGTTTGCTGCTGGTTTGTGCCATCTTGATGTGGCCTAGCCACTCGGTTCATATGAAAATACTATGATGTTGGGTTTATCCCCAAATACTTCCTCTGTTCACAAATACATGTGTTTAGACTTTGGACATCAACATGAGCGCCAAGATATAACTTGGACTACTAATTTCATCCATAATGATAATCTACTACAAAATTGTATGATAATCTACTACAAAATTGTACTATTATGAAGTTTGAACTAATATTATTTTCTATAAATAGTCAAATTTTGAAAAGTTTGACTGCACTCTCTAGTACATATGAACAGCGGTAGCACTCTCCAAAACTATTGGTTAAATGGAACAGTCCATCATGTACTTTTTGCAAATGGGGTGTGGGAACCCCTGCGCACCAAAATCACGCAATTATGTTGCAATTGTACCTGATGCCTCATTTTTGCTTTATGTATTGTATCCTTCTGATGACATATGCTTTTTTTAGGTCTCCGCTGGCAAACACTATCCATCTTACGGACGTTAATGACCTAGCCAAGCATTTGGTGATTGTATGCAGAAAGGAAACGATAGCTGGTACATGATTTTATCCTTTTCATTTGGGTGGACTATTTTTGGAACGTCTCATGCGAATTAGGTGAACTATTCAATTATTCATGATGGAAAGATGGACTACTCAATGACAAGGAAGAAAAACGACTTCTTGTTTTTCAGTTGCACATCTTAAAATTTTGATACTTTGCCTTGGCTTCTTAACTACATATGTTAATTGGAGATGGATGGAGGATTTCAGATGCTTACAGAGTTATTAACCTTTTACACGTAAGATAAAAAAAATAAATGTTATATAAAAACTTGTGAAATACCATTAGTATGAGTTTGGATAACTGTTTTATATTTTCATTTAAAAATAATATGCATCTAAAACAATTGCTTTGCTTAATTGAGTATGTATCTAGTACAAACCATCATTTTCGTGCAACCTTGAAGCTTGAAATACCATTTTGGTTTGAGCACTAAATGCAGGTGTGAGTGTTGTCACTGTCTCGAGATTTATTTTCAACTAAAATGTTTTTCATATTGACAGATAACAAAGTGGACGATGAGAGGGAAATTTACACAAATGTTGACCTAAACAATTATGAGGGCAAGAAGCTGGAAATTCAGAAAGCTGCTGCTAGTCAACCTGACAGTATGACCTGTATAGATCAGCGGAATGCTGGTGATTTTGGATCCCATTGCTCGAACACCCAAGAGGATTCTAGGCCTGCCTCTCCAGGAACACAAGCGCTGATGTGTGATGAGCAGGGTACTGCATTTGGAACAGATTATAGAAGGTCATTTCCAGTGGCATTGCATGATCAGGACACTTCAGAGCTAAATGCTCTGCAAGAAAAAGTAGTGTTGACAGGATTTCGAGACTACCTCCGGATACTTATCACACGTGGAAAAATAAATGGTGAGAGGAATTTGCTAAGATATTTCTGCCCTTCAATAACACTGACGACTTGACGCTAATTTGACATATCTGGCTTGTTATATTTGTATATATTTCAAGTAAATTCACACCCTGCTACACTGCTACTGTACTTTGTTTTCAAATTGGCCATTTTAAAGTAATTGAAACTATCACATTCACGTAGGAAAATCAACAGGATCGGGATGAGTTAAATTGAGAGAGAGAGAGAGAGAGACTTTCACCAATGAAAGTAGAACTACACACAAGTTGTTTCACGGTACATGTGACGGTTCCAGGTGATGAACTCTTGTTGACCTGTTGGTGTAGGATATTCTGAAGGATATTATTTGGTTAGTTCTATTGACATCAACGAGTTATTTGCAATGCTGGCACGTTATGATGAATGGCACAATAATGTTTGCATCCTATTCTGGTTCGATACAATATTTCAGCCCTGATATTTCAAATGTTACTTGTGATGCTAACAAAAAATCATTTCTGTTTGTGGAATGTGTTGTTGCTTATTGTAATCTTAAATTTTCTTGTTGCTTTTTTATTGTACTCGTGGCTTGCTGAACTGATACTTTTGCCGGGATTACAGAAGCGAACTCGTCATCAGAGGCAGCGATGGAGTTGGATATTCGAAGACATCATGGAGCAACAACCATTTTATCCCCACCAAAAGTTGAGGAAAAACCCAAAGCTCCAGTCGACCCCGAAAGTTAACCATCTGCATCAAATTGTGGATCGTAACGTTGAAGTAGATTTAGACTCAAAATTTGCAGTTTCATGTCAAAAATATGCTTGTAACGCAGCCCATCTCTGTGTATATATTGATAGTATAGTCCTTGTTGCCATTTATGGCAAACCGGCCATGTAGCATCATCCATCCATGAGGTGTAAAGCAGGCAATAATTTTCCTGATAATCATGTAATTAATTAATCAATAATTAGTTGTTTTACGTGATGATTCATGCAATGTATCATGATGGCCGCATTGCTAGTACAGTAGTATAGCGGTCAAAATGATTTTACCTGAATTTACATAAGTATGGCATGGAATCATGAATCAGAAACAATCAGAAAACCGAATCATGAATCAGAAACCGCCAGAAAACCGACTGGCTTTTGGTGGACCGCTTGGCTCCCAAGGTTTTCCACGGAACAGAGATATTGAACTCTAGTCGTTGCTAGTCAACAAATAGTATTAATCCGCAATGCAATAACCGGTGCACAGCACAACAATACATCAATATGCTTGGGGCAACCGTCATCAATTCAACAAAATTTACATCAAACGCTAGCAACTAATGCTGATGACACAAAAAATATTACTATGCCAGCCCAATGCTTGCTTCATCTCCTGTACGATGCCTTTGCAGAAGCATGTTTTTCTCGAATTCCTTCAGATAATCCATAAGCAAAACGCAGGCGAAAAGGAGAAACCCACCGAAATAATTACTGCCTCCGACCCCACCGCCACCACCTCCACCGCCTTTACCAAAACAGAATGGAGGAAAGCCGAATTTTTTTAAAATAATATATGTTTAAAAAATTACAGAAATAATATGCCAAAAAATAACAGTTTTACCCACCTATTGCACGGGGTTACCTGGGAGCAGCCGGGGCGCCGTGCCGTCGCCGTGCTACCGAGCCGCGGGGATGCGTTTGAACCTCCGAGCCACGGGAGATGTAGCCGTCGCCGTGCCGCCTTAGCCATTGTCGTGCACCCGCCATGGTTGTGGCCCATGCTAGTCCCACCAGTTGCTGGGGTGTCGCGCCGGGCCACCTCGTGGCCGTTCAGACTCCCTCCTCCTGCGCGGCGCTCTGCCCCCTCCTCTAGCTGGGCTGGGCTGCGAGGCGCTCCGCTGCCTCGCCGCACCTCGCCCACAACACGCGGGCCACCTCACCGTGCCTCGCCCACCGCGCTCGCGGCCGCCTCGCCTCGCCCACCGCATAGAACAGCCACCTCGCCGCCCGAGCCACGGCCGCTTGCCTCCCTTGGTCGTCCGCCTCGCTTTCCCCCATGGTCGGTCCATTCCCCTCACCTCCCTCGGCCCGACGGCCACTCGCCTCGCTCGCCGCTCGCCTTGCTCGCCTTCGTTGCCATGGTGGAGGAGGCCGTGGAGAGAGGCGACAGAGGGAGTCGGGGCCGGCCACGGAGGTCTCAAGGGAAGGGGAGGGTCCGGAGCTCGGAGGGAGGTGGAGGACTCGAGTTGAGTTGAGTGAGTGCAGTGCGGGATAGCGGGAGAGAGAGAGAGGGCGCGGCCACACGTGTCGGTGGGAGAGAGAGAAAAGGGAGAGAGAGGGGCGTAGGAGAGAGGGGCGTGGGTCCCGGTGGGAATGCTGTGGGACCGAGAGAAAAGGGAGAGAGGGGCGCGGGAGAGAGAGAGAAATCAGAGAGGGGTGCCGGGCACAAGAAAAGAGAGGGGTGCGGGAGAGAGAGAAAAGAGAGAGGTGTTTGACCACACGGAAAATAGAGAGCGGTGTAGAAAAAGAAAGACAGGCTCATAGGCATAGAAATGAGGAAAAGAGGCAGTTTGACCGCTTCAAGCATATAGAAGAAGTTGAAAGGCAAATCATCTGGTTCGTCTTCCGAAACGTCGAGCAAGTTGCAATGGAATCCCATTTCGTAAGGGATATACTTAAGGTTCTGGTGTCCACTGTCTCGTCAGAATCCACTTTCAGTTTGGTGGGGATGATATTTGAGCCGAGGAGGTCATCTCTCAAACCTGAGATGGTTGAGGCAATTACATGCCTCAAAGACTAGAAGCATGCAGATGACAGGACAAAATATCAACCCGAGGATCCAGAGATCACGGACATAGTAGCCGACTTTGACAATCTCAGCCTCGGGAGGTATATATATATACGTAGTTACTGTACTCTTTTCTTTACCGGGAGTACACCACACTGGGGTGTAAGGTTTTTGATGAGGTAGTAACTTTGTACATGTTCAAGATTTAATAAAATTTACTTCTTTTTCCTCCCAATATTTGTGTCTATTACTAGCAATACTGATATCCACACAGAATGTTTCTTTCGCATACTTTCATTTTGATCCTTGCTTTGCGTGCACAAATAAGAAAAAAAGTTGGCGCCACTTTAATTGGCATGATGCATTGTGACGAATACTTATACAAGGGGTACCCCACAGTAAAGTATACATCTATTTCAAGATCGTTTTTCTCTCAGTCATACGGACATGGCAGCAAGACTAGCAGCGATGTAGAGTGCTGAAGAGGGTACTACCAAAGTCTCCGTCCCCCACAGCAAGATGGAGTTATCACCAAATATTGGGCGGAACACAAAATGGGCCATTCTAGGCCACGTTCTGATTAAAGGCCTTATCAGGTCACGAAGGATTCTCGGCCTCGGTCAAGCCCACCGTGAGAACTCCGACTGCCTCGGGTGGGTGCCCCAACGGCCCGACCTAGACCCGGTCCGACGCCTCGCAGTTCCGACTGACTGGTCCGACGCCTCATAAGCTCAACCTGGCCTCGGCGGGGCCCCAATAACTTCAACTCCGCGACTTCCGCCACGTCGACAGTCGACGACAAGCTGGTCACCTGCCCCGCGAACACGACGGCCATGTCAAGGCGGGTGGCTCCTTCCCAAGGCGGACAGGGGGCCGCCAGAGTCAAGCGTCCGTCCCTTCGCGCCGTCACTATCTAACAGGCGGACAGAGGGCAGGTGCACACCTTCCCAAAGGAGCGCTGTCCGTTGTGTCTACCAACCCAGCATGGGATAAACAGGAACCTGTCAGTCATCGGGACCAAAGAGCGGGACTCCCGGGCTTAGCGTGCCCTATTCCTTTTTTCTCCAATCTCCCGTGTAACCTGCCCCCTCCGCCTATATAAGGGGAGGCAGGGCCCCCCGGGAAGGGCATCCGAACTAGGACAACTTCTCATTCGATTCAACACGAGCCCTCCGACCCAAGCAAGCACGTCCGATCTCCAGCAAGTCAAAGATACAAACGAACTCTCCGAGCTCCCTCACTCGACCGAGCGCTAAGGGCCTGTCCTTAGCCCTCGCTTGTAATCCCTTGTAGCCCACTGCATCCCGAGCAATAAAAACCACCACCACGAACTGGACGTAGGGATATTACGCCCGAACCAGTATACATCTTGGACTCCCGTAGTCTAACCATTCAAGGAGAGGGAACGCGCGCCCCCTGTACTTACAAATTTACTTGCCAATTATACGAAACACCAACAGTTGGCGCGCTAGGTAGGGGCTTCGCGCGTCATCATCTCCGTCTCCGGACTCCCAGTCACCTCCTTGATGGCCTCCCTCACCCGCGACGGCACCTTCACGTCGGGAAGTTGAATCCGCTTCAGCTCCCTCGACTTCGTCGCCACTTCGTCGGGAGAGCTCGCGCTCATTCCCGCCACCTCTCAGCTCCAGGCCTCCGCCAGGAGCCCGGACTCCATCGCCGACGCCTTCGGCGACCCCCTGATAGGGGTGCACGTGAGCCCCTGCGGGCAGAGGCTTCGCCCCCCGCAGGCTCACGGCTTGCGGCGATGGTTGGCTATGTGCCGGGCTCCGTCCACGAACTGCTGGAGCTCTCCTCCAGCGACGACTTCAGCTCCGACGTGGAGCGCATTTCGGACGACTTGTACTCTCGCGAGTGCAACATGGCGGAGCGGGTGCTGGGGTCGTCCTTGTTTCCCCCGCTTAGAAACAAGCTCTAGTACCCCATCCGGCTACACTTCGGCACAATCAACAATGTCACCAAGTACGAAGCTCTCGTCAACGGTCTCCGGATCACTGCCGACCTCGGCGCGTGCCGGCTCTACTTACCCGGTGACTCCAAGTTCGTCGTTGACCAAGTCATGAAGGCCTCGGAGCCTCGTGACGCCCGCATGGCCGCATACTGCCGGGGCCGGTCCCGCCAGGGATTTTCGTCTCCGACCTCCATAAGCCTCCCGTTCAATTGGACCCGCCAACCGAGCAGCCAACCGACTCTCCGGAAGCACTCGCTCCGACTGCCGGCCAGTCGGATGCACGGCCTTCCGGGTCAGGCCACAACGTGCTGGTTGCCGACCCCGACTAGAGAAAGCCCTTCATCGACCGGCTGACTGATGGATCGCTCCCCGCCGACCCGACTGAGGCCCGGCGCCTCACTCGGTGGGCGAAACCTTTCGTCCTAGTCGGAGAAGACCTCTACAAAAGGAGTCCCTCCGGAGTCCTCTCGAGGTGCATTCAGTGGATCAAGGGAAGCAGTTGCTGCTCGGCATCCATGTCGGATCCCCCGGGCTCGAGGCGCCGCGTGCCAACCACATCCTGATCCTCACGCGCGGCTCGGGGGCTGCACTCTTGCATGCTTAGGCCGGCACCCCGACCGACCGTCGGATCCTCGCAGCGAGAACCCGTCAGACCAAGTGCTACAACCTCGCCCCAAATAATACGGTTCTATGGCGTAGTGCTTTGCGGTAGAAGGGAGTGCCCATGCGGGCGATCCATAGTCGATCTGGGATGCGTCTTTTGGCTGCCACAACTTCCCACACTTACACGGGTCGGTGACCCGACTAGCCATTCGGTTCCTCCTAGCGGTAACCCTCTCAACCCAAGTGCTACTGCCTACACCCCAGCGGCTACGGTTTCGAAGTAGCGCTTTGCGGTAGAAGGAAGTGACCGTGCGGTGCGACTAGCAGTTGGTCGGGAATACTCCTTCCCCGCACAAGTGCAGGTGAACGACTTATACTTGAGTTCCTACACTCACATGGGTCAGTAACTCGGCCGGCTATTCGGTTCTCCCTAGCGGTAACCTTCTCGACCCAAGTGCTACGACCTACGCCCCAGCGACTATGGTTGTGAAGTAGTGCTTTGTGGTAGAAGGGAATGCCCATACAGGGCGATCCATAGTCGATCTGGGACGCGTCTTTTGGCTGCTAAGTCCCTTGCTATTTTCACATTTTCCTCGAAGTGTTACCGCTCCGACCTATGCTCTAAAGACCCTAGTGGTTCCTAAGGGCTACGGTCGTTCGGCGAGCGCTTATCATAGAAAGAAATGCAAAATATCAAGTAAAGTCCCCAAAATCCATAACATAAAATGTACATGCATTACACCACCCAGAAGCAAAAGTCAGACGCGGACGCTTGGAGGCTCATCCAGCAAAGTCGTCATCGTTGTCAGAGCTGTCGCTGCTCACAATGACCGCGCCAAACCCGGCCACCATCTCCGCCGCCGGCCGCACTCTGGCTCGCATCGAGTCTGCGTCGCCTTCGACCCCGGCGACGGTCGCGATCGGGTCGAAGGAGGCGTCTGCGGCGGCGGCAAAGAAAGCCGTACTCGATTCGCCACATCGACGGCGATCCCCTACCCCTCGAGAGCGGGACGCTCGCGCAAGACGCGGGGCAGGTCAGCCAGGGCGTCGGCCGCCTGGGTGAGGCCGAAGGCGTACTGCTACTCGGTACGCTCCGGCGGCTCTTGCAGCCTCACCCCTAGCGGCCTTAAGCTCCTGGCCATGCTCTCGAAGGCCGGGCCGAGCATGTTCATGAGATTATCGCGCGTGGTCCAGCTCCTCATGCATCCTGGCCAGCTCCTCCTCAGCGGCCTCGGCTCGAAGCCGCTGCGCCAGCGCCTCCTCGCGCGTCTTGAGGAGCTCTTCCTCGGCGGCTTTGGCCAGGGCCCGCTGCGCCTGCGCTTCCTCGCGCGTTTTGGTCAGCTCCTCCTCTGTGGCTCGGACCCGAGCCCGCTGCCACGACACCTCCGCCTCCTGGGCGGCGGTCGCTGCGGCTTGGAGGCGCAGGGAAGCCTCCATCCTCGTCACCATGGACGCGGCCCGGGCCCTCGTCGCCGAGGGGCCGCCCGAGGCTGTCGGGAGGGCGTCGGCGGCTCGGCAGGCGTCGCCTCCCCGCCATATTTATAGGGCGGGCGGAGCGCTCAGCGGGCGCCTGCGTCCAAGCGCCGAGACGCGATTAACTCCGCACCCAGCGCGATGGGACGTGTCCTCTCCGCTCCCCCCACTACGCATTAAAATGCGATGGCACGACAGGGGACGGAAGGACATCGCTTCGGGCCAGGCGCAGCGTGACTCTTCGATTTTTGGCTCCTGGGCCGAACGACCGCACCGACATAACGAAGGAAGGCTGGCGGGCCGCGACCGCCCCGAGGTTGCAGAGGGCCCATTAGCTCAACCGCCCCGGAGGAGGGCTAAGCGAGGGGCCCGACAGCCACGACCTCCCAACGTGCGGAACAAAAATTAAGGCGATTCTACCCCTAAAACTTTTCCTCGTTCCCGCACGAGTCTTCTGTCCCTTCGAGTTCAAGTGCTGCGTGGTGACCACAGCTTGGTCCCCACGCACCACTCGAGCTATAACTTCCCACACTTACACGGGTCGGTGACCCGACTAGCTACTCGGTTCCCCCTAGCGGTAACCCTCTCGACCCAAGTACTACGGCCTACGCCCCAGCGGCTATGGTTGCGAAGTAGTGCTTTGCGATAGAAGGAAGTGCCCGTGCGGTGCGACCCGTAGTTGGTCGGGAACACTCCTTCCCCGCGCAAGTGCAGGTGAACGACTTATACTTGAGTTCCTACACTCACATGGGTCGGTGACTCGGCCAGCTATTCGGTTCTCCCTAGTGGTAACCCTCTCGACCCAAGTGCTACGACCTACGCCCCAGCGGCTATGGTTGCGAAGTAGTGCTTTGCGGAAGAGGGGAGTGCCCGTGCGGTACGATCCATAGCTGGTCGGGAACACTCCTTCTCCGTGTCGAGTGCAAGCGAACATTTTGTCCCTTAGGTCCTTGTTTTTCTCCGAGCCTTCCCCAAAGGTGTTAACATACCGACCTACGCTTGTACAACCTCCGCGGTTTCTAAGGCCATGGTCGTCAAATGTTTATCACCCCTGGGAAGTGCGAAAGAGAAGTCAGTTCTATGGAACGGCCCGACTGGCCAAAACGCTAAAACAAGCTTCAGTTCATTACATGACGAAGTTCTTTATATTGCTGAGATCAAAACATCTAATCTTTTTCCTCTATTGCCGGTGGAGGGCGCTCTGCAGCGATATCCGGCCGGCGATTGCTCGGGCATGCAGGTTGACTTCATCCTCCAACCTGTCGACCACCTCCTCCGTCCGGTCCGCGGCGATCCCGCTGCTAACAGCGTCGAGGTCGATACCATCATAGTAGGAGATGACGTTGATGAGCACCGAAGAAGCCCCGAGGACAATCCCTTCGCGCACCGAGCCCTCGGTGTGCTCCGGCATGCGGGCTAGATCAGTGGCTAGTTGGCTCGGACCCTGCATGGTGGCCCCGAGCACCCGGTTGCAGACCTCCCGACCAACCCTCCGAAGGGTCGTCAGCTCGGTGGTCTGATCGGACAGCTCTTGCTCCGCCAACCCCTTCGCTGTCATGGCCACTTCCAGCGACGTGGCCACCGTGTCACGCTCCTCCACCGCCAGTCTCCGAGCTTCCACGGCGTCATGGAGATTTTTCTGCAACTCTGCAGATCAAAGCAATATCAAGAAACATGCTCGACAACCCACGATCGCGGAAGCTGGGCCAGGGATGGATTGCTTACCAGCCGCGGAGGCCATCGCACGCTGGAGATCCTCCTTGGCCTTAGCCTGGGCCTCCTGGCTGCGCGCGGCGTCCATCCTCGCAGAGTCCAATTCTGCCCGGGCTTGGTCGCGCTCACCCTAGAGGCGGGTCACCTCCGATTGCGCGGTCTCTCCTGCGGCGACAGCAGCGTCCTTGGCGCTGTTGGCCACCGCCAGGCAAGACTCAAGCTCCCGGCGGGCCCCGCCTCCACCGCTTCGCACTGGGGTTTCGAAGTCATTCACTTCGAGCGCATCGGTCGCCCTCCTCCTCCGCTGCCGTCCTCCGACCATGCAGGATTCGGAGGAACCCCAACTTTTCCCCCGATCGGACCCTCAGTCACTGAAGAATGCAAGCACTCTATTAAGCTCGCCGGCCGCTAAGGCTAGTCGAAAGCTGAAGCTAGGGTTCGGTTTGGCTTACCTTGCCGATCGGGCGGGACTCAGAAATGGCGTTCAGCGCCTCATCGGCGGAGTTGAGGGCGAGAGCCAGACCCTTCCAGATCTGGCTCACATGAGCCTCAACTCGATGCGAGCCCTCTTCATAGGCCCCCCACGACCCGGCCTCAGCTTCGTCGTCCAGCTCAAACTGCGGCTTGCCGTTTGGGTCGTCACCCGGCCAGGTCACCACAGGCCAGGGCGTCCGGGCTCTCGGAAGGTTGTCCGCCGCCTCCGCCCGCTGCTGGCGGCGATCACCTCCGGTGTCCGGACCGCCTTCTCTAGCAGGTCCCTAGGCGACGATGGCAGGGTCGCCACAGGCGCCGGGACCACGCCGGCTAGCACAGGTCCCGGCGGTGGTGGCAGGAGCCCTCGCCGCCTTCTTGGCCTCCGGTCGAGGCTTCGACCCGCCAAGGGGCGCCAGGACCTCCTCGTACCCTAGCTCCTCCGGGACCCTTTCCTCTTGCAGCGGTCCCAGTCCCGCCTGCGGCACCTCGACGTCTGTCGCCTTCATCGGTGGTAGCAGCTCAGCATTCGATGCGTAGACCGCTGCCGGCTGCAGGGATGGCGCCGACCCCCGCGCGGCCGGCGCCACACCAATGTGAACCCGCGTCGAGTAAGTGCGCGACAGTCGCGTCCTCTTCGCTTCCCCCTTGGCGGGGGGAGTCATCTCTGCGCTTCCCCAGGGACGTGTCCGCCTGGGACGCCTCCGCCTGGGTCTCAACAACGGCCGCACTGACACCCTCATCTGGGACACGGATAGTTGGCGGCCCAAGGTCGAACCCGCGGTATGGGTCGCTGATGCGGTCGCCGTTGTTGCTCGAGGACGACCCCGGATCAGCCGTGTCAGCGGCGGTCGATTCGGAGACCTCCTCGCCTCGCGCGGTCTTCGCCGCACGGTCTTTCTTTTTCTTCTTCCTCCTCTCTTCCTTCCGCCTCTTGCGGGCAGACTCGTGCAACACGGACTCCTCGTGGGCCTTAGTCCTCTGCTCCTTCTCCCCTAGTAGCAACGCCCGGGAGGTCATCCTACCCAACCCCTGGGCAACACGAAGGCGCGGGTTAGAGAATGTGCTAAGGGTTGGAGAGGGAGAGAGAAAGAGGAAAAGAGGGTCGCTCGGCCTACCAAGTCCGGGGGATTCTCCCGAAAAAGGCTCGGGGTGGCCACCCACCGCCATGGTGGCACTCCTTCCCAGCATCGCGGCCACCCTAGCCTCGAGCTCCGACGCGGCGAGCTCTGCCTCCACCATCCTCACAGGATCGGACGCCCCCTGTACAGAAACATGGGGCGAGGCCTTGCCATGAGAGGCTGAACGCGCATCCTCATGAATGCGCGCACGACGACATCGCCGGTCAGACCCCGATCCTTCTGGGCTTTGATCCGTTCGACGATCAACTCCACCTTGTTCTTATCCCTTTGATCGGGGCCCCAAGTCCACTCCGACCTCGTCTCGGGAAGCCAGCCGAAGAAGGCCGGGGCGCTGCCCTCTAGGTTCCGAACATAGAACCACTCGGAGTGCCACCCTTGGTTCGACGATGACAGCTTCAGGTTGATGTACTCCGAAGCGGCAAGCGCAACTGCAGGCGGCGCCCCATAGATGTTTGTGAAGTCCGCGCCTTGTCCTTCCACAGTCGGGGTTGGAAGAAGTACCTCCACAGCGCCCAGTGAGGCTCGATCCCCAGGAACGCCTCACACAGCGTCATGAAGGCTGCAATGTGGAGCACGCCGTTGGGGTTGAAGTGGTGTACCTCCACCCCGTAGAAATGCAATAGCCCGCGAACGAAGGAATGGAGCGGGAGTCCGAACCCGCGCTCGTAGAACGAGGCTGACACGACAATCTCCTCATCCTCGTAGCGCAAGAAGTTCGCGGCCCCGTCAAGACTCTCCATCGCGAGGCATCTGCGGGGAGAAACCCTTCCTCTCAAGCCTGCACATGCAGTGGTGGGTGGTGCACTCTGGCCACAACATCTCCCGGGATGGAAGCGGCGAGAGAATCGGAGGAGGGGAAAGGTGATGGACGCTCTGGCTCTTTTGCTCTCTTTTCGCAGGCGAGAAGACGAGGGGAAGGGGAAAGCAAACGCGAAGGGTTCGCCCGAGCACCCCCGCCCCGAACATGCATCAGCCAAAACAAGCACCAGCCGAACGCGCACCGACCGAACGGACGCCAGTCAAGCGGGCCTCGTCTCGGATGAAGCGTCATGCGTCCCGTCAGATCGCCGCGCCACGCCGCTGGTGAGACGCATCGGGCCCCAATCATTTCGCTTCGCTTTAAAATTCCGCACGCGCATTAAATGCCTGCAGGAGGCGCCAGGGCACCACTCCGGGCGAGATGCCCCACAGCCTCTCAATCTCCACCGCTGGGCTGGGCCAACTAGGCCGAAGTAGGTATGAAAAGTCCACCGGGTTGCAACTGGCCTCGAGGTGGCGAAGAGTTCAATAGCTCGCACCAGGACCTGATCCGGCGCCGCGGGTTCCAAAACCCTAATCCACCAAGTGGATTCAGGGTTGCCCGGCACGAAACGAGCGAGGGGCGAGGACGAGACGAGCCCCCAGTGGGCCTCTAGTTGGGTTGGCGGACGACCCAATCGTCTTAACTCGTGTCCGAGACCATACTTCAACTCTCCCACGGAGCCCCTCAAAGGGTAGCAGCCAGCTGCGCTCCGGGTCGGCGGACGGCTCGGGGTCCGATACGGGATAGAGTAAAGAAATGTTTTTTATGGGTCACCCTAGTGGGTCGGACACTCGGCGCAGGGATCATCCGCTCGGAGGTCGCGTGATCTCCAGGGCCCACTCGGATAACCCGTTCGTAGCTCCACGAGCACGGTGTTCAAACCTACGCTTGGTAAACACGCGCTTGCTCACCCCCTCCAGGTCCCACACCTGCGGACAGGGCGTACACGTGGGACAAACATCGGCTACTCCTCCCGCAAATAACCTCGCCAGACGAGGACTCGAGACGGACGCCCTCCGCCTAGCTCTGGCGTAAAACCAGCCCTGCAACACATCTAGCTACGATGTAAAACTAGCACTCGGACACTTAAACCTCGCCTAAGGCGTTTGGTCGTCCGCGCCAACTAAGGCCCCGCCTAGCTCCGGCGTTAAACCAGCCTTACTAACTCGTCCAACTACGACGTAAAACGAGCACTCAGGAACCGGAACCTCGCTGAGGCATTCGGGCATCCCCGCCGACCACAGCCGCGTCCAGTTACGACGTAAAACGAGCACTCGGGAACAGGAACCTCGCTGAGGCATTTGGGCATCCCCGCCGACTACGGCCGCGTCTAGCTACGACGTAAAACGAGCACTCGGGAACCGGAACCTCGCTGAGGCATTCGGGCATCCCCGCCGACCGCAGAAAAAACCAGCATTCCGGCTAAGTTAACCCCTCGACCAGCTCTCCGACCTGCTTGGGGGCTACACCCACCGGGTGCGCTCGCGCACACGCGGTCGAGACCAGCCGACCAAGTTGGTCGAACTACCGACCCACTCGGGGGCTCGGGGCCGACTGATTACGTCCGAACGCCCCCAGTTGGATTTCATCTACCAAGTTAGTCGGATTTCGCCGCCCGAACCGAATAGGCGTGCCGAATGGTCCAACCAACCAAGTCCGCTCGCCTCGCTCGGTTAGTTTTCCCTGACTCGGGTAACCCCCCGACCAGCTCTCCGACCCGCCGGGGCTACACCACCGGTGCGCTTCAAGACTTGGCCGAGACCGACCGACCACATCGGTCGTATACCACGATCAAGGCGGCCACCGAAGGGCCGCTGCCAACCACGCGGCGCCATAACGGCTCCCATTAAATGGGGGCTCAAGAAGTCGAAGCATCGCCATGCATGCGAAGATATCGCACTGCCGAAGATGATGGGCCCATCCGGGAACGCACGCGTTTCAGGACGGCCCGGGGGCTACTGACGAATACTTATACCAGGGGTACCCCACAGCAAAGTATACATCTATTTCAAGATCGTTTTTCTCTCAGTCATACGGATATGGCAGCAAGACTAGCAGCGATGCAGAGTGCTGAAGAGGGTACTACCAAAATCTCCATCCCCCATAGCAAGATGGAGTTATCACCGAATATTGGGCGGAACACAAAATGGGCCATTCTAGGCCACGTTCTGGCTAAAGGCCTTATCAGGTCATGAAGGATCCTCGGCCTCGGTCAAGCCCACCGTGAGAACTCCGATCTAGCCTCAGGTCGGGTGTCCCAGCTGGCTCCGACCCAGATCCGGGTCCGATGCCCCCGCAGGCCCCGACCTGGACCCGGGTCCGACGCCCCCGCAGACTCCAACTTGGCCTCAGGCCGGGGCCCTAGCGAACTTCAACTCCGTGACCTCCGCCACGTCGACAGTCGACGACAAGCTGGTCACCTGCCCCGCGGACACGACGGCCATGTCGAGGCGGGTGGCTCCTTTCCAAGGCGGACAGGGGGCCGCCAGAGTCAAGCGCCCATCCCTTCACGCCGTCACTGTCTAACAGGCGGACAGAGGGCAGGTGCGCACCTTCCCAACGGAGCGTTGTCCGTTGTGTCTACCAACCCAGCATGGGATAAACAGGAACCTATCAGTCATTGGGACCAAAGAGCGGGACTCCCGGGCGTAGCGTGCCCCTATTCCTTTTTTCTCCAATCTCCCGTGTAACCTGCCCCCTCCGCCTAAATAAGGGGAGGCAGGGCCCCCCGGGAATGGCATCTGAACTAGGACAACTTCTCATTCGATTCAACACGAGCCCTCTGACCCAAGCAAGCACGTCCGATCTCCAGCAAGTCAAAGATACAAACGAACTCTCCGAGCTCCCTCACTCGACCGAGCGCTAAGAGTCTGTCCTTAGCCCTCGCTTGTAATCCCTTGTAGCCCACTGCATCCTGAGCAATAAAAACCACCACCACGAACTAGACGTAGGGATATTCCGCCCGAACCAGTATACATCTTGGACTCCCGTAGTCTAATCATTCAAAGAGAGGGAACGCGCGTTCCCTGTACTTACAAATTTACTTGCCGGTTGTACGAAACACCAACACACTGCATGCTTGTAAGTAAAACTAAGCAAAAGGTCCACCAAACAGGCTTGCTCTTCATGCTAGCTAAAACCGGTGGTACTCACTTCCTATAGCCTTGCAGCTGTTGCACACACATCAATCAGGGGCTATTTATAGGAGCTGTGCTTTAGTTTTACTTTAGGTTTAGGCCAAAAGGTCCCCAAAAACAGCATAGCTGCAAAGCAGTTAGGAAACTAAACTACAACAAAAGCACTCTCAAAAGCTACAGTTGCTGGAGAGGAGCTTTTTAGCTATGACTTCGCTTAATCACCTCTTACCTCGGTCGCTTTGCTTTCTTGACCTCCGCCACACCGCCTCACCACCTCCACGTCACCTCTCCACTTAAATGTCACTGTACTTCGCTATGTTACTACCTCCCCGCTCAGTTGATCCCTAAAAGCTACAGCTGCAGCTGCCAGTTTACCAAATAGCATAATGAGAAAAGTTACAGTCGTTAGCTACAGCTGCTTTACAACCCAACAAACAAAAAATAACTTTTCAGCCTAACCGTAGCTCTCCCAAACAAACCCTCAATCTATCTACATCAAAGTGGGCCAAACAAGAGAATACATCCAGGTGTACATGTTAACCATTGATCTCTCTAGCATGTCAACAGGTTGTAGCACAATCGACGGTGGAAAAAATTGATTGATGTTAACACTGACAGAGGCTAGAATTAATTTGCTGATGCAAGCAGAAAAAGAAATAAATTTTATTGATGCATGAATTAATATGGTAAGTGGCATTAGGTTATGTTGCTCATTATAAATTTACATATTTCTTTGATGAAGGTGTATATACATTCACTGCATATCGTAGCACCACGTATACACATTACTGCAAGCAACTTCGGGTCATGTCCTTTCGTTGCAATAGTATAAATGAGGCGGATTTAGACCGGCACGGCACGAAACAGTAGCGCGAATCGTAAATGAGTCGTATCTGAGCTTGCTGAAAACGAATTGTACCGGTCCGATCCGACCCGATCCGTTGGGTAAGACGAGTGCCACGGTCTAACATAATTTAGACTCGAAGTACGATAAATTTACATCAGACTGGCTTGGCCTGACAGGCCGCCCACCTCTAGTTGCGAGCCCTGGGTAAGGACCGAGCCACCGGTTGAAAAAGCCTCCGCCCCAGCTTGTCTGCCTCGTTTGTATCTCTTCATCGCGTAAGATAATGGCGGCCTCGCCCGTGGTCCTCCGATCTAGGGTTTTAGCTCGCGCCTTCTCTGCGTCCGCCTCCTCCCTCCGCCGCAGCCTCGGTGCCCACTCCCACTCTCCTTCTTCCCTCTCAGCTGCCTCTCGCCGCGCCTCCTCCGTCCACAGGTGCTGTATCCTGAACCTAGCCCTGTCTTGATTCTCTCTTCTCTTCTGACATTGCTCCTTTTCGATTCAGGTTACCATCGGTATGCGGGGTTTGTTGTCTGTGTTGCCGCTGCACAGCGCTGTCGCGTCGGCGCGGCTCCGGTCGGCGATCTCGCCCGAGTCCCAGAGCTGGGGCCTCGTCCCTCAAGGTGCTTTTCTTGCCAGGATTTTTTTTCTTCGTCTTGGAATGCCAGGAATTGGTTACGTAGAAAGTCGTCCTTGCTTTTGTTTGTGGTTAAATTGTTAACTGCACAAGCACTAGGAGTTTTTTTTTCCTTGGGGTTGGTTGTAAAAATGGCTAGAAATGGGAATTTTGTGGGCATTATATGCAAATTCACAAGCAGCAGACGGTAAGTGGTTGAAATGGCAAAGATGGCTGAGCTGACTGCCTGACTGACTCTGCAAAAGTGTTGCTTTGCTACAATTAGTGTTTAATTGCCTATTAATTTGTGCCCCCGGGAAGGGGGTATTCACGTTGTTATCGCTTCGCATAAATAAGGATTAAAATTTCCTTAGACTTAGCAACATATATCCAATACATGTAATAGTTGCTGCCCTCGGAATGTATGGTAACTACAGTTTTCTGCTAGCTCGTGAGATAGTTTTTTTAAAAATTAATATGACTGGTTTTGTTGTATCCCGTTGTTCACTGTTTTTGATAATTTCCATGGCTTCAACTTCCATTGGTAATAATTGATTGTAAGACCGTTACTAGGCTTACTAGTAATATGTTCTGGAGAAGATCAGCCATCAAGATTTTTACACTTTTACTTGATGAGATCTGGTTCTCGAATGCAAGAACATTTTAACCATAGCAATTATTTCTTTTTGAGAAACAAAATACAGCATTACAATTTTTGCCTTCATGTTACATAGGATGTGCCATGGATGTTCGAGTCTAGAAACTATGTTGTGTTCCATAAAGCAACCTGAAAATACAGCATTCACAAGTTTACTGTGAGTCTTTACTAGAAGTCTTTACTAAGCATGGCTAATCATGATTACTAAGCGATCGAGTATACCCATGTTGACATCATGTATTGTCTACCTTATATTCTAAGGTTATCAAGGTTTTCATTTCAATATTTAGTAAGTTCCATGAGTCATCAGGTATAACTATTAGTATCCTAATATAGCAATTTCATAAGAAAGTACACATGCATATTAGTTTGACAAAAGCAACATAAAGCAATTAAAATAGTAGGTTCAATATGGTCAACGGGGTGCTTGCCTTGCTGATTGTCGTTGGGTTCAAAGTCGGGGTCTTCTGCAATGGAATGAGTGTTGTTAGATTCTACACGTTGTTCAGCGGAATATAATAAACTTTAATAAGGGAAAAAATAATACAGATAGTAAATCAAATAAAAACTTGCTACAGAAAATAAGCGTGTTTTTAGGGTTAGGGTTTATGATTTTATGTGTTAGCATTTTTTACTGTCTTTTAATCCTTTTTCATTATTAGCAGATTTAGATTGTACTTATGATAAGGTTTCTTGTTTTCTATAGATTATTTTTCTTTATTTTATGGATTCAAGAGGATAAAATTATGTATATTTATATGGATAATTTCATATTCAAGAGGCTAAAGTTATTTGGAATAATATTAAGTCATTTAATCACATGTTACACACACATAGTAGCGCTATTCTATGCATATGCGCAGTTACGCGATGGTCGTAACCCTGGAGAAGCACGTCCAAACCATTCAGCTACGTTTGTATGCCCGCGTGTGAACTAAACCAATCAGTTACGTGGCCAACCACTAGTAAATGCATTCCCTAGTTTGTACATGATCTCTTTTTTCTTTATTTAAGCTATAACTTTTTATTGGCAGCTCGGATTCACGAATGATTGTCATCAGTAGATTACTGAGGACGAGAGGAACATAATGATATAAGTTTCGCCAATAAACGCCGCATGAATAAGATTTTACTACCAAATGAGCATCGAATTACTTAATGCGTTCTCAGATTTTACTACCGCACAGACTCTACATGCTGCTTAACCCTATGGCATGATAGAATAGATTTTACTATTCGTATATATAGATTTTACTATCATGCCAGAGGGTTCAACAGCCTATAGAGTTTGTACCGTAGTAAATCTTACAATATTTATATTTTACTATCCGAATATATAGAGTTCACTATCCGTATATATAGGTTTTACTATGCTTTTTCTACTTATGCTTGGAGCCGACTTTCTTGAGGCTGACCTTGAGCTCCTAGAGCGTAACCCTGCCGTTGTGGTCTGTGTCCATGTGAGCGCACCTGGACGGCCAGTAGCATACAGAGAAAGCTCAGACGTTCAGCACAGCGACAGTACAGACTTACTAGTGATTAACTGATCAATATACCCGCATGGCCTTGTTCTTGAACCTGTTCATGACGAAGAACTGCTTGAGCCAAAATTAGTGGCATAACAATTGAGTGTCGTGAAACAATCAGACTCATTACTACATATACAAGCACATTGAAACTCGGAAGATTGCCTTGGGTTGGAATTTAATGGGAAACTACCTGCATTGCTATACTACTCTAATTTACATCGCTAGACATCAAAAGCACAGATTTTTATTGCCCATCAGGAGAAAAGAGACTTTTTTCCACCCAGAGGGTGAAAAGGAGCTTTCTCCCAGACAATTCAAATCAGCCAAAAAAAAAACAGATGAAAGGACAGGAGATGTCGCCTAGAGGTGAATAGGCGAATAATAAATTTAAAACTAAATCACAATGAATAAAACAATCCAGGGGTCACCGGACTATTCGAACTTTGATCCGGATACTCCGGTATTTCCGGACTATCCGGGGTAAGTGGTGCGGATACTCCGGTAAATCCAGACTATCCGGGGTGATTGTGCGGATACTCCGGGTTGGGCACCTCGAGATGAAATTTGTAATCTCTTCAATTTTTAATCAAACTACTTGAACACAAAGATTCTAAACACTAGCAGGAACCTGGAACAAGTATATATCTAGAGCCAAACACAGTAGAAAAATAGATCGGGCAATTTCAAGATTCGAAATCAAATGCTCTAGCAAGAATAAAAGTAAGCAAGTAGAGAATGATTTTTCACCCGAAGTTCGGATCTTTGAGGGGATCCTACATCTCCGTTGAGGCGGCTCGGCCTCACTTCAATGGGTCTCTTTCAACCCTCTTCCTCCGGTGTTGCACAAATGCACTCATGGGTTGAGGCTTGGTCACACTTAAGCCGGGTCTCTTTCAACCTTCTTCCTCCGGTGTTGCACAAATGCACTCACGGTCTTCACTTCTTTGATTCCTTCCTTGCGGAGGCAGAATCGGCCTTCACAAACTTCCCACGCCAACCACACAAAGCTCACGTGGCTCGTGGCGACCTCCTAGTCGCCTAGGAGTCATCAACCTCCAAGAGTAACAAATGCTCACGAAGAACAAGCTTGGAGATGAAATCAAGTGCTCAACAACTCAAATCACACTCAATCTAACACCTCACTCCTCAAACTCTTCCCTACACTTATCACAAAGGGGATCACTTAGATCTAAGGGTAAAGAGGTGTTTTGGAGGCTCAAGAACAAGAGGATAACCCCTCAAAGCTGCAGGATAACGGCATCATTTCAAATGAGGAAGGAGGGCTTTAAATAGAGGTCCTCAAAACTAGCTGTTTGATCACAGACAACCCGGATACTCGGACTTAACCCCGGATACTCGGACTTAACTCGGATACTCGGATTGACCTAACCGAGAGAACCAACCCGATACTCGGACTTTAACCCGGATATCTCGGATTGGATCGAGCGACCATTTAAAACGAGCATAACTTTTGACTCGGATTTGTGATTTGATGATTTTGGACTCTCTGAAAGCTAAGAACGAGGGCTACACAACTAACAAGGTCTCACTACCCAAATCTCAAAGGATAAATTCAGATTTCACAAAGAATCCAAGAGAGACCTACAATTCTCACTTTCCGGCACCAACACCACTCTCTCTCTAAGTTTCACAAGGATGGATCACTTGAGCACTTGACACATCTAAAAATCATTCGACGTTGCATCCCTCTTAATAGTACGGCAATCCTTAGACTTAATTTAAATCAAAGATAATACACGTCTACAAATAGTCACTTGCCGTCTTCTTTCTTAATGCCGCATGAAGACCTTCACCATATAATTGATGACATCTTCGCTTTGTCCAACTTGACTCGATTCACCTTATGAGACTCTCGTCCTATCAACCTTGATTTTATTATCCTCTCTGATGATCTCCACGCCAAGTCGATCTTGACTTAGTCCTCAACTCTTGGTGACACCGCCGTCTTGTTGACCTCGTCTTAACGATCATCCTTCAAGATACCTTGGTCATCATGCACACACGGGACCTAATTCTTTCCAAACCACTCATGAAAAGCATTAGTCCCAAAAGCTCAATAGATGTGAAGAAATTGATATTTGTGAGCAGTTGATTACCACAAGTATTTCATATAAAGAAGCACAACATAAATGGAAACACTTGACATAAGAAATGTTCTTTACTAAGTGCATCATAATGAATATGTAATTGATCTATATGCACTAGAGAGATAATTGCCGATTTGATGAATCAATTAAATCATGGCAAGGATCACAGTCTTTACTTAAATGAAGCACATGATAGAATATACACGAATTGTACATGTGCAACTAATATTTGGAATAAGAGTAAATATGTGATCCAACTCTAGATTAAACTTCACTAAGAGAATTGCATGAGAAGATATACACCTAAAACATGCATACACCAAGTCAATCTATAGCAATATGAAGTTTAACTTTAGGTAATGCATGCATACTAAAAACAAAGCACATATATGCACAAATAAATATGACATGAACCAATGTGCATATATATAATCAACATGCTACTTGGAGTTCACTATGCATTTGCACAAAAGAAATGCAATATCAAATATAGAAGAGATACCAAAATTGCATACCTTATCTTTACATAACCATCCCACTTGATTTTCCTCTAAATAGATAAGACTGATACTCAACTAGGCAATAACATGTTAGCTCATAGCAATATAATCATATTAGAGGTTTGTCATTTGTTAAGCACTAAGTTAAGCATTTACTCAATTACATAGATTGTCATTATATACGTTTGTCATTAATCACCAAAATAATATAAGTGCCTAGATGCACTTTCAACAGATCCAAAATTACACAACCAAATAGCATCCCAGAAAATAAAAGTGTCATGAAGTAATCACCGCTAAAGCACAAACCTACGCATATATTCTTCGCCTTGGAACGAACGCCTGCGAGCCACTCAGATCCGGTGCCTTGGGCGCAGATCCGGACCAAATCCCTTCGACAAGCAAACTGATGAGGCGTGCAAAGGACAGGGACGCAGACACGAGAAGGTGGGCGGCGTATGCTAAAACCTATTTATACATACAATAATATCTATATATATGGACAATAAAATCTATATATTGTAAGATTTTCTACTGCACATTCCATAGGCTGCTGAACCCTTTGGCATGATAGTAAAATCTATATATACAGATATTAAAAATCTATACTATCATTCCAGATGGTTCAGCATCATATGGAGTCTGTGCGGTAGTAAAATCTTACAGTGCATTAGTAATTCAATGTTTATTTGGTAGTAAAATCTTATTCATGCAGCGTTTATTGGTGAGACTTATATCATTATGTTCCTCTCATCGTCAGTATGCTAATGGTGGAAACCGTTCATGAATCGGAGCTACCAATAAAAAGTTATCGCTAAAACAAAGAAAAAAAGATTCATGTATAAACAAAGGAAATGCATTAACTAGTTGGTTTCCCACGTAGCTGATAGTTAACTGGGATAGAGTAGAATAATAATTAGAGACTGAATGAAAATATATTCATTGCAAGCCACACAGGGCTACATGTCCATTACAGAATATTATAACGCTTCCTAGTACAGCAACAAGGTACGAGTACGACTACTGCCTGCACACACTAAGTACCTTTTAGGAGCATAATAAGGCCTACAGAAACTCCTAGTACCCCTGGTAGTAGTCAGTATAGTAATAGCCATCCGAGCTATCATCCTGATAACCCTGGAATTGATCTTGAGAGTAGGCTTTATCTTTAGCCTCATACGCGGATCCATCAGGATCTTCTAGAAAAGGGGGAAATACAAGAGATCTTTAGCCTCATACATAGATCCATCAGGATCTCCTAGAAAAGGGGGAAATACAAGAGTGAGTACGATGTACTATAGATGCATAATGATGTTTTTATCTCCATCCATCCAAATCCTTCCAAATACATTTTTATCAAAATTTAAGTTTTTGGTTTTCTTTAAAGGTTGGAAGTTTTAATTACTGAAAATCAACTACTAGCACCCGTATACAAGACAGACTTAGCTTCCGTAGCTTCCAATCCAGGAGACAGGCTTGAATTCAAGATTTTGACCCTGCGCAGGTTTGTTAACTTTACCCATAGCGGCCCCATCTCTGAGGCTCCAGAACGTTTATCGCTAATCCGATATTAGATCTCCAACCCTGTACTTTAAGTGGAGAGCCTCGACTAGGTCATCCCATGTCTCGCAGATACAGTTGTACTCCGACAACTCCGATAGTACTCCATAGGGCTTCACATATACCGCCTATACGCCTATAACCATTCCCTTCACAACTTCTCACTTCCAATATTCAATACACTGTCAAATTGGGCATTCGGCATTTCCCAGTCAGGTTATAATTAACTTACAAAATGTGGAGATCATAATACTTTCATAGGACAACCTTTTCTGACAGCGATTCATCTCTCTATGGTTGACATTGAAAATATGGCTCATTGTCCGAGTGTAGGTGTTTAACCTTATATTATAGCCTATGTAGAGGGCCCTATCGGCACAGACACCTGTTTTTCTTGGCACCCTCTACCCATCATAATCATTTCTAATAACCACTCCATGACTCCATTCGTGGACCCTAGACTTCAACCCATCCATTTCCAAAACCGCAACTCGGTTCCATTTACCATTTCCAACACCACATCACCATCATCCACATCTGATTCAACATTTCGATTTTAAAAGTATCTTTTGATGCAGTGATATGAGATTTATATGAAAGCATTGGAAATCATTTAAGAAGAAATGATCGAGGAATCTTGCCTGGAATAATATTTGACGGTTCGGCCTCGGCCGTAGATGGGTTTTGATTGGCGGGGTCGAGACCTGAAACAATAGAATACACTAAGGCATTTAAGTTTCATTTATTTAATTTGGCGTCCAACAATTTGATGATCTGCCATTCAAATTTTAGTTCGCATGAATTAATGAGTTCACTTTGACGATTTTTATGTGATCCGCCGATTGATCAATAGAATCAACGCGATTTTTATGTTTGATGGCCATGCCATGCGTACGTTCTTGTGAAATCTGATATACGGTTTCGCTTTGGCGTGTAGATTCTAGACTGCGGTGCTGGAATTTATGAGTTGGATCAGTGAGATCCTTTCCTCTTGATTTGTGGGCTTTGTTGCTTTCCGGTCAATGGACTTACAGGGTTTGGTTGTGCCTCTGCTGCTAATCCAATATCCATCTAGTGCTGCTTCTGGTCAGGGTTTAAAAAACCAGCAAAAACCGTTTGAAAACTGTAGTTTTCGACCTTACCACTGCGGTTCGAAATTCAAAACCGCTCCGTAAACCGGTCTAATTAAAAAAAATAAAAATTTGAAAAAATTTATGTATTTAAAGCCATTCGAAAATTGTTGAAAACCGCTCGAAAATCTTTTTAAGAAACATTCAATTGGTCGGTTGGTTTTCGGTGAAGACCGAACGGATTCTTGTGAAAAACCACGGTTTCTCACGAAAAACCGAACGGTTTTTGAATTTTTCAAAAAAATTTTCCAAAAACTTTGATTTCTTAACTTTTCGGTTTCTGATGGTTTTCGAGCATTTTTTGCGGTTTTTGAACCGTGAATTTCGGACCAGTTTTTCAAAAATGGTTTTTGAAACCCTGCTTCTGGTTGTTTGATTGTGAATAGGAACAAGGTTTGCTGCCTGCTAATTACTTGTTGATGTGATAAGAACAGAATGCTGCTGCTGTTGGGTTGAAGAAAAGCTGCTGTGTCCGTTGATCGTTGCTGTTTGGTTGGTTAGCAGGAAAATTAGGCTAGCATTACTAGTTCTATATCTTGTTGATCGTGTATTGACTAAGGGGAGAGAAGCTATTGTCTAGTATTTTATATTCCTGCTGTTTACGCTTCTGCAATCGAGAAGGTTGGGTCTGTTGTTTCCTGACTGCCATGAAGGATCGGGCCATCGTACTCCGGTCTGTCAGTTTTACTAATTGGGCCGTATCGTACACTTCAATATAGCATCTTTGTTTCATACTTGTGGCAAACAAAATCAAAAAGGTATTTGGGCTGTTAATTTTTTTTATATGCCTCGTGAACTCTTCCCATAAACTTTTCATATGCCTGCATGTGCTTTTTGTATGGCCCTCCCTCCTCCCTCTACTCAGGTTTTTAATTTGTGTATTTACATAACCATTGCGCTGGTCTAAGGCATCCTAACATGATTTCCTATTTCTTGGCTGTACATAATTACTCTAATATTCCTGAACTACATATCTAATGTGTACTTGCATTCAACTTCGCAGGAGTGCCTAAGCGTCATGATCTACTTTAGTGTTCTATTAATTTTCTCCATTCATAAGTACATCTGTACTTTTTCATACATCATGTCTTAGTCCTCTTAATAGTCTTATTGTTCAATTATGATTATTATTTACCTTTGTGAAGTTATTGTGCACTTAGATCTTGTATATTCCATGTCTTGTCACTAAATACCATTTTTCTCCTGGCTTTCAAAGGTCTTTGCTTCAGTATGAACTATATATACGGTTGAATTAGTATGTTTTAAACATACAGTTGCACCAGTATATTCTGACACAAAGTTGCCTTGTTTTGTTCTGCAGGAAACTCTATGCCTTTATGACAGCATATTTTTGCCATACCGATTGTAACTTTGCACTCAGTTCAGAAGCTTTTCAAAACTTGTGATGTTTTTCTGTCACAAACTACAAACGAGCTTACGAGAAGCTGTAAACTGATTAACCATCAAAAGACATTCTTTTTTTTTTTTGCGAAAACGATACAGCTTTTTTGTTGCTGCTATCTCCAGTTTTACATGCTCATCGCATGATTTATGGTTGTGAATGCTAATTTTAGATATGTGCATTTCGATTGACATTAGTCCGTCAACCGCTTGATCAAATTTTGATGATGACCACCCTTGACCAATTGTAATCACCTATACACCTGATTGTGCTTCACTTTCATTTTGACGGTTACTGCATCTCAGTCACCGTCTGAAAGCGTGATATGGAAAAAATGATGCTTTTGATTGGGTGTCACAGCTGATGTTAAAAGGCAATAATAAATGGAACTCACTTTAGTATGCTACTTTTTTATGAACTGTTGCATAATGAATTTCTTCACTTAGGTCATGCATATGATGAGTTGATGACAAACGAAGGTTACGAGACTGGTGCGGTGACATCTGATACAATTTGTAATCAGGATCTGTGAAACTGAAACTAGACTGGTTCAGGTTTCTGTCCGCTGGGCAGACAAATGAACTCAAGGTCTCTCGAGATAAGTATTTGAAATCTCGTTTTTGCTCAAAATCTCAGACGTGGCCGGAGAACGAAATCTTGGCAAGATTTATAAATTTTGAACCAATTTTGGACATACCATAAAAACAAAAATTCAAATCCGGAAATTGTTTTTCAGCCAGTAGGTCTGAGATTTTGGCCGGTTCTGCTGAGATTTTAATAAAATTGCATCAAGTAAAAAATGGTTCAAACGATGTAGAAAAATTATGAAATTTTTTGTGGAGATTCCTGGCATATCAGTGATGTTTTCATAAAAATTTCAGATGATTATCAAATCTAAGGAATTTTTAAAAAGTCAAACATTACTACTGTCCTGATAAAACACTAACTGGTAAGTTTGAACCAAATAAAAATAAAATAAACCATATTAGAAAATTTTGAATTTTTTTGTGCATGGTTATGATGCATCATTAATATTTTCATAAAATTTTCAAATAATAATCAAACTTCATGAATTTTTAAAAATTTGAAAAGTGCTACTATCCTGATAAAAGTTTTACCGACAAACTTCAGTCAAATGAAAAATTATACAAACCATGTTTGAAAATTTTGAAATTTTTTGGATAGTCTTGTTGTATCATTAATGTTTCTATAAATTTTTATATGATGATCAAGCTTCAATAAATTTCAAAAATTCTTACAGTGCTACGTCTTGATAAAAGCCTGATGATTAATACATAGATTTGCTTTAGCAATCAAAAAATGTGTAAATTTTTTTAAAATTTTGCACAAGGGTTTTAAGAAAATGCTTAAGATCTCATAAAATTTTGAATCATAGTAACACTCTAGTCAATTTATAAAATTCTTATAATTGCACTGTATTATTTATGTTCTTTCAGTTTTTAATTTTTGAAATATAACAAATGAAGTTCAATGCATACATAGATTTCATTGATCAAACAAAAATGTTAAAATTTTTAAAATTTTAGAGAATAGTACTGAGGCAATTGTTAAGCTCTCATAAAAATTTTGAATCATGATCACAATCAAGAAAATTTATAAAATTTTGACAAGGTTAATATCCCAATTATGTTCATTCAGTTTTTGATTTTTTAAGGATAACAAATTAAGTTCAGTTATTTTGAAAATTTTTATATATGATCCTACACTTCGTGTTTATGAGGTTTTTGAAGTTTTTAAAAAAGTCTAAAAAATGATCCTACAAATTAAGCATGTACAATTTTATAAAAATCTGACATTGTTTTTGAAGTTTTTAAAAAATATCTCAAAAATTCGGTTTTTCAACAAATTTTCATAGGAGATGACTTTTTCAACGGTTATTGATCAATTTCCGGTCAAATCCGGATTAAAAGTCCAAGATCTCGGTAGTTTTTGGCGAGATCTCACTGAGATATACCGAATTCACTGTGGCAATTCAAATTTTTTGAATTTCTTCACTCCGGCCGGCAATTCAAATTTCATACACGTCTGGTAAGCGAGATCTTACAAGAAACCGACAGATTTTGAACCTTGCTTGAGACTGGAGCGTTGACATCTGTACAATTTGTAATCAGGGTATGTGAAACTGAAACCAGACTGGTTCAGGTTTCTGTCCACTGGGCAACAAACCAGTCTCATCTTGTCAGGAGGATAGGTTCATTTTGAATTTGAAATATTCAAAAATAAATGATTGAGCTCAAATGGGTGGTTTAGGACCAGAACCGGGCCAGGCTTTGGAAAAACCTCAACTAGGCTAGTTTTGGTTTACTCGTTGGTTCTCCACGGTTTTCCAAACCCGTAAAAACTTACACTATTTTCAATATATCTACTTGTTTCTTTGGGGTTTGAGTAACAACAGTTGGGTCACATTTTGGAATAATGGTTTGATCCTACGACCTCTGTCTTTTCTATTGGCATGACAGTATCAGTTTCTTTATCTCAAAAACATCTCGTCTGCGTATAAAATTTATTCATGTGATGTATTGCGCCTTAGTTGGATGGGCAAGAAAATCTAATCTCATTGAACCCATTTCTCCCTTGGTGCTAATCTCACTGAAAGGTGAAAGTGCCGTAGCTTAAATTGGAACAATTCAGACGTTTTTTTTTTTGGTGGGAAAAATGTTGATGGCATTATAATGCCTAATTTGAGTTGTCTAGATGCCACCCGTTGATCAAGATTATTACTTCCCGAGTTCAAAAAAGTATTATTTCCCATGCTCCTCTCATTTGATACATTCTTCGTGGTACAACAGTAAAAAACTCTGACATCTCCCAATCCTAGAAGGCTAGGTCTAACGTAACCAACTCCTCTTTTGCCATCTCACTGTGGCATGCAAAATCTTATAAAACTTATCCAATAGAAAACACCGTTATCTTAAGCCTTAGGAAGCTTATTCTTTACCAAAAAAAAAAACGTTTTTTATGGTGTTGACATTGGGTGATAAGCTGAAGCTGCTCATCACAAACCTAAATATTCCTTCCGGAGATGCAACAACCAAGGCCCAAAGGTAATGCATAACAATCTCACTATATATGTACAGAACTCATGATGATTCAGGAAATCGGGGGCGACTTCCAAGAATTAAACAAAATTTAAAAAATAATTGCTTGCAAAAATAGAATTATACCAAACCATACTTGCTACGAATTTCAGAATCTGTAGCACTCAACTACTATTCAACAGCAAAAAAAATCCAAAGAACTTATGTACTATGAGCAAAAGCTATCGTTGTGGCCGGTAGTGGTATTAAGCATTCCATTCATCTTTACAAGTCACCAGCCTTATTAGCTCCAGTTTTGCTAGGCTTTGTTTTGGCGATGTTAACAAGATCACCAAAGAGTGAATCTTCAGGTCTGGTTGGTCTATTTGGCTGCTGAAGGGAGGAGGATGCATGTGTGCCATACAGACTGCTGTCTTGCACCGAGAGCCCATTCATTCTCTGAGAAAGCTCGTTTGCACTGGCATATGCATATGCAGCATTCGGAACATAGTAGCCTCCAGGCTGCTGACCATGACCATAACCCGCCATCTGGCCACCATACATCTGTTGCTGGTAGAAATCCCCTGTCATCTGTTGGGGATACATGGGCGCTGCTTGGTGGCCTTGCATCGGAGGATACATTCCCCCATACTGCGTGTTTGGTATTGGTTGTGGTTGTTGAGCCCCGAGCTGCTCCCCAAATCCTTGTTGTGCAGTCAGCATTGGTTGAGATGGTGCAACTTGCCAAGGCTGACCAACTTGAACAGGTTGCGGTTGAATGCCTCCAAGTTGTCCTGATGGCATTGCCAACCCGCCAGGTTGACCAGCTTGGAATTGTTCACTTTCTGCAGGCTGAGTTTCCCATGGTGGTGGTGGGAGGTCACTGTTCTGATCATCTTGACCTGTCAAGGACAACCACTTCTACGTGTTTACCCTGTGCTCTCTTGAAAAACAATTAGTACATAAATAGCTTTTACAAAAAAATTACTCCCTCTGCTCCTAAATAGATGCTGTTTTGGACATTGACACGGTCTTCAATACAACCTTTGACTATTACTTTTTCTAATTATATGTTATCAAAAATTATATAAATATAGCGACATCAAGTTACTTTTGATGATAAATCTACAATATCATTTCCATGTGAACAATCTAAATACTTTTGTGTATGTTAGTGGTCAAAGTTTTAAAACTTTTGACTGCACCCATTCTAAAATGGCATCTATTTAGGGAAAGAGGAAGTATATCGCAAGTAGCTTTTGGGCCAGATAGATAAATCAAACAAAAATAATCTAAGGTAATATATTAGAAGCTCAGATTATAGAAGATAGTGTTAGTACCATAATTTGGTGCCTGCTGTGGAACCATTCCATGAGCAAACTGACCATTCCATGAATTTGCTGAGTTTAGGTTAGAATGTTGATGATAAGGTGTCATTGTATTGGAAGCCAACCCATTAGAATATGGAGAAGTCTGCTGTGGTGTAACAGGATGCTGTGGAGCAGGATACGCTTGTGTTGCCGAGAGATTAGGATTTGAGTTTAATATAGAAGAAGTAATGGAAGGGTTCTGGTTGTTATTGCTAACATTGCCTTGCGAAAACATGTCTACAAGATCTAAGGTATTGTAATTTGAAGCTGAAGCTGCAGGCGGATTGACAACAGGAACAAGAGCTTGGGAATTAACAGGTTCTGGTTTGAAATAGTCATCTCCACTAAGAAGGTCAATATTAGGGCTAACAGCTGGATCTCCAGGAGGTTTTGAACTGCTGGATGATGGAGGAGCAGGAAGTGCTAATTGCTCGGATCGAGTAATATTACTAGCGGCTTCAGAAGACCTGACAGATACAGAAGGTACATAAAAAAAAGGGTCAGCCAGAGCTTAAATGAAGCATTCTACTATTTTAATCATCTGAATATTATTTGAAGGGTTATTGAACCCTAATAAGCTCAAGCATCATTTCCAGTAGAGTAACATAAGCTGATTAGAAAAGGATACTTGATATGAGATAACAAAACCTTTGATCCGGCTCTTTTGTCCCCTTTGGCATTGTTGGTGGTGAACTGTCCTCGCGGGACCGGAGTGCTTTTGGCTTTTCTACCCGAACTACTATGCCTGCAGCAATTGCATCGTGTTTTGCCAGAACACGCTGCAGATCATCATTCAATGAAAGGCCCTGGCTTAGCAGCTCCTCATCCCTGTCACAATTCAATATACGAAAGAGTTAGACAACCATCCTAGTATAATCCATACTCATATGAACACAACAGTCAGGACAGCAATTCAATACGTAATAGACAGCCATGTCGGGAAAAACAGTTTAAGGAGAAAAAAAACATTCACCACAATTAACATATTCTAGCATGTCTTAGGACTTATGCCAATAACGCATACCCAAAAAGAATTTACACACTATTGTGTAATACAATGTCACATTTAGGTTTAGGACTACCACAAAACTTAAGTATGTATATTAAAGAAGTTATTACTGCAAATGGCATATTTTCTTTCCATTGTGTATTTGTGTTTAAATAGAGACAATTGTAAAATGGTATCAGGGTTCCCGTCGAAGGTTAGATATCGATAATAAACTTATAGTCATGGGTACCTTTAGATTAGCAAAGTTAAGCACGAAGATGGTGGCACACGATGTATACAGGTTCGGGCACCCAGATGGAGAAACACTCTAAGTCTTGTATGGATGACGTATGAATTTGATGTATAGAGTAAAGAGAAATGTATCTAGCCCTAGTTACAATGAAGATTGGATATAGGCAATGGTGAAACTACGACTCGAGGTTGACGAAGCGCGATCTGTTGGCTCCTGGGTGCTCTGCATCTAGTGAAAGCTCTAGAAGTCTTCTTCTTCTCTGTCTGTCTAACTCTAGATGTCTTCTTCCCTTGAGGATAACTACCCCCAGCCTTATATAGTCAGGGTAGCCCTACCTCAGGTTGAATTGTAGTCGGTTTGGGATACCACATCGTAGCCGATGAGGAATCTATTGTCGCACGATCTTCGCAGCACATCTAAACTTCCCTGGATATCAGGTATACTTGAGTTGGTTTCCTTGTAACGGGAAAACAATTGAGTCCTTAATATGGAATTATCTTCTCCGCGTATATCTTATCCCATAGAATTAAGCTCATGATATCCAGAATCTCTATATGTCATTAGAACATACCCTTTACGTATCCTGCATGTACATACCCCATGTTTAGATATTGGACAATAGCCCCCCAAACTCTGTTCAGTGGAGGGTCCGTTTAAGCGCTTGGTTGATTACTGCCAAACCCTAGCTTGGTCGAGTAATGCCTCGCCTGCTTGTGGTCGAATGATTTGAGTATATTGGGAATCGCTAAATATCGAGTAAGGATATGCTGAGTCGAGCACCCTGCCGTCAGCCCATCTCGAGTCCTTAGGGTAGCCACAATTACTCGATGTCGACTTATCGACTCGACTCTAAACAGAATTAGAAAAAATTTAGAAAATCTAAACGTTTTATAGTTGAACATATATTGCTCTCATTTGCAATGCCAAGATTGGTGCAATGCCATCATTCTAATTTTTTGCCAATTGAGGCGCCGCGTCACGAGGAGTGAACCGGTTGCCTGAAAAGTTCTCGGTTTATAAATTCCAAAATCTGGAACTATAACCATTCCCCTCCGTTTTGCCTCCAGTCTTGTTCTTGAAGCCTCTGTCACACCTCTTAAGCCCTAGCGCCGCCACCTTCAAAGAATCTGTCCTACATATTCCTCAATGGCATCTAGCCCTTCAGCCAGCGCCAGAGTTGTTCCGCCGCTAGAGAAGAAACCTGAGACGACTGAAGTGGTCTTCAAGGATGAGGCCCTCCAAAGGGTGTGGCAGAAGTCGATGATGACGGAGAAGCGTCTTGCCGAATTGGAGAAAGATGGCTTCGTTTCTCCTCGGGGTAGCCAAGGAACACACATTCTGTGGACCGAGGGGCGAGTTTGTGGGGAGCGGTAGCGGAAAGATTTGGATAACAGCGACAACCGAAAACCCGAAGATGGGTGTAGGAGAGAGGTGAACCATAGAGGGCGTGGAAGGGAGTTTTGTGGTGGAGGGTCTTGGTTGGCTGACGATTGAGAAGATAAGTAGCTGTGGTGAGAGCTTCGGCCCAGTATGAAGGGGGCATGGAAGCCTGAAAGAGAAGAGTGCAAATAATGTTGTTGGTGGAGCGAATAATACGTTCGGCTTTTCCATTTTGTTGGGATGTGTAAGGACATGAAAGGCGTAAGTTTGTACCGACAACAAGGAAAAACGATCTAGTTGTTGTGTTGTTCTCCGAACTCAGTTCTTTGAACAAGACAAACTACATGGCCGGGCAACAAGAATGAAGTTCCTTGGATGGTTGTGGAAGCAATTGAGCCCAAGAGCAATGTCGTTGAAGAAGAAGAGGAGAGGGCCATGGCTATCATCTCCCAAAGTAAGTGATGTGACATTGATGCCTTGCAACCAAGAACACCGCCATGGAGGTGTGGAGTGAGTATGCAGTCATCAAGTCAAGGACAAGGTCCGACACTACTTGGAAAATCTCGGATAAGCTAGAAACAGGATGATGTCCATCGAAGGTCACAATGAATAAGGTGAGATGCAAGCACTTGGGTAGTAGTAGAAGAGATGACATCGCAAGAGATTACTACGAGACAAACAAGTTCATCCACATTGACACGATTGAGTACTTTGGTGATGTCAACAAGATAACCTTTGAGGAGGTTGTTGGGTCCTCAAGGCGTCGAGGAGCGTGCAAAAAGGACAGCGGAGATGAGGAGCATTTATTGTTGACCAAAGGTGGGAAGCTCGATCGGGCGAGAGGTGCCCCGAGGCTCTAAGCCGAAGCGACGAAGTCAATCAAGTGCTTCAAGCTGAAGGACTGGCACTATGCATCCGATGGAAGCCAAAACGTGGCTTGGGGTGAGGTTGAACCTCATGTGTGCAGAAAAGATGAACCAGATTGCTTTAGTTAAGTCTAGATTAGGGGAGATGTTAGCAAATAATCTAGACTTAGTTTTTGCTTTAGCATATCTGCATGTGTATGGTGCAATCGGCGGGTGCATGAGTTGTACCAACAAGTGTTGCATGGAGTGTTCCTGGAGCAGGAGAATTGGATCGTGTAGGCGTGCCGATCCAAGTAGCGATGCGCTGCGGACTTCGGATTCAGGGCGGAATGTGCAGCACTGTGAAGGTCCAGGCTAGCGTGGAGTACGCAGCCAAGCGTGCATGCTAGACTAGATTAATTAGTTTCTTTGATTAAAGAATGTAATTAGGAATACTTGGTCAAGTATGGCGGGTGATCAGTAGTAGTTGCGTGCATGCAGGAATCGTGGGATGCGTGTGCATGCATGCAAGAGTAGTAGTGGCTTGCTGTTTGCTTGGTTCACACAGCACGTATGCATGCAGATCATGGGAGTAGTGCTCGGCTACACATGCATTCGTGGGCTGCTAGTGTATCTATTTAAACATGTCTTTAGCATCATGATTAAAGAGAGCACAGAGAAAAAAACTGCGGTGTGTAGTACCAAAGAAAACTCCATTTGCTTGTGTTCTTGTCTTGACTACTGCGTGCGTGCGTGTGTCCATATAGTGTGTGCTCTTCTGATTTCCAACATTAGAGCCCCGGTACGAAGATCCTTCACAGAGAAACCAAAGGGATCAAACTCGATGGAGCAATGATTGTCTCTAGTAAACTTGCGAACAGAAACAAGGTTAGTAATAATATTGGGGGAGACAAGGACATTGGATAGAGTGAGATTACGACTTGGGGTTGCAAGAGTTTTATGTCCGGAAGCAACAACAGGGAGACAGGAACCATTGCCGACAACAATGTTTGATGTGGAATTATGAGGAGGATGGATGCTTGTAAGATTACCAGGGTCCGAAGTGAGATGGCTAGAGGCACCTGAATCCGTGTACCAAGAAGCCGGATCTGGCTGTTGAAGCGTCATGGAGAGGGGTGCCTGGTCCCAGGAGGGGGACGGAGAACCCCCCATGGTTGGAGCAGCCGAGGGTGCTGACTGGGGCGGGAGAAGTCGAGTTGAAGCCGGTGACGCTGGAGAAGGAGCGAAGAAAGCCTGCTGTGGCCGAGGACCAAGAATCCCAGGCGCAACAAAGGGAGCAAAAGGAGCCGGCCACAGTTGGATATTGCCAATCCATGGGTTGTAACCCATGCACGCTTCAGCGACCGGCGGCACAGGAGAACGCGCATCAGGGACCTGAGGCGCAGAAGAACGACCGCCGTAGTTGGAGGAGTGACGCCCCTTGTGCTTCCTCTTGTGTTTACCTGTCCCGCCGTAGTTGGAGGATCGGTTGTTGGTGCTGCTGGTCGAAGAAGACTGCCCAGTAGTGCCGGAGAAGAGGACAGTAGCACCGGAGGTCACTCGTGGTGTTTTTGATCTCTGCTTCTTCGAGGAGAAGCATGGATCGCACAGCCATAAAGGAAGGGAGGGGTTCCTTGGTCTTGATGATAGCAGCGATGTGGCGGTAGGATTCGCTCAAGCCTTGGAGAAGAGTGAGGACAAGAGTATCATCCCGGACGGGATGGTCGACGTCTACGAGGGAGTCGGCATAAGTCTTGAGGCGTTGAGAGTAAGCCAGGATGGAGAGATCGCCTTGCACCAAATTACGAAACTCAGCCTCTAAGGCCAGAGCTCGTGACGTGCGATTGTTTCGGAAAAGCACTTCCACACTTTCCCAAATGTTGCGGGCAGAAGCACAAGGTTGGAGAACAATGCCAAGGATCTCCTTTGACAAAGAAGCATAGAGAAGGGACTTGACAGCGAAGTCGGTCACTGTCCAGATTGCATCGAGGGCTGCCGGAACCGCTGCAAATAGGTGATGGGTGGCTCCGAACTTGCCGACGAGAATTTCGAACAGTTCGCGCCATCTGGAGTAGTTGGGAGGATCAAGTTCAAAGGAAAAAGGGATGTGGGTTTTCACATTAATTGTGGAGAGCATGGAAGTGGGGTTGAAGGGTGGGGAAGGGGCAACAGCGGCGTTAGGAACAATGGCGCCTGCTGCTGTAGCGCCATTGCCAGCATGGGTGCCGGCTGCAGGAGGAGGAGCGTCGCCCATGGGAGGCAAGCTCTGATACCATGAAAGAATGAGGAGAATAGGTTGTCTATATTGATTGAATGATGAGTATACATATATACAATCAGAGGCTATACTCAGATAAGGAAGCATATCACCAAATAAGGCAGCTATCCTCTAAATATAGTACAGGAGAACATAAGGCAAGCACCAGCCAATACTGGCAACAAGGATATGGCGTAGGGCCTAATTGGTCGCCTTGCCATACAGGGAGATATTCTCTAACACTTCCATTGGAGGCTGTCACTTGGCGAGTTATATCCCACCCTCAAAGATGAGGATGAGACCGTTGTGTTTGAGGCCTTCTTTCGCTGTGGATTCAGTTTTCCCGCTTCTCAATTCTTGCTCGATGTCTTGGACTTCTATCAAATCTAATTTTTCCACTTGAGCCCCAATTCGATCACGATGCTCAGCGTATTTGTCTATCTTTGTGAGACTTATCTAGATATCAAGCCCAACCTCAATCTATTCCGCCAATTTTATAGCCTAAAGAGGGCGATGAAAATTATGCTGTAGAGGGTGCCGGTTTCCATCTCCGCAGCAGAGTGTCCAGCTTGTATATCCTAGTCCCCGTTACCTCTTCCCAGCACTCGGACTAGAAAAAGTGGTGGTTTTACATCATCTCTCCAGATACCGTGAACTTCCCTCTAGCTTATCGACCACTCCTCCCCAATTCGATTGACCACTGGACGAAAGTTCCCCCTTCAACCGCTCGCAACGCTTGTTAGGGAAAGGCCATATGGAGGTTTATCCATGTTTGTGATGAGTAATTGACTGGATTTGAGCTTAGTTTGCTTTGGAATTGAGTTTGATGTGAATTGGATTTTCAATTTGAAGCAATTTGAGATTTGATTGCCTTTTCCAGTGCTACCGGCTGGGCGGTAGCACCGGACCCTAGTGCGGTGTGAGGGTGTGTTTTTCGGGTCTCAGGCAATCCGATGCCACCGGATTTTGTGATGATTATTGCATATCTTTTGGACATTACAATGTGATGTATGGAGTACAAAGCAATGTATCTAGCCCTAGTTACAATGAAGATTGGATCTAGGAGATGGCGAAACTACGGATGGAGGTTGATGAAGCGTGATCCGTCAGCTCCTTGGTGCTTTGCGTCTAGTGAAAGCTCTAGAAGTATTCTTCTTCTCTGTTTGTCTAACTCTGGATGTCTTCTTCTCCTAATACCTACCCCCGGCCTTATATAGTCGGGGTAGCCCTACCTCAGGTTGAGTGTAGTCTGTTTGGGAACCACATCGTAGCGATGAGAAATCCATCGTCGTATGATCTTCGCAGCATATCCAAACTTCCCTGAATATCAGGCGTACTCGAGTTGGTTTCCTCGTAACGGGAAAACGATCGAGTCCTTCGTAATATGGAATTATCTTCTCCGCGTATATCTTATCCCATAGAATTGGACCCGTGATATCCGGAATCTCTACATGTCATTAGAACATACCCTTCACGTATCCTGCACGTACATATACGCCATATTTAGATATTCGATAGTTCCCAAAACCAGCGGTAACTAGACAAGAAACTAGAAACAGCCGATCCACGATTTTTGGGAACCCAGTCTTTTCACCTCCAGTTCACCCCCTGAATTCCCCCATTCAAATCTTCTACATTCTTAGAATTGCCTCTAGCATCTATTCCAAACTTACAAGTTTCAGAAAAAAAAATCAAATTCTTAAATAAACCGGACAGGTTTTGGGGGGCAAAAACCTGCGATTACCAGCAAAAACCAGGATCAGCCAAGTTCAGGTTTTTACCCCCAAAACGGTTTCATGAAACCTGATTCGTATTGCTATCAAGATTTCTCCACATAAAAGAATGATTGTGTCCTTCATCCGCTCCTCCCAAAACAAGTTACTGCATTTTCTTTCCCTTGTGTGTTTTTTTGTGTTTAACGAAAGATAACAGTGCATTTGGTATCATGGTTCCCCAAACCTATGGTAACCAGCCTTCCTACACTAAAATGCTTAGAATCATCTCTACTATCTATTCCAAACTTTAATCTTAAAAAAATGAAATTCAAATTCTCAAATAAACCGAACCAGTTTTTGGGCCAGAAACCAAGAGTTTCCAGGCGAAACCAAGACTGGCTAGGGTCCCATTTTTACGCCCGAAACGGTTTCGTGACACCTGCCTGATTGGTATTGCCACCAAGATTTCTCTATGTATTAAAAAAAACACATCTGTCCTTCATCCACCCAACCTACCATCATGATCTTGGCTCTAACAAGTGGGCCATCCCTATGTAGCACTCTACCACTGATTCAATAAGAAAACTATGTAGAGAAGAACCCAGCCCACTTGATTTGGACATGTCATAAGACATAAGTTACCCTTTTATGTGAGACAAACCTAAAAATTTAGGGATTAGAACCAACCGATCAACTACTGTTGTTTAGGATTAGAGTGTTAAGGCATATATTCCCTTGTATAGATATTGCCTTATACAGGCTTTCATTTTGTACCCACTTGTACATCTATATATTGTGACCTATCTTCTCTGCAAGCTCGTGTCGGTGCCACCTGTCTACCGAGTCCCGTGTGTCGCCTCAGTCGAAGCAAAGGAGCCAAAAAACAATCGATAGATCAGATCTCAAACCGATCCCAAAACTAGAGTTAATCCGGGTTTTAGTTTTAGCTCTAGCTCTAGCTCGGTTTTGGCTCCAGCTCATGACTCTAGCTCTGGCTCCAACTTGGTTTTTACTCTAACTCTAGCTCGGCTCTTCAGCTCACGACTTTGACTCTTTGGATAGGCTCTAGCTCCAGCTCTAGCTCAATCGACTCGGATAAAAAAAATTTGAGAGCCTGATTGGCTTTGTCTTCCTTCCGCTGCCTCTGCCAATCTCTCCATCTCCTTCAAGTCCACCGCTATCTTCTTTTTGTGTCCGTCCATGCTGTGCTAGTGCATCAATCATTATCAGTCAGCTGATTGATTTTCTAGATCCCTTTTGCATGGTAGCAACCATCGCCCTTCTATTTGAGCTGTCGCAGATTGTGGAAGTCATTATGATGCTGTTGCTTCTCTCTAAGCCACTGCCTCGAGCTTCTAAGGCTGCTGTGCTTTTTTTGCACCATGTCTCCATCATGCTTTTAGTGCACTGCGCCGCCGCCATCTTGGGCATATGCGCCACCATACATCTAGCTATCTTTTTTAGGATTGATTTGATAGCTCTCTATTTGTATCAGCTTCATCATCTTCTTTGTCGTGTTATTGCAATCGACTTTGCTCCGACTTTCTCAGCCCCTGCACTTTGTGCTTTATGGGCTACTGCATGACTCCAGATGGGAGAATATCACATTTTCAAGAGTTGCATGCTACGGCAACAATTTGAGGACTATTGAGGACTAGGACTTTGGATTTCCCTATTTTAGTGTCAACCATTCCAAATGCAATGCTTGCATTTGAGGGGTGCGTTAAGGCATATATTGCCCTGTACAGATATTACCTTATATAGTCTTTCCTTTGGTACCCGCTTGAACATCTATATATTATGGTCTATTGGGCTCATGACGAATACAAGTGTAATTCCCAACATAGAGCAGTTTAGGGGATATGCTTAGGAAGTGAATCCAAACTGATTTAGACTATTGGATCAAAACAAATAAAAGGCGCAGTCTTTAGCACAGATATTCACCGCAGTGTGCGGCCTCAGACTAGTTTATCAAAAGGACACAAGAATTAACTTGGCAGCAAGATCAGTTTGGTGGGTTATGAAAACCATTTGGTCAGAAAGATGCACATCCTACATTTCTACTACCCGATTCCTTGTACTTTATATGCTTTTTGAAAAGCAAGACATATCACTGGAACTTACGAAGTTGTGTTGACAAGCTGTACCACACTCTGCTTGTAAGAACGACATTGGTCCACAAGATCTACGATGACCTCCTGCCTTAGACCCTGCATGTTCATTGCTGCTTAGCAATGTTGATTTGATAGATAACTAGAAAACCTATGAAATATGAAATCCCATGTTAAGAGTTCAGTTAGTCACTGAAACATGGTAAAACACATCCAGTTTTTTTGTAAAGTAAAACTACACAGAATGAAAGACGAATTGGTTTATTTTGCCCTGCACTGACTTTCCACAGATAAACTGGCCATTTGATCATTTTCTAAACCACATGTAGCTACAGAGTTTGAATCAGCACTATGCAGAAAAATATTCTAAACCACATGTAGTTACAGAGTTTGAATAGGCATTATGCAGAAAAATACCTCTCTGTTACCAGGATCAATAGCATTTAACATCTCTGAAAGAACATCCATGACGCCACGTGCATTCTGAATTTCAGTCAAGCTGGTGGAAAAAAAGTAATGAGATTTTGTAACTTCCTTAGAAAAGGGAACTTTAAGACTTGAAAGAAGCAATGCAAAGCTATTCATAATAATGATGAAACTGTGTGACTATAAAAAAACAGAATTAAAAGCTGTTGCTCTACAGGTCCACAGATAGGATCAGCTGTGACTTGTCAGGTAAAAGGAAAAAATTCAATCTCTGGTAAAGAAAACATTGAAGCATTCAATGATCTCATAGGTTTGTGCTTCATCCAGATCCATACATAATATCAAAGGGTTCTGTGTGGACTAGTGCCATACCAATTTTCTAGAAAACGGTCTTAATGGAAATAAATCTATACACATACTGCAATCATAATGTCAACTGCCTCATTATTTTTGGAGGACAACAGCGTACTATAAGGGGTGAAGGGAGGTACAGTATGATAACCCTCAACTTTTTGCTAGTTCAAAAGTGTACAAGATAATGCACATATTCTTCAGTAGCACTGAGCACCTTCAATTCCGTAGCTTCATGGTAAAGTAGGTTTTAAAATGCAATATACCTCAATGTAGGTACTTCTGGTGCTGAAGATGATTCGGGTGCCTCTTGCTGATAGTCAGTATTACGTAAAGCAGGAGGGTAGTTCCGTAGAGGTTGAGTCTGTGCAGGCGTGTAGATTGGCACAGCACTCTCAGATCTTTGAGGAAATACAGCTCCAGCACGCTGATATATCAAAGAGCAAAATAAAAATTATGATGAGTTCTAGAAAGTTGATGCTGATGTCATGTGCTGGAAATTGTAACATCCCAAAGTTTGCTTAATGGTGTTTAATTAGTTAATTATGATTTTCTGAGATTTTACCTAATTTTTTGTTTCAAAAATTCTGTTTCCTATTTTCAGATTTATAAAATGGTTTACTGTAGAAAAATTAAAACTCCAATATTGCTGAAAATAATTTTATTGAGTCCAAAATGTCTCAAAGTATTTTAAAGAATTTTCTAGAATTTTTTAACCTTATTTGTTATTTTTGAAAAGCCTTCTTATTTTCAGCAATTAAATAAATTCAAAAATCACCTAAGATTCCTCTCTGACACATGGAAGCCAACCCCGCATATCAGGCCTTATCTTCAACCTCCAGACCAAAGCCAGAGAGCAGCCGTGCTTCTCTCTTCCACCATGAACACGATTTTGAGTTCAAAAATCTTGTGATTTCCTCTCCAGTTTCTTCTCAAAATTTGTGTAACCTTATCCTCAACTAACCAACCCATTTTGCCGGCCAAATCCCTTCTTTTTCACGTGGAAATCGTGTTCTTTCCGTGTTGAATGCAACCATGTTCGTATATCTCTCTGAGCATCCCCGAGGCTATTTAAGATGAGTACCGGGACCGCCAATACTTGCTCAACCCGTTTCTCTACTCACTCCTTGCTTTAGTGCCCTCGTTTGCCTGGAACCGTGCATCGTCAACGCCGCCTAATGTGCCCTCACGAGTGTGCCTCGTAGTTCCCCTTCCCGAACCATTCACGTCACGTTGTGTTCCTGATTGTTGTGAAGGTAACCCCTCAATCAATTTCGAGTTTCCAGCATTGTGTTTGACGAATTTTGAGTTTTCTTGTCGCCGGTCGAACTGTGTTCATCGCGCTGTTGTGCCGTGGTCCATGCCCCTTCGTCGGCCTCTAGTGAGTTCGCCTCGTTGCAAGCTACCCCATGCTCCCCTTAGTTTGGCCGCGGAGCCACCCATGCCCTTGTTGTGCTCTATGTTGTCTGAGCTACAATAACAGTGCGTGCTACAGTGCACACGTGTGTGTGCAAGTCCTCTGCTGTCTCTAGGCAACATCCAAAGGAGAGAAGGAAATAAAAAGAGAGAAGAAAAAGAAAAAGAAAAAATAAAAGAAAATTTCCAAAAAAATTTGAAAAAAAATAGAACTGAGATCATAATTTTGATTCTCCTTTATAAAAATAATTTTAAAAATTTCAAAAAATCCATTTTTTTTTGTTTAGTTTGATTTTTAAATCTTCCGGAAGCCCTTTCTCCTTCATACGAGTTCGATTAAGGCGATTCAAATTTCTAAATTTTGCTAAAATCAAGCTCTTCATTCCGAAGCCATTTATTTTCAATTTGGAGTTTGTTTGAGTCTATATTTGTTGTTTATTTGTATTTCTCGTTTTATTTTCCAGTAGACGTTAATCCCGAGGGAGCAAACAAAGGATTTGAAGATCAAGACTCAGCAACAGTGTATCAACAAAGCAAGTCGTAACCTTTGATCATGTTTTTTGCAAAAGTACTTTGTTTATACAAATTGCATGCTATTTGTGTACCAATGATTATTTCATGAGAATATCTAAATATATATTTGTCATTATGCCACCTTGATTATTGGAATGCCATGTATCCATTGTTACCCTAGGATGGGACATTATTAGTTGGACATGATTGTATTACCAACAATTGAGTTGTCGTAGCTATGTTTAGACATGCTTAGTTATACGATGGGTTCGTATCACATGTTGAACATTCATAATGTTGACTTAATGAGATATGGAATGGTGGAGGGTAGTCACTGTTGTAAAATTTGTTATGCCATCACAGGTATACAATTGGTCTTTGTTAAACAAAATAGTCTTCCCTCGAGCAAGTGATCGCGCAGTAAATGGATGCGGTTAGCATATTTGGGATGTGGATATCTTGTCTGAGACAACTTAAGGACTTAATCTTGTGCACCATTGAACTGGGCAGTCTGGGCTTAAACCTACAACCACATGTCTGGTATGAGATAGACTTAGCTGATTAATTTGCAATATCTTAACTTGAGTACTACCATTGGTAGTGTTGGTTTCGTAATGGACGAATAGATTCACATGATGCAAGAAGGGACCCTGAGCATGGTGGATGAAAGCCTTCGGTGGTGAAACCTTAGCGGGCAGTATTGAGCTTAGACAAAGCATTGTAAAGGCTTTGTTATGATCTTCTTGTTCCACAACTAAGGAAGTGTGTAATTGCATGACATATAAGACTGATCATATCTTGTGGGTAACGCAGTACAAACTCTATAGAGTGTAAAAGTATTCGAATAGCCATGTCCGCAGCCATGGGCATGCCTAGGAATTTCACATAAGATAAGAGTTTTCACTATTGTTTTTTATGTCTAAAGTTAACACTGAAGAGTTCAGTGGTTTGTTGAATGTTTTAGATGGTGTTAGGTGAAGCCTCACCAATTTGTTCACGTTATCTACCATTGATTTACCCGTTATTTATTATCTTTTCGTAAATATGCTTTGAATCTATTTATTGTATTTAAACTCAAGTTATTGCTTCTGCAAAAGAGCCATATGACTATTCTTTGTCAAGCCTTGCATGAATATATTTGCATTATTCCCTACAACTTGCTGAGTACTTTTTGTACTCACGACTATATGCCCCTATTGATCAGTTGCTGAGGAAGGACCAAGGAGTACAAAATTCTATTAGTACTATAAGATTACGTGAGTTAGGAAGGCGTTTTCCCAGACAATTGCCTATGGCGTGTCGAATGGCCTAAGTTATCTTATTTCTGTTGCAATAGTTTATTTATTTCTTAAGCCCTTAAGGAATAGTTGTGTAAACCATAAGGTCCGTTGTTATTATTTAATAATAATAATTTGCTACTTTCTTAGTTAATTCGTTGAATGGAATGGTATTTCATCTATGTTGCCATTGCGTGCACTAGCGTGATCCTGGATTAGTGTGGTACACAGATGGTTTTGAATTAGGAAATCCGGTCCCGACAGAAATGCTATTCACGGACATGCGAGCAGTACCGATGGCACTGTTGCAACCATGCAAGGGAGGAATTACATTAGCTGGGACTGAGATAAGATTAGTTTAGGATCTTATCAATTAGTTGCTCAGCTCCTACAAGAGCATGCGACAGCATCTGGGCACATTAAGCAATGAATAATGAAGTATTCTCAAGTTCCCAATTCCTATCTCTGATAGGCCGGCTACTCTAGATCCATACCCCCCCCCCCCCCCCCCCCAAAAAAAAAAATTGATGCCCTCCTTCGTCTAGCGCCATTCTACCTCAAGCCGTCACCGTCCGACCTCCCTCCGATGAATGTTTAGCCCGTTATGAACTAAGTTTCATGACATTTGGTATCAAAACCACTCATCATGGCTTCTTATGCCAAGATTTTTTAGGTTATCAATGAGTTATGGGCTGATTTTGCTGAGATAAAGGATCTCTTCTTGAATGCTCAGGCGCAACTTTTGTCAAAGGAGAGGCAGCGTCACACGATGCTAGTCACATATCCACCAATGCCACCCCTAACACTAATCAAGGAGGAGTCGCAGCGTGTTGATGTGATTTCTATGCTGCTATCGCTGCCTGTGGCTGCACCAAGAGTACCCTCACCGAGGAAGAAGGCGGTTGCCAAGCTACCTACTCGGTGTGTTCGGCTGGCGCCATGCCTTTGGGGGTACAGTGCATGGCAGATGTCATGTGGGGGATCGCGACATCGTTGCATCTCTCCCATCTTCGTCATTTCTTATGGCAGGAAGCGTGCCAATGCTGTCCCACATTGATGATCCTCGCCATCGGCAACTTCCTCGACATCGAGCAACCCTAAGGCCCTCATGCCTTTGCCATCAACTGCCATCAACACCATGCCGAGTTCCCATGCAAGGTATCGCAATTGCTTGCTGAAGTGGGGCTACAAAGGGCTGCAACCATAGCCGCCATAGCAACTTGAGGATGGGCTACATGTCTGAGAGGGGTGTAATGCATGTGCTCGAAATGCTGTTCATGGGTGTGTGAGCAGTACCTATTGTACTGTAGCAACCATGCAAAGGAGGGATTAGATTAGTTGGGATTGAGATAAAAGATTAGTTTAAGAGGATCTTATCAATTAGTTAGTTGGTTAGCTGATTTGTTAGGGCTGACTCCTATAAGAGCATACGCCAACCTCTGGCACATTAAGCAATGAATAATGAACAAGTATTCCCAAATCCCCAATTCCTAACTCTGGTCTCTCCCCTAGGCAGGCTACTCTAGATCTGTTCCTCTCCCCCTATCGGTGCCCTCCTTCGTCTAGCGCCATTCTACCTCAAGTCGTCGCCGTCCGACCTCCCTCCGACAGAATGTCTATCCTGACATGAACCAAGTTTCATGACACTGAACACTAAGAGTCTGTTTGGTAGAGCTTCAGATTCCAGTTTTACCTAAAATTTGAAATTTGTAGGCTAAAATAAAATAAATTAAGTTTATATTTTTGGTCTAAAATGTAAACAAGATGATCTATCTAAATACTCTTAATATTCTCACAGCTTCAGCTTCACGAATCTAGTGAAGTTAGAATTTTCAGCTTCACTAGATTCACGAATCTGAAGAAACTGAATCCCTACCAAACACACCCTAAGCAATTGGGTAATACTAAATGTTTGGCTTAAACAAAGAAAAAATACTATTTATTTTCTATTATTGATCTACTGTTTTTTAGTAAAGGAATATTTCAAATGGTGAAACAAACATCAATTATTTTCTGTTACTACTATCCACTATTGTTTTTTTAGTTACTCCCGCCATCCCAAAATGTAACTCACCGTGGGGTCCATGCGGTCAAGATTTTGAAACTCCATTAATTTATGTTAAAGTATATAAATTAACTACATGTAAATAATGTCATTGAATTTGTCTTGCAAAATGCTTTCATAATATATAATTTTATTATTTTGCTAGTATATTATGATACAAAACTATAGTCAAAGTTTTGCATTCGTGACTGTGAAAACTGAAAAGTCATAAACTACTTACATTTTGGGACAGAGGGAGTAATGCTTTTTGTAAAGAAATAAACAATATCACAAATGGTGAAAATACAAGGAAGATGAACATGTAAGCATTTGATAAGACGGAATAATACCAGCAGCTCTTGATATGCCGCATAATATTGCGGGTATCTTGCACGAGCACCGCCAAAAGCTTCTTGCCAAGTGTCTATAAGAATGAGTATCTTCTCTTTTACATGATAATCGGGCTACAAAACAAAAGAAAAATCAAATTGAACTATTATTCTTCATATGGAAGAACATTAAAAGGTGTGGGCATACCTTTTTCTTAACTATCTTCACCATTTCATGAAGTATATCCCTCTCAGCAACATGCATATGAACAACATCACCACAATTTTTAATCAGCGTCTCCAGCAACTGAAAAAAATAAAGGAAATAAATGAAGCACTTTAGCACATGCTTACTTTTAGTTGGATACCTACTTATAAATCAAATTACAGAACCACAAATTTCAACTACTCATTTTCCTGATAACAAAAAGTATTCCACCAAAGATTTAAAAAAAAGGTAAAATATGAATGCAATAAAATGGCAAGGCTTATAAGGGTTCACAGAAGAAAAGGAAAGTAACAAGGTTACATTACACAGGCCAATCTGTTCTCCCTCTTCAGTTTTGCCTTTTCCTGTTATATCCATCGTTTACAATCCTGTAGAATTCTCTTGATCGAAAAAAGAACTTAGCAGATTCCATTACTTAGACCACTCTTAACATCCGTCATCCTGACAAACTTGGCATTCCCTGTCATACCATCCCTGAGAACGCTATAGAAGCATCCATCATCCAACAAATTATGATGTTGCAGCTTCTGATCACAGCGCCCTAAATGTCTTTTAGCTCTAGCAAACTGCCACTCGTTGTTATTACATGATAAGTTCTCCAAATCATGCTGTTGTAATTGCCATCAACTGCCCAACAAAGCAGTCCGCAGCTCACAGCACTTGTTGAATCGCAATTTAGGTTGTAGTCAACTAAACAATCTCAAATCCACAGGAGCCAGAATGTGATCGAATATATGGCGTCGTTGATCTATTCGTATGAATGTAATGGTAAAAGATGTATACAAAAAGTGCATTCAAGAAGATATGAGTGCACATCAGAGAAGTAAAACAAGTATATTTACTACATGGAACTTTGTTGCCAGAATAAGCAAGGCAAACACATTTAAATTTTTGAAATTGATGCGAGCAAAAAAATCACAAGAACCCAACTTCCATGACAAACTGACAATTGATGATTCAAATGTACACATCAGATGTCAAGTAAATTACAGAATGATACTTACTGTTAGTGCGAGAAGCTGGACCTTTGAGTTCTTGTGTCCGATGCGTTTCTTGATAGACTTAACTACATCTTTGGCTTGCCTATGTGAATATTAAAGTATGAGATAATATACTAGGAGTGAAAATGTTAAAATGGCATAGCAGGCAACAATATAGCCAACAAAAAAAAACTTGCACACCAACTAAAATTACAATAAGGCATATACTGTTCCTTGTAAGTTTTAGATGATTGATGCAAGTTTCAGATTGAAATCATCATGATTTCTTTGAAGCTTTTTGCTTTGCTGGAGAGAACATCAACACTATCCGAGCATTGTCTATTGGTTGATGAAGCATACAATTACAGTTCAAGCTTCATCAACAATAAGAGTTCGAGTTCTTCACGTTAACAGAAAGTCAGAAGCTAGCAACGTGTCCTCAAAATCACGCACAGTCTCCACCAGCATTCCCAGTTGCCAATATAAGACGACAAGAAAAGCTTCAAAACCTAACATAAACTCCATGACCACTGAATTTCTGCTTTTTTTTTGTTTTGCCAGCACCATTAGTCACTGCTATTTAACTCAGTTTGTTGGACAGACTCAGACTAAGGTTTTTAAGCTAAGACATAAATTCCCTTGTCTGTCGACAGGACCACGCATCAGCAATAAATGTGGTATATTGCTCGGAGCGAACTGACCCCATCACCTTTCCACTATAATATGCCCCCAATCATCCCTGCTGCTTCACTATGTGCCAACCCACAGAGCCTATGCTATGTACTGGCCAAGAAAATGGAGCGGAAGTGTGCAAGACACAGCAGCTGGTTAGCATTAAATCACAACTGTGCCAGTAGCGTGGATTGTGAAGTCCTAAAGCATCAACCCTGGTACGTTTGATCTCCCAACCAAAAGTCACACTACATGGGCACCAAAGCTGTACATTTAATTAATCAGGATTACACCTGAAACCCTCAATTTCGGTTTCTTCACCTAGTGAAAATTAATCTCACATTGATTCAATTTGTTCCCCATCTTCCGTTAATTGAACCTGATGAACAACATAAAGACCAAAACTCGGGTGAATTTCACAGGACCACGAGGATTGATCAATGGTTTCATCAGAACCTTCTACCCAACTTCTAGCACGAGCGTCGCCGCAGTCATCGACCTACAAAATCGTCACACAAAATACGCTGCGCAGTAGCCCCCGTCCCCAACCGCGCGCGGGACCCCTCACCACCCGAGACCCTCGCCGCCGATGCAACAGTAAGGCGGGCGCCGTACGCAACCAAAACTAAGCATCGATTCAAAGGGCAAAGGACGGGAGAGCAGCTCACGAGGGGTCGTGGTTGAGGATGTCGCAGATCTCGAGGTTGAGGGACCAGTCGGGCCCGATGAGCGACTCGCTCGTCGCGCGGTCGACCAGCACCGACTGCGGCATCGCGGCGAGCCCACCTGATCAGCGGCGACGGAGATGATGGAGAAGAGCGGGCGGGCGCAAACCCTAGGAGAAGACTCTTTCTCTCTCCTCCGCTCCGCGGTGCGTTTGTTTGGCCTCCAGTCGGTCAGAGAAAGGGGGAGGAAAATTATTTTGTGAATTTTTTTGGGTTTGATTTTGGATTCGGATTTGGGTGGGGCATGTGTTTCAGAGACATGGGCAAGGCCGCAAGGTTTCCAAATTTGGGGTCAGTTGATTCTGTCCGTTTCTCGCCACGTGAAATTGCTGGAGCCTGGAAGGTGTGCGTTGTGCTGCTACGCGTTATGACCTGCTGCTATACGGTGCGCTGTCACTTGGAACAAATTCTTTTCACACGGCTAAGCTACAGGTACCTGATTTCTTATTTGTGCCGTTAAAAAATGCCGACCTTGTGCGTCCTTAAAAAAAGATTTTCTGTGCACGCTCCCATCGAATTTAGGTCAGTAGAGCAATAAAGCAGTAGAGGCACAAAACGTGGCAGTCTACGACGAGTATGGCCACGACAAAAAATAGGAGTTTCTTGTGCGTGGTGGTAGCATGTGTTGGGTGAATGCGCTACCACCTTCTAGCTCACACTTCTACACATGTGTTTGCTCCTCTCTCCCTACCTTGGGGTTGTGGTTAGGGTTAAGGTTTCATTGGGGTTAGAAAGGGGTTGTTGAAACCCTAAGTATAAAGTGAAAGGAGAGGCGACAATCCAATAGCAGCAGAGCGGCAAGACATCATGGGTGGTATCGGGAACCACGGGGTAGGTAGGGCGGTGGTAGAAGGGCAATGCAAAGAACCAAACTATACATATCCAAGATTATTTGTCAAATGCAAATCCACGTAATCAATATTACTTTCCTTTATCTATTCAAACTTTTGAGGAATTACAAAATTTGGAATTGCACATTCTATTAACTCATGATTCGTCATCTGAAAATGACCTTTGGACATACATGTGGGGATTAGAATATGCCTCTTCAAAATTCTATCAGCATCACTTCAGTGCTAACAAAGCTTCCACCTCATTTGCGAAAAAATGGAAAAGCATGTGATGTGTGTAATGAAACTTAAAGTCTTTGTTTGGTTACTTCTAATGGACAGACTGAATACAAAAGATATTCCAAATACAGTTGTGTTCTATGCCAATCAGGGACAGAAGAAACAATTGAGCACCTTTTCTTTGGTTGTTCATTTAGTGCTAGTTGTTGGCAAAATCTCGGAATTCAATGGGACCAAAACTCCAACATAATAGGATCATTAGGCAAAATAAAAGCTTTATTGGGCCACTGTATCTCGAAACTTTTATCATATCAGCTTGGATCATTTGGAAGCAACGAAATGATGCAACTTTTAGAAATCAGCAGCCACAATTTTTGGCATGGAAGAGATCCTTTGTTGCAGATAGCTCTTTACATATGTATAGAGTTAAAGAGGAAGTAAAACTACTGTTTATAAACTGGCTAAACTCTTTGTGACAATTTGTAACCTTGTGTAAAGTTGTACACTTTATATATAACAGTACAAGACTCTCCTACTGTCTCCTTTTCAAAAAAATATTTTCCACATGTTAACTTGGTGTCTAACAATTCAAGCTTCATCCCTTACCATGGATGTGGCTATTTGAATAGTTTAACTCTACATAGAGTACAACATTACTCACACGAGGAGTGGTCAAACGACTGTGCTTGAAGAGATGGCACCAATGTTCGGTCCTTAATCGACCCAAATGGGGCTACATGCATCCAGGATACGCCTCCTATCATCACCCTATCACCCGTTCAAGTCTAAGCCTAAACCACATTTGCAATTATCATCATCAAATACATTCATGAATCGGGACCAAACATCGAATGCATCAACAATTGAATAGTTGCGACTGATGGACTAATTCCATCTATCACTTCATAGCGTGGACTCTAAGCATGGCTAAGCAATTGTAAAATGTAAAACATACATAACAGTACCCACTTAGGCGACAAATGGAATTGGAGTGAGACATGGCATGGTATTGAACATCAACATAGGATTTGACTAGATTTTACCCACAAAGTAAGATATACTTGAAAAGTAAGCATGCATGTGATTTCTAAAATATAACACAAGTATTTTCGCAAACGATAGCATAAATATGTACAAGGGATTGTATTCATGCCTTGTTGCTGCTCGCTCATAGGGGTGTGCTCGACATTAAGTTCCTCCTCCTCCGAAGCGTCGAAACTTATTGTGAAGAAATAGTTCGAATAAGCACTAAACATGCTCAACAATTTTTAATGCTCAAACATTCATAATGCTAAATCATTCATGCATGTTTTACATTAGGTAATACTTAATCTTATATGTATTTTAACAAAGGAACATGTTAGTTTGGAGTGCATGCAAAAGGGCTAAGTTTATGGGCAGCAACTCTGGCAAAGCCGATGAGACCATTGTGATCGCCCAACTGCTGATAGCATGGTATTTTCTTGCTGTGATTTTCTCCAATGGAGATGATAGTGAAGTGATGTGCTCTAAGTGTAATGAGAGTGAAAAGGAAGTAGAGAGGGGCCTCACTACAACAAGGTTGGCCTTGCACTAGGAGATCGGCTCGGTGAACTTGTTGTTGTCCTCTCCTCCTCCTTGATACTATAGTGGGCTCTCCTCCTAGCTTGCAAAGGTGGGTTGAATCACCACTTCAAGGCCCAAGCTTGGAGATGGATTTGCAAGAAAAGAGATAGGAAGAAAATGAGCACCCCTTACTACATGGACAACAAGGGCAAGGGAAAGAAAGTTGCAAATGAAAGTGCTCAAATCACCTTGCATGCTTACCGTTAGTATGGATGGGAAGCTAAGGAGATGGGGAATCTGATGGTGTAGCATGCGTGAGCTAGATTTTGGTTTTTGAGTGGATTCGAGAAGGAGAAAGAAGATGGAGATGCTACTTCTGTTCTTGCTACAACTGAAGAACAATGAACAAGAAATGAAGAATCTAGAGAAACTCCAAACAAATATTCATTTGCTTACCACTTGAATGGATGAGGAGCTAGACAGATGGGAAATCCAATGGTATAACATGCATAAGCTAATATGTGGTGATTGGAAGGATTTGGGAGGAGGGAAGGAAAGAACTGTTGCTATTCTTACCGCTGCATTGCTGTTGGATGAAGTAGGCAGGGAGATGGAAGAAATGAGGGAGAAGGAGAGGGGAAGGAGGTGGAGAGGAAGTTAAGTACTGCCCCTCTCTCCCTTACATGTGGGGCCATGGCCCACATGTCATTAAGAGGGTAAAGGATTGGGGGAGAGTAAGAAAAGTTAAAGGGGGTGTGTGGTGGTAGGGCTGCTGCCCCTCTCATACTGGGGCATGGCCCATATGTCATAGACAAAGAAAGGATTTGCTAGAGAATTGAATTAGCTTCTCAAAATTCAACGAGTTCAATTTTTATTCATGGTAAATAATCTAGCATTCATACAGTCTATCTCCTAAAAATTTCTTTTTTTGGCTTGCATTAGTTGCTTTCTACTCTAAGGACTTTGCTTTTAAATTAAAGGTTTAATTCTTAGTGCCAATTTCTTATATGCAACACGAGGATGATAACATGAGCATGACATGCATGTCTAACTCACTTATGAAATTTGGGCTGTTACAAAACCTGTTTCCTGAATTAGTTTCTTTTTTCTTATATATGCTTTTCCCTGATACCTAATCCCATGATATAATCAAGAGATGGTTCGACTCATGGCACCAATGGAGCTGATAAAAATGTTGCACGTGTCAATGAGAATCCCAATGATGAATCAATTCTCCAGCCATCACCTTATGGGGATATGCATAATTTTAGAGCATTTCTGGACGTTCAGACTTAGTTAATGCATAGGATATACAGCAAGTTCAAAGCATAGTCAGTCAAGCTACCGTCAACAATGTAAAAATAGCTGTTGTCCATGGTACTCATCCTCACTCAGTTGTCAGAATATATGAGAACTCGTTCGCCAAGTTTCTCAGGGAATGTTTCGCCAACAGAAGCTGATGATTAGCTCAGAATTATCAAGAAGAAGGTATTTATCATTCAGCGTGTAAGGAAAATGAGAACATTCTCTATACTTCTAAGTGGTTGGAATGAGCTGCCGTTGAATGGTGAGAGAATTATTGTGTTGCCCATAAAGCATCGTAGAATATCTCTTAAAATGAATTTATTGCTGCTTTTCATAACTACCATATGCTAAAAAGAATTATGGATCTTAAGAAAGAATAATTGAGAGTTATAAAACAAAGAGACCAGTATGTAAGTATTTGAATAAGTAGCTTGCCCATTATACACCTGGAAATATTGCCTCCGATATAGGTGAACATTTGACGTAGTGTTATACATGCTTCCTCTTAAAACACATGACTACTACATTCTGTCGAGTCCCATAGTTCGACGTGACACGCGCAATTAATACATACGACTGCTCCACGAATCTTTAATTACCATACCTACTTCTGTTACAAGGTATCACTGAAGTGTTCCGCACCAGGGTCATCACATATTGGTTAGATAAATAAAAATAAAATCTGATATTCTAATGTATTTTTATTAAGCAATTAAAGATGTAGCATGTACATTATTTTTTTGCACCGGAGCATATACATGATCTTATTGTGATTGGAAAGTAATTTAACAAATTCAAAGATATAAAATGTATTGTGTATTAGTATTTAGATTAATTGTACATTTATTATACAGAGAAACATATAAAACTACCAAAATCTATCAGCCTTTTGTCTTTGGAAAACTATTATTTGGAGCAAACTTCTGATTTATAGTCCGACAATGGCGGCGATGGAGGCTCTGCATAAGCTGAGGCAAAGCTCGGTCGGGTGTTGCAAGTTTGCAACCCATAGAAGGTGCCTTTCGCATGCTAAGCTAATATGTTTTTAATGGTTTTTTAATCCATTAGATCATATGAACATTCAGCTAGTATACTTAAGATTTACAGTAGTGTCCATGTACGTCCCCATGGTTAATGGCAAGTGGTTTTTGGCATCATGGTGGCTGAGGTGGTGGCTGGGTTATGTCATCAGTGGCCACTACTACAAAAAGGGTTATATTAGACACGTCATCGCTGACAGTTTTTTCTAAAACCATTTGTGATCTGTTTCGGGCACATCGTAGACGGTTTATGGCTGAAACTGTCCGTGATGTCGGATTATCATAGACGGTTTCATCCACAAACCGTTTGTGATGTAAGCGAGAAGTTCACACTCGGTTTGTGGATAAAACCGTTTGTGATGAGAGAAATATCACAGACGGTTTTATCAAAAAACTGACTGTGATGACAAATATAACTTCATAGATGGTTTGTGGATAATACAGTCCATGATGATGAAAATATCACAGACGATTTTATCCACAAACCATCTGTGATGATCAATTTTGTCAGTGATTAATTGAAAACAGTAAACGCGCGAAACATGCCTTACAAAAGACTACTTGATTAATATAAGAACTAGCTTGTTACATTATATATAAGAACAAACTTCTTACAATATACAAAAGTTTTCATACAAAGACTACTGGATATAACACTACTGGGAATAATACTTAATTAGTCGATCACTCGTCATCGCCGGAGTCGTCGTCGGAGTCGTCGCTGTGACTGTTTGGGTCCTCTCTCGAGCCGGCTCTGTCTGGGTCATCCTCCAGCTCCCAGCTGTCACGATAGCCCTCCGACGAGTCGTAGCTATCATCGTCGTTGGAGGAGGAGAAGGTTGGCGGTAGATGCTTCTGCCTGACGACGACGCTTGAGGCGGAGGAGGGAGCGGTGTTGCCCGATGCGGTTGGCAACAAGTAATTGGCGGCCAATGGATTCATGCATATGGTGCCGGCATGGCGCCGCAGCCATTGCTGTAGGTGTCGCAGGGGTCTCGGAGGCGAAGTCAACGGTGGCGGTGGCGGAGGGTTTGTCGACGGCACTACTGGAGGTGAAGGCGGTGGCGGTGGTGGAGCCTTCGTTGGAGGCTAGGCGACAGAGCCAACAGAGGAGGCAGGGATGTTTGTCTTGTTGCTCACGGTGACGTCGGAGGGGATTTTTTTGTTACTGGTCGATAGAGTATAGAGGCGGTCAATCAGACTCTCGATTCTTATAGCCATGGAAGTACAATTAATGATCTGCATTGGGGAAACGAAATGTCACCTAGAACATGATCTTCAAAGTTGAATTTGAACATATGGTTTTAATTCTCTCAGAAGATGAAACGATCAATTCGAAACAATGCGTGCGTCTACATTGGGAAGATGAAGGAGAATATCACGGACGGTTTGTGCATAAAACCGTCTGTAATGATTAATCACAGACAGTTTTATCCAAAAACCATCTGTGATGTAACTGCTAAAAAGAATTATGGATCTTAAGAAAGAATAATTGAGAGTTATAAAACAAGGAGACCAGTATGTAGGTATCTGAATAAATAGCTTGCCCGTTATACACCTGAAAATATTGCCTCTGATATTGGTGAACGTTTGACGTAGTGTTATACATGCTTCCTCTTAAAACACATGACTACTACATTCTGTCGAGTCCCATGGGCCGACGCGATACGCGCAATTAATACATACGACTGCTCCACGAATCTTTAATTGCCATGCCTACTTCTGTTACATGGTATCATTGAGTTGTTCCACACTAGGGTCATCACATATTGGTTAGATAAATAAAAATAAAATCTAATATTCTAATGTATTTTTATTAAGAAATTAAAGATGTAGCATGTACATTATTTTTTTGCACCAGAGCATATATATGATCTCATTGCGATTGGAAAGTAATTTAACAAATGCAAAGATATAAAATGTATTGTGTAGTAGTATTTAGATTAATTGTACATTTATTATACATAGAAACATATAAAACTACCAAAATCTATCAGCCTTTTATCTTTGAAAAACTATTATTTGGAGCAAACTTCTGATTTATAGTCCGATAATGGCGGCGACGGAGGCTCTGCATAAGCTGAGGCAAAGCTCGGTTGGGTGTTGAAAGTTTGCAACCCATAGAAGGTGGCTTTCGCATGCTAGGCTAATATGTTTTTAATGGTTTTTTAATCCATTAGATCATATGCACATTCAGATAGTGTACTTAAGATCTACAGTAGTGTCCATGTACATCCCCATGATTATCGGCGGGTGGCTTTTGGCATCATGGTGGCTGAGGTGGTTGCTGGCTTATGTCAATAGCGGCCACTACTACAAAAAGGGTTATATTAGACACGTTATCACTGAACCATCTGTGATCTGTTTCGGGTACATTGCAGACGGTTTGTGGCTGAAACTGTCTGTGATGTCGGATTATCACAGATGATTTCATCCACAAACCGTTTGTGATGAAAGCGAGAAGTTCATAGTCGGTTTGTGGATAAAATCATCTGTGATGAGGAAAATATCATAGACGGTTTTGTCGACAAACTAATTGTGATGACAGATATAACTTCACAGACAGTTTATGGATAATACAGTCTGTGATGACGAAAATATCACAGACGATTTTATCCACAAACCATCTGCGATGATCAATTTCGTTAGTGAATAATTGAAAATAGTAAATGCGTGAAACATGCCTTACAAAAGACTACTGGATTAATATAAGAACTAGCTTGTTGCATTATATATAAGAACAAACTTCTTACAATATACAAAAATTTCCCCACAAAAGACTACCGGATATAACTCTACTGGGAACAGTACTTAATTAGTCGATCACTTGTCATCGCCAGAGTCGTCGTTGGAATCAGAGTCGTTGCTGTGACCATTTGGGTCCTCCCTTGAGCCAGCTCTGTCTGGGGCATCCTCCAGCTCCCAACCGTCACGATAGCCCTCTAATGAGTCATAGTTATCGTCGTCGTTGGAGGAGGTTGGCGATGGACGCTTCTGCCGGACGATGACACTTGAGACAAAGGAAGGAGCAGTGTTGCCCGACGCGGCTGGCAACAAGTAATTGGCAGCTAGCGGATTCATGGATATGGCACCGGCATGGCGCCGTAGCCATTGCTGCAGGGGTCTCGGGCGAAATCGACGGTGGCGATGGCGGAGGGTTTGTCGACGGTACTACTGGAGGCGAAGGCGGTGGCGGCGGTGGTGGTAGAGCCTTCGTCGGAGGCCGGGTGGTGGAGCCAACAAAGGAGGCAGGGATGCCTGTCTTGTTGCTCATTGTGACGTCGAATGGGATTTTTTTGTTAGTGATCGATCGAGTATAGAGGCGGTCAATCAGACTCTCTATTCTTATAGCCACGGAAGTGCAATTAACGATCTGCATTGGGGAAACGAAACGTCGCCTAGAACATGGTCTTCAAAGTGGAATTTGAACAGATAGTTTTAATTCTCTCGGAAGGTGAAACGATCAACTCGAAACAATGCGCGCGTCTGCATTGGGAAGTCGAAGGGGAATATCACGGATGGTTTATGCATAAAACCGTCTGTGATGATCTAATCGCAGACGGTTTTATCCACAAACCATTTGTTTGTGATGATCAATTCTGTTAAATATATAAGAACAGAGAGCCTCAACCACCTCTGTATTTTTAGGATTTCCTAGATATCTTTGAGGTGGCTGCGATTGAGAGGTATTCTGGTGAAAGAGACCCTAGATTTAAAGCAGTAATTGTAGATCTTTGTGCTCTAGGTCATCTAAGATTAGTAATTGCTTCAAATTTGAATTATATTTTAGATCTAGCTTGGGAGAAATGAAGCTGTGTTCTACATCTAGCTTGTTGTAGATCCATTTGTTCTTTATGATGTAAAGTAGTAATTGATTTAAATTTGCATTATATTTAATATCTACCTTGGTGAAGAGGGAAATGAAGTTGGTTAATTTGAAGACTTATAGCTTGTTGTAGCTACATTTGTTCTCTGTGATGTACAATAGATACATTTGCTATAACTTTGTGTAGATCCATTTATACTTTTTGATCTAAATTAGTAGTTAGTTCTTACATGCATATCTATTTGTTCTTTTTTGATGTCGGGAGCTATATAGGTTAATCGGCAAGTAGAAATGTACTCTATATGTAGCACATGTGCGCATAAGCACTCCTAGAGTACTTAATTCATCATTTAACACCTATTGTTACATATGTAGCGTAGATGGATCGAAGCTGGATGTACACTGAGAACCGTGCGAGCGCCGAGTACATTAATGGTGTCTCCACTTTTAGAAGAGCTGCAAAGAAAGATATGTTGAACAAGGGGGTGGAATTTATGCCTTGTCCATGCATTGACTACGAGAATCTGAGGATGTTTCGAAACCCAGTGCAGATTGAAGTACACTTGATTCTGGGGGGTTTCAAAAGGTGTATATATGTTGGACCAGTCACGGTGAAGAGCAGATTACGCAGGGACCAAGTAATACTCCCATCATCGATGAAGTCCATGATACTCTGCATATCATCCACCAAGTCAACAATACTCCAGATGATATCGACTATACTTTGGATGACAATCTGGATCAGATGCTATGGGACACAGAAGAGAACTATGATGAGTGGGAGTACGTAAAATTCTAGGGCTTGATGGATGACTCGGAGAAACCTTTGTTCTCAGGTTACAAGTCCAAATACACAAGTTTGTCATCCGTGCTAGAACTGCTGAAATTAAAGGCAAGTAACGGTTGGTCCGACAAGAGTTTCATGACACTGTCATGTCTATTAGCGGATATGCTTCCGGAGGGAAACAAGTTGCCGACAACCACGTACAAAGCCAAAAAAAAGGTTCTTCGTCCCTTGGGAATGGAGTAGAAAGAATACATGCATGTCTGAACGGCTATTTCCTGTACAGCAAACAGTACGCAAACTTGCATGTATGTCCAGTGTGCAACGCTTCCCGTACAAGCATAAAGATAGATCGGATGATGAAGAGGAGGGCACGGAGGTGAAGAAAGGACCTCCCGCTAAGGTGGCGTGGTATCTACCTATAATTCTCCATTTGAAGCGTTTGTTTAAGAACCCAAGAGGGACAAAATTGCTTCGATGGCACTCGAATGAGTGTAAGATCGATGGAATAATTAGGCACCCTATTGTCGGTGTGTTTGTGCCAGACAGTATTGGTTCGAGTGTATAACCGAGTTTCGGTAGGGGGGTCTTTGCAGCTGTGTCACTCTCGACTCTCCTCTCGGGATGAGTAGGAAAAGAAACTCAAGAACACACAGGGAACACACCGAGATTTACCCAGGTTCGGGCCCCAAATGCGGGTAACAGCCCTACGTCCTGCTCAAACTCGTGTTGCTCTAGTATACCACTTGTTCTCAGTTCGTCCGATCTTTCGATCGTCCAAGCTAGGGATCTCTTCTTTGCTGTGAACTGATCGACTGACCGATCCCCCTCACCCCATGCACCCTAGCTCCCTTATATACTCCCGGGACTAGCTAGGGCAAGTGGAGGGAGTGGTTTTACATTAATTACATTGATTGTGTCGAGTCCTATCGCTACTGTTCTTCTGAGCCTCTTTGTCCACGCCATTGCTGCGTCGTCTTTGTCTTGGATTGCCCGAGGGAGGGTTGGGACGCTTCGTGATTTAACGCTGGTACACGCGTCTCCCTGCCTTGCCCTAGGCGGTGTAGATGGAACGGGAGTTGGTGGAGCTGGCTCAGTTGGAGGGATAGGTCATCATGCCGTCAGGGAGCCACACCCATTTAATGGCTCTTCAGGCGCATCGTAACGGCTCCATGCACATTCAATGGCTCCCATGCTCATTTAATGGCTCTCATGCGCATTAAATGACCATGATACGTTGTGATCCTGGTGAAGACTTCGAGTGGAAGCCTTCTAGCCCTATCTGCGCCGATGACTAATAATGGACCCGTCTGCTCATCGGATGACCACACGGCCTGGTCGTCGGGGGTTGTGGCCTGGTCGGCCAGGGTTGGGACCTAGTCGCCCGACTACGCGCCAGGTGGCCACGTGTCCTGGTCGCCCGACTGCTCACCGGTTAAGTCCCACATACAGGACCTTCTTCTTTCCATGTCTTGCACACATGGTCCCACCTAACAGCGGTGGAGAGAGTACCCCGGTGTAGAATACACCGACAGTAGCCCCCGGAACCGCCCCGGAGCGTGCCTTAGAAGATTTCGAAGATATTCTTTGACCTGGACGCGGTCCTAGACGGGTCCCACTCCTGTTCATGTAACCGTACAAATTCTCTCTGCAACCGCTGCAACTCTTCGAGTCTTGTCATCTCGAGCCATTATGATCTTTTTGCAACCTGTCAGGTTGTGGGGGCGCGACTCCTCGCATCTTGAAGCCATGCACGACTTATAAATAGGCATGTCCGCCCCTCCACGATCCGCACTCTTATTGCTTTCGTTGTCTTTTGCTTCTTGCTTCTTTCATCTTTTGCTTCTTTGCCACCACGGCACCAAGACAGCATTCCGGCTGCATGGCTCTTCCCCCTTCGGTGATGGATAAGTCACGATTGGGGAACGTTCTTCGCCTGGCCCCTGAAGGGGCCATCCGCCTCAAGGCAGGCACCGTCTCGCCAAGATGCAACCCTGGAGAGGTAATAACCTTCGTCTGGGCGCTGGCGGCGGGCCTGATGCTACCCTACTCTGAGTTCTTCCTCACTATCCTTCACTTCTATGAGATCCACCATCTTCACCTCACCCCCAACTCCATCATCATCCTTTCCACCTTCGCATACCTCTGCGAAATGTTTGGGGGGTAATGCTGAATCTTCCTCTCTTTTGATAGTTCTACACTCTCCACGGCTCCACCGACGGTGGGGTCGTGGGGAGTTGCCATTTTCACCTCCGGGATGGTTTAGCCTCTCGCTACATCCCCACCCAGATGAAGACCACCTGGAAGATGTGGCGGAGCAGTGGTCAGACATTCTTGACAACGGCGGGCTTGGCGTCTGGAGTCTGTTGTCGTGCCGGCATACCGCCATCGACAACTGGGGTTCCTTCGTCGAGGAGACAGCGGAACTCCGGTACATGGTGGCCCGCATCGACCAGTTGCGGGCCTCCAAGCTGGCCGGGGCGCTGGTCGTCGGAGACTTCGTGACTCGGCGGATCAGCCCCCTGCGGCGACGTGTCAGGCCAGCTGGCAGTACACCAGCGACGATGACGTGACCCGCACGTACCTAGGCCGTAAGTTTTCATCCGTCTTTTTGGCTTGCTTCTCCTTCATGGTCGCCAATAGCTGGTTGATGTCTTTTGTCTTCTGCCAAGCGTTAGGAACTTGAGCGCCGCTGGGGTCGAGGCCTGGGTAACTGGGTTGCTATAGCAAATGCCGAGTAGCTTGAGCTCCCGACCGATGCCCAGCCGCTTTGTGACTACCGCCAGCGGAGCGGCACGCGATCATCGCCAGCTTCCCTTCGATGGACTCCTTTGGGAGGGCCACGATACCACCTCGAGCCCCCCTAACGATAAGGGGGAGTTCGGCTCCTGCTGATGATCGGAGCGCAGGGAAATGGATGGTCACCACCGATGCTTCGTTTTCGGACCCGAAAAGAACCTGCGCTCGGGCATCTCTTCTTCTCCCAGCCCTTCCGTGCCTTCGAGCACGGCGGGGGCTGGGTCTTCTCCTGGCGTCGTCGCGCCTTCAGTCGGGAAGGACGTAGCGCCGCCGCCCCCTCCACCTCCGGCACCGGCACTAGCGCCAGCGCCGACGCAAAGCGCCGGGCCCAGGAGTGGGCTCGCGCTTCGCGCTTCTTCCGTCCGCTTTGGAGGCGCTTCCGCTACATAAGCTTCTTTTTTTTTTCTTTTTCTGCGTAAACATGTACATAGGCCTTTCGGCCATTATGGATGAAAATACCTTGCTTTTACCTGTTGTTGGCTTTTACAAGTTGTCTGTCCTTGCACGTACTTGCTCGTGACTTGTTCGATCCAGGGCTAGGTGACCAGCCCCCAAGCATATTGCACGGACCCTCTGGGCGACCGGATGGATCGATGATTAGGAGTTCTTTCTGCAATCACACAGAACCGCTCCAAACACGAGTCAAGGTTAAGCCATGCTTATTAGAAATAAACAGGCAAACAGACACACAAAGCCTATGTCCTGGCCACTGAGTGGGCGGGGAGCGCACACTAGGTTGTCATTTTCTTATCACCATCAGAGCTTAATCCCTTGTACTCTATCGGGACTTGACCAAAGAACTGTGAGGTTAGGGAACAGGTCGTGTAGAGGCGGGGCAAATGGTGAGCGGAACTTTGCCGCGAAGCACCATGGTGGGTGGAGCATAGCCGCGCCGCATCGGGCCACACCCACCTGCTAAACGCCAGTCCAGGCTCAGCATAGAAATTGGGAGTCCACGGTATTGCCAAGGGACCCTTGCAATCCTTTTGGACGGACCGAGAATGCGGGGCTAGGGAGCGAGTCGCGTGAGGTGGGGCAAATGGTGGCGTAGCTTTGCTTGCAAGCACCATGGTGGGTGGAACATGGCATGGCCTTGCAAGACCCACGCCTTTTGCTAGACGCTTGTCCGGGCCTAGCGCAGAAGCTGGGGGTTCAAAGGAGTTGCCAAGGGGCTATCAGGCTACTGGTACTCGTGACAACCAAGTGTAGCACAAATCCCATAGGCATAAGCAAGTTGAATGAATCAGAATGACAATCGACTACATACTGAGCATGTGGAGCTCAAGACCAGCTAGGGGAGAGTGCAACAGCCTGCTAGCCGACCAGGGGCAAGGCCACGGAAAACTTACAACATGCCGATCGTTGTTTGCTAGGTTGTCACTTTTCTGTCGCCATTCGGGACTTATGCCCTTGCCGTCTTTGTGAGACCAAGCCAGAGAGCTACGGGGCTAGGGAGCAGGTCGCGTAGAGGTGGGGAAAATGGTGAGTAGAACTTTGCTTGGCACCATGGTGGTGGCGGCATAGCCGCAGATGCACACACACGCACTTTGCTAGACACTGTTAAGACCTAGCGCAGAGCCGGGGTCCACGTTATGGCCAAGGAGCTGCCGGCATACGGACACTCATGACAACCATGTGAGGTGAGTTCAGGGGTAGAACTTCGGCAGCAGCTCTATGTTCTGGGAGTTCGCCAGCTCCCGACCGTCTTCCGCGGCTAAACAAACTATCCCGGGCCGAGAGATAGAAACCACCTTGAAGGGGCCCTCCCAACGGGGAGACAGTTATTCGCGACCTGCCTGCGGCGGAATTCGGTGCAAGACATGGTCGCCTACTACCAGCGTTCTCTCACGAACCCGGGTGGCATGGTAGCGCCGGAGACTTTGCCGGTACCGGGCAGCACGTAGTGCCGCCCGATCTCGTACTTCTTCCAGGAAGTTGACGTCATCTTGGCGTCGGTCTTCCTGGTCTTCTTCATTGAAGGCCGATACACGCGGCGAGCCCAAGGAGAGCTCGAAGGGTAGTACCACTTCGGCACCGTAGACCAGAAAGAAAGGAGTCTCCCCGGTCACACGGCTGGGTGTGGTTCGGAGAGACTACAGCACCGTCAGAAGCTCTTTCGCCCATCATGCTCCGCGCTTGCGAGCTGTCGAATCTACAGTCTTGAGGCCCTTAGGACCAGTAGCGTTAGCACCTCGGCTTGTCCGTTGCCGGCGGATGGGCCACGGAGGCAAAACACACCTTGGTGCCCATCTCTTCCGCGAATTCGAGGAGAACTGCTATTTGGTGAATTGGGTGCCATTGTCAGTGATGATACGGTTGGCAACTCCAAAACGAGTGAAGATCCCGCGTATGAACCTGATAGTAGCGGAAGCCATAATGGCGCGCACTGCTTCGGCTTCAACCCATTTGGTGAATTTGTCGATGGCGACGAACAAGTGGGTGAAGCCCCGTGGCGCATGAACGGACCCGGATATCCGGCCCCGGACGCGACGGCTACGAGGCGGGATGGTTCTTGAGCTTGGGCGGATGATGGAGTGCGCTTGGCGTGGAACTGGCACGCCTCACAACTCCTTACCAACTCACAAGCATCCTAGAGGGTAGTAGGCCAATAGAATCCCTAGCGGTCAGCTTTACCGACTAGTGTCCGACTGGACATATGGCTCCTGCACATGCCTCCATGGATATCAGAAAGCAGCTTGCTGCCTGCTTCCCGAGTGATGCACTTCAGGAGAATTTTGTTTCTACTCTAGCGATATAGGTCCACACCTATCAGAGTATAGCACTTGGCCTTGCGTGCAATTCTCTCAGCTGAAGCATCATCATCGGAGATCACTTGATCATATAGGAAGGCCAGGATGGGATCCATCCAGTGACCCCCCAACCAAGTGTGGCGATCTCATGATGATCGCCTGGGTACTTCGCCTGGCCGGGCGTTTCCACCAGTATCGCCCTGGCGGTGTTACCGTTCCGCCTCCCAGAGCCAGGGGATGTAGCAGCCGCGCCGTCGGCCCCACCGGAGTTGGGGGCCGAGATGGGTGCGTTGGCTCCCACGCGGAACCGGGGGATATGGCAGCCGCATCGTCGGCCCCGTCGGAGTTGGGGGCCGAGACAGATGCATCACCTCCCCTCACGGGATCGAGGGATGTGGCAGCCGCATCTTCAGCCCTGCTGGAGCTGGGGACCGAGACGGATGTGGCGCCTCCTTGCCCGGAATTGGAGGATGGAACAGCCACACCATTGGCCCCGCCGGAGTTGGGGGTAGCAATGGACGGTCGCGCAAACCTTCTTTCGAAGACTTGGACCGGAACCGCACGTCATTGGCCCCACCGGGGTGACAATAGACGATCGTGCACTATCGTCCCCACCGGAGACCGGGGAAGCGATAGACGGTCTCGCAAGACTCCTTTCGGTGGGGCAAACTGGAATAAAAGTGCCATCGGCTCTGCCGGAGTTGGGGGCAGCGATGGACGGTTGGGCAAGCCTTTCTTCAAAGACTCCAACCGGAACAGAAGCCTTCGATGAGGCGAGCTGCGAAAGCTCTTCCGCCAAGTGGTTGTCGCGTCGGGGGATATGGATGTACCCCAGCCCATCGAAGTGGCACTCCATCCTCCTGACTTTCGCCAAGTAGGCGACCATCATGGGATCGGAGCACTAGAACTCTTTTTGTGCTTGGTTGATGACGAGCAGAGAGTCGCCCTTGATGTCCAGACAACGGATGCTGAGTGCGACAGCGGCACGTAGCCCCGCCAGCAACCCTTCATATTCGGCGATGTTGTTGGTAGCCTTGAAGTCCAAGACGAGCAGGTACTGGAGGATGTCCCCGGTCGGGGAGACCAGGACAAATCCATCCCCCGCACCCTCGACCTAGAAAGAGCCGTTAAAGAACAGGGTCCACGGGGAGCAGGTACTTCTTCAGCTTCGGGAGTGGAGGGAGTCCACTCAGCGATGAACTCGGCCAACCTTTGACTCTTGATGGCAGTGCGCAGGCGAAACTTGAGGCAAAATTCGCCTAGTTCCACCGACCACTTGGCGACGCGACCTTCGGCTTCTCGGTTGTGGAGTATTTCTCGAAGTGGGTAGGCTGTGACCACCGTGATCTCTCATCCCTGAAAGTAATGTCAGATCTTCGGGATGCCACCAGAATAGCGTAGAGCATCTTCTGGGCCTGCGGATATCTGGTCTCCGCGTCAGATAGTACCTTGCTGATGTAGTAGACTGGTCTATAGACGCTTTCCCTCTCCGCCACCAGCACCGCACTCACTACCACCAGGGTAGCCGCAATATATAGAAGCAGCGGCTCGCTGGGAGTAGGAGCGACCAGTACCTGATGCGCACGAGGTCGGTCCGATCTTCTGATGAGAACGATACGTCGGTTTGATAGCGCACGATGTAGATGGATCGGCTACTAACCACGAGATCGACAACCAAGCAATCGCAGCGTCACCACACGAGGCGATCAACCGAATCAAAGACCCGATCGATCCTTGTACTGCTGCAACCGAGAACATGCAAGAACAAGGTGAGAGTAATTCCAATCAATAATCTCAAAGATACAAGGGTGAGGTTACGTTTCTCGTCACGGGTGGTCTAGTCGACACACGTGAACACGAGGAGGGGCGCACAAGGGTCTACAAAACACAACAAAACCTAAGCGTAAAGAACGGTGGCGGCCACATATATAGCGGCGGCCGAGGAGTAGAACAGCCAAAACAGCGGTGGCCACCAAAACCCTAAGATACATGGGCCATAGGCTAAAAAGTGAGTGATGCAGCACCCTAAATTTCTGGCCCGTGACATTATTCTGCATTTTCCATCGTTCTGGAGTGAATTTGGAAGTGGGGCTGGATCCATTGGAAAGCTTATCTCCTAAGCTTTCAAGCGGGTGGTCGCACACTGAAAACGGAGTCCGGAGCCCAAGTTATGCCCGTTTGAAGTTGGCATGCTCTTTGGATGGCCGAACCAGGCTTTTGGCATCTTGGGCTTCCATATGGGCCTTCCTTGATGCGTGGGTTGTTCTCGGGGTGTGTGCTTGAGGCCCTTGTCTGTTGATGTGGGCTTGAATAGCTGAGCTTTTGGATTAAGGCCTCAATGATGAAGTTGCTGCGGCGTCGATCATTTGTGACGAAGATGGAGCTCGTTGGTAGTCATTGGAGAAGCCGGAGAGGAAGGAGGGCAGCGATCCGCTGGTCGTATCCATGTTGGTGATGTCCTCATCATCCTCCCTTTCTTGAATTGGAGTCGTCCTCGACTCCTTCTCATGATCTGCAAAAGGTTAGTGGCAGCGAGAGGCAAGGAAGCAGATGTCCGCAAAGCAATATCATGTGAGGAAACAATCTTATTTAAAAGAATTACTTTCTTGAACATTGGTTTAGATTGTTGTACACCACTAACAAGTTTGTCATCCTCATGTTCTTTACCATTAGTTCTTTTTGCATTAATTTTGGCTAGCTCAGTAGGAGTCATTGGATTCAAAACCATTTTCTTTCCATTAAACTTGAAAGTATATTGATTGGTTCTACCATAGTGAATAGCATCAACATCATATAACCATGGTCTACCTAATAAAAGTGAACATGATTCCATAGGTATGACATCACAACAAACATGATCATGGTATGAACCAATGGAGACAAGAACTTGCACGTTTGTGTTACTCGAACCTTACCAATTGAGTTGAACCATTCCATTGAGTAAGGTTCTTTGAAGTGGAGTCGTGGTCAAGCCAAGTTTCTCGACCATGTGTAGACTTGCGAGGTTGCTCAGCTTTCCTCCATCAATGATGGCGTGTATCAAGCGTTCTTGCACAACAAACTTAGTTTGGAATAAGTTGTTGCGTTGAGTTTCATTGGCATGCTCCTTTGGTGCACTAAGTAGGCGGTGAGACATGAGGCTCATGTAGTTGTCCGTCATTGTAGCACTCAGGTGCACACCATCTTGATCATTCTTGCCTCTGGGGTTAGTCGCAGGAATAGCAAGCACATTCTTATCGTTACATATTGAAATACACTTACTATCCTTCTTCTTAGATGGTGTAGGCTTGACTTCTTTCTTGATGAGTTCCTTCTCATTCTTGGTGAAGGATAGTCCCATGCTCGACCTTTTCACTTTTTAATTCTCCATTTCGCCATTTCTCCATGAACTCACTGTGCTTTTTCTTTCAATTTCTTCTCTTTTCTCAAACTCATGATTAAGTTTCGCATATATTTCTTTGTTCTGGCGGAATGCTTGGATCATCCTCAAGTATAGATCATCGTTTTTTCGTGGACTGCCATTATTAGTGGTAGACAAGAAAAATACACACAAAAATGTATATTCCTATCTACTAATATGTGGACAGTGGAGGATCTCACACGCTCAAGCTCACACCAAGTTCTTACCAGTTCTTACCCTCTGACTTTTCAAGGTTCAATCGAGGATGATGGTAATCACTTTCGGGGGTGACAAAGCGATTGCAAGGTGCTTCTCCTGTGGTTAATAGTAGGTGGAGCTTGGATAGGTATAATATGTAGCAAAGGATATACTAGAACCACACTAGCCAAAACAAGTTGAAAGAACGTTCAACGACGGTACTTTGCTGGTCCTAGTCTAGACCAAACTAGAGACGCGAGCCTGGACACCAATGAAGTCACAGAAACAGCAACCAGTATGACCACAGCAGACAAGCAAATAGCTAGGGCTTCTTTTTCCACCTTTTAGTGCGGCTCTTTTATATGCACTTGCCTTTTTTCTTTATTTTTCTTCCTTCTATATCAAAAAGTGGCACATATGAATTACAACTCAAACTTTTTTTCCTGCTGCAAACAGATCTACTATGCAGAAACTTCAAACGCTGTTTTCGGATTTTTATTGGCTTCCAATGCAAAAACGTATAACTAGAAAGTTGTAGATCTTTTCGAGCTGATCAATTTGCATATATGGAACATCTATTTTGGATAAGGGAAGCCAGAGATATTGACCCCGAAATACAGACTGCTCAGAAAATCCAGGACGAAAACAGATTCCAATCCAACGCGATTTTGGGCAAGAAGACGGCGTTTCTGGAAAGTTTCACAATGGACAAAGTTGTAGATAATTTCTTAAGCTTTCAGGAAAGTACAAGAACAGCAAAATCCGAGTTCGTATGAGGGAGTTATGACCAAAATACCGAACTGGACAGAGGAGGATCCGAATTGGACGCGGCGACGTGATGGAGTTCAACTCGGTGACAAGAACGTGACAAGAACTCGAAACTCTAAAGATCAAAACACTAAGACCAGCAACGACACGACAATGCAACGCAAATTCAACAAGAATTAAACTAGGCAGAAATAGCAAAGGCCAAACGGGGCTCGGATTAGATCAAACACACGACGAACAGATTTTTTTTGGGCTGTTTTTCTGGACTCTAGGACGAACAAGATGAACTAAACAAAGATAAGGGTGTTCTCACCGAGCAACCGTCGCTCGATACCACTTGATGCGCCGAGGTCGGTCCGATCTTCGATGAGAACGATCGTCGGTTTGATAGCGCCGCGATGTAGATGGATCGACTACTAACCACGAGATCGACAACCAAGCAATCGCAGCGTCACCACGAGGCGATCAACCGAATCAAAGACCCGATCGATCCTTGTACTGCTGCAACGAGAACATGCAAGAACAAGGTGAGAGTAATTCCAATCAATAATCTCAAAGATACAAGGGTGAGGTTACATTTCTCGTCACGAGTGGTCTAGTCGACACCGCGAACACGAGGAGGGGCGCACAAGGGTCTACCAAAACACAACAAAACCTAAGCGTAAAAACGGTGACGGCCACATATATAGCGGCGGCGGGGAGAGTAGAACAGCCAAAACAGCGGTGGCCACCAAAACCCTAAGATACATGGGCCATAGGCTAAAAGTGAGGTGATGCAGCACCACTGAATTTCTGGCCCGTGACATTATTCTGCATTTTCCTGTCGTTCTGGAGTGAATTTGGAAGTGGGGCTAGATCCATTGGAAAGCTTATCTCCTAAGCTTTCAAACGGGTGGTCGCACGCTGAAAACGGAGTCCGGGAGCCCAAGTTATGCCCGTTTGAAGTTGGTATGCTGTTGGATGGCCGAACCAGGCTTTTTGGCATCTTGGGCTTCCATATGGGCCTTCCTTGACGCGTGGGTTGTTCTCGGGGTGTGTGCTTGAGGCCCTTGTCTATTGATGTGGGCTTGAATAGCTGAGCTTTTGGATTAAGGCCTCTCAGCGATGAAGTTGCTACAGCGTCGATCATTTGTGACGAAGATGGAGCTGTGTTGGTAGTCATTGGAGAAGCCGGAGAGGAAGGAGGGGCAGCAGTCACGCTGGTTGTATCCATGTTGGTGATGTCCTCATCAGTACCAAGGGTGAGGAGAGGTACCGCTTCAGGTCTTCAAACGTTTGTTGGGCTTCAGGCGTCCATTTGAAGTGGTTGGTGCTCTTTAATAGCTTGAACAAGGGGAGATTTTTTTCTCCCAAGCGGGCGATAAATCGCCCAAGGGACGTCAGGCAGCCAGTCAGACACTAAACATGCTTGAGTCTGGTCGGTGGCTTCATGTGTTCGATGGCTGCAATCTTGTCGAGATTGGCCTCAATGCCTCGACTGGACACAAGGAATCCCAATAGTTTCCCAGAGGGTACGTCGAAGACGCACTTCTCGAGATTGAGCTTCAAGTGACTTTTCCTGAGGTTGGCGAAGGTTTCCTTCAGATCCTCAATCAGTCCTTCGCTCTTCTCAACTTTTACCACCAGGTCATCGACGTATACCTCTAGGTTCCGCTCGACCTGTGGTCGAAAGGAAGTGTGCATGGCACGCTGATAAGTAGAACCAGTATTTTTTAACCCAAATGGCATTCAAATATAGCAATAAACACCCATAGGGGTTACAAACGCAGTCTTCTCTTCATCCTCTTTTGCCATACTGATCTGGTGGTACCCAGAGTACGCATTTGGAAAGCATAGTAGCTCGCACCCCGCCGTAGAATCCACGATCAGGTCGATGCGCGGCAAGGGGTACGGATCCTTCGGATAGGCCTTGTTGAGGTCGGTGAAGTTGACACACATTCGCCACTTCCCGTTGGACTTTTTGACGAGCACAGGGTTGGCAAACCATTCGAGGTGAATGACCTCCCTAATGATACCCGCGTGCAGTAGCTTCTCCACTTCCTTGCAGATGGCATCCTATCGCTCGGGAGCCTGGTGCCGGACCTTTTGTTGGACCGGGCGCACCTTCGGGAGCGTTGCTAATTTGTGCTCGATCACCTCCCTAGGGACCCCGGTCATGTCAGACGGTTGCCAAGCAAACACGTCTGTGTTAGATTGAAGGAAGGTGACGAGCGCATCTTCCTATTTGGCGCCAAGGCTGGCGCCCAGCTTGATGGTCTTCTCGGGCTCGGCCACGCTCAGGGAGACCACCTTAACCTCGCCAGGCGGACCGAGCGAGGCACGGGTCTTCACCAGAGGGGCTCCCGGCGAGCAGCGTCGGCTGCCGCTTCCTGCACAGTGGCACTGCGAGTCAAAGGCTTGCTTGTCGCAACGCAAGGTGTCGGGACCCGAATTCGCAATCCGAAAACCCTCTGTGTTTTTAGCACTAGTCCCAGGATCAGTCGCTAGTGCCCACAGTTAACAAAGATGAATATCACAATCATACACAACGGAGTAATAAATAAAGAATTCATCTTTTAATATAACTTGTTGAACAACCTTAAGGTCAACTTACAATTGTGAAGCCTAGATGGCTTCAACTCGAGTAAAACGCGAGCAATGAACGAAGAACGTCGGTGAATCCCATCAAAATACCACAAGCATTTGACAAGGTTCAACTCCTAGATATTCGCCTTCTTGCAGAACTTCTCCTTCTTCGAAGACAAAGACTTCCCCTCAACTGGTGATGTTTCGTTATAGCAAGAGTGAGTACACAACCGTACTCAACAAGTCATGCACAGAATGCAGTTCTATTACTATATGCATGGCTTATTCCAAGGAAATGGCTGAATGGTTCTTTTGCAATAAAACAGCATTTCCAAATGATTATCATAAATTGATTGAAAAGCAGTAAAACAAGTAATACTCATAATAAATTTCATAATCATTCTCAAGTAAAGCATTTCTCTTCTTTAACCAATTTCCATATCACATTGTCCACATTCCCAACCTCATTTTATTTTCAAAACTCTACCCCTTGACTGTAATCCCCGAGCAATGTTCAATACCGTGAACACGGCTATTCGAATAGTTTTTACACTCTGCAGAGGTTGTACACTTTACCCACAAGATACAATCAACTCACCACGTCAGCCGTGAATCGCCATACTAGAGTATGCGAATGAGCGATCATAACAAAGCCTTTCAGAAACTTCTAACTCAACCTAGGAACCTCTCCGTGTTGCTTTCACTATCACTTCCCTCACCGAGTAAGTATAGGACCGATTTAACACCGTTGGATGGGTACCAAGCCGCGCAGTCGCTCCCCATCTGATCACCCCTCGGGTGTTGCCACCCCGAGTATCAAAGGTGAGATATCGAATCCTACTAAACTAGAGTGCATCCCATATCGGACATGTGGTTGTCTGAGTGACTCAGTTCAAAGGCTTGCAAGGTGAAGTCCTTAGGGTGACCAAGGCAAGACTACCCCAACAATTCACCAACAATACCATCACATAATTTACCAACAATACCATCACATAATTCACCAACAACACCGCCAAATACCAAAGTGACATATCCAATGCCACTCTTGCCACTTGCCTCGGTCTAAAAATTTTACCACCCCAGGTTGATTATTAGCAACACAATGCCAACAACAACTCAACATCCGTGTAGAACCACTCTGGTTCCACATATCAACATCATCGTGTGGCAACACGTCACACCATTTCACAAACACATTTCATAATCTATTAATCAATATTATCCTTTCATTTTCAAAAGACATGAGTTGCGTGGCATGGCTAAGCAATTATACACGGTCTAACCAACCCACGTTGGCAAGTAATAACAACCAACTAATAATCAACCATTTTAGTGTGACAAATGAATTATGGCATACAGATAATCATGGCAAGGTGATATTTAGCAATTGGGTTGAATAACTAATTCCCAAATTAATTTAAATCATTTTAATCTTGAACTAGCATGCAATAATTTGAATCAAAGCAAATTTGTAAACCTAGAGCAATATGATCAAAGCACAACTTGCTCGCCCTTGCAATTTATATTATTCTTTACTCTTTATCTTGATCCTTGATCCTCGATCTTCAATCTCCGCTTGCTTGCTTCTCGGCTCCTTGAAGCGACTTACAATGACAGCGTCTAACGATAAACAAACTCAAATACAACAAAACTTCAAAAAGCAAATCAAGTAAACTCCAAATTAAGAACGAATAGCATTGGGCTGTGGCTTAATGAAATTAGGAACTTGGATGGATTGGGTCGATGATTAGACAAAAGAGAACGTCTTTAGAAAGTACAGAAGAGAAGGATTAATAACTGAGAAAGAAGGAATATTATTCCGAAGAATATTATTTTGATTGAATAGCCGATGCTATATGGACTCTCGATCTATAGACCGGGTCCACGAAGTTACGTTAGTTCGCCATGAACTAAGCATATGTTTGTGATTGGATTCAGATACAAAGCAAGTTATAATTAATACATTTTTTTCAGAATATGGTAGTATATATATCAGATAATGTTTTCCAGTTATTCCCTCATGATTTTATATTTATATGCGATATTCTACAGACTGCCGAAAAGGCTTATATGACCACACTATTAGCGCTATTGCGGTTCAGTTTTCTTTCTTCGTTTGTGGCTGCACCAAATGGGATAATGTAACCATTTTTCAGGCATTAGTAGGGAATATCCCTAAGAGTATTTTAAAGTTGATTCCGTGATATTTCTTATTTGTTCAAGGTGTTTTTCGAATGAATAGTGGTTTAGGCTTAATATGGGCTTAACTCAAAGTTGATCAAACTGTTGTTACTTTTGCATGACAAGCTAGGGCATATCATTTTAGGGTCATAGAAGTTGATTTTGTCAAGTTTAAGGTCCGTTTGCTAAAGTTACGACCATTTGTTCCTTTTACCGATTGCATGTTTGGCTAATGAGCAAATAGGGCAAACTAAGGAATGATCTAAATATTTTTGTATATTTGTAATCTATGCTATCCCAGAAGTGCAACTAAACTAGTTTCACCACTTGTTGAGCTCATTTGATACATATTTTAACCATTTGAGTCTTGCATGTTATTAAGGTATTTGCACAATCAATACTTGATACAAAATACATTTAAATCTGAATCTTTTCATAGAAATGGGTTCTCTGGGGTTGCAGGGACATGTCTTATTTATTTCATGATTTATGGAGCAAGGAAACATATAATTGCTTCATATTACCTAAAAGGTGACTTTCATTCAAACTCTAATTAAAAGTTTTTGCTGCAAGCAACATATAACTTTTTATTACATATTTTGAATCTTTACTGAATAACTCAAGATTAGGAATTGAGTTTGCATTAATCGGAGATTCACAGCAAAAGTTATAAGTGTTTTATTGCGCAAAGCAAAATAATAGAAAATGAAAAAAAAAGAAGTGCAGATGTGAGGATTCGAACTCAAGATCTGTTGAGTCCATGCACTAGTGCTCTACCACTACGCCATGGAAGTTCTTGTGACAAGGTCTCCTGCTCAAATACTTAAGCTTACCAACACGAACCCTAGAGCTTCAAATAACCAACAATGGCGCTGACTCTGGCTTCGGTTGAATCTGGAGGAAGCGACTGCAGGAGATGAGTGGCTCATTGGGAGGCTCTGGGCGTCGGCTTGGCTACATGCAAGGCGAGAAACTCGAAGATTGAGCATCACAGTGCTTGTCAAGAACTGAGTCCCAGCAGATGCTCACTGGGGCTACGCTGAGGGCTCACCGGCGAGGAAGAAGGTGGCGGTGGCTGCTCGCCAGTGGGAAGGAGAGCTCTCGGTCAGTGCTTGGTGGTGTGGTAGAACAAAGCTGGCTCGGTCTTTGCTTGGTGGGCGTGTTCCACAAAGAAATGAGAGCAAAGAAGCGAGCAAAGGGAGTGAGGAGGCAGGGCTGCTGGCTTTAATGCAGAGGGGCGGAGACGGAAAATTTTGGAGGCGACAGCACGGGCAGCATGGGCGGTGGAGCAGGTCGCGTGGCGCAAGTCTCCTGTCGAGGCACTTCCTTGAAAAAAAAGAGTGGCGGCAAAGACTTTCGGACAGGAGCCGAGAGGGAGAAAGGAAGGAGAGAGGAAAGGAGCGGTGGCGGTGGGCTCGAGCATGCATGGGGCCTCTGCCGGTGACTACAATCAAGCAAAGAAGGAGTCAAAGCCAATCAAAGCCAGCAAAGCGAAACGATTATATTTTCTGGACAGGATCTGAGGAAGATTTGAAGTGACTCAATAGAGATGATAACTTGGTTGAAAAATTCTGTAAATTTTTGAGTAGGTAGTACAAAGGTTCTACTTTCCATTTTCTTTGATTTCATCTCATTATGTGGACCCGATATGCAAATCAAACCCTCTCGTATACCGTGACTAGTCCAGATTACGCTTAGTGCACACAAAGGGAAACATAGATGACATATCATTCCATACATCAAATAACTAAGAAGAAACAAATTATTATTGAATAAAGCAAACGACCTTATGGTCAAGGTTCATACACCAATGCCTCTTGGCTTAAGAAACAAATAAACTGCAAATGAAATAAGATAACTTGGGCTATTGACATGCCACGTGCAATCGTCTGGGAACGCCTTCCTAGTCGACGTAGTCTTCATAGTACTCCTCCTCTGATACTCATTACCGTCCTTCCTCAAGAATCAACAACAAGGCATAAAGCCGTGAGTACAAAACGTACTCAACAAGCCGAGGGAAATGATGCAATATATTCATGCATGGCTTGACAAAGGATAGTTATATGGTTCATTCGCAAAAGCAATAACTTGAATTTAAATACACTAAATAGATTGAAGGCGCTTTGAATAAAACAATAATAAATAATCGATAAATCAATGGTAGACAACATGAATGTAATGACGAGGCATCACCCTACATCATTCAAACAAGTATCAACCACACAATTCAACAAAGATAGCTTAAGACAACAAAACGACAAAGGAATTCTGCTCACATCCCAACAATCCCACATTTCATGAAACACTCTATACCCCGTGTGAAATCCCTGCTTGTCCATGACCGCGACACGCTTATTCAATAGTTTTACACTCGCAGAGGTTGTACAACTTTACCCACAAGACATGATATTCTCCTTACGCCGCCATTAGCACACTTCCTTTGGTGTGCCTACAGAGAAATCATGACAAAGCCTTTACAATGCATGTCTAAACCCAAGACGCTTCTAAGGTTTAGCCCCTCGGGCCCCCTCTTGAGCCATGTGAGTCTACCCGCTCATCTCTGAACCCACACCAACACATGGCAATACTCAAGACAAGACATTGCAAATTAATCACTAGGTCCGTCCCATACCGGGACTTGTGATTGCACGTTAGGCCCAGCTCAATGGCGCACAAGATTAAGTCCTTAAATTGTCTCGAGCAAGACAACCACATCCCAATGTGCTAGAAAGCACCCCTTTATCGCACGATCAATTGCCCGAGGGAAACATTTTGTTCAACCCAAAACCAATGGCATCCCCGCCATGGTACAACAAGTTTTACAACAAGGGTCAATACCACAATTCAATATCTCATTAAGTCAAGATTAACATTAATTCACAAGTGTTATGAATCCCATCGGACAACTAAGCATGGCTAAGATAGCTACGATAACCCAATGTTGGTACTATGATTATGTCCAACTAATAATGTCCCAACCTAAGGTTAACAATGGATACATGGCATCTCAATAATCAAAGGCATACTCCATCGTAAATAGCTACTCCCATAAACTAGCATTGATACACAAATAGCATGCAATTGTATAAAACAAATTACTTTTTGCAAACATGGGTTCAATATGATCAAAGGTCTATGACTTGCCTTGCTGTTCAAGTGCTGATTCTTGGTCCTCAAGTCTCCGTCGCTTCTTCGGGGTTCAAGGCTTCACCGAAAATAAAGCAACGAAACCAAATAAATACAAAACAGAGAGGAAAACAACCTCAAAATTGAAAATAAATGGCTCTGTAATGTAGAGCTCAATTTTACAAAAATTTAGAAATTTGAATCGCTCAATCTGAGTTCTGGACGAGGAGAACGGGCTCTGGAAGATTTAATTCAGAGAAAATCAAAGAAATTCATCGGGGTGACACGTGGCAGCTTGTGATTGGCTGGAATTTTCGGTTTTTCGAAAATCAGAAAAGAAAATAAAAATTTCAGTGACATGGGGCCCACGAGTCGAGACTCGGCCCACGCGGAACCAAGCGCACCGAGGCGCCATTCGGTGATGTGGCAGATCGCGACGCGTGGCATGCCACGCGCGTTAGGGTCGAGGTAGAGGCCGACGCGGCGCTTGCAGTACCGACGCAAAGACGGGCGGACTTGGCCACGCCGGCGAACCGAGGCGTTGGTTCGAATCAGACGGCCGCGACGAGGGCGCGGTGAGAAGGCGGAGACGATCCGATCGCTTACGACGATCGGACGGTGGAGGTTTGCGGATGGAAACGACGGCGAGGCGGCGGTAACTCACCGGAGGCGGAGAAGACGACACGGGCGCGGCGGCGGCTGGACGGGCGGATGAAGTGGCGATCCGGAAGAGGAGAGCGCGCGGACTCGATGGTGCCACCGATCACGGCGGAGACCCACCAAGAGGGAGGAAACGGCGGCGAAGGTCTCGGGAGGCGGCGAACCCGGCGAGCTTGCGTTACGGCGATGGTCGCAGATTGCGTATCGCAAGGCGTGATAGGGCGGCGGATGCGGCGCAGAGCAAAGAACCTCGGCAAAGGCATGGCGGCGCTTTTAAATAGCCCCGGAGGCGTGTTCGACACGGACTAAGACGGCGGCGGGCGCAGAATCCGGAGGATTAGGTTAGGGTTTACCGGCACAGGGCAAGATGGCGCGATCCTCGTCCGCGACATGTGTCAACGACGGACGGATGCTGCGGCGCGGCCGGGTCAAGCCAAGTGAGTGAAATGGGCCGGAGGCAATTTCGCCCGGGAATTTTGGAAATTAAAAACGTTTTTCCAATTTAATAGATTCCGTAAATTCAAATAACTCCAAATAAATTCAAATAAATAGCAAATAAATTCAGAAAAATCTCCAAAATACGTAAAAATTCCTTGAAGCACAAGGAACCCGATAAAAACTGTAAACCTTTAATTTGATGCATAGATTAATCTAATTAAATCTTTTCATTATTTAGAAAGTTCAGATTAAGCTGTAATTAATTCAAGAAAATGCAAATGGTTCACTTTTGATTTTTAAACATACCAAAACTCAAATTTTGGGATGTTACACATTATCTGCTGCCATTTAAGAACAGTAATTCTTCAAACTAGACTGGTTTTCAATCTATTTTTGAATTTTTAAGCTCTGAAAATGGTGTGCCAAAATTCTATAAAATTGGTTTTTATTCATCTTTTGGTCTCTAGTATTTTACAAAATTATTTTCTATAGCACGTTGTTTGAGTTTTCTTTGAGTTTCATTAAGGTGTTGGATTTGACAAATTGAGTTTTCATTAGGCATGAAATCATGAAGAAGAAACTAACTCCAGAAATCACTCTATGAGAAAATCCAAAGCACAACAAGAATCAAAACATACCACTTAAATTACTTGATGTACATAGAAGGCACATTAAATAGTTTTAGATTTAGAAAATTTTAAATTAAACTTCTTTAATCAAATAAGATTGAAGAAATTTTTTGGAAAGCTAATTTAATATAAATTTTTGAAAACCCAAATTTTGGGATGTTACACAAGGCCTCCGGCTTTTCCACCTAGATGCTTATGGGACCTCTGGGTCCCGGTATCTTCACCACCATATAGGCATAGTGGGTGGCCGCCATGAACCTGACCAACATGGGTCGCCCAAGCAAGGCGTTGCAGGGGAGGTCAAAGTCGGCGACGTCGAAGTCCACCAACTCCGTGCAGTAGTTGTCCACGTTTCCGAAAGTAACGGGAAGGCAGACTTGGCCTAGGGGCATTGAGCCAGCCCCCGAGGTGACTCCATAGAAGGGGAGCGTCGGGCGCAGCTCCTGCTCCGGGATCTGAAGAGCCCGGAACACCCTGGGGGACAGGAGGTTGATGGAGCTCCCCCCATCGATCTGCATGCGCCCAAGCTTCACGTTCCGAACTGTGGGCGAAACCACGATCGGAAGGTGTCCTAGGCCGGCCGTGCTCACAGGGTGATCGGCGCAGCTGAAGGTGATCGGCTCCTCCGACCACGTCAGCAGCCTAGCCGCCCCTGCACTTGGTACGGCGGCGCAGACTTCCCTCATCAGGAGCTTGTACTTCGTGTTGGAGGCGTGGGTGGCCGAACCACCGTTGATGTAGGCCACCTTATGCTCCGCCTGCTGGAAGGGCAACTGGGCAGAGTCATCGCCCTTGTCATCGTCGTGAGGAGGGCGGCGTTCCCTGAGCCGCTGCTCCACCTTCTCGCACACAACCTGGCAATTATCCAAATCGTGTGCATTAGTGTTATGGATAGGGCAGAAGACCTTACCCTTGTTTTCCTGCTGACGGTAGTCCTGCCGATCGCAGCGGCCATCCGGCTGGCCGTGACGATCGTCCCACCGGTTGCGGCGATCGTCCCGCCGCGGCTTGACATCCTTGTGCCTGTGCTCAGCGGCCAAGACTTGACCGGACTCGGCCGTCGCGCGCTTCTTCTTGTTTGCGGAACTGGGACCTTTCGAGGTCCCGGCCTCGCCTTTGTTGCGAGTGTCGTCCGCTCCGGTCGTCCGTTCCCGCGCCTCCACCGCCCAGGCGCACTTGTGCGCCAAGGCAAATAGCTCGGACGTGGTGGCGATGTCGCGGGTAGCCATCTTCTCCCGCATCTTGCAGTCTCGCACACCCCTCTAGAAGGCGATGATGACGGACTGGCCGGAGATCTTGTGGATTGTGTTGCTGTAGTGGCTGAATAATTGGATGAATGCGTGCAACGACTCCCCTCTCTTTTGTTTGAGGGCATGGAGGTCATCCTCCACACCCGGCTGGGTGTAGGAGCCCTGGGAGTTGGTGACGAACTGGCCACACAACTCCGCCCATGAGTGCACCGACCCTCTCGAGAGGTTCATCAGCTAAGAACGGGCGGAGCTCGCCAAGGCTGTCGGGAGATAATTCGCCATAACCCTCTCGGAGCCGCCAGCAGCCCGCACCACCATAGTGTAATCTGCAGGAACTTGTAACATCCCAATTTTTGCTTTCCTTGCAATTAAATGGTATTTTGAATTTTTGAGAATTTCTGGAATTTATTTGGATTTATTTGGAATTATTTGGATTTATTTGAATTAAACCATTTAACAAATTAATTAAGTAATAGAAAAGTTAAAATAAAATTTTGCTGAAAATATTTTATTTAAGTCACAAATGTCCTAAAATATTTATGAGAATTTTTCCATAATTTTTCTGGTATTTTAAGGCCTCAAATGGATTAAATGATTTTCGAATTAAATTAAAAGGAAAAGCCGAGAATAGCTGTAAGCAATGTTGGGTCGCCCAACACTCTGGCGGACCATAGCCACCGTCGCCGAACCCTAACCCGCCCTTCCGCAGAGTCATCCGATTTTGATCTTATGGCCGCCAATCATCCGCGGTTTTTCCGAACTCGAGCCGTTGATCGCGCTATGGATCGCCAGATCGCGTCGTCTCCGCCGAAGTCCTCGATCGGATTGCGCCACGCCGCCGAGTCCGTTAGGGTTACGCTGTAAGCTTCGACGCCGAGGTCAGATGGCGAGCCGACCCGCCCGCTTTCTCCTTTTCCTTGCGCACACGCGTCCTAGTTTCTTGACCGAGACGCCGCCACCTCGCCGCACGAGCTCGCCGGTTTCCGGCCATCCGCCGCAATCCTCGACCTATTCCGCCGCCGGTCATCCTCCGCCAAGACGTTGGTCCTTGAGTTCATCCCATCGAGCCGCTGCCGAGCATTACTTCTTCATACGGAGGAGCTTCGAACGCTGCGCGCAAGACGTCGTCGTTTTCGCTCTCCGTGGCGAGCCGCCGCGCCATCGTCACCGAGCCGAGCTTCCGCCGCCGTCCGATCAACCTTCGACGATCCAGATCGTGCCGCGTCATCTCCGGAATAGTGAATCGCAAGGTTAAAGCTCAACCGTCGATCATGAGATCAACGGCTGAGAATCGACCACGCCACGACCGTACATTTGACCGGAAAAACCCAAATTTCCTTTACAAAAATAATTTGATTAATTCGGTATTTATGAATTTAAAGATATTTTCAAGATTTTCAAACTTCAAATGCTTATAACTTTTATGCGTTTTAACTCCGATTTGAGTGATTCCAATTTCTATAAATTTGTAAAATTGTGATCTTTCTGTTTGTGAATTTTAATTGAATTTTTGGCTTGCGTTGCTCTCTGTTTTATTTATTTATTGTTGTTTATTTACGCTACGCCGTGAGACGTTGAAGTGCCCGAGCGGTTTCGAGGAGAAGTCTTGACTCAGAGCAAGCTCAGAACCGTAACCAGTATTTTTGAAGGCAAGTTGTGTTTGATCATGTTGAACCTATTAGGGCAAATTACTTTGATTTAAACTATTGCATGCTAATTTGATAGAAATGACTTTGAATAAGTTTTGGGATTAGTTAAATACCTAGTTGTCAGATGCCACCTTGTCGTATATAATTGTATGCCATGAATCATTTGTCACCCTAGGTTATGGACTAATAGTTGGACATTAATAATTTGCCAACATGGGTTGAGTAGACCAAGTAGTATGCTTAGCCCTACCCACGTGACATTTTATGATTTTGGAATACCAAAGTAATATTGACCTAATGAGATATGGAACATGATTTGTGAATAAGACATGTGTTATTGAGTTGATGATGGCACGTGGTGCAATGGTAAAGAACCGGTGGGAAAATGATTTAGACCGAGGCATGTGGCAAGATTGTTTCGTGGGCCAAGAGTGGCAATCTGGCGTCGATTTGGTTTTTATTGGTTTTGGATAATTGAGATCACACTTGGTTAGTCTTGCCTCGGTCAACTAAGGACTTAACCTTGCAGCATTTGAACTGAAGTCTCTCATACACCCACAAGCTCCGTGAATGGGACGGGCTTAGCTGAGTAAACCGGGAAATCTATTCTTGGTATGCTGCTGTGGTGGTGTGAGGCCCTGAGAAGCGGAATGAGAACTCACATGGCGCAAGAGGGGGCCCTGGTGTGGTAACCATCCCTCCAAAGTTGAAACCTTAGCGGCAAGATCGGGTTTAGATGGAACTTTGGAAAGGCTTCATTACTGTTATTTGCCTTGGTGGTATTTGACCGTATCTTGTGGGTAAAGTGTATAACCTCTGCAGAGTGTACAACCTATTCAATAGCCGTGTTCACGGTATTGAGCATCGCCGTGATTACGGCCAAGGGTTAGATTTTTATGAAAATGAATTGTTTATGGAAAAATGCTTGGGTTGAAGATGATGAACCCGACTTAGGATGGAGAAATGATTTACTATTGAAACGTTTAGAAAGCTATTATTCCTACTATCGCTTTTATCGCTTTGCAATCTATTACTTGCTTATCTTGAATGTCAGTCTTCGCTTCATGAACCATAGCCTATCCTTTGTACTAAGCCATGCATGTAGAATATTAGAATTGCATTCTCAGGCATGACTTGCCGAGTGCTCAAAGTACTCACCCCACAACAACACAACTTCAGCTTGAAGAAGAAGCAACTCTGCTCAGAGGAGGAGTATCGAGGAGCCGACAAACTAGGAGCGAGCCCATCGGCCATGCCTTTCGTGGCAAATTGGTTGGCGCCACGAGTTTATTTTATTTCGCTACATTTGAATATTTTAATAAGTCTTAGCCTGCATGAGGCGATCTTTGTAACTTGACCATAAGGTCAATCAAATAGGTTGAGTATTTAATTAAAGTACTTATTATTTCGCTGGATATATCTCGTGATATGTACCGATGTTGAAACTGTGTGCACTAGCGTGATCCTCGACTAGTGCTGAAACACGAGGGTCCGGATTTGCAAATTCGGGTCCCGACAGAGGTGGTATCGAGCCATACCGACCGTAGGATCGGCCCTTAGTTAGAATGGTCGAGTGAGGATAAAACTATTTTCAAAAAGCTAAAATGTGCCAAGATGATAATGCAATCCCGACTTACCCTTCTCTTTTTCATACCCCTTGCTGAATTTATCACGCCTTCGCTTTATTTTAAAATTTCCGAAGTTTCACATGAGTGTCCTTTGGCGATGAGGATGATCCACTTTTTGGTGAGCGCCTTCGAGGGTACGCCATGAGCTTTGGCGATGATGCATGCGCTTGAGGATATGACAGCCGATCTCTGGGGACTACTGTGGATCGGGCAGATCGATATTGCCCGATGTCACTATCACGGTTTACGCCGGGATAGGGCGAGGGCGAGTCGTCGCATCCGCATCACCGCCAGAGGTTGTCATTTGACGCTGGGATTCAGGAGACATCGCGTCTGGCGATGAGGCGATTGCTCGTACCTACCCCTGGGAGTTGGATGGCACAAGAGCCACACCACCCACGCAGAGACACTCGCTACAACCGAGAGCCCATCGAGGAGGAGGATGCCACGATCACCCACCTTGCCGATATGTCATCGCCAAGAGGATGTTATCGACGAGACAGCCTCAGAGCCGCAGAGGTCTCGTGATGAGTTCACACGACTTAGGGCTCATCTCAGCGAGACTTGTGAGTACTTGGCCCACTCTATCCAGAGGATTGGGAACTGGAGACACTGACGGACCAGAGCCGAGCTGGCCGAGCTACACGACCTGCACCGGAGGAGCCACAGCAGAGTCGCAGCCGAGCGAGAGCCAAGGAAGTGAAGTCGAGCAAGTGGAAGTGAAGCCCGAGCCTGTGGAGGTCAAGCAGAACCAGAGGAGGTTAAGGCCACGCAGAAGAGCGAGGCGCCTAGCCGAGGATCGTTGGGATAGGTTTGTACTCGCACCAAAGACACCTGCTGTATCCACCAGAAGTTCCTGGGGGTTGGCTCGAGGAGTGAGCGTAGGATTAGCAGCTGAGACTCTGCGTTGAGTCGCTGTCTTGGAATAAGAGTCACCCTTAGAGGCGTTTGACTCTGAGTGTTAGCTCGTTTGCTTCTTTCATGCTTGTGAGTGATCGGTATGTGTTGCAAGGCCTTTAGGCATTGTGAGCAACCATACCCAGATATTAATAAAGTAATAAAGTTAGATTTTGTGTTACACCTTCGTCCCATAAGTACTCTATTACTTGTCTATTCTTATTTCCTCTCGCCTCTAAACTATGGCGCAATCGGCAGATGGTGAACACTCGAGGAAACCAAGGAGGAAATGGGAATGGTTCACGCCACCGAAACAACGATGGTGAAGGACAAGGACCTCAACCAAGACCGCCAGCTGATATGCGTAACTTTGGAGCTTTTATTGCTGCACGCACTCCGTTAATGCATGCCATGATGCGCCAGATGCAAAGAAAGTCTTCGCAAGCCGCCGCCGCCCAAGTTAACCAGTTAACCCAAAGGCAGAGGCCACACTCGAGGTCGCGAATTCATGAGGACACGACCGCCTACATTTTCTCGAAATGCCAATCCATTGGAGGCGATGATTGGCCGAGGACGATAGAGAGAAAGTTGCACATTACCCAAAGTGAGGGAAATGAGAGGGTACTCTATGCCTCTCATCGCCTTGAAGGAACCGCAATGAATGGTGGAAAACTATCATACGCTTCATGAGCACCCGCAGACATCACCGGGAGGAGTTCACGATCGCTTCCGGCGAAGATCATGTGCCCAAGGCATAATGGAACTGAAAAGGAGGAGTTTAGGGCATCAAGCAGGCAATCAATCGCTGTCCGAATATCTGAATAAGTTTACTCACCGCACGCCACGCACTTGAGGATGTAGCAACGGATAAGGCCAGCGCCTCGATTCATGAAAGGATCAATTGTGGCTGCAGCAGGGACTCATAACCCACACTTTTCCTCGATTTTTAGGAGCTAGTGAACAAGGCGCCGATATTGGAGGACAAGCGCAAGGAGCCGGAGGACAACCGAAGCGCAGATGGCACAAAGAGGAGCACGCCAGTGAGCGCAGCGCTTGAGGGTTGCACCAAATCGCTTCTTGAGATTTCAGCCAGAATGTGATGACGACGCCACCACCAGCATTCAAGACCTGCCGGACAAAATTTTCGACACCAACACCGCTTGGGAATGCATTGCGAGGAGCAAGAATCGGCGCTAAACGTTGTTTTATCTGCCACGAGCTGCAGCATTTTGCCAATTATCGCCCTAAGAAGGGAGGAGGAGGAGTGACACCGCCGCTTCAATCTTGGAACCACTCCAACGAAGGCACCCGCCAGAGCAAGTCGTGGAGTTACACAATCTGAGCCGCCACACGCATCGTGGTAAGAGGCGAGTTAATCATGTCACCGCTGGCGCAAGTGTAATACATCGGACGTCAGATCGGGTAAGTTACTTGTCAACTCAAGACTGCAATGCTTTTATTTGATTCGAGCTTCATTCGCTTATATCTCGGATTTTTGCTGTGAACAATGGGTTGAAAATGGTGAATCTTAGGCATGTATTGCTAGTACAATCCCGGATCGTAACTCCGATCCGATGTAGGATGTTCGGGGTAAAGTTGTTTATAGATGGAACAGAGTTCCTAGCAAACTTAGTGGTGTTAGATACCTGCATCCTAGATGTTATTTTGGGAATGGATCGTTGTCTAAGCACAAGGTTGTGTTAGACTGTGACGAAGAGTCATATCACGAGAGTCCTTGTGGGAGAAAAATAGAGTTTCAGCAACCGCTTCGGGATGGACAGTTGATGGTCAATAGTGTGAAGGCCGTCAAAGATAGAAGATATACCAGCTTGTCGAGAATACCCGGATGTATTTCGGAGGATTTACCCGATGCCACCAGATAGGGACATAGAGTTTGTAATCGAAGTTAGTACCGGGAAATTTCCCGATAGCTAAGAGACCTTATCGGATGTCAACCGATGAGCTAGTGGAAATGAAGAAGCGATAGAGGAGTTAATGGATAAGGGATTTATTAGACCAAGTTCGCCGCCATGGGGAGCACCGGTTCTATTTGTCAAGAAGAAGGACGGAGTTACCGGATGTGTGTGGATTACCGAAACCACCGAATGAAGTCACTATAAAGAATAAGTATCCGCTACCCAGATCGATGATCCGCTTTGACCGCTTGAGAGGAGCCGAGTTTTCTCCAAGATTGACTTACGATCGAGTTATCACCAAATGAAGATTCGACGGAGGATGTGCCAAGACAACGACATTTTCGCCAAGATATGGACATTACGAGTTCACGCTTATGTCTTTCGGTTTGACAAATGCACTGCATATTTCATGAACATGATGAACAAGGTTTTCATGGAATACCGGATAAGTTCGTTGTTGTGTTCATAGATGACATTCTAGTTTACTCCAAGAACCGGAAGAGCATGCGAACATCCGAGGCTAGTTCGAGAAGTTAAGGAACAAAGAACTTTTCGCTAAGTTTAGCAAGTGTGATTTCGAAGAACAAGGTAGAATTTCTTGGACATGTGGTGACCGCCAAGGAGTCGCAGCTTGACCCAAGTAAGGTGGAAGCAAGAGTTGCATTGGGAGCCACCCAAAACGGTGACTCAAATCCGTAGTTTTTGGAATGGCGGTTATTACCGCCGATTTATTGAAGGATTTTCAACGATTATGCAGGCCTCTTACGCAATTGTTGAAAAAGGAGAAGAAGTTTACATGGACGCCGTGTGAACGGAGTTTCCAGAGTTGAAGAAACGATTGACATCGGCACCAGTGTTAGTTCTACCGGATTTAGGCCAGAGCTTTGATATATACTGTGATGCATCGCGCCAAGGACTAGGATGCGTGTTAATGCGTAACGTAAAGGTCGCTATGCGTATGCATCAAGGCGCTTGAGGTCGCATGAAGAGAACTATCCGACGATGATCTGGAATTAGCGGTAGTGGTACACGCCTTTAAAGTTATGGCGGCACTATCTCGATTGGAAACAGATGTGAAGTGTACATCGACCATAAGAGTCTTAAATATATATTTACACAATCGGATCTCAACATGAGGCGAGAAGGTGGTTGGAATTAATTAAAGATTATAACTGGGAATTCATTATCACCCTGGGAAAGCCAATGTAGTGGCCGATGCTTTAAGTCTCAAGAGCCACACAAGGAGCATGTTGCTAGAAGCAAATCAAAGTCGAGTTATGCAAGGAATTTCGTGTCAAGCCGAAGTTGTGCCTAAAGGATTTATAGCCGCTCTAGAAGTGAAGCCTACTCGAAGATCGATTCGTGAAGGATGAAAGATGATGCCAAGATTCAGAGAATTAAGTCCAAAATGGAGGAAGGCAATGCGAAGGATTTCAAGCCGATGAGCAAGGCACATTGTGGATCAAGAAGCGCATTGCGCATCGCACAAGAAGGAACCAAACAAATGATTACGAGGAAGCTCATGACTCAAGTACTCGATTCATCCGGAAGCGCTAAGATGTATCAAGACCAAGGAAAGATTTTGGTGGCCAAGCATGAAGCGTGAAGTTCAGAGCATGTTATTGTGCGACATATGCCAAAGAGTCAAAGCAATGCATCAAAGGCCAAATAGGGTTGCTACAACCAATGAAGATACCCGAGTGGAAATGGGAGGAAATTGAATGGACTTCATTACCGGTTTACCGAGGACCCGCATAGGTATGACTCCATATGGGTTATAGTGGACCGATTGACAAAGGTCGCCCACTTCATACCCAAGTGAAGACTACCTACTCGGGGGACCGCTTAGCGAATTGTATATGTCAAGAATTGTATGTCTACATGGAGTTCCGAAGAAAATTGTATCGGACAGAGGTACTCAGTTTACCTCAAGGTTTTGGGATAAGTTGCATGAGGCCCTAGGGACCCGTCTGAACTTTAGCATCGCATATCACCCACGCATGATGGGCAAGACGGAAAGAGTCAACCAGACATCGGAGGACATGTTGAGGGCATGTGCATTGGCTTATACAACTTCATGGGATAAGTGTTTGCCATATGCCGAAGTTCAGCTTATAACAAAGCTACTGTGCAAGTTTGCGATGTCACCATTTGAAGCACTATATGGAAGACCCTGTCGAACGCCGTTGAATTGGAATGAGACCGGAGAGCGTTATATGTTCGGGCCGGACATTCTTCGAGGAGCTGAAGAGCAGGTAGCCATGATCAGGGAAAGATTGAAAATTGCACAATCGAGGCAGAAGAGTTATGCCGATAATCGCCGCAGGGATTTGAGCTTTGAGCCTAAAGATTTTGTGTATCTCAGAGTTACCCCACTCAAAGGAGTTAAGAGGTTTCACACTAAAGGGAAGTTAGCGCCAAGATATGTTGGCCCATTCAAGATTCTAAGTCGTAGAGGTGAGGTAGCATATCAGTTGGAGCTACCGCAGTCTCTAGCAGGTGTGCATGATGTGTTCCATGTGTCACAATTAAAGAAATGTCTCCGAGTGCCAGAAGAGCAGATGCCGTTAGAGTCTCACGGCCGAGTCAGCGGAGGATTTGACTTATAAAGAGTACCGGTGAAGATCTTGGACACGATGGATCGAGAAACGAGAAACAAATCGACCCGCTTTTTGCAGAGTTCAAGGAGTAACCATTCCGAGAGCGAAGCAACTTTGGAGCGCCAAGAAGATCTCAAGAAGGAATTCCTAACCTATTCATTAGTCATTACGAATCTCGGGGTCGAGATTCTCTTAAGGGGAGGTTTGTAACATCCCAATTTTTGCTTTCCTTGCAATTAAATGGTATTTTGAATTTTTGAGAATTTCTCGAATTTATTTGGATTTATTTGGAATTATTTGGATTTATTTGAATTAAACCATTTAACAAATTAATTAAGTAATAGAAAAGTTAAAATAAAATTTTGCTGAAAATATTTTATTTAAGTCACAAATGTCCTAAAATATTTATGAGAATTTTTCCATAATTTTTCCGGTATTTTTAAGGCCTCAAATGGATTAAATGATTTTCGAATTAAATTAAAAGGAAAAGCCGAGAATAGCCAAACAACGTTGTTGGGCGGCCCAACATCGTGGCGGACCGCAGCCACCGTCGCCGAACCCTAACCCGCCCGCTCAGATGGCCGTCCGATTTTGATCTTGCGGCGCCAATCATCCGTGCCTTCCCGAACTCGAGCCGTTGATCGCGCCATGGACGGCCAGATCGCGTCGTCTCCGCCGAGTCTCGATCGGATTGCCACCGCTACCGCCCGAAGTCCGTTAGGGTTACGCTTCGAGCGTCTGGACGCCGAGGTCAGATGGCGAGCCGACCCGCTGCTTTCCTCCTTTTCTTGCGCACACGCTGCCCTAGTTTCTTGTGACCGAGACGCCGCCACCTCGCCGCACGAGCTCGCCGGAAGTTTCCGGCCATCCGCCGCAATCCTCGACCTATTCGCGCCGCGGCCATCCTCCGCCAAGACGTTGGTCCTTGGAGTTCATCCCATCGAGCCGCGGGAGCATTACTTCTTCACCACGGAGGAGCTCGAACGCCGCGCGACGCCGTCGTTTTCGCTCTCCGTGGCGAAGCGAGCCGCCGCCATCGCCACCGAGCCGAAGCTTCGCCGCCGTCCGATCAACCTTCGACGATCCAGATCGTGGCGCCATCTCCTAATAGTGAATCGCAGGGTAAAGCTCAACCGCCGATCATGAGATCAACGGTGAGAATCGACCACGCCACGGCCGTACATTTGACCGAAAACCCAAATTTCCTTTACAAAAATAATTTGATTAATTCGGTATTTATGAATTTAAAGATATTTTCAAGATTTTCAAACTTCAAATGCTTATAACTTTTGCTTTTAACTCCGATTTGAGTGATTCCAATTTCTATAAATTTGTAAAATTGTGATCTTTCTGTTTGTGAATTTTAATTGAATTTTTGGCTTGCGTTGCTCTCTGTTTTATTTATTTATTGTTGTTTATTTACGCTACGCCAGAGACGTTGAAGTGCCCGACGGTTTCGAGGAGAAGTGCTGACCGAGAGCAAGCTCAGAACCGTAACCAAGACTTTTTGAAGGCAAGTTGTGTTTGATCATGTTGAACCTATTAGGGCAAATTACTTTGATTTAAACTATTGCATGCTAATTTGATAGAAATGACTTTGAATAAGTTTTGGGATTAGTTAAATACCTAGTTGTCAGTATGCCACCTTGTCGTATATAATTGTATGCCATGAATCATTTGTCACCCTAGGTTATGGACTAATAGTTGACATTAATAATTTGCCAACATGGGTTGAGTAGACCAAGTAGTATGCTTAGCCCGCCACGTGACATTTTATGATTTTGGAATACCAAAGTAATATTGACCTAATGAGATATGGAACATGATTTGTGAATAAGACATGTGTTATTGAGTTGATGATGGCACGTGGTGCAATGGTAAAGAACCGGTGGAAAAATGATTTAGACCGAGGCATGTGGCAAGATTGTTTCGTGGGCCAAGAGTGGCAACCCAGGCGGTCGATTTGGTTTTTATTGGTTTTGGATAATTGAGATCACACTTGGTTAGTCTTGCCTCGGTCAACTAAGGACTTAACCTTGCGAGCATTTGAACTGAAGTCTCTCATACTGACCACAAGCTCCGTAATGGGACGGGCTTAGCTGAGTAAACCGGGAAATCTATTCTTTGGTACTGTCGTGGTGGTGTGAGGCCCTGAGAAGCGGAATGAGAACTCACATGGCGCAAGAGGGGGCCCTGGTGTGTAACCATCCCTCCAAAGTTGAAACCTTAGCGGCAAGATCTTGGGTTTAGATGGAACTTTGGAAAGGCTTCCGTTCACGGTTATTTGCCTTGGTGGTATTTGATCTATCTTGTGGGTAAAGTGTATAACCTCTGCAGAGTGTACAACCTATTCAATAGCCGTGCTCACGGTATTGAGCATCGCTCGGTGATTACTGATCAAGGGTTAGATTTTATGAAAATGAATTGTTTATGGAAAAATGCTTGGGTTGAAGATGATGAACCCGACTTAGGATGGAGAAATGATTTACGATTGAAACGCTTAGAAAGCTATTATTCCTACTATCGCTTTTATCTTGGCAATCTATTATCGCTTATCTTGAATGTCAGAAAGCTATTATTCGCTCATGAACCATAGCCTATCCTTTGTACTAAGCCATGCATGTAGAATATTAGAATTGCATTCTCAGGCATGACTTGCCGAGTGCTCAAAGTACTCACCCCACAACAACACAACTTCGCTTGAAGAAGAAGCAACTCGGCCAGGGAGGAGTATCGAGGAGCCGACAAACTAGGGCGAGCCCAACCAGCTTACTGGGCAAATTGGTTCGCCACGAGTTTATTTTATTTCATTGATTTGAATATTTTAATAAGTCTTCGCCCCACGAGGCGATCTTTGTAACTTGACCATAAGGTCAATCAAATAGGTTGAGTATTTAATTAAAGTACTTATTATTTCGTTGGATATGTCATGTTGAGTGACTAGCGTGATCCTCTAGTGTTTGAAACACGAGCCATTTGCAAATTCGGGTCCCGATGAACTCCTCTTGCCTTTCCGCCACGCGTCCTATTGAGAACTCACCCCACGCCGTGGGGGAACCACGCTTCACGACCACGCTGGGGAGTGGGACTTGGCTCCCACAAGACTCGGAGGAGAAGGTCTCTTTTGCAGGAAGTCACCGCTTCTTCGAGCCATCTGCCATCGCCTCTCTCTTCACGACGAGCCCTAAGATCACCACGCGCGCCGCCCCTCCTCCAAGTGAGCCCTAAGATCTTGGGCGCCTCCTCACGCTGCGAGACGCGCGGCATCGAGCCATTGCACGACCCCCGGCGAGAGCAGGACTTGCGCCTTGAATGCCTTTTCCCTTGTTTCGCCCACCATGACATGGGCGTTCCTCGCTCGGGTGGCTCGAAGCTTGCGTGCGCTTTGCGCGCGACTTCGAAAGCGGGGTACCGGAGGTACCCGGCCATTCAGACGCCTCTACGTGGAGCTGGGCCGCATCCACGAGGCGGGCGATGTCCCGCAGCCACAACGCGGCCGGGGTGTCGCCCCCCAGCTCCACTGGCGAGTGCTCCAGAAGGAGGCGAGCCGCATGCAGGTTCTGGGCCGGTGTGGCCTCCTCCATCACCAACCGCCGTCGAACTGGCTGTGCTCCTACCGCGGTGGGGGCGGCGCCGTCTTCTGTGGAAGGCGTCGGACGGTCCCCCGCCTGATGGGAGTGCGAAGCTTCCATCTTCGCTGCCGGCGCTTAATGATCCGGCGAAGAAAGCAAAGGGTGAAACAGCTACTACCACCCCTACCTGGCACGCCTTGTCGGCGTGTTTGTGTCAAACAATATTGGTTCGAGTGTATAACTGAGTTTCGGTAGGGGGGTCTTTGCAGCTACATCACTCTCGACTCTCCTCTCGGGATGAGCTGGAAAAGAAACTCAAAAATACACAGGGAACACACCGGGATTTACCCAAGTTTAGGCCCCCAATGCGGGTAATAGCCCTACGTCCTACTCAAACTCGTGTTGCTCTAGTATACCACTTGTTCTCAGTTCGTCCGATCTTTCGATCGTCCGAGCTAGGGATCTCTTCTTTGCTGTGAACTGATCAACTGACCGATCCCCCTCACCCCATGCACCCTAGCTCCCTTATATACTCCTGGGACTGGCTAGGGCAAGTGGAGGGAGTGGTTTTACATTAATTACATTGATTGTGTCGAGTCCTATCGCTACTGTCCTTTTGAGCCTCTTTGTCCACGCCGTTGCCTAATGTCGCCTGTCTTTGGATTGCCTGAGGGGAGGGGTTCGGACGCTGCGTGACGAACGCCTGGTACACGCGTCTCCTTGCCTTGCCCTGGGCGGTGTAGATGGAACGGGAGTTGGTGGAGCTGGCTCAGTTGGAGGGACAGGTCATCATGCCGTCAGGGAGCCACGCCCATTTAATGGCTCTTTAGGCGCATCGTAACAGCTCCATGCGCATTCAATGGCTCCCGTGCTCATTTAATGGCTCCCATGCGCATTAAATGACCATGATACGTTGTGATCCTGGCGAAGACTTCGGGTGGAAGCCTTCTAGCCCTATCTGCGTGGATGACTGATAATGGACCCGTCTGCTCATCAAACGACCACGTGGCCTAGTCGTTGGACTGCTCTCTGAGTGGCCACATGGCCTGGTCATCGGGGGTTGTGACCTGGTCGGCTAGGGTTGGGACCTATTCGCTCGACTGCCCGCCAGGCAGCCACGTGTCTTGATCGCCCGACTGCTCGCCGGTTAAGTCCCACATACAGGACCTTCTTCTTTCCATGTCTTGCGCACATGGTCCCACCTGACAGCGGTGGAGAGAGTACCCGGTGTAGAATACACCGACACCTACTAATTCCACGTAGTGGTGAAACATTGATAGGAAGTTTGAAGAATTCGCAACGAATCCGATAAATATAAGATTCGAATTGAGTATGGATGGAATGAATCCTTTTGGTAACATGAGCAGCCGTCATAGCACTTGGCCTGTGAATCTCTGTGTGTACAACCACCCGAAGCAACCTGGGAATGATATTAATGTGTACCTAGCACCATTGGTAGAAGATTTCAACACATTCTAGGCTCCTGGGGTGCAGGTATGGGATGCTCACAAACAAGAGTACTTCACTTTTGCACTGCCTATTGTTTTGCACCATAAATGATTATTCTGCCCTTGCTAACCTATCGGGGCAGAGTAACCGAACTGTGCCAGTGCTTGCATGGTGTGAAAGTTCCGTCCAGTTACTCGTCCAACATGAAGAGACTTGTTTCGATGCACGATTTGAGTTTAACTAGCATGAAGTCCCATGATTGTTATGTGCTTATGACACAGATGCTCCCTATGGCAATTAAAAGTATTTTACCGACTAAGATCTGGGAGACAATCACAAGGCTGTGTTATTTCTTTAACACAATTACTCAAAAGGTCATCAATCCCGAAGGACTAGATGCTCTACATGCCGAGGTGGTAATGACTTTATGTAATCTTGAGATGTTTTTTCCTGTGTTATTTTTTGATATCATGGTACATCTCATTGTTCACCTTGTGAGGGAGACAAAGATGTGTGGGCCTGTGTTCCTACGTAGTACGTACCCGTTCAAGAGGTACATGGGAATTCTCAAGTCCTACGTACGGAATCGATCTCGACCGGAGGGTAGCATTATCGAAGGTTATGCAACCAAAGAGGTCATTGAATTGGGTGGATTACATGGCTTAGGTCGAACCGATAGGTGTGCCTCGATCCCGCCATGAGGGGAGGCTCCAGGGCATTGGGACCATCGGAAGGAAAGCAATCACGCCTGATTCGGTTGCGTGCGCGGAAGCCCATTTCATAGTTTTGCAACACATGGCTGTTGTGGCCCCGTATATCAATAAGCACAAGAACTGGCTACAGCAAGAGAATCCGTCACGATAGGAGTACTGGATCATCAAATAGCATAACCTTTAGTTCAACAGATGGTTCAAGGAACGACAAGCCATTACTGGAAGCACGTCAGGTGATACACTGACATGGTTGGCAAAAGGGCTAGCTTTTACGGTTGTAACATGGAAAGGACATGATTTAAATGGGTACATATTTTACACGAGAGATCAGGACATGAAGAGCACAAACCAGACCAGCGGTGTTCACATCGATGCACTGAATACCACTGGATCGATGAGGAGCTCGTACTATGGGTTTATTGAGGAAATTTGGGAGCTCGACTATGTATTATTCAAGATCCCCTTATTTCGGTGCCGTTGGGTTAACCTGTAGTACGTGAAGGTTGACAAGTACAACATCATAACTATGGACCTTGAACGTGTCGGATACCAAGACGAACCATTCTTTCTCGCCAACCAAGTTATTCAAGTTTTCTACGTAACCGACCCGTCCAACAAGCAACGCCACATTGTTATTTAGGGGAAAAGGAGGATTATCGGAGTTGAGAATGTGGTAGATGAGGAAGAATATAATCAGTTTGACGAGTTGCCTCCTATTGGTACCAGTGTCACAATCCAGGATGACCAACTTGAGGAAGCTAGCTACACACGTGTTGATCATCGCGAAGGGTTAATTTTTGTACAAAAGAATAAGCAAGTAGAGTTGTCATGAGGTCTTCATGTTTGTACCAAGTGTTCTTGTATTATAATTAAAGAGATGTATTAATTAATGAGATGTGCATTAATTATAATTACTGAGATATATTGATTAAAATTGATTAGGTGTATGTATATTATACTAAATGAGATGTATGTATTATGATTAATTTTAATACATGACATATATATTTGTACAGAACAAATTTAAATATATATTGATGGCAAAAAAATAATAAAATGGCTCATCCCAGACGGTTCTAGGCTTGAACCGTCTAGAATGACTTTATCCCAGATGGTTCTAGGCTTGAACCGTCTAGGATGACTTTATCCCAAATGGTTCAATCCCAAAATCATTTGGGATGGTCTTCCCAGGCCGTTCACTAAGTCCCGAGCTTGCCATTCACCAAGTCCCACATGCACACTCAGTTTATTGCAACCCTAGCTAGCGCGCGCCCTCTCCCTCAGTGGCGCCCTCCCCCCTCGGCCGCGCCCTCACCCTAGCTCGCTGGTGCCCTCCTCCCTCGGCCGTGCTCTCCCCCTCGACGACACCTTCTCCCCTTAGCGGCGATGCTCGGCCACGCCCTCCCCCCTCGGCCACGCCCTCCCCCTCGGTGGTGTCTCCCCTTGTCCACGCCCTTTCCCTCGGTGGTACCCTCCTCCCTCCCCCATGCCCTTCCCCCTCGGCAGCACCCTCCCCGCTTTTTGGTCTCTGTTTTTTGTTGCCTTACTTGCTCGATGATGATAATGGGTATTGTGATGACTAGAACATTTATTTTTGTGAACTAGGCCTTGAACCATAGGCTTGAACGCTGATTAGATTATATTTGGCTAATAGCATGTTCTTGACTGTTATTACCTTTTTGTCAGCACTTCATTATATATACAAGCTGTTGGTTTAATCTTGATTGTGCTATGAGTCACAGCATTCTGGTTTAATTTCTGATCCATGCGCATATTGAGATTGTTATATATTATCAGTACATGTGCTATTTAGATGCTTAGCTAAATACACTTTGTTATCTTAACTGTTACTGATGTGCTTAAAGTCTGATTGAGTGAATCAGTTTTAGTGCTGTTGTACTACTTTAGAATCATCTTGTTAAACTGTTGAATTGGTAGTCTATTGTTGATTCAGTTAGCAAGTGCTTAATCTGAATATTAAGGTGGTAAGGGTTCAAGGTCTTACTTACTGAATTAATTGTTAGCCCATTTGTAATTAAGCTTGAAGGTTTAAAATCTTCAACCAACCCTTATCTGAGAGCAATATAATACAATCTTCATTCAATTTGTGATAGAAGATATGATTCGTTGTATGAATGACATAAAATTCATTTTATGCATCGACAAATTTAGCCATTAAAACACAATGCCATTTGTGATTGAGAATGAAGATTAAAAAATCTTTATATTTGCCCAATTTCTGACAGCACCACAAACAAATTCATATCTTCCTATTAAATCTTCACATTTGCTCGATTGGTGTTGCATGCAATATTGATTCTCTTAACCTTGCATGTACAAAATAACTCTTAACTTATCTTCTCTTAAATTTGCTTCTCTTAACTTACCTACTCTTAACCTTGCATCATACAAGATAGCGTTCTCTCAATCCTCGCCGCCGAAGGGATTTGATGACGTGCCCAACGTAGAATGAAATAGGCGTGGTACAAAAGGGCTTAGTAAAAGGCCTCAAAGCTGATACACTATCACGATGGTTGATCCGCATGATGGGGCCCCTACCGCGCCTCTAGCGACAGCTTTTCGGACCATGTGCGGGATCGTTGGGCGTGAAAGAGTCCCCATCACCTATCCATCATGGAAGATACTGACAGATGAGGAGTGTGATAACCTGGTGGCAGAAATATTCACGTCATTTGAGCTTCCACAAGACGCCATACCTGCACTGCGACGACACACATTGCTAATGGTGGGAAAGGTGTGGAAGAACTTCAAGAGTGTCCTCGTTGCTAATTATGTCAATAAGGAAATGACTCCATTCCAGAAGTATGGGTTCATCTCTGAAGACGTTTGGGAACAATTTGTTGAGTTAAAGACAACGGAAGAGTTCGTGCTTCAAAGCGCGGCTCACAGGACCGTTTAGTCAAAACACACACACCCACACAGACTCGACTCAACAGGGTACGTGGGTAGGTCGCGCAGCCATTTGCCTTGATCGTGGATCCATGTGCCCAAAACTGGGTAAGAGCGAGGTCACGTCCCACTTCTTCGGGTGGCGTGTTCTTTGCAAACCCTGCTGATGAGGAAATGTCCCAACGTCTAATATCGTTAAGCACGGAATCTCTCCAGGGCACTTTCACTTCGAAGAGAGAGAAATACATACTCCACGGCCTTGGAAAACAAGGAGTACCTGGGTCGCACCCGATGCCTAGGTGTTTTTGTTCCTTAGAAGTTGGGATTTCCATATGACTCAGCCACGTATCGGAGAAGGAAGAGAAGCAAAGCCGAGTGTGAGGAACAACTAGTAGCCCTGATTGATGAAAGGGTTGAGGAAAGGTTTAAAGCGCAGTTCGATAGTCAGCTATGAAGTCTCAAGGAAATGATGGAGTAAAGGGTGGCTGAGAAGAGGCAGGCACCAAACATGCAAGCCCAAGAAGCATAAGCACAGTTCAGCCCAACCAACCGTCAGAGCAACTGCGTGTCCGCCCTTGAGACGAACGTGGATGAAGCCAGATTTCCTCCTGACGACACCCGGTAACATGTTTGCAATGCTCCTTACATAGACTTTAATGTTGGATGTGTTAACTAATTACTTGTGTACCCTTATGTAGGTGGTCACGCCATGCAATCTGCAAGTGAGGTTTGCCAACGGCTCTGTTCTCCTACAGACTGCTTGGGGACAAGCGTATGCATCCGGTGTAGGGGCATTAGTGCATGGTCGTACTGTAGAGCCGGGCTACGCGAAGGTCCATGTCGACGGTGTACATAAAATTTTCAAGGCCGTCACACTGGGCATGGCCCTAAACGATCAGATCGTCACACTAGAGGATGTCATCGGCACATTCATCCAATGGCTCAAGAAGGACATCTCTTCGACGCCCGCCTAGGAGCACCAAAGCTAAAAGCAGTCCCAAAGGTACCACATGATGCGTCGGAGCTACCAGCACTATCGGAGCCATGTCATGCACCGAAGGAGACTGCCAAATCGGTTACCATGTCCTATCACGCGCAGACCGTTACTGTAGTAAGGGTCCAGTTGTCTCCTGTGAAGATAAAGTTTGGTAGAAAATATGGCGGAGACAAGGGCAAATCGAAATGGACCACGTCAGCCCGTGACTTTCCGTTTGCCCTGTTGGTGCGCAATTCGAGCTAGGGCAACCGTTCGTACTGGATGAACATAAGGAGATGCATTCATTTGCCTGCATTAGATTGCAAGAATGGTACATGCAACAAGCCAACAAGCCGGTGGCATAACGGACATCGAGTATCTCGGTGAGCTTCAAGGAGGAGTATTTCTTACACCGGTCTTTAGATGGCGTCTTCGTGGTCGGCTTCACCGACTTATTTGATCTGTACAACCTCAAAGCGCTCAACGCCTCACTCATAAGATGTTGGACAATGTAAGTGTGTGCAATCACCGTCTACATTTCTGACGCACCGATAAATGTCATATATATATATATATATCATCCTTGATTTTGTACATCTAGACACATGATCTTGGAAGCAATAGCAAGGGAACAACCGGTGGGTTTTGCCGACCTATACATGGTTTCCAAGCAAACCATGGACGAAAATAAAGAAGTCATCCATAAGTACGTAGAAAAAGTACTACTAGCTCATTTAGACAAAAAATTCATACTTTTACCCTACAACTCGGGGCAAGTGCTTCGTCCAGATGCTATACTCGTTGATTTCTACTATATATCTCACCTCAAAGTTAGGTTCAGTGACCATGACAACATACCTGTATAGGTATCACTGGGTTCTACTCGTAATTATACTGAGACAGAATCGAGTAATTTACCTTGATTCCAAAAAGGGCGGCACCCACGATTTGAAGCCTATTAGAGATTTTCTCGACACGTCATTTGGTGTCTACAAATCAAGGGAAAGGCCACACAAGAAGAGCCCGACCACTCTAACGCAAACTTTTAAGTTTCTGGTATCCAATAGTTCACAATAATCCTTCACACTCCATAATAATACCTTTGAAACTAATTAACCTATTATGTTTTTACAGTGGCACTAGCAGCCAAAGGACACTGACCTATGTGGATTCTATGTTTGCCACACATGGCACTCCTTATTGGTTCCCAGAAGACCAATGTTATACAGGTCTGTCAATCTTGCAACAATTCTCTACTTATTAATTTATATACGCACGAGACTTTACTCTTCTCATTGACAGGCTTGGCAATGCGCTGAATCTGTGTTGGAACATACTGACCTGCTAGGTATTCGAGGACAGCTTTGTGCCTTCTTGATGCGTGAGGTCTTAAATCCAAAGGGCAGATGCTACTCAGGGCTCAACAGATCATGAGTTATGAATTTGTTACTTACTGTGTATTCAGATTAATTTGTGAACCTTGTGTTGTGAATTTGTCATTTGTACATCTAAATCCAATTGGTTAGTATATATGTTTGTTGATTTTTGAAATGGATGCGTTGTACATATGCTGTAATGTGCGATCTAAATTGATTTATGAAATGGACGCGCTGTATGTTGTGTAACATGTGATTGGAGTACATTTTTTAAATTTATGTCATAATAATATGTTAGTCATGCTGTGTACTGTCTTTTATTTTAGAGGGCGTAGCTAACAATTCCTTAGGCTAACCAATAAATTAAAATTTAGTAAAAAATAGAAAATCAACATCACAAACGGTTCTAAAGAAGAACCATCTGTGAAGAGGCATAAATCACAGATGGTTCCACTACGGCACCGTCTGATGATACCGCTCGTTTTCATTTCGTGAAAGTCCCCAGCAGAGGAAACCATCTGGGATAAGCCCATCATCACATATGGTTCTTAAGTGGAACCATCTGAGATGAGACCACATCACAGACGGTTCTAATTTGGAACCGTTTGTGATGAGTTTTTTCACAGACGGTTAGAAAACCATTTGCAATAGCTCTTTGTCATCACTGACACTTGGATACAAACTGTTCACAAAACCGCCTGTGATGTGGTTTACGAATCGTTTGTAATGACCTGTTCTACAGTAGTGAGCAACGACGTTGTAGGAGTAGGCTGTTAGAGGTGCGTGGTGTAAGAGGAGTCACGAGACCCTTTGTTTCAACTTGTGAAAAAGCCTTGACACCATGAAGTCAGTACCACCATTTGCTTGATTTTGCAAGTTTACTAGTGAATATATTTATATACAAATGGAAGATGTTTTTATGCATCACTTTTTTTAGAGTTGCATAAATATTAAAGCATGAATAAAGATAGATGATGATTAATTATTCATTTATTTGCTTTAAAATTTATGCATTTTATATTGAGAGGTGATACATGAAAGCACAGCTGCAAAAAGAGTTTCGCATTAGGGTGCACAGTGCAATAGGTGCAAACTGCAAAGCATCACAATATTTCACTTGCTTGAACTGACGCGCATGCTGTGTGCCTTGATTCAGGCCATTCCAAGTATGGAGCGGAACCTTGGGCTCGGCACGGCGTGTCCATGGTTTGTTAAGTCCATGGACCGGTTCCTGGGACTAGGCAGGACGGGTCCATGGCTCGCGAAGTCCATGGACCGGTTCCTGGGACTGGGCGCGACCGGCGCGTGGCTCGCGAATTCCACCGAGCGGTTCCTAGGGCTGGGCCCAACCGGCGCGTGCCCCGCGAATTCCGTGGACCAGTTCCTTGGGCTGGGCGCGTGGACTGCGAAGTCCAGTGGCGGCTTGGGGCTCACCTTGGGCTGCCCCCGCGCCCACTTCTTGGTGCTCCGCCTTCGCATGAGCACCTTGACGAACTCCCCAACCTGGTCCCGTGGCTCATGGCCGGAGCTCGCGTTTGCCTGATCGGCCGTCGTGTCCGCCTTCTCCGGCTCGCCGACGACCTTAGCGTGTGTTTCATGCGATGCATCTGCGCTGAGCATGTTGCTCTCGGAGATGGACATGGACGCCTCGACGTCAAGCGTCGTCTTCTCGTCATCGTCGGCTTTCTTGAACCTTGCCGTCGTGGCCAGGGCGTCGACGGCGCCGACGACCCCCTCCGCCCTCGCGCATATCTCCAGCAGGAGGGAAGCGGTTGTGAAGAGCGGAAGCGCATCGATGAGTGGCGGCAGCGTTGCGATGTTCTGCTCGTGCTCTATCTCTGATGATTCCTCTTCTTCTTCCAGTATCGTCGCAAGGCACCTCAGCTCGTCCCTCAACTCCTGCGCGGCGGCGTTCATGTCCCCCAAAACTAGCGCGAAGCGGCCTGACCGCGTCATCGAGGTGACGGAGACCGACGCCTCGCGCAGCACGGCGGCGCAGTGGCTGCTAAGGGCGGCGCAGGTGGCGGCGAGGTGCTTCTTGACGTGCGCCGCCGTCTGGGCCTCGGAGCTGACGCAAGCGGCGAGAGCGTCGACGCAGTAGGCGCAGCAGCGCATGGCGGCGCCGACCTTCTGGTACTGGCCGTACGGGTGCCAGAATCTGAACTTGCCGTGGCCGGGTTCCCACCTCGCCAGGTTGGCCATCGAGTCCTCGGTCGCCTTGGCGTTCAGCACGAACCTGTACCCCAGCGACTTCTCCGAGAGCGGCCACCTCGCCGGCCTCTCCCCGGTTGCGGCGTCGACGACGGTCTCCGAGAAGTAGTCCTCAACGCAGCCCTCGACGGCGGCGGCGAGCTTGTCCATGTTGCACGCGACGAGGACGTGGAGCTCCTGGCCCGCCCAGACCGGGAAGATGAGCGTGCAGACGGCGAAGCAGATGAACGCGCCGATGGCGATGGTGGCCAGCCGCTGCTGCGCCAGGGCCACCACCGTGTCGACGCGGTACCCTGTCACGGCGACTAAGCTGTAGGTGAGGATGAAGATGATGACGCCGTAGTCGAACCGAGCCTTGAGCGTCGGGATGAACCGGGAGAAGGTGGCCGCCGCGGCTGCAAACATGCATGGCATGTCGCAGACATGCAGTGTTTGATCAAGCAGAGTTTACAGGAATGTGAAGTAACTTTGTAAGAGAGCGACTACTGGTAACTAGCTAGTGAGGATGAACGCACCCAAAACAAACAGGGAGCCACTGACGATGAAAGGCTCAAACTCCTTGCCGGGCTTACTGGCGATCCACTGCACGCCGAGGGCAAGCGCCCCGCCGGTCACCGTCGCCATGGCTCTGTTGAGACCTTTGTACAAACAACCACCTGTATGTACGCGCAAACCACCCATGTTACGTCCACTTCACAAATGGTTCTATGCTTCTAGCGGATATATAAAGTCCGTAAGGATTCTCTATACAATATATACCAGCTGTAATGTCAACCTATATATATTATATCCGTACATAAAAACTGCATAGTAGACTTGTGCATAAATACATAATATCTTTTGTTAATACAAATAAGACTTCTATTATTCTTAAGGGATATTAAAATTAATATACGTTGAGTTAGTACATAACGTCACTTATACTTACCAACAGTGTACTCGAAGACCACGACGACTGTCAAGACGGCCCACATGGCGTTCCCATTGGTGAAGACATAGAGTGGCCGGACGTAGTACAAGACGGAGCACAGGGTGAGCGCGAGGGCCATCTTGAGCCCATGCACCACCTTCCTCGGATCGTCCGCCCCGATCCTCCACACCATCTTGGCGAAGCTGGTCACCCTGTCCCACGGCGTGGCCATCCACCTGAAGAGCCATGCCGGCGCGCGGAACCCACGCCGGCCGCCGCCTTTGGCGTTTTCGTGCTCGGCGTGCGCCTCCGCCGCTCCGGCCTGCACCGTTACCCTCCATTCCGCGCCGTTGTTGTGGCCGGCTTGCTCTGTCGCCCCAGGAGCCATGTTCACGTGTATGCTTGATGATTGGATCGTTCTAGCCGAGCGATGATCGATGCGATGGCACGGAGGGCTTATATATGTTCGGAAGAGAGATTATAAAAATGTGGCGCCTGACGTGGCGCACGTTCAATTGTCCGACAGCCACACTTTGGGAAAGTGCTCTTTATTTTATATATAAAAAAGTTGCTATAGGTCACCTGATCGGTGATCACCAAAAACATGACGAGTAAACCTCAGGGTGATGTAGTACGATTTTTTCATATCTTTTAAGAAAGCGCGTTCAAGCTAGCGTAGGTCAAACGGTGTAGATGTGCGTGATCTTCTTTTACATACAATATAGGCTTGTTAAATCTCGAGAAAATTGCACAAACTTACACCCCTTGGCATTACCCATATATATATACCTGTATCATTGAGATTTTGTAGCTAGGCACATGCATACATAAAATCGATTACGTACCATCCGCTCTCACAATTTGGTTCGCGTGTTGAAATGTATATTGGTCCCTAAAAGAACACGTTTTTGTAGCGTGCTTTCCATATACATACAACTAGTGTGGTACAATCTATGTACTCCCTGTCAAAATTAGGCAGATTTTTCTCATAGTGAGGGTGAAAGATGGTATACTTTTTCTAGTTACAAATAGTTATCGTTTTGAATATAGATATAGTCAAACTTTCAAAACTTTAATTATCAATATCTTTTAAATATTTAAATTGGACACATAAAAATCATATGTGTGGATTTGTCTTTAAAAGTATTTTTTTATAATTTTATTGGTTTTTACAAATATATTATAATAAAAATTAGTAATTAAAGTTGTGTTGTAGAGAACATGTCGATATCTAAAATGATGACTATCTATGACTGAAGTGACTATATAGCAAGCTAGTAAAATGGTAACTAATGCGAGGAGCCGTGGGGTTTGATGCTCGTTTACAACTCATTTTCCTTTACAACGGGCGGCGAAATACCTACCTTAGTAGTTAGTACTGGTGGGGTGGGAGGAAGTCAAACGATACGAGAAAATCTACGACCGCACATACGATTTTTCTCATAAATCACACGAGAACCGCTAGCATAATCGGCCCCTTATTAGCTTTTTTTTTAAAATAGTTTATTTAAAAGTATTTTAAAAAACAGCCCCACTCTATGCTACAGTACTATAGGAATACTTTATAGTACTAGCGTGGAATTGCTATAGTACTATGATACTACAGTAGCATGGGATTTTTTTTGCCGCGACGGGGTGGCACGGGGATTTGAATTACTGCGGAACGGTGGCATGGGAAATTAGCAACACAGAATCCATCGGCGAGCGCGGGATTCAGTGCAATTGCCGTAGAATAGGGGTGTGGGAAATGGAATTTCTGCGGATGGGAGCACGGGATTTGGATTTTCCACAGCAGAGGCGCATAGAATTGGATTTTGCCGTAGTGTGGTGGTCTAGTAAATTCCGCACTTCTCCTGTACGGAATAGTGCTATTTCTGCAAAAAAAAATTCCACGAGAACTAGCTCTATTTTAAAAAATTTTGGGAGCTAAAACAGTAAACAGTTCTCACATGATTGCTCAGTTGACTGTCTTGAATTAGGTCCGCATGGTGTTGACACAAGTAGTTAGGATAATAAAATACTGACGGGTAATTTTGAACCGAATGAAAAATAGGATAAACCATATTAGAAATATTTGTAATTTTTTGTGCATGATTCTATCATATCAGTAATCTTTTATAAAATTTTCAGATGATGGTGAAGCTCGAGGAATTTTTAAAAATTCGGACAGTGGTGATGTCCAGATGGAAAATGGTTGAAAGTATGTTAGAAAATTTTGAAATTTTAATTGGATGATTGTGATGCATCATTAACCTTGCCATAAAATTTTTAGATAATTATCGGTCTATGAAGTTAGAAATTTTGGCAGCATTTCGACTAAAATTAGGATTTAGAGAGTCACAATTGCAGACAATCGATGTATATTTGTATGGCAATTAATAGGCATAAAATAAAATCGATACATATGACAATTTATCCCATATTTGCATGATAATAAGATCAATATCTATTTGCATCACGTACCTACAAGTAGTAGTACGCTTGTGATAAAAACTCCACCTCCGCGTTGTCGACAATGATCTCGTGATGCCTCCTCTCGTGTTATTGCTTGTATTCTTCCCAGGTCATGTCCCGCAGTAGCTAGAAAGACTTCCAATGTTCATAATAAAACATCCAGACACAATAATTCTCGGACTGGTAAAGATACCTGACACTGACAGATGAGTGCCGTGCGTACATCGACGTATGGATCAGCGTAGTCAAATGGCCAAGATATGCTAGATCTGTCATAACTCTATCTGTAATCGTACCCACCCTAATCCCCTCCATATGACATTGAACCGTACCCACTATGCTCAGTTGGGAGACCTAAATGGCTCGAAGATTGGCTACTACATCATGAGGTCACCCCCATCACTCGACACGCCCTTCCCCTTACTACGGGTCTGCTCTATGAGCCCCTCCTCGAGGGGCTAACCCCCTGTTGTGATTCTGGCGGCGATTGTAGCTGTGAACGGAGACACATAGTATATCGGCCAATTTTTGTCCCATCATTGCTGGAAGAGTCTGTGTTTGTTGTTGAGCTACTGCTCATTATCAGCAGGTGTAGTCGTCTCATCATCACTGCTGATATTAGGCTGATCAGCAGGTGTATCTTTGCCTATTCCCTTAGGAGGCTAGCTGTCCAATAACTTTTCCAATATTCGCGTAAAACTCCTTTTAGCATGTCATCGTCTGCATCGTCGTTTGCACGCTTTTCCTTCCCTTTGTGCATGTCACTGACCATATATTCGGCCCAATCTAGGAGACTCTTCCTACATGTGGCCAAGTGTAAATAATATTAACACCGTTGTGAGGTTTCGACATACATGATTCACAAGTGGAATGGAAAATAATTACTTTGGTTACCTGTGGTCTTATTTATTTCTTCCGGTGGGATGGAGTCTACCACGAATCTTGCTAGGAGAGGTGGGTCGATCCCACTATCCTCGTCCAGTGAGGGCTCTCCACTAGATCTAGACGAGTCGAACCACTCTGCAATAGGGTCACTATGAGAATGCATCGCAACCTCAATGAGGCGATCGACTGGGTCCTTGTCCCGAGGCTCGTGGGTGGATTCGTAGTCCCACAAGTGAAGTCGCAGGTTGTAGTGCACGAACATGAGCTGCTAGAGCTTCGTATAACTTAATCGGTTCCTGAGCTGCGTGTGCACTAAGACAAATATACTCCAATTGCGCTCGCAACCACTCGATGATACGCACTACAATACCAACCGCAAGGCGTACTTCTATAAAGCTGCCATCTCATTCCCAAACGCCATCCACCATTGAGCTACAGGTAATATGGCAACATCATTAATGTGCGTCACTCGTTGGCACCGTTGTCAGTAACCACCTACACGATGTGCTTTGCCCTAATATCCTCGGCCACGACCTTTGTTATCTCGCGTAGTAGGTACTTTGTGGTCCTGGACCTTGCCTGTGAATGAACAAGCTAGAAGGTTGTACTCACGGTCTTATGGAAGAGTAAAAACATAACCAAATGTTGTACTTGTTGCGTTGATGGTCTTATGAAAGAACATGACCCCATTGCAGTACACCATGAAGTTGATGATACTCTGATGAGTAGGTCCAGTCCAGGCATCATACATTATTGTAACACCAAATGTGTCTCAGTCTTCTCTAAACCTTCGAAGGTGCCTGATTATCTCCTACTCGTTGTTATCTAGGTACTTTCCGTCTATCTCATGGCCCCGTGGTGCACAAAGCCCCAGACCTAACTCCTGTGTTAGCTTAATTACAGCTGTCCATCGTGGCCATAAGAGATTAGTACAATCATCACAAAAGTTGTAACTGAAGAACGTATGACCATTTCGTACCTGTGAAATATGGGCACTCGGCCTTCCTTCCTGGAATTGCATTAGCATAGAACCACTTTGACCATCCCCCTAGCTTCTGCCACCCCCTGCTTGAATGCAGTGTCAATACGGGGTTACTATAGGGCACCACTCCGTGCGAGGTCAACATCGATGGAGGCATGGCTTTCTCGTGCCGATTTGGACCTCTCGAATATTTTGTTGAGAGTATATTAGACCGCTCTCGTTGCATCACTCCCAGACCCTGAACCTAGGGTCAATCCTTAGCTCTGATGGCCATCTTGAGCAGCTCCTGCTCAGTACGGTAATCTGTGGCCAAGGTGGCTCACTCGTCGCAAGCCTCCTCCTGATGGAGGCGCACCACCTCCTTCTCCTTCTTCTTCTCTCGACCTTCATGGAGGTCAGCTAGCATGGCTTGCCTAAGCACTTTAAGCACATTTGGGCATGCCTTCACATTGTCGCCATGGCCAGCCAGATGTTCCTTTAGACAGGTCACCCCTCCACCCTTCATGACATGCCTGCAGTAGTTGCACTTCGACCCAGCCGGTCCGACACGCTCCCTATGGTCCCATACGGTACCCACTCGATTTGCCATTGAGAGAAACTGCAACAAGACAAAAAATAACTGAGGATTTAGTATAAATTTTAGCCAAACTAAAATAGCTTAAAAGATAGTAAAGTAAACCTAGCTAGCATTTAAGTATGATATCTTCTTAAATTTATGGGTCCTATCTCTTGACAATACATGAAAGCACCCAAATTATGTGCACATTAAATTATTATCGCAATGCCAATTTCAAAAATATAAATGCAATAATTCTTCTTATGTACAATATATATGCCATAGTCGATCCTGACTTTTTTCTCACTAATGTGTTGGTTAGATGGATTGTCTAATGTCTACTATACTTCACAGTAACAAGATGCATCCACGCGTACTGACTAAGGTAACAAGATGCAATTACTCACTAATTCGGCCTAGAAATACACATATCCGACAAATATATACACTAATATGGTAATACATACTGAGATATCACCCAAAATACATACACTAATCGGTTTGGAAAAGATTTTTTAATCACATCGAAATTTTCTGTGCTGGGCGAAATCTCGAAATATTGGGCCGAGATCTCGGTTTCTTCAGCCGAGATTCCACTCTCTACCACCGGAGATGGCCAGAGCTTCGTCGAAGTTGGCCGGAGATGCGCCGGAATGGATAGGTGACCACGAAGGTGATGCAGAGCCGAGGCTTCAGCTGGTGTATGCGAATGGGTAAAGTGAATGAATGGTTGCAGTGAATGAATGATTGGAGTGACTAAAGTAAATAGGATTGCATGACATAGATAAATATTCTTGTTCCTTAGTATTGTTAAGAAACACCAGCATTAGCCTAGTGGTAAGGTCACAAACGATGAAAGAGGAGGTCGTTTTTTTCCAAGATTTTTTGGCACAATTTTAAGGATGCAAAAATTTTGAAAACTTTTTTGGACAGTCATGAAGCATCCATAATATTCTCATAAATTTTTTAGATCATGATCGAATCTACAAAATTCCCAAAAAATATGACAGTGTTACTTCACACTTTTCGAACTTTAGCGTGTGTGCTGGTAGAGTTTACAATTTTTCATTAACTAACCAAAATAGAGTAAAATGTTTTTGAAAATTTTATAAAAGGGTTATGAGGAAATTCTTAAGCTCTCCTAAAAAATTTTAGGTCATTATCAAACTGGAAAATATTTATAAAATTCTGACACGGTTACTACCTCATTTATGCTCATTCAGTTTTTTATTTTTAAATATAACAAATCAACTTAAAATATTTTGAAACTTTTTCTGTGTCATCTTACATTTCTTCGGATGGTGCCATAAATTTTTCTTAGCATGAAAATGTTTCTACAATTTTATAAAAATCTGACATTATTTCTGCTGAAATTTTAAAATATCTCAAAAAAATGGTTTTTCGACATATTATCATGAAAGACCACTTTTCCAAGGTAATTGAGTTAAATCCAGTCAAATCTGAGTATAAAAAGTCAAATTCCGGCTTTCAAACCCGAGATACTGGGCGGTACGGGTGGTATCTCGCTGATAAAAAACGAGATTACTGTAGTAATATGATTTTTTTTGAATTTTTGAATTTGGTTGGCAGTATAAATTTTGTTTGGATCCGGAAAACAAGATCTAAGCGAGATATTGCAAAATATCACCGGGATTTCTAACCTGCTTTCCCATCGTGGATCTCGTTCCCAGTGCGCGGTCGACGAAAGCTGCACTGTGCATCTGCGGGTACTGGGGACTGATGGTTCCAGGGATGGACTCGCTTTTGACCGAAATGTGCAAGTGAGAGCAGTTGTGTTGTGCCTCGCCTCCGTTGTTTATGGAGTGGTTGAACCCTAACTTGTTCTTTAGTCTATACCTCCTGATCGTGTTTTGGTACCTCCGTTTATTTTATTTTCGTGTGATTCACCCTGGGCATTTGTGCAGATGTTGCTTGTTTTTTTACCTTGCCCTAGGACCTCCTGATGCAAGATTCGTTCATATCTTATTCATACCGTACGACAAATAATTTTCTACCATAAATTCCCTGCGATCAAGGTACGGACACGCATCTCTGTCTTAGGTCCTCTTTGAGGTGTAAAGTCAGCTCAGCTCCCGAAAACCAATAAGCTCTTTAAAAAGGTTAATTTTAAGCTACTTTTAGTAGAAGTTAGAAGCAGAGTTTAAAAATTCATCGAATTTCAGAGAAATTTCGTATTTCGGGACAGGCCGAATTATGATATACCGGCCGAATTTAAATTTTTAAAAAAATTGATTTTGCTACAGTAATTTTAGCGAAATTTCGGGTTTTTAATCCGGATTTTAAGTTTTAATACCCGGATTAGGCTGGAATTAGTCCAATAACCCCTAAGAAAGTCAAATTACATAAAAATTTGTTGAAAAACTAATTTTTTTGAGACATTTTAAAATTTGGCAGAAACACTATCAGATTTTTATAAAGTTGATGATAATCTGAAAAATTTATGGTATCATCCTTAGTACTGTAGGATCGTACAGAAAAATGTTCAAAATAATTGAACTTCATTTGTTATCTTTAAAAAATAAAAAACAAAATAGACATAATTAGGACAGTAAACTTGTTAGATTTTTCTAAATTTTCTCAAGTGTGATCGTGATCTAAATTTTTTATGGAAGATTAAGAATTTCCTCAGTACTATTATATAAAATTTTTAAAAAAATTTAATTTTTTTGTCAATAAAATCTATAAAACCATTGAACTTCATTTGTTATACTATATTGCAAAAAACAAAAGAGAAAGAACATAAATGCTACTATGCCTTGTAAGAATTTTATAAATTTACTGGAGTGTGATCATGATTCAAAATTTTTATGAGATCTTAAACACTTCCTTATCACTCTTCTATAAAAGTTTCATAAATTTTTAACCTTTTTTTATCACTAAAGCAAATCTATGTATTGATTATCAGGCTTTCATCAGCACGTAGCACTATCAGAATTTTTGGAACTTCTTCAAGCATGATAATCATATGAAACTTTTATAAAAACATTAGTGATAAATCAGGACCTTCCACAAAATTTCCAAAATTTTCTGACGTGGTTTGAACTATTTTTCATTCCATTTAAATTTGCCGGTAAGGCTTTTATCAGGATAGAAGCACTGTCTGAATTTGTAAATATTCTTGATTCTTGATCACCACCTAAAAATTTTATATAAATATTAGTGATTCATCAGAATCATGCACAAAAAATTTCAAAATTTTCTAACATCGTTTGTACCATTTTTCATCCGGTTCAAACTTACAGGTCAACGTTTCATCTGGATAGTACCAATGTGTTGTGCCCCGAATTTTCACGGATTCGGACACTCTGTGTATATTGTACTAGTCCAGAATCACGCTAGTACACACAGGCTATACAGGTTGAAGTACCACAATCATACACAGTGGAAATAGATAATAAAATACTTCAAGCATAATATAATCGAGTTACATGACCTTATGGTCACCTTACAATATTTTGCCGCGCAGGGCGATAAATACCAAGTAGCACAAGTTTATCAGCGGAAGCAAAATAAAACGATGAACCCTTCTTAGCCACAAAGCTCTTGAGTGCTCAACCCTTAATCCTCCCGCCTTCGATTTAACTCTTCATTCCAAGTCGGTACGGCTTCTTCTTCTTCGAGGTTTTTGTCGATGCAAGGATGAGTATACAACATACTCAACAAGTCATGCACAATGCAGTTCTATTACTACATGCATGGCTTATTCCAAGGAAAAGGCTTTCTTGGTTATTTTGCTCAAAGCAGTATTTCTTTAGATAGGTAATCCTTATTAGATTGAAAGCAGTAAATCCAATATTATTAATAATTAATTTCTTAATTCTTTTCCAAGGGTTTGGCACACAGCCCTAATTTGATTCTTTTGGCACACAGCCACCCATTCCACGTTTTTATTTTGAAAATCTAACCCTTGATCAGAATCACCGAGCAATGTCCAAAGATCATGGACACGGCTATTCAATAGATTCACACACACACTCTGCATAGGTCAGATACTTTTCCCACAGGATACAGTCGTTCACCACACAGGCGATTGATTGCAACAAAGTCTTTCATAGACTAACATTTAACCGTTGAACCCCTCCGATACTTCCCTTCTAACACTCCCCTCACTCAGAGCCGAAGTTTAGACAGAGCAAGTACCGTTGAATGGGTACCAAGCCGTAGCACAGGTACGCTTCTCCTACAGTTGCACAGGTGTGCATTGTCACCCCGAGGTTTCAAAGGAAAGAGGTTAGAAACCTACTTAACTAGGTCCGTCCCATTCCGGACAAGTGGTTGTACACGGAACTCAGTTCAAAGGCTCGCAAGGTTAAGTCCTTAACTGTCCTGGGCAAGACATCCATTTTATACTTCTCGCACACAGCCTTCATAACCTTTCATACAACCCGTTGCCACATAGGCCCACCTGGCACGAAGCCTTCTTGCCACTTGCCCCGGTCCAAAACATTTCCCACCCCACTTTATATTTAAGCAACACATGCCATTGTCCACACCAATTCCCGAATAGCATCGCACAGGTCACTATTCTAATTCCATCACATGACATTATAGCACTTTTACAAAAATACGTTCCATACTTGTTTAGTCAGTATTGATGTACCATTTAAAAGACATTCAGTGCATACAAGCAGGCTAAGCGACTAATCACGGTCTAGCCTCCCGTGTTGGCATTGATATAGCAACCAACATAGTTTAGCATTCTAGGGTGACAAGGTGTTCAGGGCATACAAAAGTATTAACAAGGTGTCGTAAGCAAGATAGGTACTTTAGCTACCATTCCCATATGAGCAACATCGTTTTTACTTAACATAGCATGCAATATTTGAATCAAAATATAGTTGGGAAAACTAGGGGCAACATGGTCAAACATGACTTGCCTTCAAACAGCAGTTGGTTTTAGTCGAAGCTCTGCGGCGGGTCTTCAAATCCTCCCTCGGCGAATTCCGACGACTCGGAGTCTACGCGCACACAAGCAAGCATACAATGGCACTCAATACAGACAGCACGACCATCACCAAAAATAAAATAAAAATCACCATTAAATAGCTTACATTTTTACAAATTTTTGGGCACCCTCCTGTGTTTCAACCGCGCTAGTCCAGGAACAGCTAAGCGCACAAAGATACGATGATGATAACACGTACATATCATAAAGTTCATAACAAGATTAAACAAAAGAGTGCAACAACATCATCACATTATTACAAGTATGAAGCCTTACTACCAAGTGTAAAAATAACAAATGAAAATGTAGAACAAAAAGAGCCAATCGGTTAGCCCACAGCAACCGAATAAGGGTGCGCTCCCTAGAAGATCGAGTCGTCCTCCTCCTCAAAGTCTCGGCACAAATGTCGAATCGGTGGATCACGGGCTCTTTGCTCACCCTTCTCCCATCATCTGCTTTATGGAATAAGCACCCTCGTAATAAAAGCGAGGGTGAGTATGCAACATACTCGCAAGTCTTGGAAACATAATGCAATTAACTAAATGCAAGGCTTAAACAAAGGAAGGCATAACATGACTTATTTGCATAAAGCGAAATTTAAAGGAAATACAAATAATAATTTCTGAAAGCAGCATTTACCAAAATGTAAATAACATAATTAAGTAACTTTGAAGTATAATAATTTTCCAGGTTCCAACTACCTGGTTGGCTCTAGCCGCCAAACTAAATCCGGGAGCTCTAGCCGCTCGCGGATTCCCAACCACATTTTCATTTTTTCAACCAAATCATCATTTTTCCATTTAAAACCAAAAACCAGAAAATCTACTATGTGAAAGCGTTCCACGCTTGTTCTTATCCGTAGGCACGGCTACTCAAGTAGTTTTAAGACTCTGCAGAATGGTACACTTTACCCACACGACATGATCAACCCTTTGCGCCAAGCTATTGACACACTTCCTTTGGTGTGCCGCGAGAGATCATGACAAGGCCTTACAATGCACATACCGCTACCGACTTCACCCGCTAAGGTTTCACATTGGTAGGGCTACCTCCGCCACCCGAAGCCCCTTTTTGCGCTTTGCAAGTGCTTCCCGACAAACCCAAGACATTTCCCATCGGCGAAGCCAAATAACGATACATGCAAATTACTTAGCGGTCGTACCCATATAGACATGTGGTTGTATTGTATAGCATGGCCCATGGTGTCCACACGATCGGTCCTTAATTGACTAGGGCGACAATCACATTCCAAAAATTTTGTCGTCCCCGCACCCACCATTCAACCATCCGCCCGGTCTAAACCATTTTTCACTTTTAATTTCAAATTAATACCGCAACACCAATTGCCATAATTTCCACAATTCATTTTGAATCAAGAATGAAATCATTTCCATAATGGTAAGGTACCGACGTGATTAAGCATGGCTAAGCATTTTCACTGCTTCCCATAGTAAAATGTTTACCATTAATTACAGTAATTAGTTTTCCTAGGGTGTCAATGGTTGTCAACATGAATATCAATGTGGTTATAACAATTCGGCATTTATCTAAGCATTTAAAAATGACATTAAAATACAATTCATAATTCAATTAGTATGCAATAATTTAAAAACAACATAGCATTTCATAAATTTGGGTTCAACATGGTCAAGGAGACTTGCCTTCACTCTCTACCGCTGCTGCAACCTTCGCTGGATGCTCCTCTCGCTCCACCGGTGCGTCGTCTACACGCGAAACACGCGAATCGAAGCAAAACAATAAATAAACAGAAATAAATAAAATTCAAAAATTCACAAAAATAACACCAACAGATAGATCTTGATTTTAGATGAATTTAGAAATTTGAATCGTTCAAATCGGAGTTCGAACGGAGGAGAACGGGGCTTCCGAAGTTTAAATGGAAGGAAAATCAGAAAAATATTAAAAGGTGACATGTGTCGGGCTCGGATTGGCTGTTAATTCGGAAATTCGGAGTTAAATCAAGAAAAAGATGAATAAAATCATGCGGCTGACAAATGGGTCCCACGAGTCATAGACTCGGCCCGCATGAACTCGGTGCACCGAAAATAACATGGAATGACATGGCGTGACGCTGCGTCGGACACATGGCACATACGTGGCGATGATAATCGTACACATGTGCACGAGGGCACACGTGGCACGGACGTGGCGCAACACATGGGCACTAGGGCACCCGTGGCGGGGGCGTGGCATGACTTGGCGTACATCCGCAACAACGAGGCGCCTAGGGCCTCGTGGCGATGGCGTGTCGGACATTGGGGCTACCACGCGAAGCCGCTAGGGCCGAGTTGACACAGACGTGGCGGACAAATAGATCTATGGCGATGAAGTGGCGCCTACATGGCATACACCTGGCGACACGGGGCGACACACGGCAAATGACGAGGCGGTCGGTTCGGGGAGGGCTTACCGAAGAGCTCTTGGCGCGGATCTGGCCGTTGGTCGCCGATCCGACGGTCACGGGCGGCTGGAGGAGTTCGACGGTGAGGCAGCGCCGCAAACACGCCGGAGCTGGGGAAGACGGCGCGGAAACGGCGCTGCAGCAATGGTTTGAGAAGAAGAATTAGCGGATCTGGTAGAGTGCGAGAAGGTGAGTTTAGCGGTACCAAAAAGTCGGCCGGAGACTCACCGTGCAAGGAGAAGATGGCGGTGGAGGACCTCGGTTCCGACAGCCAACTTCGGCGAGAGCTAGTAGCTTCCACACCGCGCTTCGGCCATGTAGAGAAGAGGGGAATGAGCGGCGTGAGTGGCGAACCTAGGGCGGACTCTGAGAGCTTATATAGCCTAGGGATCATAAAACGACACGGAAGTCGAAGGCGGTCAGGCGCGCCTTGATTCTGAACAGCGGCGGCTGAAATGAAGGCGACGTGGGCGGCGCATCGAGCCGTTGATTCGCCGATCGACGGTGATGGAGTCGGTGGTAGGGTTAGGGTTTTCTGTGGAGAGGCTATGAAATTTCCAACCGTTGGATCGATTTATCCACGTGAGGATTGAAGGAAGATTAGGGTTTTTGTTGGGCGGGAGAGATTAGTGGGCGGATGAATAGTAATTTCAGCCCAAAAGTATTTAAAGGGTTTAGGAATTAAGAAAATCAGAGAAATCCGAATAGACTTCAATAAATCCAAATAAATAGCAAATAAATTCAGAAAAATCCCCAAAAATACAGAAAAATCAAATGAAATACAAGGAACCCAAATAAAATATTAAATAATTAATTTGAGCTATAGATTATTCAAATTAATTTTTTTTAAACTTTGAAAATTCAGGTTACGCTGATTTTAATTCCAAAAAAATTTCACGGGTTTGGATTTTAAAATTCAAGTTAAAGAGACTTGAAAAACGGAATGTTACAGGAATCACCCAAATCCGAGTTAAAATGCAAAAGTTATAGCATTTTCAAGTTTGCTGAAATTCAAAAATGAATAATCGAGTTATTCTATTTATTTTTTCTACTGAAAATCCGGATTAATTCCCCTCGGCGACACGCGTCGGCACGAGGGACGCCCACGTCGGTTTGATCATCGACAAGTGGGCGGATGACGTCACGCCGACGCCAAGCACTCCTGGCGGTCCTCCCAGCGACAAGTGGGCTTCTTCAAGCATGATAATCATATGAAACTTTTATAAAAAACATTAGTGATAAATCAGGACCTTCCACAAAATTTCCAAAATTTTCTGACGTGGTTTGAACTATTTTTCATTCCATTTAAATTTGCCGGTAAGGCTTTTATCAGGATAGAAGCACTGTCTGAATTTGTAAATATTCTTGATTCTTGATCACCACCTAAAAATTTTATATAAATATTAGTGATTCATCAGAATCATGCACAAAAATTTCAAATTTTTCTAACATCGTTTGTACCATTTTTCATCCGGTTCAAACTTACGGAGTCAGCACGCTTCATCTGGATAGTACCAATGTGTTGTGCCCCGAATTTTCACAGATTCGGACACTCGTGTATATTGTACTAGTCGGGATCACGCTAGTACACACAGGCTATACTGAGTTGAAGTACCACAATCATACCGCAGTGAAATAGATAATAAAATACTTCAAGCATAATATAATCGAGTTACATGACCTTATGGTCACCTTATACGCCAGCGAGAAGCGATAAATACCAAGTAGCACAAGTTTATCGGCGGAAGCAAAATAAAAGCGATGAACCCTTCTTAGCCACGAAGCTACCGAAAGTGCTGCTCAACCCTTAATCCTCCGGCCTTCGATTTAACTCTTCATTCCAAGTCGACACGGCTTCTTCTTCCGAGGTTTTTGTCGATGCAAGGGTGAGTATACAACATACTCAACAAGTCATGCACAATGCAGTTCTATTACTACATGCATGGCTTATTCCAGGAAAAAGCTTTCTTGGTTATTTTGCTCAAAGCAAGATTTCTTTAGATAGGTAATCCTTATTAGATTGAAAGCGATAAATCCAATATTATTAATAATTAATTTCTTAATTCTTTTCCAAGGGTTTGGCACACGACTCTAATTTGATTCTTTTGGCACACGACCACCCATTCCACGCTTTTTATTTTGAAAATCTAACCCTTATTTGTAATCACCGAAAGCAATGTCCATGCTCGCGGATGACCGGCTATTGAATAGATTCACACACACACTCTGCAGAGGCTGATACACTTTTCCCACGTGATACACTGCTCGTTCACACTGACGATTGATTGCAACAAAGTCTTTCATAGACTAACATTTAACCGTTGAACCCTCCGATACTTCCTTCTAACACTCCCCTCACTCGGGAGAAGTTTAGGCGAGCAAGTACTGCTGAATGGAGTACCAAGTCGTAGCAGTGCACGCTTCTCCTCTGATAGCTGCAGTGTGCATTGTCACCCCGGGTTTCAAAGGAAAGAGGTTAGAAACCTAACTTAACTCAGGTCCGCCTCATTAGGACAAGTGGTTGTACACGGAACTTCCGTTCAAAGGCTGCCAAGGTTAAGTCCTTAAGCATGCCCCGGCAAGACATCCATTTTATACTTCTCGACACCTGACCTTCATAACCTTTCATACAACCTGGTTACCACATAGGCCCACAGCACGAAGCCTTCTTGCCACTTGCCCTTGGCCCAAAACATTTCCCACCCCACTTTATATTTAAGCAACACATGCCATTGTCCACACCAATTCCCGAATAGCACCATACAGGTCACTATTCTAATTCCATCACATGACATTATAGCACTTTTACAAAAATACGCTCCATACTTGTTTAGTCAGTATTGATGTACCATTTAAAAGACATTCAGTGCATACAAGCGTGGCTAAGCGACTAATCACGGTCTAGCCTCCCGTGTTGGCATTGATATAGCAACCAACATAGTTTAGCATTCTAGGGTGACAAGGTGTTCAGGCATACAAAAGTATTAACAAGGTGTAATAAGCAAGATAGGTACTTTAGCTACCATTCCCATATGAGCAACATCGTTTTTACTTAACATAGCATGCAATATTTGAATCAAAATATAGTTAGGAAAACTAGAACAACATGGTCAAACATGACTTGCCTTCAAACAGCCGCTTGGTTTTAGTCGAAGCTCATATGGTCTTCAAATCCTCCTCGGCTAATTCAGGCGACTCGAGATCTACGCGCACACAAGCAAGCATACAATGGCACTCAATCTGAGAAGACGACCATCACCAAAAATAAAATAAAAATCACCATTAAATAACTTACATTTTTACAAATTTTTGGGCACCTCCTGTTGTTTCAACCGCGCTAGTCTGTGAACAAATGCATGCGCACAACTATACAAAGGATGATAATACGGACATATCATAAAGTTCATAACAAGATAAAACAAAAGAGTGCAACAACATCATCACATTATTACAAGTATGAAGCCTTGGTACTATAAAAAGTAACAATGAAAATGTAGAACAAAAAGAGCCAATCGCTTAGCCCACAGACAGCAGTGAGTGGGGTGCGCCTCAGAAAGATCGAGTCGCCCTCCTCCTCAAAGTCTCAAGACAAATGTCTAATCGGTGGATCATGTGCTCTTTGCTCACCCTTCTCCCATCATCACGCTTTATGGAATAAGCAGCCCAAGAATAAAAGCGAGGTGAGTATGCAACATACTACGCAAGTCTTGGAAACATAATGCAATTAACTAAATGCAAGGCTTAAACAAAGGAAGGCATAACATGACTTATTTGCATAAAGCGAAATTTAAAGGAAATACAAATAATAATTTACGAGCAAAGATTTACCAAAATGTAAATAACATAATTAAGTAACTTTGAAGTATAATAATTTTCTGGGTTCCAACTACGGTTGGCTCTAGTCAGCCAAATAAATCCGGGAGCTCTAGGTCGCATGATTCCCAACCACATTTTCATTTTTTCAACAAAATCATCATTTTTCCATTTAAAACCAAAAACCGTAAAATCTACTATGTGAAAGCTGCCCACGCTTGTTCTTATCCGTAAACACGGCTACTCAAGTAGTTTTTAAGACTCTGCAGAGTGGTACACTTTACCCACACGACATGATCAACCCTTTGCGCCAAGCTATTGACACACTTCCTTTGGTGTCTTGGCGAGAGATCATGACAAGGCTTTACAATGCACATACCGCTACTGACCAATTCGCTAAGGTTTCACCGCTGGTAGACTACCGCCACCTGATCCGAAGCCCCTTTTGCGCTTTGCAAGTGCCGTCACGAACAAACCCAAGACAGCCCTTCGGGCGAAGTTAAATAACGATACATGCAAATTACTTAGCGAGTCGCATCTATATAGACATGTGGTTGTACTGTATAGCATGGCCCATGGTGTCCTACACGATCGGTCCTTAATTGACTAGAGCGGACAATCACATTCCAAAAATTTTGTGCGCCCCGCACCCACCATTCAACCATCCTTCCGGTCTAAACCATTTTTCACTTTTAATTTCAAATTAATACCGCAACACCAATTGCCATAATTTCCACAATTCATTTTGAATCAAGAATGAAATCATTTCCATAATGGTAAGATCAAAGACGTGATTAAGCATGGCTAAGCATTTTCACCGCTCCCATAGTAAAATGTTTACCATTAATTACAGTAATTAGTTTTCCTAGGGTGTCAATGGTTGTCAACATGAATATCAATGTGGTTATAACAATTCGGCATTTATCTAAGCATTTAAAAATGACATTAAAATACAATTCATAATTCAATTAGTATGCAATAATTTAAAAACAACATAGCATTTCATAAATTTGGGTTCAACATGGTCAAGGAGACTTGTTTTCACTTTCACCGCTTCTGCAACCTTTCATTTGGATGCTCCTTCCGCTCCACCTAAATTAAATGCGTCCACCATGCGAAACACGCTAATCGAAGCAAAAACAATAAATAAACAGAAATAAATAAAATTCAAAAATTCACAAAATAACACCAACAGATAGATCTTGATTTTAGATGAATTTAGAAATTTGAATCGTTCAAATCGGAGTTCGAACGGAGGAGAGCGGGGCTCCGAAGTTTAAATGGAAGGAAAATCAGAAAAATATTAAAAGGTGACATGTGTCGGGCTCGGATTGGTACATTAATTCGAAAATTCGGAGTTAAATCAAGAAAAAGATGAATAAAATCATGCGCGCTGACAAATGGGTCCCTGAGTCATAGACTGAAGCGCGCGAACTTCGGTGCACCGAAAATAACATGGAATGACATGGCGTGGCGCTGTCGGACACATGGCACATACGTGGTAAAGGATAATGCGTACACATGTGCACGAGCACACGTGGCGCGGACGTGGCGGAACACATGGGCACTAGGGCACCCGTGGCGGACGTGGCATGACTTGGCGTACATCTGTAACAACGAGGCGACTAGGGCCTACGTGGCGACGTGGATAATGTCGGACCGCGGGGCTACCACGCAGGCCGCTAGGGAATTGAAAGGACCTGTACGTGGCGGACAAATAGATCTATGGCGGCGAAGTGGCGCCTACATGGCATACACCGGCGCACACGGGCGACACCACGGCAAATAATGAGGCTCGGTTCGGGGAGGCTTCTAGAAGAGCTCTTGGCGCGGATTCCGCCGCTGGTCGCCGATCCGATTCACACATCCTGAGGCTGGAGGAGTTCGACGGTGGTGCAATGGCCGCATAAACTGCCGGAGGCGGAGAAGACAGTGAAACGGGCGCCGCAAAGAATGGTTTGAGAAGAAGAATTAGCGGATCTCGGTAGAGTCACGAGAAGGTGAGTTTAAGCGGTACCAAAAGTCACGGGAGACTCACCGTGCAAGGAGAAGATGGCGGTGGAGGACCTCGTTCCGGCAGCCAACTTCGGCGAGAGCTAGTAGCTTCCACACCGCGTCTCCGCCGGCCAGAGAAGAGGGGAATGAGCGGCGCGGAGTGGCGAACCTAGGGGCGGCGGCTACAGGAGCTTATATAGCCTAGGGATGCGCAAAACGGCCACCTGGTCGGCTGCCTCAGGCTTGGCGTGAAACATGGTAGCTGTGTGTTGAAATCAGCGTGGTAGCGCATCGAGCCGATGGATTCGTTGATCGACGATGATGGAGTCGGTTGGTAGGGTTAGGGTTTTCCCGTGGAAGCGCTACGAAATTTCCAGCTGGAATCACCCAAATCCGAAGTTAAAATGCAAAAGTTATAGCATTTTCAAGTTTGCTGAAATTCAAAATGAATAATCGAGTTATTCTATTTATTTTTTCTACGAAAATCCGGATTAATTCCCCTCGGCGACACGCTGCGCCGGCACCAGGGATGTCCACGCCGGTTTCGGTCATCGACAAGGGGCCCGATGACGCCACGCCGACGCCAAGACTCACGGGCGTCCTCCCAATCGGCTGCCGGGCCCGTGAACGTTGCTCGCCCCACATGTCGGCCGATCGACACGCGTCGAGGAAGCATCAAGCCACGCCAACCATTCACTCTCGACCGTTGTATTCGGATCTGACGGCGCAAAGACTACCCGAGCGGTTCACTGTTAACGAGCCTACGTGTCCTCACCTTGAGCGTTGGATGGAGATCTGACGGCTGTGGTTGCTTGCGAGGAGTCGAAGAAGAAGCGGCGGCGCTGGTTGCCGGACTTGGGGAAGACGACACGGGCGACGGCGTTTCCGAGCTTCTCCAGTGGAATGAAGTGGCCCAACGGGTGCGGCGTGACGCAAGGAACTCGGAGGTGGTCTTGGTCGCGACGGGATTTATGGACGGCATGAGACGCGATTTAAAACCGAGGCGAGGTGATTGCCAACTACGGTGAGCAAAAGGCAGCTAGGAGACACTAGAGCTAATGGGCTTAACGGACCGAATGCGCGGGCGAGGAGACCAATTTAACAAGCCATAGCACGGTTGTCGAGATGCCTTGTAACGCTGCGGCAAATCCCCTGAAATCGCATGGCCAACAGAGATTTACGGTCGGTTAGCCACAAGACAAATTCCCGAGGCCGAAGGACACGCCAACCGCTCGATCACGATCGGACGGCAAGGAGGAGCGCCGATTAGGGTTTTCCATCACAGGAAAGCAAAGGTTGGGCCTACCAACACCGTAGCTAGCTATTTTCCGGGTTTTATGAATAAAAATAAAGACCAAAATTCAAAGTAATTGTTTAGGGCACTAAAAATACCCGAAAAATTCTAGAAAAATTCTAGAAAATATTTCAGAGCATTTTGAGCCTAAATAAAATATTTTCATTTATTTTTGATAATTACTTTTTCTGATATTAATTAACCAAGAGAAAGATGTTTAAATAAATGTTTATTAAATCCAATAAATCCCAAAAATTCAGATAAATCCTATTAAATGAAATTAAATGCAAATAAGGGTTGATTAATTCATAAAAACTTTTAAAAACTCCAAAAATTAAATTCGGGCAAATTTCGGGACGTTACACAATGTTTGAATTTTTAAAAATGCCACAGACCTGATAATCACCATAAAATTTTATGAGAACATATGTAATGTGTCAGGAACCTTCAAACAAAATTTCAAAATTTTTTCACATCGTTTGGACCATTTTTTGATCATTGCAATTTTGGCAAAATTTCGAGAAATTTTGGCGAAATTCGGGAAATTTCGGTGCCAAACAAACCAGATTTGAATTTTTCTTTTTGAATTTTAAATGGATTTCACCTGAAATGCTGAAATTTCACCGAAATTTCAGATTTCAGCCATGAGCGAAATTTTGTTCAAAACGAAATTTTGAACCCTGGTTAGAAGTCATGCATAATAAGTAAAAGCTAAAAGTAGGGTGAGACATGTTTTTGCAGCTTACTATAGACATTAGTTATTTACTAAACAAACTCTCATAAAAACCTACATCTATTTTTCAGTCTAGAAAATCAAAAATAGTTTTTCAGAAAAGCTACAACTCCTTTAAATAGGCTCTTAAGCCCTTGTTAAGACTTACAACTACAGTCACAATTTATTTTCTAAACAAACTGTCGGCGTAATTTACGCCAGGGTGCCCTCTCCGCCGCAGATAAGCAAGACCACGTGGCGACCTGGCGAGCAGGCAGGCGATCAGACCCCTCTCGCCGGGCGCCGGACCACATGGCGGCCTGGCAAGCGGGCGGGCGAATCAGGCCCCACTCGCCGAACGAGCCGCGAAGGATGTAGAAGTAGCGGAAGAGAGGAAGGTTGGGCATTACCCCTATGAACATTTCGCAGAGGTATGCGAAGGTGGAGAGAATGAGAATAGAATTGGGAGTGAGATGAAGATGTAGGATTTCATAGAAATGGAGGACGGTGAAGAGGAATTCAGAGAAGGGCAGCATCGCGGCGCAAGGGTTCCATGGCGAAGGTGAAGGGAACCCTCGGCCGCGATCTTGGAGAGCATCGCCACCCTTTCCCTGTCAACTGAAGAAGATGGAAAGGGTTGCGCCATTGGAGCGAGAGCAAGGTCTCTGGACAAGGAAGTTGAAAAGACAAAGAGCAAAGTGCGCAGGAATCAGAAAGAGCATGAACCACTGGTCATGGGTGCGCGTATATATAGGCCCCTCACATAGACGGTTTGCGAAAAGGCACGATGTTTTGGATCCCGAGAAAAATCGACGGAAGTGGGGAGGACCGAGACGGTTGCGTGCTCAGAAGTGGTGGGTCCATCCAGGAATGCACCGACATTAAATGAGGCCAAAAAGAAACTAGCGTGCGTTCCAGGACGGACCTGGGGGCTACTATAGGCGTACTTTACGCCAGGGTACCCTCTCCGCCACAGATAAGTAAGACCATGTGGTGGCCTAGCGAGTAGGCGGGCGACCAGCCCCACTCACCGGGCGAAGCGCCCACGGGTAGCTCGGCGAAAGGTGGGCGATCAGCCCTTCATCGGGCGCCGCCCACGTGGTGGCTCCGGCGAGCGGTAGGCGACCAGCCCCACTCACGGGCGAAGCGGCCTACGTGGTGGCTCGGCAAGGTGTGGGCGATCAGCCCTTCGCCGAGCACCATTTCACGTGGTACCGACGAGCTGGCGGCGATCAGCCCTCTCGCCGGGCGTTGCCCACGGGTCGCTGGCGAAGCGGGCGGCGATCGACCTCTTCGCCGGGCGCCGACCCACGTGGCGGTTCGGCGAGGGGGCCGCGACGCCCTACTCGCCAGACGCCGGCCGACATGGTGGCTCGGCGAAAGGGGCGGTCGGTCCCCTCGCCGCATTGGCCCACGGGCGTTTAGCGAAGCAAAGGGCGATCAGTTCTCTCGCCGCACCGCCCACGGGCGCCTTGGCGAGCAGCAGCGATCGCCCTTCGCTGGCGCCGCCCGGGCGGGCGGGCGATCAGCCCTCGCTTCGCGGGCGCCGCCCACGGGCGCCCGGCGAAAGTGTGGGCGGCAGCCCTCGCCGTGGTGCCGCCATGTGGCGGCCTAGCGAACGGGTGGGCGGTCAGGCCCCTCTCGCCAGTGAGCGCCCACGGCGTACCGGCAAGCAAAGCGCGATCAGTTCTCTCACCGGGCGCCGGCCCACGTGGTTTACAGTTCGTGGTTTGGTTTTTTAAGTTTGGAAACCGAACTGAACCAAAAACTGAATAACCTTCAACCGATGTATTGTGCACTTTTGTAGTCTGCACCGAGCGACTTCCATTCCCCAACCTTTGCCTCACACCCAATCGCCATTCAACATTGCATTGCCCTTGCCCCAGCAAACCCTAGCCTACCCACATGGCCGCACCTAGCTGGGGCTAGGGCATCAGCGTCCAGTGGCGTCGATGCGCTGCCACCTACCAGTGCGTCTCCAAGCATCGCCACAACGCTGTCCTCCCATCATCCCATCCCGCCATCCTCGACCCGCATGGTCCGCCATCCTACCGAAGGACACACCGCCATCGCCGCTACCCTCCTAGCTCCCATCCCCAGGCATCGGCGCATCGCTGCCCTCTCGTCCAGTATAACTTCTCTTCCCCAATTCCCCCATCTCCTGATTCCTCCCTGTTCCCCCGAAAATCCGAAATCTGATTATCTGAGTGCTTTCCCTAGTAGCTATTGATTATTGTGTGCATCACTGTGTGTCTGTGTCTGCCTAGTTGTGGTTGAGTTAAGGGCATGTTTAGGTGGTTTAATCTCGAGGTGTAAGGACTAATAGAGAGAGTGGTTACACCAACTACTTGAAATGGGAAAACTAAAAAGCTCTACCTTGCAAGAAAATTAGGAGACTTCTTTGCAAATGAACTAGCATTTGTCCTGGTTCTGTGAACTCCCTACCCTGACCCTCTTCTATTTCTTGTTCTTTTTTCTTTCGGAATGACTTCCTATTGTACACACTCTAATTTGTGAAATTATACACTAGTGAATATTATTAATTTGATGTGTGCCTCCAAACCCATAATATATCTGTAATGCGCTTGTTGTATAAGCTGCTACCTGGAAGTGGAACTTGTATGAATTGCTTCTAGTTCTGGGTCTCCTGCAATGTATTCTGCCTTGCCTGTGGGACTTTGTAGAACAATAATATGTAGTCATGACCCTGTATTCTCTTCGGGACTTCTTTGCAAATGAACTGGTGTGTACAAATTAGGGACAATATGGTCTCTATGATTTTGTGACTAGCGTTTTTCCTGGTTATGTGAACTTCCTACCCTGACCCTCTTCTGTTTTCTTCTTGAGGTAATATGGGTACTTGTGTTACTTGTTGGCACTTGTCAGTACTACAATAACTTTGCTTAGGCATGATCTAGTTTTTGTTTTCTTGTTTTCAATGCTTGATTCAAGAACCAATAGGTATAATGTATGCTATGCATTTCCCAGGGGATCTCATCTCAGTGTGCAATTCAAAAAAATGGTGCTGGCAACCGAACTATCCTGCAATATATGTGTTTGCTTCAATGCTTCTTTACTTGGTCGATTCTTTTTATTTTCAATCACTAACCATTGTGTTGCACTTTTGCTTGGTTTGTAGATGGTGGAGCCAGAAGGAAACCCTGAGAATCGTGATAGCCAAATGGGCAAGACCGAGACTAAGACTACATAGACCGAGACCGAGAATGAGTAGCAGCAGCCACAACAGGAGGTTAAGAAAAGAAAAACAATGACACCAAGATCAGATGTGTGGGAAAGCTTTAGCAAGATCAAAGTTGGAGATGTCTTGAAAGCCAAGTGCGAACATTGCAGTCGTGAGCTTCGCTGTGATTCTAGAACTAATGGTACATCCTCCTTAAACTCTCACTTGAGAATTTGCAAGTGTAATCCTAATAGGAATAGACCCTAAGCAAGATACTTTACAAGTACAAGCAAATAAGGGGGATAGTAGTTATTGTGCCATTTCTACTTGGAAGTTTGATCTCGAGGAACTTAGGGAAGTATTTGCTAAAATGATCATTACAGATGAGCTTCCTTTTGCGTTTTGTGAACGTGAAGGCTTTAAAAAGTTCATGTCCAAAGTTTGTCCACGTTTCTGTGTTCCCTCTAGAAGAACAACCACTAGGGACTCTGTTCGCACTTGCAATAATGAGAAAGTAAAACTCAAACAATTTTTAAAGGATTCTTGTGAAAGAGTTTCCCTCACAACTGACACATGGACTTCAAACACACAACATAACTACATCTGTGTCACAGCACATTTCATTGATAATGATTGGAAGCTACATAAGAAGATCATTAGTTTTTTCTTGGTAAAGGGTCATAAAGGGGAGGACATGAGGAAATCTTTAGAGAAATGTTTGATGGAATGGTGCATAGAAAAAGTCTTCACAATAACTGTTAATAATGCTAACTCTAATGATAATGCTCTAAATTATATGAGAAAGGTCTTAAATAATTCTAACAATAGCATTGCTAAAAGCAAGTATATTCACACGAGGTGTGCTACACATATCATTAATTTGATAGTTTCTGATGGCCTAAAGGAATTATCAGTTTCAATTCAACGTGTCTGTGCTATTGTTAAATTTATTAAGAAATCCCCATCTAGAATATCTAGATTTAAGAAATGTGCTGAATTGGCAAAGGTGGATAGTAAAGCATTCTTATCATTAGATGTTTGTACTAGATGGAACTTGACATGCCTTATGTTGAATGTTGTATCAATTTATGAAAATGTATTTGAAAGGTGGTGAAGAAGACCCATATTATGCAATAGAATTATGTAGTGAGAACGGTCCTGGAATTCCTGAAAGCGAAGATTGGGAGAATGCAAAGAAAATGATTGAGTTTCTTGGACACTGCTATAAGCTCACTCTCCGTGTTTCTGCCACACATCATGTAACATGAAATATTTTATTTCATGAGATAGGAGTTGTTTTGCTTTTGTTGTGACAATGGTGTCATAGTGATAATGATATGTGTAAAGAACTGAGCCAAAGAATGCTTTAGAAGTACTACATGTATTGGGGAGATAAGGATAAGTTGAACATGCTCATGTTTATTGCTATTGCACTCAATCCAAGATATAAGCTATCTAATTACACAAATATAGCTACTTTGGAGATGTTTGGTGAGGAAGTTTGGAATAATGTGAATGATTATTTTTGTTTTTTGTTTCATGAGTATAGAAAACTATATGCTTCTAGTGATGAGGCACCACAATCAAGTGATTCACAAGAACTTGTGGAAAGGAGCTCTAGGTTGATGAAATCTTTAATTATGAAAAAGATAAGGATGAGTAATACTGGAACTGGAACCAACAAGTCTGAACATGAAAAATATCTTAGTGAAGATAATGAAGAGGACAACGAGAATTTTGATATTTTTGAGTGGTGGAAGTGCAATTCTCCTAGATTCCCAATATTGTCGCACTTGGCTCCTGATATATTAGCGGCTCATATATCAATAGTTGCATCTGAGTCAGCCTTTAGTACAGGCGGACGTGTCCTTAGTGACTTTAGGAGCTCACTCACAGAGGGGTCTTGAGCATAAGCTTTAATGGAATTTTGAGTTTATGTGCATGGTGACTGAATGTTGCTTAGGATCTTTATCTTTGTATGCTTGATTATCAAAACTGGAGATTTGTGAGTAGTGGGTTTCTTTTTCTCTTGTTGAGCTATCTACAAATGAGCAGCATCTAGTATGATAAACTCTGTGTGGTTACTTAATTCTGCTTGTCAGGATCAATTGCTTCGAATGAAAGATATATAAAATAAAGGAATATCACTTTTGGCTATCCCTAACAGTAAACTTGGCAAGTTGTTTGGGTTTTTACGGTGTGTATTCAATTTTTATTGAAAGTTAGTTGTCTATTTATCAATATAAGAAGTTGCTTTGGTTTCGAGTTGTACATAGCAAGATTGTATAGTAACCAAATCATGGTGCTATGCCATTATTTTGTAATGTCACAAAACATTTGATTGGGGAGCTTGTAATCACTTGGCGTTCATTCCTTTACAAGCTATTGAAGTGCTAAGATTTCCATCCGATTTAGGTTAATTTGAAAAAAAAAATTTGTTGTGATGCCAAAAATCGAGGAATGATGATATATTAATTTTAGTTCTACTACTAATTAGGGTTGCAAGATATGATTGACCTTAATGTCTTGACATTAGGTTAAGGATATGCATCTTATTTTTTTGAAGTTTAGACTCAGGGAGCCATGTATGTATTCAATGTTTGTTTAATAAAGGATAGAAATATTCAAGATTTCTTGTCGCTATACTCGATCCTCAATACCTTTTGATTCACTCAACTCAATCTGAATATAAATGGATCCCTAAATGATTACTCAAGTAGAAAGCATGCAATAAGAAAAGGTAACTCAAATTCATATGGGAAACACAAGGGCAAGCAATCGGAATCTTTTGATAGAACTAAATCTATTCTTAGCAAGATTATCCGGTGTTTGATGATGTGGATTAAATGGACATGCATGCTTGAAATGCCAAATGCTATTGCCTTTAGTTGATGGAATGCTAGATTATTTAGTTATGTGAGTTTTTACTTATTCATTGACTTAAATGCAAAAGAGTTGTTCTTTTTGTCATTTTCGAATAGGGTTGAGTTGGATGATTATTGTTTAATTGCGAGAGAAGGTTTAAATGTGTGGCCTCACTTGTATGCCATCCATTCTTCGAACTCGGTAAAACAAGTACATTCCTAGACTGTGACTAGGAGGATTAATCGATGGTTGCTCTTAGCGTAAGTAATTGCCGATGCATACGCAAGAGTAAGCCTTGCTTGGATATAACTAGAAAGTGCTTCCTCTTATGAAATTGTTTATGATGATTAAAATACTAAGGAATGGGTGCAAGTACACGTGTTATCGAGTGTGGATGTGTGTCCATATGTGATGCTCATTAATTTAATTGTTGCTCATTAATTAGATGAACTCGAATTGAGACCAAGTTTTTAGTAAGGTTGATTATAGCGAGTATATTGTTTGAGTGATTGGGGCTAACATGAGTTGGTTCCAACGGTTAAGTCATTTATAAAGATAGTATATGTGAGAATTGGCTATGTGTATGTATGTGGTTATGGTATGTTAGTGTTGGCATTGATTGAAAAGTTGCATTTCATTCATGAAAATTGCATTTGTGCATTCATAATGGAAGAGGCGACCCATTCGATCTTGAGCCTCTGTGTTCTGCGTAGTGAACACGAAAGTCCTACCTCGTAGTCCCACTCATCGAGGTGAATGGGAGCGAAGACAGAAGAGTAGGCACCTTCCATCTACGGGATGGAAGGGTGCGTGAGTGCACAAGCGGGTGGGCACTTTCGGCGTCTGCGATGCGTGCATGGAAATGAGTATTAATGTGCATTGCATCTTTAATAATGAGTGTTGTGGTAAATGGTGTGTTATATGGATGTTGATTATGGTAATTGAAGGTTGAGTCGGGCCTCAACCCAAAAAGGGAAGATTGAATTGAATTTGATGAATTAGCGCATTTCTTTTCTTTGCTTTGCTAATTATGTTGTATGAATATCGTGGAGTGAATTTTGAGTTATGACTTCCAATAAAAGAATTGATGAAATGGTTTGAGTTGCAAAGAAATAGGTGGTTGGGTCGGGAGTCGTTGTGATTTAGAATCAAGTAAAGCTTCTTGGGCGTTGAATGGTTTCAGTATCAAGTTGATAGCTTATTTGCTGTAATTGCGTTGAGTATGGTCAAGATATTACTTTGAATGGGTATAAATGCGTAAATTCTGGTTGTTGTTCCAATCGTATTACTTGCTCTTATGGTCAAGCTCTTGTTTTACTTCTGATAAATTGGAATTGCTATTCTCGTGTACTTATTGAGTTTGAGCTCACACTTGTTATTTAATGTTTGTAGGTGTTTTGAAGCGGCATGCATGGATGGGGTAATAGCACAATCACGTTCACATAAACACCGTTCCTCATAATGATTCATAATTCGATCTTATTAGCTCGTGAAGAATTCTTGTAAAAGGTTATGCGTGGTTTTGTTCTTGAGTCCTTGTCCTGTAATAATTATGCGGTGGAGTCGATTAATTTTTATTGGATGTGTGATTGGTTAACTAAGGACACGCTAGAATGATATCTTACAACCGCAATGTTTTCATCTGCGAGTGGATGTCCTAGTTTTAGGGGAGTCTTTGCCGAAATTTTTAATAATTTTGGACAACCTCCTAGTAGTTCGCTTGCTTTGCGAATATTTGTTCTTAGCGATTTGTAGTTGTTGATGCTAGAGGGTGTAACATTCAGGGCATGGGGTGCCGGGGTGTTACAGTTGGTATCAGAGCGGGCTTTAGGTCCGTGGCATGTGAATTTAGCAATTTAAATCTAGAGTAAACTAAAATTTTGCAGCGTGATATTAGAAACATGGCGTGATATTAGAAACTAGGTAACATCCATGCATGACAAAGATTCACTATGCATCCAAATTACACTATTGAATCCATTGATTGCATGCCAACTATGTATCTAAGTATCATGTATTCTTGTATGCAAATGGGTTACTGTCAGCAGCTTTAGTTTCCAGTGCATCTAACGAGTACCTAGCATCAACTATGTTGGTACAAGACAAATCATTCTGTGTCTCAGGCTCTCAATGTTTGGCAGCACTAGGTTAATTTGGTTAAACTGAAAATTGAATTAACCGAACCAATTTGGTTCAGTTAATTCGGTTTGATTTTTAGATTAGTTTGGTTTCAATTTGGTTTTTGAAATCCAAAAACCAAAATTTCCAAAAACCGAAAAAATGAATTAACCGCTTGCCCACCCCTAGTGGGCAAGGTGGCAGTGATGGTCTCATGCTATCTGCAGGCTATGGTGAGGGAGAGCATACAAGAAGGTGCATATTAGCTTGCATGCAAGCACAAGATGGTAGGAACGGAAGGGATTGGTCAAAGGCTCGTTGGAGCGGCTGGAAGAGGCAGAAATGGTAACAGCAGTTGGAAACAAAGAAGCTGCATATTTATAAGGACTCATTGTAGAACCAATGAAATTGAGTGAGGGGATTGCATATTTTGGAGATTGAACATGAAGCGACGTGAGTGGATTGGAGCCAAACTCATTAGAATGACGAAAACATGGTAGCTTGGAGTGCCACTCTTGCCAAAGAGGAAGATGATGATGGCTACTTAGCTTCTCATGGTCTTCACTCTAAAGGCAAGCATGGCAACACTAAGGAGAGAGCTCAAGGAGAAGAATGACACACGTGTTGAGAAAGGAAGCTCACTAGAGCAGTAATTGTGTGGTGGCGTACTCACCTGCTATGAGGAAGATGGTGTCATTCCCAATGAACCACAAGACAAGAGGCTCTGGTTCTTGGAGAAGGAACTAAAAAATGGCGAATTAGAGAAGATGATGTGGGTAGCTCAACTTATATATCAAGGAGAAGAGTGGGGATGCTTGTGCTTTCTTGCAAGTGTAGCATGACAGGGTGAGCGGTTCGGTCTCCCTCTTTCACTCAAAGTGCAGGGCAAGCCAAGGTGGCAAAGTCGACGTGACGATTGGATGTGATGAGCGAGCATGGGGTCTACGATCCATGATAAGAATGGATGGATACGGTGTCACGATGGTGTCAGCGATGAGGGTGCAATGTGCACATGTGTGCGATTGGTAGTCAATGATGCTGGTGAGCTCGATTACGCGATGGTGGGTGTGTCACGGGCCTAGGGGTTCCATTGGATAGTGGCTTCGCTGAGGTGAGGCAAGCATGATGTGCCTTCTCACGGGCAAAGGGGAGGGTGAGAGGTAGATGACAACCTTTGGCAAGTGGGACCTAGGCCTACCGATCAGTGGCAGCGGGTAAGAGTGATGGACGGATGGCGGTTTTCAGGAAATGATGCTTTCTCGTGAAGGAGACAGAGAATAGATTGGGAATTAGGTGGCTTCAGGCAGGGGCTAGTGCATGAGCCAGAACAAGAATGGGACAGGCTAGGGTGGAGGGATTTGGTCCACTTAGAGTGTCATAATTTTAATCCTTTTTAAAATAATTAACTCCAAAAATCAAGTTTAAATTTATAAAATTAACAAACCAACTCCAAAAATTATGAAAATTTTTGAGGAAGTTCTTGGCACCAATGGCAACTAAAAAAATTATTTCTAAGATTTTAATAACTTATCTTTGTCTTGAAAATTCTTTTAGATACTGATTTAATGGAGAATATTTTTATAAAAAGACAAAATGTAAGAAAAACTCAGAGATGCATAATTTAGGAATTTAAACACCCAAATAGAGAATTATATTTTTGGGCTATTACACCTCGACATGCCATGGCTCCCACATTTTTAACAAGGGCAACTACCATTTGTTCATCATAAACAATTCCATAATTCATTAAAGATTATTCAAATATTTCCAAAGAATTATTCCAAATTATAAACATGGCTAAGCAGTGTGGTACTCCCAACCACTGTTGATACTAAGAACATCCACATAAATATTTTCCCAATCGTAGGATGATGATGGATCATGGCATCCAAACTAATCAAGGATTGTATAATTGAACAATTGGGTATTAACTACCAGTAGTTAAATAATTTGAAGACTAAAGTAGCATGCACAATAATTTAAAGACAAAGTAGTTTTTGTAAACCGTGGTGCAATATGGTCAAAACACAAATTGCCTTGCTATAGTTATGATGCTGTCCTTTTAGCCATAGTCATTGATTTCGTTGACCTTTAACTCATTTGAATGACTTTGAAATGTAAATATAAATAAAATTTTAAAAGACATTTAAAATAAACTCCAAATTGAAAAATAATGGTTATGGAAGGTAGGCTTTGATTTTAGATGAATTTAGGAAGAAGAACAATTTCTATTGGAGTTGGTATAAAGAAGAATGGGCTTCCTGAAGTTTGATGGGAAAGGAAATTTGGGAAATTAACAAAGGAGATAGGATGTGAGTCACTGGCATGTGGGACTTATAGAATATTTTGAAATCTTAGAATTTTTGGAATTTCCAAAAAGGTGGAGACAATGAGAAGTCAGGTTGTTAGTATATGGACCTAGTCCACGGTGGACCTAGAGCATGGAAACATGACACTAACACGTAGGACTATCATGCAAGTGAAAGGAAACTAGATGAAGGGTTTTCGATGTGTGGATAACATGTGGGGTCTAGATGTTAGAGAGAGGAGATTTAATCTGGGTTAAGCTTTGTCATGCATGTGCCAACAAGGTGGACACATCATGTGGTGCTAGCAAGGTGGCAGTGATGTGGCAAGGACATGGCACACACAACGTTGGCGGTTCTTGGGTTCCCAGGGTTGCTAGAAGTGTAGGCTACAACGGCATACATAGAGAAACACATCACAGAGAGGAGGTGTTGGCAATCACAACGGTGTGCACATGGGGCCTAGCAATGCATATAGATGGTAGACAGCGAGGATGCGGTGGCCATTGTAGTATGATGCCTCAGGACTCAGGTGGATGGCATCGACTACAAATAGCGATAACCAACATTGCAGCAAGGGCTAGAACATAAAAGGGCAACTTGCAGATGATGATGATGAGATCATGGTGACAAAAGATCAATGGCCATGCCTAGAAGCAAGGAAGAAGGCGACAATCTATTTCGGTTAATAGAGGCAATGGGGCTACAATGGTGGATTTATGACATGGGCATGGGCATGGGGTAGAATGTGGCATAGGGAATGTGATGTTGGGGTTGAAGGAGTGGAGTCTCACTGGCTGTGTTGGTACTAGGCGAAGAAGGATGGTGGCTGCACTTGGAGGAGATGAATCCAATCTCTATGCACTTTCGAGGAAACTTGAAATTAATTAGGGGAAAAGATATATTGGGGCCTTGAATAGCCTTGGTGCTACAAGGTTGTAGCGTGGGTGTGCTAGTGGCGGCGGTTGGGATGACTAGTGGTAGGGTTTAGGGCAGCGTGGACCAAGCTAGGCCGACAGAGCGAAAAGGCTGGGTTACAGCCCAAGCGAAGGAGCTAGGAGAGATAGGCTTGTCGAGTATTTAGCCCATCAAGAATTTGAAAAAAGAAATTGATTTCTAAATTTGGAAATTGATTTAAATAAGCTACAAAAATTAACAAATGAGATCCAAAAATTTTAGAGAAATTTGGATATGCATATATTAATATGTTGATCACAAGCAAAATATTTCACTTCTAAAATTAACATTTTAATAATATAACTAAATACCTCTTGATTTTGGAAAACAAGAAAATAGTTTTAAATTTTTGAAAGGCCAGAAATTTTACTTTTCTCAAAACTTGAAAATTTTCAGGACCAGTAGGCTTTCAAAACTTGTATATAGATACATGATCCTTGAAGTCAAAATGAAGGATGAACTGGTAGGTTTCCTCGACCCACACATGGTCTCTAAGCAAAGTATGGACGAAAATTTACAAGTAGTCAAGGATTACATGATACGTGTATTGCTAGCTCAACGCGATAAATTCTATATATCTTTATCCCATAACCCGAGGTAAGTGTTGCACTAATTGTTATACTTATTGATTTGTACTTTATACGCAACTCGAAGTTAGGTTAAATGACCATGGCGACATACTTGAATATGTTTCACTGAGTTCTTATTGTAACTATACCAAGAGAGAGCTTGGTATTTATCTAGATGCCTCAAAGGCTGGCTCCTACCATTTAAGGCCTGTCTCATAATTACTCGATAGGTAATCACATTTCCTTCAAAGATAATTTTGTTGTAGGTCGTTCAAGATGTATGTTATTCACAGAATGGCTAAGGCTAACTTTTCGAAATCACGTAGGTCATTCAAAGTGTATATAATTCGTGGAAGGCCATCCAAGGGAGGGTTGCAATTGAACCACGATTTCAAGTTTACAGTATTTGCTAGTACACAATAATCTTATATTACACTCCATAATATTGTCTCTCAAACTAACTAATTCTATCTTTGTAGTGCCACCAGCAGCTAAAAGGAACTAACCTATGTAGATACGTACTTTTTCTAGAGACATGATAGGTAAGTATTATAAATTTTTTGTTTCTTACTACTCTATTAATCTTAAATGAGTAATGAACTATGTCTTAGGTAATTTTGAACTACAAAAGGAACTAACCTATGTAGATACGTACTTTTTCTAGAGACATGATAGGTAAGTATTATAAATTTTTGTTTCTTTTCATTCTTAGGTAATTTTGAACTACAGGTCACTCCTTTCATTTACTGGCAACAAGTATGTTCATGGCTTATACGATGTTTTTGGTGAACTACATGTAGATTGTACTTGGAACCATGGATAGAAATCTCACTGAAAACTAGTGAAATTTCATTGAAATATCAGATTTTGGACCACCATGAGATTCAAAATTCCTTCTGCATTAGAAAATTTTGAAAAAAAATTAAATTGCTACAGTAATCTCAGAAAATTTCAGCAAGATTTCACCAAATCTCACCAAAATCTTAGGATTTTTAACCAGTTTATAAGCCTTTATGGCTGGATGTGATCGAATTTGGTCCAATAACCCTTAAGAAAGTCATCTTCCATGAAAATTTGTTGAAAAACTAAAATTTTGAGACATTTTAAAATTTCGGTAAAAACATTGTCAGATTTTTATAAACATGTACTAGCTTGATAATGATCTAAAAAATTTATGGTACTATCTTTAGTAGTGTAAAATCATACATAATAATTGAATTTCATTTGTTATATTTAAAAAATCAAAAACAGAATAAACATAATTGAGACAATGACCTTGTCAGAATTTTATAAATTTGCTTGAGTGTGATCATGATCCAAAATTTTTATGTGAGTTTAAGAATTGTCTTAGTACCATTTTATAAAATTTTTAAATTGTTTTAACTTATTTTGTTTTCTCAATCAAATCTATATAAGCATTAAACTTCATTTGTTATATTTCAAAAATAAAAAAGAGAAAGAATATAATGGTATAGTGCCTTGTAAGAATTTTATAAATTCACTGGTTTATGACCGTGATTCAAAATTATTATGAAATCTTAAGCATTTCCTTATCACATTTTTATAAAATTTTCAAAAATTTTAATCCCTTTTTGGTTCCTAATGAAAATCTATGTAATGATCATCAGGCTTTTATCAGGACATAGCATTCTCAAAATTTTTGAAAATTCTTAAAATTTTATCATCATCTAGAAATTTTATAGAAATATTAATGATATATCAGGACCATTCACAAAAAGTTTTAAAATTTTTCTAACATGGTTTGAATTATTTTCCATTTTGTTGAAGTTTATCGGTGAGGCTTTTAACAAGACAGTAGCATTGTCTGAATTTTTAAAAATTTATGAAGTTTGATCATCATATAAAAATTTTATGGAAATATTATGATATGTAAAAACTATGCACAAAAAATTTCAAAATTTTCTAACCTAGTTTGTTCCATTTTTCATCCGGTTCAAATTTGCTTGTTGGCGTTTTATTAGAATAGTACAATATTTGATTTTTCAAAAATCCCTCAGATTTGGTAATTTTATGAAAATTTTATGAGAAGATCACTGATGTGTCAGTAAACTCCAAAAAAATTTTAAATTTTTTGACATCGTTTGAGCTATTTTTCGATTGGTGCAAATTCACCAAAATCTCAGCAAATCTCCCCGATATTTTGGGAATTTCACCTAAAATTTCATTTTTTCAGGTATAAATAAAACCATATTTGATTTTTTATTTTTGAATTTCGTCCAAGATTTACCCAACATTCTGAGATCCCAGTGAGATTTCGGATTTCGGTCACAAATGAGATTTCATTCAAAATGAAATTTGAATCCTTGCTTAGAGCCACCTATGCTGTAGTTTTCTTCCTTGGAGCTGCAAATTTTCTCTTAATTCTTCCTATTGTGTTCATTGAGAGGACAGTCTTCGATCGTGAAAACTGAAAAGGATGCAGGGTGTACTCTCTAGTGTCTCCATTGTCTTACGTGTTTCTTTCGTGTTTGCATAGGTAATTTTCTTATAAGTAGTCTTTTCTTATTTACTTTACTACCCATGTATGGACTGAAATAGTATCATCTGGACAAATCTCTACTATTTTTAATTACGAGTTGGTGGTGGTGGTCTGTTCTTCCCCTCACCCGGGTATACCCACAAAACCGTCATTGTCCCGATCTTCCATACATGGTGAACGGAGAAAGTTTTAATTCGGTTGGATATGCATGCATGCGTGATCTGCGGCATATCAGATTGTTGTCTCAATCAGTCGATTCTATTTCCAAATACTACACGGCCAATTCTTTTTCTATATACTGGTTCTGAGTTACCATGTGCCATTGAGTTGCCATATGCATCGTTTCCATTAAATATTTACTTGCATGTGTAGATAAGATCATCTTTTCTTTTTATCTAATCACTTATGGACTTAATTCTGGCCGGCTAGCAGCATGTGCACAACTATGCATGACGCGACTAGATAAGTTTGTTATCTCTATCTCTACTAATTCTAATTAGGAGTTGGTGGTGTGAAAGACCATGTAGAGGTCTATACTTGTGTGTGATGAGTATTTGACTAAATTTTAGCTTGGTTTACTTTGGAATTGAGTTTGATTTGAATTGGATTTTCAATTTGAAGCAATTTGAATTTTTGGTTGCCTTTCCCAGTGTTACTAGCCATGATAGCACGGTGCTACTGGTCAGGCGGTAGTACCAGTCCAATTGGTCGGTTTGAGAATTCCAGAGAGAGTGTTTTTCGCGTGTTGCAGAACATCGGTACTATCGGCCTACTAAGGGCGGTGCTACCGACCTGAGGGCGGTAGCACCAGATCTTCCGAGTTAGTTTGATATGATTAATGATTTTGTGATGATTAATTGCATATCTTTTTTGACTTTGCTATGTGAGGTGTTTTCCTTGTCTTTGACGGTTGCAGGATAATGGTGCTCGATCATGGAGAGGCAGATGATGATCAAGACTAGGCGAGGTGCGTCGGAGGTCCAAACAATCGTAGATCGCTGAAAGATAATCAGAGACGGAGTTCGTGCAAGCCAAGAAGACAAGGAAAGGAGACGGTGCTAGCTAAATGCTACGTAGATCAAGGAGGACCGTTGGATCGTGGTCTAGTTAATAGGTTAGCAGGTCTAGGTAGAATGCTTTAAAAGCCATGCAAGAAAACCCCTTGTGTCTGTGGGTCTTGCGTTAGCCCTTGCATGGCTGGTTGAGTGGGTTAATTCTTGCCCTTGATGAGTGCTCTAGGGTTGAGGGGCTCATTCAAGGGTGGTAGGTGGCCCAAGAGTAGTATAAATAGAGATGAAAGGATAGCCTTCTCCCCATGAAGGTTGCAGAGATTTTTGTGCTCCTTTGAGTTTTGCCCACTTTGTTGTTAGGCTTTTAAACCTCCCATTCCTAAAATACAGATCATTTTCATTCATGTTTGAATTTACATTACGCATTTACTTTATGTCTTAAATTCAGCATTTAAGTTATGCATTTAAATTTCTACAATTTACTTTCTCACAATTTGGATTTGCCTCCCCTCCTTCTAAATGCTACTGATATATGATGTCTTGTGGGTGTTCATATGGTTTTACATCTCTCTTGCACCCTAGGATAGACTAGAGATCAAGTTTTTCATCAAGTTGCAAATCTGTCCAGAACTTGTTCTTTGTGCACTAGTCAGCGTTTAATTTTTAGAAAAATTTAGAAAAATCATTTTTGACTGATTCTTATTGGAGAAGGTACTGACTCATATATCCATCTGTGTAAAAATTGAGAAGTCCACTGGTTGCACCGTTTGGGTGCCTTGGGGTGAATATTGAGACCAAACTTTATGCTCGAAGTTCCTAACAGTCTGTGGTTTTTGTTTTTTCCTATTTTTTCTACAAGGTGTTCTGAGGTGGTCTTTGTTGGAGTGCTTCACAACTCATTGGTTCATAGGGAGAAAAATTCCCAAAAATCCTATAGCAACAAAAATCCATCAACCACATGCTCCAATTGAGGACAATTTCTAGAAAATCTGATTTTGCTTTTCTAAAAGTGACTTTGGTGATTTGGCTTGATCTCCTTTTTAAAAGTAAGGTTTGAGTTGATTGATTTTTTCTTGGACACTTGACAACCAGAATTGTGATTTAAAATTTTCCCACATATTCCATGGTTCTCATCCATGCAAGCTAGGGGAACATATAGTTGTCTAGTTATTTGAGTGTTAGAGGGTTGGTGAATTTGAGTTGCACCGATCTGAAGAAAAATCTTCAAAGTGACTATTCATCCCCCCTCTGATCACCATCTCGATCCTTTATTTGGTATTTGGGCCGGTTTTACTCTTCTATAGATCTTGACCGGTCTGAAGAGCCATGGCGATGGACAAATATTCCAGCAAGCCTCCCATTTTTTTGGAATTGATTTTCTATTTTGGAAATCTCGAATGGAGTCATACATCACTGCCTAGGGCTTTCTGATATGGCAGAAGGTGAAGCTCCCGTATGAGCTTCCTGCCGATGAGCACGTCACGACCGACAATTTGGTTGACATTGAGGCAAATGCTAAGGCAAGGAATATCCTCACACGGGGCCTTAGCCGTGTGAGTGCGATAGGATCTCTCAACTGCGATCCACGCATATGATTTGGGTGACTCTCGATGCTTACCATGAGGGCACTACTCAAATCAAAACTGTGAGGCAAGATCAGCATAAGCATGAACACAACAAATTTGAACAACACGCTCGTGAGAGTCTTGACGAGTGCTTTGGTCGTTTTATGAAGATTTTGAGTGACCTCCGAGCAGTCGGTTGCACATACCTTGACTCGGATAATACTCGACATTTCTTTACCGCACTCGACCTTTGAGTTTGGGAAATGAAAGTGACCACCATCAAGGACACTACTGACTTGTCGACCTGGACTCTTGATGGGCTCTATTCCTGACTCAAGACTCATGAGATCGTTGTCAACTCTCGTAAAATAAAATCTCAGTCGATGGCCTTGGTCACTGATCCCATTGGATCTTCTCTTGATTCTTCTACTAGATTCTCTCTCTCCTCCCTTTGCGAGCTAAGTAATGACCAACTGAAAAATTTCTAGAAAATGAACTTACTCTTTTAACTCACAAATTCTCTCATGCATACAAGAGGGTGTGAGAGAGGAAGAGAGGTGGCATGATTACCTGTTTCGAATGTGGTGACCCCAACCACATTCGAGCAAACTGTCCCAAGCTGGAGAAAGGCAAGAACGACTCTGGCAGTTCGGGAAAGAACGACTACACCGACAAGAACCGTAACAAGAAGCCTCCAACTCATGAGCCAGTGCGTGAGAAAAAGTACCGCAACTTCTCGAAGAATAAGAAGCTCTTCCACTACATCCTCGCCGCCCTCGATGACATCAACCTCTCCGACACGAAGATGTGGAGCGACGAAGGCGTCAATGATCCGCAAGAGAAGAAAGGTAGCGATGAGTTCTTCGGCATGTGCTTCGTGGCAGATGCCAACGGCATCAGCGACTCCGAGCTCTAAAGCGACTCGAACAAGGTACCCTCCTACGACCAACTCAATGAAGCTTATTGCAAACTAGAAAAATTTTATGCTAGAGCTAGAGCTAGGTGTATAGAGCTTGAGAAGGAAGTAGGTACCTTGACTTGGGAGTTAGACTCTCTCAGATCTTCTCCCTCCCGAGTCACTGATGACTGTTCTTTGTGTGATGCTTTGCTTGTGGAGTTAGAGAACCTAAGGACTATACATGATAGTGTGTTGTTTAAACTAGATAGTCTTAGGTTGAAGAATGCTAGCAATGAATCTTCCAATGCCATGTCTTTAGATGCTAGCTTTCTTCTTGCTCACTCTACTCCTTATGTGACAATTGCCCAAAATTGCTTGCTGAAATTGATGCCATGAGCGCTCATCTTAGGAAGCTTTCTTCTAGAAATGATGAACTTGAGTTGCATGCTTCTAAGGACCCAGTCAGCTCATGTGAGGGCTGTAAACAACTAAAACTTGACAATGAATCTCTAAATGTCAAATGTGCTAAACTTGCTAAGGACTTACTAGATAAGTCACAAGAAAGTTGCATGCATTATTCTGTGATTGAGGGGGATTTGGATAAAATCCAAATCGAACTTAGGAAGAAGCTAGAAGACCAAGCCCATAGGATTAGAAATGCTCATTGCATTTCTTGTGAGGCCCTCAAGATTGAGGCAGCCATGCTGAGAAAGAAAAATGCACGTGCTGGTAGTTCTTCTCCTTCCCCTCATCCCTGTTCTTCCTATGCCACTCTCTTTCAAGAGTGTGAGTATTTTATGAGTACTCTTGAGAAGTTTGTAGGAGGCAAGAAGAAACTCAATCTCATTATAGACCAATCGAAGATTAGCAGATTTAATCAACGTCTAGGATTTAACTCCTTAGAGCACGCTAGGACTCATCCTCCCACCATTATGCGTGGCTCCAAGAGTGGTGAGATTGTAGTTGCTCCGAGAGTGAGCACTACTGTATTTAGGTCTACTAGAGTTGTCCATGGGATCACTGATCTGAAGGTTACTCCTCCTACTACTTCAGCCTCTAGTAACGTGAAGTATACATGTACCATCTGTCAGAGGGATGGACACTTGGTAGATTTCTACTTCAGGAGCACCAAGATCACAATGCTTTTAGGGGTATTTAGGGTCATCCCAGACTCTGGGTGCTCCTAAGGCACACACTGCTACTAGGTAGGTTAGAGAGTCGCCTGTTTTTACCAACATCCAGGACTTGGTTTTCATGCTATTCTTTCGAGTCTTAGTCCTGAAGCTACTCATGGTCAGTCTTACCGCCATCCTTTTGATATTTCACATTTTTCCCATCAAGGTAGATATCAGCAGTGTGGGGTGGTTGGTAGGAGATCCAAGGAGCCTCATTGGGATGGTCCGGCCTTTGCACCACGGCGGGCCAACCCAGTTCCAGCACCCAGATCCTCTACTAGGGTTGCTACTTCTAATCTTGTGAGAGTTGAGAGTCAGAGAGACACTAAAGTCCAGTCTTCTTTTGTGGCTGGCACTTTGAGGCGTCATGTAGTTCAGTATTGGGTTCCCAGATCTTCACTTTATCTCAGTACTGAGTCATCTCTCTCTTCTTTGTTTTGATCAGGATCATTGATTGGGGAAGAGACACTACTACAGAACCGACCTTTCCTACCGCCCATCGAGACGGTTAGAGTGCGAACCGACCGATATTTAGATCGATCCGGTTCAACGGCTCTGAACTGCGGGGAAGCGATTAGTACGGGTTGAAGACACGAACAAGTCTTGATGAGATAACATCGATGCGGTTGGTGTCACGAACCGTACTATTTAGCACTCACTAAATAGTACCGGTTCGTGACACCAACCGTCAGATCGATGTTATCTCATCGATGACGGTTCGTGTCTTCAACCGTCTTGAGTCCCAATTTAAACTTCTTCCTCCTCCGCTCTCTGCTGGACCCAGATCATTCCAAAGGTCTTGAAAAGAACGGTGGAGCTTGCCAAGAGCTTGAAGGAGGGAGGTGCTGCCCAAAATTTCAAAATTTTGGTCATTTTACTCACAACCAAGGTAGCTAAGGTTAGTAATATCATTCCTCACTTCATTTGGTGTTAAATGGAGCCTCTTTTTTGCTTGAATTATGAAGAAAATTTGATCTTTTCCCATGATTGATCAAAGATTATGAATGTAGAGGAGGTGCTGCCCAAATTTCAAAATTTTGGTCATTTTACTGCAACCAAGGTAACTAAGGTTAGTAACATCATTCCTCACATCATTTGGTGTTAAATGGAGCCTCTTTTTGCTTGAATTATGAAAAAATTTGATCTTTTCCCATGATTGATGAAAGATTAATATGAATGTAGAGATCTAGCTTGATCTTTTCAAATAGGATACAAAAACTTGTTGTGTAAGCTTAGAATTTGCTTGGATTATAATGTAGCTCGCCTTTAATGTGTGGATCTAGCTTAAATTTAGGTTTTAGTTCCATCGATCGATGAAGGATGAGGTTTGGTTGCACGTAGTCGAGGGGAGAATGGTGCATGGAAATCATGGAGTTTGGGATCTTCAAATGGCAATGGTTATGTGGAAAAGAAGAAATTTAAATTCATTTGCAAATTAAAATAATATCAGAAATATGAATGGCTTTATAGAAAATATAAAATGAGTTCAATATTTGAGAAAAGTTTTCAAAAATACTTTGGAATATTTTAAACTTAGAAAATTACTTCTAGTATAATTTTGGTTTTAATTTCCATCAGCAAATTATTTTTGAAAACATCATTAATTAAGTGCTAGAGATTTAGAAAAAAATAAAAATAAATGATTGAATAATAATTTAGAAATTTTTAGGGTGTTACAATTTCAACAGAATTTGCAAACAAAGCTGTCGTGAATTTTGTTCAAAATTTTGAATCCAGGACTCGATCGACCAATTCTTTTTGTAGGTTGCAAAAACTTGTTGTGTGGGTTTATATTTTGCTTGGATTATTATTTAGCTCGGATTGAAGGTGTGGATCTAGCTAATATTTAGGTTTTGGTTCAACAATTCATTATCGGAAAATGAGGTAACAGTTATCTTGATGTAACATAATGTAGATGGACCGGCGATGGATGTACATGGATCGGCGCTCCCGGAGTTCTTGCGGGGTTTGCAAGATTTTCTTCGTCTTGCCGATGCACACACGACGTCGGGCTACATATCTTTGTCCATGCATAGATCGCAAGAATGAGAAGGAGTGGCCAAAATCCAGCCACCTTCACTTTCATTTGCTCACAAGAGGTTTCATGTCAAACTATACCGCTGGACCAAGCACGGTGAAGAAGAGATTATCTGAGGAAGGCGGTGAAGAAGAAGAGGCGGACAACAATATCCCTGACGCCGGTCAACACGGTTCTTCGAAGATACATTGGGGAGTGTGGTGATGATGACCTAGACCAGATCTTTGCGTGATGGAGAGGAGAATACATCGATGAAAGACATTACAAAAGTTCCAACGCCTATGGGAGGACCACGGAACAACTGTTGTACCCAAACTGTCGACATGGCCATAAAAGTTGCGTACCACACTAGAATTGATGCAATGGAAGGCGACCAATGGATTGTCCGATAAGGGATTGACGAGTTGTTATGCCTCATAAAGAAGTTACTTCGAGAGGGGAACACACCGCCGAAACTACGTGCGATGCCAAACAAGTTATGCGCCCTTTGGGGTTGGAGGTCTGAAGATACATGCATGCCGTAATGATTGTATCCTTTATCGCAATGAGTATGAGGATTCGGAAGCTTGTCGGTGTGCAAAACTTGCGGTATAAGACCAGCGTGATGACCCGAGTGAGGTAGAGGGCAGCGAAGAAGAAGAGACCTCTGCTAAGGTGGTGTGGTATTTCCTGTAATCCCCGGTTGAAGCGTTTATTTGCGAACAAAGCGCATGCCCGGATGATCTTGTTGCACAAGGAAGACCGTAAGGACGACGGAAGGCTAAGGCACGTTCTTGATGGCTCCCGGTGGAGGAAAGTCGATAGAACATACCCGGACTTTCTTTGAGGATGCAAGGAACATAAGGTTTGGGTTGAGTACGGATGGGATGAACCCGTTCGGCGATATGAGCAAAGATCCACACACTTGGCCCGTGACTCTATGTATCTACAACCTTCCTCCTTGGCTATGTATGAAGCGAAAGTACATTATGATGCCATTGCTTATCCAAGGCCGAAGCAACCTAGAAACGACATTGATGTGTACCTCAAACCGTTGGTTGAAGATCTGTTAACAACTGTGGAGCGATGGTGTGCGTGTATGGGATGAGTACAAAAGAGAGCACTTCACTCTCGTGCATTGCTATTCGTAACCATCAACGGCGGCCTGCACTTGGTAATCTATCGGGCCTATCTATCAAAGGATATAAAGCACGCATTCATTTGCTTAGAGGATACGGACAGCAAGTACCTAAAAACTCTCGAAAGGTTGTGTACATGGGCCACCGTAGGTTCCTCCATATGAAGGACCGTTCACGGAGGAAGGGTGAGAATTTTGATGGGACGAGAGAAAGCGTAAAGCCCATGCATCGCGATGGGGCGCTTGTATTTTCTTTGGTAAAGGATCTGAAAGTAGTATTTGGAAAAGGTCTGGTAGCAAACTGTCCCGGTGAACAAGGTCACACGAAGGCCATTTGGAAGAAGAAGTCAATATTTTGGGACTTACCTTCTTGGAAAGACTTAGAGGTCCGCCACTCATTTGGACTTCATGCATATCACGAAGAATGTCTGCGTGAACTGCTAGGTTTCCTAGATATGTACGGTAAGTCAAAAGATACACTTCAAGCACGAAAGGACCTCTGACTATTGGGACTCGTGAACGACCTACATCCGGAAAAGAGAGAGAAATGACAACATTACCTCCACCCCACGAGCTACACTCTGAGCAAGGAAGAGAAAAAAAACATGATTAAGTTTTTGAACAGTGTGAAGGTCCCTTGTGGATACTCCTCGAACATAAGGAGACTCATAAACATGAAAGAGAATAAAATCGTACACATAAAATCCTATGATTGTCATGTGTTGATGACCTGATTGCTCGATGGCGGTGCGAGGTATTCTCGCCAGATTGGGTACGAGGACAATCATAAAGGCGTGTTCGTTCTTCAACGCGGTGTCGCAGAAGGTCATCGAGCGAATAAGTTATCTAGTCTGCATGATGACATGGTCAATAGTCCAGTTAGCCTTGAGATGATCTTCCCTCCATCCTTCTTTGATATTATGGTCCATCTCATGGTCCACATTGTTAAAGAGATAGAAATTCTCGGACTGTGTTCCTCCACAATATGTTCCCTTCGAGAGGTACATGGGTATCCTAAAGAAGTATGTTAAGTAACGGTCTCGCCTGAAAGGCGCATGCATTGCGCAGGTGTCAAACCTGAGAGGAGGTGATCGAGTTTTGTGTTAGTTACATGGATGATCTGAATCCGATTGGCGTCCTGTATCACGCCATGAGGGAGGCTACGAGGAAAAGGGACTTTAGGGAGAAAAGAATCCTATAGCGACGATCTACTTGCATTTAAACAAGCACATTTCACGGTATTGAAACAAGCAAGCTGTAGTGGCTCAGTATATCTATGATCACGAGATGAGTTTGGCTACCAATACCCAGAGAAGTCGATAAGTGGATCGCGATGGAGCAAATGGATCATTTCGGCAGCTTGGTTACAAAAGCAATTGTTGGGCAAGCGAATGGACGATGAACAATTGAAACTCTTGGCTCGAGGACCGTCCACAACAATCATATCATTTCAAGGGTATGAGATAAATGGGTACACATTTTACACGACAACCCGAGATAACAAGAGCACCAACCAAAAGCAATGGGCGTCCGTATAGATGCCTTGGACAAAATGGAAAGATGGACACCTACTATGGTTTCATAGAGGAGATCTGGGAGCTAGAGTACGGGCCATTAAAAGTCCCTCTGTTTGGTGCCAATGGGTCAAACCGACGGTAGTGGATATCGATAAGTGCGGTATGACAATTGTGGACCTCAAGCAAGTGGCCTATAGGGACGAACCGTTCGTGCTCGCTAATGATGTGACACAGTATTCTATGTGATGGACATGGACAAGAAACCGAAAAAGCGAAGGAGAAGACTAGCGATGCGATCGTACCAAGGCGCCACGTGGTTCTTCGGGTAAAAGAAGGATTGTCGGAGTTGAGGCGTCACGGACGAAGAAGAGTATAATCGATTCGACGAGTGCCTCCTTTCACGGTGGGCGTAGACATTAGTGTCTTGAATGATCTGAGAGGAATCTCCCTCGTCGCCGCGATCATAATGAAGGATCACTTGTAAAAGCAAAGTATGTTAGCAAATAAGGATTGCTTTTGGTGTAATAGACTACTAACATACTAGTTTCTCATTCCTCTAGTGGTTTTCTGTATTTTCTATTCAAATTGTACTAATATTTGACTAACAATATTGTTCAAAGTCCTCTGTACTAATATAACAAGGTGACGGTTTGCAATGGAATTATAAGAGTGCAAAAATTACTTTATTTCTTACAATTTTCTATAATGTTAATTTATATTACATGGTTGGAAAAAATATTGTAAAGAATAACTTTAAACGATGAGATTTTAAAAATATTGTGAAGTGGTAAAAGCATTTTTAAAAATTATTTAATGAAACAATAGTTAAGCAGTAGATTCAAAAAAGAAATCTTAAAAAAAGGCTAAATGAATCTAAAGTGGTAAAAGCATTTTTAAAAATTATTTAATGAAACAATAGTTAAGCAGAGATTCAAAAAAGAAATCTTAAAAAAAGGCTAAATGAATCTAAAGTGGTAAAAGCATTTTTAAAAATTATTTAATGAAACAATAGTTAAGCAGTAGATTTAAAAAAGAAATCTTAAAAAAAGGCTAAATGAATCTAAAGTGGTAAAAGCATTTTTAAAAATTATTTAATGAAATAGTACTTAAGCAGAGATTTAAAAAAGAAATCTTAAAAAAAGGCTAAATGAATCTAAAATTGTAAAAGCATTTTTAAAAATTATTTAATGAAATAATAGTTAAACAGTACATTTAAAAAAGAAATCTTACAAAAAAGGCTAAATGAATCTAAAGTGGTAAAAGCATTTTTAAAAATTATTTAATGAAACAATAGTTAAGCAGTAGATTCAAAAAAGAAATCTTAAAAAAAGACTAAATGAATCTAAAGTGGTAAAAGCATTTTTAAAAATTATTTCATGAAACAGTAGTTAAACAACAAATAAAAGAAAAAAAATAAAAGAAAGACGAAAAAAAGGGCTAGGGGCACGGCGGGGCTCGAACCCGAGACCTCACTGATCGGGAGAGCCGCATGAACTCAAGCGCCTCGCTAGCCAAGGGAGGAAGATTTCTTGTCGATTAGTATGGGCGCTAAATTGTTTTGAGTCTTTTAACATCGATCCGGTTGGTGTTTTCAACCGGAATGATAGTGCTCTAGGCTCCTCCCTCGAAAGGGTGACCCATCGATCCGGTTGGTGTATTCAGCAGGGCGATGTCTCTATCGATCTGGGTTGGAGTATCCAACCGATGACGATAGAGACATCGATCGATTGAATACACCAACCGCGACCGATGGTGCACCTATAAACCCATCCCGCCTCCTCATCCCCATTTTTCTACTCCCGCCATTGTTCCCCAATCTCCTCCTCCTCCCGCTTTCGTTTGCAAAGACCTCCGACGATCGGGGCGCCTCCAGCGACCCCGCCCTGCCCTCCTCTCCCCAACGACCCCACCGCCGTCCTCGCCTCAAGCCTTGCCTCCGCGCCTTGCCTCCACCGTTGTTCCCCTCGGCCTTCGCCAACCCTAGGGTTTGTGCCCTCCTTACCGTTGAGATCACTTGTCACTAACGGATGGTGAAAGTGTGGTTTTGCCTCATTAGTGCCCGAGTGATTGGTTTTGGTTTGGTGATGCGAAACCATGTGGTTTTACCTCATTGGTGCCCGAGTGATTGGTTTTGGTTGCGTTGTTTGCCTTTGAGATGTCGGTGGTTGTCTCTATACATGTCCTTGCAGGATTGGTGCTTTGTAAGTTTTCGCTTTCTCTGTGATTGCTAATATATCAAGAGCTTGCAAAGGGCTAGTCTTTGAGGCTTGGGGACCTTGCAAGAGTGGGATTATTGTTCGATGAAGATTGGGCAGTATTGAGACCATTTGTGACAACAACAATTTTCGATTTTGACATTTAGTTGTTAGATCAATTGTGTCTGTGTGTCTTTGATGATCTAGTACTTGACATTTAGGGAGGTATTGCTCGATGATGATCTAGGGTTTATATGAGTAGAACATTTATTCTACGTGATCTGGGCCTTGAACCGTAGACATACATGCTAGGAAGTTTGTTTCTTTGCTCATTGATATAATCAATCCTCAACTTGTTCAGTTGGTATATGTGCTTCAGTCAATGTTAAGTTTCGGCTTGAGTATTGAAAGAACTGATAGACTGTGGTTGATATTGATTCTGATTTGTTATCTGTTAAATCTGAACATAGCAAACACTTTTATCTTCTGCTGATTAGAACATATTTGCTGATTCTGTTGATGATCGCAATTGCTTGCTGATTTGTAGTCTTTTGCTGGTTCAGAAGGTAGAACATTTCGATGTCGCTTTCTTCATATCTATATTCAGCTAGTAGGATGATTATTGATTAGCATCTTCTTGTCTATATTCAAATTGATAGAATTGAGTATTGGTTTATAGACTTCTGGTGGTTCAGTTATAATTATTGTTTGGCTACTTTTCTGAACTTGATCAGTGCAGTTCAGTTAGAAAAGTTGGCTTTGATTAGTTATACTCTGATACCTAAATTGGGAACAGTAAACTTGTTTTACATAAAACTTCATTGTGCATGTTAAGGTGGTAAGGGTTCAAGGCCCGATTCATTGAATAAGTTGTTAGTCCATTTGTGATTGTGGTGAAGATTCTTATCTTCATCCAACCCTAAGTCTGAGAGCACAATAAACTTTCTCTCTTGAGGTATTAGACATGATTCCAATCTGAGGATGACATAACATTTCTAAGTATTATGTTGTTTGTGTCTTTACGGAAGATTGTGGTTCTTGATCTTTCTTTGTTCATGCATAATAATGCATTGCGATGAGTTCGGAAGTAAGTTCTAGTAAGTTGTATGCTCCTTTTGCATTCGGATAGGCTCACCTGTGTTTGCTTTATATTTCTGTCACTAGAATCATTTCCTTGTGTCGTGTTTGCACATTGTTTGCACATATATATATTGATGTCCTTTTACTTGTCATTATTAGGCAAATCTTCAAATACTTATTCATGAGCTTGTATCTTTGACATTAGATCATGTCTCTGTTCGATTCTTAAATGACATTGTGAGATTTCTATGTATGTGTGAGATTTCTATGTATATGTGAAATGAATATGTATCATGTGAATTATTCTAAGTTGTCAAGTCTTTGGAAAAGTTGTTTCATTTTCACTAAAGTAATGTTGTCACAAATTGGTCAATGATCTTTGTCCCTCTTGACGAGGACGGTCTTTAAGGCAACCCGTTATCGAGAACAATACAAAATTGACAACTTGAGCACTATGCTAGTTGTGATGTCCCTTTACTTGTCATTATTAGGCAAATCTTCAAATACTTATGTATGTGTGAGATTTCTATGTATATGTGAAGTTTGAAATGTATATGTATCATGTCAAATGAATATGTATCATGTGAATTATTCTAAGTTCAGATTCATTATATACTGAGAATTACAAAAAGAAAATTCGACAAGTTTAAAGATCTTAAACTTGTCAAGGAATTTTCTCTTTTAACTCTCGATATATAATAATTTTGATCTAATTATACAAAATAAAATGAAAAAATTCATATATTCTTAAGAATATATTTGCTTAATAAAAATAATGAATCATTCTTATTCCACACTAAAATGATTTAAAAATAATGTATCATATGATCAAGCTCCAGATCAATGAAGAAGAGGAGCGGGAGGAAGCCTATGGACAGTGGTACGCGGAAGAAGACAGCAACCAAGTCCATGATAAGCGAGCCTGCCTCCTCATGGCTTCGCCTCTCGGTGTACCGGACGCTCTCCTCACATCCATGCTTCTTGAACTTGCAGGGGCTTTTTTTTTAAATCATTTTAGTGTGGAATAAGAATGATTCATTATTTTTTATTAAGCAAATATATTCTTAAGAATATATGAATTTTTTCATTTTATTTTTTCATTTCGAGATGTATATGTATCATATGAATTTTTTCTAATGTATAAGTATCATTTTAAAGTTACATGTGCACATGTTTGTAGCATGAGGTCACATTAGGCCGATTTACCATCGTATAGTATTTGGCCGATTTACATTAGGAACATCTTCGGCGTCGCCGCCCATCCTCTCTCTACCGTCTTCCACGCCGTTTTAGAGTAGTACCATCAGCTTTACATGAAATGAAATCTATTTTCGTTAATTTTCAGTGCTTCTTCTAGCCTAAGAAACGACGATGGACGACGAAGCATTTATGTTAAGTTTGATTGCGGGAAGTGATGGTCATGAGACGGCGGAGCCTGCACCCGCCACCGAGGTCGATGAGGCTGCAGAGCACGATGAGGCCGGCGAGGTAACAATCAGTCACGTTCATGATTGTCGGTTCCACTACCATGCTAAGCCAATATCTTGACCCGTTCATGATTGTACCATGCTTTCAGATCGGTCAACGAGCGAGCAATCACGTCGTGAGGTCCAAGCAAGAAGAAGAAGGCAAGACATGTTATCACCGAAGTCGGCGAGGGCGGCCGACCTCTTGCACCCTCGGGGCGCTTGGCTGTTCAATTGACATGCGGCGTCCACGTTAGGGACCACGTGGCAATTAGCATAGCAAAATGGGATCAGTCCTCAAGATCTGAAGAACATGCTTTGGAGCGATGTGAAGGAGACATTCACCTTCCCCAAGGGACCGAAGAGAAGGTGAAGAGTTACACTCTCAAGAAGATGGCGGTCGCATTCGGACTTATAAAAAGAAGTGAGCACGGAGTATATCAAGAAGAATCGAACACCGACTTCAACAAGCACCCAAAGTTGCAAGATCAGCGGGATGCGTTTGTGAAATACAAGACTTGGACGAAGGTCAAAGTTTGAGTGAGAAGAATAAGTGAATGCATGAAGAAGAATTATCACCACCGACTCGTACCCGGTGGTTACCGCCATGCAATACCAAAATGGGAGAAGAGGAACATGACACGCTAGCGAAGGGTATCGCACCCGCAACAACGGATTGGCCCGACAGAGCAAAGCATTGGTTCTATGCTCACGGCGGCGCCCTTGATGATAACGGCAATGCTGTGTTTGGGGAGGTGCTAAGAGATGTGGCCAGAAGGCTTGTACAGTCCATCGAGGAGACTTCCGGGGTAACCGTGCCAAACAGGAGAACGACAGCGCTAACAAGGGCCTTGCAAAATCCAGAGCACCCTGGACGTACACGAGGCGTCGGCGTTGTCCCGTGGAAGGTTGGTTTCGCTCAGGACGCCGAGACCTATAGGAGTCGGGCGAGGAGCAAGGCTCGACAGACACAACAGCTTAGTGCGCTTGAAGAACGCCTGAATCAAACAAATGAGAGAATGCAAGAAGAGATCCGAAGAGAGTGCAGCTAGCCTTGAGCCAACAATGAGAGGCCAAGAACCCCAAGTAATCCAGACATCATTAGCCCCTCGGCAAATGAAGCATTGCGGTTCGGTGAAATTTGGCGAAGCGGACTTGGACAAGTATCCGTAGACGACATCGAGACGGCGGACACCTTGTGAGCTGCATATCCAAGCGGAACCTTACCTTCAAAGGCGGCCGATGGTATGGCTCACCCATTAGAGCCGGGCAGCTTATCCATGGCCATGATCTGGTTAGGATACTCCAAGGTCTCGGTGGAGGAGGTGCGCCAGGTACGAGGACCTTGACCTCGAAATTCTGGAGGTGGCGGGACTCTGAAGCTAGGAGAGGCGAGACACAATTTCATCTGTGGGCGTAAGCGGTACATAATTTTTCGAGATAACATGGACTTGTCCTCTCCATGAAGAAGCCCGAGAAGAAACCCGTCTCCTCCCAAGAACACATCGCTGACTCCTACACCACCTCCTGCACATATAAGCCCGACAAGAAGCCCGTCTCCTACACCATCTCCTGCACATATAAGCCCGAAAGAAGCCCGTCTCCTCCCAAGAAGGCGCCGACTCCTACACCACCTCCTGCGCACATAAGCGCCACAAGAACCCGTCTCCTCCCAAGAAGGCACCGACCAAGGGAATGAAGCCAGCTCGGCCGATGGCTCCCAAGAAGGCGGGTCCTCCACCCAATCCAAGAAGTTTGAACTTCAAGCGGTAGTATGATATGAGCGATGAGGAGACCAAGAAGGTGGTAAAAGGAGAGGTAACTAAATTTCTTAGACCCAAGTCACCAGTGAAGAAGGTTCAACACAGCACGAAGAATTTTATAAAGGTTTAATGACTATTAAAAATTTGAAGGATAAAAAAAAATGCCTCGCCAATCAAACTACGAAAGACATTGAGTAAGGAATGCCCCAAGAAGATGTCGGTGAGGGAAGAGTAAGGAGATGCAACAATTCTTCGATGAAACCGGCCTTACCGCAAATCAAATATTAGGCACGGAAAAGATTGAGGTTGCCCAAGTAAGATGGTCATTTAAAATGGGCGATCATTGGTCGAGTGAGGAGTGCCCACTAACGACAAAGATCGGCAATTTCATGAATGGTACTTGGACGCGACCAAGCATGGTCTCTGAGATGTTATTTGTCAAGTTTAAGGAACAAGATTTTTTTCGCGGTGAAGGTGAATTTGTTGTCGATCGGGACTACATATATGATCTATACAGACACGAGCGCCCTCGGCGTGAGCTTGATGGGTTCTTTGGACTCTGTAAGTGTCTTAATTATTTGCAAAAACTATCGTGCACTTCCTTGTACTATACTAACTTGCAAGCCTAACTAATTTCTTATGTAGCATGGAGATACAAAGATGCCGAAGGGATCGTATTTTCGACATAGGCTTCATGGACCCGATGTTATCAACAAGACAACCGTTAGAGACCACCCAAGCGAAGCAGAGACTAACATATTCAATGCGCTAATGGGTCAAAGATATAAGTCAAAGATATATCTAGCCTACTCATTTGAGTCGTGTTTTCGTACCACCTCATTCTACTCCTTTTTCATAACACGATGTTAGAACTAATTAGTTATCTCGTTGACACATCTATGTATAGTTTTCATTTGGATTCTTCTTATGATCGAGCTAGATCGTAGCTCTATCACAATTATGGACTCATAAAGGAGACCAGGTTGAAAAGTATCAAAACTTTATCGACATGCTCAACCGTATTAATTCTTGTTCCTTTCATTATCGTACTAGCTCTATTTCCTTCAATTTGAAACAAATTCTAATCATGTACATACAATTAAGTAATCACATGTGTAGTGCATTCACACGGTTCCGTGCTAAAAGCGTGGGCGTATTCAAGGAGAAATTTGACATTGCAATTGCCTCTCATGTGCGTATATCATAATGCTAGCTTTTAGTTAGTTAACTTAATTTCTTTGCATCCATTTCACGCTTTCAACTTTTTCCACCGAGATCTTGACTCAAATTGCGGGTAACAATTTATCGGCTACTATGTATCTTGAGTTTATGCACACCCAAACCGGGCGGCGACCGCATGCTAAAAGGCAACAAGGGGTGAGTAAATATAATTACTAGCTTTAATTGTGTATAGGTACTCCTTATATCTTGTACAAATTCAAGTATTGATTAGTTAATGACTTAACGATAGGTGCCTCAATATTTGGCGGAACAAGGTTCGAACTCTCACGCAAACGAGTGAGAGCAATCCAAGAACAACTCGTCGGCTTTATTTACGATGAGGTTGTAAATCCAAAAGCGAGTTTCACGAACCAAACTTTAACAGTGGGGCCCTTCGATAAGGACCATGGAATCGTCGTGGTTTACATCTACACTAGCAAGAGCGTCTTGCGTAAAAGATCCCGATGAATAGAAGAAAAGAAATACTAAAGTTGTAATTAAAGTTGTGTACATATATAAAGTTGTGTACATATATATTGTAATACATTAGAAGAACAAATATGTGTACATATTTTAATACATTAGATGTAATTAAATTTATTAATGAATGTTCAATGATTTAATTATCGGGCAAAGTGCATGATTGATTATACGTGCTTTTAATTAGTTATGATTTAACACACACATATATATAATAGCTACCGGAGAAATAGACCTATATATATACAAAACATTAGTACCGTTGGAGAAACTAACAGATGCGATGTGAAACTCATCGATCTGGTTGGAGACACCAACCGTCTCGATGAGGGGCTCGAGGTTCCCAATGCGCCGCCACGTGTGAATTGAACCGTCTCGATACTCCATCGATCTGCGGGTGAGTGAACCGGGGCGATGCCATTGAGCATCGATCCGGATGGCTACTCGGTTCAAAAATCCGGTACTAAAGGAAGTTTTGGACCGGGACTAAATGCCCTTTCCGTAGTAGTGAGAGAGGTTTGGATTGTTGACTCCAGTTGTTCTCTCCATATGATCGGAGACTCCCATTGATTCTCTTCCCTAGTCCGAGACCCGGTGATGAGCTGATCACTTTTAGGCATGCCTCTTCAGGTAGGGTCATTGCTAAAGGTATTGTTTGCATTAATGAAAATTTTATTCTTAAAGATGTTGCCCTAGTGAGTAAGCTGCAGTATAATTTGCTTTTTGTTTCTCAGCTTATCGATGACTCTTTCGAAGTAAGCTTTAAGAGTAGTGCTTATAGAATCCTTAATTCATCAGGGGAGTTAGTTTGTGTGATTTCTAGATTTGGGAGAGTCTTTCATGCTGATTTTTCTGCTTCTTCTGGAGATTCTTTTTGTTGTTTGATTGCTTCTGAGTCCCATGATCTCTCCTGGTGGCATATGAGACTTGGTCATATTGGTTTTGATCATTTGACTAGAGTTAGCAGCCACGACTTCATTCGTGGTCTACCCAAACTCAAAATGGTTGAAGATTTAGTTTGCTCTCCCTTGCGACATGGCAAGATAGTTACTGCCTCTCATCCCCTGGTCACTGTAATGATGACTGATGAACCAGGACAACTTTTATATATGGACACTATTGGTCCAGCTAGAGTGCAGTCAGCGGGAGGGAAGTGGTATGTTCTTGTCATTATTGATGATTTTTTGTGGTTTTCTTGAGTATTTTTCATGGCCTCGAATGATGAGACCTTTTCTCACTTCAGGGGTTTTGTTAGTAGGTTGTCTATTGAGCTCCCAGGTGCCTTACAAGCTATACACAGTGATAATGGTATGGAGTTTAAGAACTCTTACTTTGAGAGTTTCTGTGTGGAGTCTGGTTTAGAGCATCTGTTCTCTTCTCCTGTGCCCCTCATCAAAATGGCGTAGCAGAAAAAAAGAATAGGACCCTGGTTGAGATGGCCAGGACAATGCTAGACGAGTTCAATACTCCTAGGATGTTTTGGGCAGAGGCTATACATATTGCTTGCCATGTTTCTAATCGCGTTTTCTTGAGAGCACATTTGCATTGCACTTCTTACGAATTGACGTATGGGTGAAAGCCTGGTCTTTCTCATTTTTGTGTATTTGTGCAAGTGTTTTATCTTGAAATCTGGTAAGCTAGATAAGTTTGAGTCTCATTCTTCTGATGGTATTTTTCTGGGTTACTCAACTTCTTCTCATAGCTATAGGGTCTGAAGTTGTGATGCGAATAGGATCATAGAGACCTGTGAAGTGATGAGGCTAGCCCAGGAGCTAGACTTGATATTTCAGGCTCTTCCTATCCCTCCGAGACCGTCTTCGTAGAGGATTGAAACATCCCAAATTTTGGCCTTTTGAATTATTTAATAGTGTCGTATTGCAATTTGTGAGTTTCGTGAATTTCTGGAATTATTGGATTTTTCTGGGATTTATTTGAATTATTTTTAAATAAGTATATTGCCCTTTTGCCAAAAACTAATTATATGTAGATAAATTTAAAATAAAGTTTTGCTAAAAATATTTTATTTTGGTCCAGAATGTCTCAATGTATTTTTGAGATTTTTCTTGTACTTTTAGTTGCTCAAATAAATCAAATTAATTTTCCTATTTATTTTAAATCAAAACCCCAAAATTAGATTGTGAAAGATCTTGAGCCTAAGCCCGAGACTATGCATGTTAAATCTCCGTGAGCAGCCAGCGACCGTTCGCCCACCTTCTAGAAAGTTACCGCCAACCGTTGAATCTCGATTGGGCGAACCGCAGCAGCCGTGTCAAAATCAAACCCTAGAATAGTGTGAGCCGTTGGATTGGAATCGGACGGCTGAGAGGAGATCAGGCCATTTGAGTCGTATCTAATCTGGATCGTTGGTCTGTTGCGTACAGCCGAGATCGTGCATCGCTAGGAGTCCTCCGTAGCCGTTGATCGCTAATCGGACGGCCGAGCGGAGTTCTTCTCCGAGACGCCGTCGGAGTCCTGGCCCGATACGCCGCGCCTCTACGTTGATTAGGGTTGCGGATTTTGCACTGATGCCGAGGCTATAAATAGGGGGCGGGGTCCCCGAGAATCGCCAAAGTCCGCTGCACCTTTTGCCTACAACGTCATCGTCTGAGGAGCTCTAGGGTTCGCGCAAGAGCTCGCCGAAGTCCATGAAGTCCTCCACCAAGTTTCGTTGTCGTCGAGACCTCATTCCGCCGTTCTGAGCTCAGTTCCAATTTCACCTCATCGAGCTGCGCCCGTTCCGCCGTCCCTTGGTCGCCGGAGATCACCGCAGCGCTGCAAGCCACGTCGTCTTCTCCAGCCCTGGTGAACCTACGCCGCTGCATCGCCATCGTCAAGGCCGAACATCGTCGACCGTCGGATTTTCCACAAACTCTTCAGATCGGTCCACATCGCGTCGGGAGGGAGTGCAATAGTCAAGTGCCCTTCGCCATCTGATCAGTGATGAACGATCCAGATCGAGCCATGTCTTCTTGTCAACAGTAAAGTGCATCGGTAAGCGAGGACGATTAGATTAGATCGGAAGGCTATTGCTTCGCCGCATGGCTGAGATCCATGGCTGTTGGATTCAATCTAAATGGTGCAGATCCGATCGTGTTCCAAGCCGTTGGATCATTGTCAGTGGATCAGATCATGTTTGGGTTGGACCAATCAGATGATGACACGTGGCACGTGACGTCAGCGCTGGCATTAGCCGGTGCACGGCATAGTACTCATGGTCCACAATGAACCGATCCTACGGTGCACCAACTCCAGGGAACAGTGTCGAGCCATGTGGCACTCTCTAATTCGTCCGATTTGGTGCTGACATCAGCATGGCGCAACAAATTGTATTTTCTTTTATAAAATAATTCGGATATTATTTGATTTTCAATTTTCTGATTTTTAGGATTTTTCAATCTTCCAAGAGCTCGTTCTCCCTCATACGAACTCCGATTTAGGTGATTCAAATTTTTAAAAATTTGTAAAATTGATATCTATCTAATGGAGGTTTTTTTTATTTTTGGAGTTTATTTTCTCTCTATTTTTAGTATTTATTTGCTTTTCTCTCTCGATTCGCGTAGACGCTGAATTGTGTGACGCATCGAAAGAGGATTTGGCATCTCAAGATCAATTTCCAGAATAGGACTAGGAGCTTATAACCAAGGCAAGTTGTGCTTTGATCATGTTGAACTCATGTTTATAAAGTTGCTATTTTGTTTTACCATATTGCATGTTAATTCAAGAGTACAAATGGTTTCAATCTAAATTGGGATTTAGATATCATACCCTTTGAATTATACCCTACCTTGTCGATTGTATGCCATGATCCACTTGTCATCCTAGATTGATTCACTACAGTTGGTTAATAATAAAATCAACATGGAATGGTTAGATCGGATTAGATTGCTTAGCCATGCCTCATCATCACATGTACTTAAATCATGGATAATTAATCTTGACTAATAGATTATGGAACAATGATGTGAACTTGTGTGTCATGTGTGGTCACACAAAGAGATTGAGTTGTTGTGGCGAGGAGGTCACGCAACGATGTTGATTTGTGGGTAGCACGTGGTGCTTGGTAATCAACTAGGATGGTAATCATTTAGATTGAAGCAAGTGGCAAGGGCAGGTGTGCCAGGGTGGGCTCGATGGGCAAAGGGTATGTGCAAGTCTTGCTTTGATCACCCTAAGGACTTAACCTTGCGAGCCTTTGACCTGAGTCAATCATGCAATCATATGTCTGTTATGGGGCAACCTAGCTGACTAATTTGCAATGTTTTAGCTTTAGTACTGCTTTGGTGGTGTGAGTCCAGGTTCACGAATGAACTCACATGGCGCAAGAGGGGGGTCCCTATTGTGGTGGTTTAGCCCATCTGTGTTGAAACCTCAGCGGGTAGTACTGGGTTAAGGCAGGGCATTGTAAAGGTATTGTTATGATCATTCGCCTGTGTGGTGCATGGTTGTATTGTGTGGGTAAAATGCATAACCTCTGCAGAGTGTAAATCTATTTGGATAGCTGTGCTCACGGTACTGAGCATAGCTTGGGAATTACAGCCAAGGGTTAGTTAATCAATTGGATAACTAAATGGGATGGCAGGTTGCCATGTGGATGATGAAACTTGACCTAGGATGGAAACTTGGTTTACTTGAGAATCATTGAATCTATTTATTGCTATTATTTATTTTACTGTCTTTTCAATCTATGTAATGTATGTGTTCATAAATGCTGCCTTACTGCAAATAAACCACATAGCCATTCTGTGGAATAAGCCTTGCATATAGCTATGGTAGAAATGTATTCTGTGTACAACTTGTTGAGTGCTTTTGTACTCACCCTTGCCATCAACAACAAATCAACAGTGGAGGAATCATCGCCTTGTTGGAGGACTTCCAGGTGGATACGAGTCACTAGGCCAAGCCTTGTCAGTCACCTATGGTGTACTGATGAGTCATCAACATCTTTTGCTATTTCTGCTATATTTGTCTTAGATTATTTCCAGTCTAGCCCTGTGTGGCTGAATAATGTAAGTGATCATAAGATCATGCACTAGTTATATTAATAAATGAAGTCTTACTATTCTTATCGTTGTGTATGATGTGATGCTTACTGATGTTAAGCTGTGTGCACTAGCGTTGATCCTGGGACTAGTGCGGTAAAACACAGTGGATTCGAATTGGTGAATTCAGGTCCTTACAAGGATGAGGATGATGGAGATGATGGTGTTCTGCCTGATCTAGTCCCCTCTACACCTGAGGTGCCTCTTGTTTATATTTCTGCACCTCAGGGAGATCAGCGCTTGCCTTCCGACTCTCCTTCAGTGAGTGGCTTTGTTCATACCTCCCTACTCAAGAGGTAGAGGTCACTTCTGTTTTTGGTCCTCCTGCCATATTCAGTGTTCTCATCCACCTAATCAGATCATTGGCGATCTGTTTAAGCGTGTGACAAGCTCAAAATCAGGATTATCTTCTTGCTGCCTTCACTCTGCCTTTGTTGCCTCTTTTGAGCCAAAGGATGTTACTAATGCATTATCCGATGAATCATGGATTAATGCTATGCATGAAAACTAAAATTTTTGAGAGGAACAAAGTCTAGCAGCTTGTAGAGCTCCTATCTGGTCATAATATCATTGGGGCCAAGTGGGTGTTCAAAAACAAGCAGAGTGAGGATGGGGTTGTCATTCGCAACAAGGCTATGCTAGTTGCAGGGACTTTACTCAGGTTGAGGGTCTTGACTTTGAGGAGACCTTTGCCCCTGTAACTAGACTAGAGGCGACACTACTACAGAATGGTACATCACTATCGTTTCATTTGAGTCGGTTCTTAAATTTTTAGGAAAAAATGATTGTGATAAATGACTTAGGAGGGGTAGTAAAAATAATCACTATCGGTTATGATGTTAGAAGCAATTGTGATATAGCACTGGGCACATCACAATCGGTTCTTATATGATAAGCGATAATGATGATCATACACATCACTATCGCTTCTTACAAAAGAACCGATTGTGATGTGCACATCATCACAATCTATTGTTTTGTAAGAAGCGATAGTGATGTGTATGATCATCACTATCGCTTTTTACATAAGAACCAATTGTGATGTGAATGTGAACATCACAATCAGTTCTTACGAGAGAAGCGATAGTGATCTGCATGAACATCACTATCGCTTCTTAATAAGGAAGCGATAGTGGTGTTCACGCAGATCACTATCGCTTCTCCCGTAAGAACCGATTGTGATGTGCATGATCATATCACTATCGCTTCTTATTTGGAAACCGATAGTGATGAGAATGAACATCACTATCGCTCTGTAAGTAAGACCGATTTTGATGTGCCTCGCTAGGTTATTTATACCACTCATTCTGAACTCGATCTCCTCTATTTTTCAGAGGAGATTTTCTCTGCTGCTACCTAAGGAAACAGCTCATATTTTGTGGTTGGAAGCAATATTTGGGTGAGAAAAAATTGAAATCCTCAAGGGTGGGTGTTAAGAGGGTAACTTTGAAGCCATGCTGGAGGAGATTTCCCCTTATTTTGCAGAATTTGTAGTTTTCTTGAAAATTTGAGCATTCCTTCAGACCCCTTCAATGTTGCACTACATAATTTGGATATGTCACGAAGAAAGTTTAGGTTGCACTGGTATTGTGTATATATCCTATCATATTTCACACCCTATATTTTGACAAGCACATATGTACATTTAATGATCTTAATTTGTAGTGTTTAGGTTAATCTGGAATTATATTGTTGGTGTCACATGATAAATGTTAGAGTTTAGGCTATGAAACCTACGTCTCATGTTCGAGGGTGCTTATTTATAAATATGCTGATCGAAATGGCATATTTATAAGGAAGCAGTCTCGAATTGTCCATGTTCTTTAGACAGTTCGAGGATATGTGGTTCAGACAAGTTCCTAATCAGCTGCTGTATAACTCCAGAGTAGATTTCGGTAGTATCTCCCTATGGTGTTCTCCGGGTACACAACCCTCTTGACCTGTTGTCGAGACGTGTATCTGAAGAACAGCGGGGAGAAACTGCAGAAATTTTCTCTAGAGTTGTACAATAGCTGATCAGAAACTTGTCCAAACAACATATCCTCGAATGGGATTAGGACCTAACCTATTTAGAGATTAGGAGTCATCGATGGTACCCTGAAACCCGTTTGCTATTTTGCAATAGTAATTGTCGGAGATTGGATAATTTTCATAAGGACTATTATACGCCGGCAACCGGTTTAGGCTGACCATGTATGCCCTTGGATGGTGTCCCCAGGGAGGATCCTTAGATAGTCCAGCTAGCGGGTCCGCCCCGACCATGCCCATGCTCGTCCCCGAGCATGTGTCCTAAATCCTCGAGCATACTTGCTCAGGAGTGCGCAGCGGTCGGTCAGAGCTGTGGGGAATTCCCGAGCATGTTCAAAAGATCATGCACGGCCCATAATGACGACGTGGCGATAATTACGCCACGATCTGGGACCATCACGTCACGATCTGGGATCATTATGCCGACGACGGGACATGACGAAAATCAAGGATGTAGTTACAACCACGATTAATGCAGTAATGATGTATTATTCAGCCTCAGTTACTCCGATCATCTATAAAGACCCCTCTGATAGATCGGTAAAAAGGCAAAACAATAATCAAACACACGAGCACATTGTCACACTATCATACTGTAAGAGTTCCACAAGCAATAGTGAGATACTGGATGTAGGGTTGTTATCTCCTCTGTGAGAGGCCCGAACTAGTATAAATCTTTTGTCCATTGTCTTCCAAGCATCGGATCCTAAGAGCATCCTTTGGACGCAAACCCTTCATGGAAAAGGGGCTTTGGTTGATCCCTCATTCAACAAATAAGCTCGGTGAGGGCTTGTTTCCCAAACGTCGATAGCTAGCGCCATCCATGGGGATCTACCGGTGAATCCTTTCCTGAAGAATCCCTGAAGATGCTGAATTCCCAGGATAATCAAGACTTTTGCGCTTTCGACAGCGCCGAGGATGATGACATGTACTATGCCGATGAAGGCATAGCTGGTGTTCCTAACCCAGAGGGTCACACTGAACCCAGGAGCCCTTCCCCGACTACTGTAGCTCAAGAGCGCTTCCTTCATTCTTAGCATGATTCCCTCGCAGACGATGAGGAGTGTGATGGTCTCTACGATGGTTTGGACATTCTTGATCATTTTGAGCCTCATCACGAGACTGAGTCGCGAGGAGACACCATGATATCACCTCCGTGATCTTTGTACTCCTGTGATGTTAACATGGCGGGAGGAGAGGAAGACCCCGAAGTTGAATCCTCAGGGACTGCCCGTCAACGCCGCTATGAAGCGGCCAAAAATCACCTGGAGACGTCCTTAAACAGGACCCTGGCGAGCATCCGTTGTCAAGTCTGTGAAAAACCGAGCGCTAAGGCTGAATCCTCGGCTCGTGAGATTTCCCGCGGGCACCTTTCACCGGAGCATGTGCGTGATCGTTAGCCAAAATCGCCTCCTCTCGTTCCGCAGAGCATAGAGCGATTGCAAGCTATGGCAATAGTCATGTGCGACCTTCGGAATTTCCCCAGTCAGGTGGACTTGGAAGCATTGGGCACGGTTGTAGCTGAAGGCTTGGAGAAGCTCACCGCCGATGTGAAGTTTTTAGGTTCATGTCGGGACCCGAATCTGCAAATCCGGACCCTCTGTGTATTTTGCACTAGTCCAGGATCACGTTAGTGCACACAGGCTAAACAAGGTTAAAGTACCACAATCATACACAGCGGAATAATAATAAAGTACTTCAAACATGTATATAAACGAGTTGCACGACCTTATGGTCACCTTACAAATAGTCTGCCACGCAGGGCTTACATTAATCAAAGTATCAGGAAAATAACAGCGGAAAATAAAGCTTCGTGGTGACCCATCACTTTACCACAGGCAACTGATGAGACTTGCTCCCTAGTTCTCTAGCTCCTCGACATACTCCTCTTCCCAAGCAGGCGTAGACTCTTCCTCTGATATGTTGTTGTAAGCAAGGGTGAGTACACACCGTACTCAACAAGTCATGCACAGAATGCAGTTCTATTACTACATGCATGGCTTATTACAAAGGAATGGTTCGTTGGGTTATTTTGCATTGAATCGTCATTTTAACTTACTATTTATTTAGATATAAAGCAGCAAAACCATAATATTATAATAAGTTTCTCAAATTGTTTTTCCACATATTTTTGACACACAGTCCTAAATCAAATTTCACATTTATCCCTGGCACACAGCCACTCATCCCCATTTTATTTTCGAAAATCTATCTCTTGACTGTAATCCCCGAGCTTTGTCCAATTCTGTGGACTCGGCTATTCGAATAGTTTTGACACACTCTGCAGAGGTTGTACACTTTATCCACAAGATATAATCAACTCACCACTTCAGCCGTGAATCGCCATACAAGAGTATGCGAATGAGCGATCATAACAAAGCCTTTCAGAAACTTCTAGCTCAACCTAGGAACCTCTCCAGGTTGCCTTCACTATCACTCCCCTCACACAGAGCCGAAGTATAGGACAGGCGAACACCGTTGGATGGGTACCAAGCCGTAGCACAGGTATGCTCCCCCATGCAGTCACCCCCGTGTAACTGCCACCCCGAGGTATCAAAGGTGAGATATCAGAATCCTACTAAACTAGGTCTTCCCATTCAGACATGTGGTTGTACGAGTGACTCAGGTCAAAGGCTTGCAAGGTAAAGTCCTTAACTGACCAAGGCAAGATATTCTTCTCTCAAAATTGGCACACAGCCCTCACAACACTCAACCATCCCAAATGCCATGAAGGCCCACCCGGCACAAAGCCACTTGCCCTGGTCCAAATCATTTCATCACCCAAGTTGATTATTGTGCAACACATGCCAACAACAACTCAACATCCATATGGAACCACACAGGCCTCCACATATCAACATCATCGTGTGGCAACACATCACACCATTTCAAAATACATTGCATATTCTATTAATCAATATTGACCTTTGTATTTCCAAAATGATGTCACTGACTTGTTGCAAGTCTAAGCAAACTAATACGTTCTATCAAACCCAGGTTGGCAATTTATTAGCTACTAACTATTAATCAAGAATCCTAGGGTGACAAATGAATCATGGCATACAAATAATAGAGACAAGGTGGTAATAACAAGTAGGTTGATTATCTAATCCCAAATTAATTAAAATCAGTTTATTTCAAACTAGCATGCAATAATTTCAAACGAAGTAATTTTAAAACATAGGATCAATATGGTCAAAGCACAACTTTCCTGGCCCTTGCTATCTTTATTGTTCTTTACTTTTTATCTTTGACTCTAGATCTTCGATCTTCAATATTTACTTCCTTGATCTTCAGCTTCTTAGAATGACTTCCGGACAACGCGTCTAACGATAAAGAAACACAAATACAACACAACTCAAAAGACAATTCGAATAAACTCCAAAGTAGGAACGGATAATAATGGATCACAATGGTTTAGATGAATTAAGGAACTTGAATGGGTTAGATCAAAGATTAGACAAAAGTGGACGAGCTTTCGGAAAATACATCGAAAAGGAAAAGACTGATAACTGAGAGAGAAAGAATAGTATTCCAAAGAATATTTCTTTTGAAGCTGTTATCTTGATTAGACAGACAATGACATATGGGCTCTCAATCTATAGACCGGGTCCATAAAGATATGTTAGTTCACGATGAACTAAGCTGATGCAAAAAATTGACTTTTGTTGACTAAGTAGATACACAGTAAACAAAAGAAAGATAGACTGATAGATTAGATATGGGCACAAGGATATGACATATGGCCAATGGTCTATCGACTAAGTCCACAAATGAATTCTGGGTTAATGGCAGATTAGATTTTCGGGGATAAGACAAGGACGGATGGAATCAACATCCACTGCTGTAATACCGCAAAATCTTTTTTCCTGGGTTTTGGTCGGAATTGTCTTCATTTTCTTGATTCAAGGATTTATTCTGGAGAAAAGTTTTGTCACCTCGCAGTTTATTAAAGGTTTTGAGTTTTTCCGTGAAAATACTCATCGGGATGGGTGTTTTCTCCGTGTCGTTTAGTTTTTGCGGCAAGTTGTCTATTCTGACAATTGTCGTTTCGCGCCAAGAATTCAATTATTTGGTTCGCGCTAATGATTAAAAGTTGGATTTTGGTTTTAGAAGGGGCTTTTGGGAATTTCCCCTCCCTCACCTAATATCTCTCTCTCTTTCTTCAAATGTGTGGTTGAAATTCTTGGTGGATTCTCTTTTTTTTCCCCAGCCGACTCTCCTCTGTTTTGTGCTGGCTGAGTCATCCCCTGGTGGTTCTCCTCTCCCTGGTGTCTCTCCTGCGCCCCCTCTCCCCTGGCGCCATGCTGGCTGAGCTCCCTAGCTGAAGGTCTCCCTGGCGTCTGCTCTCCCCAGCCGAAGACCTCCCTGGCGCCTCCAGCCCCTGTCGCTCCATTCCCTGGTGCCTTGCCTAGCAGCCATGCGCCTCCTCCCGATAGTCCAACAAAGCGGAAGAAGCCGTCCAATGCAACAACAAGTTGTCCAGCGGCGAAGACAAGCGATCCCGTGATAGCAGTGCCGGTGACTCTCCCTCCCCTCCGGCTAGTTCCGGCGCCGCCCTTGCCTCCCTCCGGTGACCTTCCCTCCTCTCCGGCCGAAGTGCCCCTCTTGCCCCTTCCTGTGGTGTGGATTCAACCCTAGATTCCATTGTAATGCTTGGTCTCTAGTATGCATACCAAGTGTTTGATGAAATGCTTAGCTAGGGTTTGGGTGTGGTTGGGTGGCTGGATGAGGGTTCTTGCCATGAAGTTTTATTGGTTGATTTGTTGTGTGTGGAATGGATTAGAGGTGGAACTCTAGAAGCTGTGCAGATTTGATTTTCGAGCAGATTCGTGTGCTCTGTTGTAGCGCGAAATTGAAAATTCTGCAAGTGTTTCCTGGGGGTCTGGCTATTGCAAAAGTTGTAGATAATCAAATTACCTTTCAATAGAGACTGAAATCACTAAATTTCGTTCAGCCGTTTGAAAGTTATGGCTATTTTACTGAGTGTTGTCCAATTCTTGTCGCGATTGGTACAGTCTGTGTTCATCTTCAATCTGTGATCTGCGGGTGCATTGGCTGAGTGCATGGCTGTGATATATGTGTAGTTTGTCTCCTCAAGGTCGTTTTGAGCCCAAAAACTCGAAAATCCATTAAGCCAATCAAAAGTTACGCTATTTAGAAGTCTCGGTGCTGAAATTGGGAAATCTGCAGCGTGTTCCATTTTTCGGTCGGAGTTTAGTGTTCGATTTGTAGGCCCTCGAGGTATCTCCCGCATGATTGGCTTTGAGATAGCTGGAGGGCATCCTCTTATGGTTAATTAGGAGCTGAGTTCACTCCATTTGGTTAAGTGAATCAAAAGTTTGGCTCGTTGGAAGGCTGTTATCCCCGTTGGTCATATTTTCCATTTTTAGGGTTTAGGAGTGGGTTGGAGAATCGAAGTTGTTATAAATCTTGTGTTTGTTTTGTTGGTATGTTTTGAGTAGATTGTTTACTTGCAGGTGTTGGAACCCCAGGGGTGGCATCAATCTCCTCGCCACACTGTTTCAAGAGGTTGAAGGCAAGTGCATTGTATCGGTTGTGGCTTAGGTGGCCATTAGGTTTTTGCAATAATACAATTATCCACGTGTTATTTTAATATTGTCATGTTTGATTTTTGCATGCGATATGATGAATGAGAATGGTTAATTGGTTATGCTATTGTTTAAACCGAGTTTATATGCAAGTGCAACCCATATATCTCTTATAGGGTATTTAGTAAAGTGCTTGCGTTATGTATATGCTTACGCTATGGTTGCATTTGTGTTTATAAGCACGTCTAGTAGGGTCATTGTCTTTTGATGAAAAGGTTAAGTAATCTGATGCAAGTGCATTGTTGATTGAAATGATTTGTGTCGAAAGTTGAATGTCATGATACCTTGCGATTATGAAGAGCTATCGTTTGAGATATCATACTATTATCACTAGTATGATAGAATAATGGGAATAATGAAGTAATGAGGTTGGATTAATAAGAATGGATGAGTTGGCGATCATGAAAATGGATTATGACTTTAATGGGAGTATTAAGGATAATTGTGACCATGTAGATATGAGAGTCGAGAATATGAAAATGAGTGTTGAGAATCTGAATATTTGAGTTGAGAATATGAATATGAATGTTGGGGAATGCGGATATGAGTATTGAGAATATGGATATGAATGTGAGGAATGGCATTTGCATATGTGCATTCATGAAAAGTGCATTGAGCCAGGGTGGTGAGAAAGTCATACGGAATGTATGACTAATCCGGTGTGCTCGGAGTTCCTACCCCGTAGTCCCATCTACTGGCGTGGATGGGAGCGGTGTTAAGTGTAGGACCCGCTACTAGGTAGCGGGCAAGTCCTGTTTCGGCAAGCTCCTTCCACGGGATGGTTGGGTTTGAGGGCATGCATCGACGGGTGGTGCTCGGCAATACCGGTATATGCTAAAGAAGAGATGAGACATGCATAATTCATCATGTACAATATTGATTTATGTGAATGAAAGCATGGTTGCGATGCATCATTTAGCATTTCATTGCACTGCATTGAATTTGATACTTGTTGATTTATGTGAATGAAAGCATGTTTGCAATGTATCATTTAGCATTTCATTGCACTGCATTGAATTTGATACTTATTGATTTATGTGAATGAAAGCATGGTTGCGTTGCATCATCTAGCATTTCATTGCCCTACATTGAATTTGTTACTTGTTGTTTTTTTTGGAAATGGAAGTGACAAATTGAGGATTGAGTTGTGGACTCATCCAGAAATGATTATCGAGGCATGGACAATGTTTACTTACGTTTTTCTTGTGAGTTGAGTTGGTTGTGGTAAGTGGAGGTAGGTGCTGCTTCGTGTAGTTGATTATTTCATTTAAGTATTGGCTATAGTAAATTCTAGAGTAAATGTAATCAAATTGAATGTATTACGTTTCTTTACTGTTGCACTTTGCTGAGTCTTGGACTCACGCTTGTTTGCTTCCTGTTTTTAGGTACCTTGAAGCTGATTCGTCTGGTTGGGAGTAGCATCACACGCACACCTTCGGTCTCCACCATCTAGTTACCTGAGTCATTATGTCTGGATGTAATTAATGGGGTTGTATTATGTTGCTCGTCGTGTTGGAGTTTGTTAGCTTCTATTGGATGTGTGATTGGTTAACTAAGGACCTGCTAGAATGATATTATACCTGCATCTGTTTCTGTCTGCTGAGTGGATGTCCTATTTTCTAGCGAGGTCATGCCGAAATTTTGTAAATTTCGGTGGCTTAGTTTCTAAGCCGGTCTTAATAGTTTAAAGTGTTGGTAGCATCCGTGGCGCGTATGAGCTCCGGGGTGTTACAACTGCGATTCGATATGGAATTCAGTCATACATCGATGAAAAGGCTTGATGATGACAAGACGGCGATGATAAGAAGACGGGGCTAAACTCAATGTGATAGGGCTAAATCACATCAAGGCGATAGAAAAAATGATGACATCACACTAGGGCCTTTACTTGAATTCACACATGTGATGAGAGCAAAGCGTTAACGACGGGACGTTAACGACGAAACGTTAACAGCGGAACGTTAACGACGAAACGTTAACGATGAAGGTGAAGCGTTAACAGAACACCTATGAGATTACAAGGTGGCGACCATCGGTTGAAAGATAGGGCAGCGAGGTCATGACATAGCTCAAGTTTGATTTGAGATCTGCGGGTACACATATCGTGACACAACAACAAATTGGACCAAAGGTTAAGTCTGGGTTCGAGCGAAACGATTCAAGGATGGATACACTTGACATAGGGTAGAACGGTAGGGTTGGCTCTGCGATCAAAGGTTACGAAGGATGGCGAACCGAAACGCGCACCGATACGAAGGACTAGGCCAAAAGACGACGGTTAGATTCAAGAACATGGCTTTGACGGCAACCGGGGATCAAATGAATTTCACCGATGGGCAAAATAGGGGATAATGATCTACTGGATACAATGACATAGCCACAACAAACCAAAATTGTTGGCGGCACAAGACGACGCGCGGCGGTGGCAAAAAGGCGACGGGTAACGAATAAAAAAATTTGGTAGATGCAACAGCAAAGGGGAAGTGTCCATCGTGTAGAATGCAATGAGATGAACTCAACAGTATAGCCGGATTTGGAAGCAACCCAACGGACAGACCACAAACTGCCGATGAACGGCTCCTGGAGCTAATAGATCAAACTGCCCCACTATTAAGGTACTGCATGAAACCTAACCAAATTTTATAGAGAACTATCTGGGATCATTTGGCACAATATGACGTGAACGGATCTGAGTTTTACCTTCTGGATCAACGGGGAACGCGCGACAAAGTTTTCTGCCGTTGGAACGCAGTCTGCTCGGGGAAGATTGATTTTTCTATGCAAATCCCATGAGTAAAACCTTAAGTTAGGGTGAGCACCACATAGAGGACATCAAGATGAGCCTACAGAAAAAATTTCACGGTCAAACTCGCAAAAACAAAGGAGAACGGGCAGAAACAAGATTTGAGATTGGAACGGCCATAACTTTTAATTCCGCAGATGAAACTGCATCAAATTTGGAGGAGAGATAGATGTTACCATGGGGCATGAGGTGACATAGTTGGATCTCAGAAAAACTCACCCAGCCGGTAAGGAACGCGATGCCAAAACCGGCCAACGAGAGGGGCGCCCGGGAGATGAAACGACTTCGGTTTTGGAATTTGGGGAGGTGCTTTGGAGGTCGGAGGATGTGCTCTGGAGTTTATGGGGTAGGTGAGGGGTCATGGCACCCTTGAATAAGCTTGGGAAGTTGAACCAAGGAAGGAGAACGAGTTTGCAATGAAAACGGGTTGAAAACGGCTCAGATCGAGTACCTGGCGTTCAAACTTCAGTATCCCATCCTCGGGCGTCCGATCTTCATCTTCTTGGCTGAAACGAAAGCGGCGACGTGGCTTTGACGCAGTGGCGACATCGCGCCAGTGGCTTACCGCGCGACGCCTGTGTGGTGGCACACTTTCGGGCGTGAAATTTGTCTGGGCCAGTGCGAATTGGTCGAAGGAAGATGCGGCCCGGAGGAAGATGCGGCCTGATGAGAGATTGAGCCCGAGATAATTTTTGATTTAGGAATTGATTTTCGAATTGAATAATTCCGAAGAATTCAAATTAAATACCAAAATAGCAAACAATCTTAGAAAAAAAACTCAGAAAATACAAAAAAAAAAATCCTTGAAGCACAAGGAAGCCAAATAAAATAGATTTGCATTTTTATTAAAGTATTAATTAATCAAATTAAATTGTTTTAATTTTAGAAAATTCCAAATTAAGCTTTAATTAAGTGAGAAAATTATCGCGAATTTCTGGGGAACTAAATCTTCACAAAAGATTTTTGAAAACCCAAATTTTGGGATGTTACAGTTCACCTTGTGACAAGGAGCCCTGAAGTGTTTCCTGGGAAAACCAACATCACACCCCTGTTTGCTCCCGTTGTGGTGATTCTCAGAGCCCAGCTCGGGAAGGCTGTAGGAAGCTTGATCGGTACCGTGAGGACACTCCGAGCGATTCTCGAGCAACCTCGCGGGGTCAAAGATATGCTTGTTCCAGTCATGGGCATACCGAATATTTGACCTCAGATCGATCCCCACCACATCGACATCTAGAAGTATTCTCTCGCCTTGGTCCGCACGTCGGAAGCCATTGCAGCGATGATCGCCACGGCTGAAGGGACCATCGCGACAGCCCAGCCTTTGGATGTCGGGCTTTCTAGCATCCCTTCGTAGCGTCTCGTGGCCGAGCAAAGTCAAGCCTGGTCACATTGAGAGGTTCAACGGGACTCAGAATCCGGATGTGTTCCTCTCAATTTATTCCACCGCGATTCTAGCAGTTGGAGGTGATGAGGGAGTCATGGCTAACTTCCTGCCCACAGTTTTGGATGGAGCTGCTTGGACTTGGCTCTTCAATCAAAAGGAGGGGTCAATTCATTCCTGGAGGCAACTCAACGAAGCGCTCAGAGCAAATTTTAAGAGCTGCTATGTCCACCCGGGCAAAGAACGCGATCTCTAGCGCTTGATACAAACTGAGGGTGAGTCTCTGCGACATTTTGTTCAAAGGTTCATTAAAGTCCAGAATTCTATTCTGAGTATCTCAGATGAGGCAGTTGTCCGCGCCTTCAAGTTTGGTGTTCGGGACATAAACTTCACGCAGGATCTAGAGATCGCAAGCTGTTCCGCATGGCCGATCAATATGCGGATGCCGATGAGGTGATCTAGTGGAAGAAAATGCTGGACGAGGGTAAGCTTCTGCCTCAGCCAGGCTTAGAAGGCTCTACGAGCAAGAAAAATCCAGGCTCCGTGGAGAAGAAGATAAATAAGAAGAAGAAGAGGTCGTCTGTGCTGAGCATGGTGGCGCCTATCGAGCATCATCAGCTGTGAGCTCCACAGTCGTAGCAGCGTGGAAAAGGCAGGGGCCGACCACCCCAGCGTCGCAACGACCAAGATCACAGTGACCAAGGACGTAACGGCTAAGGCATCCCACTAAATGACAATTTTCGCCCACTCCATGAAGCGTATGTGCACGACCTTCGCAATTGTCGGACCTGGGCGTTCTGCTTGAAAAAGTTTTACAATGGCAAGGGTCCCATGCCCACGCTCCTAGAGAAAGTGAAAGCAGTAAGGGCAAGTAGCCCACTGATGACGACGACAAGGATATGGAGTACCAAGAGCCCCGCAATCATATTGTGGTACTATTCGGGGGCTCCTCGGCCTATAAATCCTGCCAGGATTTGAAGGAGGCAGCACAGGAGGTGCACCACATTGCTCAAGGCAAGCCCCTCGTGCAGCAGCTTAGGTGGTCCGAGCCGCCCATCACATTCTCCAAGGATGATTGTCCTCTTGGATTGGCCAAGCCCAGAAGCTTCCTTTGGTCATAAACCTGACCATCAGCAATACCACAGTGGGACGAGTCCTCATCGATGGCGAAAGTTCCTTGGATCTCATATCCGCCAAAGTCTTAGACGAGATGCAAGTCCCTCAGTCCAAGATCAAGAGCATAGCGGTCCCCTTTTACGAGATCGTCCCGGGCACCTCGGCCAGGCACCTTGGCTAGATCGTTTTGCCTGTCACGTTCGAGAGTCTGAGCAACTTCTAGACGGAGATGATCACCATTGAGGTGGTTGATTCGAATCGGCCTATAATGCCATCCTCGGTAGGCGGCTCTAGCCAAGTTCATGGCCACTACGCATCATGCTTATCAGTGCTTGAAGGTTCCCAGTCCAGGTGGAGTGATCACAGTAAGGGGGAACCAAAAGGCGGCCCTAAATTGCGACGAGAAATCGCTGGACATGGTCGGGCAATTGCCTCAACGCGGCCCCGACCAAGAGCCGAAGAATTCTCGGTCGAAAGTTGCCCTCTAGCCCGGAGGAGAAACCAAGGTGGTTCCGCTGAGCAACGCGGACCCGACCAAGGTCGTGCGTTTAGGATCTTCCTTAGATCCTAAATAGAAACTCGAGCTCATTACTTTCCTCCGGAAGAATGTGGATGTGTTCACTTAGGAACCATCCGACATGCCCGGAGTCCCAAGGGAAGTAATCAAGCGCAGGGTAGTGGTTTGGCCCGATAAGAAACATGTGCGGCAAAAGCTCAGACGCTTTTCCCCGAAAAAACAAGCAATCATCCAGGACAAACTCGACAAACTCCTCAGGGCCAGCTTTGTCTGAGAAGTCGAGCATTCGAAATGGCTAGTGAATTCAGCCATTGTCAAGAAAAAGGGGGCACATGGTGCATGTGTGTCGACCACACGGGCTTGAACGCCGCCTGTCCCAAGGATAATTTCCCGCTACGTCGCATAGACCAGTTGGTCGATGCAACAGCGGAGTCCCAGGTGATGAGCTTTTTGGTTGCCTACTCGGGCTATCACCAGATCAGCATATCACCTGAAGATGAAGAGAAAACTTCCTTTATTACCCCGTTTGGCACATTCTGCTACACGACCATGTCTTTTGGTCTTAGGAACACTAGGGCGACCTTCTAGCGTCTCATGCAGAAGACTTTCCCAGATCACATAGGTCGAAATCTGGAGGTCTATATGGATGACATAGTGGTCAAAAGTAAGCTCACCCCAAGTCATATATCTGATCTTGAGGAAACCTTTTGTAACCTCAACAGGTATCGAATAAAGCTTAATCCAGAAAAGTGTGTCTTCGTTGAAAATTCGGGCAAGGTGCTTGGCTACATGGTCGGCCCACAAGGCATCGGGGCAAACCCAGAGAAAATTGAAGCCATCGAAAGAATGCGACCACCTAGCTGTGTAAAGGAGGTCCAAGCCTTGACCGGATATATGGTGGCTCTAAGTCGCTTCATTTCTCGGTTAGGCAAGCGTGGGCAGCCTTTCTTTAAGGCACTCCGCAAGCATGATAGTTTCACCTGGACGAACAAAGCGAACCGCTCTTTCGAAGAGCTAAAGAAGTACCTGTCCAGACCACCCATCCTAACCATGCCATGGTCGGGGGAAACCTTGCTGTTATATTTGGCAGTGACCCCGCAGGCCATAAGCATAGTCTTAACAGTGGAAAGGGATGGACTGCAACGACCAATCTATTACGTCAGCGAAGTTTTGCACGAACCAAAGGAGTGTTACCCCGAGGTCTAGATGCTCTTGTACTCGCTGTTCATGGCCTCCAAAAAGCTGTGACACTATTTTCAAGCCCACAAGATCATGGTCCTGATGAGGACATCACTTCCATGGATATAGCCACATCTACACATCAATTTGAACACGCTGCTATTATCCAAGGACCGGTTACTCGAGCTAGCGCACGACAGTTTAATCTTCAGGTGAATGCGTTCCACAGCCTTTCCATTAGTGATAATATGAATGGAATGCTATTTAATACTTGTGAAGATTTGATTATTCTTAGGAACCTTGGGGAAGACTTGCAAACCACAAGGGAGTTCCGTCCGGAGGGAAAAGCAAATTGGAATCAGCTTCGGACTCCCAGAGATGGTCAAATTCAAACGGCCATAACTTTTGTTCCAGAAGGCTTCTGGAGCTCTATGAGTACAAGAACGAAAGCTCTGGTCGTCCTCTTTCAAATGGATCTGAGATCACCTCAAAATTCCCTTCGAGTCAACAGGAAAATGCAAAACAATCTAGAACACTTTTTCAGTCCGAGTTCGGGTCCAATTCGGCCTCAGAAACAGCACTGATTTTAAAGTGCCATAACTTTCGATTCCGGAGGGTTCTGGAGGCCCATGAGTACACGTTTGAAAGGTCTCGGAGTCTACTTTCCAAAGGATCTGGCCTCACCTCAAAACTCCTTCAGATGCGTCCGAAAACTGCCAAAAACCGAATGATGCTTTTTCAGTCCGAGTCAAACTCTAGTCAAAGTAGGCTTGGTGTTTTGAACTTGAGTTGTATTAGGTCTCCTATGCTATGGACGACCCTCTCCTACTCCCCTAGTATAAATAACCACCCAAACCCTCATCTAGGACTTGGGTTTTGTTTAGTTATGTCTAGCCTTTGCTACATACCGATAATCACGCGTGTCGACTAGACCGCCTGTTTTATCCTTCTGAGAACCCCACCGTTTGTGTTTTCTTTCAGATTTGAGCTTAATACATATTTGCCAATTTAGTTGGTTGTTCATCTTGTTCTTGCTATGTTCTTGATTGCTTGCGGGAACAATGACCTTCGTGGTCGGAGTTGATCACGTCTCGGCGAGATCAATAACCATCTGAGTTTGTGTATCGGTCGCTAAGGCGCAATGTCTGGGCGGTTGTAGTCGGGCGTCAACGTCGACTCCTACCAAATCGATAGTTACCCTCCTCTCATCGAAGATCGGGACCCAAAGTCGCATCGGGTGGTATCGAGGCGCCAAATTGATCGGTGAGAGATTACTTGTTTGCATTTATTTACCTATATCCGAAAAACCAAAAATAGTAGATTAGATTGCCTTTGTCCAAACCAATTTGAGCTTTTGCTTTTACTACTTAGTCCTTGCTTGTTGAGTCTTCGGTTGCATCATTGTGTCGTGTGCTGGTTTTAGCGTCTTTCCCGTAGAGTTTCGAGTTCGGGTCACGTTTATCGTCATTTTTGCTTTTGTCATCATCATCGTCATTGTCTCTTGTGTCACCTAGGGTTTCGTTGCAGCGTGCTTTCATTGTTGAATTGAGCCGCCTCCATCACAATTCTAGGGTTTGTGTTCATCCTAGAAGGAAATTCCAAAATTGTTGGTCAATCTTCCCAAAAAAAAACAACATATTGGTTTCTAAAATTATTGAGCGATCTTGCGAAAAATAGTGGCTTGGTTTCCTTGTAAAAGTTTCTGCCCTACTGTACCATCTGAAAGTTGAAAAGAAAGAAAAAGGCGAGTGCAAAAAAAAAAGCCGCACAAATAAAAGGGAAAAGGCAAGTGCACAGAAAAGAGCCGCACTAAAAAGAAAAGAAAGAAAAAAGGGGGAGCTTGGGATAGTGCCTTTGCTTTTTAGTTAGAAGTTGGATTTCCGTGGCGACGTTTGTGTCCTGGCTCGCGTCTCTAGTATGGTTAGGCCTAGGACCAGCACGGTACCATCATTGAACGATTATTCAACTTGCTTTGACTAATGTGGTTTTAGCTTTCCTTTGTACTATTTTCAGCCACCTATAGCTCCACATATACTACTACCCCAGGTACATGTGTTTGGCACCGATACACATATCTCCAGAAGTTATTTTCTTGTCGGTTGCCATCACCTCCTGCTCAGTTGGTAAGAATTGGTAAGAACTTGATTGAACAAGTTGAGTGTGAGTGACTTGTCTAGCCACATCAAGTAGTTGATAGGGATTACATATGGTTTTGTTTTTCCTTGTTTCCTACTAACAATGACGGGATACATCACGGGCGCCATGAGAAGAAGTGTCTTGCAATTGCTCCATCTCCTTCTAGTGATGGATATGAAGAATATGATGAGTTCGATGCTTTTATTGATTTGAAACATTTACAACAAGGTAAGATGAAGGTAAAGGAATACTATAGAGAATTTAAAACCTTGTTAAAACTTAGTGGGTTAAATGAATGTGATGAGGAAATTGAAAATAGATTTTTTAATGGATTAAATAAAGAGATTCGGGATATTCTCACTGATGACACATATAATTCTCTTTCACAATTGTTTAAATGTGCCATTAGAGCTGAAAATTTGGTACTTGAATCATTGAAAGAATTTTTAGCTTCATTAGACACACCCGCTGTTGCTCCTCCTCTTGTAGCTAACACCTTGCAGGAAGGTAAGCATTGCCGAGAGAAGAAGAATGAAGACAAGAAAAGGGAGAAAGATGAAAGCATTGTTGCCGCATGTGCAAATGAAAGTCAAACCATTGAAATCACACCTACATCAACTGAAAAAGGCGCACAAGGTAATAAAAAAGGTGATGCACTTGCACATGGTGAGAATATTTATGTGCTAAATTTGTCCACTACTCATGCTATTAAAGAGCAACCATTAGTGGAACTCATAGGTGATTTTCCTTTGTCACAAGAAGATATGCTTGCTATTAATTGTGATAAAGAAGAGTTGTCTTGATAATGTTTCACTTATATCAACTTCACAACTAGTGAATGGACATGAAACTTTCACTTGTGCTGATGACAGACATGTTCTTCACATCACTAGAGAAAAAGATGAGCTTAAATTGATGTCTTCTTTAGATACATTAGGTTACATTGAATTTAACACTCTATGTGATCTAAATAGTTTAGAGGAGAAACTTGCTCTTCATTGCAATCTGCCATGCTTACAGAGAAATATTTTTCATGTTATTGGCCAATATAATGAGAAAGGAGATTATATGGTTCATCGTGTTTACATTTGTTCTTCCACTATTGCTTTGACTACAAAGGATGTGCATGTTGCTTCTTTGTTGCCACTAACCTTTCACAGGAGCATGCCATGGAGTCGAGGACGACTCCAATTCAAGAAAGGAGAATGATGAGACCATGTTCGCATGGATATGACCAAGGCTATTCCTACTATCTTTGCTTTCACCGCAAGTTTTCACCGACCTCCACCTTGGCAAGGGCGATCACACAGTTGGCCTTCTTGGCTTTTGAATTTGGTATCATCATCTACGTCAAATCGGCTACCACCTTGGCCGCCGCCTAGGCTTCTGGGCATGGGACCTTCACCTCCAGCAGTTAGGCCGCCACCTTGGCCGCCTCCTGATGAGGACATCACCTCTTTTGATACAACCACGCCTACTACAACTCACCAAGGAGCCGATCCTACAATAGTCCAAGGACCGATGACTCGAAGCGCACGACAGTTAATCATCGACCATTATATCTTTGGAAAGAGGTCTTGAGCTATATCGATAATTATCAGGTGAATCCTCTAAATATTTTTCTTGTATTTAAAATATATAAAGAGGCAGAGCTACTATTTTATTTAAATAAATGCAGATCCTATATGAGGATGTTTTGTGCTGAAGACGTCCAAAAGGGTGAGCTTGAGTCGAGGACGACTCAAATGCAAGAAGGGGAGAATGATGAGGACATCACTTCCATGGATATAGCCACATCTACACATCAATTTGAACACGTTGCTATTATCCAAGGACCGGTTACTCGAGCTAGCGCCTCTACAGTTTAATCTTCAGGTGAATCGTTCCACAGCCTTTCCATTAGTGATAATATGAATGGAATGCTATTTAATACTTGTGATGATTTGATTATTCTTAGGAACCTTGGGAAGACTTGCAAACCACAAGGGAGTTCGCGTCCGGAGGGAAAAGCAAATTGGAATCAGCTTCGGACTCCCAGAGATGGTCAAATTCAAACGGCCATAACTTTTGTTCCAGAAGGCTTCTGGAGCTCTATGAGTACAAGAACGAAAGCTCTGGTCGTCCTCTTTCAAACGGATCTGAGATCACCTCAAAATTCCCTTCGAGTCAACAGGAAAAGGCAAAACAATCTAGAACACTTTTTCAGTCCGAGTTCGGGTCCAATTCGGCCTCAGAAACAGCACTGATTTTAAAGTGCCATAACTTTCGATTCCGGAGGGTTCTGGAGGCCCATGAGTACACGTTTGAAAGGTCTCGGAGTCTACTTTCCAAAGGATCTGGCCTCACCTCAAAACTCCTTCAGATGCGTCCGGAAACTGCCAAAAACCGAACGATGCTTTTTCAGTCCGAGTCAAACTCTAGTCAAAGTAGGCTTGGTGTTTTGAACTTGAGTTGTATTAGGTCTCCTATGCTATGGACGACCCTCTCCTGCTCCCCTAGTATAAATAACCACCCAAACCCTCATCTAGGACTTGGGTTTTGTTTAGTTATGTCTAGCCTTTGCTACATACCGATAATCACGCCGTGTCGACTAGACCGCTTTGTTTTATCCTTCGAGAACCCCACCGTTTGTGTTTTCTTTCAGATTTGAGCTTAATACATATTTGCCAATTTAGTTGGTTGTTCATCTTGTTCTTGCTATGTTCTTCGATTGCTTGCGGGAACAATGACCTTCGTGGTCGAGTTGATCGCGTCTCGGCGAGATCAATAACCATCTGAGTTGGTGTATCGGTTGCTAAGGCATAGCGTCCTGACGGTTGTAGTCGAGCCGTCAACGTCGACTCCTACCAAATCGATAGTTACCCTCCTCTCATCGAAAGATCGGGACCCAAAGTCGCATCAGGTCCTGACCAACTTTCCACTTAGGTAGATCCTAAGAAATCAAGACGCCGATGGCCGAATAGCAAAATGGGCCATAGAGCTCGCCGAGTTTGAGATCCAATTCTCAGCTCGCACAACAATCAAGTCCTAGATCTTGGCAGACTTTGAAGCGAAGTGGACAAATCCATCACCACCTGCTCCGAGCTCGATAGATCTGAAAAAGGTCGTTGGACCATGTACTTCGATGGGTCTCATGCCTATGATCGCTCGGGGGCTGGAGTTGTTCTGGTTTCCCCCTAGGGAGAGCAACTCCAGTACGTCATTCAATTGCACTTTGCCATGACCAATAACGCAGCAGAGTATGAGGGCCTCTTGGCAGGGCTACGAGCATACAAAGCGCTCGGAGTCCAGCGACTGACTGTGAAAGGGGATTCCCAGTTGGTCGTCAACCAGGTTAATGAGGAGTATTAGTGTTCCGATAGCTCAATGGCACTTTACCTGGTTGAAGTGAGGAAGATGGAGAAGTATTTTAAGAGTTTCGAAGTACTCTACATCCCTAGGAAGGAAATTCCCTGGCCGACCATCCTTCAAAGCTCGGTTCCTCCCAAATTTCTGCTCTGGCAGGAGTGCTTGTCGAGCACTTAAACAAGCCCTCCATTCCCTCTATAGAGGAGGCACCAGAGGCGTGCAGTGACGTCTCTATTCTCGAGCATGGTGCAAATTGGATGACTACATTCATTCAATACCTTGCACATAGGACATTGCCTGAGGAAGAAGCCGAGCGTTTCTGGCCTATAAGGCAATCTTCTCCTTACAAGTTGATCGAAGGCGTCTTATACCGCAAAGGAGCACTAGGAGTCCTCTCCAGGTGCATATCTCAAGAAGAGGGCAAATACCTTCTTAGAGATATCCATAAAGGAATGTGCAGGGCTCACTCATCTTTCAGAACGCTTGTGAGCAAGGCATTCCGATTGGGTTATTATTGGCCAACAGCCTTAGTCGATGCTTGCTCGATCGTGACGACATGCAAGGCATGCTAGTTTCATGCTCGCAAGATCCATCAGTCAGCATACATGCTTCAAACTATTCCTCTATCATGGCCATTCTCGACTTGGGGAGTCGATATACTCGGACCCTTCCCCCGAGGTCAGAAGGGCTACAAATACTTTCTTGTGAGTATTGACACTTTCACTAAGTGGATTGAAGTCGAACCCGTGTCGACTATTTCGGCTCATGCAGCCAGGAAGTTTTTTCGCAGCAACGTGGTTACGCGTTTTGGCGTTCCCAACCGCCTCATCACGGACAATGGCACTCAGTTCACCAGTGAGCTATTTCAGGTCTATTGCGAAGACATCAGGACAAAGGTCTGCTTCTCTTCTGTAGCGCATCCACAGAGCAAGGGAGCTGCCGAGTGAGCAAATGGGCAGATAATACAAGGGATTAAAAAGAGGGTTTTCAAAAACCTCAATCAGCATGGTCGTGCATGGGTGGACGAGCTTCCTTCCGTCCTTTGTTCAGCTACGGGTGAAACCCCTTTCCAGTTCATCTACGGTGCAGAGGCCATATTGCCGACCGAAATCGTGCTGGGTTCGCATTTGGTCGGTAGCATCAACCAGGAGGTTGAGCGTCTCCTAGACCTAGACCTCGCTGAGGAAACACGCGGACATGCTTTGCTTTGATCTGTGGTTTCCCTACAGGCTCTTCGTAGGCATGCGGCCAAATCAGTTCGACCAAGGACCTTGCAAATTGGTGACCTCGTCCTACGTCGAGTTCAGGACTTGTCGAGGGCCAACAAGTTATCCCCTAGATGGAAAGGTCCTTACACAGTTGTCTCAGCAACACGCCCGGGGGATGTTCACCTAGCGATGGAGGATGGTCGAGTGCTCACCAATACGTGGAACGTCGATCAATTACGTAAGTTCTTTGTCTAGTTCTTCATACCGCTTGTTCTGTGTAGCGCTAGCAAGTTGTTTCTATAAAATTTGGTTCTTTCACCCCGTGATTTCCATTTTTCCAAGATTTTGTGAATGTCTTTGAAGTCCCTACCCGTTGGTAAGTCGACTCAGTCTCGCACAAGGGCACACTCTTCTCACGGTCTTGATGATGGAATGAGCACGTGCGGGCAAGAACATTCTCTTCAATCGCATTATCCTAAGGTTTGGCTAGCGTGCGCGAAACGTTCAAAGTGCCACGACCAACGCTGGATCACTAAGCTCGCCACTAGAGGATTCAGTCTACATAAGTCGATTTTGGTTCGCAGTAGTTCTTCGTTGCAAGTTTCAATCGCATACAGACACCCTCTTGGTCGGTCTAGAAGTTTTAGTTCGACTCAAGCATGCTCAATCGTCGAGCGCTTTGTCGGGCAACTGCGCGTTATTTCCCATCCTCGTCAAAACCATGCCCGCAAATTAGGGGCATGGGTTAAGTCGCCCGAAGGGGATGAAGCCGTGTGCATTTCTTTTTTCCGACCTAACCCATGCTTGCAACTCGGAGTTATGGCATTGGAACATTAAGGGAAAACTATGCATGATTTTTTCTAATTCTCCTGTGAACGAGCTCGTGCTCGCAACTTAGGTGCACAATCTTCATTCACAGCGGGAGCTTAGTAGGGGCGAACTTCCATGATTTTCTAAAAATGCGCACCTACGATTCTCGCCCTTTACTATTCTACCTATGTTATCATTTTTTCTTTCTTCTCATTTTGTTCTGTTTATCTTTTTAGGCCATTCATGGGCAACAGCAAAGTCAAGCGAAGCGAGCAATGAACAAAACAGCTATTGCATTATTTATCAAGATGATTACAAGTAAGGTACAAAGAAGCTATTTGCTATCGAGCTTTGCCTCTATGAGTGTCAAGAGTTCCTCCCTTTCCTCATCAAGCTCGGCTTCAAGGTCGAGGACCCGCCGTCGAGCTTCGCGGGTTTCTTGGCAGAGTCACTTCACCTCCTCCTTGCCTTGGTTAACTAGCTCGGTGGCCTCCTAAGCAAACTTGCTCAGCTTGACCACCTTCTTCTCCAAGGCTTCAGAGCATTGCCGCTCTTGCTCTAGCTTTAGCTCAAACTCGAAGATTCTCTCTTTATTTTCTATAGCAAAATCTTCGGCTTGGCACTGTCTCTCCTGGTTTGAGGCCTTAAGCTCAGCCAGCGCCTGCTCGAGCTCTGCTATTTTAGCATCTTGCTCGGCGGTGTGCTTGGTCACGACTTCAAAAGGGACAGTCACCAAATGGAAGTCCACCATGGTTGCCCAGAGCACCTACAAGCAAGGTCTTAGTTCTTGGTCACTACCAAATAAGAAGACTTTTAAAAGCAAGTGCTCTTACCCAGCGGAGGCGATCATCCAGGTTTTCCTAGAAGGTCTTGGAGACATCCTTCGACAGAAGGTCCGCGAGTTCTTTCGCGGCAACCTCCGGCTGGGAGTGTTCGTCCTCCTCCCGAGCATGCTCTTCGCTCGGGGGCTTTTCATCCTCTTCCCGAGCGTGCTCTTTGCTCAAGGGCTTTCCATCTTCCTCCCAAGCATGTGCTTCGCTCGAGGGCTCCTTATTTTCCTCCCTAGCATGTTCTTTGCTCGGGGATTCCCGGTCTTCTTCCCGAGCAAGCATTTCGCTCAGGGCCGGGGCTTCGCGCCTTCTTCCTGAGCAAGCGCTTTGCTCAGGAGCGCATGGTCTTCTCATTGATCCTGAGCATTTGACATGCTCGGGGGCGCAATGTACTCGTCCCAGGGAAGTTGGCCCCTCCAGGTCTTGAAGCTCCACGACTGGTTGGTCATGGAAGGCCTCGGCGGCGATGTCTTCGGCCATCACAATATCAGCGATGAGGGCAAGCTCTCTCTCCACTACATGGTCGAGGATTTCATCAGCCATAGTCTCAAAATCCACAACGCCTCTATGAGCTATCACGCCCATGTCAATAGAGTGGGGTTAGCTCGGACATACAAAGCAAAGCAAAAAGAAGAAAAAGGGAGGAATGGGGAAGAAGAATTACCTTTGTTGAGCCTCTCGCTGTCATGCTCGTGGCCTCTGTCCCCACCACAGAAGTCACAACCATAGAGGTCCGGGCTCTGACAATGAGCTCGGACCTCTCCGCAGCAGTGCGGCTGGTCCTCGCCATCGAAGGGTCGACCTCGTCCATGTCGACCGCTTCCAAAGTCGGCCCTGGGCAGCTTGGTGGTGCCCCCAGTGACATCTGGCGCTTCACAATGAAAGGCACCAGATCTTTGTCCTCTTCCTCGGGCTCTCTTGCTAAAGAACCCGAAGTTGCCTGCACGAGTTTAGCCTGGAGGGCATGATCTTCCCCTCCAGTTCCTTGCGCTCAGAGTCCTTCACCACCTTTTCTCATCTCACCTACTCTGCGAGCTGGTGCAGGTGAGCCATTAAATTCGGGTGTTGCTCGGTATACTCTTTCAGCCATTTCTTCAAGTCTCTTGCCTCTATTTTGTCGGCATACTCCAAATGTCGCCGAGGAGGGATCTTGTTCGAGGTTGCCCATCTCTTAAGGAGCCAGGTAGAGGGTGGTGGTGGTGCTTGCCGCTTGCCTCTCGCCTTCTTGGTCTTGGCAGCGGGGAAGGCTCTCCCTTGGTCGCGTGACAATGGCTTGAGCTCAGCCACCGCGGCTTCGAGGGCAACCTTCTCCTGTCAAAAGCAATAAAAACGTTAGAGGTGCTCGGGATGTTTTTCCTCGAGCATGGATCGTGAAGTTACTTATCGTGTCGCCCCGCTCGAGCACGTTCTTTGGAACTTGGCGCCTATGCTCAAGCTCCTTGCCATTAGGAGTGCCGAACATTTTGGCAACTTGCTTCTCCACCCAGGCTGTGCTCGGGGCTGCATTCAACCAATGCAAATGTTAGTGTGAGCAAAATCATGAAGAACAGAAGTTATCCATACAATTTTGGAGGCTTACTGGAATCAGCTTCTCGGGTGAGGTCTTGCCACCCGGAGATTTCGAAGAAGGGGTGTTCCCTCCTCTTCAGTGGAGACACCCAGTTCCTAAGATAGTCTCGGGCGATGTCCCGACCAGTGAGTCCCATGTTGGTGAGCTCACTGATCGTCATTAGCGTCTGCTCCTTCTCGGCTTGCACGGGGGGCGCAGGTGTCGACATCCCGAGCCGCCACTCCAGTGTAGCGGAGAGTGCTTCCCTCCACCTTCTTCAAATAGAACCAATGCTCGGCCCAACCCGACACCGAGTCCTTGAGCGTGAAGATCGGGTACTCGTATGGTCAGTTGGATCGGAGGCGAAAATAGATGCAACCGGTGGAAGAAGTCCCATCAGTGCGAAACAAGGAATAAAAATGGAAGAAAAGACTCGTCGTGGGCATGGTGCCCATGTATCCCTCGCAAAGATGTGAGAAGATGGCCAGAACAAGGATGAAGTTGGGATTAAGATTGGAAATCTCGCACTCGCATTGGGCGAGCACGGATTCAAGAAACTCACTCTCGGGCATCCTCAACTCGTTGATGGTGTAGAGGTCGCATGCGATGATCTCGTTGTTCCGCGGCACCGGAGCTCCCTCACCATCAGGAACTCGCCAGGACCCCGCTTCAAGGTAGCCGAGATCCTCGAGCATCCGTATCCTCTCCTTGCTGATTTTGCTTGCCCCAAACTTCGCCATGGGATTAGTGGAGGAAGAAGGTGCAAGAGTGGGAAAGTTCAGGATTTAGAAAATTCTGAGGGCTTGATTGCGAGATGTGGATGAAGAAGTTTCTCATCACTGTTCCCGCTTTATATATAGGGGCGGAGAAGCTGAACCGACACGGCCGTTCGGAGGCCAAAAGTCGCTTTCGCCTATTCGCAAACCAGCACGCGGCAGCACAATCTTCGAAACTGTCCAATAAAGGAGCGGTTCCCAAAAAATTGTCCAAACTGCTCCTGTAAGGCTTCGCAAAGAAGGAACTACTGTGACCTTTGATGCTCTTTTGCCCAAGCTTCCCTTAGACGGGGGCCGAGCTTATAGTTCGGTCCTTGTCGGCCATGCTCGTTTGCAAGCGAGAATTGTTCGGATGATGCAATAGTGCTCTACTGCAAGATTCCAATCCCTCCTTTGAGTCTTTAGGCTCAAGGGGAAGGCCCTGTCAAGTAGTTTTCCACTTGAGCCTCGGGGGCTAGCTGTCGGGGATTGGATAATTTCTGTAAGGACTATTATACCCCGACAGCCGGTTTAGGCCGACCATGCATGCCCTTGGATGGTGTCCCAAGAAGGATCCTCAGATAATCCAGCTGGCGGGTCCGCCCCGACCATGCCTATGCTCGTCCCCGAGCATGTGTCATAAATCCTCGAGCATACTTGCTCGGGAGTGCGTAGCGGTCGGTCAGAGCTAAGGGGAATTCCTGAGCATGTTCAAAAGATCGTGCTCGGCCCATAATGACGACGTGGCGATAAGCACGCCACGATCTGGGACCATAACCCCACGATCTGGGATCATTATGCCCACGACGAGACATGGAGAAAATCAAGGATGCGGTTACAGCCACGGTTAATACAATAATGACGCATTATTCGGCCGCAATTACTCCGATCATCTATAAAGACCCCTCTGGTAGATCAGTAAAGGGGCAGAACAACAATCAAACACACGAGCACACTGTCACACTGTCATATTGTAAAAGTTCCACAGGCAATAGTGAGATCACTGGATGTAGGGTTGTTATCTCCTCTATGAGAGGCCCGAACCAGTATAAATCTTTTGTCCATTGTCTTCCAAGCATTGGATCCTAAGAGCATTCTTCGGATGCAAACCCTTCACCAAAAAGGGGCTTTGGTTGATCCCTCATTCAACAAGTAAGCTCGGCGAGGGCCTGTTTTCCAAACGTCGATAGTAATATTAATTGAAATGATGTCTCAATATTTGAAGTAGCTAGCTAGCCGTCGCTCCAGTTTTTCCTTAATTTTATTGTGTGAAGTCTAATTGCAGATGGACCGTGAGGAATAGATGTATCAGAAAAGCTGTGTGAGTGATGAATTTTAGAGGGGTGTTCAGGAGTTCAAAAAATTGCAGAAAAAGACTTGGTGAAGAGGGGTGTAAACTTCATATATTGTCTTTGCATTGATTGCACCAATCTTAAGAGATTTAACAACCCAACTCAAATTGAGGACCACCTGATTTGATGTGGTTTCGTGAGGAATTACACGTGTTGGATCCATCACGGGGAGACTGGTAGTACCCTTCCGGTATGCAATGAAGACATGGTGGAACCCAATGACGAGTTGCAGCATGATATATTTGAGGAGGCCAATTTGGAGCAAATGTCGCGGGATGTGTAGGGAAATTACACAAAAAGAGATTTTGAAAAGTTTAAAAGCTTAATGGAAGACGATGCCAAACCGTTGTTCTTAGGTTGCAAATTAGAATACACCAAGCTAGGTTTGGTCCTTGCATTGTTCGAATTGAAGGCAAAACACCGTTGGACAGATACAAGTTTCAATGCACTTCTTCTTCTTCTATCGGATCTGCTTCCGGAGAGAAATGAGATTCCAACAAGCATTTATGAAGCAAAGAAGCTACTATGTCTCATGTGAATGGAAATAGAAAGGATACATGCATGTTCGAATGATTGCATCTTATACCGTAACACACATCCGAAGCTGCACGTTTCTCTAGTTTGTGGTGTGCCCCGGAACAAACAAAAGGAGAAGTGAATTGACAAGAAGCGTAAGACCCGGGCTAGCGACAGTGAAGAGGTCACTAAAGGTGCACTGGCCAAGGTATTGTGGTACTTGCCCATCATTCCCTATTTAGAGTGGTTGTTTGCAAATCCTAGAGAGGCAAAATTGTTGTGTTGGCATTATGAGTCTCGAAAGGAAGATGACAAGCTGGGACATCCTATTGATTCGGCTCAATGGAGAAACATCGATTGGAAACATGAGGAGTTCGGTGTCGAAATGAGGAACATAAGATTTGGCTTGAGTACGGATGGAATGAATCCATTTGGTAACATGAGTAGTCGTCACAACACTTGGCTAGTTCTGTTGTGTATCTACAATCTCCCTCCTTGGCTGTGCATGAAGCGGAAGTATATCATAATGTCGTTGCTAATCTTAGAACCCAAATAGCCAGGAAATAATGTTGATATATACCTTGCTCCACTGATCGAGGATTTGGTAAAACTGTGAAATGAGGGGGTCGTGGTGTGGGATGCGTACAAAAGAGAGCACTTCACCCTACGGATTGTGGTATTTTGCACCATAAATGATTTTCGGTCCTTGGTAATTTGGCAGGCTATAGTATGAAAGGAGCCAAAGCGTGTCCTATTTGTGAAGAGGACAATGACAAGCTGTTGGCTACCAAATTCGAACAAAACTGTATATATGGGTCACCGTAGGTTTCTACCTCATAGTTATCGATACCGTAAGATGGGTAACAAATTTGATGGGAAGAGGGAAGTTCGTTCGGCCCCGCAGCCTATGACTGGAAGGCAAGTATATTCACGTGTGGAGGATATCGAAGCCTAATATGGGAAGAGCCATAAATCTGTTCATCCCAGAGGCATGTGGAAGAAGAGGTCTATATTTTTGAAAACTACCATACTGGAAGGAGTTAGATGTACGACACTGTATTGATGTCATTCATGTTGAGAAGAATGACTGCGACAATTTGGTTGGCATCTTGCTGAACATACCTGGGAAGACTAAGGATGGTGTGAATGCTCACCGCGACATGGTTTACATGGGAATCAGGCCCGAGCTTGCCATGATAGAGGAGGATGGGAAAGGTCTGTACATCCCCGCTGCATGCTACACCCTCTCTAAGAAGGAGAAAGAAGACCTCTGCAAGTGTCTCCAAGGTATTAAAGTTCCGTCGGGCTACTCCGCAAATGTTAAGAAGCTTGTGTTTATGGATGATTTGAAGTTGGTTGGGATGAAGTCCTACGACTGCCATGTCTTGATGACCCAAATGCTCCCTGTTGCAATTAGAAATATTCTGCCAAAGGATGTCAGATTCACAACCCACGAAGTTATGTTATTTCTTCAATGTGATCTCTTGCAAGGTTATCGACCCTGATGTATTGGACAACTTACAGATCGAGGTGGTGCAGACTCTATGTCACCTTGAGATGCCTTTTCCCCTGTCCTTCTTTGACATGATGGTCCACCTTGTAGTACACCTTATTAGAGAGATTAAGATATGTGGACCTGCATTTCTACGTTACATGTATCCTTTCGAGAGGTATATGGGTATATTAAAGTCATGGAATCGGTCGAAGCTTGAGGGTAGTATTGTTGAAGGTTATGGGACTGAAGAGATTTTTGAGTTCTGCGTGGACTATCTAGAAAAAAGATAAGCAATCGGTGTTCCTATATCTAGACATGAGGGAAGACTTGCTGGCAAAGAAATTGTTGGGTCGAAACTAACGAGGCCACGGTTTGATATGTATTGCAAAAAGCATTTGAAAGTGTTGCAGCACAGCGCAGAAGTTGCAGGGTACGTCGAGCAGCACAAGTTGGTATTACGAGAAGAGAATCCTGTCGTGCCCCGAATTTACAAATTCGGACACTCTGTGTATTCTGCACTAGTCCAGGATCGCGCTAATGCACACAGTCTAAACAGGATATAATATCACATCATACACAGCGGAATATTAAATATGTATTTCAAACATGTATATAAGCGAGTGTATGCGACCTTATGGTCATCCTTACAATAGTCTCGCCACAGGGGCTTACAATAATCGAGTAACATAGTTCAACAAATGAATAAAGTAAATCTTCGTGGTGCTCCATCTTTTCCACAGACGCACTGACTGAGGCTTGATTCTCTAGTTCTCCGGCCCTTCAACGTACTCTTCTTCATAAGCAGGAGTAGTTTCTTCTTCTGGTAAGTTTGTCCGCAAGGGTGAGTACACACCGTACTCAACAAGTCATGCACAAATGCAGATCTATTTACTACATGCATGGCTTATCGTGAAGGAATGGCTTTTCTAGTTATTTTGCTTTTGCAACCATTTTTAAAATTATTATCTATTTAGATTAAAAGCATCAAAACTATAAAATCATTATATTTCTCAATCTGTTTTTCCACATTGTTTTGGACACACAGTCCCTACTCATCTTCTTTAGACACACAGTCTTCCCTCCCATTTTATTTTCAAACACTACCCCTTGACTGTAATCCCCGAGCATTGTCGATCACTGTGGACTCGGCTATTCAACAGATTTTGACACTCTGCGAGAGGTTGTACACTTTACCCACAAGATACAGCTTGCACACCACAAAGGCGATTAACTGTAACAAAGCTTTTCAGAGACTTCTATATTAGCCTAAGAACCTCTCCGTGTTGCCTTCACTATCACTTCCCTCACTCGAGAGTCAAGTATAGGACCGATTTAACACCGTTGGATAGGGTACCAAGCGAAGCACGAGCACGCTCCCGTCTGATTACCCCCTGTAATCGCCACCCCGAGGTATCAAAGGTAACCCTACTAAACTAGGTCTTCCCATTCAGACATGTGGTTGTACAAGAGACTCAGGTCAAAGGCTTGCAAGGTAAGGTCCTTAATTGACCAAGGCAAGACATCCTTCTCACAATTTGGCACACAGCCCTCACGACACTCAACCCACCCCCAGTTGCCACAAAGGCCCACCTGGCACAAAGCCTCGGTCCACTTGCCCCAGTCTAAATCAATTCCATCCCAAGCTATTTATCGATGCAACACATGCCCGTAATCATCTTTCATGTAGAACCACACAGGTCTCTACATTCCAGTTTCAATACCAACATCATTCCACCTTTTATCAAAATGCATTTACTATTCTTTAGTAAATGTTACTTTTGTAATCCAAAAAAATTTGTTCACGTTATAAGCACAACTAAGCAACTATTCACGGTCTAGCCTCCCATGTTGGCACAAATATTATCAACCAACTATTATTACCAAATCTAGGTTATCAAAGGAATCATGGCATGCAAACAATATCAAGGTGGCATAAACAATTTGGTTGGTTAGCTAATTCACCCAAAATAATTAAATCAATTTTTAGTTGAATTAGCGTGCATAGTTTAAAACAAAATACATTTAAAAAATTAGGAGCAACATGGTCAAAACATAACTTGCCTTCAAAAAGTTGCTGGTCTTGACCTGAAGCTTGATGTTGCTCTAGAAATTCCCCCTCGTAAGCCTCCGGCAAATCAACGTCTAATGAAAAACAACGTACACACAATAAATTTATTTTTCCAGAGAGAAACTCAACACTAAAAATTCCACAAAATTCACCAATAAATAGATCTTGATTTTACAAATTTTTAGAAATTGGGATCACTCAAATCGGAGTTAAAACGCAAAAGTTATAAGCATTTGAAGTTTAAAATAAATCAAAAAGAATAAACCGAATTTCTTTATTTATTTTTATACGGAAAATCCGAGAATTATGACATCATCATAGCTATTTATGACGTCAGCACCGAATTGATTTTCTACCGAGATATATATTTTTAAAAATCAATTATGACGTCACTCTCGACGTCGGCTTCGACCGAGCCGGGATTCGACATGGGGCCCCCTTCACGACGCCATCGGCGACGTCAGCATGCCACGTGGCACAATCTGGCCATGACACGTGTCAGCACATTATCACCCGAGAACTCAAATCAATATCAACCGTCCGATTCAAAATGAACGGTCACGATTTATCTTGACGATTCGGTTGATTCTTTGCGAATCGACCGTGGCTTAATCTCAGCCCTCGGATCACGATCTAACGGCGAAGAATAAACCAATAACGATTTAATTAATCCGGTCATGCGTCAAGATTCATGCAATGCGATTAACGGTCAAGATTGCACCGACACTTTCATCCACTACTGCGGTGTTGATGCGTGGCTCATTTGTGACCATCGGATCAAAATCTAACGGCGGCAATTACTCGGGTGACGTCGACCACAGCGACGGCTGCGTCGCCTCGATTCCCGAGAAACACGCGTCACCTCGAGACTGGCCCGGCGCGCGGTGAAATCTGGTCCGTTCGATTCAAAATCGACGGCTCGGATTGCTTCGAATTTTAACGTTTAATATTTCCGACTTAATGGCTACAGTTAAATGGGCGACGTGGCTAATTAGCAACCATCTGATCAAAATCAAGCGGTCAACACTTGAAGATGAGGTTTACTGTTGCGACGACTACGTGGCTAGTTCCCGATCGTCCAATACTAATCCGACGGCTATCATCTAACACGAATTTTAAGCACACGTGGGCAGTCCCTTCCTCAGGCACGTGGCGCTAATCCTAACCGTCCATTTCGAATCCTACGGCTCAGATCTAAAGCGACACTGTTCTGGTCTCTAACACAGAGGGATACGTGGACTCACCTCGGTCGTTGGATGCGGATCGGGCGGTTGAGGTAGCTTCCGAGTTCGACGACGACGCGGCGAGCAGAGGTGGCCGGAGAGGAAGAAGATGACCTCGCGCACGGTGTTCCGATGCAGCTCCGGTGAGAAGAAGTAGCTCCTCGGGTGCGGCTCGATGCGGGCGTTACTCCGGTGGGTGCGGCGACAGCGGAGAGTCACCGGAACAGGCGCAAAACACGGCGGAGAGTCTCGGAACTACGACGAGAAAATGTGAGTGCTACGGTGGTCCTTGGGATGCGTGAAAGAGCTTGAAATGCGCAGAAGGAAGTGCTTTATACTGCACATCGGTTAATGAGGCGGTGGAATCATTACGGCGGCGAGTAAATTCGTCAGTTTCTCGTCGGAACAGCGGCGGCGGCGGTAACGTTCGGAAGAGGAAACGAAGCGACGTGGCCTCATCTCATGCGTAGGATGAAGATCTAACGGCACGAACAATGAAGCGACACGGGCAATTCGTGACCTCACGATCAAGATCGCACGGTGGAAATAAACGGCGATGCTAGGGTTTTGGCGTGTGCACAGTAGTGGGCTTGGCCCGTTACTGTTCACTCAAATTTCAATCATTTTTCGAATAAAAATAATTTCGAATATTGTTTTAAATTATTTGAGGCACTTAAAATATCAGAAAAATTCTAAAAAAATCCCAGAAAATATTTTAGGACATTTTGAGCTCAAATAAAATATTTCCATTTAAATTGTCCAGAAACTTGATCATTATTTAATTAATTTTCAAATAAGAGTTGAATTCCAAAAATTCAAATAAATCCAAATAAATTCCAGAAATTCTCAGAAATTCATTAAAACCATTTAAATTAAAGTAATCAAAATTTTGGAATGTTACAAATCCACATATGGATGAGATTTCCATCACGCGGGCACACAACAACAGATTTCTCACATGGTTTAAAGAACAGGCGGAGGTCTCCGTTAGTGAGAATGTGAAATGGTTGGCTGACGGACCTAGATTTAATGTACAGACATGGTAGGGGTACGATATCAATGGGTACACATTTTACACTAAAAGTCAAGATGCTAAGAGTACATTTCAAAATAGTCGTGTAAGCATAGATGCTTTCTCCGATGATTGTCACTTGAAAGGAGGATCCTCATCGACAATGAAGTTGTACTATGGGACGATCGAAGATATTTTGGAGCTTGATTACGGAATATATCAAGTTCCACTGCTCCGATGTAAGTGGGTGGGACTCCCACATCGAGTGAAGGTTGACAAGAGGTTTTACTCTGGGGGATCTGAATAGACTCGCCTAAAAAGATGACCCGTTTATCCTTGCGAAGCACGCAAATCAAGTCTTCTACGTGCGTGATCTTGCCAATCCAAGGTTGCATGTCATCCTTCATGGCAACTGGCGGATCGTTGGTGTCGAAAATGTCGTAGATGAAGAAGAATACGACCAATTCGATGATATACCTTCATTTGCAGATGGGGCCTGTCTTAGCGGGGCCGACGATGACACATATGGAACCAATTATGTGCGAGTAGATCATCAAGAAGGGCAGTATTGTAAATAAATGGATAATTGTAGATAAATAGACTATTGCACTATTTGTAAAATATTTTTCAATATATGCAGTGTATAAATCCAAGTTGAAAAATTGCTTTTGTATATATGCTGTGAAAGAAAATTTGAGCCATATGTTATGAAAGAAAATTCCTTTGCATGAAATTATGGTTGGGAAAGCTCATAAAAAATTAAAAGTTCATTTCTGAAAATGTTCGAACAACTCAGGAGTAATTTGAAAAAGGTTTGACTTTTCTAAGCTTTACGCAAAAATGATGCCTACGAATTGAATTTCGGCATATTTCTTGAATGAAGATTGTTTCTGGGAAAATTCTTCTTTGAAAAGCTTTGCAGTGTCTTAAAGTATATTTCTGCAAAATTTCTAATAATTTCAACAATGTATGAAAAAGTTATGGCCTTTTCTCTCTTTGATGAAATGCTAAAAATTCAGAACTTGCAGAGGTATGATTAAAATTGAGAACATAGAAAGCTTATCAGAACCGGTTTTCATAGTGAACCGACACAGATAGTGTGTTTATCAGAATCAGTTTTCTTAGTAAACCAATATGGATGGAAAGCTTACTAGAATCAGTTTTCTTTGTGCACCTATACAGATCGTGACTCATCAGAATCGGTTTTCTTAGTAAACCGATACGGATAGAAGTATTATCAGAATCGGTTTTCTTTGAGAACCCATACAGATAGTGTACTCATCATAATCGGTTTGCTTTATGAACCGATACTGATAATGTACATCAAAATCAGTTTTTAGTCTTGAACCGATACAAAATGCCTGGCTCGAACCTTGCTCCTCCCGTGCAATTTCACTGGTTGTTAATTGTTTGTGTTAGTTTTTCAACTAAAACCGATAGAGACATTGTGACTGAGTAGCTTAAACTTGGCATTAAAGAAATTAAAACTTGACGTTCAACAAAAGAAAACTTGGTGTTTAACAAAACGAAACTTGGAAAATAAATAGCATTAATTCCAAAAGCTCACGCTATAGACAAATGTAGTTCATGATTTTATCATGAACTCTAGATACTCATTTCTAATCCTATATTTATCGCTACAGAAGGATTCATAGTCCTCCCAACCGCAGGCCATTTTTCGGTAGCACCACGGGCCCTACTCCGGTAGCATAGGCTCCTTTCCCCACACGCCGACCATTTTCCTCCATGGCAAGTTCTGGACCGTGGCAAGGACGATCTTCCAGTAGTGCTTGCACACCCAGTTAATACATTTGGCCGTGTCGACGCACGCACAGCCGCAGCAGCAGGCGACCTGATCGCTCCCGAACTAGGCGAAGTAGCGCTTGGCTAGATCGGTCTAAGCCTGGGCGAAGTAGAGGAGGCCGAGCACGTAAGCCACCGCCTTGTCGCTGCCAGCGATTGCCTGTTCAAGCCACGCTGCACATCCTTGTGCTCGGACTTGGAGAGCATGGCCTTGAGGTCGACAACGAAGCAGGCCTCTGGGTTGCCGGCCCTAGCCGGTGGCTAACGACGGCGAGGTAGCGCTCATTCTTCATCCACTTCATTGCCTTATTCCGCAGCGACACCGGCTTCCCACGTGTCGATCCTTGGCCACCTTAGATAGGGTCTTGCAACTGCAATATGCCAAAAAATTAAAGGAAACCAATTAATTAATCAAATCAAAAGAAAACCAATAAAAAGAGAAATGAAACAGTTAGTTCGTGACTCGTAGGCTGCAAAGGTCATCCATGGGACGAGACGAACTTGAGGCCATGAGGTTGACGATGTAGATGAGGACTTCATTGGGAAGAACGACGTCGAGTGTCGGCACCCTTGCCAAGACTTGCGGTGTTGCGCACGGTTGCTGGCTTGAATACGAATGGTTGTGCATGCTTGCTAGCTTGAAGAAGAATAAAAAATGAAGAGTCTCTTGCGTAGCACATAAATTTATACCACTGAGAAGACGAAGTTTCTGATACGATCAGTGTTGATTTCTTTAGGAAAACCGATTGAGATTGAATTTGTAGCGTCAAATACTATCAGTGTCGATCTGTGGGAAAACCGATTGAGATTAAATTTGTACAAGATACTATCAGTGTCGATTTTTTATGTGAACCGATTCAGATGACTTGTCATCACAATCGGTTTTTTTGGTGGAACCGATTCAGATAGCCTTACATGAATATATGTTTTACTACGGACTAAGAAAGATTTAGTCCGGCGCAGAAAGTGGTTCAACACAGATATAGTCCAGGGTGAAACTCTTAGGCGCCGGATCAATCGGCCATTATAATCAGTTTTATATGGGAACCGATTCAGATAACATGTAATCATAATCAATTTTCCATGGGAACCGATTCAGATGATGTATCATCAAAATCAGTTTTTCTATGGGAACCGATTCAGATGACTTCTTATCAGAATTGGTTTTTTGCGGGAACCAATTTAGATGACTTGTCATCAGAACCGGTTTTTTGCATGAACCAATTCAGATGACTTGTCATCAGAATCAGTTTTTTGTGTTAACCGATTCAATTGATTTGTCATTAGAATCGGTTTGTTTGGAATCGATTTAGATAATCCTAATCATGAATATTTTCACGGTTCATTCTCCATTTTATTTGGTCTTTTGCGGTGTCGCCTCCTTCCTCGATGCCGCCTCCTCCTCTCCTCCTGTCCCCTCTCCACTGCTGCCTCCTTCCCCAACGCCACCGCCTCCTCTCCTCCTGTCCCCTCCCCACCGCGTGCCCTCCTTCCCCGACGCCTTCATCGCCTTCCCCCGCCGTCGCCTCCTTCCTCAATGCCATTGCCTCTTCTCCTCCTGTCCCCTCCCCACCGCGTGCCCTCCTTCCCTGACACCTGCGTCGCCTCCCCCCATCGCCGCCTCCTTCCCCGACGCCGCCACCTCCTCTCCTCCTTTCGACCAGCTCAGAGTGTTGTTCCTTTGTGAGTATATATATATATATATATATATATATATATATATATATATATATATATATATATATATATATATGATGAGGACATCCCAACCATGGATACAACCGCTGGTCCTTCTTCCCCACGATCTACTTGGTCCCCGATCGTCATTGTTTTTGACGCTATTTAGTCTCTGATGCATGAAGGGCTTAATCCGAAGCAAGGTCTTTCCACCCACCTTTGCTGGGCCAGCACATCAATAACATCCACCAAGGACAGCCCACGCACCAAGGAAAGCCCAACATCAAGCTCAGTTCGTCTCCAATTCCAGTTCGGCCATCCAGGAGCAGTAGGACTTCAAACGGACGCCACGGCCACATCCGAACTCTGTTTTCGACGTTCGACCACTCGTTTGAAAGGTATCGAGATAAAATTTCAAATGGATCTGGTCCCAAGGTCAAATTCATCCTGAAGCGTCGGCAAACTACAGAACAATCTAACCGGAATTCGTCTCCGAGTCCGGTTCGGCCATCCAGGAGCAGCAGTACTTCAAACAGACATAACTTGGACTCCCGGACTCCGTTTTCAGTATACGACCACCCATTTGAAAGCTTAGGAGATAAGCTTTCCAATGGATCTAGCCCCACTGCCAAATTCATCCTGAAACGTCAGGAAACTACAGAACTATCTAACGGGAATTCGTCTCCGAGTACGGTTCGGCCATCCAGGAGCAGCTGTACTTCAAACGGACATAACTTGGACTCCCGGACTCCGTTTTCGGTGTATGACCACCCGTTTGAAAGCTTAGGAGATAAGCTTTCCAATGGATCTAGCCCCCTTCCAAATTCATCCTGAAGCAACAAGAAATCACAGGACAAGATTACGGGACAGAATTACCAGGTGCTGCGTCACCTTCCTTTTGGGCCTATGGCCCATGTATCTTAGGGTTTTGGTGGTACCCGCTGTTTTGGCTGCCCTACACCTCCTGGCCGCCTATATATATATGTGGCTATCACCGTTCTTTTATGCTTAGGTTTTGTTGTGTTTGGTAGACCCCGTGTGCGTCCCTCCTCGTGTTTGCGCGTGTCGACTAGACCGCCCGAGCCGAGAAACAGAACCTCAACTTGTTTCGTTTGATTTCAATACTATCTATTCAGATTGCTTCATGCTTTGTTCTTGCGGGTTCTCGATTTCTTGCAGGAACAATTGATCGTTTGGATCTTGTATCTGTGTGGATTGGCATTGCGATTGTGAAGCTCCCAACCTGCTGGTAGGAAGCCCTAGATCGGTGCCATCAACACCCCCAAATCGACGTATCATCATCTCACCGAAAGATCGGGAACACCCGTCCCCATCAAGTGGTATCAGAGCTCAAGGTTGCTCGGTGAGATTTCCCCTCAATTCTGATTTTTTTCACCTAGAGTCTAGAAAAGAACCACAAAAAAATTAGTAGATTGGTTTTCTATCCAAGCCAATTTGTGCCCTAACTTTTACTACTTGTTCTTGGTTTGTTGAATCGTCGGATGCATAATCGTGTCATTGCTGGTTTTAGAGTCTAGTTCCTTTAGAGTTTCGAGTTCTGTTCACGTAATTGTCACAGTGTTTTTCGCGTTCATCGTGTCTTCCTTTGTGCCGCTGCCACCATCTACGCCGCTAACAACAAGCGCTGCAGCCCCCACACTTCCCCAACTCAGCCAAGCCCAAAAAAACTCCAAAACCTACTCCAATTCGTTCTCGCGTGCAATTTTGTGACTGCTGCAGTAAAACAGTCATAACTTCTGCATACGAACTCGGATTTGGACGTTCTTGGACTCGTTCGAAAGACCACGAAATTTCCTATCAGATTCGGCATTGTCTTTGACAATATAGATATTTCCAAATTCAGCCTTTAACAGTGAGAAAATTGCAATCTTTGTTAGGCTGATTTTGATCCACCGCAAAAAAAAAGAAGAAATTCTGTGAGCAAAGGAGAACAAAATAAAAAGAGGCCAGTGCAACAAAAGAGCCGCGCCGTGAAAGGAAAAAAAAAGGAAAAAAGAGAAGAAATTCTGTGAGCAAAGGAGAACAAAAGGGAGCTTTATCATTTAGGTGCTGCATATTGAGGATCCTAGCCAATATTTATCTTGTTTATTCAAGGACCTTCATCTTTGTTCTGTGATTAAGTCTGTGATTAGGCTCGCGTCTCTAGCACGGTCTAGCCTAGGACCAGCATTGTACTAATTTTGAACGATTTTTCAGCTTACTTTTGGATCAGTGGTACTAGTTCCTCCTTTGCTACATATTATTGCTGTCCAAACTCCACCATCTTCTTACCACACAGGTTCAGAATTTGCAATCGCTTGCCACATCGAGGACTTGTAAGAACTTGGTAGAAGTTTGAGCGTGTGTGAGCTTGCCACTTCATAAAACCTAGTAGTTCATAGGAGCTTACATATCGTGTGGAGTTTCTTTGTTTCTACTAACCATGGCGAGTATTCCAAGCAATCATGGGAGTAACGTCGGCGTGAAAATGAACGTGAGGACCCCCTCACCCCCAAAGAACGGCATTGGGTCACTCATTTCCAAAGGATGCACCATCAGCATGAGATGCAAACTCGTGACACTCTTGATGCGATTCAAGCGCAATTGGCACCCCTCATCGAGCTTCAAGCACGCCTAGCACAACTTCTTCAAGGTGCTGCCCCCAACAATGGTGTCATTGGTCATGCTTTGGGCCAACGCGGTGCTCCACCGCTCCTTTACACGGGTGGATCAAGAGGAGAACAACTACGCCACGACACGAGGGCGACTACGAGGGAACATGTGAACAACGACCGACCTCATCGTCGACTCCGCAATAACAGCAAGGTATGGCTAGAAATCAACATGATCAAAGGGAAGAACGTGATGATTCCATGGCAAAAATGAAATTTACTATGCTTCCTTTTGATGGTGCTTATAATCCCGATGCTTACCTAGATTGGGAGTTGGCGGTAGATCAAAAATTTTCTTGCTATGACTTCTCTGGCGTAAAGGGTTCACGCTTGCCACTAGTGAATTCTTGGTTTTGCATCTATTTGGTGGAAAGAACTTTGTAGAGCCAACCGTGATGTACCTACAACTTGGGATGGGTTGAAGCGTGTCATGAGGGCTAGATTTGTTCCTACATACTATGCTCGTGACTTATTGAATAAAATGCAGCGCTTTAATCAAGGTGATAAAACGGTTGAGGAATATTATCAAGAATTGCAAATTGGCATGTTCTTGTTGTGGGTTAGAAGAGGGTGAAGATGCAAAAATGGCTAGGTTTTTGGGTGGGCTTAACCGAGAGATACAAGACATACTTGATTATAAAGAATACAATTCTATCGCTCGTTTGTATCATCTTGCTTTGAAAGCAGAAAGGGAAGTGCAGGGTCGACGATCGACAACGCGAGGTAATTTTGGAGGCTCTTCCACATCCAAGTCGGTCTAGTTTCATACCAAGGCATCATCTCCCATTTCTGGACGTGTACCTACACCCGTTGCTCCCACTACTTCGACACCATCACGCATCTCGGAGGCAAACAGGTCAACCACACTTCAAGCACCGCCAAGAGTGCATCCTCGATTGCCTCCCGGTCGAACAAGGAAACACAATGCTTTCGATGCAAAGGAATGGGGCACGTGATGCGAGGCCCTAATCAACGTACTCTAATAATCGAGAGAAAATGGTGAGTACACTAGTGCTAGTGACATTGATGAAAATGAATATGCTCTTGTTGCCACTAACAACTGCAGAACAAGAAGAAGAGATTATCACGTCCACAGCATCCGAGAAATATCCAGCTCTTGTTGTCACACGAGTATTGCATGTGCAGCCCACACGTGATGATCAAAATCAACGCCATACCATCTTCCAAACAAAGTTTGTAGTCAACGAACGAGCAGTGCATGTTATTATTGATGGTGGTAGTTGCAACAACCTTACTAGTGTGGATATGGTCGAGAAGCTTGGTTTGGCCATAAGTCCGCTACAACAACCATACGAGATTGAGTGGCTCAATTCTAATGGTAAGGTTCAGGTAACAAAAACCGTTCAAATCCCTATTTCTATCGGTTCATATCATGATCATGTTGTTTGTGATGTTGTACCCATGGATGCTTGTTCTCTTTTGTTGGGTAGACCATGGATATATGATATAGATGCCACACATCATGGTAGGACCAATCAGTACACTTTCATGTTTGAGGGAAAGAAAATAATTTTGGAACCAAGGACCCCCACTGAATTACGTAAGGTTGCTGCACAACATGCAAAAAGAGAGCACGAAGTAATGATACTAAAAAGAAGAGTGTAGCTAATGAGCTAAATCTACCTAAAGCAACAAGTGATAAATCTGATTGTAAATTAAAAGGGTAGTTTTGTTAGTTGCCAATGCCACAATATATGATGACATCACCAAAAGTTTGCAACCATCTTTTCTTTGTCTCTTGTTGTCACTAACCTTTTGCAGGAGAATGAGAAGGAGTCGAGGGCGACTCCAATTCAAGAAGGGAGGATGATGAGGACATCCCAACCATGGATACAACCGCTGGTCCTTCTTCCCCACGATTGCTACTTCATCCCCGATCGTCATTTGTTTGCCGCTATTTCGCTCTCTGACGCATGGAGGGCTTAATCCGAAGCAAGGTCTTTCCACCCACCTTTGCTGGGCCAGCACGTCAATAACATCCACCAAGGACAGCCCACGCACCAAGGAAAGCCCAACATCAAGCTCAGTTCGTCTCCAATTCCAGTTCGGCCATCCAGGAGCAGCAGGACTTCAAACGGACGCCACGGCCACATCCGAACTCCGTTTTCGACGTTCGACCACTCGTTTGAAAGGTATCGAGATAAAATTTCAAATGGATCTGGTCCCAAGGTCAAATTCATCTTGAAGCGTCGGCAAACTACAGAACAATCTAACCAGAATTCGTCTCCGAGTCCGGTTCGGCCATCCAGGAGCAGCAGTACTTCAAACGGACATAACTTGGACTCCCGGACTCCGTTTTCAGCGTACGATCATCCGTTTGAAAGCTTAGGAGATAAGCTTTCTAATGGATCTAGCCCCACTGCCAAATTCATCCTGAAGCATCGGGAAACTACAGAACTATCTAACGGGAATTCGTCTCCGAGTCCGGTTCGGCCATCCAGGAGCAGCTGTACTTCAAACGGACATAACTTGGACTCCCGGACTCCGTTTTCAGTGTATGACCACCCGTTTAAAAGCTTAGGAGATAAGCTTTCCAATGGATCTAGCCCCTTCCAAATTCATCCTGAAGCAACAAGAAATCACAGGACAAGATTACGGGACAGAATTACCAGGTGCTGCGTCACCTTCCTTTTGGGCCTATGGCCCATGTATCTTAGGGTTTTGGTGGCCACCGCTGTTTTGGCTGCCCTACACCTCCTGGCCACCTATATATATGTGGCTGCCACCGTTCTTTTATGCTTAGGTTTTGTTGTGTTTTGGTAGACCCCTTGTGCGTCCCTCCTCGTGTTCGTGTGTGTCGACTAGACCACCCGTGACGAGAAACAGAACCTCACCTTTGTATCTTTGAGATTATTGGATTGGAATTGCTCTCACCTTGTTCTTGCTTGTTCTCGGTTGCAGCAGGTACAAGGATTGATCGGGTCTTTGATTCGGTTGATCGCCTCGTGTTGTGACGTTGCGATTGCTTGGTTGCTGATCTCGTGGTTAGTAGCCGTTCCATCTACTTCGTGCACCATCAAACCGACGTATCGTTCTCATCAGAAGATCGGGCCGACCCCCGTGCGCATCAATATATATTATATATATTGCACATTACTCTCTATCTATCCTCTGTTGCTTGTGGGACTTGCTACTGATCTGTATAGTTCCTGGTTCGGTTACAGTATTAGCTAGCTACTGGACTTCACTGTTTTAGTTGATTTGGTAGCTACTGTTGAACGAGCCCTAATCTGAGATGCACAAATACATATTCATACAACATATTATTCATCAAATTGTTTTACTAGACATGATTCATTGCAAAAATAACATAAAGTTTTTGTTATGTTGTATCATGTTGATTTTGTCATTGCTGCTATCTTTGGATTATGTAATTTTTGTATTGTTATTTGGGATTAACAATTTATTCTTGCTCTTATTATCAGCATGATGTTAGAGTTTAGGTTGCGTAACCTACGTCTCCCGTTCGAGAGTGCTTGTTTATGAATATGCCGATTGAAATGGCATATTTATCAGCAAGCAGTCTCGAATTATCCACGTTTTTTGGACAGTTCAAGAATATGTGTTTCAGGTAAGTTCTTGAGCTGTTGTATAACTCTAGAGTAGATTTCGGTAGTGTCTCCCTGGTATTCTCCGGATACACATCCCTCTTGACCTGTTGTCGAGATGTGTATCTTGAGAACAGCGGGGAGATGCTGCTGAAATTTTCTCTGGAGTTGTACAACGACTTAGGAACTTGCTCGAACCACATATCCTTGAATGGGATTAGGACCTAACCTATTTAGAGATTAGAAGTCATCGTTGGTATGTATTTAGTTGGTCAACAGATATACTTTTCTTGATGATCATTCGTTCATCTAGAATAATTACATGCTATAAATTATCCATTCAGTTGTTGCTTCACATGATTTATTGTCAAGTTCATCTACAAATTGCTTTCTCTCATATCAAATTATGACCATGCTATAAAAACTCAAAATATCCATTAGAGAGCATTGACTTCGCTAGATAGAGTTCAAGGCGCTCCTCAGGCCCGATCCAAGTTCCAAGTGTTGAGGCTTGGTGAGAAGGCCAGAGAACAAAGGGGCCACAAGGAGAACACCGTACCGATGCCATTCCTCCCAAGAACAAGAGGCGATACCGATCATTCCTCGGCCAATTGGTGAGAGAGTGGGTACCCCTAACGGTTAAGGATTGGAGACAGGGAGTCAGCGCCGAGTAGAAGATTCGGCTGTTAGACGAGGTTAAGGGCAAATGGATTATAGAGGAGGAAGATGAATGCAACGCGAGGCGGTACGCCATGAAGAGGATGGGTATGGCCTTGAGGCACTTCAGGGTCCTCATGCATAATATGTGCTAAAAGGCTGCATACCATTCGAGAGGTATCTGTTTGTGACTCTTGATGTTTGGGAGGAGTTCATAAGGATGAAGGGCACGCCCGAGGCAGAGCAGCTGAGAGAGAAGAACACCGCTATGCAGAGGCATAACATGCACCCGCACCACCTCGGTACAGGCGGCTATGAGGGGAAGAAGGCAGAGTGGGTGCGACAAGCCGAGGAGTGCACGAACTCTAGGACGGCGATGCCTTACTCCCACATATGTGAGGAGCGGGCACGCGACTGGGTATTAGTGAGGACAAAGAAAACCGCCGATGGGCAGCTTGTAGTTACAAACCCCGCTACCGCGCACGTCGTCTCCATCATCGTAAGACATTTAACTTAGTGTGTTGCAGTAGACCCAACTTGTATTTCAGATCTTATTCGTACTCGCTTATTGCAGGAGGAGGTAAGCCAGCGGAAAGAGCAAAGGACCTTTCAGAGCCATGGGTCGAATGACTTCCTGTCGTCTGCGATCGGGAAGCCCGACCATAAAGGCTTGGTGCTTGCCGCAGGGGCGGGGCATACGAAAAGTCCAACTTCCAAGATGGCGCTACGAGTGCCAGATCAAGATCATAGGAGTCACGTGTGGGGTGCCTCAAGGACACGCTCAGGGAGTAGCTGTGGGAGCAGATCAAGGAGGAGATGAGGGAGGAGATGATGGCACGTGAGGATGAGATAAGGGGGAGATGAGGGGGGAGATGATGGCACGTGAGGAGCGCTTGAGGGCCGAGATGATGGCGATGATCTCCCAGAGTCAGAGCCAAATGCCCTCGCCTCCCGTAGAGAAGCCTGAGCCCCGACCCAGCAGCGGTGGTTCCAAAAATGATAACACTGGTCCCCAACTATAGGTAATAATTAAATTTTCCTAACTTAAAGCTACGAGTGTAACTTCCACAATGTTTTTCCTCAAGTTTCGCACTTCTTGCAGGCGCCTGCCAAGTGCCAGCTCACCCTGATGGAGGACGGATTTCCTATGGAGGCTACACATGGGGTTGCATTTCCATGCAAGGAGACTGACACTATGCATGGTAAGCCCTTGGAGAAGGGTTACATGAGGGTGCAGGTGGACAATGTTCACAAAGATTTTGTATCACATGTGCTGCAGTTCCCCCCATCGAAGTTATCACCATTCTCAGGCAGGCACGCATGTTGTTTATCAAGTAGCCCACGACGGGTGTTGTATTGGTCAAGGTAAAAATCCACCCCATCTCCTCTACTATTCCTGTAGTACTTCAACAAGTTACATGTGCGTGTGCTTCATAGGTTCCTATTGTACATGCGCCTGTGTCTGTGTCTACTCCTGCTCCTACGCAGAGTGCTAAGCTCACACATAAAAGGGCTAGCACGATAACCACTGAACTGTAGGAGGCCTCGGCGACTCCTTCGAAGAAGGCAAAGCTAACAAAGGCCACAACGCCCCTACAACACATGCAAAGCCCCTTGCCCTGACCTCGTATACTTCTATGAAGAATGGAAAGTTGGCAGGCAATGTGAAGACCTCTTATGATTTTAAGGGCTACGTACATGGAAAACCCTTGATTGCATCCAAGGAATTGAATGCTCTAAGTAAATTTAGTCGCTTGCTCCATGGATAGTACATTGATAAGGTCAATGAGGACGAGAGTCAAGTCGACTTCACTGTGAGGTATGGAAAGGGACATTTTCACCGCGACAAGGATGGGACATTCCCAGTCAGTTTTGATGATCTATTCCATATCTACCAACTGATGGCCATCGATATTTCTACTTTACGATCTTGGACGCTGTGAGTAACGTACCATACACCTGATGACTTTCATAAGATTTCGCATTACGTTTTCTAATGTTCAATACGAGTTGCAGGGTAATGAGGTAGCGAGCCGTGACACATCAACAACTAATTGGGTTTGTTGACCCCGAGCTATGTCTACAACCATGGCACGGGTTCAACTGGACTTGCTTGCCGGCTACATCAAGCGGGCTTTGAATGCTAAGTTCAAGAAGAAATTCATTTTATTCATGTACCACGAGGAGTAAGTAGTACTTTACCCTTCAATTATTTGTATACACTTACACCGTATGCGAACTTATTTCCTTGCACTGCATGCCATTTAATAAGCAACCATTGGGTTCTACTCGTCCTCATTCTGAGTGAAAACACGGTCTACATTTTAAACTCGGTCGAGAACAAACTGATGGCCTTGCGATCAAGCCTCCTTTGGAGCAGTAAGTACATCACTGTAACCTAACACGTTCTGAATTTAACTACATTCATTTTTTGACTCAATGGCATCTCTCCAATGTATGTAGGGATTTCTCGGTCTACGTCGATGGTGGAGAGAAACACAATGCTAAAAAGGGCAAGACGCTGGAGTATAAGCCCTTCAGGGCATAAGTGGCTACCATGTATAAGATTAATTTTTTCTAGCATGTAATCTTCGTATGTTAAATTCTTTCTCTCTTCACAGTATCATCAACAGGGCAGCGTTGACCTGTGCAACTTCTACGTCATGCACCACATGGCGTTCCTGATCGATAGCTCACATCTTTTCCCTCAGCTATATGTACATGCATAATAATACACTTAGCATTTTTCATACAAATTTTAAAACTTAAATTACTGCACTACATTCTATTTTGCAGGAGCTCACTATCCCCCATAAGAGCTTAGACAACAAAGCACTGAACGCCATACGAGATCACTTATGCCAGTGGTACTGGTTAGAAGTTATATCGGAGGACGGTAGGTTTAGAGATCCTAAATTATCATACTAGTCCATATGTAAACAATATTAATTAGTATTGATTGTTAAGCATGCTTATGTTGTATGTTGTTACTGATTGTTAAGCATGCTTATGTTGTATATTATTACTACTGATTGTTAAGCATGCTTATGTTTGTATATTGTCACCGAATGTGATATGTGTTGTAATTAAAGCATTTGTGTTCTGTGAATATGATATATGCATTTTGTGTTCTGTACTGTGAATGTGATACATATATATGTGCATACTGTCAATATGTGTTGTTTTGGAGAATATGAAAGCACACCCTTATGAGGGTCATCGCAATCAGTTCTTATGTGTAGTCGATTCTGTTGATAGGGCCATTAGAATCAGTTCTTCTGTGAACCTGATTCTGATGATCTGTCATCAGAATCGGTTCTTACAATGAACTGATTCTGATGACTACATCATCGAAATCAGTTCTTACATGGAACCGATTTTGATGACCCTATCATCGGAATCAGTTGCAACTAAGAACTGATTCTGATTATAGGGTCATCAGAATCGGTTTCATAGAAGAACCGATTCTAAAGATACAGTCATCAACATCGATTTTATGTAAGAACCGATTGTGATGATATTGTCATCAGAATCGGTTATATGAAACCGATTGTGATAAACCGATTCTGATGACAATATCATCACAATCGGTTCTTCATAATAACCAATTCGATGACCATATCATCACAATCAGTTTATGAATAGAACTGATTGTGATGACTCTCTATCACAATTGGACCAAAACCGACCATGATAGTGTCTCCTCATCACTATCGACTAGCTTTGTATGACCACCAGAATCGATTCTAATGACAAAAAAGAACTAATTATGATGTACATTCCTGTAGTAGTGCGATTAGGATCCTGCTTTCATTCTCTACATCCTAAGGCTTTAAGCTCCATCAAATGGATGTCAAGAGTGTATTCCTCAATGGCTTCATTGAGGAAAAGGTTTATATCAAGCAACCTCCAGGATTTGAGAAACCAAACTCCCAACCATGTTTTCAAGCTTTCCAAAGCTTTGTATAAACTTAAGCTGGCCCTTAGAGCTTGGTATGAGAGGCTTAAGTCCTATCTTCTCAATCATGATTTTAAAATGGGTATAGTAGATAAAACTCTATTCATTAGACACCAGGATTCTCATTTTCTTCTCGTTCAAATTTATGTGGACGATATTATTTTTGGTGGCTCTTCTCATTCTTTTGTGTCTTAGTTTTCTGAGGTGATAAGCATAGAGTTTGAGATGAGTATGATGGATGAGTTGAGCTATTTTCTCGGCTTCCAAATCAAGCACACTCGGGAGGGTACTTTCCTACACCAAGGTAAGTACACTCGAGACCTCTTGAGGCGGTTTGATATGTCTGATGGAAAGCCAATGATGACTCCTATGGCCACCACTGTTGTCCTCGAGCCCGATGAGGATGGTAAGCCTACTGATCAAAAGGAGTTTCGGAGCATGATTGGCTCTTTCTTGTATCTCACTACTTTGTTGTGTGTATGTGCGCTCGCTTTTAGGCTTCTCCTCGCGTCTCTCATCACCAGATAGTGAAACGCATCTTCAGATACCTTCGAGCTACCATTGATTATGGTATTTGGTACTCTTCCTCTTCTTGTCTATCCCTTCGAGCCTTTTCTGATGCTGACTTTGCTGACTATAGGATAGATTAGAAGAGCACTTCTAGACTTATAAGATTGGCACTTCTCTTATTTCTTAGTCATCTAGGAAGTAATCCGGAGTTACACAGTCTACCGCTAAGGCCGAGTATGTTGCTGCAGCCAGTTGTTGTAGCTAGGTGCTCTAGATGAGATTGACCTGGTGGGACTTTAGGTTAGTGATAGAGAGTGTTCCACTTTTCTGTGATAACACTTCTGCTATTTGCATTGCTAAGAACCCAGTGTAGCATTCTCGAACCAAGCATATTGATGTTAGATATCATTTCCTTAGAGACTATGTGGAGAAAGGAGACATAGTGCTTCAATTTGTAAAGTGTGACCACCAGTTGGCTGATATCTTTACCAAGCCTTTGGATAGCTCTAGGTTTGTTGCCTTGAGGAGTGAGCTTGGAGTTGTGCACCCTTACGGTCTTCTTTGAGGGGGAGTTGGTTTGTATATTATGTATTATATATTCTTTTCCAGTTTTTCCTTTTTCTTTTGTTTTGTTCTAGGTGTTTATGGAACTTATTCTCTAGTGTTGTGAGTTCACTTCACTTAGACTTCTGGCATGCCTTGCATGAACCTCTCATCTTGTGCTTTAGGTTGCTATAATTCTTAATTAGCTGTTCTTTCTACTCTCTAGGTTGAGTTCCCTCACAATCTTATAAGTCTAGCAGGTGTTAGGCCCCCTGGGTAGACAGTGTCTGTGTACACTCCTTAGTTTGGGATCTAGAAGTAGCTTTCCTATGTCAGTCATGGGAAAGATGAGAGCGAATCTAAGCTTTAGTATTCTCTACTATCTTTTCTATACTCTATAGTCACCCAGTTTGCAGATTTTTTAGTTCTTCTTTTCATTCTATGTTTTTGGTTTTATTTGAGTTTATTTGTATCTTTCTTGTGCTTAATTATGATAATTACTCAACTCAAACCAGATTTGTGCTTAAATTTGACTCACATGTTGAGGGGGAGTTTTAAAATCTATTTCATGTATTGCATATAGACTTTATTCTCTATTTTATGGGCTTTGTCTATTATGCAAATGATTTATTTTTCATGATATACACCATGCTAAATCATTTGAAGAAAAGTTTTAACTTAGATATGTCCAAGTTCATTTATCTTGCTAAGCTTACTAAAACTTGAAAAATGAGCTTTAAACAAACTAAATGAACCATGTTGCATGTGCTTGCTTAGTTTCTTCTCTAGCGGTATTTGCCATGATTTGTGAAATTTTGAAGTTCTCTATAGTCCTTATAGCAACTTGGGTGAAACTAGATTGATCCATACTTGAGTCCTTCATCTGCTTATCAATCAAAGTGCTATAATGATAATTAAGCAAAATTGACTCTTTTTATGCGTATTAGACTCGACACCTCACATTCACAAAACAACTTCCCATTGCACTTGGGATGAACTTGGAATGTGTTGTGTATGACCAAGATTATTCTCTTAAGAGTCCTTCTTGAGATGATCGAATATGACTTGAGCCAATTGTTATAAAAATATAAATAAATAAAAAAACATATGTAGGTAACGAATGCAAATAATGTCAAACATTTGCACCCCGCTATGTCTTTCAAAAGCTATAAAGGAAAATTTGCATCAAATAAAAAATAAGCTCGAAGGACCATGTATGCACTTTTAGTTTCTCAAAGTGTTGAGTAGGTTGAACTCTAGGTTCTCCATTTGATTCTTTGAGTGGCTTTGCTTCTAGACTTGAAATTAATGCTAAGTGTTGCCTATGTCAACAATTGCTAAAAATGACTTTTTCAAAACTATGCTAGCAAACAAATTTTCTTATTTGCACTTGGATATGTCCTAGTTTCGTAAAATTTGAAATTGACTAGCTTGGTGTCGTATTTTGTCTTCATAAGTCACATGGATAATTTTTGAAGCTCCTCTAGGTTGCATCTCATGCATAATAAAGGGAGAAAATGTTTTCTTGATGCCTATATTGCCAAAACGGGGAGAAATCGTAGAAAAGGAATCATTATTAAAAATAATAATAATGCATCTTGGTTCTTATGATCTTGGTAATGTTTTTGATATCTTCTATGGATCATAAGCCTGCTCGTATTATTAGATTTTAGAGATTTTGTGGAAAACTTGCTCTTTCTTGAGATTAGCTCTAAAATTCTTTTCGCTAACTTGGTCATGATCTTTGTTTCTATTTTGAACCAAGTTTGGCTTTGCATTCAAATTGCTTTCTTCTACCTTTTTTCAAACTGAAAACTTATGCCTTTTCATGTGTTTGTCAATATACTTATCAAGATGGAGATTGAAAGATCATGTGGAGGTATATATTTGTGTGTGACGAGTATTTGACTAAATTTGGGCTTGATTTACTTTGGAATTGAGATTGATTTGAATTGGGTTTTCAATTTGAAGCAATTTGAGTTTTTGGTTGCATTTCCCAGTGCTACTGGCCATGGTAGTGCGGTGCTACCGACTGGGCGGTAGCACCGGTCCAACTGGCCAGTGTGAGAATTCCAGAGAGAGTGTTTTTCACGTGTTGCAGTAGAGCGGTGCTATCGGCCTACTAAGGGCGGCTCTACTGGCCTAAGGACGGTAGCACCAGACCTTTCGAGTTAGTTTGATATGATTAATAATTTTGTGATGATTAATTACATATCTTTTTGGACTTTGCTATGTGAAGTGTTTTCCTTTTCTTTGATGGTTGCAGGACGACGGTGCTCGATCATGGTGAGGCGGAGGATGATCGGGACAAGGCAAGGTGCGTCAGAGGTCCAAACGATCGGGGTTCGCTAGAAGATGATCGGAGACAAATTTCGTGCAAGCTAAGAAGACAAGGAAAGGAGATGGTGCTAGCTAGATGCCACGTGGATCAAGGAGGACTGTCGAATCGCGGTCTAGTTAATAGGTTAGTGGGTCTAGGTAGTATGCTTTGAAAACTGTGCAAGAAAACCCTCCCCGACATGTGTGTGCACCCGCGTGGCTGAGTGGGAAGCGGACAGTGGCCACCCCGGTAGATTGGATTGGATCATCCCGTCATGGAAGGTAAATGAATATGTATGACTCATTTATTGCTTTCCTTTGTCCCATTGATCTGGCATTCGAATTGGCGGTGATTGCTCCTGGTTCTTTTCGGATTGGATTGATTGATTCTCTTCCGAAGGAAGCAGAGCTCCGATTCATAGAGTTTGATCTCTTCTCGCCTCTTTCTCTTTTGTTGTTTTTCTTATTCGATGATTTCTTAGTCTAGATTCTATACATATCTCCTCAGTTGCTGAATCTATATAACCCTATCGTTTCTTGTCTCTCCTGCAGATGTGTTGAGCTTATCCGTTGAGCAGAGGTAATGGGCGACGTTTTTGATCTCATTGATGCAACACAAGGGTAGGTCACCGGTGGTGGGCAGCAAGATAGGTTGGTGACGCTGCTGGAGCTCACCACGGTGGATGATGTCAATAGGTTGAGATAGGTGCTCACGGGGGGAGGCGAGGAGGCGGTCGAGCTGGTTGATGGGGTGGGGCTGTGGTATGGCCGGAGCAAGGCGTATGAGCCACGTACGTTGCTGATGGTGGTAGCCACATACGGATGATGCCTACCTCTTCAATGCCTTTACGCCTATGGGGCAGCAGATGATGCCTCTTTCGGTCGATCGATCGATTGTGTTACAAATTTATGATCCCAAGTACTGTGATGTTGTTATTTAAGTTTGTGAAATTAAAGATAATTTTAAGCTTGAGTTTGCAAACAGGTGCTTGGATTTTGTATGCTTCAATGAATTGATTTAAACATTTAACCATTGCACATTCAGAGTGAATATTATTATTCAAATAAAGTTAATGCTCTTCATAAATAAATTTTTTATCACAAATTGAGTTTCCGTTATATCGCACAGGCACATGGCTAATATTAATCTTATTTTTGACAAAAGTACTTACATCCAAGCTAAAGCCGGTCAACAAAATGTTGAACAGAAGAGCATCTTCTTTTTCTTTCATAGTTTTCAATAATTTGATAGAGAAAGAGGAAAATTAATGATTATATATTGTTGTGTAAAAATGTTCACGAAGACTTGCTTGAAGCTTTTTTGTGATGTGGTCTTAGCCTGTTTGTTTTACTGCAGATTCAGATTTTGATCATAAAAGCTGAATAAAAAACAAACAATCCGATTCTAGAAAATGATTCTCGTAATCCAGCTCACCCATATACATTAGAATTCATAATCCAGTTCATATGTGCTTATGTGAATTTTGAAGAATACAAATATAAGAATTCCACTGAAAGTTCTAAATAATTACCCACAAAATACCGTCCCAGAATTTAGAATCTAGAATCAGTTTCTTTACCGTTATAATCCAGAATCAGTATTTAAAGAATTCACAGCGAACACAAATAGACCCTTATACAGTCTTCTTGAGTAACATAGTACCAAGGACTGGAGAAAGTCTTGAGCCTAGAATGCATCAGTTACAACTTGCAATACATGTAATCTCTGTTTCTGTTTCTATCGATCTGTCTCTGCCTATTGCATTCTACAAGTACTATTTAGTAGTGACTTAAAAGTGTATCTATATCTGCTTTCTCTTTTAATTGGTGTCTAATTAGACCATCTTTTGTATGCAATTGTGCACTGCAACCAGCTGGTGAGACTGATAAATACAGTAGCAATAATTTTGATTTCGACATGATATCTAACTATTGTCCAAATGAATGGAAATGCTTATATTTGTTTAATTTTCAATAATATTTTATCAAATCAATTAGCTATGTGTTTTCATTGATTTCTTATGTACAATATAAGGGTTTATTGTGTTCCGATAAATATTCATGACCGTATCCGTTTCGATTTGTATTCACACTGTATTTATATTCGACATCCGCATCTGAGAAAAAAAACAAATATGATAAAATTATTATCCATCCGTATTCGATCTATTTTTATCCCTAGCTGATCCCATGTCACAGGGGACATCGGACATCATCGGGGCATCACAGCTCCACGGAGCACTGGCCCGAGCCCAAGCGAGATTCAATGCAGTATCTAGTGTGGCTATAAATTTAGCAGTTATATCAATGACCAGTGGATAAAAAGAAGCCATTTAAATCTTCAAAATGACTTATGGTCAGACGTTCGATTTTTAGGGACGCTGTAATATTTTTCTCTCATGTGTGAAATATTTTTTCTTATGCATGTAATATTTTTCATCGATAATAGTAGAAATGTTAATCCAGATCGCAGTAACATTTTTTCCCATACATAAAATATTTTTTCCTTATGTGTGCCACTGGAGTCATTTGACGCGGGAGGATTCTACGACACCCAGGACTCCTGCTCACCCTATCAGGACACGCCTGCCACTGGAGCCATTGACCTATTCCAATCGGCGACCTCCGCCCGGTGTGTCGCACGAAGGCAGGGGCCGGTCACACGCTCCTAGGTGTTATTTCACATTTACTGTATGTTATTTTAGAATATTCGTATGTTATTGTTATTAGGTACTAATGGGGTCATACATTTTTATCCTGATGCACGAGAGTACTCACTGATAACACATATCATTCACTGCAATGTAGTCTGCCATACTGAACTGTGTGATATTGTGATCACTCACTTCACCCAAGCATGATTGGTTCCCCTAGAGCGCAAGGAAGATTTCCCTACATGACCACAAACTGCACCGTTGGCAACTGCAATGCCATGCACCCGTCTATTCAAGCGATAAATCTCCGCTCTAGTCAAGGATGTGACGGGACACTGTGTTGAACTGCATCCCCTATGCTTTTCAGATGTGTCATGGCTTGTCAGCTAGATACCTAGTGCTCATCCATATCCATAGTCAAAATTTATTCAGCAGGTGTATCGCGCAGGGTTACGGGTAAAAAATCTCATTCATATCTGTCCCCCGTGGGTATTCAATATCTGTAGTATATCTATTTACTTGTCACCACCAACAATCATTTCAACCAAATGAGACTAGAAACTAATGAGTTATAGCACTAAAATAATCTTTTTATAAAATTATAGGAATCAACTACATTATGTGGATTAAAGAATAATTATCAATGATTCAAAATTTTAAATGCACATGAGAATAAGAATTAAAATAACACATGTAGGCAAATAGCGCACAGATACTCAAGTTCAACGATTACTAATTTGAGGTACCACAAATTGAGAATCAAAGAGTCAACTAGATGCCTATTCTAGTCCATATATATCAGTTAAAGTTGCGGATAATCGGATGGAACGGATACGGGTGGAGCTCCCTAATACCTATACCGTTTACTCGTCAGGTAAAATTTAGCCCTCATAAACATATCTGTTAGGATTTTTAATTGCAGGTAACGAGTAATTAGGTAAGATTGCCATCCCTAAACTAGACAACACCCCTCCTACTGTAATACCGCTGCTACACGGAGCCCTTCAAACCAAAGAAATGCGAGATCACAAACAATTGATAGTTAAGAACTGAACACTAGCGGGAGCGCGAGGCTCGCTGGTCGTTCCTGCGTTCAACTTTTGTGCGTTCTCTAAGTGAATAATTTTTTTGAGTTAATTTCACAAAACTATATTTTTGCAATCCAACTAACAAAAGTTTCGAAATTCTGATGCATCTAACTTTTAAGTTTCATGATCAAAATTTGTCTTTTTGTATCATAACAAATTTGAACATAAATTTTAAGTTTGTCAGAAATTTTATTCTAGCATAGAATAAACTATCGCTGATATTTTTTATATAAACTATCATAAAACTATATGTTTTATATAAACTATCAGAAAACTACAGATTTTAGTTTCTATTTCATAAAACTACATATTTCAGAAGAACTTTTTTCACATGCAAATTATTAGAAAATTGCATATTTTAGCTTTCATTTCACAAAACTACAGACAGGAGAACTGTATCAAAAAACTATATATTTTATAATTAATCTTTTTTTGTAATAGGTCTAACAATCTGAGTCTATATAACAGCCTCACGCGTGAGTGAAACGGGAAATGAGGACTTGTGAAATTGCTATGTGGGTCTACACTGCATACCCGTTATAAAAAATGGTTAATTCTAAAACTTGTAGTTTTGTAAAACAAGTTTTCTAAAACATGTAGTTTTATAAAACAATTTCTTCTAAAACTTGTAGTTTTATGATATAAGTTCTCTTAAAATCTGTAGTTTTATAAAATAGAAGCTAAAATTTATAGTTTTTTTACGGTTTGCAAAAAAAACCTATCATTTTATAGAATTTACCCTAATTTTTTTCTCGTAACATGTGTAGAAGATATCCATACATATGTGTGTATGAGTTATGTCTGTATGCATTATACCCTTAAAAACACCGCTGATAGTCACGTCTTCCTCTCCATGTTGTAGTACCGCCCACAATCATTTGTCCGTCCTGACCCTAGGTGACCTTTGTGGCTGTGGGCTGGTGCTTGCATGAGTTCCTTGAGCGCAGTGTGCTGGCAGGGGCGGAGATGGGCCTCGGGCCATCGGGGCCGGGCCCAAGGCCCAGCTCAAATAGCGCAGGTAAGAAGGCACCTACCATCGGCAAAATGATGCTATTCTATTGCTCATCTTCTGTTCCATCCCAATTGCAGATATCATTTTGTGCTGTTTTTCAATGCATTCTTGGATATTTTTGTGGTCATGTTTCTGGAGGTTCTTAGGAATTTGAGGATGTAATCAGTTTGCTATTATTGTCTCAGTATCATTTAGCGCTTTGGTTTAGGTCGATTCCACTTACTTTTCTTCACTGCGATATGGCGCGGAGAGGAAGCCATGGGGGAGAGCCTGTGAGGGAGAGAGCGAGCGAGCAAAGGAGAGGTTTGTTACTTGCGGACATCGTGGACGTTGGTTTGGAATGGAGGGTTAGATCAGAGGCAACGGCCGAGAAGGCAGAGAATAATAACAGCGGAGGATACGCTTCCAGTAACCCTAGCCCTTCCAATCTCCTCGCCCAATCCTGACCGCCAGCGCCACGGATCGCCGACTCGACGCTCGAAGCTTGGCCTCCCGCGTCCCACCCGACGGCTCAGCGCCCCAGCGTCCCGCGTCCCAGCCGCTCCCATGCCCTCGGGCCTCGCCGCCTCGGCCTCTGAAGCAGCTCCTCCTATGGCTTAAATACACCAAACATTTGTTAATTAGGTATTAACTTTTCTACTGCTCTACTACACTATATTGTTTTGATATATTTTATCTATTTTATTGAAATGTTAAACATAGAGTTCAAATTTATTTTTAATTGTGCAATCGTGTTGTACTTTTTTTTTAATCTTAGACTTAACATAGTCTTTAACATTAGTAATAGCGGCTAAATTTTTGGCCCGAGGCTTACCAAAATCCTGGCTCCGCCACGGTGTGCTAGTGTTGCCCTCACAAATTCACTGTTGTGAGTACAAAACAGAGATTTATCGAATTACGGTCCAGTTGTCTTTGCTTCTAGAATATGATTCTATATTATAAGAGAATCTGTTTTTGAGTATGAAAGAATCAGGCTAGACTAACTGTGACTTCTAGATTCCAGACCGAGTCAGCAAGAATCAATAAGAATCAACCAAAACCAGGTTCCAGCTAGATTTTGATTCTATATAGAGGACAATTTCTGATTATGGGAGAAGCTGTCCAGAATTCTTCCGTTCAGCAAACAATTTGATTTTTTAAATAGAAACTATAAGCTTTTGACAATCTATTTTTTAAATAGAGGACAGTTTTTGATTTTTTAAATAGAAACTATAAGCAAACAATGGGACATATTATGTTTTGACAAAGTACTCACAAGGAGCTTTTGTATAGGAAAGGGGCTCTAGGTTTATGAGTGGTATGATTGGTACTACAATGCCTACTCATTAGATCTAATCGGGGACGAATCTACAAGGGCTTCGTTAAGTTAAAGCCTACCCTTTGTCACAACACTGGAACCCCCCTTTGGGTCTTCACTTGGCAACCGCCTCCATGGCCATGTGTGTTCTCTCAAACGGAGGAAGAACATAACCGAACAAGAAAAGCTATTTTTGAGCTTTTTTTGTATCCACTAGGCCCAAGTTCGGACTCACATCCATCCCACTAGCCCACTTCACGTTCCCACCGGTAGCTCAAGGTTCAAATTTTCGTTTGCATGAGAAAAACCGGACCAAGCCGAAATCGAATTTCGCCGAAATTGATAATTTCGCGAGGAGATTCAAAATTCAAATCGGTTTGATTTCCACGAAATTTCAATTTCATAAAAATACCCAAAATTTCGCCGAAATTTCGGTCAAAATGAACTGACTGAAAATTGGTTCAAACGATGTCGAAAAATTTTGAATTTTTTTTGTAGGTTCCTCACACATTAGAGATATTCTCATAAAATTTTCAGGTGATTATCAGTTCTGTGGATTTTTAAAAAATTTAAACATTGGTACTGTCCCGATGAAACGTTGATCGGCAAGTTTGAACCGGATGAAAAATAGTACAAATGACGTTAGAACATTTTGAAATTTTTTATGGAAATTCCTAACATATTTATTATATTTTTTAAAAAATTTCAGATGATGATAAAATGTGAGGAATTTTAGAAAATTCAAACATTGGTACTGTCTTGGTAAAGCGCTGAGCGGCAAGTTTCATCCGAATGAAAATTACAACAAACGAGGTTATAAAATGTTGAAAATTTTTCCGGATGGTTCTGAGACAACCATAATATTCTCATAAAATTTTCAAATGATGATCAGGTGTCATGAACTTTTAAAAATTCCAACAGTGGTACTATCCTGTTAAAAGGCCGATGATCAATAATAGATTTACTTTAGCAATAAGAAAGGTTTAAATTTTTCAAAAATTTTACATAAGGGTGAAAAGGAAATGTTTAATATCTCATAAAAACTTTGAATCATGATCACGCTCCAGAAAATTTATAAAATTCGTAGAAGGCACAGTGCCATTTATGTTCTTTCTCTGTTTGATTTTTGAAATATAATACAACAAATTAAGTTCAATGTCATAATTAAATGAACATATTCTGTCATAATTTCAATCTGAAAATTTTATATTATCTTCCCCAGAAATAAATACATCAAAATTCAAAATATCATAAATTAATAAATTAATTTAAGACATTTAAAAATTCAAAAACAGAGAGAATTGAAAACTAGTACTTTGAATGTCAGAATTTTTATAAATTCCTGGAGAAATATTTTGAGTTGAAAATTTTACATAAGAATCCTTAGCTCAAATAAATTTGAAAAAAAAAATTTCAAAAGTTATAAAAATATTTGAATTGCCTGATAAATCCTTAGCTCAAATGAATTGATTTTGAAATATAATACAACAAATTAAGTTTAGTGCTTAATGCATTGATAGATTTTATTGAGTAAACCAACAAAGTTGAAATTTTTTGAAAATTTTATAGAATGGTACTGAGGAAGTTATTAATATGTCATAAAAATTTTAGATGATGATCACACTCGAGAAAATTTAGAAAAATCTAAAAATTTTACTGTCCCAATTATGTCCATTCTATTTTTGATTTTTTGAAGATAACAAATGATGTTACATTATTTTGAATTTTTTTTCTATGATCCCAAACAACAAGGGATGGTACCATAATTTTTTCAGATGATTATCAGGCTTGTAAAAGTTTTTAAAAATCGACAAGAGTTTCTACCCAAATTTTAAAAATCTCAAAAATTAGTTTTTCATCAAATTTTCATGTAACAAGACTTTGTTAAGGGTTATTGGACCCATTCCGTTCAAATCCGGCCAAAACATTTGAAAATCCGGATTAAAAACCGGAAATTTCGGCGAAATTTGCACGAATTTCACCCAAATTTCTGAAATTACTGTAGAAAAATCAAATTTTTTAAATTTTTGAATTCGGCCGGTATATCCAAATTCGAGGGGGGGGGGCCGAAAAGCGAAATTTCGGCGAAAATTCACCAAAATTCGGCAATTTTTTCATCCCTGCGGTAGCTCACCAAATCAAAAGGAACTAAAACACATAAAAATAAGGAATTTTGTGTACCAATTCGATGGGGACAAGAACTGAAGAAGCCCTAGGTAGTCGGCGTTGGGGCGTCACCGCGTCGGCACGTTGAGGCGTCAGGCATCGGTGGGCCGTGGGAGGCGTTAGGTGTCGTTCGGGGCATTAGGCATCGGTTAGGCTAAGCGTCGGTGACGAGGAGAAAGTTTGATGGATGGGACGGCCAAGTGTTGACCAACGGGTCAAGGCTGTTGGGCGTCGGGACGGTCGCCGCCGGATCTGATTAGTAACTAGTGAAGTAGCGAGTACTCTGGCTTTGTGGAAGAGGAACATCGTGGTTTGTGGCTTTGTGGATTGAAGTACTGGCTTTGTGGATTAAGGGGGTGTTTGGCACAGTTTTAATTTCACTAAAATCTATGGAGTTAACAGAGTAGTGTATTTATAACTCTAGAAATTTATGGACCTGAAGCGAACATTTTAAACTAAAAGTATAAACTTAATTCATTTTATTTTAGCCTACAAACTCAAGATCTGAAGTGGAGTTGTGATCTAGAGCTCCAAAGAAGACCTAAAGGACTGGCAGCAGGCAGCTGGCTTCCACTATGCTGCATACTTTATACTTATATTTGTTTGTAGATTTGCAATAATGGAGAAACGAACTTTGCATAATTATTTTACAAGCAATTCAAATAATACTCCTCCACCGATGAGAACATAACTCAACTAAAGAAGCTTCGACTAGAATTTAATCCGAGTGAAATTATTGCCGATCACTACAAGAATGCAGTTTTGGGGCGAGTGTGAAAATAACAAACCGAGTGCACACTCGGAGTAGATGAACCTATGCCGAATATGCTCACCTTTTCCAATTACTGTTTGAAATTGGATGTACAGATAAATCGGCATATTTGTTCTGAGCAGTCTTGCACAGTGCATCTACTGAATTACAGGTTCACATTCACAGGATACCTTATTAGTAGTTAACAGGTTCAGTGTGTGTAAAGAACTTGACAGAAGTTCTATTGCTTATGCTTTCTATCAGGAAAGATGGAAGCTCATTCCGTGATCTGCTACATGTATCTCCTATCCGAAATGCATTGGGCAAGGTTCGCTTACATCTTTCTCAGGTCTTTCCTGAAAGGCACTGTGCTTCTGATGCATCTGCTCTGCATTTCAGTAATGATGAACTGAATAATTACTGAGACGTAATTAATTTTTTAGTAAGCCTATCTTATGTGGTTCTTGTTCTTTTGGTGGAATTTATTCACAATCTATCAGTCAGATATGCTTGTTTCATGGTACAAACTGCACGGGAATTTTTCCAACTTACAACTTGCACATGCAGGTCGCATTTCATGTGTGGGTTCACCTTGATGAGAGCACAAAGTATGATTTTAACGGGTTGACCCCTGAGGTGTGGCAGCTTGGTGCTGTTGGTGCGGTGAGAGTTGCAGTCAGAGGCTTGTCTGCGTCAGGTAGCCTATGTGGACTTCGTTTGTTGAACTTCGGACTTGTTGAATTTCGGACTTCGTTTGTGATATGTGAATTGTGGCTGTTATGTGAATTGTGGCTTGATAATGTGGATGCGAATTGTTATTATTGAATTGTGGCTTGAAATGTGAATTGTGGATGTGAATTGTTATTATTGAATTGTGAATTGTGGCTTGAAATATTATTGAATTGTGGATGTGAACTGATAATTTGAGCTGGCTGTTTTGTGGTTAGGGTCTGATACCTTTCCCGAGAGTGCACTCGGCATAGGTGATCCCAGCCTATCCCGAGAGTGCACTCGGCATAGGTCATGCCAGGCTATCCCGAGAGTACACTCGGCATAGGTCATGCCAGGCTATCCCGAGAGTACACTCGGCATATATGTTGACGTGTCGTTACCCTGTCCGCCACGGGGGCGGGGGGACTATCCTGAGAGTGCACTCAGGGGTAGTTTATTTGTTCCGAGAGTACACTCGGTGTAGACAGTTTTTCCCGATAAAATAACACCGAGTGCACTACGCCGAGTGTGCCCACTCGGGATAGGCTATCCCGAGTGTTTTGTCCCCTATCCCGAGTGTGGAAAACACTCGGGGAAAATCTACAGTCTTGTAGTGGATTCAGGACGTCGAATGTCAATGAAATTAGAAATTAAATAAGGAGGGTATATTTGTTGAATGATCCAACTCAATCAATTGGTCATGCCTTTTCAAAGACATTAGATAGAAACATATGGAGATCCTTTTAAAAACAATGGTTTAATAAGTTTGATTGGTTGGAATATAGTATGAAAAAAGATGTTGTATTTTATTTATATTGTTTTCTTTTGAAGAAATCGTCACAATCCAACACATTTGGAAATGATGTATTTACAAAACTAGGGTTCTCTCATTAGAAGACAGCTTTAGATGTATTTAATAAACATGTTGATGGTCCAAATAGTTTTAACAATATTTGTAAGGGATGAGTGTGAAGACTTAAAAAATCAACAGTCAAATGTATCAAGTAAAATGAGTATTTATACTATGGAGGCAAAAATTGCATATAAAATTTGTTAGACTACATCTTTAGATTATGCAAGATATTTAATAGCAGAAGGTGAAACTTTTCATGGACATGATGAATCATCTACTTCAATTAACAAGGGTAATTTCAAAGAGTTGTTGGATTGGTACAAAGACAAGGAGGAAGTGGAGGCATTTGATACAGATCTAGGGCATGCAGTTATGATTTCTTCACATATTCAAAAGGAGCTTTTGAAATGTTATGCACAAGAGGTTACGGAAGTGATTAAGGGTGAGATTGGCGATAGAAATTATGCTGTGCTTATTGATGAGTCTCGAGATGTATCAGCAAAGGAGCAAATGGTAGTTATTGTGAGGTTAGTTGCACTTATTTTTTAGTCATACAATTTATGCATTGTTGTGTTATTCTAACTTCGCAAAATTTATGACATGTAGACTTGTTAGCAATCAAGGGAAGGTCACAGAAAGATTTCTTACTATTAAGCATATCACAAATTGTACATCCATGACATTGAAGGAAGCTTTGGTTGGTGTTCTTGGTCTACATAGTTTATCAATTTCTAGGCTACGTGGCCAGAGCTATGAGAGGTGAATTTAATGGCTTGCAAAAACTTATTCAAGATGATAATTCATCAACTTTCTATATCGACTATTTCACCTACCAATTACAGTTGGTGGTTGTTGCCGTCGCAAGTTATATTAAAGCCATTGTTGATTTGTTCAACTATGTTTCCCTGGTAGTGACTACCATGAGTGCCTCTTGCAAACAAAAAGAAGTTTTGATTGATAAACATCATGATGTATTGTTGCAAAAGTTGGAGAATGGTTTGATTACAGTTGGGACAGGGTTGCATCAGTAAGTTGGCCTAGCTAGACCTGGATATACTTGGTGGGGCTCACACATTAAAACATTGCTTCATATACACAAAATGTGGGAGGCAGTGGTGGATGTGCTAGAGCTTATGAGTGAAGATGCATGTCAAAACTTAAGTCATGGTGGAGCAACAGATTTGCTAAAAAGGATAAAATGCTTTGAATTTATATTTATTATGCATTTCTTAATAACCTTGTAGATCATTACAAATGAGCTATAACTTTCTTTGCAAAGAAAGCAACATGACATTGTTGAAGTTATGTGCTTGATACACGATATAAAAGAACGCTTGTAAGATACGAGGGACAATGGGTGGGAGTCATTGTTCGAATAATTTAAAAACTTTTTTGAGGTCTATGGAATTGATGTGCTAAACATGGATGATATTATTTCAGTACTTGGAAACTATGCGTCGAAAGTATACAGTGACTTAACATCATTATTATAAAGTTGATATTTTCAATGTTGTTCTTGATGCAACTATGCATGAGATGAATAATTGCTACAATGAAGTTTCCTTTGAGTTATTAGTATGTATGCCTTGTCTTGATCTAAGTGAATCTTTCTCTAAGTTTGATGATGATAAATTTGTTCGACTTACTGAGATTTATGTTGATGATTTCATAGTAGCTGACCGATTCTTATTAACAAGTCAGCTCCATGAAACTGATCTAGTCTGGAAAACTATATTGCCTATCAGCTCTAGAGATAACTGATTTGGTAAATGGTCTCCAACTTGGAAGAGACCATATAAAGTGTATTGGCTTGTGGGTGGTAATTCTTATATTTTGGAAATTCTTGAAGGGGTAGTATTTCCTAAGGCAATCAATGGCAAGTATTAGATTGGATCCTAATCGGCTAAAAGCGAATATCGATTGTGAAAGACTAAATTAACTCGTTGTAGTTAATTCTAGCTTTGAACTATAGCAATAAATAAATTGCAACCGATTACAAGCATCACACTTGGCATAGAGGAAGGAAATTAAAGATATTATTTGGTTAAACAACCAATTATAATTATCCTTACAAAAATTCTAGCATTGTTTCAAATGATTATAGATATTCATTATTCAATAACGAAAGCACTTATAGCTGACAAGGTTATACGAGGCATGTTAGATATCCTAGACAAGGCCAAACAGAGTGGCTACTGCCTTAACAATGGTACTCTAGATGTCGTCAAGTATTTTCTGATTGTGTTCTTGACTTCCAGGAACTAGTATGACTTTGGCTGATTGATCCTTGATAGCCACAACTACTGAAGAAGTAGAAGCCTTTTGGACCTTGATAGCCGATGAAGAGCCTACCATATGCTGCTGAGCCTCGGTCGATTGGGTGCTTACCTTGGCCAGCTCTTCTTCCAAGGAATTTTTGGCTAATTCCAGGTTAGAGTAGGAAAGCTTAATGTTCTTGAGGTCTTTGATGTCTTTGTCATATTTTGCCTTCTTTGCTTTGGCATCGGTCACCAGCTTGTCAATAAGTTTTTTATCCTTCTGTTGAGTCGACTGTAGCTCCAATCTCGCCTGGGCTACTTGGATCAATTACTTTTTGTCATCAAAAAAATAGACATTGAGTAGCATAGCCGTTGACGCTTCGGGAACCTCGACCTTTACCACTTCCATTGCATCACGGATCGGCTGAGCATTGTCCAAAACCATGTTCAATGGTGTGTGCAAATAGATCAAAGAAGTACTTCAACTTTGTAACATCCCAATTTTTGCATTTTATGGATTTAATATGCATTTTACCTTCTTATTAATTTTCTAGAATTTGTTTGATTTAAATTGCTTTTATTGACTTATGTCCTTTTTCTAAAGTTATTTAAAAGTGTGAAAAGTTTAAATAAACTTTTGCTGGAGATATTTTATTTGAGTCCCAAATACCCTAAAATATTTTTTAGAATTTTTTTGAAATGTTTTTGGTATTTTTGCTATTTAATTTGACTTATTTTATTTTTGGGATTTTTTATTAGAAAATGCTTTGGATTTTGTTAGCACATGCTTGCCCGAAGCCCAGCCAGTTGGCCCAATTCTTCCATGACACCAGCCCATGCAGGCCTGCCACCGTTCACCCTAGTTGCAGTGTATTTCCACCATAGGATGGGAATCCAACGTGCCTGCATTGGTCGCATCGCCGCATGTCACCAATCGTCAGATGTTCACCAATTGTGTGCACAGGATGGAGCCACGTCACTTGCCATTCGCGTCTTAGAATCTGCTCCTGACACAACCATTCAGGCACAATAAATACCTCGTCACATTGCATAGATCACGTAGCCCTATGTCTTGATGATGCTTGAGCCACCACGGTTGCCGAGGAAACTGTCATCGGAGTTGAGCAGCTCCGTCGTCGTTCTTGTGCTGGATCTTCACCTTCGTTATGAGTTGGGTCCGAGTGAAGCCATCATTGGATTGCCTGTGTTGAGCCACTCCAGAACCGCAGATCTGCATCACCAGAGGAGCACCAAACCGCTACCAAGGTCACTGTCTTCCCCGACTCTGGTAAGATGCGACGCCTGCTTGCCGCCATTCTTTGCAGCGCCTTGGCCGTTGGATAACCACACGGATGATCTGAATGTCGCCACGCATGCGCTCAATGCTTCGCTGCCTTCACTTAACCGTGGCCATCGGATTTGGATTGGGCGGGTTAGATCACCCCGCGCATCACTTACCGGGCCAGCCGCATCATCCCCTCGCTGTCATTGTCAGATTTGCGGTGAACAAATGAGATCTCACGGCGTGTTGAGCGTGGGGTGCATCGCGATTTCGTCGGTTCGTCTGCCTTCACGCAATTGCTGCTGTTGGTTTCAATTTGTGCGTACCAAGATACAAACACGCGTCAGATACTAGGGCAGCCACATAACCCTCATCGCTCGTTGCCACTTCGGGAGCCATCGGATCGCGATCGTATGGTTGTGATCGCCCCACGTATTTCGCAAACCATGCCATCCAATTGAATTCGGGCAGATCAGATCGCCCCAGCACCGCGACCAATTGCATGCTGCTAAATGTCGAGTGTAGCAGCTAAGGCATCATGCATCGAGTCTACCGTAGACCTGAGCCAAGCGATGGACAAAGTCTATACACCCAAGACACGTGTCACTCTATGGTGCTGCCACGTGTCGATGACGTCAGCATGACATCACAAATCAGGATTTTCTATAGAAAAACCATTCAACCGAAATCAATTTCGATGCTGATGTCATAAATGCTATTTTTTAGTATAAAAATAATTTATTTAATTCGGATTTTTCTATTTTTCTATTTTTTATTTCAAATTTTGTTTAGCTCGTTCTCTCTCATACGAAATCCAATTGAGGTGATTCCAATTTCTAAATTTTTTTAAAATTAAGCTCTATATAATATTAAATTTTATTTAGTTTTTGGAGTTGATTTTGCTCTTTGTTTTTTATATTTATTATTTTATCGCTCGTTTCTTGTAGAAGTTGAAGTTTCCGAGGCATTCGTGAGTGCGGAGCTAAGCCAAGAACAAGGTTCAGAGCAGGATCCAGTGATCTTTGAAGGCAAGTTGTGCTTTGATCATGTTGAACTAGTGTTTTTAAAGTTATATTGTTGTAAACTATTGCATGGTAATTCAACATATACTTGTTTCAATTATTCTAGGATTAGCTATTCATCCAATTTAAGTTATATCAATCTTGTCATTTGTATGCCACGATTCATTTATCACCCTAATATGCTCCTTTATTAATTAGTAGCTTTTAATTGCCAATGTGGGATAGTTAGAACGTGAATAGTTTGATTAGCCATGCAATGAGTTATTGATATCATTTTATGTGAGAAAATTTAATCTTGCTTAATGGAATATAGAACATGTTTATGAAAATGTGGTCAGGTGTTGTCACACAATGTTGTTGATGGCACATGGTGCATGATAAGCAACTGGGGTGGTAAAATAATTTAGACTGAGGCAAATGGCAAGAGTTGTGATTTTATGGTGGGCCAATATGGCATTTGGGCAGTCGCATTGTTTTTTATAATGGTAACTGATGCTAATGGTAATGATGAATTTTTGGTTTGTCTTGCCTTGGTTAATTAAGAACTTAACCTTGCAAGCATTTGAACTAAGTCATTCATATAACCACATATCCGATATGGGATAGACCTAGTTGATTAATTTGTGATGTCTTAGCCTTGGTATTACTTGTGGTGGTGTGAGTCCCAACTATATGGGTAAACTCACATGGCGCAAGAGGGGGCCCTTGAGTGTAGTAACCAGTTTCATCAGTGCTGAAACCTTAGCAGGTAATACTAGGTTAAGATAGAGCTCTGTAATGGTTTTATCATGATCTCTCTGCTGACACACCAAAGGAAGTGTGTTAATTCACTACAACACGTCAAGCTTCCGATGGCGCCTATAAATGCCTTTAAAACCTTATAAATGCCTTAAAAAGATTTTAGATGGCGTTTACATGGCGTCAAGAAAAATGGCGTCAGGAAAAGTAATTCGCGGCGCTTAATTATCCACGGCATTTTTATATGCCGTTATTTCCCACCATACGGTGGCATTTATAGGCACCGCATTAAGTTTTCCTTGGCGTTTACAAGCGCCGGGGTTTCCTCTAGCGTGGCATTTACAAGCGCCGGGGTTTCCTCTAGCGTGGCATTTACAAGCGCCGGGGTTTCCTCTAGCATGGCGTTTACAAGCGCCGGGGTTCTCTCTATTCATGGCGTTTATAAGTGCCGGAGTTCTCTCTATTTATGGCGTTTATAAGTGCCGGGTTCCCTCTATTCATGGCGTTTATAAGTGCTGGGTTCCCTCTATTCATGGCGTTTATAAGTGCCGGGGTTCCCTCTATTCATGGCGTTTATAAGTGTCGGGTTCCCTGTATTCATGGCATTTATAAGTACCGGGGTTCTCTCTATTTATGGCATTTACAAGCACCGGAGTTTCATCTGTCATGGCGCTTATATGTGCCGGGGTTCCCCCTATTCATGGCGTTTACTAGCATCGGGGATTCCTCTATTCATGGCATTTAAAAGAGTAAATCGCTTATTTGCCACTGAAAGTTGGCCGGTTCCCCAAACTGCCATCGCGAAGATTGTCTTCCCTCCATTGCCATCCGATCTCAAATTGCCTTCCCAAAATGCCACCGCCGTCCATTTGGCTGTGAATTGACCGTTAGTTGACACGCGAAAAGACCAAATTGCCCTCCTTTTGAGTTTGCTGCCCTATTTAAATCTATCAAATGTGCTTAGAATTTTATGAAAATTTTTGGAGATGATCTTAAGAGAGTAATAACATTTCTGTAAAAATTTGAGAGCATGAGCAACTCTGTGATTTTCTGGAAAAATCGTTTAGTGATTCTGTCTTAATGAAAGAATTGCCTAATTTAAATATACCAAATTTGCTTAGAATTTTATGAAAATTTTTGGAGATGATCTTAAGAGAGTACTAACATTTCTGTAAAAATTTGAGAGCATGAGCAGCTCTGTGATTTTCTGAAAAATCTTTTAGCGATTCTATCTAAATGAAAGAATCTAAATTTTGATTTTTAGAAGCACTAAATAAATTCAAAAATTTATGAAATTTTTGGAGTGGTTCCTTGGGTTATTTAGAATTTAAATAAAATATTTCTAGACTTTTAAATATTTTGAATTCATTTCGCCGTCCAAGTTAGCACACAGGGCAACTCGGTCTTTTCGCGTGCAAAGAAATCGGTCGATTCCACGACCAAATAGACTACGGTGGCATTTTGGGAAGGCAATTTGAGATCAGATGGCAATGGAGGGAAGACAATCTTCGCGATGGCAGTTTGGGGAACCGGCCAACTTTCAGTGGCAAATAAGCAATTATCTCCATTTAAAATCACAGGGGTTTCTACTGGCGTGGCACTTATAAGCGCCTATGTATCTCTTCCAAGGAGAATACAAATATCACATCTAATTACATCATAGGCCAAATTACATTTCAGTACAAATGCATTCTTACCAGGCCAAATTTCACATCTACTTAAAGCGAACTCTAAGAAGCCATCAACTCCGAAATCTTTTCTAGACTGTCATCCAGAAAAGATAACTACTAGTCAATAAGTACAACCATGCATTTTTCCCTGGCGCAATCACTCAAAAAACATGCACAACATAACTAGTGACAAACTGAAAACATCAAAGCAACATGCAACAAAAATGATTAGATAAAGAGGGCTGCTAACCATATGTTTAAAAGAAACAGGAGAACAAGTTACCTGTCACTACAAACTCCCAAAATGTTTAAAAGCTATCTCTTGTGGTGCACAAGCAACTAGATTCTTGCTTTTTTTTCCCATCATCTGATAGACAGACAGAAACATCAAAAAAGGCAAAAGAGAGAACACATGGAAACTAGTTGAGCTAACTAGAAGTTTCTTCATGTTCTTCCATCTTTCTGAACTTGTTTCTTATAAGAACAAAGGAATGTGGCCACCATCCCCGAACCAAAGATCGAGTACCGAAGCCGCTGATCCTAGCAATGAGAAGCCGAAGGAAGAGGCCGGCCAAGAGGCTAGAGCTCACCTCAGGCTTTCTCCCATCCACCTTTTCCCTCACACCAACACTTAATGCTGATCACTGTTGGGCCATTGAAGAGATCACATGACACCCCCTGCGAAGATTTTTGGCATCCAAGAACCAATTATTTCACAGAATTTTGAATATTACACACTAGCAGCATCAGAAGAAAGTAAATGACTACTACTACGTAGATGTTCCGTGCTTGCAGACATGAAAAGTAGGACATGTAAGAAAAAGAATTGGGGTAACTACTACTAGTAAATAACTAACAAACATGGAAGAGTCTCATGTTCCACAGAACTTGATTAGTGTAGAACGAACTAGGAATGAGTAGATATAAATCAACCTATAATTTTACATATAGCTAAAATGATGGATAACACACGAGCAATAGAGCAAGATTTGCACACCACAACAGGATTGTCAAGAACTATTTCTTCATGTCTAGAGGAATCACCCCAGGTTTCTTTCATTGAAACCAAAATACGTAGGTTCTTACAAAAGACTACTGCAAAACCCCAAAAGCAGATAGAAGATAGCACCTATACCAAGCAAACAATGCCTCAGTAATCGTTAGAAAACCAAATTTGTTGCTGGTCAGTGCACCAAGATAATAATATTATTTAAGTAGTGCCATTGCAGATAACCCACTGTAAATGATATAATGTGAGCTTTTGCACAGAAAAGCTTGGGCATGTACTTAAAGTAATCCAGAAGAGCAAAGCAATTATTTTAATAGCTAAGACATACAGGAAATTTTGTTGGTTTCTCAGTAAATCCATGAACATATTACTTCATGCTTAATCTTTCTTTCATCCTCATTTTCAAGCCTCAAAGTTTAAACACAAACTTGGCTATTCACACTAATTTCTGGAAGCCTTAGAACGCTAGACAGAGAACGTCTTTGCCAACAAGGCTCAAACAACTGATCATATGGACAAACCAATCCATATATGAATATTTAAGCATGCTTTCATTTCATCTTCCACCATTCCCAATTATCCCATACACTTACCAATAAAGGTTCGATATACTTTACATAACCCCAATATTTCTTTTATTATCCTCTCTAACAAATGTAACCACTGCTGGTCCTATTAACATCAAATATTGCATCAACATTTGCCTCTGGTCTACAACCCATACTATACCATCCATTGTACAACTTCCTATTCTAAGTTTAGGACAATTGATTTCAATAAAGCTTTCAATACTCAACAACTAGAGTTCAAGATACCTACAAGTCAACATTTAAACGATCATCACCTATTCCAACTACTCATGACTCCAACGATTCATAATGTCTCCTCAAGACATAGTCTTTAATTGCTGACCTAAGGCAATCATTTATAATCTTACGCAACCACCATTTCCAGACCTCCACTTATAACCGTGGATCACCATGACCCACAAAATACTTCTCGCCCTCTGTCCAATTCGGGTCGACCACCTTAACCCAATCACATACACATTCTACTAATCCTCTACGGGATGATCTTCAACCAACCCACAAACTCACTTTGACTGCCGTATTCTCCTTTCCAGAAAACCAACAAAACTTCCAAAGAAGCTCGACTCTCAAAAGACTTAGAAAATGACAGGACTCAAGCCCTGTCATTCAACAACTCTCCAAACCAAACCTCAAACTCCAACATTCCACGAAGGAAAGGAGTTACACAACTAATTTCACGGAAAGAAAAAGCGAATCGGTCGAATAACACTTTTTTTTTAAAGCCTCAAACCTTAAGTTCTCACGACTTAAGTTTTTCACCAAAACTTCAACTTAAAGAACGACAACACGAAAATTCCATAACTTTCTCCGCAAAGCAACTAAAAGAAGAGTAACAGAATACTCTTTCCTTTGCCTTAAATCCAAGAAGATAAAAAAAGGCAACACTCAAATAACACCCTCCATCAACTCTCCGATTACAACAAAAGAACAAGAACACTACTCACACGAGGTTATGAACCTTCCGGTGCTGGCTCTCAACTGCCACACCGACCAACACGACTACACGACAGGGCCGACTTACCTCCGGCACAAAGAGTCCCCACCGGACCCCACTAAGCAATTTACCACTTCGAAAGCATGGAAGTAAATACTATCAAAGCCTTAACAAAACTAACAAATAACATAACCACAAGCATCAACATAGTATCAATAACAAAATAAACAATGTAGCGCAATGCAACGATAACCCATCCCTTCCTATTGTGCATCAGTGTGTGTCAAATTTTAAATTATTTAACCATTCTACATCAAATTTTAAGGTTATTGCCCTAGGGCCACATTTTAAAAGTTCAACCTAAACCATGTTTCTATTTTCACACAACAAAATTTTAATTCATTCTAGAATTACTCACTTCATTCAAACACCACGGACCTGAAGCCCGCTCTGATACCAAGTGTAACACCCCGGAGCCCAAAACGCGCCAAGGATGTTACCAACCCTCTAAACTCTTAAGACCGACTTAGAAACTAAGCCACCAAAATTTACAAAATTTCGGCATGACTTCTCTAGAAAGTAGGACATCCACTCAGCAGACAGAAAACAAATGCAGATATATGATATCATTCTAGCAGGTCCTTAGTTAACCAATCACACATCCCATAGAAATGCATTAACTCCCCCACATAAATTATTACAGGACAGGGAATCTATTAAACATAACCATAAACAACCTTTTACAAGAATTTTGCACGAGCTAGTAAGAACAGAACTATGATTGGTATGATGGAATGGTGATGATGTCAATGTGATTGTGCTACTACCCTCCCATCCATGCAGGCCGGCTTCAAAACACCTACAAACATTAACTAACAAGCGTGAGTTCGAAACTCAGCAAAGTACACGAGTGTAACAATTCCAATTTATTGCAAGTAAAAACAAGAGCTTGACCATAAGAGTTAGTAATACAAATGAAACAACACTCGGACAAGACGCATTTACACCCAATTAAAGCAATAACTCAACCATACCAAAAATTACCGCAATCAAGTCATCAGCTTAATGATAAAACCACTCAACGCCAAAGAGGTATCACTTGACTCTAAGTTACAACGTCTCCCGACTCAACCACCCCTTGTTGCAACTCAAACCATTTTCATCAATTTTATTCAAGTTCAAAACTCAAATTTCACTCCACGATATTCATACAACACAATTAGCAAAGCAAAGAAAAGAAATGCACTAATTCATCAATTCAATTCAATCATCCACGACTCAGCTTTCAATTACCATAATCACCATCCATATGACATCCATTTACCACAACACTCATTATTAAAGATGCAATGCACATGAATGCTCATTTCCATGCACGCATCAGAGTCGCCGAAAGTGCCCACCCGTCGGTGTGCACCCCACGCCCCTTCCATCCCGTAGATGGAAGGTGCCTACTCTTCTTGTCTCGCTCCCATTCACCTCGATGAATGGGACTACGAAATAGGACTTTCGTGTTCACTACGTGTGAACACAGAGGCCCGTGATCAAGATGGGTCGCCTCTTCCATTATGAATGCACAAATGCAATTTTCATGAATGAAATGCAACTTTTCATTCAATGCCAACACTAACATACCATAACCCCATACATACACATAGCCAATTCTTACATTCATAAGTTGCCAGCGGCACTAGTCTCATCAGATTCAACAACAAAACATGACAACACATCACAGCATTTCTGTCATACAATTAACACAATTAGTTTCAAGCTACAATCATAATCATCTAATCGATTCGCACCCATACTCAATTCCATTCCCCAGACGGGGCATAGCTAAGTACAACTCTTATAAATTAACCGCTAGTATCCATGTACCCCATCCTAGTTAATCACTGCAAGATTAACAAAGGTACAGTAAACTCACCGAGATGAAGGCTTACTAGTGACCACTCGAATCCAATAGCTAATCATGTCCTCAAGGGACGATCACCAATATAACTCATACTTGCCATAATCAATAGAAAATTAGCCATAAATAGATAAATAACAACAAACAATTCAAATGGGTACCCTACTCGATGTACTTGCCTTTTACCGGAAGGAGCGGAGTGGCGCGAGGAAGATGCTATGCCACTCCCAAAACTACTCCACCTGAAACAACCGCCGCAAAACGCTTTTCAAACTATACCCCTTTTTCAATAATGTTCTACGCCCCCAAACTACAGCCACGAAAGCCCCACTTTTAGGTCGACTCAGATAAATATAATCTACACTATAGTGTCAACAATTATCTCAAACAACGCAGAATTGCAAACTTAGATATGAACTAGGAAATAGCATCTTCTTGCATTAGTTGAAGCACACATCACCATAACTCCTAAGAAGGCAATATATAGTTGCTTTACTAGACAAACAAGCCTGCCTTCTTGAATCATTAAATTCGGATATAAGCTTAGCACTTGCAATTCAAAGAAAACTTGGAAACTAGAACATCTCCTAGAATCATCATGTCAGTCATATAAATAGAATCACTAAAACTCTTACCATTTGATCTCAAGAAAATGAAATCTGTAAACATAAGCGTTGCTCTCTGTCTAAAATACAAAACAATAGCATTCATTCCAGCAAGGGCATATGCATATGAGTTGTAACAAGGATATGAAATGACAGGTTGCTTATCAGGCATGCAAAGTAGCTCTTAAGCTCAAATAGCAGAAGCATAACTCACTATTGTTTGCATGCAGTTTGCAAAATGTTCCATGAATGCACTTGGAATTGGTTTTGCACATGTAAGCATGACACTCTTTACTTGTAAACGTTCGGCACACAGATGCAAGTGCATGTATGCTGCAAAAGCAACCACCCTGCAAGTGTGTGTAAATTTGTGTGGCATTGTGACAACTAGAAGAGTGTATTGTAACCTTCTCAAATTTACATTTTGAATCCAAGGCTGCCACTTAGACAGCCCCCTGAACTTGTAAGCTTGCGCCACATACCAGTCTGCTTACAGTTTTAATTATTTGGTCCTTCAGCTTCAAAACTTCTTCTCCCATTTTTTTTTCTTTTCATTTTATTAAGTATTCACAGAAAGTGATGATGTGCCATACAGTCAGTATCCACTCTAGCATCTAAATACATGCACCATCACTAACATTCTTTAGCATTAACAAGGAACAACTAAAGGAGGTGCTACTATATGCATTAAACTCAGTCACAGCATGCTACCTCAAATCTGGACAGCAAGGAATGAAACATCAGCTAAATAATCCTTCTAGGCATTTCATCAAACACATGGTAGGCACAAAGAAACCAAATGCTACAATCTCAAATGACTGAGCTCTCACCACAAGGAAAAAAGCAAGAGGGAGGGCAATGCTGCTGCTATTGTTTATTCACATTGCCAGGAGCCGCTTCTTTAGTACCGAGTCGAGGAGGGAGGAGCTGTCATTGCTTCTTGCTCCACCGGTGCCGATCAAGTTGCTGCTCCTGCAGCCGTCGCCCAAGGGGGAGAAGAAGAGGCGCCGCAGGCTGGGCTGGAGAGGAGGGCGCAGAGAGGAGCAGGCACCAGGGGAAGCAAGACGCCAGGGAAGGAATCGCCAGGGAAGGGATCGCCAGGGAGTTGGGCGCCAGCCAGGGGGAGGGGAAAAGTGACGGCTGGATTGGGGAAACCGGATGGGGAATTTTTTATTCTAGGGTTCCCACTCTTCCAACTACCTTTTATACTCAATCAATTGGATGCCACTAATCAATAGGGCTAGGGAACAAAAGAAATGAAGCCCCTCAGTAAAACGAAAACCAATGGCCAACCTAAAACCCTCAACGCAAACCAAATAAATTAAATTCTTGGCACAAAAAAGACAGTTGCCTGGAAAAAAACAAACTTGCCGCAAAACTAAACAGCTCGGAAGATACCTCATTCCGAAAACTAGGGCAAAAATCCAAAACCTTTAATAAAAGCTTCACTTGCGCGACGATAAATAATTCCTCTCGTGAAAACATCCTTGAATCACGAAGGAGAAATCTTTACCGGCCGAAAATCCTAAGAAAAGAGATCTTCGGTATTACAAAGAGGGACACATTCTCCATATGCTAAGGAGTAGTGCACCTACCAATTAGAAATGGCTATAATTCCATCAGTTAGACATGAGCATCTTGGCACCAGTAGCACATATAAGTGTTAAACATAATGGCACCGAACAAAGAAAAGAAAGTGCTGGACTTAATAGATGATTAATAATGAGTAAGCATTTTCCGTAACAAATTGGGAAGAAGTAAGGAAAAAAATCAATAACTACCGTAAAGAAATAGCACATCATGAGATTCAACAAGCAAATGTATGCTTATCATGGAAGTGTTTCATAAAAAGCATTTATATTACCAACACAAGAGAGTAGTGGGAAGCATTACCTTCACTACATATAGCTTCCCATCTTTCATGCTTCGGTATAAAACCTTTTTCAAAGAAGAAAAAAAGGATTTAGCCATCAACCATGGGAAGTTAATTAATAGTACAGCTTAAGCTATCTTACCACTTTGCCATAGCTTCCAAAGACCAATCTTGCAGAGGTGGACATATTGATTGACCATCTTATCGCCTTTTTCATCCTAAACATGCCAAAAGGGAGAAAGTTATTATAGTGTTGAATACAAATGGTAAATGCTCTCATAGAAATCTTTAACCTACTAGACATGCAAACTTGCAAAGGCCATGGCATAGCTATCAGAAGTTTGCTACACTGGTCATGATTGCTTAGTGGGGTTCAGCTTCTTGCTTTCCTGGCACGAAATGAACAAACAAAAAATTGACTAGACAAAACTCAAATACCCATGTTAGAGTAGAACAAAACTCAAATACAGCATGGTCACATGACAGATCAACCTAACATCTCATGGATTATCCAGTTGTAAGCAGATGCAAATTCAAGTAGTGCAGGCACCTCATAGACCATCACTGGATAGTTCTGGTTCCATTTAAAATGATATATCAAGTTCTACTATGGAAGGAGAACATCATCTTTACCATTGTTGTATGTTGCAAATGCTTTCCTCCTATCATGACAAAGGCGAGGCGTAACTTTCGCTTATCTTCTGCACCCATTTGCTAGAAGATTCATAGGCATATTTCGAACCACAATACCAATAATTTTCCATTTAATGAAGTTAGCTAAAACGGTAAAACTGTAAGAGTAGGGGCATAGTCTAAGAAGCCAAACCTTTAACTTGTTGTATCTGTAAACAACTCCCAAAATGTTTAAAAGTCATCTCTTGTACGATAATGGGATTTCAAGCAAGATTTCTTCAAAGAAATGAGTAAGAGATAAGAATTTGAGAAATAGACAAATAAATAAATAAATACAATCATGGTCCATTAGAGGATATATCTGTTAAAAAAACAACGCCAGTTTTCACTGCTTGTATTGTATCTCTATTATCTACTGAATAGACAAATGGAAAACAACAAGACAAACCATGTGTCATGCGAAGTAATTTCCTCATTACACTCTGTGACCATTTCTCAAGAGCTTCAGAAGAAGCTGTATGATTGGTGTAAGCAATTGTCCCGACCATGGAAAATAATTTACAAATTGAATCAAACTTTTAGTTTAAGTACTCTTGTAAAAAGAACTAAAAAATAAAACCTTGGTTAACAAAATATCGGAAAGAGATCAAATTAAAATAAATCACTAGTACAAATATGAGAAACAAGAGGGCGATATTCTATAACCTTTGCTTTATCTCAAGTCGCTATATACTTGTGACCAAATGTGCTCCAGATTTGTGACTCGAAATGAGCCATGGATAGGCACTTTAAGGATCTAATATAGTCCTCAGATAGTACATCTTCTACCTTATTGTTTCATCTAATTCAAAAATAAGATGGAGAGCTTACCAGCAATGAATTGATGCTGAATTTGATGCAAATATCCAAGGTGTCAGTGCCAATCACATAGAAGAGGGAAAATGTTAGAATTTAACTGAGCAAAGTAAAGATAAATATTCCAATCTCATCCGAATCACATATAAAGAAAAATATTCCATGTTCATATGCCAAGTTGCCAACATAGGTCATCACAGTTTTACATTTGCATAAATACATGGGTCTTTGTGATAGTATTGACCTTAACATGAATCTTGACACCTTTATTCCCTTCCCAGATAGATAGCATTCTTGTTGGGCCCCTACCTTTCTTTTTCTTGGCTGAATAATACAATGTATAGTTAGGATATAAATACAATATGCAGTTGATGTGATAGTATATATTAAAAAAGAAATCCAAGATAGGGGCAAACTGAACACGTACTTCACCTTAACGAGAGGTCCAAGATACGGGCAAGCTGAACACCACCTTCTGTAACATCCCAAATTTTAGCTTTTTAATTAGTTAATATTATTTTATTACAATTTATGATTTTTATGAATTTTCTGGATTTATTTGGATTTTTTGAGATTTATTGGAATTATTTTGAATTAAAATGTATTGCCTTTTATCAAGAAATAATTATAAAAAAAGAAAGTTTAAAATAAAGTTTTGCCAAAAATATTTTATTTAAGTCCAAAATGTCTCAAAATATTTTTGAGATTTTTCTGGGAATTTATCTGATATTTTTATTACCCTAAATAAATCAAATGAATTTCCTTATTTATTTTAATTAAAAATCCCGGAGTAAATCGTGTGAACAAGATCGGGCTTACCCAAGATCGCATACGCCATCGCCATTGTCAGTGTTCGCTGGATCACGATCGGAAGGCCTTCATCAAGCCACGTCAATTATGGAAACCCTAGCGATCACAGCCGTTAGATCTTTATCGCACGGCCATCAGCAATCGGTACCGGTTCGGAAATCTCATTCTATCCGGGCCGTTGGATCAAGATCGCACGGTCGCTAGTTGTTGTCTCCGAATAGAACTCGCGTCGCCGCCGTATCCGAGTCAAACTCCACCGCCGCCGCCGTAGTTTCCTAGTTTGCACGCTCGCCGAGGGTTATTTAAGGGCTTGAACTTCAGCCCGAGGTTTTTCAGAAGTATCCGTGCCTTTTCGCTGACGCACCGACGTTCGAGGAGCCCGTGGACTCGCGTGCAAGCTCGCCGGAGCACCGAAGGTTTTCGCCGAGCCATAGCCGCCGATAGAGACTCTCTTCCGCCACATTGAAGACGGATCCGAACTCGTCGTGTCGGGGCAAAGCTGTTGCGCCACTTCTTCACCGCTGGAGATCACCGGAATGCCGCGCCCGTGGTTGTCTTCCTCGAGTCCGGTACACCAGCGCCGCCGTGAAGCCATCGCCAAGCCCGAGTACTGCCGACCATCGGATCTTCATCGAGCGCACCGGATTAAGCCGCGTCATCTTGGGGAATAGTAAACTGCACGGGTAAGTGGCCATCGTCCGATCGTAGATGAAGGGCTACGATTGAGCCACGTCATTTAAGTGCACAGTAAACCGCTCGGTAAAGCATCGATCGTCCGATCTAGATCGGATGGTTGACATTTAGCCACGTGGTGGATTAATTGTGAGCCGTTAGATCAGTTTTAAACGGTCCAGATTATGCCACGTGTTGACCGTACTGACCGGTGCCATGCTGACGTCAGCTGACGTCATAAATTTGGATTTTCTTTTCTAAAAATAATTCGAAATATTTTGATTTTTCAATTTTATGGATTTTTCAGGAATTTGAATTTTCCGAGGGCTCGTTCTCCCTCATACGAACTCTGATTGAGGTGATTCAAATTCCTAAAAAATTTTAAAATTGAGATCTATCCAATGGTGATTTTTATTTGAATTTTTGAGTTCATTTGTTCCTTGGTTTTGGTGTTTATTTGCTATTTCTTCTCGATTCGCGTAGACGTTGAATTGTGCGAGGCTTCGGAGGTGGAGCTAGCAACTCAAGAACAATTTCTAGACCAAGATCAGGAGCTTAACCAAGGCAAGTTGTGCTTTGATCATGCTACACCCATGTTTGCAAAATTGCTATTTTGATTTACCTTATTGCATGTTATTTTATGCGTATAAATGATTTCAACCTAAATTTAGGATTAGCTAATGTACCCTTTGACTTACACCCTACCTTGTTATTTGTATGCCATAATCCACTTGTCACCTTAGGTTGGTTCACTATAGTTGGTTAATAATGAAATCAACATGGATGGTTAGATCGGATTAGATTGCTTCACCATGCCACGTCATCACATGTTCATGAAATATTGGTTATTAATCTTGACTAATGGAATATGGAACAATGTTATGAATATGTGAGTCATGTGTGGTCACACAAAGAGATTGAGTTGTCGTGGCGAGGAGGTCACACAACGATGTTGACTTGTGAGAAGCACGTGGTGTTGGGTAACCAACCGGGTGGTAATCATTTTAGATTGAAGCAAGTGGAAGGGGCAAGCGTGCCAGGGTGGGCTCAGTGGAGCTGACGGTATGTGCAAGTCTTGCTTTGATCAATCCTAAGGACTTAACCTTGCGAGTCTTTGACCTGAGTCAATCATGCAACCACATGTCTGTTATGGGGCAGCCTAGCTGACTAATTTGCAAATGCTTAGCTTGAGTGCTATCGTGGTGGTGTGAGTCCGGGTGTACGGAGAAAACTCACATGGCGCAAGAGGGGGGCCCTGTTGTGGTGGTGTAACCCTTCAGTGTTGAAACCTCAGCGGGTAGCACTGGGTTAAGAGGATGCATTGTAAAGGCTTTGTTATAATCATTCGCCTGTGTGGTGCATGGTTGTATCATGTGGGTAAAGTGCATAACCTCTGCAGAGTGTATAAATTATTCGGATAGCTGTGCTCACGGTATTGAGCAAAGCTCGGGGATTACAGTCAAGGGTTAGTTAATTAAAATGAACAACTGTTATGGGATGGCAGGATGCCATGTGGATAGTGGAACTTCATCTAGGATGGAAAACTTGGTTTATTTGAGAATCACTGAATCTATTTACTTGTTATTATTTGTTTTACTGTCTTTTCAATCTATGTAATGTATGTGTTCTTAAATGCTGCTTTATTGCAAATAAACCCTTAGCCTTTCCTTTGGAATAAGCCTGCATATAGTTATGGTAGAATTGCATTCTGTGCACAACTTGTTGATTACGTGCTGTTGTACTCACCCTTGCTTAACAACCAACAACAGTGGAGGAATCATCGCCGTTATTGGAGGAGGACTTTCAGGTGGACACGAGTCACTAGGCCAATCCTTGTCAGTCACCTGTGGTGTACTGATGGGACATCTATGTCTTTTGCTACTTTTCCTTTGCATTTGTCTAAGTTTACTTCAGTCTCGCCCATGTGGCAGAATAATGTAAGTGATCATAAGATCATACACTAGTTATATTAAAATAAATGAAGTTTTATTGTTCTTATCATTGTGTATGATGTGATGCTTACCTATGTTAAGCTGTGTGCACTAGCATTGATCCTAGGACTAGTGCGGTAAAACACAGTGGATTCGAATTGGTGAATTCGGGTCCTTACACCTTCCCAGACAACCAATTCAGTGTGGTGATGCTAGTCGATCTACTTCTCCTTGTAGTTAGACTGGGCATCGACCTACATGCTCCACACGCTCTAGCACATTCTCATAACCATCCACATTGTATCAACCCTTTTCTAAAAATGTTAATGTAACATGATAATTTTTCAAATTAGCAATCTAATTGCACCAATAAAATGCGAGTCTAAAAGCACAACAAAGATATAATGAGATGCACTAACTGCGATTCTACTGGAAGAGATGCAAGGTAGGGATCGACTAGCTAGGGCACGGAGCGACGGATTGGAAGGAGGCACACTAGGGAGCAATTGAAGTGATTCCAATCCCATGTCGAGCCAGTCATGTGGTGAAAACTATAGATGGCATTGTTCTATAAACTTGTGGAGAAGTCAACAAATTGGAGAAATACCACCCCATGCACATCAAACAAATAAGTAGATGCCACAAAGACACTAACCAAATTAATGTCTACAAGGAACTTGTTCTTAAAGTAGATGGACTCTTTTGACTGCAAAGGATTGGAAACAGTATGTGCATAACCAAAACAACAACAAATTTATGACAACATAATTGACTAGTTGATTCCTTTCAGAACTCAAAACAATTAATTCTCTATATCCAATGAAAGAACTAGCTCTGCCACATGATACTAGTCGATCACTCCATCTTACACTTCCTGCACCAACACAGTACACACCATCCCATCAACCTACGTATTGTACCAAGTTAAATAATTTAGCACCAAGAAAGGTCACGGATGTTTATCCCAAGCACCAAGTTAAATAATTTAGCACCCTTGATCATAATAAAACCAGGACATGTGTTTCTGTTCTCATAACAATCCTCATACAGCAAGTTGTGACAACAGCCAACGCTTACCAATGCTTTTGCTTGTTCACAGGACACAAAAAACCTATCCGCAATACAATAACCATGCCTTAAAGGACTTTCAATATGATGGGGGGATATTGAAGCTGCAACGTTTTATAAGTTTGAAGAAAAGACTGCAATAAATGAACAGAGACAAAACCATCCTTAGCATGTTAACTCAAAGATCACCACATGCATGAAGACCAGCAAGAAGTAATGGAGGAATGCTATGATTTGGTTTCTGAATTTGAGGACTACTCTTAGTACAGTTCTTAGTTTCATTACATCGCTCACCATGATGATCCTAACATGCATCTAACATTACAAAGACCAACGTGTCACCGAAAGAACACGACAAGTGACAGCTTCTAGGTACTTTGAGCTATTACTTCTCCATACAAAGAAACGTAATGGTCAACAATTTATAGCAATGTAAATCAATCCAAAATCCAAATATAGTAAAATTTAGTTCAATTTGACGAAAGTCGCACCATTTACAAAGATAGAGCTTTTTATTCTCTCTGCACGAGTATATGTAATGATGCGTGATGTGACGAAGCATCTATTGCACAACAGGAGTTGGTATTCAAATAAAGCTTAGGCAAGATAACCTCGATAATATCAGCTACAATGAGTAAGAAACAAATACATGAAAAACAAATTATGGTAGAACTCAAACATTTATTTCATTCCTAGAAAATTCCATAGGCGATTCCATGTCAAAATGTGTCACTACAAACCTCGATTAATCACAACAACAACAACCCAAGATTGGCGTACATAGGCGATTCCATGTCAAATTATCCCAACAAAGAATCAAACTTCATGTCAAAATCAATTCAAGACTATTTAAACTAATTACTAGTATGGATGAAGGGTATGGATATGCTTATACCAGTAATGGTTCAGACTTGCGGTAGGTGTAGCAGGGAGGTCGACGCGCCATTACGGAGATGGCCAGCGAGGAGGGCGCCTGGTGGAAGACTTGTCGGGGGGAGGGCGCCGGTGGGGAGGGCGGCCGATGGTCGAGGGTCTTTGGTGGGAGGCGGGACGGCAGTGCTAGCTCTGTTCACCGCCAACACTAGGGCCTAGGGTTCTTGGTCGGGTTCATCTACTCACGGCGATGCCGATGGCGCAGATCCGCGGCGGTAGGCGCGGAGGGGTGAGCGGGGGAGTGGATGGGCAGGGCTGGTGGGGGGGCTTGAGGGGCGGGGAAGTGGATGGGCGGGGGGCTTGAAGGGCGAGTGGGGAGTGGATGGGCGGGCGGGCGGGCGAGCGGGGTGTGGATGGGCGGCGGTGGTGGGGGGCTTGAGGGGCGAAGGGAAGTGGATGGGCGGGGGGCTTGGTGTTAGTGATATGCCCTAGAGGCGATCATGTGAGATGATTGTATCATGCGTCTGTGTTCATGTACTTATCGGCCCATGAATAAATGTCACTCCTTTGTTCATTGAGTATGACTTAATTGTGAAACACATTGGTTATATGATATTATTCTAAAACGATCCTGGTTACATATCATTATGTGGGACAATAGTGATTTGACCGGCAGACATGTATTGATTGATGGTAATGTTTCACATACCATAGATATGGAGATATCAAATCAATAATGTGGGCACATGTTAGAGAACATGGGGTTGGATAGACCCACCGAGACACCGATGAGATTGTTATCTTAGAAGTGCCATCGAGTATAGTCTCGAGTGGTATACCTATACGATCCTTTGACCTGAGATCCTTATTGATTCTCAGCATGTGTAATTGCATACTTTGAGGCTATCAAACGCTTCTCCGTAACAGGGGAGTTATAAAGTTAGCTTACGGGTATGCCATGAAACATGACGTGAGATATAAGAGATCAAGATGGAATTTGCCCCTCCTTGATAACGGGAGAGATATCTCTGGGCCCCTCGGTGTGGATGGATAAGGAAAAGAGCATGGCCATGCCAAAGTGATTAAAGTGTTAATCACGAATTATATCCATTACATTGACAAGTGAATGGGTCGAGTTACCACAAGGATGACACGTATCTTGCCTTGAGCTTGACTGGTATCGCGTGGCAAAAGGATCGGTATATGAGTATATCAAGGTTCAGCCGATACGATCATTTCGTGCATTCGGGGGACGACATGTCCTGCTAGGAACCGCTGTTGTCTGATGGTCTGGAAAAGAGATTTCCAGGGCCATGGCCGTTTGCGCAAGAACCTAACGGGTCACACACTTAACGGGTTGGATCATGTCTGATGGATTGGATCCATTAGTGGGTTTACACGGATTTGGATCCTCTGGCGCCTTAATGGATTTCTCAGAGAAGATCCATTAGCGTGAGTCCTAATGGGCTTCTATCGTAGAAGGCCCGTTAGTGCACTCTATATATAAAGGGGCGTGGGGGTGTGCTGCCATGTAGTTCACCTCACCTCGAAACCCTAGCCGTCGCGCGCGTGGTGCTAGCACACCGGCGCACGGCGTTCCACCCCTGGACGTGTGGATACCGTAGAGGCGCCGTTGCTCTGTCCTCGGCGCTGATCGGCGATCGGTTTCACCCTCTCCAACCTACGCGTGCACATCTACATCCGCTGCGTCGTGCACCCGTGGCGAGGAGACGTCAAGGACTCCGGCAACCACTCGGCGAGCACTCGGGCGGTCCGGCGACCACTCGGCGAGCACTCGGGTGATCTCGCGAGCACTTGGCCGAAAGCAATGTGAGTGCGCTCGACCACGTCAAGGCTTCGAGCACGCGGGAGGCTTCACCCACTCTACTTCACCGCTAACGTGCTCCAAGGGTAATGCTCCATGATCCACTACTCGCATGATTCCTGGGTGTTCGCGGTAGAAAAATTTTGTTTTCGGCTAGCGTAGCACCGCGTTCTCCAACACTTGGAGGGGCGAGCGGGGGAGTGGATGGGCGGCAGGGGCGGCGGGGCGAGCGGGGGAGTGGATGGGCGGCGGGGGCGACGCGGTGGGAATGGGCGAGAGGAGGTGCAGTAGTGTGGGGAGCGAGTTGATCAGGAGGAGTGATCGATCGAGGAGGCTTGAGATGATAAAGCACTGGTGTACACGCACGTCTCTTTTTCGTCACCGCGCCAATTTTTCCTAAACGTCGTAATATCATATCCCGGCACTTGTATATTCCTCAATTAAAAGACCTTTTGCTGACGTTTTGTATATGCCCTAGTAAATATACCATGGCGTATACAAACGCCATCAATATACTACTTTCCTGGCGTATGCAAACGCCCCTAATAACTTTATCGCTGGTGTTTGTAAACACCTCGGATAAGCCAGATTTGCCGGCGCATATATTCGCCGCAGTAACATATATACAGGCATATATATACGTCGAGAAATTTATATGCCCCTAAAACAAAAAAAAATACCGGGTAATTCTTTTATGGAGGCATTTAACCTATATGCTGGGTAAAATAAATGCCGGGAAATTAAGATTATCCTGTGGTGATTGCATGGCAAGAAGAGACGATTATGTCGTGTGAATAAAGTATATAATCTCTGTAGAGTGTCAAATCTATTCGAATAGCTATGCTCACGGTATTGAGCATTGCTCGGTGATTACAGTCAATGGTTAAATTTTGTCAAAATGAATTGGGGATGGAGACTGTGTGCCTATGGAAGTTGAAATTTGATATAAGGATTGAGTTGATTTATTTGGGATATAACCGAGAAATTTATTATTGTTATTATTTGTTTTACTGTCTTTACAATCTATCTATGCTATTCTTTTATAAATGTTGCTTTATTACAAATTAGCCATGTTAATTGTTCCTTTGGAATAAGCCATACATATAATATGATAAATTTACATTCTGTGCACAACTTATTGAGTGTTTTAAGTATTCACCCATGCCATCAACCAAATCACCAGTTGAGGAGAAATCTACACCTTCGAAAGAGATGGAGTTCCTCAAGGAGGCAATTATCTAGGAATTGAAGCTTGTCAGTTGCCTAGGTATATTGATAGGATTCACTCATGTTCTTCGTTCTGCTACTGTTTATTTACTTTGATTCAGAGTCATCAAGGTCTAAAAGTGTAAGTTTAGCCCTAAGGTCATTCAACTATATATTATTTAATATATAAAGTCTTTTGTTATGATTCCATTGTGTGTAATTATGATATTCATCTACGTTGAATCTATATGCACTAGTATAATTTTGGACTAGTCAATATACACAGAGGGTCCGAATTTACATATTTGGATCTTGACAAACTTCTCTTTCATGGCTGTGACTAATGAAACCTTTGCCGATGCCTCTTTGAAGACTGAGATAATCTTGTCAATATCTGTGGGCTCTCTCTCTCTATCTCGTCTTCCTCTTCCAAATCCGACATCGAAGCCCAGCATGTTGGACAAGGACTGGACTAGCTTATCGATTGGTTCTGCAATAACAGCAGCAATTGCACCCTGAGGGATTTGAGCTTGCGACATTGGGGCGGTTCCCCTGTGCCTAGCTATGCTACACCGCTGCCCCAGCTGTAAGGTGCCGCCCTTTCGAGCCGTTGCCCTAGCCCATGCCACACGCCATCACCTCCCGTGCTGCACGTCGCCGTCGTCCCTCCACATCGGCCACCCTAGCCATGTTGTCGTGCTGCAAAGAAAGGAGGGAGGAGGCAGGGGGTTCGCCCGAGAAGGTAAGATGAGAAGAGGAAGTGGGGAGAAAAAGGATGAAAAAGGAAGGGAAAAAGAAAGGGAAAGGAAGGGTAAAACAAGAGCAGAAGGAAAGGAAGGGGAAAAAACAAGTGCAGAAGAAACAAAAGAGAAGAAAAAATGAGAAGGCTACAATCAGAGAGGAGTTACATCGAGGAGGTGGCGAGCACCAAATTAGAGGGGCATGCGGCGAGGTGACAGGGGCCAAGGGGGCAGCAGCAGACTGCAGTGGGCTCTGAGGGACGAGCACAGAATGGACGCAATGCAGGGCGTGCCGCCACCGAGCCGTGGTGGTCATGCATGCACCGCTAAGCGGTGTGTGGAGTGGGAATTCTGCAGGTCAGTGAGCACTCTATAAAATTGAGAATTTTTACTGTACACTACCATGGTAGTATATAGCGGTAGTAGAAATTAGATCCGACCGTTGATTTGTCGAGGGTATTCTGGTCTTTTGGCTTTGAAAATATGAAGATTTGCAAGGGTATAAACGGCTTTTCGCGTTGAATGTCATCTCTTCCAGTTCCTATCGTTTTTTTGCTGGTTTCTTGCCGATTCGTCAGGTTTGTTTGCGCCGCCGCCGCTGGTTCTTTTCGTAGCCTTGTGCCTTACCGCTGGAGTTCATGCCTTTGCTGGTGGCTCGCCGCTCAAATTTGCTTGCTATCCTCCTCCCCGTTACTCTCGACGCCGCCGGCTGGCCCGGTTCCTTTCGACGACTCCATCAGCATGCATGTCCTTGCTGACAAGAATCGATCTACTAGATAATTTCCAAGTCCAGTGGCCGCAAGTTAATGATCCTGGCGACTACATAATTCTACGGGCTGGACGTCGTGGCCTCCTCGTTTTTGTTTCTTGCGCCTGTTGTTCTTGTGGCCAGGAAAGTGCTGGAGCTACTAGGAGTGATTGCGCTCGGCGGCGCATGCATGGCGTTATTTCTCTTCGAGGCGTGAAGGTTGCGACTAGAAAAACTTGCGGCCGGCGACTAGAACTTTGGCGATTGTAATACTTTTCATCATACACAATCTCCTAGTCAGTCGATTCCATGCAATACTGTGCACGTCAATTTGGACATGACAAAATTAATCAATGTCTTCTTCCTTCATATGGAAAGTTGGACACGAGATATAGGGTTGGGTGCCGATTTAGAAATTTTTTACCATTCTACCCCTTCACGGGTTATACTAACCATACTACACATGGTAGTATAATCAGATCTAAATTAATCTCAACCGTTGGATCTAAAGAAATGGACGGCCCGTATTCATTCCAGTGTACTGTAAAAGAGCTCAATTTGGTTATGCTCCGCCACTGCCCTCCTGCCATTGATCATCGTAATCCTGGCTGTAGGTGTTGTACTGCGCCGAGGCGCTGCTCGCGGCAAAGGCGAGGATGAAGGTATTCATGCTGGTACCATAGGATCGATGGTAGTGCTTAATTTTCTTTGATGTTTAGGTTGTGTGATGGGTGAAGAAGTTCTTCAAGGTGCAGGATTATTTATGGCTGTGACGGCACGGCTTCTGCGTTTCTGGGTTGCTTCTGGTTCTGCATTTGCTCTTGCTAAATGTGTGCGTGGAGTGTCATGGTGTTTTTGGAGATGCTCTGAACTGATCATATGGAATGCTGCGTTAGGTGGAACTACTAATGTAGCTGGATTCTCATCAAAGTTACTTTACGGCACATAGGATTAATGGTAAGGAAAGCTTGATATAATTTCATCTATATACTTTGCAGATTTGCACGTCTTGGATTGATGTGAAGTTTGTAATGTTGTATAGGTTGTTAAGATAAATCAGACAAGTGTAGCTCTGGTATGGCTTCATCGATTCACTTTACATGTCGAGGTCTGTTCTGTATCTCGTACTTTTTCTGAAACTTTATTTTGTAATGTTGTATAAGTCGATGAGATAAATGATGTGAGTTGAGCTTGGCATGACTTCGTCAGTTCGTTTTACATGTGAAGGATTGTTTTAGATCTCATAATTTTGTTAAGCTAAGTTTGGTAGTAGGACATCTCATGAGATGTTCCCTCCACATCTGAAGGATTGTTTTGGATTCCACACTTTCAGTTTGTTACATTGGCAACCCGGTAAGATCGATCAGTTTGCCAGAGCTTGGGATGACTTCATTGGTTGATATATTTACATGCGAAGGATTGTTCCGTATTCAACACTTTTCTGAAAACTAAGTTTGTAAAATTGTGCAAATTGTTAAGACTGATCAAAAGGTTTCTTCAACTGAGTTCTTGATTAAGATATACCGTGAATAATACATGGTATCATCCTCTTCCAAGCTAGTTTTCGTCTTCTACTCTGAATTTTTGGTACAAGCAAGGTATTTAGCGCGCATGGAAATTTCATAGACGAGGACGGACAGAGGGAGCAGGTACCTAGCACTACTAATTGCCAGCCATGGACCGAAGGAGTTCACTACCACTCGAACTCTCATGCATGATACATAACATATATACCATGTTGGCCCCTCGAAAAAAGAACACATATACCATGCATGTCGTTTGTCTATCGATCAACCTTGATAACAGTCTTTCTTTTACAGGCCTTGATAGTAGTACTGGTATGATGTCCCCAGATATGCATGCACACTATCTCCGGATATGTTTGCAATGCTTAGGTCGGAAGTGGTCGCTCTAGCTAGACTAGAGTGCTTGTTGTCTAACGCAATGCATGGATACTTGGATACAATGTAGATATCGATTAAAACAGAGTTTAGATTCTAGAGTAGAAGATCGTATACAGTGGAAGTGACCAAACTTTATAAGCTATAGCATCGAAAATAATCTGAAAACATAAGGTACAGTAGCCAGAAACGATTGAAACGATCTGAAGGCAGTTCCTTTTTGTTTTTGGATAAACAGGGCACGAACTTAAGACAGTGAGCTATAGCCAAAAGTGGAGATACCCGAATAGTTAAAAATTCATCACCTTTCTTTCTGAATCATATCTGAGTCGTAGTATGGCGAATTCACTCACCTTGAATGCTGTATCTCTACTACTTCTAATTAGGAATTGGTGATAGTCGTCCAATCTCCACCTCGACATGTCACGCATCGTTCTCCCCCTCCACCCCACACGTGTGGCTCCCCCTCCTACCCTATGATCTTCACTTCCCCCTCCCACTCTGCCCCGCGTGGTCTTCGTCTCTCTCAATCCATCGCCTTATTCAGTTCCCATCTCTCTGGCCTCATCGTCGCGTCCAAACCCTAGCCCTCCTTCGCCCCCAAACCCTACCTCTGGAGCTTGGATTCGTCGTGTCATGTCACCATTCAAACACTCCCGTCGCTCTTCTCGCCCTCGATTCATCCCCGTCCGAGCGAGATCCGACTGATGGAATCCGTAGCGCCGAAGGAAGCGTTTCCACCGCCGCCTTCTCAGTCAGCGGCTGAAGAGGATAGGATGCTCTCTGTGATGACGGCGATGGCGAGGGACACCGCCGTACTATTCCAGAGCTGCCTGTACGCCAAGTGCACCAAAGTGCTCACGCAACTCCTGCTCAAGAAGGAGGGTGACCCCAAGGTGGGCAATTCTAGCTCTCTGCTTTCCTATCTGCTGAGAGGTGAAAAGGCTTAAGAAGTTCCTGCAATCGAGAGGTAGTTCGCTACGGTTTCGCCAAGGGCGTGGTGGCGGTGACTACTTCTTCTACCATCATGATAAAGCGTCCGATGTCAAACATTTTCGATCCGTAGGGCTTGCTGATTGAGCGAAATTGGTTGTCGAAGGCCCTTGCATCCACGAGTAACTCGAGGCAGTTCTTGCGAGGTAAATTTCTAATCAAAACTCTTCATCTTGATGTTCTTGTTCTTCTACGTTTTGGTCTGATAGATTAGATTGATACGTTGTTGCTATTCAAGATTGTTCTTGTTGAATTGTCCTGGAAAAGTTGCGATTTATCATCAGAAAATAATGTGAGACAATCGAATTTGGCCTAGAAACTGAACGATACTGCAAATACGTGAACAAAATGAATCTGCAAATAAAATATCAACCAATTAGGAATTACGTGTTGAAATCTTTATCTGTTAATTCTAGGGCTAGGCAGTTGGAGATTTTATCAATTAGGAATTACATGTTGAAATCTAGGGCATCTGGGCATGACATGAGTGCTAAATTAAACAAATTAAGGCAATCCTAAAAATCTAAGATGAATCCTAGTAAAATAAAGCAAATCGATCAAACTAATACTATGAATTTCCCATTTTCGTTTTTTTATTTCTGATACCAGGTACCTGCTGGTGCAATTTATGATTGAATTGGTTGGGGTTATCATTGGAAAACGTTGGTTTTCTTGTTGGGATTGGCATGGATGAGAATAAAATAATCTGCAACAAGTTAGATATTTTTTTATCATAAAGTGCTGCAAAATATTGTTTCAACCAGTCATGATCCATGTTTGTAATTAGCTTAAATATATTGTCTGACTTTATTATCTATTGGCTTTTGTACTGATTAATCTATTCTCTAGAGCAGTATAGCTATATCTCGAATTAACTATCTAGTGCTGTATAGCAATTTCAGTTATTAAGAACAGCCCACATTGTACCTATTAGATGATAAAATCTTCAGAAATATAATGCTTCTAGGAAAAAATTCAAGTTGGTGATTGAGAATTGTAATTGAAAATTGATTTTCTTCTTACTGTCAGGGTGCGATAGTCTTTTTGTATTAATAATTTTTCTTAGTAAGGTATTGTACTTTGAACATGAATGGGATTGTTCAGGCCTTCAGGGAACCATCAAACTAAGTATACTTACATACATCACATTATTTCAAGAAAAATCTTGACTAGATTTGGATGATATTAAGACCGAATAATGCAAGTGACCATTTGATAAATTTGAAACTTAGTTATGGGGCAAAGGAAATAGTTGTTTAAGACAGTGTCTGATTACAGAAGACAACCTTGTTTGCTTACCATTCCCAATTGTTTGTGTATTTGTTCTTGTATCTTACTAAATTGGCCCGTTCATTTCTCTTGAGAGCAAGCTTCTGGTAAAATTTTCCTTTCAAGGGAGGTTGGGAGAGGCAGGAGATTCAGATTTCAGATGAAACTTCTGGATGATTGTTTTGTTAAAACTTACAGATCTATCTTCCATTACAATCAACTACACTGTTATTCAGCAAGCAACCGATGAGAGCTCTTTTACAATACACAAGAATGAATATGGGCCGTCCATTTCTTTAGATCCAAAGGTTGAGATTAGATTAGATTTGACTATACTACCATGTGTAGTATGAGTAGTATAACCCGTGGAGGGGTATAATGGTAAATAATTTTCTGAGCCAGCACCCAACCCTGTGTCTCGTGGAGGGGTATAATGGTAATTGAGCAAAATAGCATTTAGCACCGCCCCGACCCTAAGCCAAAAGACCAGAATGCCCTTGACAAATCAACGGTCAGATTTAATTTCTACTAATGCTATATACTACCATGGTAGTGCACAGTAAAAATTCTCACCGATGAAGCTATGATAAAACAACTTACATTGTAGGTGGGAGGTCATAAAGCTCACCTCAACATGTTAATTAGCAGGCTGGAGCAGGTTACTGCTAATGTGCATTTGTAGTGTAATGTTCTGACTTCCCTCCATCTTCTTTGGTTATTGTCTCTCTCTTATGATGGAAGTGTCTAGTGGCTCCTGGTATAGATAAAACCGAGCTTCTGGATTTGAAGGATGCAATTATGGTTGAACAGGAAGAGAAAATGGACATGCGCAGGAAGCTTTAGAACGCAGAAAATGAGTGTAAGTTCAATAGTGAACTGAAGAAGTGAATAAAGTTCTTGAAAACCACACAGATTTCATGACTCAATTCAAACAGCAGAACGACAATCTTGTATTATCCATATATTCACTAAGTATTGGTTTTCTCTTGATTCAGCGAGGATTATGAAGATGAAGCAAGCAGAGCAGCATAGGGATTCTATCTCCTTCGTCCAACATATGAAAATGCTGAAGCTGAAGGTGATGAAACCCTGCAACAAGAACAAGTCCATAAGGAGGTTGGCAAGCTCTGAACTTGATTGTGCATGAGAGCCAGCACCGCTCCCACAGTTATAACCTTTCATCATTGTAGTTTCTCTCCCCATATATATACATACATGCCACCATACCATCACAATTTTTTAACATCGTACCATTAGAGGTTAGAAAAATAAAGTATAACAAAGAAGATTGACTTGCAAAGCTTGATTTATCAGTTGGAAATGTCGTTTGGGTTCTTAGTATTGCAAATTAACATAAAGATTTCATAGTTGTGAAATGATCTATGCCTCTTGTTTGATAGTCTGGACAGTCGAAATTCAATATAAGAACAAACTTAAAAAAATGCATGTTTGGAGTGTTAAGTTTCACTTGTTAATGGTATTTCTCATTAACTTGCTAGTACTCATAAACTAACCTAAACAGACTGATTGGTGGTACAACAACTAATAAAATTGATATCCAATGTACGAGGAGTTCTTCTATTAATGGCTCAACCAGTCGCAATGAATCAAATGAACATTGCACACTAGATTTCGATATCAATGGTTCCATGCTTAAGGCACGGGAAAAATCTGAGTGAACTGGAAAATTACAATGGTTGGGGTCCTGCTTGTGACTCACTCCTTGCACCTAGTACAAGTGGGAGCATTAATGATTTTTTGTCCATGAAAACCAATTTTGGTAGCCTAGCCTCTCTTTGGTTCGTGCTGTTGAAGATGTTCTACGGAGCAAAATTATTCAAGATTAGGTAATTTTTACAGCAAGTGTTGACTCTACAACACCCATCTTGTTCCTGCTTTTACATCAATCTGATAGATCTAGCCTTCTATGAATTATTTATTCTATTTTGGCTTCCACATACACCAAGTGATAGAAGATTTTTGTTTACTTTACAGTTAATTTAATTTTGATCAATAACCACTCTTAAGTTCTGTGGGTTCATGGGGCACATTTGAAAGAAGAAGTGGTAGAGTTCGATCGGAACAATCAAAGTGAGGATATTCTATGTTGGGGACGAAGTAGTGTTATAGATGGGGAAGAAGGTCAATGGTTAGATCAAGATTCAGCATCTTAAAAATCGACTGATTCGGTAAAGAAAACAATTAAATTGAGTTTCTGAATTCCCAGAGATGTGACAGGGACTACAACAATTGGTTTGATAGGAATTTTGCTCCTTGGCTCCTATGACTAGGTTAGAGAGTTTGGAATTGCTATTGCCACTTCTATGAAGATGGGATTGCAGCTGCAATTGGGCTCTTATTGCAACAGGTGCTCACAGAACAAATGAAACACTTGATTGGTGATTCTTTTTTGTTGATGATGATGCAAATTCATACGATATGTCACCTTTATGTTATATTCCTTGATCATCGGTATACATAAAATTAATGCGCAATTGATATTTTTATCTTATAGACAAATTTTCTTTTATTGCTTTCCTTATGTTTCATTACAAATTTTGTTTTCCATAGCGACGCACAGGCAATGAACTAGTGTCCAATAAAAAGAAAACTCAACGGAACGATAAACAGTTTAAGAAAAACGGAACGATATACATACCGAAACACTATAAACGTAAACAGTGGCAGCGTTTGGGCCCAAATGCAGTATTGAGTCAGGCCTTAAAAGAAGTACAGCTCATACGTAGGGGTGTAAATGGGTCGGGTAATACCCGACCCGTACCCGTACCCGGATGCAAAATTACCCTAATGGAAAGCTAGTTTACACTACCCGTCGCATGCAGATGCGGCACGGTAGTACCGGGTAGATTAGATTCGGGTTCGGTTAGGTGCGGTCGGATTCGAATGCGAATAATTCTAACAATTCGGGTACCCGGATATAATCGTAGCCCACCAGCCGGCCCAAGTGCGTTGGCGGCCTACTGGCCCAGTCGGCAGTGCGTGAACTCAAAACCCAGGAAACCCTAGCCTAGGAGCAAATTCGGTGGCGGCTTCCCTAGCCAGATCTTGCCACCGCCTCCACACCGCCGGCCTCGTCCCGCCCACCTCTTTTGACGCTCGCCCGCCTCCGGTCCCGCCTCGCCCACCGCCCGGTGAGTGAGTCTTGTTAATCTCTTATTCTTTCCATACCAAGGTCGATTCTAATCAGTACGAGTGATGCGGTTGTTCCATCTTGGATTGTCTGGTCATACTCGTACTCTCGTAGAGCGGCGGCAAAGAACTGGTCGTGAGAAGATATGCTCGGGTAACCGGCGGCAAAGAACCGACAGTTGTTCTGAAGTGGCTCTTTTCCTCGGGTAATGCAGTTCTGAGTTCACTAGAACATCTCTATGCGTCTGATTGTGCAATTCTCTCTTCTCCTTTTCCTCTTATGTAGAACTGCAGTTGAGATAGAGACTGATTTTCCCTATTAGTAAGGATGACGATGTGCATGCGTTATCTGATTGTTCTTCAATTTGGATGCATTGTTCGGACTTGTTCTTTGGTGGATAAGACATGAGACTGAATCACTGAACTGGCTCACTGTTGGAGAAGAGAGAAGATTTTCTTTTTGGTGTAATCTTAGACAAGGGTATATTCTCAATATGCACAACACTGACTTTTTTCTTCTTTTGGTTTTGCAGGAACCTTGCACTTGTAAGGGCTGATATTTCGAGGCTCCCTTTTGCTTCCTGTTCAATTGGCCCTCCCCTTCAAATGCGGTATGGTATCTGCCTCATTTGCACTTTTCATTCAAGTGATTATAATAGTTTAATATGGTTTATAACTTCAAACAACAAAACTCAATTCTTCAAATTTATGATTTTATCCACCGAGTCCTGTTATTTGTACTCACATATTTCTCACATTGGTTATTTGTACTCACCTTTCATCTGAATATGGGCTTTCATATTGGCATTCACACTTTACTAATATTAACTTCAGATTACTATGTGTTGGCCAACTCGACAAACCAATGCTTCACATTATAGTCTCTTGCTAATCAGCATTTGATCTGATCCAATACTCTTTCTGTCGCTAACTCATGATTATGACATCTTTTCCTGCTGTTCAAATATCAGGTAGCTAAAATAAGTTGTGTCCTAAGGCCTGGTGGTGTCTTTGTGGCAACTTCCTTTTTATCCTCTCCCAGGAACAATCCATTCTCTGTTGAAGCATTAAGGCCACTGAAACAGGTATGTTAATCATTTAGTGGTACTTATTTTCTGCTTAGCTGAGCTTATCTAGTTTGACGTGCTTTATTGCGGTCGTTTTTCAACATGGATCCTGTGCATGCATATGCCGAATCTCCTTGATTTTGTACTCGTCGTGCCACATGTTGTACTGCTGCTCCATTCATGCCTTGTGTTGTAACTTGTACGACTTGTACATTTGCTCACTGCCTTCACAGAGAGGCACTGACAACTGAGGGAGCTGTTGGCTTGTGAGTTGTGACTTCATACTTTAGAATTAGTTTCTGTTTACAACACAACGGTATTATGTGATGTACTAGTGTAATAGTTGGATTGTTTTCATCTTATGTTTCGATTCTAGATATTTCGTGTAATACCCGATGAAATACCCGTTCTCTGTATTATACCCGTCCGCACACTACCCGGAACCCGATTTTTACCCGTCCGTATAAAATGCTACCCGTTACCCGTACCCTACCCGATTTTTACTACCCGTGCCCGTACCCGTACCCAGAGAAAAAATAATAGGGTAGGGTATGGGATGACCTACTACCCACCCGAACCCGACCCGTTTACACCCCTACTCATACGTGCAACGGGTGATACCGTCCACAAGTGGAAGAAAAAATGCAGTGGTATACGAGGAAAGGTACATTGCAATTGTTCATCCACGAAACATCAAGTTTTTACATCGATTTCAGGCTTCGAACTGGTGCCTGTGGGCAACCGTGGCACCGTAGGAATCCTAGTTCATCCTCCTACACCAAAAGCTAGAAGGCAACCGTTAGCACTGGTTGACAGTCTTGTCAATTGTCATAAAAAAGATTACAGGTTGATAGTGGAGCCATTAGTCCATTCCATGCCAAAAAAAAAATGTCGCACAAGTGATGGAACCACATGCAAACAAAAGGGTTCAGTTTGCGCAGACGGTAGGCGATATGTTCCTTCCTTGCTGAATAGTAGCAAACACTACTACAGAACAGGCTATTCTTGCTGGCATATCACTGCCGGTTGGGCTAGAATCGACAGTAAAGTTCGCCACAGAAAAGATTATCCGCTGCGGTTCGAAAAACAAGCGGCGGTGATAACACATATCCTTGCGGTTTATACCCAAAACCGGTAGTGAAGTATCACTGCTGGTTCTACTAAAAACTGGTAGTGATATCGGAATTTTGACTGCCGGCTTTACTCTAGAACCGGCAGTGATAAGTATTTTCCCGCGTAATCTGACCTTATCACTGCCGGTTGACCCGACCGACACCTTCCCTGATCGAGCAGACCAGAGAGGAACTCTGTTTTTGTCGGGGACTGAGGAATCTCCGACAGGTCAACGCATAGTCAACAGGGTCCCTAGCTCGGAGCTAAGCAGCATGGGACTTCGACCACGACCTAAGCCGCACCGATCCCCGCACGACCTCGAGCTCGGGGAATGGGGATTCAACTCCTGCACGACCTCGATCTTGGCTTAGAGGTGTGCGCTTACTTGACAATTACCAAGATCGGGAATCCCGGAGTTAAGGCGGACATGGGCGCCAGATCCGGGACGGTTGCAGCACGTCCTCAACGCGCACCATGCACTACTCCGAGAATCTCTTCCGGTCGTTTCTAGTAACGGCTGGGAGGGGTATAAAATCCCCTGAAGCAGATCGGCAAAAGACAAGACATCAACACACAAGCAATAGGACAATAGCCATAATCAGAGCGCTCAAGCTCGAGCTGTAAACCACCTCTGTACTCAAGAATAGTGACCTCCTCCGCCTTAGGAGAAAACTGGAGTAGAGCTATTACCCTCACGGGGGCTCGAACCAGTATAATCTGCTGTGTCTCACTCGTTGTCGCTTCGCCCCAGCCAGCATCCGTTCCTCCGTTGAGCGTAGCTCGTTTTGGGTCCCCCATTCACACTAACCCCGTTTCACATTTGTGGTCAGGCGATCCCGATCGTCGACAGCTGGCGCCCACCGTGGGGACCGAAAGCTTCGCTTATTCGGAAGGAATTCAGGACATTCGAGGTATGGCGTCCGTCGCCGTAGGACATTCCGCGAGCTCGGGTTCGAATGCAGTCCTCGAGCATGGAAGCTCCACATCCCTGTTCTCCCCCTCTCCACCGCTGCGTGATCAGCTTGTTCTCATGGCTGCTAGCCATGGCACGAGTGTGGAGGAAGGGGAGCGTAGCCCGAAGACCCTTGAGGACACTCACCAGATGGCCCAAGTCACTATCAACCAAGCCATAACCGCCCTCCGGCGAGAGGAGCGTGAGAAGATTGGAACATCGTCAGGACGCTCCAAGCTCCCTCAATCGAGCGAGCGCCTCCGTGCGATCGCTCGAGTCATGACCGACCCCGCCCGTTCGAAGTCAGGCCTTTTCGGCCGAACTCTCGTGGACGAGCTCGATAAGGCCGCTACCGAAGTTGTGCTGCCGCGAGACCAAAGGCCGCCTTCCGTCCCGTTCACGAAGAGTGACGAGCAGTTCCTCGCGAAACCGGCGTCCCCATCAGTCTCTGTCGCGCGGCAACCCGGATCTGCCCCAGATTCGCCGTCTGCGTTGCCGCCTCCCGAAGTGCAACTCCGGATGGCGTACGGCGATAGTAGGCCTACAGCGACTCTCACTCAAGCAGCAGCATGTCGGGCCTTTCCCCTGACGTCCCCCCAAGGCGTCACCGGGTCCATGAGCGCTTGCAGTACATCCCGGGCGATGCTCGGGCCCGTCGCCACGACAAGCGTGGTCGTAGGTCAGGCCGCCGAGGCGATCACGACTTTGACTCCAGCAGCGGCGATCACCTTTCTAAACACGCCCTGTTAAACTTCGGTGCAGCGTACTCGACGACCTTCGACGGGTGTGCTGGCCGGCTCGTTTCAAGCCCGCCTTGATCGAGCGGTTCGACGGGACCAAGAACCCCAATGAGTTTCTGTCGATCTACACCACCACGATCTTGGCCGCTGGGGGAGACGAGGACGTGATGGCCAACTACCTCCCTACCGTCTTGGGCGGTCTGCTTCACTTACTGCTCTTCAACGAAGCCCAAACAGTAACATCCCAAAATTTGGGTTTTCAAAAATTTATATTTAATTTAGCTTTCCAAAAATTTTACATCAATCTTATTTGATTAAAGAAGCTTAATTTAGAATTTTCTAAATCTAAAACAATTTAATGAGCCTTCTATGTGCATCAAGTAATTTAAAATTTAGTTTTTACAAGCGTTCTTTGTATCTCAGGGAATTTCTCAAATTTGAGATTTGCTAAAATTAATTAAAATTTTTAATTTAAATATTTGGATGTTAATTGGATTTTTATTGGATTTTAATTTGAATTATTAATTGTTCAGCAATTCTATATCCAAAGTCCAATTCAAACCTTTCCTTTGAAATTTCATTTAAATCCAAAATTTGGATTTCCTCGGTGTTCTATTTAACCTGGCCTCCATATCCTTTCGAAATTGGAGTTCAATCTTTTTACGTCCGCAAAGTCAGAATTTCCAATTCCGGTCCTTATTCGAAATTTCACCCGAGTTCCAAAATACCCCAAAAATCTCAAAATTCATATAATTAGGTTCCAAATATTCTAAAATGATTTTGGAAATTTTTCCAAGATTTATAGAATCCCTTTGTTATTTTATCTCTCGCGGTCTTTCGTTAAATTCAGTATATTCGTCCCGGAATTCTCTAAATTCCAAAACTCATCTAAATTCAGTGAAACCAATTTTATTGGGTTCCAAATAATCTCTAGTATTTTTATGAATTTTTCTAATATTTTTAGATCATTTTTGCTATTTTATTCCTCGCGCTTTGTCCCTCCATTTCTTCCGACCAATGGGAAAGCGACACGTGGCCGTTCACTGTTCGTCTTCAACCTCCCGCAGCAGCTACTGTTCACGCGTAGAGTCCCCATGCTGACTCAATTTTCAAAACCCGATATCTCATAGCATACTGCACCAAATCGTGTGAAATCTGAAGCATTGCGACCGCGTCATGATGGGGAACAAGTTCCAAGTCGTTGCCCGTCCTGAATTCGCGCATAGCAGCCGTAATTACGCGTTAAAGGCAATTCATTGCTCGGCCCATATCTCGAGCTTCTCTCCACTTCCCGACGCGTGCGAATACTCAAAATGTGCGTATGGACGTCCTCTATCCCGTGCTCACCTTGCCCAGTTGTTTCAGCATCGTTTCCTCTCCCAAAACTCAAGAAAACCCGGCGCCGGTGTCCTCCAAAGACACCGGTGAGCCATCTCTTGCTCCGGTGAGTTTCCGGGTAATCCGACCACGTCACTTTGTGCCTTTTGCTTCCATGATCACAACCATCCAGTCGGATTTGATTTTCGTTGCAGTTTGGCCCCGAATTTCGAGTTTGTTCGTCGATGGTCGTCGCTCCGTTCGTCGTCGATTTCTCCCAAACCGGTAATCCCCAATCAAATTCCTTTTAGATGTAGCCTAGTATGACCTTGCTCTACGCCATGCTCTCGCTGGTTTTGAGAAATTCCATGTTCTATTGTGTTTTTGGCCGCCATGCCATCCGGGTCGTCTTGCTCGTCACCGGTCGTCCATGGCGCCGCTTTTCCGTGCCATCCCGGCCCCGTCCGACCACCCAGCACACCTCCTCACATCCCTGCGCCCCTCCTGCACCCCCGACCGACCTCCCCATGCTGCCCCATCACCGGAACACCGCGCAGCCGCGCCGCCCCTCGTCGGCCTGTTTTGGCGTCGCGTTCCTGGTCAGCTCGTCATGATTTTTGGTGATCCGACTACGTCATCTCGTGCCTCATGGTACCCTCTGTCTCCCTTCCAAATTTCATGCAAATTGGTTCATGGAATCAAAAGTTATGGCTGCCCAAAGATCGAATCTTGCCGGAGGCCGTTCTCCCTCGTTTTTGCGAGTTTGGCCATGAAATTTTTATGGTAGACTTCTGGTGGTGTCCCCTACATGGTGCTCACCCTATCCCATGGTTTTGAACTCAGGAGTTTGTGCAAAAAATTCGTTTCCCCGATCAGACTGCGTTGCAGACAGCCGAAAACTTCCTCGCGCGTTCCCGTTGATCCAAAAGGTAAAACTTAAATCCGTTCAAGTCATATCGTGCCAAATGTTCCCAGATAGCTCTCTATAAAATTTGGTTTGGTTTTATGCAGTACTTTATTAGTTGTGATTGTTTGAACTATTAGCTCCGGGAGCCGTTCATCGGCAGTTTGTGATCAATCCGTTGGGTCACCGCCAAATCCGGCAATATTGCTGGGTTCGTCTCGTCGCGTTCTACGCGATGGACACTTCCCCTTTGCTGTTGCATCTACCGAAATTCTTTTTATTCGTCGGCCGCCGCCTTTTGCCGCCGTCGCGCGTCGTCTTGTGCCGCCAACCATTTTGGTTCGTCGTGGCCATGTCTTGACCCCGCTGCCCTATCCTTCAACCGATGGTTGCCACCTTGTAATCTCATATGCGTTCCGTCATCGCTTCACATTCATCGTTAATGTTTCACCGTTAACGTTCCATCGTTAACGTTCCGCCGTTAACGTTTACGCGTTAATGCTCCAACGTTAACGTTCCATCGTTAACGTTCGTCTTAACGTTTACGCCGTTAACATTCCATCGTTAACGTTCATTTATTAATGTTTAAATCGTTAACATCCGCCGTTAGCGCTTTGCTCTCGCTTCGCTATCATCGCATGCGCGCATTCAAGCAAGAGTGTAGCGCGATGTCATTATCCTTTCTAACGTTCCTATCTGTTCATCGCCGCTTCATCATCGTCAAATCTCTTCTTCATAGTATGACTAAACCCCAGACCAAATCCTAGCCCGATCGCATTTAGACCCTTGTATCGATGCCTTCTCTCCGTGAACCTTAATCTTCTAGAAACCTGTTCGTGGACTTGGTTGATACGCCATTGGCCATATGTCATATCCCGGTACCCATATCTAATCTACCAGTCTATCTTTCTTTTGTTTGACTATGTATCTACTTAGTCAACAAAAGTCAACACCGTGCCTGAGCTTAGTTCATCGTAAACCAAATCATCCTCGTGGACCCGGTCTATAGATCAAGAGTCCATATGTCAATATCTGTTCAATCAAGTTAATTAACCTCGAAGGATATTCCCTGGAATATACTTCGTTCCTCTCTAATTATCAGTCGTAACCTTCTCGATAAATTTTCCGAAAGCCGTTCTCTTTTGTCTAATCATCGACCCAATCCATCCAAGTTCCTAATTTCATTAAGCCGTTGTGCCCAATGTTATTCGTTCTTAATTTGGAGTTTACTTGATTTGCTTTTTGAAGTTTTGTTGTATTTGGGTTTGTTTATCGTTAGACGCGTCGCTGTAAGTCGCTCGAAGGAGCTGAGAAGCAAGCAAGCGGAGATTGAAGATCGAGGATCAATTATCGAAGATAAAGAGTAAAGAATAATATAAATTGCAAGGGCCAGGCAAGTTGTGCTTTGATCATATTGCTCCCAGTTTTACAAATTTACTTTGATTCAAATTATTGCATGCTAGTTCAAGATTAAAATGAATTAAATTAATTTGGGAATTAGTTATTCAACCCAATTGCTAAATATCACCTTGCCATGATTATTTGTATGCCATAATTCATTTGTCACCCTAAGATGGTTGATTATTAGTTGGTTGTTATTACTTGCCAACGTGGGTTGGTTAGACCATGTATAATTGCTTAGCCATGCCACGCAACTCATGTCTTTTGAAAATAAAAGGATAATCTTGATTAATGGATTATGAAATGTGTTTGTGAAATGGTGTGACGTGTTGCCACACGATGATGTTGATATGTGGAACCAGTGGTTCTCGTGGATGTTGAGTTGTTGTTGGCATTGTGTTGCGCAATAATCAAGCTGGGGTGGTAAAATGTTTTAGACCGAGGCAAGTGGCAAGAGTGGCATTGGATATGTCACTTTGGTATTTGGTGGTGTTGTTGGTAAATTATGAGATGGTGCTTGTTGGTGAACTATGTGATGGTTTTGTTGGTGAATTGTTTGGGGTAGTCTTGCCTTGGTCACTCTAAGGACTTCACCTTGCAAGCCTTTGAACTGAGTCACTGTACAACCACATGTCTTATGGGGCGGACCTAGTTTAGTAGGATTACGATATCTCACCTTTGATACCTCGGGGTGGCAGTCACCGAGGGGTGATCAGATGGGGAGCGTACTGTCTTTGCGGCTTGGTACCCATCCAACGGTGTTCGCCGGTCCTATACTTGGCTCGGTGTGAGGGAAGTGATAGTGAAGGCAACACGGAGAGGTTCCTAGGTTGAGCTAGAAGTTTACGAAAGGCTTTGTTATGATCACTCATTAGCATCTTGTTGTATGGCGATTCACGGCTGACGTGGTGAGTTGATTGTATCTTGTGGGTAAAGTGTACAACCTCTGCAGAGTGTAAAAACTATTCGAATAGCCGTGTTCACGGTACTGAACATTGCTCGGGGATTACAGTCAAGGGGTAGAGTTTTGAAAATGAAATGAGGTTGGGAATGTGGACATTGTGATATGGAAATTGGTTAAGGATGAGAAATGCTTTACTTGAGATGATTACAAAATTTATTATGGTATTATTTGTTTTACTGCTTTTCTATCTACTATGATTATTTGTGAATGCTTTGCTTTATTGCAAAAGAACCATTGACCATTCCTTGGAATAAGCCATGCATGTAGTAATAGGACTGCATTATGTGCATGACTTGTTGAGTACGGTTGTGTACTCACCCTTGCTATAACAAAACATCACCAGTTGAGGAGAAGTCTTTGTCTTCGAAGAAGGAGAAGTTCTGCAAGGAGGCGAATATCTAGGAGTTGAACCTTGTCAAATGCCTGTGGTATTTTGATGGGATTCACCGACGTTCTTCGTTCCGCTGCTGTTCGTTTTACTCTGAGTTGAAGCCATCTGGGCTTCCTAATTGTAAGTTGACCTTAAGGTTGTTCAACTTGTTATATTAAAAGATGAATTCCTTATTTATTATTCCGCTGTGTATGTTTGTGATATTCATCTTTGTTAACTGTGGGCACTAGCGACTGATCCTGGGACTAGTGCTGAAAACACAGAGGGTTTCCGGATTGCGAATTCGGGTCCCGACACCCAGCACCTTCCGCTCGTGGTGTCAAATTCAGAATGCCCTCCGCTCCAACTTTCAGAGTTGCTACGAGAGGCCTGGTAGGGAGAAGAACCTGGACCGAGTTATCCAGGGGAAGAATGAACCCCTTCGCGACTTCGTGCGGCGATTCATCCGCACAAGGAACCTGATTCCAAGTGTCTCCGACGAGGCCGTGATCAAGGCCTTCAAGTTCGGCGTCCACCACCGGCGCCTCACCGAAGACCTAAAGATTACGACAAGGCTTACCGTCGGCAAGTTGTTTCGCATGGCGGAACGCTACGCGGACGCGGACGACGCGGTTCGCTGGAAGCGTGACTACGACCAAGGTAAGCTCGGCATCAACTCAGGCAAGGCTGGTCCCTCCAACGCCAAGAGCGCCGACCCAGGCTCGACCGCCAAGAAGCAGAAGAGGGACCGCAGGCATGGCGATGGCCGACCGCGGGTAGTCGTTTCGGCAAGCAGCCACCGAGAGGTCATGGAGGTGCGAGATCTGGCCCAAGAGGGGTCCCGTCCTCAACGAAATCGGCCACGGCCTCAGCAGGCTCCACGCCGACCTCGGCAAGGGGACCGCTGTTCTGTGTCTCAGAAGGCCGACGACCGCCCACAGGATCCTAAGGGGCGACCTCGGTTCGATGAAGAAAAATTTTGTTTATTCCACAGGACTCTGGGCCACGACCTGCGAAGCTGCAGGGCTTGGCAGAACAAGTTGGAGGCCTTCTATGATGGGCGCAGAGAGATGCCCACGCTCCCGAAGGAGAGAGATCAGCCCGACAGGGTCAACACCGTAGCGGACCTGGCCGACCTCGACCTGGATTTCCAGCAGGACGACCGCCGGATCGACGTCATCTTCGGTGGCTCGTCGGCATACCAATCTCTGCGCAAAATCAAGGATGCTGCGCGCACGGTTTATCAGGCTACCGTTGGGAAGCCCACGGATCAGCCCTGCAAGTGGGTCGGGGCTACGATAACCTTCACGCAGCAGAATACCCCCAAGGTATGTCCAAGGATCTCAAGACTACCCTGGTTGTGACCCCGACCATCAGCAACACTATGGTCGAGCGTGTCATGATCGATGGGGGCAGTTCTCTCAACCTGCTCCTGGCTAGCGCGCTCGACCAGATGCAGATTCCCCGGTCGAAGGTCAAGAATATCGCGATTCCATTCTTCGGGATCGTTCACGAAGCTTCGACCACTCCTCAGGGGCGGTGGTCACGTCACCTTCAGCGCCTCGGACAACTTCTGCACCGAGCTGATCACTTTCGAGGTGGTCGAAGGCGATCTTCCCTACAACGCCATCCTTGGGCGCCCGGCTTTAGTCAAGTTCATGGTGGCGAACCACTACAGGCACCGTTGCATGAAGCTCCCAGGGCCCAATGGCATCATCACGGCACGAGGCGACCTCAAAGCGGCGCACGGTTGCGAGACCCAGGCCTTGGCTCTCGTCGGCGTGCTGCCTCAGCAGGGTCCTACGGTGACCGCAAAGGTCGCCTGCCAGAAGGCGGTCATCCAGCGACTCGTCCAAGTGCGTCCACGTCTCGGTCGAGCTGAGTTCCAAATAGGAACTTGAGCTCGTCACCTTCCTCCACGCCAACAAGGACATATTCCCTTGGGAGCCAGCGGACATGCCGGGTGTCCCGATGGAGGTGGTCAAGCACAGACTGCAGGTGCGGCCCGGATGCCGGTCCGTGCATTAGAAGTTATGATGCTTCTCTCCCGAGAAGGTCGTCATAATCAAGGAGAATCTCGACAAGCTGTTGAATGCTGGCTTCATTCGCGAGATCGATTATTCCGAATGGCTGGCCAATCCCGTCATCGTGTAGAAGAAAGGTGGGAAGTGGCACACGGGATTGAACTCGGCATGCCCGAAGGACAACTTCCCTCTCCCGCGCATCGACCAGATCGTCGACTCCACCGCGAATGCCAGGATGCTAAGTTTCCTGGACGCCTACTCTAGGTATCACCAGATCAAGCTGGCGGTCGATGACGAAAGCAAGACGTCGTTCATCACACCGTTCGGGACCTACTGCTACACGACCATGTCGTTCGGTCTCCACAATGCCGGTGTGACCTTCCAGCGCCTGATGACCAAGACATTCGATCCTCAGATCGGCTGCAACCTCGAGGTCTACGTGGACGACAACATCGTCAAGAGCCCTTCTGAAGACAACCATGTTCGAGACCTTGAGGAGACTTTTGCCAACCTGAATAAGCACAAGATCAAGCTTAACCCGGAGAAATGTGTATTTGGCGCTGCTTCAGGAAAGGTGCTCGGCTACATGATCGGGGGCTCGGGGGTCGGCCCGAACCTAGAGAAGATCGAGGCGATAGAGAAGATGGACCCCCCAAGTTCGGTAAGGCAGGTGCAATGCCTCACCGACCGCATGGCTGCCCTCAGCTGGTTCATCTCGAGGCTCGGCGAGCGTGGATTGTCGTTCTTTAAGGCCTTGCGTAAGCAAGGGAGCTTCGAGTGGACACCCGAGGCTCAGCGATCCTTCGACGAGTTAAAGGTATACCTCTCAAATCCACCTTTGCTCACGACTCCGCAGCCAGGTGAAAAATTGCTGCTGTACCTCGCGGCCACCGCCCAAGCTGTCAGCACTGTCCTGGTGGCCGAGCGAGACGCACAGCAGCACCCGATCTACTACGTCAGCAAGGTTCTCCATGGGCCAAAGGAGCGCTACCCCCAGGTCCAGAAGTTACTGTACGCCCTCCTCATGGCTTCGCGCAAGCTTCGGCATTATTCGAGCTCACTCCATGGTGCGTCGAGCAACTTCACCTTGGGGAGATCTTGAGGAACCCAGAGGCTGGAGGTCGTATCGCCAAGTGGGCCATGGAGTTGGCTGTGTTTGACGTCCAGTTCGTGGCGCGCACGGCCATCAAGTTGCAGGTGCTTGCCGACTTCGTGGTCGAGCAGACATCGCAGCCGGCTCCTGAGCTCGAGGTCGAGGAGGAGAAGCCTTGGGTCATGTACTTCGATGGTTCCAGATCCTTCAAACGCTCGGGGGCTGGGATCCTCATTCTCACCCCAAAGGGCGACAGGCTGAGGTATGTGGTTTATTTCAGATTCGCAGTGACAAATAACGTAGCAGGATACGAAGCCCTCCTAGCGAGACTTCGAGCTTGCAAGGCACTGGGTGTTCGCCGGTTGGTCGTCAAGGGCGATTCCCAACTCGTCATCAACCAGTTCAACAAGGGCTATCAATGCTTGGAAGATTCCATGGCCAAGTACCTCGCCAAAGCACGCAAGATGGAGAAGTGGTTTCAGAACCTGGAAATCACGCATGTGCCAAGGAAAGACAATTCCAGCGCGGATTTCCTCTCCAAGCGACAATGAAATTCCTCCAGATGTAATCCTGGAGACCCTGGTGTTTCCTTCAATTTCCGACCAAGGGGCCTCGGTCGCCTTCATCGAAGGTATTCCCTCATGGGCCAAGCCAATCCACAACTTTCTGGCATAGGGAGAGCTTCCGACCGATCCCACAGAGAGGCGCAGGATCAAGCACCGGGCAAGCTCATACAAGCTCGTGGATGGCAAACTTTACTGTTGGAATGCCTCTGGAACCCTGACAAAGTGCGTCACCACGGAGGAGGGTAAGTACCTGTTAAACGACATTCACTCAGGTCTCTGTGGGGCGCATTCTTCTTTTAGGACCATGATCGGGAAGGCTTTCCACATGGGGTTCTATTATTATGGCGCTCGGGGCCTTTCGCAACATCGTCGCTTTGTCGAGCCTGCCAATTCCATGCTCGAAAGTCGCACCAGCCTTCCTATGCACTCCAGACCATTCCACTCGCTTGGCCCTTCTCAACCTGGGGGCTAGATGTCCTCGGCCCTTTCCCACAGGCGGCCGGTGGGAAGAAGTTCTTGTTCGTCGCTGTTGATACCTTCACCAAGTAGATCGAAGTCGAACCTGTCTCAACCATCACGGCTCGAGTGGCAGTCAAGTTCTTTTGCTTGTTCGTGGTCACCAGGTATGGGGTTCCATGCAGAATTATCACCGACAATGGAACACAATTTACTAGTGAACTGTTCCAGGTGTATTGCGAGGACATCAGCACCAAAGTGTGCTATGCTTTGGTGGCCCATCCACAAATCAATGGAGCAGTGGAACGCGCCAATGGACAGATTGTTCAAGGCGTCAAAAAGCGAGTATCAGATGAGCTATAATGACACGGCCAGACCTGGGTGGACGAACTTCCCACCGTCTTATGGTCTATTCGTACCACAATCAGCTGAGCAATAGGGTCCACACCCTTCCGGCTTGTATTCGGTATTGAAGTCGTCCTGCCTCCAGAGGTCACGCTAGGATCTGCTAGAGTCAGCTCGGTCGACCAAATCGACCTCGAGCAAGAACGCTCCCTCGACCTTACCATGGTGGAAGAAGTAAGATGCCATGCACTACTACGATCAGTGCACTACCTGCAAGCTTTTCGCAGACATGCGTCTCGATCGGTACGACCTAGGCAGCTCCTTGTTGGGGACCTAGCCCTAAGATGAATTCAGGGCTCATCCAACACCAACAAGTTATCCCCGCAGTGGGAGAGCCCCTATAGAGTTGATTCAATAGATCGCACAGGGGCTTACCGGCTAGCGATGCCCGATGGCAGAGAGTTCTCTAGCTCGTGGAACATTGACCAGCTTCGAAAATTCTATGTGTAACACCTTTATCTCAAATTTCAATAAAGCTATTGTTCAATTGTTATGTTTGGTCTTTGCGCCTTTTCTTCACACTTTGTGCTGACTCAGGTTCGGGAACTCTTTCAATCCGACCTGCATTCAAGCGCACTTGCTTTTGGTCCGAACGTTGCGAGCTTGAAATTCACCCCCAGTGGTCGAGCTACTTGTAAGCCGAATCTCTTCGCATCCCAGCTCCCCCTATGCTAGGGTTCGAACCAAAGCTCGCAGTTGGGACCATCGAGCAAGGCACGCGTTGTGGTTGGGATTTGAAAGTCTAACCTAGAAACGACCCTAACGCTTTCGACCCTAAGTTTTTCCTCGTACGCTTGTGTTGTGCCTCCTGTAGGGTTCTTCTCGATCTTGCAGGTCGTGACTTTTCGAAGGTTTTTAACCTTGCACCCAAAGCCGGTGTCACTCGACCTTGGTCACAACGGGGGCTGGACGAGGATACGCTACAGACAAAAGGGCTAAGTGCACGATTAAAAAACTACAATCTCGGTGTCCATGGTGTCGCCCGCGTCGCCTTCGCTGGCCGCGGTCAAGACCTCGTCCTCGACCGGGTCGTCGACCCCTTGGTAGAACTCGCCGGTTGCGACCTAGCCTTCTGGGTCGGCAGGGGTGCGACCCTGCCTTGCTTGCTAGCGAGGGACCAACCTGTAGGAGGCCTCCTCTTCCTCCTCCTCGGACTCGATCTCGCCCTGAACAATAGCCATGGTTAGGATGGGCAAGGTCTAAGTTTGAGTGCTCAGAGTCTGCGACAAGGAAGAATACTAAGCTGAAGGCAGAGGGGAAGACTTGGTAAGCGAGGAGATAACAATGTACCTGAGTTTGCAGCCTCCGCCTCACAAGGGGCTGGCGAAGGTCTTGGTGTCCCGAGGGCGAAGAGGCGTCCCTTCCTCTGGAGCCTCGAGCTTGGGACCTCGGAGCCCGCGGTGGCTCTAGGTCCTCCGTCGAAGTCCTAGTGGCGGCCGCAGCGCTCTGTTGCTGTGGGGAGAAAGGTATGTTAGAAGTCGAAAGAGCACGAGCAAAGTACTTGGGGGCTCGACCATGGAAACTCACCATTGTGCGGTCGCCCCACTCGACGTGCTGCTTCTTCGGGCCTCTGCCGCCCACTCCGTCCGGGGCCGGCCACTTGCTCGTCTTCTTACCCTTGTTTGCCCTGGGCAGAGGCAACATCCTCTTTGCCGTTTCGGACAACTCTTGATTGTCCTGCGAACGCATCGGTGGATTAAGGAAGGCCCTAGGCGTATGTAAACAAAGAGACCTGGTCCAGGGCGGTTTACCTCGGCTTTTCGATGCAGTACGTTCCTCGGAACGGGGTCGTCAACGGTGTAGTCATGCGCCGCCTTCCCAAACATCTCGTTCATCCTGGCGGCGATCCAGAACTCCTTCGGCGCTGTTAGAGAGACAAGTTCGTGAAAGAAGCCCAAGGATCAAAACTCGAGCAAGCTTCAGAGCAGAAAGATTTACCAGATGTCCCTTCATGGGTGAGGTCGTCGTGGCCTTTGATCTCAAAGAACGGGTCCATCCTCTTCCGCAAAGGGAACACCCGGCTCCTCAGAAAGTTATTGGCGATGGCCTGCCCGGTGAGGCCACGCGAGGCGCAGATATGGATGGCGACGATGGCCTCCTGGTCGATCTCCAGGTCGTCCGCCTCTGGGGTCTGCTTCTTCGATGATGGGGTTCCGTCGTCGCGTCGGTAGCGCCGTTTCACCCCTCTTGAGTAGAACCACCGCTCGGTCCATAGACCGAGGAGTCGAGATCGGTTGAGGAAGGACCAAGGAGCCCCGCCGTGGCCGAAGTAAAGCATCCGACCACGGGGTCCTTCCCGGTGCGGAATATGGAGAAGAAGCGAAAGAAAAGAAGGGGTGGGAAGGATCCCGAGGAAGCCCTCGCACAGATGAGAGAAGATGGAACGTGCTGACGAGCTCGTCGTCCCGTGGCTGCGGCTCGGTCTCTCCACCTGGCAGCCACCACATTGCTAGGTCCAGCAGTCCCAGGCTCTCGAGCTCTTTCATCCTTGCCACCGACAGGGAACTCTTTCTGAGCTTGGCCATGGCAGTTGAGGGGGTGTTTGGTCGACAGAAGAAGAAGGGCTCGAGTGAGGAGTTAGGAGGAAAAGACTGCAAGAAGGTCGAGAGTTCTTCGAAGTTGCAATGGGCTCAGGTTTTATAAGCCCGGAACGCTGCTTTAGGTTAGGGCATCTCAAAAGGTGCGCCGGTCAGGCGATTCGACAGGTGCAATTAAGGGTTGAGCGGCAGGATCGAGGCGTTGCAGATGGTTCCGCTACTCGATCGTGCCCGTACCAGAATTTTGAAGGTCAAGGAGCACTAGGTGTAACGACACCAAAACCCGTTCGTAGGTCTCCGTCCGACCTCGACTTTGAGTTCGGAGTTTCTAGAAAACCATTCCCTCTATCCGTACTGAGAGGCTCATGGTTGACCCAAATACTTGCCACGACCTTGAGCCTCGGGGGCTAGCTGTCGGGGACTGAGGAATCTCTGACAGGTCAACGCGCAATCAACAGGGTCCCTAGCTCGGGGATGAGCAGCATGGGACTTCGACCACGACCTAAGCCGCACCGATCCCCGCACGACCTCGAGCTCGGGGAATGGGGATTCAACTCCCGCACGACCTCGACCTTGGCTTAGAGGTGTGCGCTTACTCGATAGTTACCAAGACCGGGAATCCCGGAGTTAAGGCGGACGTGGGCACCAGATCCGGGACGGTTGCAGCATGTCCTCAATGCGCACCATGCATTACTCCAAAAATCTCTCCCGGCCGTTTCTGATAACGGCTGGGAGGGGTATAAAATCCCCTGAAGCAGATCGGCAAAAGACAGGACATCAACACACAAGCAATAGGACAATAGCCATAATTAGAGCACTTAAGCTCGAGCTGTAAACCACCTCTGTACTCAAGAATAGTGACCTCCTCCGCCTTAGGAGAAGACTGGAGTAGAGCTATTACCCTCACGGGGGCTCGAACCAGTATAATCCACTCTGTCTCGCTCGTTGTCGCTTTGCCCCAGCCAGCATTCGTTCCTCCGTTGAGCGTAGCTCGTTTTGGGTCCCCCATTCACACTAACCCCGTTTCACATTTGCGGTCAGGCGATCCCGATCGTCGACAGTTTTGCTCGGTAGTTAAAATCTTGGCGAGTTGCTGCTGAAAAATTGTTTTAAAATTTGTCTTGTATTTCTCTTAGAGGTTAGTGACTTGATATATATTATATTTTAGTTAAATTTTACTTTATAGATTGCTCTAGATGTTGATAATTACTGATTGTTTAGTGTGAACATTTTAGGTCGGTAGTGCTCAAATTATGATCTAGCTAAATTATTGAATAAATTATAATTCTTATCCATTTTAGTGATGTAGTGGATTTTAAATAATGAAAATTGCTAGATGGACCATTATGTCTAATTGTAATTATTTTAAATAATGAAAAAAATTTTATATGGAATTTTAAATAGTAAAAATTGCTAGATGAATTTTAAATAGTTAGAATTGCTAGATGAATATTTAAATAATGAAAAATGGTAGATAGATTTTCCAATAATGAAAATGGCAAGAAACATAATTATTTAGAAATATATCCTTATATTCAATTATATGCTTATTTGATGTATATTAATTTTATTTAATAGCACTACATAAAAAATGAAATGAATAAATCTTCTAAATAATTAAAAATGCTAGATAGATATTTAAATAGTGAAAAAAGTTTGATGTATTTTAATATAGTCAAAATTGCTAGATGGATGTTTAAATCTAATCATTTACAATTATATTGTTATTTGCAGTTATATGCTTATAATATGTTTATTGATTTAGTTAATTAGCACTGCATGAGTAATGTAAAGAATAAATTATTTTTGTATCGTTTATTGATATACTGAAATTTAGTTCGATATAATTAATTGTAGATGGACCGAAGGTGGATGTATGACACGGACCGTCGCGGCCCAAAGTTCTTTAATGGTGTGACTTATTTTCTGAATACGGCTACGGCACACAAGTCGAAGAATCTGGCAGACTATATGTGTTGTCCATGTGTTGATTGCAAAAATGAGAAGCTATTTTCTAACATAGAGTCGATACGTGCACACTTGCTTCGAAGGGGTTTCATGGCTGGGCATACCTGTTGGACCGAGCATGGTGAAGATGAGATTGTACATGAAGAGCAACACATTGATAAAGATGACAGAGACAATGATATGACCCGAGTTGCAAGGAGGAGCACAAAAAACTGCATAATGTGCTTTCACTATTGCAGTTGAAGGCAAGCAATGGTTGGTCCGATAAGAGCTTTACTGAGCTGTTATGTCTCTTGGGGGGTTTGTTTCCAGAGGGTAACATGTTGCTTATAACTACGTACCAGGCCAAGCAGGTTGTCTGTCCATTGGGACTGGAAGTACAAAGAATACACGCATGTCCAAACGATTGCATATTGTATCGTAATGAGTTTGCAGACTTGGATGCCTGTGCTATTTGCAAAGCAAAGCAGTATAAGGGCAACGATGATGATATCGAGAACGATGATGTCGGGGTGAAGCGTAAGAAGAAGAGGTCTCCCCGTAAGGTGGTGTGGTATTTCCCTATAATCCCCGTCTGAAGCGATTGCTTGCGAACAAAAGGCATGCCTAATTGCTACGATGGCATGTCGAAGAGCGTAAGAAGGATGGAATGATCAGACACTCTGTTAATTCTGTGCAATGGAGGAACATCGACAGAAAATATAAGAAGCACTTTGCATATGATGTGAGGAATATAAGGTTCGGGTTGAATACAGATGGGATGAATCCTTTTGGCAACATGAGTAATCGTCATAGCACTTGCCCAATGATTTTATGTATCTACAACCTTCCTCCTTGGCTTTGTATGAAGCGAAAGTACATTATGATGCCACTATTAATCCAAGGGCCCAAGCAACCTGGCAATGATATCGATGTGTACCTCAAACCATTGGTTGAAGATCTTCTAATATTGTGGAACGATGATGTATGGGTATAGGATGATTATAAAAGAGAAAACTTTATCCGACAGGCATTGTTGTTCATAACTATCAATGATTACCCTGCTCTTGGCAACCTGTCGAGACAGAAGACAAAAGGCTTCAAAGGATACGTCCAGTACTTGGATGATACAGCTAGCCGGTGGCTGAAGAACTGTCGAAAAATGGCTTACTTGTGGCATTGTAGGTTCCTCCACAAGGATCACCCATACCGCAATAATAAGAGAACTTTTGATGGGACAAAGGAGATTGCCTTAACTTCGAAGAATCACATTGGAAAATAGATATTTGTGGCCATAAAGGATCTTATAATTATTCATGGAAAGGGAGCCAACAGTACATCTATCCCAAGTTCCCGGGATAAGGCTCATTTGTGGAAAAAGAGATCCGTATTTTGGATCTTACCTTATTGGCAGCACTTGGAAATTCGACACTCAACCGACGTCATGCACATAAAAAAGAACATGTGTGACAACTTACTTGGTATCTTACTAGACATACTTGGCAAAACAAAAGACACACTCGAAGCATGGATGGACCTCGAAGATATAAAACTCAGGAAGGTGTTGCATCATGAAGAAATGGATATAGGCAAAAAGTACCTTCCCGCAGCCTGCTACACTCTGAGCAAGAAAAAAATTTAGCATGTGCGAATGCTTGTATGGAGTCAAAGTTCCATCTGGTTACTCTGCTAACATAAAGAGACTAGTCTCAATGAAAGACTTAACATTAATTGGTATGAAGTCTCACGATTGCCACGTGATGATGACACAGATGCTTCCAATTGCAATTAGGGGTGTTCTACCAGAGAAAGTCCGAGACCCAATTATAAAGTTGTGTTCATTCTTCAATGCAATTTCACAGAAGTCCATCGATCCGTTAAAACTACATAAGCTGCAGGAACACGTGGTCCACACTCTGTACAAGTTTGAGATATGTTTCCCTCCATCTTTTTTTGATATTATGGTCCATCTTATTGTTCACATTGTGAAAGAGATATGGATTCTTGGTCCCATGTTTCTACATCAGATGTACCCTTTCAAGAGGTTCATGGGGGTTATAAAGAAATATGTTCATAACCGACATCGACCGGAAGGCTGCATTGCTGATGGCTGGGGAACCGAGGAGGTCATTGAGTTCTGCGTTGATTATATGGATCTCAAACCAATTAGTGTGCCTGTATCTCGGCATGAGGGGAGGCTACAGGGGAAAGGGACACTAGGCGAGAAATTACTACATACTAGCAATCTAGCTTCATTTACACAAGCACATTTCGCAGTTTTGGGACAATGAGTTGTGGTGGCCCGTATGTCAACATGCACAAGAATATGCTGTCCAAAACAAACCCAGGGAGGTCAGAGGTTTGGCTTGTGAGGGAGCACAGAGATAACTTCAGTGATTGGTTGCATAGACACATGATGCATACGGAGACAGACTGCACTCAGTTGAAAGTGTTGGATCAGGGACCGTTAACTACATTTTGGACATTCCAAGGATACGACATAAATGGTTTTACTTTTATACAAGAGCGCAAGATAAAAATAGCACCAATCAAAATAGCGGTATCTATATAGATACCTATGATAGCAATGGAAATAGGTAAACCTACTATGGATTTATAGAAGAGATTTGGGAGCTTGACTATGTACCTTTGAAGGTCCCTCTCTTTCGGTGCCAATGGGTCAGACTTTTAGGGGGCGTGAATATCGACAAGTACGGTATCACTACCATGGACCTCAAACTCGTCAGATATAGAGAAGAACCATTCGTAGTTGCTAATTCTGTTACACAAATCTTCTTTGTAACTGACCCGACTAACAAAGAGCGTCACGTGGTTATTCAAGGAAAAAGAAGGATTGTCGGAGTTGAGAATGTTGTTGATGAGGAAGAGTACAACCAATTCGATGAGCTTCCCCCTTTTGGAGAGGACGTTGACCTAAGTATCATGGAATAGAGTGAAGAAGCTACATACATACACCGAGAACATAACGAAGGTCGAATCATAGTTTAGTTGTAGTAATGAAATGTATGCTTTCTTTTGTACGAATGACATGTTTGTTTTCTCATATGTAACAATTGATGTAATATATGGAATAATAGAAATTGGGGTTATGCTCCGAACTAGTTCACTCTGTTCTTTGGCAGCTCAAAGAAAAGTGTGGTCGAAGATTTGAGTGCAAATCTTTAACTGCATTTGGATTTTTGTGAATTTGACTGCATTTGGATTTGTGTGACTTTAACTGCATTTGTGTGAATTTTTCAAGAATTATTTGATTTTTGAAATATTAAAATTATTAAAACAGTTAGCAATCTAGATTTTTACAATTTTAGAACTTGATCAAATTTTGGGGAAATATTTAAATAAAATATTAGTGTATGGTATGCCTCCAAAAATTTTCAGGAAATTTGGATCAAATTGAAAGTTTCACTTAATTGGCCGGAGACTAGCTTATCATTGTTGGTTGCTCATTCTTCCAGCAGTGATAAGTACATATTACTGCCAGTTGCTAGTATAAACCGGCAGTGATAAGCACTATCACTGCTGGGTAGATCTCTACCCGGCAGTGATATTCTAGTATTATTGCCGGTTCGTAGATTGAGCCAGTAGTGATAAGTACTATCATTGGTGGGTGGATTATTACTACCGGTTTGTGGAGTGGGCTAGCAGTGATAAGTTCTATTACCGTTGGCTCTATTTCTGGATTAGCAGTGATGACTATCACTGCCGATTGTTTTGGCGAGTCGACAGTGATAGTCCACCCCTATAAATTCAAAGCTTGCGCCCCCTCCTCTCAGTTACACTAACCTAGCCACAGACCGCCATCTCCGTCTTTGTCCCCTTGGACCGCCGCCACCTCCGACCGCGTCGCCACCTCTGTCTCTGTCTCCTCATCTCCGATCGCCGCCACCTCCGACCGCATAGCCACACCTCGGCTCCTCGCCACCTCAGCCATCCTCACTGTCACCCCGCCACCTCCCCACCACCTCGGCCATCCCCACTGTCGCCTCCGACCGCCGCCGTTGTCGCTGAAGGTAGAAGGCCCTCTGAGTTTTACGAAGAAAGAACGTGGCTTGTCTCGCTATGTTTTGCATTTGTTATATGTTCGGGTGTGTTGAATAATTTGCAAGGAATAATTTGTCTCTGTGTTCATTTAAATGAAACTGTTGTGCAGTTATTTGATTGTGTAGACCATGCCAAGATTTTCATGCTAAATGAAGAAGTCATAATGCAGTGATAGTATGCTGTATCATCAATGCTGCGCTATAAAATGGCTAAATCCAGATTATATAGTCTAATTAGCAGTTTCCCATATATATCATGCTTTTAAAGAGAAATGGTTGCCTAAGGTACAAGCGGTCTCATGGGTCAGCTGTTCCATACATTTTGCTGGAGAATTCTGTGGACATGAACAGTGTATTAATATACTTATCACCAAGTCAGGACAAGTCAACATCAACAGAAAGGTTCCTTGCGAGTAACACTTCTAGAATATTTTGATCAGATGTCACTTAAAGAACAAATTGAGCATGTGTAGAAGCATGATAATGTATTGATACGGATTTCCATCTTCAAAAGCATATGTTGGGTTTATCCTATTCCATGACATAGGTTTTGATGCATAAAATGAGAATCGCATATCCTGAAGCTCAACATTTTATGAGAATCTTATCAAATTTGGTATTTATATCCAATGGCCCAAACATTTTTCTTTAGATGGAGGTCAAGGCATTCCGTAAGAGCATCTCCAGCAAGGGCCCCTAAAATAGGGCCCCTATTTTGGATTTAGGGACTCCCCCTATTTTGGATTTAGGGACTCCCCCTATTTTTTGGGGCCCTGTTTTCAGTGCACAAGTCCAGCAACATCCCCTAAATCTCAGCCCATATTTTACTTTTTCTCCTATTTTGACATATCCGCTATGTATAATCTTCATTTGACACCACTAAAATTCAATCAAAAATATTTGTAATACATAAAACATAAGCATATTAACATTTACAATTTAAAAACATGATATTTAAAATTTAAATTTAAAAATTTCAAAACATGATAAATAGATAAATAGAAACTCCGAATAATGAATCAAACTATGAATTGCTGTGAATTGCCCACAAATGCTCAATAAGATCATCTTGAAGCCTCTCATGTATTTCCCTGTCTTCAATCTCCTGTGTATCTTTAAGAACTCCCTATTTTAAGGTTTAGGGGCTGGATTAGGGGCCTTGCTGGATCTGTATTTTTTACTAAACTCCCTATTTTAAGGTTTAGGGGCTCTGCTGGAGATGCTCTAAGGGGATTAAATCCATTACCTTTTCAATATCTCCTGATTAGGAGCTAAATATAAGAAAAGCATCAGGCAAGCACTAATATACTATAACAGTAAGATTTCCCTAGTTTTAACAACACTTTAATGTAGATGTGTGTAATACCGCTAAATCGTTTTTTCCTGAATTTTTGGCCGGAGTTGTCTCCATTTTCTTGATTCAGAGATTTCTTCTGGAGAAAAGTTTTGTCGCTCGCAGTTTATTAAAGGTTTTGAGTTTTTCCGTGAAATATTTATCGGAATGGTTGTCTTCTCCGAGCCGTTTAGTTTGCGGCAAGTTGTTTATCCTGTCATTTGTCTTATCGCGCCAAGAATTTAATTATTTGGGTCGCTTTTGGTTAAAAGATGGGTTTTGTAGGAGGGTTTTTGGGTATTTCACCTAAACTCTCCTCTCTCTCTCCTTCCATTTAAGTGTGTGGTGTCCTTTTCTTGGAAAGTGCCACCGACTCCTTTCTTCATTGGTGCTGGCAGTGCCATTTCTTGCGTGGAGGCAAGAACTCCACCGACCTGCACTGGTTCCTCCTGCCGATGCTTCTTCCTCCTGCTCCTTCCCCCTCCGGTCGTGATGCACTCCCCAAGCTGGCGCCCGACCACCAGCAAGAAGCAGCTAGGAGCGGCAGCAGCAGCTCCGTGAGCTTCCCTATGGCGTGGGCGAGCCTACCTCCGGCGGCAGCGAGCCCTCCCGACAGCCTTGCCTCGGCTCCTCCACCTCCCTTTCCTCCATGAGTAAGATTGGAGGTAAAACCCTAGAATTTTTGGGGTGAAATGCTTGCATGTAAGGTGTTTGAGCAAATGCCCAGCTAGGATCCTTGTTTTTGTGATGCACTTAGTTGAGGAAATGGAGAGTCTAGGGTGATTTGAAATTTCTGGTTCGAGCAGATTTTTGCCCCCTGTTAGAGCTGCTGTTTGAAAATTTTGCAAGCGTTTTCTGGGGGTTTGGCTATAACGAATGTTGTAGATAATCGAATTACCTTTCAATGAAGACAGGAATCGCTAAATTTCGTTCAGCCGTTTAAAAGTTATAGCTATTTTACCGCGTGCTGTCCAGAACGCGTTAGTTCTCTGACTGTCTGCTGTTAAATCGCAAATCTGAGAAATATCGGTGATTTTCCCGGTCGGTTGGCTATAGAAAAAATTGTAGATAATCGAATTATATTTCAATAGCGACTGGAATCACTAATTTTCATTCATCCGACTAAAAGTTATGACTGTTTTACCAAATGCTGTCCCGGTTGGCAGAATTCTGTTTTCGGGTTTTAGGAGTAGGTTGCGAAGCCAACTTTGTTATGAGTCTTATGTTGAATTGTGGGTGTGTTTTTGAGTGGGTTATATGCATGTGCAGGTGGTGTGACCCCGGGTGTGGGAACCTCATCTCGCCACACCGTCTCGAGAAGTTGAAGGCAAGTGCAGTGTATTCGGTTGTGGCTTAGGTGGCCATTTGGTTTTGCAATCATATATTTATCCATGTGTTATTTTAATATTTTCATGTTTGATTTTGCTTGCGATGTGATGAATGAGAATGGTTAATTTGGTTATGCTATCGTTCAAACCAAGATGATATGCAAGTACATCAATTTATTGAACTTTGTGAATTATAGGTTGAATGTCTTGATTGATTTGATTTGTGAACCGCTAATACTTGGTATGGTTATATTGACAACACTAGTATGGGTAGGCTAGGTGAGTACCCATGAATGACATTAAAGGAAGAAACTTGCATGTGTCTTGTCCAAGTGACTTGTTGTGATAGCTTATGTTCCATGTTGGTGCTCACTAATAGGATTAGGGTATTATTGATATCAAAGACATGAGTTTTGAGCTAAGAATGATGGTTCAATTCATATTCGTGATAAAGGATTATGGTTTTTGTATGAAGTGTTGATGATAAATGAATGTGAGGACAGAATATGGAGTTTGATTGCGAAAAACAGTTTGATTTATAATCAAGATAGATGGAATTAGTAATTACTCGAGTATTGGTGATGTGAGTACGAATATGAATGTTGAGAATGTGATTATGAGTGTTGAGAATATGATTATGAGTGTTGAGAATATGAATTCGGAAGTTGAGAATTTGGATATGATATTGAGAATGGCATTTGCATATGTGCGTTCATGAAAAGTGCATTGAGCCAGGGCGGTGAGAAAGTCATACGGACTGTATGACTAATCCGTGTGCTCGGGTTCCTACCCGTAGTCCCATCCTTGGCGTAGATGGGAGCGGTGTTAAGCGTGGGACCCGCTACTGGGTAGCGGGCAAGTCCTGTTTCGGCAGGCCCCTTCCACGGGATGGTTGGGTTGAGGGCACGCATCGACGGGTGGTGCTCGGCAATACCGGTATTTGCTAAAAAGAGGAGATGAGTCATGCATGATGCACCATATGCATGAGATTGCATCATATGTATGAGAATGCATCATATGCATGAGAATGGTGAAATATGTATGAGAATGCATCATATGCATGAGAATGGTGAAATGTGTATGAGAATGCATCATATGTATGAGAATGGTGAACTATGCATGAGAATGGCGAAATGAGATGAGCATATGAACTTGCAAGCATTTGCATTGCATGGACAATGATGAATCATATTTAATGAGTTGATTGTAATGTATGAATACGAGATTCTTCCCTTGTACGGTATGTTTGCATCTGCATTGCATTGACAAAGAGGAATTATGTTTAATGAGTTGATTGTGATGTATAGATATGATATTCTGCTTTTGTTTGCAATATTTGCATCTGTATTGCATTTACGATAATGAATCGTGTTTAATGAGTTGATTGTAATGTATGGATAATTGGGATTGATGAGAATGGGAAGAACAGGTTGAGGATTGTGGCGTGGACTCATCCAGAAACGTTTATTGAGGCGAGGGTAAGATTTAGTTATGTTTTCGAGTTGGTGTGGTAAGTGGAGTTAGTTATCGTTTCTTTTACTTGTTGATTTCCTTTTAGTAATGGCCATATCAAATTCTAGAGCAAAAGTAATTCAATTGATTTCATTACTTTTTATTAATGTTGCACTTTGCTGAGTCTTGGACTCACGCTTGTTTGCTTCCTGTTTTTAGGTACCTTGAAGCGGATTAAATGCTTTTGGGAGTAGTATCCGTGCGACTTGATCACTACCACCTCATTTAAATTAACTTGTAAAGTATGGCTGTAATTAATAAGGTTGTAATGTCTTTGTCGTGGTGGAGTTTTTACCGTCTATTGGAGGTGTGATTGGTTAACTAAGGACTGCTAGAATGATATCATATTATCTCGCAATGTTTTCTATCTGTGAGTGGATGTCCTAGTTTCTAGAGAGTCATGCGAAATTTTGTAAATTTTGGTGACTTAGTTTTAAGCGGTTTTAGAGTTTAATTTTGATTGCAATCAAGTTCTTATAGGTGTTAGGTTTTTTTTATGCCTTCATCGGTAAATTCTCAGTTCAATTGATCTTGTTGTGGAGAATTTTCGTGTGTTGGTAACCCATCGGACATGTGTGGGTCTGAGGGGTGTCGCTAGTGAATCAGGGTTTTGGTAGCATCCGTGGCGCCTTGGCGACGAGGTGTTACAATGTGCATGCAGGAAAAATATTCTGTAAAGTTCCTGCGACGGCCGAGTTGAGCGAACGATCAAAGCACTGGTTGCTTAGGAGGGGGGCTTCTATCTTGGATGATGGCAGCTTAAACTTCAGAAGTGATAGAGCCTAGGAAGTATCACGCAAAATAACTGATGCTCACGTGCAGCCTTCCCAAGGCTTTTTCAGGCCACGAAGGGAGAATGACAAGCTAACTGTTGCCCTAGGTAACAAGGAGCACCCTGATCGCACCCATGGGGTTGGTTTGGTGCCGTAGAAAGAAGGCTTCCCAGCTGACACATCATTGTACAGGCGTCCGAAGAGAATAAGAGAAGATCAACTAGACCATCAAATAAAAGATGCTGTGGCAAGAGCGTTAGTGGAACAGAGAGCGGAGCTGGATAAGATTGTGGAGCAAGTAGTACAGAAAGCTCTCAGCTCACGACCGCCACCTGATGACAGCCCTCGGATCTTCAATCACGGTGCTCGTAAGAGCAATTGCGCGTCCACAAGGATTCCCGAAGAGCTTGGACTCCATTTTCTAGTTGATGACATCACAGAACTAACACTGTGCAAGCTGCATTTGTCCACACATGGCATTACCATCAAGGTGGCTAATGGCAGGGCTTGGCCATGCAGCTTCTCACAGGTTCTACACTACCGTCCAATACCGCCGAGATTCGCTAGGGTCGAAGTGGACGGTGTAGTCCGCAAATACCATAAAATGGAGGTAGAGATCCTTGGCAAGGATGGAAAAAACAAACTTGGAGAAAACGTGCATGGCTTCCTCGTGTGCCGCAAGAGTTGATTAAGTTCGCCTCGGACGATGAGGATGACAAAGATGATGATGATCACCCGCATTCTCCACACAAAGACCTCTCGCCCTTGTCGCCACCACATTAGAAAAAGTCCAACACCTCCGCTGGCACCACCTAGAAAAAGTCCAACTCCTCCGCCGGCACCACCCAGGAAAAGTCCAACTCCTCTGCTGGCATCTAAAAAGAATCGAACACCAGCACCATCTCTAAAGCCGGCACTGTTGTCTAGCAAATCTTGGTCATCTGTGAAGCTAGCATAGCCTCAAAAGAAATTACCAGCTGAGATGACTGAAGAAGAATGGAAAAAGGAATAAGCGCCTGCGTAACATCTCACTTCAAAAAGGTGCCATCACCTAAGAAGACTAAAGTTGATGCTAATGCGCAGAAATTTTTCTTAAGTATGGGAAAATTCAAAAAGATAGAGCGGACTTCTATACCTTGCGAAATGTCAGACTATGAGCACATCTCCAGAAAACAATACTTGAAGGCGGCTAGTGCCGACGCATTGAGATCGGAAGCTCAAGGAGATGCTGCTCAACTAGATCGTGCTCACGAGCAAGGTCTAAGGTGGAAGTTCTTTCTAAGGAAACCACTGGTTGAACCAGCTCATTTGGACCACTTAACAACACAACTGCAGCGCATCCATCAGTGGTACATGCAGCAGTCCAAAAATGGTATGGAGGCGTTCCCAGTCAAATACACATAATTGGATTTTCACAATGGCGATAACATCATCTGGGTGGGTTTCGACGATTTGTATATGTTGTACCAGCAAGATGCCCTGGACGTGAATATACTTAGACTGTGGACTTTGTAAGTCTCTATGTATATTATTGTACATTCTTGTGCCGTTTAATTGCATGTCTAACTTCTTTCTTATGTAGAATGGAGATATAGAGATGTAGAAGAAATGTCGATGACAAGTTATCATTTCTTGATCTGGGGCTTGCCAACGAGAACATTGTCCAGCAGTCTCCACAGTTTCTTGAAGACTATTTATTTAATACTTTCTTGAAGCTGCAATACAAAACCTCCATACTTTTACCCTGTAAATTTAAGTACGTATTTTCCTACTTCTAATATCGTTTTTCTATTTTTGCGTATCACGATGTGGGACTAATGGGCTATGTTGACATATATGTGCAGGTTTCACTGGGTCCTCCTCGTCATCGAGTTAGATGCTAGCAGGATTTTTGTCTTAGACTCGAGGAGAAAACCAACTAATCTGTATGAAGACTTTTGAGAACAGGTAAACTTGATCATTGCGTTATTGCTCTAGTAATATTCCATTGTATTGCATTTAAGCTTAATTACTATTTAAAATCATTCACAGGGCACTCGCACGATATTATGGTATCTAATTACACATTGATGCCTACTTTTCTTTCATTTAATATATATCATCATTAATTAACTTTCTCATTTCTTCAATAACTGCGCTCCAAGATGAAAACCAACAAGTTACTACTAACAGAAATTTTAGCAATTTAAGAGTAGTTTGCCGGATTCATTCACGATGAGATCATCAATCCAAATGGCGAGTTCCACGAGCAACTTTAATTCTACTAGAGTGGTTGAAAAACCAAAGTGAGCGAGATGTAGTCACACTATATTTGTAAGCAGACTATTGTAGAAACCAAATATTGTGATGCATTAATATATTTGAATTATAATTTAATGATACTTTATATACTATATTGTTCTACCATATTGATATAACGTTGCTTTATATTAATATGTAATTTAAATATATTAATATGGTACAACAAATTATGATTTAACGATGCTTTACATTAATAAATTATAGAAAAATATTGTAAAAAATATATAATGCAGAAAAAATATGCAATAAAAACATTTGGTGTAACATCCCGGCACCTAATGTGCCCCGAATGTTACTACTACCAGCTCTATCACAACTATAACAAGAAAGACTCGACTGCACAAGTTTTCATAATGCATAAAAAAATTCGGCAACATCTTCCTTAAAAGAATGTACATTCACTCAGTAGACAAATGAGATAACAATTATAATAACATCACAACATATTTCTAAATCAGCACACAAACATTACTAGATAATCAAAACACATCTATAAGAGTATGAATTGCAAAGTAGAGTATAGTAAAGAAACAACAATGATAACAACAACAACTTATTTATAGACATGAGCCACTAACCATAACCATCACCATCATACCACATTTTGCTAAACCTAAGAGAACAAGGTACTATCATCGACGCAAACCACTAGTTGGAATCTATTACATTAAATTTGAATATGCAGTTGTCTAAATTGAGTGATACTAAGTGAAGTGGTGGTGTTAACTCCCTTTCTCGAATGCTAATCTTAAGGTACCTAAAAACAACAAACAAACAAGCGTGAGTCCAAGACTCAACAAAGTGCATCATACAAGAAATAATACAAAAACATACCTCATGGCAAGTTGCTTAATGGTAAGTAAATCATTCAAGAAAATAAACCCATTAATTCAACATTCTTTTCTCTTCAATTATGCAATGCACCATGCATGCCCATAATGCACATTTCATAGTTAATACCGGTATAACTGAGTGCACACCAGTCGGCGTGCACCCTCTCATTCCCTTCCATCCCGTGGAGGGGCCTACCGAAGTAGGTCTTTCGTGCTCACTACATGTGAGCACAAAGGCCGACATGGTCTCCTCTTCCGTCATGAATGCACATATGCAAATGATATGAACAATTCTTAAAATGCAAATAATCATATTCATAAGCATTAACATTTCTCACATCCATAAATTTAATATTCACAACATCATAATCATACTCTTGCAAGAATACATGGTAGCAAGACATATCAAATGTTTAAGACAACTAGGTAGCAATTCATCATGCAATACAACAAACCACCATAATGATGCACTTGCCTTTACCCGCGAAGAATGGAGTGGCATGGGGTTGAGGCCACTCCCGACAGCCCATTCCCTGCAATATATATATAAATAAATGCATTCATCTCAAAACAATGTAAAATATGGTTCAAGCGACAAACAAAAACAACACTTTTGCTCCTAAGCTTAACCCTGCTTTAAACTTCCTCAAACAGATCAATTAATCCTTTCACAACTAGCCCTTAAACCAAATCTGTTACCACCCTGGACAATAGATAACATAATGACCATAACTTCTAAATGGCTGAACCAAACATCGCATTCTTGAATTCTAATTAATCTTAAGAACACTATCTACAACTTCTTCTACGGTCAACCTTTCTAGAAATTCCTATATGAACCTCAAATCGACACAAATCTGAAGCTAGAGTCAATAGCCACTTACTCTGAACAGAAGACCTTCAAACTATCATATCTTCTAAATGGTTAAACCAAAAATTATGTTCTTGAGTTCTAATTAATCACAAGAAAATAATCTACACTTTTCTCTACAACCAGCCATTTAGGAAACGCCTCATTAATGCCCAGAACAGAAAAGAATAGAGAGTACATACAACAACAACTAATTCTAGACAGACATTACTAAAACAAGTATATCTTTTACATGGTTGATCCAAAACTCAACTACTTGTGCTCTAAATAACCACAAGAGGATAATCTATAATTTATTCTACTGTCGGCCATCCAGGAAATGGTCAATATTTCCTAGAATAGTAATGAATAGAAATTACATGCAACTACACTAGTTCTGAACAGCTCAATTCAACATAGCATAAATAATTCGATACAACTCCAAATTAAGCAAATGAAGACATTTTCATAATCTTCAGATAATTTCCTAACTTAATCTAGTAATTAGAGAATTCAATTCAGCATCTAGATAGCCCTACCTTGTGGTTTTTCATGACTGCTGTTAGCTAAGACAGATTCTGGACAGTAGTCAAACAAACAACCATAACTTTTAATTGTTGATCCAAAATTGGTGTTCTTGAGCTCTAATGAAACTCAAGACAACCATGCACATTTTTTGCAATGACCAGCCCCTCTAAAACTGAGCAAAAGACCCCCAAAATTTAATCTGAACATCGGTCCAGATCTGCCCAAACCTCTGAACTTCCAGTAGACATTCAGTTTGGATAGCACAATTCAACAGAGCATAAATAATTTCATACAACTCCAAATTAAGAAAATAAAGATATTTTTGATATCTAAAGAAAATTTTCTATCTATCTCTAGATATTGAGATATTCCAATTTAGCTTACAACTTACCCTAAATCATAGATGAACACAGTTGCTACTAACTAGAGCAGAAATTGAATAGCAGGTAGTAAATTATGCATAATTTTTAATCGGCTAAACCAAAATTTGAGTTTTTAGACTCTAATTAAAGGTAAGACGATGATCTACAACTTCCTCAATAGCCAACCCCTCAGGAAAAGCTTCTAACATCCCCAAATCATCAGTCAAAAATCGGGGTTAGTGCTGCCCGAACTGAGCCTCCTGACCAGCTCTAGGGTTCTCCCCCCAAACCACCTCAAATCACAGCTAAACAGCAAGCAAAACGACCATAGCATGAACTCTAACCCAAGCCACAGCCTCAAAATAAAATCCCAAGAGTTTTACCTTAGCCCCCAAAGAACCCTAGCAGCAGGGAGGAAGGAGGAGCTGTTGAAGAAGAGCTGTGCCCAGGGAAAGGAGGGAGAAGGAGGAAGAGGAGCTGTACCAAGGAGAGGAGCCAGGAGGAGGAGCTGCTTCGACCAGGGAGGAAGGTAGGGAGGGGCTGCTGCACTAGAGGGAGGAGTCAGCTGGGGAGGGAGGCAGGGAGGAGCTGCTGCCCTAGAGGGAGGAGTTGGCTGAAATGGGGAATAAAAACCAGGGAGTAGCACGGCTAGGTCTAGGGGGAAAATGTTTGGAAGAAGAGGAGAGATTAAGTGGGAGGGGAAAAGATCTGAGATACTACATTTGGTGCATGGCTTGTCATTTTGCTGTTTGTCTTTTTCATATCTTTCAAATGCAATTGAGTTTCTTCTTCAAATTTTGCAGGATTGTAGAGGCTGACCTCCCCTACATATGGTAATTTTTTGAGAAATTTTCAAAACCTTTACGGGTGGTTTTCATGGTAAGGGTGGTTTGCACCACATATGCAGCCATATATATATATATTACTGTCAGATTTTGGTTTGAGCTGGCAAAGATAGTCCAATAGCATTGTCGATTCCTGAGCTGACAATGATAATCCTGAGTACCATTGCCGGCTCTTATAACCGGCAGTGATGGCATTTTGATGCTGGCAGTGATGTAATGTTCTATGCTAATGAAAGAAATCGAGTTAACTTGGGAGTTCGTAGGGGAGGCTGAGATCTACTCTATAGGCCAAAATTTCAATGGCGGAGTGGAAGCTTACCAATGGTGTACTCAACGCTTAGGGCCTGCTTGTTTTAGCTTTCATTCTGGATTCTGGCTCCAAAAGCAAAATAAAAAACAAACAGTCTAAATTTAGAATCCAATTCTCACAATCCAGTCCACCTATATACACAAGAATCCACCATCCACTTCAAATGTGCTTTTAGATTCCAGCTTTTGGAGAACCAGCTTCTCTATAACCACAATCCAGAATCAGCTTTTAGAGAATCTAAAGTTGAAACAAACAAAAATCCTAAAAAATCAGAAAATCTGATTTATTTTAATTATTTTTATCCAGAAAATTGGGATTTATGACATCAACATGACCTAATGATGACGTCAACACCAAAATGAATTTAGGCCGGAATATATTTATATTAAAAATTATTTATGACGTCAGCATGACACGTGGCCTAATCGGGACGCGACACGCGTCGCAACCAGAGGTTGCCACGCGTCACGGTGCATGAACCCAGTCCACAGTGGCGCTGGTCTATGGTGGACTGACGGTACTGTGTCCGTGCACCGGTTGACGCAAGCATCGACGTCAGCATGACAGCTGGACCAATCATGTTGCGACACACGGCGCAACACGGTTAACCGAATTCCTGATTTGATCTCGCTCGTCTAATTTAAATTCAACAGCTGGATTTACCTCGACGCTTCGGTTTTAACGTGACATGCGGTGGAATCCAAATGACTTGGTGCGTGATGCAATCTCTACCGTTATTCAAAATTCAACGGCCTACATTGAATCTAATTTATGCGACCCAATCCGCTACGTGGCTAATCCCATCACTCGACGCATGGACGCATCACTACCGCATGATTAAAATCCAACGGCTCATATTGGTTCAATCCCACGCAGTTTACTACCTCTACGTGGCATCACACGGATCGTTGGATCTAAATCCAACGGCCTTCATCTAACCAAATCAGAATACCGAGATCGGCTACGTTGACTTACCTCAGTCGTTAGATGAGAATCCGACAGTCGACGAAGCTCCAAGTCTCAACAATGGCGCGGTGAGGATGGGTTGCCGGAGAAGGGAAAGACAACTACGGCGACGGTGTTTGGGGCTTCTTCCGGTGACACAAGTTGGCGCAACGGACGCGTCACACTGCGAGCAACACGACGGTGACCTCCAACGTGATGGAGATGGACCGGAGACGGCACAAGGACGGAGGAAACAACTCGGAACTACGGCGAGCTCAAGCGACGGCTATGGTAAGTCTTGGGAGACGAGAGAGGGCGCAAATGAAGTGGAAGGAGATGCTCTACACTGCGCGCCAGGTAATGAAGACGGGGAGTAAACGCAGCGGTGTTAATGGCGCGCGGAAACTTCGGCGGTAACGTGCGGCGGCGGCGCTTTTGGAAACTATCGACAAAGTGACGTGGAACAATCTCCGACGTACACGTGGCAATGAATCGACGACTGCCAAAGCACAAGCGACGTTGCTGCCTCGGAATCGCCCAATTCAAAATCAACGGCCACCAAATAATGGCAATTAGGGTTCCACGGTTTGGGCCTACAGTGCGCACAGTGCTGGGCTCGGCCTGGTACTGTTCACACCTTTTTTTCTGCGATTTTCCAATAAAAATAATTCCAACAATTCATTTAAATCATTTGAGGCATTTTAAATAGCAGAAAAATTCTAGAAAAATTCCAGAAAATATTTTGGAATATTTTGGACTCAAATAAAATAATTTCATTTATATTTTGCAAGAGTATATTTATTATTTAATTAATTTCCAAAGAAAGGTTAAATTCCAGAAATTCCAATTAAATCCAAATAAATTCCAAAAATTCTCAAAAATTCAAAATAACTTATTGAATTCAAAATAGACCAAATTTTGGGATGTTACAAACCTCCCCCCTTAACGGAATCTCGACCCCAAGATTCAAGACTGCTTAGAGAATAGGTCAGGAAACTCCTTCCTCAAATCTTCTTCACGCTCCCAAGTGGCTTTGCTTTCCGAGTGATTGCTCCATTGGACTCTGCAGAAGCGGGCTGACTTGTTCCTCGTTTCATGATCCATGGTGTCCAGAATCTTTACTGGGTGCTCCCTATAAGTTGGATCCTCTTGCAGTTCAATCGTTTCCATTGGTGCTTGTTCATCAGGTACTCGAAGACACTTCTTTAGTTGCGATACATAGAATACATCATGTACCCCTACCAAGGACTACGATAATTCTAACCGGTATGCAACTTCACCTCGGCGGCTCAAGATTTTAAACGGCCCGAAATATATTGGTGCGAGCTTTCCTTTCGCGTCAAATCTTTTGACTCCCCCCTAAAATATACGAAATCTTCAGGTTCAAAGCTCAATTCCCTGCGACGATTGTCGGCATAACTCTTCTACCTTGATTGAGCGATTTTCAGCCTTTCTCTGAACATGGCTATCTGCTCCTCGGCTTCTTGAAGTATATCTGGTCCAAAGACATGACTCTCACCTGTCTCATTCCAATTCAGAGGTGTTCGACAAGGTCGACCATACAAAGCTTCAAAAGGCGACATCTGCAAACTTGCTTGATAACTGTTGTTGTAACTGAATTCAGCATATGGTAAACACTTGTCCCAGGAAATTGCATAAAGCTAATGCACAAGCTCTCAACATATCTTCCAGAATTTGATTAACTCTTTCAGTCTGACCATCAGTCCGCGGATAATATGATATGCTGAAGTTTAAACGAGTTCCCATGGCTTCATGCAGCTTGCCCCAAAATCTTGAGGAAAATTGGGTACCCATGTCCGATACTATCTTCTTTGGCACTCCATGCAAGCAAACAATTCTTGACATGTAAAGTTCCGCCAACTTATCACCTGAGTAAGTAATTTTCACAGGTATAAAATGTGCAACCTTGGTCAAACGATCCACTATAACCCATATGGAGTCATATCCACCCTGAGTCCTGGGTAATCCAGTGATGAAATACATACCAATTTCCTCCCACTTCCATTCAGGTATTTTTAGTGGCTGTAATAATCCCGCTGGCCCCTGATGCATTGCCTTAACTCTTTGACATATATCGCACAAGGCCACATACTCGGCAACTTCATGCTTCATACTCGGCCACCAGAATCTTTCCTTCAAGTCTTGATACATCTTAGCACTTCCTGGATGGATCGAGTACTTGGAATCATGAGTTTTGTCCAAAATAAGTTGCTTCAACTCCTTCTTGTTTGGTACATAGATACATTCTCTCATCCACAGAGTACCATGCTTATCCAGCTTGAAATCCTTAGCTTTGCCTTCTGTCATCTTGGTCTTTATTCTCTTGATCTTTTCATCATTTTTCTAAGCTTCTCTAATCTGATCTTCCAAGGTAGGTTTCACTTCCAAAGCGGCCAAAAATCCCTCTGGTACCATTTCCAGCTTCATCTGTTGAAAGTCTTTACACAACTCAACTTGACTTTTCTCTAATAACATATTTACACTGTGTCTCTTCCGACTTAAGGCATCGGCCACCACATTGACTTTACCAGGATGATAATGAATTCCCACATTGTAATCTTTGATCAATTCCAACCATCTTCTCTGCCTCATGTTCAGATCTGATTGAGTGAAAATATACTTGAGACTTTTATGGTTCGTATAAACTTCACATCTATTTCCAATAAGATAGTGACACCATAGTTTTAAAGCATGAACTACGGCTGCTAATTCCATGTCATATGTTGGATAACTTTCTTCGTGCAGCCTTAACTGCCTGGATGCATAAGCAACTACTTTTCTTTTTGCATCAACACACATCCAAGTCCTTGACGCGATGCATCTTTAATAGATATCGAAACTCTGATGAACATCAGGTAAGACTAACACTGGTGCTGATGTCAACCGCTTCTTTAGCTCTTAAAAGATCCTTTCACACTTCGGTGTCCATGCAAATTTCTTTTCTTTCTTCAACAATTACGTAAGTGGTCTAGCAATTGTTGAGAATCCCTCAATAAATCGACGGTAATATCCCGCCATTCCAAGAAAACTATGGATCTGGGTTGCTGTCTTCGGTTGCTCCCAATGTAGTACTGCTTCAACCTTACTTGGATCTATTGCTACTCCCTCGGCAGTCATAACATGTCCAAGGAATTCCACCTTAACCTTCCAAAAATCACACTTGCTAAACTTGGCAAATAATTGTTGTTCCCTCAACTTTTCTAGTACCAATCTTAGATGTTCGGCGTGTTCCTCTCTTGTCTTGGAGTAAATCAGAATATCATCTATGAACACTACCACAAACTTATCCAGGTACTCCATGAAAACCTTGTTCATCAAATTCATGAAGTAGCGGTGCATTGGTCAGTCCGAAGGACATAACGGTGAACTCATAATGACCATATCTTGACGAAAACACAGTCTTGGTATATATTCCGTTCTAATCTTCAGGTGATGATATCCTGATCGAAGATCAATCTTGGAGAAAACTCCAGCTCCTCTTAACTGATCAAACAAGTCGTCGATCCTGGGCAATGGATACTTGTTCTTTATCGTCACATCATTAAGTGCACGATAATCTTTACACATCCGACAACTTCCATCCTTCTTCTTAACGAACAAAACGGGTGCTCCCCGCGGCGATGAACTAGGTCTTATAAACCCTTTCTCCAACAATTCCTCAATTTGCTTCTTCATCTCTACCAACTCCTCGGTGGACATCCTATAGGGTCTTTTAGCTATTGAAACTGTTCCGGGTACTAATTCAATTACAAACTCTATATCTCTATCTAGTGGCATCCCAGGTAAATCTTCAGGAAATACATCCGGGTACTCATTAACCACTGGAACATCTTCTATACTAACAGCCTTCATGCTATTGACCAACAATTGACCATCCCGAGCAACAATTACTTGAAACTCCACCTTTCTACCATTTGGGCTCTCGACTGATACTACTCTTCATCCACAGTCTAACACTGCCTTGTCTTGGATAACCAATCCATTCCCAAAATAACATCTAGGGTCTAGGTATCTAATATAATTAGGTTCGCTAGAAACACTATTCCATTTATTAATAGTTTTACTCCAGAACATCCTACTTTAGTTCAGAGTTCTGATCCTAGGGATTGGACTAAAAGCATACACTTGAGCTTCACAATCTCTAAATCATTCTCAATAGCAAAACTTCAAGAAACAAATGAGTGTGAAGCTCCAGAGTCAAATAAAACTGTAGCAGGTACTGAATTGACCACAAACTTACCTAGCACGACATCTGAAGCATTCCGTACTTCGCCAGCAGTGATATGGTTGACTTTGCCTCTCACGGTTGCCTGGGGTGTGGCTCCAGCTTGGGCAGCTCCCCGGTTCCCTCCTTGAGCGGGTGTCCTTGCAGGTGTGGCTCCTAAATTGAAGCGGATTGGCATAACAGCTCCTCTCTTATGGTAAGCATTGGTAAAGTGCCCTGGCTCATTACAGTTGTAGCATCGTCTTCCAGCCATTTGCGAGTTCCCCCCAGCTTGATTAACAATCCTGGCTGGTGTCTGAGATGTCTGACCAACATGTCGCGGTGCAGGTAATGGCGTTCTGGTACTACTTTCAGGCTGAAACCTGGTGAATTGCTGAGGTGCCACTCTCGGCCTCTGCCACCCCTGTCGATTCCCCTACTGTGCCACCCGGTGCTTCCTGTTATCTTCCAGCTCCTTACGCTTATCCTCCAATATAAGAGCCTTATTCACCAGCTCTTGGAAGTCAAGGAATGTGTGGGTAATCAGTCCCACCTGCAATCCAGTATTGAGCCCCTTGATGAATCGGGGCTGCCTTGCCTTGTCAGTTGTTACATCCTCTGGTGCGTAGCGTGCTAACTGATTAAATTTATTCAGATAATCGGTCACTGACTGGCCCCCTTGCTTCAAGTTTCTGAATTCTTCTTTCTTCAATTCCATGATACCTTCCGATGCATGGTACTAGCAGAAAGTACCAGTGAATTCCTCCCAAGTGATCTCTTGGGGATTCTCATGTGCAGCACAGAAGTTCTCCCACCACTTGGCGGCTGTGCCCTCCAACAGATGAGAAACATAAAGGACTCCCTCATTTCCTGAGCACTAAATAATATGCAGCTTCCTTTTAATTGCTCTTAACCAATCGTCTGCCTCTAGGGGATTGGTGTTGCCTGAAAATGTGGGTAGACGAGTCCTCATGAACTCTAATAGTCTTGAGTAAGGTCGTGGCTCATTGTTAACAGCTTGATTGTTGACAGTAGCTTGGTTGGTGAGTTACTGCATCGTTTGTACCATTGTCTGCATTAGTTGAGTCTGAGCAGCCAGAAAGTCTCCTAAATTCTGCATATCGACGGGTGGTGCAGGTTCAGGGTTAGGTGCTTCATTTCTATTGCCTCCCTGATGCGAACTGCTTCCTCTAGCTCTGCTGTTTCCATGCGTGTTAACCATCTGTTGATTGCTTCAACTGTTAAGAAAAATAGACGAGTAGGAAGAAATCTTATATGGGGAAACAGATGTAACTTGGACTCCCAAACCAGTATTCTTTATTATAAACTTTAGTGTGGTTGCTCATAGGTGCCTAAGGGCCACGCAACACACACGCACAATCATTCCACAAACTTTTAAACTCTGAATAATTCTAACATGTAACGACTCACACTTAAGGGCGACCTGACGATAAAAGATGTGATTCTAACATTTGAGTCTCAACACAAAACCCACTCACTCACTAAGCCACCCCGGATATGGTCCACTTGGTGCATCAACCGGCGGGTGCTCTGGCATCGGGGTGAACTGATCCCCATGACCTGCCACCTCTGCTGCAGAAGCAGACGAACCTCGACCCTCTAACACAAGCTCCTGCCCCGGCTCTGCCTCAGGCTCTGGCATCCTCTCCTCCAGGTCCTCCTCGTCAAGCTCCCTCTCACCCCCTGGTTCCCCAGCATAGAGAGCCTCCTCAAGCTCTCGGATACTCTTGGCGGCAAGAACTCGAGTCTCCTGCAAGCTCGACTTAGCCTCCTCCAGGGCACAATACACAGCATGAAGCTCTTGCACAGTCTGATCCATGACCTCCTCCTGGCCAGCAGCGAATCTAGCAAGATGCACGACAGCTGCGTCACTCTCCTGATCAAGACGTCCTCCAATTGCTCCTCCCTCCTAAGGATGAAAACGGAACACCATGTCCCGAAGCTCGTCGGCGTAAGCACTGTTGATCCTCCTCAATGCTATGCGGGCAGACTCCTGAATACCAGCCTCAAAGGTAGCCCTCTTGACTGTGACAGTGGTTGGATGGCTAGCTCTGGCATTCTCCCAAGCATAGATAGTGATAGTGGTGATCATTCCATAGCTGCTTCCATTGACGATCCAGGTGCAAGCTCAATACATAGGCCGATCAAATCCTCCTAGTACTTGGAGCATCCTCCAAAGCTCCACGGCGTACCCTCCAAGACGCTCTCCAAAAGTATGGATCCTCCTCATCTGCCAACAACAGACCTCGTTAGACCTAAATTTTAAAATTATAGAGTAACAACAGAAAATGTAGCATAGGTATGAAGTAAGAAGAAAGAGATTAGTCAAGATTTCATTGATAATCTTGTAAAATTTTAATTTTTAGAAAATAGTTTTTTCTTCCTCGGCCAGTCTATCTAGGATCAAGTCCTACAGTCAGTATGGCTCTGATACCACCTCTGTCGGGACCCGAATATGCAAATCCGGACCCTTTGTGTATTCCGCACTATTTTAGGATCACGCTAGTGCACACAAGCTAAACAGGGTTAAAGTACCACAATCATACACGGCAGAATAATAATAAAGTACTTCAAACATGTATATAAATGAGTTGCACGACCTTATGGTCGCCTTACAATAGTTTGCCACGCAGGGCTTATATTAGTCAAAGTATCAGGAAAATAACAGCGGAAAATAAAAGCTTGATAAACTAAATACTTTGCCACAGGCAACTGACGAGGCTCGCGTCCTAGTTCTCTGTCTCCTCAGCAAACTCCTCCTCCCAAGCAGGTCTAGACTATTCCTCTAGTATATTGTTGTTTGCAAGGGTGAGTACACACCGTACTCAACAAATCATGCACATAATGCAGTTCTATTACTACATGCATGGCTTCTTATAAAGGAATGGTTCAATTGGTTATTTTGCATTGAATCAATATCTTAACTTATTATTTATTTAGATAGAAAGCAGCAAAACCATATAAATATAATAAGTTTCTCAAATGGTTTTTCCACATATTTTGACACACATTCCTAAATCAAACTTCACAATTATCCCTAGCACACAGCCACTCATCCCCATTTTATTTTCGAAGATCTACCCCTTGACTGTAATCCCCGAGCTCTGTCCAATCCCGCGGACACGGCTATTCGAATAGTTTTTACACACTCTACAGAGGTTGTACACTTTACCCACAAGATACAGTCGCTCACCACACAGGTGATTGATCGTAACAAAGTTTTTCAAAAACATCCATCTAAACCTATGAACCCCTCCAGTATTGCCTTCCCTAACACTTCCCTCACACAGAGCCGAAGTATAGAACAGGTGAACACCGTTGGATGGGTACCAAGTCATGCTAGCAGTGCGCTCCCCACCATTACACCCTTGTGTAACCGCCGCCCTGAGGTATCAAAGGAAAGATATTAGAACCTTACTAAACCTGGTCTGTCCTATATCAGACATGTGGTTGTACGATTAACTTAGTTCAAAGAGTTGCAAGGTAAAGTCCTTAACTGACCAAGGCAAGACTTCCTTCTCCCAAAGGTTTTGCACATAGCCACCTTATTTGCCACACAGGCTCCTCCTGGCACAAAACCTCGGTCCACTTGCCTCAGTCCAAATCATTTCTCACTCCAATTGTTTTACGGTGCAACACATGCTAGTAACTCAACCTCCATGTGGAACCACACAGGTCTCCCCACTTCAATGTCATTACCAACAATACCCCACCATTTACTAAATTACATTCATTATTCCTTTAGCCAATATTGCTTTTGTTTTTCAAAGGATTATTTACGGTATATGCAAGGCTAAGCAACTATTCACGGTCTAGCCTCTCGTGTTGGCATATCATTACATCCAACTAATATTATCAACTTAGGGTAACAAATGAATCATGGCATACAAATATTGGTGACAAGGTGGTAATAACAAATAGGTTGATTAACTAATCCACCCAAATTAATTAAATCCATTTTTAATTAATTTAGCATGCATAATTTTGAATCAAAATACATTTTAAAACTTAGGAGCAAAATGATCAATGCATAACTTGCCTTCAAATAACTGATGATCCTGATCTGGAGCTGGATCCTGCGCTGAGAATTCCCACTCGATGCTTTCCGGCAATTCAACGTCTAGATATATAATAAATATAAATAACAGAGAGCAAGATCAACTCTAAAAATTCCACAAAATTCACCAATAAATAGTTCTTGATTTTACACATTTTTAGAAATTGAAATCACCTCAATCAGAGTTGAAACGCAAAAGTTATAGCCTTGCGAAGTTTTAAATAAACAAAAAATCCTAAAAATCAGAAAATTCGATTTATTTTAATTATTTTTATACGGAAAATTGGGATTTATGATGTCAGCATGACCTAATGATGACGTCAACACCGAAATGAATTTCGGCCGAAATATTTTTATATTAAAAATTATTTATGACTTCAGCATGACACGTGACCTAATCGGGGCGCGACACGTGTCGCAACCAGAGGCTGCCACGTGTCACGGTGCATGGACCCGGTCCACGGCAGCGCTAGTCTACGGTGGACTGACGGTACTATGTCTGTGCACCGGCTGACGCAAGCATCAACGTCAGCATGACAGCTGGACCAATCACGTTGCGACACACGGCGCAACACGGTTAACCAAATTCCTGATTCGATCTCGCTCGTCCGATTTAAATTCAACGGTTGGATATAATTCGACGCTTCGGTTTTAACGTGACACACGGTGGAATCCAAATGACTCGGTGTGCGACGCAATCTCTACCGTTAATTCAAAATTCAACGGCCTAGATTGAATCTAATTTATGCAACCCAATCCGCTACGCGGCTAATCCCAACACTCGACACGTGGACGCATCACTACCGCATGATTGAAATCCAACGGCTCATATTGGTTCAATCCCATGTTGTTTACTACCTCTACGTGGCATCTCACGGATCGTTGGATCTAAATCCAACGGCCTTCATCTAACCAAATCAGAATACCGAGATCGGCTATGTGGACTTACCTCAGCATTAGATGAGAATCCGACGGTCGACGAAGCTCCAAGTCTCGACGATGGCGTGGTGAGGATGGGTTGCTAGAGCGGGGAAAGACGACTACGGCGACGGCATTTGGGGCTTCCTCCGGTGACACAAGTTGACACAACGGACGCGTCACACTGCGAGCAACATGACGGTGACCTCCACGCGACGGAGATGGACCGGAGACGGTGCAAGGATGGAGGAAACGACTCGGAACTACGGCGAGCTGAAGCAATGGCTATGGTAAGTCTTGGGAGACGAAAGAGGGCGCAAATGAAGCGGAAAGAGATGCTCTACACTGCGCGCCAGGTAATGAAGACGGGGAGTAAATGCGGCGGCGTTAATGGCGCGCGAAAACTCTGGCAGTAACGTGCGGTGGCGGCGCTTCCGGAAACTGTCGACAAAGCGACGTGGAGCAATCTCTGACATACACGTGGCGATGAATCAACGACTCCCCAAGCACAAGCGACGTGGCTGCCTCGGAATTGCCCGATTCAAAATCAATGGCCACCAAATAATGGCGATTAGGGTTCCACGGTTTGGGCCTACAGTGCGCACAGTGCTGGGCTCGGCCTAGTACTGTTCACACCTTTTTTTCTACTGTTTTCCATAAAAATAGTTCAAAGAATTCATTTAAATCATTTGAGGCATTTTAAATAGCAAAAATATTCTAGAAAAATTCCAGAAAATATTTTGGAACATTTTGGACTCAAATAAAATAATTTCATTTATATTTTGCAAGATTATATTCATTATTTAATTAATTTCCAAAGAAAGGTTAAATTCCAGAAATTCCAATTAAATCCAAATAAATTCCAAAAATTCTCAAAAATTCAAAATAACTTATTGAATTCAAAATAGACCAAATTTTGGGATATTATAGCACACCTGTCAATGTCGTACTGTCTTATTCCTTTCGTCCAATAGAGATGACTGCCGAAGTTGGTCTTTCATGCCTAGACCAAGTAGGTCATAAAGGGCCACACAGATCATATCTTTTCATCTTGAATGCAATATATATAAATGACATGATCTGTCAAAATTAACATATTTCATCATATCCATTAATCCCATTATCATATCATATCATTTTCATAATAAACAAAAGGAATCATGTAAAGAATCATGATAGTATGTTTTCAATAAGAACAATAAGAATGAAACATTCAGGTCATCATTTTACCATACACTTGCTTTTATACCTACGATGAAAATAGAATAGTGTGCGATTGAAGCTAAACATGTAGTCACACCTCCTACAGTAGGTAAACCCATCCCAAAACCATGTCATAATAGTACATACATCAAATATAGTAGCATCGCTCCTACGCACATGCCGTACTTAACTTTCGTCCTTGCCAGACAGTTTACCCTTTGTAGTTCTAATGGTCGGAAGACCACAGCTCCTAAGTCAAGAGCCCAAACATAGTAAACTATATTTATTCTACACTAGATTTCCTACAATTTTGTAGCTATCCATATTTTCTAATTAATTCATTTAACCCTCATTTCCAACCTTGACGACTGATCTGTTGTTTTACTGGACACCAGTCTTCATAATTTCATAACTATTTTTATACAACTCTATATATGGCAAACCATAGCATCTCTGGAACCTAAGTGAAATTATCTAACTTTCTCTAGTAATGGACATAATTTAACTCGGTAATTATCTAGCTCCAAACAGTAGATTACCACAACTGCTCTATGCAGTGACCTATCTCTGGACAGCAAGCTCTATAACATTCAAACCGCTCAACCAATTTAACGTTCTTGTATTCTAATTAAACTTTAGATAAAAAAACTATATTTTTTATAGCATAGACATGCCACAAAATGAATCATAAGTATCACAAAACTTGAATAGAAAACAGAGACCACCATTATGTGAATATCAATCTCTCTCAAATTCCATTCCAATGCACTCTAACAACCATATCTACTATCAAAACAACCATAATATCGCTCTACTACAGTGCCAACAGGTCCAACGATGCTATAGGGTTTATACCTGCGTCCTGAAAATCCGACAGAAACGTCAATGTTGGGAATTCTCTGCAATCTCCGTATATTCCTTGCTCCTTCAAGCTTCTCAAAACTCCTGCACCACGTCTCCATGGCATGCATGCAGAGGATGACTCAGCAATCGGCCCAGACATCGATGTTTCTTTTTTTAATTTTGGATATCGCAAATATACTGTCTATGATTCTTAAAGTGAATGGGGAGTTCAGCAATTTGAATGGCGAGGCTTCTCTCATCATTTCAACAAGGTCATTCGAAGGTGGATTTGCACTGATTATTGCCCCTTCTATTCATGTCCATCCGAGCACACAAAATTGCTTCGATAGTGCAGTCTCCAAAAAATGCTTTCTAAATTACTCGTTGGGTTTGCACTGATTATTGCACCTTCTAATCATGTCCATCCGAGCACACAAAATTACTGCGATAGTGCAGTCTCAAAAAAAGGCTTTCTAAATTATTCGTCAATCTTTTGGTCAGAAGATCAATGTTTAAGTTTCGCATTTTCGTAGCCCGGGAAAAACATGTAGAATTCTATAAACTAGTAACTGAACAACTGAACTCATGCAGCAGCATGGAATTGCAGGTGGTTTTCTTTGGTTCCAGCGTCCCAGGGTAATGGTTGTTTTTGTATCAATTATACTGGTGCTCAGGTAGATGTTCAATTCGCCACTTATATGCAAGGTGACCAGTAATTCCAAATCCTGCGTGGTTGCAGTTGCACAGCATCCTTCTAGAGAAGAAAAGCTGCACCTGTCCTTAAGGCAGATAGAGAGAGAGATATATATTTGGAATTACCGGTCTGAAGATGCTTCAAACCTGAGCCAAAGAGTGGTATTTAGAGCTGAGCAGACTTATGTACAAACAGCTGCACATAGTTCACTTGTTTTGCTTGAAGTCTTTAAACCGTCAGCTCAAGTTTGTAAAATCTCAGTGGAGTTTTTTTTAAGAGGAAAGCTTGCTTTGTTTGTAATTAGTATTTTCTTTACTTTGCTTCCTCTGCTCATCTGAAATGTAGGAATAGCTTAATCATACTGATGCAGCTTACGTTCAGGCCATGACTGTATTATTATTATAACTAGTAGACTTACCCGTGCTACGTGTCTAGATATTATAATACAATTGTATTTGTTATATAACCCTATTTATATATGATTAATCTGCACCGTTATAATCTGATCTCGCTAAAATAAGTAGTGGAGATTGATCTTTCTCTTTTTATTTTGATTAATATGAGAATTTCTAGAATTTAGAATTATTATGGAATTTCCTTGTTTTTAAAAGGAAGGAGGTGTTTTGAATATATATAGATTGCTTCTCGGGGATTCCATGACCACAAAATTATTTTTGTCGTGGAAAAGAGGTGTTTAGGAATTCTGGCTAGAACCTGCTGCTGGCTACCCAATTTTTTGGTGAAAGTGCTCAATCTGATTATTTTTGTGAACCGACTAAAGTACTAATTAATCTTTTTTCACTTTTTGGAAAGTGAAGAAATCGAAACATATCGTATCGACTCTATGGGGAGTGGATCACAACATACTTTCTGGCAGCTGAATGGAGGCATCGTCACCTTGCAACCGAGTTCCCCATTGTAGTGCTTGTAGATATTTGGAGCTCAACTGATAATATAAAAAGGTGGAATACTTAAAGTAACACTTTTGGTTAATAAAGTGCTGCTTATTTTATTTATTTTTCCCAAAAAAGGAAACCGTAGGTTATAATTATGTGCTTATGTCCTGCCATTGTCCCCCACCCCCACACCCCCCAACCCAAAAAAAAAACCTGCCTATGAAAGGAATCAAATCAGAATATACCTGGGTGGATGCATCGTCGACTTGCATTGCAGCGCCTGGAGATATTTTGCGGCTAACGACTTACCAGTTTATAATATGTGCATACTTCGTATTTAATTATTTCGAAAGCATGGCTGCATAACCTAATATCTCGCATAAACATGAGTAAAACTAACTGATGGAAGGACATGCGTGGGCCGAGGACTAGTATCGATACTGAGTTGAATATTATAATGTCCCAAAATACCCAAATATTATATTCTAGGTTCAAAAAGTTTATTGATGCATTTTCTTGCTTTTTCTAAAATTTCCAGTACGAAAGAAATTTTTTCCTATTTTATTTGGGTTCTAAATAAACTAAAGTACCTCTCTAAAAATTTCCATAATTTTTGGAGTTAAGTTGCTATTTTTAAAAATTTAAACTTGTTCTATGTAACAAAGCTTATTAGGAAAATGTTTTAAACATCGGATTCCCGAAAGCCAATGGCAGAAATCCGTATTCTCCAAACGGAAGCATATTTTCAATGAACTGTTTTCTCTCTTAACAGTCCCTCTCTCTCTCACTAACGACTCGACCGCACTTGTCGGGCTCCATCTTCCAACTTGCACCCACGCTGCTCGCCACTATGGCCGCGCTAGCCCACATGACAAGGCAGATTAAGACCACCTCTCTACCTCACCACTAGCTCATGGGACCCTTCCACAAGCCCTGCCAGCCACATCACTACCACCGGTTCTCCATTTCACCAATTCACTGTTCGCCCCATGCAGCCGCACCGTACACCAATCTAGCAGCCTGATCGATCAATCTCGCATCTTCCTCTATGTGTCTTCTTCTATGTGTCACCAATGTGGGAGAGAACTAGAGCTCCACACCTACCGCTCTGTCTCGCTGCACCAGCGAGTACTCACAAGCTCTCGCCGAGCTACTCATCCCTACTTAAGATCCAATGACCACATCACAGTCTCATTTGCTCACCACTCATTCCATTTTCCACGAAAACCTAAGCTCTTTGTGCTCCAATTAGTAGGAAAATGAGCATCGTCCCCAATGTTGATGAGCATGCCATGTGCCATTGCTGCCCTAGTGAGCTTCCTTACTCGACAACCGCATCATCATGTTCCTTGAGCTCCTCCCTTACCCGCACCTATGCTTAATGTCGTAGTTGGAACCAAGGGAAGATGTGTCGCCATCATCTTATCTCTGACAAACACACCTGAGAAAAGCCATCATTATCAGCCGTTCTGGTGAGCTCTTTCCCTGTTCTTTGGTGTCACATCATGTTCTATCATCTACTCTTGCTAACCCATTACTTAGTCTCCTAGGACCGACAATGAATCATTGTTGTCGCTCTTTTCTCCTGTTTTCCACCACCAATGCCATTCCTACCAATTTCTGTTTTTCCTATGAGCCCATTAGCAATTCCTTGCATTGAATATATCTTAAGCATGTATACAAGCTTATGCAAGTCTCCTTGTAGTTTCTTCTTTCGTCAAGTTCACTGCCGATGTATCCCCTTTTGCTACCACTACTGTTCACCATCGACTAGCTCCTCTAGAGCAGCACCATCACTACCAAAGTACCCAGTGAGCTCCTAGTAGTCCTTAGATGCTAAGGCACTAGTTAGAATTTAGAAATTAGCAACAAAACTTAAGTTTCACCATTGCCAACTATAGCGCCGCCGTTGAAAAAGCCTTCTCCGCTGCTCTAATGACCATTGGTCCCCATGCCTATCACCGTAGCTTCACCAAGTCCACAAAATGATCACTTGATTAACCTGAGCTGCTATCTTTCACTAGGTCCTAGTCAAACCAAAAGCATTCGCCGCCTCTCGCCATCGCGCCGCTGACTCCATGCGCCATTTCAACTATTGTTGCTGCCTAGAGCTTTTCCTTCACACCCTTGTTCCATTTCTGGCCTCGTCCTGACCCCTCTATTGCTGCCTCGCCCCTGGCAAGCTTGGGGATGCGCTTGGCCATGGCACCTAGCTCGCTCCTTTGATCTATCTTTGTCAAGTGGGCTCAGTAGTTAACGTTGAATTAGTAAAGCCAGTTAAGTGTAATGAGTCGATGACATGTGGGCCTATTTAGGATAGGTAAACCATTTTAAAACTTAAACTAGTATTTGAATATGTGTCGTTGACATGTGGATCCTACCCATCAACCTTTGGTTAAAAAAATAAAAATCTAATATATAGGCCTCACCTATCAGTCTCTCCGAGAAAAAATCCATTCCTTTAATGTAAAATCTATTTTCAACCTTAGAGAAAATATGCTTTCACATTTGGAAAGCATAAATCAGTGGAATATGCCTTTGACATCATTCCTCTCTTACCTTTTCTTTTTTAAATGATTTTCTTAGCTGAGCTAAATTTAAATGCTTATAACTTTTGTATACAAACTCCAAATTGAGTGAGACCAATTTCTATTTTTTTTCTAAAATCATACTTTTTGTTAATATGCAAACATGTCTAGATTTGGATTATGAATGCAATCTTTTGTCTCTTATTTGTGCTCTTTGATATATCATATGTAGACACTAACGTCCTGGGAATCACCATCAACGAACCCAAGCAAGACTAGCACTCCTTGATCATATTTGATACCATATTTTACTATTATGTATTTTGTGTTTAAAACTATTATGCATATGTATAATTTAAGTAAAATTTGATATGTTAGTAAGGATGGTAGATATATCCAATTTTTGCATTCACACGACCTTACTATCCACTGTTCGTAAATGTTAAACGTGGAATTATAGAATAACAATGATCATTAGATGTTTAGACAAGCTTATACCAATATTAGACCGATTAGCTTGAATAATGGTCAAAATAAGAAATACTTGTGATATGGACCAGAGGAGAGGTACTTGTGATATTTTGAGCATAAATGAAGTTGAAAAACATATTTTGAGCTTGGGCGAGTGGTTGTTGTGAAAGATTCAGTTGCACGCGCAGAATGTGGCAGTCTCACCTAGGTTACTAAAGACCAATCTATTGTGCCGTAGATCCAAGTATTCTCATACAACCACATGTTCCTTTATAGGAAGCTCTAGAAAAATAAGTTGCCAAGTTCTAGCAATTTAGCAATAGGTTCTAGCTGATACGTGGAAATAGGTCTATATGGCATGGTATAGTATGTCCATATTCGTATGATCTTTTGAGAGGTATGTGAAGCTTACCAACACAACTATGAGCTATTAAGGTTGAAGGGTGCTCCACACCTTGAGATACAAATTATAGGGTGACGATTGATATACTGGCAATGTAAAAGTTTATCATGGAACTCTCAAATAGATACCTTTGGTATTGCGTGGCATGTTTAATATGATGTGATGTTTATATCGTGTGGGTAAAGTTATACAACCTCTGTAGAATGTAATCTATTAAAATAGCCATGTCCCTGGTATGAAATCACCTGGTTATATCCCACAATAAGCAGCTTTATGTTTTCCGAAAATTAGTTGGAAAGCATGTACATAGGGAGTTCATGCACGGTTGATCGGCAAAAGGAATTTATTGATATTTTAAAAGTTCACGGCAGTAAGCCACCTGTCTACTAATGATTACTTATGCTTTATTACTACTTGTTATCAAATATCAAATGCTCTAACAAAATCCCAATTGCAATCTGCTATTCAATATTGCAAATGAAAGCCTATTTTATGCAAAACTGAAAAAGTTAGTAGAATAGCTATTTTTGGTATACCCTTGCATACTATATAACAATTGTGTAGAAGTCTTGTGAAGTATGATTTTCGTACTCAACCGTTGGTTGTTAAACTTATTCATAGGATGAGGAAGAAGACCCATCGTACGGTTACTTTTATGTTGTGAGTTTTAGCGATGATGGCACTAACTTCTATAAGGATCTTATCCCAATCAGTTGCTTGTGGATGGGCTGAGGTTGCCTCTTTATTTTGCTTCTACTATGAACTTTTACCATATGAACTATTTGACCGATTGGCATTTACTATTATATGCTACTCTATAATTCCTCTCATGTATGAATGTGATATGTTAATATTGGATATGTGTGCTAGCTATTGATCATAAAACTAGTATGATATACACATAGGGATCAGAGTGTAAATTCCAGGTCTGGGCAAATATACTCTTTGATTCCAAATGTGGGATGGTTGTCCATATGATTTCCAAGGTACTACTTTAACCACCATTTTTTGTTGTCATGTATTATTACAAATCAAAAAATTATAAACTATGAAAGTATATTTCACTTGATTGAAAAAAGAAAGTATATTCAACAATGAATATGGTAAATCGATATTAAATAGCAGCCAACTAAATTAGATAATTTTTCTGGTAAATTGAAAGTATATTTCACAATGATTTCCAGTGGTAACCTTTAGAAGTCAGAAGCCTACGTTGCTCATGCGATGCATTTAACAGTCCTCTTCACAAAACCGACAACATATATTCCATCTATTTTATTAGTACTTGGTCTACAAATGGTCAAGATCCAAATTAACTTGGCTAAAATTATCAAGCCATTGACACGTGCGTTGAAATCATATATGACGCACATAGTAAATTAGCTTATGGTGTTTCACATTGTTACGATGTTGGATGTTATATATTCATTACTACAGAAAGATCCATATGAGACGTCTCATCACATACAGTTCTTCAAAACCGTCGGTGATGATAGCCATCACTCATGATTATACATTAAAACCATCAGTGATATCATCACAGATGGTTCCAGCCATAAACAGTTAGTGATATACAGAGATATCATAGACGATTTTAATATAAAGCCACCAGTGATAACACCTATTGCAATCACAGATGGTTCTATTATAGAATCATCTATGATATATTAGTATCACACATGGCTCTATAATAGAACCCTCTGAGGTAATATCCATCCCTATAAATATACCGATTTGTTCCTCGCATAGGATACCCAGCACATTTCACCTCCCAAAACCCTAGCGTGGGTCTCCACCCTCGTGCCACCAGCCTCCACCCCTCGTCGATAGCCACCTCCCCCATTCTACATATTAAAAAAGAAGTTACACATGCAATTAAACGGTACAAGAATATACAATAATATACATAGAGACTTACAAAGTCCACAGTCTGAATATATTCACGTCTAGGGTATCTTGCTGGTACAACATATACAATTTAACGAATAACACCCAGAAGATGTTATCCCCATTGTGAAAATCCGATTCTTTGTATTTGGTGGGCGCCTCCATACCATTTTTGCCTTCTTTGCATGTACCAATTGATGGGCCTTTTGCATTGTGTTGTTAGGTGGTCTAAATGAGCTAGTTCAACCAGAGGTTGCCCCAAAAAGAACTTCCACCTTAGACCTTGCTCGTGAGCACGAAGTTGTTCAACAGCATCTCCTTGAGCTTCCGATCTCAACGCGTCGGCACTAGCTGCCTTCAAGTATTTCTTTCTAGAGATGCGCTCATAGTCCGACATTTTGGAAGGTTCAGAAGCTCACCCCGTCTTTTTTACTTTTCCCATACTCAAGAAAAACTTTTTCGCATTAGCATCAGCTTTAGTCTTCTCAGGTGATGGCACCTTTTTGAAGTGAGATGTTACACAGGCGCTCATTTCCTTTTTCCGTTCTTCTTGAGTCATCTTGGCTGGTAATTTATTTTGAGGCTGTGCTGACTTCACAGATGTCCGAGATTTGCTATAAGACGGTGCGGACTTCCAAGATGGTGCTAATGTTCGATTCTTCTTATATGCCGGTGGAGGAGTTGTACTTTTCTTGGGTGGTGCCGGTGGAGGAGTTGGACTTTTCCTGGCTAGTGCAAGTGGATCATCATCATCGTCGTCTTTGTTTGGAGAGTGCGGCTGATCATCATCATCATCGTCTTTGTCGTCCTCATCGTCTGAGCCAAACTTAATCAAGCTCTTGCGCCACGCGAGGAAGCCATTCACGTTTTCTCCAAGTTTGTTTTTTTGTCCTCGCCAGGGATCTCTATCTCTATTTTGCAGTATTGTCAGACTACACTGTCCACTTCGACCATGGCAAATCCCGACGATATCGGGCGGTAGTGCAGAACCTGCAAGGAGCCGCATGGCCAAGCCCTGCCATCAGCCACCTTGATGGTAATGCCAAGTGCAGACAAATGCAGCTTGCACGGTGTCAGTTCTGTGATGTCATTCACTGAAAAATGGAGTCCATGCTCTTCAGGGATCCCTGTGGACGCGCAACTGCTCTTATGAACACCGTGACTGAAGTTCCGAGGGCTGTCATCGGGTGGCGGTCGTGAGCTGAGAACTTTCTGTACTGCTTGCTCCACAACCTTATCCAGCTCCACTCTCTGTTCCGCTAATGCTCTCACCATAGCATCTTGTATTTGACGGTCCAGTTGATCTTCTCTTATTCTCTTCGGTCGCTTGTACAACGATGCGTCAGCTGGGAAGCCTTCTTTCCACGGCACCAAACTAACTCCTCAGGTGCGACCAGTGTGCTCCTTGTTACCCAGGGCAACGGTTAGCTCGTTATTCTCCCTTCGTGGCCTAAAAAAACCTTGGGAAGACTGGACGTGAGCATCTGCTATTTTCTGCAACACTTCTTAGGCTCTATCGCTCTTGAAGCTTAAGCTGCCATCTTCCGAGATAGAAGCCTCCCTCCTAAGCAACTAGTGCTTCGATCATTCGCTCAACTCGGCCGTCGTAGGAATGACACCCCTACGGGTTAGCTCTTCTTCACACCTATCCCATGCAAGTATTTTCTTCATGTAGCCACCAGTGCTTAGTGTGTGAGGGTAAATGTTCTTATCAGCGTTAGACTTGTTCTTCTGACTCACTGTCTGGGCTTCTTCAAAATTCTTGTACGCCACAAAGTCCTCCGAAAATTCCCTTATCTTTGGGTACATGTTAAAATTTGGTGTTTTATTATTCTTCACATAGTTCTTATTCAGCGTCGTCTTCCAATTCTTTCACACTGTGCACATGATGCATAGTGCACGTTTCTTTGCAACCAACTTAGACTCTTGAGGAAACTGGAATATTTCTTTTAGCTTGTCCCACAGCAAGTCCTTTAGGTCATCGGGAACCACCCACTGGTCACCTCGACGGCTGGTCCATGATCTATAGCTGATGGGCACATAATCCCTAGCAAGTACTCCACATGCTATCCTGTACGGGCCCAACGATGACGCGGGTATAGCAGGTTCCCCGACTGCCGAGAGCTCTACTATATTGTGAACACCCTTAGGCATCTTGTTCAGACCATGGCCTGCGCGCCGCCTTTGTTCATCAGACGTCTGAGTCTGCAATTGGATTTTCTTATTAGTCATATAACCCTACAATATTTTGGGAATCACAATGTACTAATACTTTACCTCACCTATGTTAGTGGCGTCAGGTTGGTCCATGGCAGTGGCGCCAGGTTGGTCCATAGCAGTGGCGCCAGGTTGCTCCATATCAATATCTTGTAGGTTCAGGTAGTACGTTGGGCTACCCGTTCCTACTTCGTCTATATTTGAGGGCCTAACTCCCACTGGCATCTGTCCCTGATTAGAGGCCATTCCTAGCAAGTTTATCAGAAATTTCAAATTAACACACATACAAATACAATGGTATCAATGAAAGACGTAACAAGGAAAATAAGATTTAGACTCAAATCTAGATGGATACTTAAGTTATGGTCATACTCGTAACCATATTAACTTATGTTGAATCCTTACCACATTTAGATTGCATGAGAATTAAAAAAGACCATATATGTGTCGCTCTCATTTGCACATACAATGGTATCGAAGAAAGACGTAATGAGGAAATGAAGATAGATGTAACGGATAAGCATTCTAATACCCAAATAGAACAAACTAATCCATGAATGTAAAAGGATTATTACTTTCAACAATATGCTTCTAGAGATTCACAATATGCTTCCATCTTTAGGAATGAAAAAATGCCCCGTGGCCACGTACACACACTCCTTGCTTTGGTTACACAAACTAATTTAGCTAATCAGTCATTCACAATCGGTTTTCCGTTCAGTCCATAGTGGCAATCGTGCATCAGTTCTACCTTCAGCGGCAGAGCAGCGATCGGACGTGGCGGGGCGACGGCGAGGATGGCCAAGGTAGCAGGGAGCCGAGATGATGGGGAGGTATGGGAAACTGCAAGCAAAAATAAAAATTGGGTTACATAACTATATTACAATATAAATTAGCGGTCAAAGTTGTGTTTCGGACAGTACAATCTTAGAATTGATATTAACAGAGTGACCATACATCCATTCAGTTGGCTCCATTCAAACAAAAATAAAAGGTCTTCTTCATTTGTTCTCCAGTTGTGTTTCCACAAGGAACAGACCAACATCAACGCCAACTAGACCAATGCATTTACTTTGTACTTTGATATATTCTATGGGTGATGCTAGACCATTTTATTGGGTTAATTATATTGCATTCCTTTTTATTAAATAGTTAACAACGAGGAATTGTACATTTGAATAAATTGCCAAACATGGAATTAGGTACTGGATGGCATTGCCACATCAACCTAGCATGAAACACCACTAACCTACTTTATGCAATTCAACAACGGGGTCATTTCCTCATAAACAAAATATCTAAACCAGAATTGCCAACACTCACAAATGTCACCTTAGTAATACCCATACAGATCATAAAGGAATTTTAGACAGGTTCAAATTACAGTCTCTTACATCAAAGTTATACCTCAAAGAACAGAATAGAGTACATAAAAATGGGTTCAAGCATTCATTTATGGTGTCTACATGACATCAATTAGGTGGTAGCTAGGAATGGTGTCTACATGACATCAATTAGACTATATATTTCAATTACAAGTGAATATATGCTTTGTGAACCCAAACTTGACTCCATGAACAACAATGATTGCTAGATATAATTAAGATTACGTGGACAGCAAGGAATCACACAACAATTAGAATCCACACAGAAAAATGAATGTGTCAAACTAATACTTATATTTAAAAATACATATATAGATTAGGATTTAAGAATTAAAAAGAGTGTGTTATACGCATATATAAGAATTCACCAATATGAATTGGAAAACAATTGTTATATCCAGGTATGTCAATAGGATATTACATCCAAATCAGTTCTTCCAGGTCATTACAAATGAAAACAGAATGAAACTTTAATATCTCTCATGATCACAAGACAGAAAGGTCAAGCACCAATGCAAACAAATTTAATCAACACGAACCCAATACACACAAGTAATGATTATTAAATGATTGGATCACTAACCCGTCACAAAAGAGCAGCTAGCTACCATGCTATCTCATTCACATTGGAGAACACAAAATAAATATGTAAACGAATACTCCATAAAATGCCAGTATTAGCTATCCACTGGTTTTAGAATTTGCTAGTCCATGCAAGGAACTAGGTGCCATCCACTGGCTATGTCATTGAACTCATCACAAATCAAGTTTCAAGTCTATGTAGACAATGGCATTTGCACCCATCTATATAAATAAAAATAGCCGACAACATTCAAGATATCTCCTACAACATGATGATTAGTTGAAGAATGTCATCAACATAGCACAACCAGTATCAACATAGCACAACTAGCATCAACCAACATCAACATGGATGATTAGCACAACCAGCATAAACCTAATTAGTTACAACCAAAAAATCCGCATCAAGCAACGTTCACATCAAGCATCACTGGATTACATCCCACAAGCATCAAGCATCACTGGATTACATCAACATCGAGCAACATTTGGACATGCGCATCAAGCATCACCAATCAGTTTACATCCCACAAGTTTTCTGTCATAAACGAAGTTCGCAAGAGGTGTACCATGGTGGGGAGGTTGACGCAACAGTGGGGAGACGGCGGGCAGGTGAAGGCGACGGTGGGGAGACGACGGGGAAGCTCTGAGGTGATGGTGGGGAAGCTTTGAGGCGAGGCGGCGTTCCAAGGCGAGGTCGAGGCGACGACGATGAGCTCCGAGGCGAGGCGACGACATCGGTCCGAGGGGAGGTGACAGAGGCCCAAGGCGAGCGGCGGGGATGGCCTTCGGTGATGGCGCTGTAACTGAGAGGGCTAGGTTAGGGTAAATGAGAGGATGACGCCACCTTCGAATTTATAGGGTGTGGACTATCACTGTCGGGTCACCAAAACAATCGGTAGTGATATATTATCACTGCCGGTCCATAGGTAGAGCTGGCAATAATATAAGTTATCACTACCAACTCACACTACAAACCGGCAATAATACTATGATATCACTACCAGGTGGATGTCCAACTGGCAGTGATAGTGGAATATCACTGCCGGGTAGATCTCTACCCGGCAGTGATAGTGCTTATCACTGCCGGTTGATATTAGAAACAGGTAGTGACAAGATAGTCTCCGGACTTAATACTTTTAATTTGATCCAAATTTTCTAAAAATTTTGAAGATATATTGTAGGACATCTAATATTTTATTTAAATATTTTCCCAAATTTGTATCAAGTTCTAAAATTATAAAAATCCAGATTGCTAACTATTTTAATAGTTTTAATATTTTAAAATTTAGATAATGCTTGAAAAATGAACACAAATGCAGTCAAATTCACACAAATTCAAATGCAGTCGAATTCACAAAAATCCAAATGATTTAAAGATTTGCACTCAAATCTTCGACCACACTTTATTTCATTTCAAAGGCCGAGTGCTTTGGGATTTTGAAATCCTATCAAATTTGATCCAAATTATCTAAAAAATTTTGGAGGCATACTGTAGGACATAAAATATTTTTTTTAATGTGTGCACAATCTTCTCCTGGCCAGTTCTATAGGCTCGGCCAATTGCCTGCCTTCCAACAAAAGGGTTCCATACAACATCAAGGAGAACCACACGTGATGCCCCAACAAGTGTTATGCCTTCACAGCAGACCTTGGTTGATGCAAGCATTACCCTGGCCTCGCTATTCATGTCATTGAAGGCCTCCATCAAGGCATGATGATTTTTTACTAGAACATTTCCACTCATCAGCAGTTTTTCTTTGCCTACATTCCACCTGAACGCTCTAGTTAGCTGGTCCATGATCAAGGACAATGGTTCAAGATACTGACTGAACAGAAGCACTCGCTCTTTTGATGCTTCACAAAGATGGACAATCTTCAAAACAAACCTCGTCTTGACCCCTTCCAATGGATTCAACTGTAAACTCTTCAGTAAAGGTTTGTTCACAATAGATGCCTCTTTGTCCGATAATTTTGTGCATGTGATGAGGAACGGGTGTCTTGCTTACTATCAAAATGAGGTATTGCTCTTGGTTGACTGGTTCCCTTAGAAGCAAAGTCTTTTCTGTTGAAACTTTTTGAAGCAAATTCTCTAGCAAACCTCGGCCTAACCAGACACAGGATATTATAAAGCTCTAGTAAGTTGTTTTGGAAGGGAGTCCGATAGAATTATTAAGCTTTTGATCTGAGATATTCTTGCGGTTGGAGATCCACCGGCGGTGATAGTGCTATCACTTGCCGGTTGATACTAGCAACCGGCAGTGATAAGCTAGTCTCCGGTCAATTAAGTGAAACTTTCAATTTGATCAGAAGAAAGCATAACCTCAATTTCCATTATTGCATATATTACATTAATTGTTACATATGAGAAAATAAACATGTCGTTCATACAAAAGAAAGCATACATTTCATTACTACAACTAAACTACGATTCGACCTTCGTTATGATTGTGGCGTATGTACGTAGCTTCGCCACTCTCTTCCATGATACTTAGGTCAACGTCCTCTCTGAAAGGGGGAAGCTCATCAAATTGGTTGTACTCTTCCTCGTCGACAATATTCTCAACTCCGACGATCCTTCTTTTTCCTTGAATAACCACGTGGCGCTCCTTATTAGCCGAGTCAGTTACAAAGAAGATTTGTGTAACAGAATTAGCAAGTGCGAATGGTTCTTCTCTATATCCGATGAGTTTGAGGTCCACGGTAGTGATACCATACTTGTCGATATTCATGCCCCCTGGAAGTCTGACCCATTGGCACCGAAAGAGAGGGACCTTCAAAGGTCCATAGTCAAGCTTTCAAACCTCTTCTATGAATCCGTAGTAGGTTTGCCTATTTCTATTGTTGTCATAGGCATCTATACGGATACCGCTATTTTGGTTGGTGCTCTTTTTATCTTGCGCTCTTGTATAAAATGTAAAACCATTTATATCGTATCCTTGGAATGTCTGAATTGTAGTTGACGGTCCTTAAGCCAACACTTTCAACTGAGTGCAATCTGTCTCCGTATGCATCATGTGTCTACACAATCAATCACCGAAGTTATCTCTGTGCTCTCTCGCGAGCCAAACCTCTGACCTCCCTGGGTTTGTTCTGGATGGCTTGTTCTTGTGCATGTTGACATACGGGGCCACCACAACTGATTGTCCCAAAACTGTGAAATGTGCTTGTGTAAATGAAGCTAGATTGCTAGTACGTAGTAATTTCTCGCCTAGTGTCCCTTTCCGCTGTAGCCTCCCCTTATACCGAGATACAGGCACACCAATCGGTTTGAGATCCATATAATCGACGTAGAACTCAATGAACTCCTCGGTTCCCCAGCCATCGCAATGCAGCCTTCCGGTCGATGTCGGTTATGAACATATTTCTTTATAACCCCCATGAATCTCTCGAAAGGGTACATCTGATGTAGAAATACGGGACCAAGAATCCGTATCTCTTTCACAATGTGAATAATGAGATGCACCATAATATCAAAAAAAGATAGAGGGAAACACATCTCAAGCCTACACAGAGTGTGGACCACGTCTTCCTGCAGCTTTTCTAGTTTTAATGGATCAATGGCCTTCTATGAAATTGCGCTGAAGAATGAACACAACTTGATAATTGGGTATCGGACTTTCTCTGGTAGAACACCCCTAATTGCAATTGGAAGCATCTATGTCATCATCACGTGGCAATTGTGAGACTTCATACCAATTAATTTTAAGTCTTTCATTGAGACTAGTCACTTTATGTTAGCAGAGTAACCAGACGGAACTTTGACTCCATGCAAGCATTCGCAAATGCTAATTTTCTCTTTCTTGCTCAGAGTGTAGCAGGCTACGGGAAGGTACTTTTTGCCTGTATCCATTTCTTCATGATGCAACTCCTTCCTGAGTTTCATATCTTTGAGGTCCATTCGTGCTTGTAGTGTATCTTTCGTTTTGCCAGGTATGTCCAGTAAGATACCAAGCAAGCTATCGCACACGTTCTTTTCTATGTGCATGACGTCGATTGCGTGTCGAACTTCCAAGTGCTGCAAATAAGGTAGGACTCAAAATACTGATCTCTTTTTCCACAAAAGATCCTTATCCCAGGAACTCGGGATAGATGTACTGCCAGCTCCCTTTCCGTGAATAATTATAAGATCTTTTACAGCGGCAAATATATGTTTCCCAGTGTGATTCTTCGGAGCTAAGGTAGTCTCCTTTGTCCTGTCAAAAGCTCTCTTATTATTGCGGTATCAGTGATCCTTGCGGAGGAACCTATGATGCCGCATGTAAGCCATTTTTCGGCAGTTCTTTATCCACCGGCAAGCTGTATCATCCAAGCACTAGATGCATCCATTGAAGCCTTTTGTCGTCTGGCCCGACAAGTTGCCAAAAGCATGGTAATCATTGATGGTTACGAACAACAATGCCCGTAGGATAAAGTTCTGTCTTTTATACTTATCCCATACCCATACACCATCGTTCCACAATATTAGAAGATCTTCGTCCAATGGTTTGAGGTACACATCGATATCATTGCCAGGTTGCCTAGGCCCTTGAATTCGTAGTGGCATCATAATGTACTTTCATTTTATGCAAAGCCAAGGAGGAAGGTTGTAGACGCTAAAGTCACTGGCTAAGTGCTATGACGACTACTCATGTTGCCGAAAGGATTCATCCCATCCGTACTCAACCCGATCCCTATATTCCTCACATCGTATGCAAAGTGCTTCTTATATTTTCTGTCGATGTTCCTCCATTGCACAGAATCAGCAGGGTGTCTGAACATTCCATCCTTCTTACACTCTTTAGCATGCCATCGTAGCAATTGGGCATGCTTTTGTTCGCAAACAATCGCTTTAGACTGGGGATTATAAGGAAATACCACACCACCTTACGGGGGTTCTTCTTACACTTCACCCCGACATCATCATTCTTGATATCATCATCGTTGCCCTTATACCGCTTTGCTTTGCAAACAACACAGGCATCCAAGTCTGCAAACTCATTGCGATACAATATGCAATCGTTTGGACATGCATGTATTCTTTGTACTTCTAGTCCCAACAGGCAGACAACCTGCTTGGTCTGGTACGTAGTTGCAGGCAACACGTTACCCTCTGGAAGCAAGTCCCCCAAGAGACATAACAGCTCAGTAAAGCTCTTATCGGACCAACCATTGCTTGCCTTCAAGCTGCGATGTGAAAGCACAAGATGCGACTTTTGTACTCCTCCTTGCAGCCCGGGTACAATGGAGTTGTAGAGTCCTCTACCATATGCTGGAACTTTTGAAACTCCCTTTCACTCGTGAAGTCCCCCTCCCCATCACGCAACATTTGATCTAGATCATCTTCGTGGCTATCAACGAACGCATCTTTCACCGCCGTCATATCATTGTTTCTATCATCTTCATCAATGTGTTGCCCTTCATGTACAATATCATCTTTACTGTGCTAGGTCCAACAGGTATAGCCAGCCATGAAACTCCTTCGAAGCAAGTGTGCACGTATCAACTCTATGTTAGAAAACAACTTCTCATTTTTGCAATCAACGCATGGACAACACATATAGTCCACCAGGTTCCTCGATTTGTGTGCCGTAGCCGCATTCAGAAAACAAGTCACACCATTAAAGAACTCTAGACCACGATGGTCCGTGTCATACATCCACCTTCAGTCCATCTACAGTTAATTATATTGAACTACATTTCAGTATATCAATAAACGATACCAAAATAATTTATTCTTTACATTAGTCATGCAATGCTAATTAATTAAAACAATAAACACATTATAAGCATATAAATGCAAATAAAAATATAATTGTAAATGATTAGATTTACAAATACATCTTGCAATTTTGCCTATATTAGAATACATCAAACCTTTTTCACTATTTAAATATCCATCTAGCATTTTTTAATATTTAGATGATTTAATTTATTCATTTCATTTTGTTATGTAGCGCAATTAAATTAAATTAACATACATCAAATAAGCATATAATTGAATATAAGGATATATTTCTAATAATTATGTATCTTGCAACTTTCATTATTGGAAAATCCATCTACCATTTTTCATTATTTAAATATTCAACTAGCAATTCTCATTATTTATAATTCATCTAGCAATTTTACTATTTAAAATTCCATATAACAATTTTTCATCATTTACAATAATTACAATTATGCATAATTATCCATCTAGCAATTTTCATTACTTAAAATCCACTACATCACTAAAATGGATAAGAATTATAATTTATTCAATAATTTATTTAGATCTTAATTTGAGCACTACCGACTTTAAATGTTCACACCATACAATAAGCAATTATCAACATCTAGAGCAATCTATAAAGTAAAATTTTACTACAAATATAACATAGATCAAGTTAGTAACCTCGAAGTGAAATATCAGATAAATTTTAATATAATTTTTCAGCAGCAACTCGCCAAGATAATAACTACTGAGCAAAACAGAGCTCCTCTCTGTTCTACTCGGTCGGAGTAGATGTCGTCTCAAAGAGAAACACGAGAAAAATATTAACACAATTTTTTGGCAGCAACTCACTAAGAAAATAACAACCGAGCAAAACAAAGCTCCTCTCTGTTCTGCTCGACTGGGAAGGCGTCAGTCGGTGCCAGCTATATAAATAGCTTATCATTGCTGGCTCTGCGTAGAACCGGTAGTGATAAGGTCAGATTACGTGCACTACAAGAAACAGGAAAAAATTCGTGGGAAAATTTGATTGCACGGGAAAATACATATCACTGCCGGTTAAAGAGTAAAGCCAGCAGTAAAAGTTCCGATATCACTGCCAGTTATAAATGGAACCAGCAGTGATACTTCACTACCGGTTTTGGGTATAAACCGGCAGTGATAGTGTGTTATCACTGCCAGTTGGTTTCTCGAACCAGCAGTGATACGTTTCCCGCGCGGCCGAGCTTACGAACCGGCGGTGATATGTTATCACTGACGGCTCTAGCCCAACCGGCAGTGATATGGCAATAAGGATTGCATATTGTGTAGTAGTGTCACATTGTCTATTCACTACTACAAAACAGCACATAGGTGACGCCCTATTTGTGGCAGTTCTTTTGGAACTGTCACAAATCCATGCATCAGTGGCAGGTCTACACGGGAATTGGCGGGAGAACTATTTGTGGCGGTTGCATCCAAAAACCGCCACAGATAATACATTATCTGTGACGGTTTTTGGATGCAACCGCCACTGATAACGCTGGGACTATTTGTGGCGGCTCCATCCAAAAACCGCCACAGATAGCTCACTTATCTGTGGCGGTTTGTTTTTGTAACCACCACTGATAAGGTTGGGACAATTTGTGGTGGTTTTTAGTTGGAACCGTCAGAGATAGTAAATTATCTGTGGCGGTTTGTTTTTAGAACCACCACTGATATAATTATCTATGGTGGTTTTTATTTAAAACCGCCACAAATAATTATTTCTATATAAACAATATGTCACCAGTCGCTGGTCATCTTCCTCCCCGAGAAGAAAAGAGTCCTCCCCGAGAGAAAAGAAGCTTTTTGATTTCAAATTTCGTTTGGCCAAAATATTGTGCTTCTACTTCCTAGAATTGTTCCAAGGTGTGTAAATTGTGTCTCCTCCCTTCATTTGTAATGTGAAATTGCAATGTAAGGTTTATTCCTAGCTTAATTAAGGTTTAGATGCAAGGTTCACATTTAGTTTGTTTTTTATTTACTTAGCAATTTGTAGATGATGAATTGATTGCCTTGCTCTATTAGATTAAGTTGTCTACCTTACTTAGATGATGAACTTTTGGTCAAACATATATGAAATTTTTTAATTAATTAAAATTATTGGATATGAATGAAAAATATATTTTAGTTAATATGATAGATGGGTGATCATGAAGTTGCCTTGCATTTTGAGATGAGGAATTTGTTATGTTGCTCTTAGGAGGATATATTTAAGTTTGGCTAGGTGCAGTATATATAGAAATTACAAGACATAAAATTTCTTTTGTTAGTTTCCATTTATTTTTTCATTAGCACGTGCATATACATATTGCTCCATTAGTGGCTATTTTTAGTGAATTTGTATGAAGCTTATATCAAATTTATGTAATTAAGATTGTTGGATATGAATGTTAAATAAATTTTAGTTAATATGGTATATGGGTGATCATGAATTTTGAGATGAGGAATTTATTATGTTGATCTTCCGGAGGATATATATAATTTTTGGTTACGTATGAGTATATATTAAAATTAATTAATTAAGTTTGCAACATTTACTTAGCATTAATATTGTCCCGTTAGTGGATATTGTTGGATATTGGATAACAAATTATTTAATTAAGTTTTTTGGATATTAATAATTGTTTAAATTAATTAACTGTAGATGGACCGGAGATGGATGTACGATGCGAACCGTTGCAGCCAAGAATATATCGACGGTGTATCTGTTTTTCTAAGGGCCGAGGAGAACGACTTGCAAAAGAAGGCGAAGTACATACATTGTCCATGCATTGATTGCAAGAATGAGAAGATGTTTTCGAACAAAAACCATATCCATTTGCACTTGATCCGGAGGGGTTTTGTACCTGGCTATACAAGTTGGACAAGGCACGGTGAAGAGGAGATCATACTTCAGCGTGATAACGTCGGCGGCAGCAGAGCGGCAATGTGGCGGTGACATCGATTATGGATCCGATGAGGATAGGTTGGTCGTCGATGAAGACAATAATCTGGCTCAAATGTTGCGCGATGCAGAAGAGAACTACACTAGTCAGAGAGAGTTTAATCAATTCAAGGGTTTGATGGAGGATTCGGAGAAACATTTGTTCCCGGGTTGTAAGGAGGAATACACAAAGTTGCACACGGTGCTCTCGCTGCTGAAATTGAAGGCAGCCAATGGTTGGTCCTACAAGAGTTTCATGGCGTTGTTACATGTCTTAGCGGACATACTGTCTGAGGGAAACGTGTTGCCTAAAACCACGTATCTAGCTAAGAAGGTTGTATGTCCCTTGGGATTGAAAGTAGAAAGAATACATGCTTGTCTAAACAACTATATACTCTATCGCAAAGACTATGCAGACATTCATGTATGTTCGGTGTGCAAAGCATCGTGATACAAGCGTAAGGGCGATGACAGCGAAGTTATCGAGGTGAAGAAAGGAGCTCCCGCTAAAGTGGTGTGGTATTTGCCAGTAATACCTCATTTGAAGCGTTTATTTGGAAACAAAAAGCACGCCAAATTGATGCGATGGCACTTTCGGAAGACCGTAAGAGGATGGAAAAGCGAGACACCGTGATTACGCCCGATGGAGAACCATCGATAGACTCTTCAGGGAGAACTTCGGAAATGAACTAAGGAATGTAAGGTTTGGCTTGAGTACGGATGGAATGAATCCTTTCGGTAACATGAGCAGCATTCATAGCACTTGGCCCGTGACTCTGTGTATATACAACCTTCCACCCCTGGTTGTGTATGAAGCGAAAGTACATTATGATGTCGCTACTTATCCAAGGGCCGAGACAACTGGCAACAATATTGATGTATACCTACAACCATTGGTGGAAGATCTTGTGATCTTGTGGAGCGAAGGTGTACGGTATGGGGCAGTACAAGCGAGAGTACTTCACTCTACGCGCATTGTTGTTCTGCACCATCAATGATTTTCCTGCGCTTGGTAACCTGTCCGGCCGTACTATAAAAGGAGCCAAAGCATGCCCCCAGTGCATGGATGAAACCGCTAGTGTGTGGCTCAACAACTCGAGGAAAACAGTGTACATGCGTCACCGGAGGTTCCTTCGTAGGAATCATCCGTACCGCAATATGAAGAAACAATTCGACGGGACAAAGGAGGACGGTTTAGCTCCAAGGCGTCTTCATGGGGAAGAGGTGTATGATATGGTTAGGGATCTTAATGTTGTACTTGGAAAGAAGTCTTGGTAATACATCGCGGTCCCATACTGAGAAGACCACGTGGAAGAAGAGATCCATCTTTTGGGACTTGCCCTACTGGAAGGACTTGGAAGTTCGACACTGCATCGACGTCATGCATGTAGAGAAGAATGTATGTGACAGCGTGGTTGGTCTTTTACTGAATATTCCTAGTAAAACAAAGGATGGACTGAAGGCACAAAGGGATCTGGAAGACACGAAAATCAGAGCCAAGCTACATCCTCAAGACACTGGGAAAGGCCGGCTTTACCTTCCCCCAGCTTGCTACACTTTGAGCAAGAAAGAAAAAATGAACTCGCAAGTGCTTGCATGGTGTGAAAGTTCCGTCACGGTTACTCCGCAAACATCAAGAAACTGGTATCGATGAAAGATTTGAAGTTAAGCGGCATGAAGTCTCATGATTGTCATGTGATGATGACACAAATGCTCCTGTTGCAATTAGAGGTATTTTGCGACAAGGTCCGAGAGGTAATCACGAGGTTGTGTTCCTTCTTCAGCGCGATTTCACGAAGGTCATCGATCCGTTGGACTTTATGAACTTCAGCCGATGTGGTAAAGACTCGTGCCGGTGGAGATGTATTTTCCCCATCATTTTTGATATCATGGTTCATCTCATTGTTCACCTTTTCAATGAGATAAATATTTGCGACCCCGTATTCCTGCATCAGATGTATCCATTTGAAAGGTATATGGGTGTTCTGAAGAAATATGTACGTAATCGATCTCGGCCGGAAGGCTCTATTGTAGAAGGTTATGCAACTGAGGAGGTTATTGAGTTATGTGTCGATTACATGGAGGAGGTCGAACTGGTAGGAGTGCCTGTATCTCGCCATGAGGGTAGGGGAAAGGTGTAATAGGAAAGAAGTCTACAAATTCTTACGATAATATTTTGTTCGAACAAGCCCATTTCACATATTACCTTGATCGGTTGATGTGTACCCGTACATGGACATACACAAGGGTAAGCTAAGGAGGGAAAACCGAGGACGGTCAGAGCTTTGGATAACAAAAGAGCACAATCGTTTGTTCAGTCATTGGTTCAGGGAGCACATGTCTGGTGAAGAAACAAGTGTTACGTTGAGGTGGTTGGCAAAAGGACCTTCAGGTACAATCACGACATAGCAAGGATATGACATCAATGGATATACATTTTACACGAGCTCGGGATAGCAAGAGCACTTACCAAAAGCAGTGGTGTCCGTATAGATGCCTCACGACAATACAGAGCGACTGAAGAGCAACTACTACGGGTTCATAGAGGAGATTTGGGAGCTGGACTACTGCATTTTCAAGATCCCGGTGTTTCGATGTCATTGGGTACAACTCCCGAAGGGTGTCAAGGTGGACAAGTACGGCTTTACTATTGTGGACATCGAACATGTCGGATCTGAGACGAACCATTCGTACTTGCGAATCAAGTAGCACAAGTATTCTACATAATCGACTGGCGGATAAGAAGCGTCATGTAGTTACGCAAGGAAAAAGAAGGATCGTTGGAGTTGAGAATGTCGTGGATGAGGAAGAGTACAACCAGTTTGATGAGTTGCCTCCTTTAAGTGAGCAACAAACATCGAGGCCGAGGAAGAAACCACTCAAGAAGTTACCTATCATCGCGATGATTACAACGAAGGCCAAATTGTGAAAGAAAATAATTAGCTAGGAGTAATGGCAACATGTCGCCATTTATATGGAGTAATGGAAATGTGATGTAAGAAATGTACATTTATGTGGAATTAATAGGAAATAAATATGCATGATTTTGATGAGAAAACTTCGAATATCATGATTATATTTACATTACAGAATACATCAAAATTAAAACTGAATTAAACTAAAGGATAAACAGAGTAAAATCTACTAAAGTACCACAAAAAATGGAATTTCATCAACATCTGGATTTTTTGTATATATATTATTTATTTTATTGTTTTGTATCTAGCAAAATTGTAAGATAGAACCACAAAATAGACAGTGAATTTAATATTATTAGTACGTTTTGGGTTAAATCAGGCCCCTCTCATTTTCCATCTCACTTCTACTTCTGCTTAGAAAGTCTGTATCTATGGCGGTTAATAATAATAACCGTCACAGATAATAGTTATCTGTGGCGGTTAATACCACCACAGATAACTATTATCTGTGACGGTTATTGTTATTAACTGTCACAGATAATCCCTCCATATATATACCTAAACCTAAGCCCGCCTGCTGCACTTCCGAAAATTCCTTTGCACGATCTCGCCCTCACTTTTGCGCTGCCTGCCCTTGCCTTGCAACCACCACATTGCCGCCACTCCAACGCCGTGGCAACGTCGTCCGTCGGGGAGGACTCCAAGCTGTCCCGCTGCCACTCCAAGCCGCCGCCACTCCACAGCCTCTGGTCCAACGCCACCGCCACTCCAACGCCGGTACCTCTTCCCCGAGCTCCTCAGTTTTGTTCATTTCACTATCGTCTGCTTTGATGCCATTTCGTGGTTGTTGATTGAATTGGTTGTAGTGTTGGTAGGGTTTGTAGTGTTGCTAGGATAGTTAGAGCATGAGCCCACTGGATTCCTAGAGCAGCAACATGGTGACAGAATGTAAATTGAATTCATGATTACTAGTAATGATACAATTATACATCAAAAGTAACATACCTAACCAGGCACTAACTGAAGTGTTTGAAATTAGGGGCCTTACCCCGTAGGTATTTTTGAATCTTTCTGAGCATTGCTTTTATTTATCTATTCACAAACCTGAATAGATACTGTATTTAATATATTTTTAGTCTTCTCTGGTTAGCTAAATTGTCAATAAATAGTTTTCAAGAAATAGTGCAGTCCATCACATAGTTGACAATCTCGTGATATAGTATAGCAAGTGGTAAAATAAATATAGTGGAGGTTAAGTGCTCAAATATGGTATCAACTTTGTTACAAGATGGTTTGGACGTTTTCTTATGAATGTGTTACAAGATAAGCAGTTAATAATATTTCCACTTTGTTTTCTCAAAAAAATGACCTAGAAGTTAATAATATTTCCACTTCTTATCAATTTTCGGCATCCGTAGCAAAAACTAGCTAATTTCATGCTTTGAAGGAATTTATCACTTTCGTGACGACAATGTTGATATGATTCTCTCATTAGTTGGGAGCTTGTAGTGAATTACACAACGGAGAAATGTGATAAGTTGTATCATTTGTTTTCACACGAGTTCATACATTTGGTTGATTAGTGAAGCTTGCATTAATGCATTAATGCATCACACGAATAATGAAATCATGGAAGCTCGTACAAATACAATTCATCATCAACAAGATTCAAGTTTGGGTCTCAGTTTTGAAATAAATATATAGAGTTGCAGATTAACACTAGTGGTATTGTAATAGACAAATGGAAAAGAAGACTATAATCCATTTCAACCAGGTCTAATTCTTGCAACATGTTATGTATCTTCGCCGTCGCACTCCTATTGTCGCCATTTAATAAATATAAAATCTTGCATCATCTGAAGACCTCAAGAAGCGAAGTATTTACAGCAAAATATCTGGAGAATAGTGATAGTCGGAAAGTATTCCTTCTTTTCTAGCATGGCTTTAGTGACATCCTGCAAGGTTCCATCTAAATGAACTGGAAACAACAAATAAGCCTCATGGTTCTGCGACCCATCTTGCACACCCTACACACATTTAAAAACAGACTGTTGGTAAGAGCACAAATACTTAAAACACCTAACATTATGATGCCAATTAAAGCTGCTAAATCCAAGATGGTAGATATTCAATGATCTCAAAAAATTGTTGTAATACCGCAAATGGTTTTTTTTTCAAGGTTTTTGGCCAGGGTTGATTTTGTTGTCTCTCAGTTTTAACTTTCTTCTCAGAAAGTCCTGAGTTTTGCCGATTGCTTATCGGAATGGGTGTTTCCTCCTTGCCATTTAGTTTTTGCGGCAAGTTGTCTATCCTGACAATTGTCGTTGCGCGCCAAGAATTAAATTATTTGGTTCGCGCTATTGGTTAGACATTGGATTTTGGTTTTAGGAGGGGTTTTTGGGAATTTCCCCTCCCTCACCTAACCTCTCTCTCTTCTTTATTTTGTGTGGCTGACATTGGTGGGAGGCCAGGCCGATTTTTCTTCGTTGCTGGCCGAGTCCTGCCGAAGCTTTCCCGAGCCCTCTTCCTGCCGATGCTCTCTGGCGCCTCTCCCCTGCCGAAGCTCCCTCCCGAACTCCCTCCTGTCGCTCTGATTCCCTAGCGGCCCCTCCTGGCGCCTCCTCCCTCTTGCTTCCCGTCGCCTCCCACGGTAGAGTCGCCATGACCAAGCGCCTCCGGCCCAGCCTGCCGCTGCCTCCTCCGGCTGCGTCTGGCGGCTCCCTCCAGCCACGGCTTCCTCGGTGGCCTGCAGCCCTCCCCTCCAGCCGGCCATGTCCCCCATCTCCTCTTTCTCCATGGTTGTGAGATTGGAGGTATACCTTGTTCTTGAGGAATTTTGGCATGCATGTGAGGTGTTTGTGATAATGCCTAGAAGGTTTAGGGTTGTTGATTGTGTTTGTGCATATATTATCTTGATTAGTTGGTGAAATTACAAGTAGTGTAGTACTTGAGGTGATAATCGTGCTAGTGTTTGTGGAATGTTATTCCAGCATTTATGTGTGTAGGATATCCCGTAAGGAATTTTCTTGTGATACTGCATCCTAGTTCTTATGCATTTGGTTAGATATGCTAGAAATCTGTTTATTCAATGCTTATGAATTGATAGCTTTTATCATTTTTGAGCTATCTACTGGTTATGCTTGTGACCTTGATTCCCATTAAATTGTGAGCTTGAGGTAATCAACATTAGATCTCATGTATTGGCACGTTTGAAGCAGGGTGCAGTGCATAGATGTGTAAGATGAAAGTTTTATGATGATAGATGAGAGTGAAATTGATCAGTAGTTGTTTCTTCTCTGTGCTTCGATTTCTGATAATTCATGTGTGTGCTCTGGAATTCATTTGCGTATGGTCAACTAAGTCTATCCTCTGTGCAATGTGATCTATAGAAGTATATACATATATTTGGAAAGTGAGGTGTATGCTAGTATTTTGGTATTCTAGGAATAGAGGGTAATGTTCAAATGTTTGCATAAATGAAAAATCTTAGGACATTTAGCATGCAAAGGCCTGACCTGGTTCTATAACACTCAATACCTTATATGTAAGATTTATACTACTGTATGAATTGAAAATTCAGGTCCCTTTTTCCAAATTGTGGTGTGTTGCCCCTGGTTTGTTGAGCATGCATTTAAGTGGTTATGAGGGATGTTTTGGTTTCGATTGTAGATGTGAATATGTAGAGTTGTTTTCTTCTGTCGCTTGTACCGAGTGTGCATGAATTTGAGTTGGATGAATATTGTTTTATTTGCAGGGAAGGTTTTGTCAGGAGTGGCCTCAACCGCATACCACTCCATTCTTTCGTCGGTAAAGGCAAGTGCATTGTATCGGTTGTGGCTTAGGTGGCCACTAGGTTTTACAATAATATCGTTATCCATGTGTTGCTTTAACATTGTCATGTTTGATTTTGCATGCGATATGATGAATGAGAATAGTTAATTGGTTATGCTTTTATTTAAAACGAGTTTATATGCAAGTGTAACCCGTATATCTCTTATACGGTATCTAGTTGATTGCTTGGGTTATGTATATGCTTATGCTACGATTTCATTTGTGTTGATAAGTACATCTAGTAGGGTAATTGTCCTTTGATGAAAGGGTTAAGTAATTTGATGCAAGTGCATCGTTGATTGAAATGATTCGTGTCGAAAGTTGAATGTCATGATACCTTGCGATTATGAAGAGCTATCGTTTGAGATGTCATACTATTATCACTAGTATGATAGGATAATGTGAATAATGAAGTAATGAGGTTGGATTAATAAGAATGGATGTTTTGGCGATCATGAAAATGGATTATGACTTTAACGGGAGTATTAATGATAATTGTGACCATGTAGATATGAGTGTCGAGAATATGAAAATGAGTGTTGAGAATATAAATATGAGTGTCGAGAATATGAAAATGACTGTTGAGAATATGAATATGAGTGTTGAGAATAGGAATATGAGAGTTGAGAATATGAATATGAATGTTGGGAATGCGGATATGAGTATTGAGAATATGGATATGAATGTGAGGAATGGCATTTGCATATGTGCATTCATGAAAAGTGCATTGAGCCAGGGCGGTGAGAAAGTCATACGGAATGTATGACTAATCCGGTGTGCTCGGAGTTCCTACCCCGTAGTCCCATCTACTGGCGTGGATGGGAGCGGTGTTAAGTGTAGGACCCGCTCATTGGGTAGCGGGCAAGTCTGTTTTCGAGGCCCTTCCACGGGATGGTTGGGTTCGAGGGCACGCATCGACGGGTGGTGCTCGGCAATACCGGTATGTGCTAAAGAAGAGATGAGACATGCATAATGCATCATGTACAATGTTGATTCATGTGAATGAAAGTATAGTTGCGTTGCATCGTTTAGCATTTCATTGCACTGCCTTGAAATTGTTAATTGTTGATTTATGTGAATGAAAGAATGGTTGCATTGCATTATTTAGCATTTCATTGCGCTGCATTGAAATTGTTAATTGTTGATTTATGTGAATGAAAGAATGGTTGCATTGCATTATTTAGCATTTCCTTGTGCTGCATTGAAATTGTTAATTGTCGATTTATGTGAATGAAAGCATAGTTGCATGGCATTATTTAGCATTTCATTGTGCTGCATTGAAATTATTAATTGTTGATTTATGTGACTGAGAGAATGGTTGCATTGCATTATCTAGTATTTCAGTGCACTGCATTGAATTGTTAATTGTTGATCTTTGGGAATGGAAGAGACAAATTGAGGATTAAGTCGTGGACTCATTCAGAACTGATTATCAAGGCATGGGTACTGTTTACTTACGTTTTTCTTTTGAGTTGAGTTGGCTGTGGTAAGTAGAGGTAGGTACTGCTTCTTGTACTTAATTATTTTATTTAAGTATTGGCTAGAGTAAATTCTAAAGTAAATGTAATCTAGTTAAATGTATTACGTTTCTTTATTGTTGCACTTTGCTGAGTCTTGGACTCACGCTTGTTTGCTTCCTGTTTTAGGTACCTTGCAGATGATTCGTTGGGTTGGGAGTAGTAACACGTGCACGATTGCAGTCTCCAACAAGTTATCTAACCAATTTGTCAAATCTGAATGTAATTAATTTGATTGTAAATTTATTGTTCATCGTGATGAGATTTCTTAAATTCTGTTGGGTGTGTGATTGAGTAGCTAAGGACCTGCTAGAATGATATCATAACTGCTGTTGCTCTTATGTCTGCTGAGTGCATGTCCATAGTTTTAGAGGAGATGCTGCTGAAATTTTCGGTGAATTTGGGAGTTGGTAGCATTCCGGACTCCGTGGGGAGTCGGGGTGTTACAATTGTTGCCCAACATCAGCTACAAAAATGCTTATAATGAAATATCACTAACAAGTCATTCAGATTTCAGACATCAAAGCAATACAGTATTTTGTCAACCACCATCATTACATAAAGCATGATCAGATTGGACAGGAGAAATGAAGAGATTGCACTGTAAATACTGTGCCGCACATCTTGTAGGAGTAAAAAGAATTAACTTGCTACATTTTTAACAGCAATTTGTAGTTTTCTTACAAAGGATATCAAAATTCAGAGCACACCCACCATATATTATCCTGATACTATAAATTCAAATAGTACGTGGAAAACAATGTGTAGTCCAACAGATTCATTCAAGTTTGTAACTACAGACCAATAAAAATAAAACCCATAATCTGCTAATGCCAATTAAAAAGTTCTTACTTCCATGCAGATTAAAATGACAAAGTTCTTTTGACTAGGAAAAGAAAAAAAGGCAATAGAAGAGTGTTGGGTACAACAGAGTACACATGTGTAAAACAACTACTAGAACTCAAGATATGAAATTCTGTTACATTCTGTCAATATTTTCTATCAAATTTAGAACAATTTTGTGAATTGGAAACCAACTTATACTTCGATTGCAGTCATCAAGTGTTGTTACAAGACTTTCAAGAACAAATTAAGAATACATGTATAGTAGTGTAATACTATTGAAGAAATTCCAAATAAGAATATTACAATAAAATAAATAGATTAATTCCATGATTTGATTATCTCATATTTATATATTAGTATTCTGAATTGCTAGTATTCTTATTGCTTCTGTCAATTATGCTTCCATTGAGCTTTCAAATTGCTGCCTTGTTGCCTTTGGGTCTGAGATTGGTGTGCTCTATGATGAACTTGGGTATAGGAATGATCAGAACATTTATCCCTATGGTTTAGGCCTTGAACTATAGTCCTGAATGCTAGAAAGAATTGCTTGTTTAACTGTCCAAATTATACATGACTGATAACCTGTTATTGCTTATTTCGTTCTATGTCAGCAATTGATATTTTGCTAGCTCTTGCTTGTTGAATCAGTCACCAATTGTAGGCTAATAGCGATGGTTGGTGGTAGAATTTGCATTCACTTGCGATCTGAAAATACTTACTGTTTGGTTAGCAAGCTTTAAACTCTTGTTATAAACTGAACTATGTATATTCCTTGACAGTAGAATTCTTTATTGTGCATTTTAAGGTGGTAAGATTTCAAGGCCTAATCCATTGAATAAATTGTTTGCCCATTTGTGATTGAGGTGAAGATTCTTATCTTCATCCATACCCTAAGCCTGAGAGCACAATAAATAATTCTCTCTTTGAGGTGTGACGAGTATGTATTGACTGAAATTACTACTCTTCTACGGAGATAGTAAGTGAAAGAGTCCATGTAGTGAAGAAAAGAAACCTTGAAAGTACTCCTTACCTGCAATCTTCAAAGTACTCGTGAAACCTGAAATTGTTGAAGTAGTTCTCATCTTCATAGAGACATCTACTCTTAATAACACCACTACATTTAAAATAGGAAAGTGGCAATGATGTTCACTTCCTTTTTGTACTAGTAAATCGTGCAGTACTACGCCTATTTAGACACGTCTTGACAGAATTCATTCCAGAATTCATCCTAGAATTCATCCCATCAGTGTGGATCACAGGCTCATTATCTCGATTGAGAACAATATTTCCATATTCATCCTGAATTACTCGGCAAGGTTCATCACGCATTCACACCTCCACCTCCACCATGTTTAAGATTTAATGACTTCGGCAAAACTATTAAGGTAGTCCATGATTGGTGAAGCAAAATAGTAGGGCTTTTGTCCAGTTCATATATGCTTTCGGCACAGTTATAGATTGTCAAATTGATTGATTTTCTTTCCCTCTCTGAAATATCTCCCTTTCTATTGAGTAGTTCTAATGGAGCCCGAAACCGAGCCTATAATGGAGGAGAGCCTGAGCAGGTACCTTACCCTCCGACCAACCACCGAAGGTGCAGAGGCCTCCACCGATGTTGCGAGATGATGCTCCTGTTCCAAGACGCAGGGACGAGGAAAACTAAGAAGCTCAAGGCGGTACACCATCTCGGAGGTCTCGGATACTAGGGCCCTGTTGCAAGAAAAAATCAGCGATAAATACTGAGATCAACATGCGGGTACATCGTAAGGGAGAAAGTGCCAATCACCTATTCAGATTGGCATAAAGTGCCTCGAGCCACCAAAGAGGATCTATAGACAGAGCTCAAACAAACCTTCGAATTCCCCGAAGGAGCCGAAGAACTCGTGCGTCGCGATGCATTGATGACCATGGATGCGGCGTGGAGAAACTTCAAGGCGAGGATGAACGTAAATTATGTGAAGCAAAACCGGTCAGCCATCGGAGACTACCCAAGATTACAGCCATATTGGGATGAGTTTGTGGCGATGAAGCAATCTGAAGCGACAAGGAAGTCGATGAGGACCACATTAGCATCGCAAGAAGGAATACTCACCCCCACAGACTTGGCACGAGTGGGTACGCGGGTAAAATTGCTCAATGGGAGAGGCAGGAATTAGAAGCACTCCAATTGACTAGCACAAGTCCCTTGGTCGGACTACGGACGAGTGAAGCACTACGTGCTAGCGAGGCGAATATCTTGTCTCTTCGAGTTTATCATTCAAGAGCAGCGAAGACGAAGCAATGATGCAAAGAGTTCATCAGTTTTATGCCCAGTCCACCCAAGGATCTTTCCACCCAGACAGGGAGAAAGACGAGCTAACAGCGGCCCTAGGAAACAAAGAGCACCCCGGTCGAACACAAGGCGTCGGGGTTAAGGTTCCATGGAAGATAGGATTCCCTGAGCACGAAGACTCTTATAGGAGTCGGAAGAGAGGTAAAGAAAAGCGGGTTGAGCAAGAAATGGAAAGGATGAAGGAAAGGGTTCTGCAAGAATTACAAGGCACCATTCAAGAACAAGTTCAACGACAAGTACAAGAAGCCTTGAGCCAAACGCAGGCCCAAAACATTCTCTCCAGCCCTACAGGTCGTCGTAGCAGTTGCGCGTCCACGCCATTAGTAGAAGCGGACAACAACCATTATCCTGTGGACGACATACAAGACCCCACACCCTGTCAGCTCAACATGCCCGTGATGAACATATTTCTACAGGCTGCTACAGGGGTAGCTTATCCGTGCCAAGAAGGGGGTGTCCTGCATAATGCCCCAATAGCGCCAGGTTATGCAAAGGTCCAGGTGGACACGGTACTTGCACAATTTGCTGATATCAGCCTAGAAAAACCCGCCAATGACGAGATAACAACTCTAGGAAGTGCCGTCCACTCATTCATCCAGTGGCGCAAGCGTGACATCATCTTGGACCATCCAGTGCCAGCCTCTCCTGGCATCGTCTTGGACCATGCAGTGCCAGCCTCTCCTGCAGTACAATCCGCGCATCCGTCACCAGCACGTGAGAGTGAAGCGGTGAAGAAGCAAGATGAGGTAGAAAAGAAATCCATTGAGGACCCCATAAAGATGGCCACTGTTAGTACTCAAAAGCAGAAACCTATAACACCTGGTACTTCAAAGGACAAACCTACAACCCCTGATCCCAAAAAATGGCACATTAGACAAGCCATATCAGCCAGATCAGGCAAAGCCAGGACCGAGTATGATGTCGTGCGAGAAAAAAGAAAGGGCAAGGCGAAGTCTGATGACCAAGATAATCAACCAAGATTACAATTCGAGGTTGGGAAGCCCTTAGTCACCGATTCAAAGCTAAACACTCTAACACTCATGATGTAGCGATTACATGCATGGTACATGGATCGATCCAACCAAGACGTACTCCCGAAGGTGATCACTGCAATTTTTCGTGAGGAACATTTTCACCACGAGGGCGATGGCTACTTCTTAATAGAATTCGATAACTTGCACAACTTGTTCTATCACGACGCCCTCGACATATGTTTTTTGAGATGCTAGACACTGTAAGTGTCTAATATATCAATCTTGGTCTACATTCACGTAATACCGGTAAATGTCATATCTAACTATTTCGTTATATAGATACGAGATGATTGAACTACAAAGAACCAAGGGGCCAGTGGGATTCCTCGACCCGGGAACGGTTTGCCAAACCGAAATCATGAGAGTACCAAAGGAGGTCGAGGAGTACGTATATAAAGCTTTGCTTAAACTACAAGACAAGGAGTTTATACTTGTACCATACAATTTTAAGTAAATTCCTCACTAGCTAGTTAAATTACTCGTTGATTTCGTTATTTACTCTGATGTAAGGACTAATGGCTATGGCATCCAGATTCCACTGGATTCTCATAGTAATTCATCCAGAGAAGAGCAAGATGCTGATCATGGATCCACTGGATAAACCTAAAGCAGACTATGAAGTGATGACACGTTTAATAAATGTGGCGTTCAAAAGATATTGTGAGAAGAGCACGAGACACCGCCCATACAAAAAATCCCTTACAATCCATACTAACTTTCCAGTACGCACGCAAGGAATATTCTTATATCGTATTTCATAGTAAATAGCTCATTCGACGACATCTTAGTTCATTCGATTTTTGCAGTGTCACAAGCAGCCGCAAGGAACAAATTTATGTGGGTACTTCGTGCGATTACATGCGCGAAATCTTAGGTTGCACAATAAAAGACAATGACGTGGAGGTCAGTCATGTGACATGACACATCGATTCGCGCCACTCAATTTCTATATACTCTCTTAATTTTGTTTTTCATACTTACAGCGCCTCAAGTTGTCTACGGTAGGACTGCTTCGTTCTGAAATCCAAACCATTCAGGGCCAGCTCGCCTACTTCATCATGAAGGAAATACTGAACAAAAACGGCGAGTTTTATGACAAAGACAACAACGATCCACTCCTCCATACTCATGTCTCACATCACGTGTCTCCAACCTCCGAAGACCCGTAGGCTTCTAGTTTAGGAAACTAGTTTAGGCTTTTGTTACTTCAATTTTTTTTTCATTACAAAGTGTAAATAACTCTTTGTTCTTTTGAAATGGGAACCCCTTCTTTCATCAATGCCACTTCTCTTGTCAATGGTTGTGCTACTGTAGCATGTACTTTTGTCTTCTTCAGGAACACATGTACACACATGCGAGTGGCACTTCTAAATATTTCATGTGTTTGCCTTACATGGTTATTTTTTCATATGAAGTTATTTCATGTGTTTGTAATAGCTTGATAAACTAACCAAGTGAAAAAATTACTTGGTTACTTTGATAAACTAACCAAGTGAAAAAAGGCATATTGTTTCTACAACCACTATACTAGACGTCGATGGCATGGTATGATGATTCTTCTCATATTTCCTGGACCTTATTAATATCATCCTTCAATTCGACCTTATTAATATGTATTCTCTTTTATTTACAAGGGTGGCCATGAACTTGATGGTGGGGAGGCAGCGACGATTACTCAATACTCCTTTTTCTCGATAAGCATGAGGCTCACCGATCTTTGGTCATGGTTAGTTTCCATTTTGATTTTGTTCTTTTAGAATTGACACGACCATTTCATTTTCAAGCACATTTTGATGTTATTTAAGCCTCTTATGTGCACATGCAATGATTTTAGAACACATGGAGGACATTGTCGGATTGGTCTTCAAATACCTTCTCCTATTAAAAGAAGAAGAAATCAATGAGCGGATCTTTAATGAGGTAATTGTCAGGCACATGGTTTATGTATTGCACATACTTTTTGAGAAAATTATTTGATGGTTTATGGTTCAGATGGCAGTTTTGTTTGCCCTATATATCTATCATTGTCTCTTCATATCTCAACACATAAATATACATAGATTGGTTCTTTTCTGAAGTAGTAGTCAAAGTTAACATACATATATTGGTTCTTTTCTGAAGAAGTACAAAGTATGCAGATGGCTGACATTAGTAAATTGCTAACTGATGTTGGCAATCATCATCATTGGGTATAAATAATCTTTCCCTGAAATGTAGGGTTTTTTTGGCCATTTAAATCTTGTGGTAGTTGGCCTTACCTTCATATCTTAAGACTTGTTATTTTGCTGATAAGTTATGGCACCATATGATCTGCAGCTTTTCATAAATGAGCATATGAAGCTAAATATTATGCCTTTCTTCTTTGTTTGACGCAATACTTCTCTGTGTCTCTATAGAATAATCTGGGGTCTAAAAATTTGAAGGATCTACTAATTCTATTGAGCCCGGTACAATACATCATATTACGTTGAGAATGTCACTCCTTCTATCATACTGAGTTTGCTTTTTTCTTTTCAATAATTTCATTTTCTAAATTGTATTTTCCTGGTCTTATTCCACATGACATCTTGTAACAATGTACTTAATTATTCAAATTTATATACATAATCCTCCATACCACGTTGTAATTGATTAACTCTCGGCTCTACTTGGCGACAATGGATTCAAAAGGCTCCTACATACCCTGAAGCGGCCGTTTCAACAAGTCTCTTAAATCGATTTGTTAGTAGACTACTTGAATGCTTATGGTCAGCACTAATTCGCAAATAATTGCATATTTTTCCTAATATAACAATCCATTTGGGGATTACTCCCACCAACTTTAAGTCTAAATATACACCGACAAATTATTTATGCTTTTTGCACTTATGATGCTCACATTGCGGATTATTCTATTCAATATATCGTACTTCTCTTGGATTCCGGGTTTATCGATTACTATGGTCCTTTTTGTTTCCTATGCGTGTTTCAGACAGCTAAACTGCTCGGCTGCTCACTCATTGTAAAATATTCATACTGTCTATTGTAATTTCATGCATTATGAAATTGCTGGTATTAGGCCAATTTTGAATTGACACTCAAACACTTAATTGTATATGTTTAAAGATCTCAGTAGGTGGTTACAATGACAAGATGAGATGGTTAGTCCTGAAATTTCTGAATATTAGTTACTAAGTAACTTTGTCATGCTCCTGGAATTGCCTGGTTGCCAACATTGTTAGATTCTACCTTGTTAAATTCTGCTTGCAATATAAGCTTCCATAATTCCTTGTGTATCATTCAATCCTTCATTTGTTCATATTGTATTGTCAGCTTATTCTGTACAGAGGGCATGGCTAGCACTTCCTGAGGCTAGCCACAAATGCCAGTTTTTTATTTTCCTGTGTCGGACTATCAGTGACGGTTCGATCCAAAAATCGCCAGTGATATATATACTAGTATCAGTGGCGGTTTTTGGATAGAACCGTCACTGATATCCCTGATATCAGTGACGGTTCTAACAAAAAAACCGTCACAAATAATGTTATCTGTGGCGGTTCTAGAACCGTCACTGATAATCTTCGATTATCAGTGGCACTAAATCTGTGGTGGTTCGAAAACCGTCACTGATGGCAGTTTCGAACCGCCACTGATTACCTTTTTCAAGGTAGTGATTTGTTGTCTTGCTCAGCCCACTTAGCTGGTTAGACACTTACTGACTCATATGACGCTCCCTTCCTTGTTCGTTTTCCATCACCGTGATGAGTTATCTGTCGCCGCACACTCGCGTCCTCAGTGGCTCCTAGCATCCACTCCAGCCTAATGGAGCCCATGCTGGCCACGCCCCTCCTCACATGGCTTCCTCCACGAAACTAGCATGACGGTGGACGCGCGCCTATTGTCCAAGCCTAGATGTTTTAGCCTTTTCATTTCTTATGTTCTATGAATTGACAAGGCACATAGTTTAGATTTTCAGATTCTCGTGTCATATTTTTTTGTTCGATCGGTGCATGTGGTGTTCGCTAGCCTCATGAATTACTTTCACTTAATATATGTAGGCAAAGACCAGGGCCAGCCATGCTTGCCACCTTGCCATGTTTGCTCCATATACACACTACATGCACCATAAGTCAAACAAAATATTTCTTAGCATGATCTCATCATAATTAAACTCACAGTAGCCCAAAAAAAGAAAATCATCAATGTCCTCATTAGGAAGTCCTTTTTCAAAAAGACATAAAGACCCATGGTCACCGAATCAATGACACTCTCAAAAGCCTCATTAATTTCTACTCCAAAAACGCCAAGTTGCACCATCCAACTTCAATGTGGACCTTCCGACATGCTATAGCACAATGAGTAAACCTTCTCTATGTAATGTCCGACGACCGTCCGACTTGCATTTCACCACAAGCAACCTTCCCTGTGAATAGTCCATTTCGACAATCGAACTCGACTCTTGGGCCTTCTGACTTGCTAACATGCAACACTACTCCAGAACAGGCAATGCTTGCCGGCATATCACTACCGGTTGGACTAGAGCCGGCAGCGACAAAATATCACTGCCGGTTTGAAAGTTCGATCGGCGGGAAAAGTATCATTGCTGGTTTCTGAAAACAACCGGCAGTGATAACTAGTGATATCAGAATTTTGACTTTTGGCTTTACTCTAGAAATGGCAGTGATAAGTATTTTTCCGCGTAATCTGACCTTATCACTGCCGGTTCTGCGCAGAACCGACAGTGATAAGCACTATATATACACAACCCGACCGACACTTTGCCCGACCGAGCAGAACAGAGAGGAGCTCTATTTTGCTTGGTAGTTATTATGCTGCCGAGTTGCTGCTGAAAAATTGTACTAAAATTTATCTCGTATTTTTCTTTCAGATTAGTGACTCGATCTATATTATATTTGTAGTTAAATTTTACTTTATAAATTGCTCTAGATGTTGATAATTACTGATTGTATGGCGTGAACATTTTAGGTTGGTAGTGTTCAAATTAAGATTTAGGTAATTTATTGAATAAATTATAATTCTTATCTATTTTATTGATGTAGTGGATTTTTAAATAATGAAAATTGCTATATGGACCATTATGTCTAATTATAATTATTTTAAAAATGGAAAATTGTTATATGGAATTTTAAATAGTGAAAATTGCTAGATGAACATTTAAATAATGAAAAATGGTAGATGGATTTTTCAATAATAAAAATTGCAAGATACATAATTATTTATAAATATATCCTTATATTCAATTATATGCTTATTTGATGTATATTAATTTAATTTAATAACACTACATAACAAATAAATGAAAAATCTTCTAAATAATTAAAGAAAATGCAAGATGGATATTTAAATAGTGAAAATAGTTTGATGTATTTTAATATAATCAAAATTGCTAGATGGATTTTTAATTTAATCATTTACAATTATATTGTTATTTGCGTTATATGCTTATAATATGTTTATTGATTTAATTAATTAACACCTGAATGACTAATGTAAAGAATAAATTATTTTCTGATCGTTTATTGGTGTACTGAAATTTAGTTCGACATAATTAATTGTAGATGGACCGAAGGTGAATATATGACACGGACCGTCATGGCCTAGAGTTCTTTAATGGTGTGACTTATTTTCTGAATGCGGCTGCCACGTACAAGTCGAAGAAGCTGGCGGACTATATGTGTTGTCCATGCGTTGATTGCAAAAATGAGAAACTCTTTTCTACCATGGAGTTGATACGTGCACACTTGCTTCGAAGGGGTTTCAAGGCTGGCTATACCTATTGGACCGAGCACGGTGAAGATGAGATTGTACATGAAGGGCAACACATTGATGAAGATGATAGAGACAATGTTATGACGGCGGTCGAAGATACGTTCGTTGATAGCCATGAAGATGATCTAGATCAAATGTTGTGTGATGGGGACGGGGACTTCACATGTAAAAGAGAGTTTCAAAAGTTCCAGCGTATGGTAGAGGAGTTTCAAAAGTTCCAACGTATGGTTCCTTTGACGTCTATTTTTCAGAAAGGCCCCCATAATTCCGAAAATTCGACCTGGGAGATTCTGAATTCACGAATAGGTCTTTTTACCGGTTATTTTGCAAAAAAGACACCGTAGTTTCATGAATTCAACACGCGCACCAGTTCTTTCGCCCCAAGAGATTTGAAATTGCATTTTATTATGCAAAAAGGACCTTGGAAATTCCAAAATCACAGACAGATCCTTTGACGTCTATTTTTTAGAAAGGCCCCCATAATTTCAGAAATTCGATTCGACCCGGACGTTGGTTCTTCCGTCCCGAGAGATTTGAAATTGCATTTTATTATGCAAAAAGGACCCTGGAAATTCCGAAATCACAAATAGGTCCTTTGTCGTCTACTTTTTAGAAAGGCCCTTGTAATTCTGGAAATTCAACCCGGACATTGGTTCTTCTGACCCAAGAGATTTCGAATTCACGAATAGGTCCTTTCACCAGTTATTTTGCAAAAAAGACCTCGTAGTTCTGCGAATTGAACACACGCACTGATTCTTTCGCCTCGAGAGATTTGAAATTGCGTTTAGGTACGGTTATTTTGTAAAAAAACATCCTTTCACAGATTCAACATGGACACCTGTTCTTTAGACCTAGACTATCCAGCCAATTTTTAGCCCGGTTATTTAAACCCGAGAGATTTTGGGTAGGTCCTTATAGAAAAAATCGTGGTTACGTAAATTCACTGACGGCTTCTAGCTAGCTAATTTTTTAAAAAACACCTCCAAAAAAATGAAATTGTGTTTTCTTTAAAAAAAATCGGATCGGTGGGCGTGGTATCACGCGCATGTCTACCTAGTTAGGCTAAAAAGGGGCCTAGATGCTTAGAGGAGCAAGGAGAGAGAGACGGTGGATGGCCCCACGTCTGAGATGCTCTCTTATCTGCTGCTAATGGGTTAATGGCAGTGCAAACTACCGTACAGTACTTTCTCAGCTGCACAAACTACACTTTAGCTAAAAACAATTATAAATATGTGGAAGATACTAGTGCTCGAACGTTCGATTACTATTTATCTTATCGAACGCCTTTTACAATATTTTTTTCTACGCGTGCAATATTTCTTTCCTACGCGTGCAACATCCGTTTACTATAGCGAATTTCACTGTTTGTCGAAGGAAAATATTGCACCCGTTGGTAAAAATGTTGCACGCATGTGAAAAAATGTTGTAATGCGTTCGAAAATTTTAGAGGAATTATAAGTCATTCCGTGTGTGTGTGTATATATATATTTGGAGGAATTATAAGGGATATGTTCAATGTTCACCCTCCCAGCTTGCAGTTTTCATCCTGCCAGCCACCAAGTAGAAGACAGTCCTTGTCAAACCTTTTTGTCAGCAGCAACTGGCTAGCGCCACTCTACCGATGTTCCCTATATAGTTAAGAAGAACCAGAACAGAAATAATCGATCACCTCCACACACACATACGCACACAGAGATTGAGATTTGTTAATGGAGGTAGGAGATGTTGTAGGCGAGGTGAAGAGGCAGGTGAAGCTCGCGTTGCCGATCGTCTTCACGAATGTCCTCAACTCGAGCCGCCTGGCCATCTCGCTCATGTTCGTCGGCCACCTCACCAAGCACGTCTTCGCCGGCACTGCCTTGGCCACCAGCTTTGCTTTTGTCACTGGATTTAGCCTGATGGTACTTATCTCCTCCTCAACCCAGTATATAACACCGATGGACTCACATGTATTTTTTGAAAATTAAAAGGGTCGGGGTTTGCTTTAATGCACCTCTTGAAAAGCTTAACAATGTTAAAATAAATTAGTTGATGATAAATATGTATAATCTATATAAATTAAATCAATTAACGATTACGTATAGATAAACTTGAAATTCCAAAGAACATTGAACCCGACACATTTTTACTCTAATGAAAACTTAATTACTCCTACTTACACAATATGTGGGTGACTTCTTGTATACCACCGGCCTGTACGTAGAATTTAGGCAGGGGGAAAGAGCATGCATTCGGCCTTGTGTGCCTAGCTTACTGCGAGGCGACGCATTACGATGCAATACATATTGCCGTTCAACACACTTACAAAAAATGTTCTTCAAAAATACAATTTTGACCATCAATTTGCATGGTAGTTAATATGCGAAAGTAATAAAAGTTATTTTCAAGACAGCTATAAAAGTCATGTAATTTGGTGCAAACATACAGTCCAAATAAATATTAACAAACATATTGTTTGATCAAAGTTAAAATAGTTTGACTGTATACTTGTAGGGCTTCAATTTATGCGATTGGGTGAGTACAAGTTTGCGCTTGTGTTCACTATTACCTCCGTTTCAGACTATGATGTTTTAGGATTTTACACTTCAACTAAGGTATGTGTAGAAATGATTAAATCATCCTCCATCATAGCTCACTTATTACTCTATTTTGCAATAATAAATAACATTGGCAATAATAAATGGTATGAGTATTCAAAGGGAAAAACAATTAAAAGTTGTCTTGAAATTGTAGAATGACATGTATTTGAGAATAAAAATTGAAAACTAGAATGATATGTATTCAGAAATGAAGAGAGTAGTTAACTAGTTTACATGTTTTTCTTACTTCCTGTCTGCCATTTTATAAACTTTCTTACTCCACCAGTAGTCTTCATTAGTGCCCTCATTTTGGGTGCATCTTTCGCTATCCAAAACCTAATGATACCCTGAAAAAATGAGAGAGGGCGAGCTCAACTGCAATGCAAGAAATGTTTCAATCTCAAACTGTAGAAATGATGCAAAATGAGAGAGGGCTTGTCCTTCTTGTGAAGAATTTTTGTACTTATCTACGTATTAATACTTACTTTATTAAAGCTTACAAATTAGGCCACGTGTCCTTCTCTAAAAGGCCCTCAAAAAAACTGTAATTACGTTTAGGTTCTTTCAATCGTTTTTTTACAAAAAGGACATTTCGGTTCAACGAAATCGCGGATCCTTCATGAAATGACCCTAAATAAATCTAGAAAAAACATGTAATTACGTTTAGATCCTTTCAACCATTTTTTAGGAAAAGGGCCATTCGGTTCAGCAAAATCGTGAATCTTTCGTAAAAGGGCCCCAAATAAATGAAAAAAAGTGTCTAATTATGTTTATATTCTTTTAACCATTTCGCGTGTTTTCTCAATTTACTCCCGGGGGGAGCAGCGATCACGATGTGGTACGCCGTAGTCACTCATCTAGTATAAACGCAAGAACAGCAGAAACCACAAACCAAACTAGTATGTTATCATAAGTTCGAATGCTGATAGGATTGTGACCCTGGGCGTGCTCAAATTTATTAACGAGAAAGGTTACCACTTGACTAACAAAAAGTGAAACATTTTCGGTCGTCCACGAAGTGGGCGAAGCTAGCTAACCGTTGATACCAGCGTTGTTTTCCTGTAAAAATAAAATCTCAAATTTTGTTTTTTGCAATGAAACAAAAATATCCATTTTAATCTCTTAGGTGCACCTGAATTTGCTTAATTGTGTCACTTATAAGGTGTACTCATACCTATGGGGTCAACTCCTTTAAAACTTGAGAGGTGCTTTCATGCTTTTTCTTTTTGATAGTTGCGCATATATTAAAGCATGAATAAAATATAGATGGTGTTACTCACACTTCTGTTTGCTTTAAGATTTGTACAACCTGTATTGGAAATAAAAGTATTGAAACACTACTCTTAAAACTCTTGTATCTCCATGGACTTTTATACAAATGTCATAGTAACAGCCTAACAGGGCTGTTCTGTATAAACACCCAGCAAGATCTCCATTTACATGGCTCTGTCACTGGTCTGCTGTGCGAGATTCCTCTTTTGCGAATTGCACCGTCCTCAATGCTAACCTTGTGTGATTGTTCTCGGCCTCAATGCAGAGTACTATGGTCAACATAAGGATGGCTAAAATTGTCATTATAAAACCTGTAATGGTATTTTTATTAATCCAAGAATTTTTTATGGTGTGTATTTTGCTGTTTTGCTAAAACGCTAGTAATGACCTAAGTTCCCCTAAATAATATTTTGTTCCTGACGATCGACTCAAAGACATCTGGTAGCTAATTGAACTGGACATGCTAGCAGTCTTATGGCCAACATAACATCGATATGGAACTATGTGCCTAGGGAAGCCATCTCACTTGATCAGACGCCTCACTGAGTTTGTGCAATCCGCTTGCAATTGGAATGCAAAGATATGACATGAGTTGGTTTTTACATAACAAAGAAAACTACAGATGGTTTATATCAATGTACAAAAGTTAGGGACATATGTAATTTCTGTTCTTCATTATTGAACTATAACACTATATTCTTTCTGTGGTAGATTGGACTTAGCAGTGCACTGGACACATTCTGTGGTCAAGCATTTGGAGCAAAAGAACCAGCTTCAGTTGGTGTACACATGCAAAGGGCTATGCTAGTGCTAATAGCCTTATGCATTCCAATATCACTAGTGTGGAATTTTACAGAGCCTATACTCATCTTCATCCGACAAAATCGAGAGATTTCTGTTGAAGCTGCTGACTACACTCGATGGATGATCCCAGCATTATTTGGTTTTGCACTTCTTCAATGCCAGACCAGATTCCTCAACAATCAAAGGATTGTGATTCCCTTGATGCTTAGTTCATTGATTTGTTCTGTACTTCATGTAACACTTTGCTGGCTTCTCGTTTTTAAGTCTGGTTTTGGCAAGAAGGGAGCTGCCATGGCTCTGTCTATCTCATTTTGGTTCAATGCAGCAGTGCTTGCACTTTATATCAAACTTTCATCCACCTGCAAGGCAACATGGAAGGGGTTTTCAAAGGATGCCTTCCTAAATGTTCCGCAATTTGTCAAGCTTGCTTGTTCATCAGCATTGATGCTATGGTGAGTGTCTCCCAATCTAGCAATCACACTAATTTTAGCCAATTGTTTGTATAGATCCTTCTAATTATTCAACTTTTCTCCACTGGAAACTTTGTTAAGCTTAAGATTCTGGATGCTGGAGCTTCTAGTGCTTCTTTGTGGTCTTCTACCAAACCCAAAACTCGAAACGTCAGCAATGTCGATCACGTAGGTTTTTCTTTTCATGTGAACAATACACAAATACAAGGGTATGTTTCTTTATTCCAGGATGATTTGATTTCACAGGCATAGTACTTCATCAGTTGCTTCCATGATCTCCGTTGGTTTGGGCACTTCTACCAGGTAATGTGAATGCTAGAGCATACATTGTAATCCAACATTTTTTTGCAGCACTTGGTCTTAATTTTTCATGTTATTTTCAGCATTCGTGTATCAAATGAGTTGGGTGCTGGTCGTCCAAAAGAAGCGCGTAAAGTTTTATTCATTGCCTTCTTCATAGCTACTTCTGAAGGTCTGAGCATATCAGTACTTCTAATCTTGTTAAGAAATGTATGGGGAAAGATCTATAGCAATGAAGCAGAAGTTGTGAAGTATGTCGCCAGTATATTACTCTTGCTTGCCATTATCCATCTTGTCGATTCAACACAATGCTTGTTTGCAGGTATGCCAATATTATATTATCGAGATACGTTTATGTTCAATTATGCGTGACTCTAAATTATAATCAAATTGCCAGACACATTTGCAAACATCGCAATGAAACTCTTTCAGATATGAAATGCTTTTATCAAATAACAATCTAGAACTCATGCTTATCCCAAGATGTCAATAAAATCTTGAATTAGTACTAATTCAACTAGGAAAATGGGCTGTTTGAAGAACTTGAATTTTTTCTTGCTTAGTATGTTTATCACTGTTAATCAAAACACTACCACAAATCCCGTCAATTTTGCTGGAGTACTATGAACAATCTTACACCAAAACAGAAGGAAAATATTGAGTTGCATGCACCAGCCAGTTCACCCAAAAGCTTAAGCTGATGAGGAAAGGTGGACAATTCACTTATACTTCAACACTCCCCCTCACGTGCAGGTTCCCTCAGGCCTAGAACGTGGAATAGAAGTGGGCTGCAATTATTTTTTAAAATTGCACCAACCAGGTCTTGAACTTGAGACCTCTTGGCTCTGATACCATATTGAGTTGCATGCACCAGCCAGTTCACCCAAAAGCTTAAGTTGATGAGGAAAGGTGGACAATTCACTTATACTTCAACAGAAAATATTGTTACCTATGTTTTTTTTGAAGACGGCAGCCGCCGTGAATATATTAGACGAGGAGAAAAGTGCGAATTACAAGAAGAGGATTACAGGGTGCAAAGATTGCAACCAAAAGCTAAGAAAGAGATCAGGGAGAAGAGGGGGTGACGGGAATAAAGGGTTAGGCTAGAGACTCGTGAGCAGGGACTGGAGCTTGGACGCTCCTGCAGCAGCCCAAGAGGTGGCTTCGTCCTTGATGAGCCGCAGGGTTTGATCGTGACTTGCCCATTCGTGACGGAATACTCTGTTATTCCACTCCTTCCACCAGTGCCAGCAGGTGAGGATAATGATAGATTTGAGACCCTTCCTATGGCCCGTACAGGAGAGAATGTGATGTAGGCACCAATGTTCTAGGTCCTCCGTGTGGCACCAGCGGTCAGGGTGGAGGGCGGGCATTCGGATCCAGGCCGCAACAGAGGCCCACATACGTCGGACTTTGTTGCAATGGATGAAAAGATGGGAGGTGGTCTCCAAGTTCCTGCAGCACATAAGACAAAAATACTGATTTGGCCAACCTCTGAGCTGTAGGCGCTGCGCAGTCCAAATGCGATTTTGCTGGGCAAGCCAGAAAAAGATTTTTATGCGTTGGGGTGCCCAGGCCATCCAAATTGTGTGCTGAAAGCTGCTCTGTATGCTCCCGCTGAATTGGAGGCGATACGCATCGCGAGCGGAGTAAGCCCCACTGGAAGCAGGCACCCAAGTGATCACGTCGTCCAAGTGAGGTTGTAGGGGAACAGACTGAACGACAGTCCACAGGCAAAGGAATTTGAACAGGAGAGACGGGCTGAGGTGGTGGCGGATGTCGCGGATCCAGTTGTTATTTTGCAAAGCATTCTCCACCGTTCTCGTTTTTCGTCTGGCATGCCCATAGAGCAGCGGCGCGATTTGGCAGGGCGCTCTTTCATTGAGCCATCTAGATGTCCAGAAGGAAGCGAGGCGGCCGTTTCCTATGGCAATGGAGGTTGCTGACAAGAAAAGCTGTTTGTCCGTTTGATCGCAGGGGAGTGCGAGGCCAATCCAAGGTCTCTGCGGATTGGAATATTTAAGCCATAGCCAACGCAGCCTTAGTGCCCGTGCGAATCTCTGAAGGTCGAGGACCCCGAGGCCACCATATCTGAGAGGGCGACAAACCCTTGCCCAATGCACCTTCTGATTCCACTGCGTCTTGTGATCGCGGTGCCCATATAGGAAGCCTCTCCTCATCTTGTCAATGTCGGCAAAGAATTTCTTCGGCGTCCTTAGGGCCGTGAGGATGTAAATCGGGATGGAGGTGAGCACAGACCTGACAAGAGTGAGCCGGCCTCCAATGGATAAGTGCCTTGACTGCCATCCTGCCAGGCGCCGCGCGATCTTGTCCAGGATTGGTTGCAGGTGGGCACGGCGGAGCCGTCCGAGGGCCAGGGGCATACCCAAGTATTTGGTCGGGAAGTGTGCAATAACGCCCGAGAAAGGTTGGAGGATGTCGTGAAGGTTGATATTCTGGCATTGGATGGGAGCAATGGAGCTCTTTTGCATATTGACACGAAGACCAGATGCCTGACCGAAGCAATCCAGGATTGAGATGATGGCCTGAAGCTCCTCCTTTACCGGGTTGAGGAAGATTACCGCGTCATCAGCATAAAGAGAGAGACGGTGCGAGGGCGCGTAGCCTCGCAGTGGCGACAGAATGCCATCGACCGTAGCCTTGTGGAGAAGGTAGTGAAGGGAATCTATAGCTAGGTCGAAAAGGAATGGCGATAAGGGGTCGCCCTGCCGGAGACCTCGATGATGTAGGATCGAAGGCCCCGGAATTCCGTTAAGGAGCATCGAAGACGAGGAGGCCGCGAGGAGGCTGGAAATCCAGAGGCGCCATTGCAAACCGAAACCCCGGGCTTGGAGTAGATGTAGCAGGTATTCCCAAGATATCGAGTCGAAAGCTTTGGAGATGTCGAGCTTTAACATGAGGACCGGCGTCCGCGACTGGTTGTAGTGGCGCGCCGACTACGGACTATTAAGAAGTTTTCCTGGATGCTTCGCCCTTTGATGAAAGCAGTTTGGGAAGGCGAAATGAGAGCATCAATGTGTGAGGATAGGCGATGGGCGAGCACCTTGGACAAGATCTTTGAGACTGAGTGAATGAGGCTAATAGGCCGGAAGTCACCTGGGGTGCCCGCACCTTCCTTCTTAGGGACAAGCACAATGGAGGCGCTGTTTATGAGTGCGAAGTTGTTAACATGTCCATTGTGGAGCGATTGGAACACCGCCATAACATCACTCTTTACCGTTTCCCAGCACTGTTTGTAGAAGGTCGCCGTGAAGCCATCCGGGCCAGGAGCCTTGTCAGCTGGCAACGATTGGACCGCCCGAAGAACCTCTTCCTCAGTGAAGAAAGCCAGGAGGTCATCCAATGGGACCGTCGGAAGGTTGAGAGTGGCCCATTGGATAACCTGTGAGGGAGCGCAAGAGGTTCCCAGAAGTTGTTTGAAGTGGTCATAAAGGACGCGTTCTTTATCGGAGTGTAGGGTGGCCGCACCCCAGGCGGCCTGTAGCGACGCGATGAAATTTTTTCGGCGTTGACCATTAGCCTTTAAATGGAAGAAACGGGTGTTGGCGTCACCCTCCTTAAGCCAGGTAATCCTGGAGGCCTGTCGCTTCCTTGCCCTCTCAACCACGGCCAGACCGGTGACCCTTAATTTAAGAGCCCTACGAAGTAAGAGCTCCTGAGGAGATAACTGCCTGGATTCTTGGGCGACATCCAGCCTTAAGACGAGGGCATTCGCCATCAGAAACTGCAGAGAGGCGTCGCTGAAGAGGGATCTGCTCCAGACCCGAAGGGCCTTTGCAGTTGCTCGCAACTTTTGGACAATCCGCTTGCAGGAGTCCGGGTGAGGGTTGGGGGTGTTCCACGCGTTCTGGACGACCTGGTGGAAACCCGGAACACGAGTCCAGAAGCTTTCAAATTTGAAAGACCAGGATTTGAGGGTGCCGTTGTAACTTGCAAGCAGGAGCGGGCAGTGGTCCGACATTGAGGAAGCGAGAGCTTGCAGCATGTGGTTTGAGAAGAGCACATCCCATTCGTGATTGCAGAAAACTCGGTCAAGCTTCACCAGCGTGGGGTTTTGCCTGTCATTGCTCCAAGTGAAGTTTTGATTTTGTAGAGGAATATCGCGCAGCGCACATCTGTCAATGACGGCACAAAACCTTGACATAAGCTGGAAGTTGAGGTTTGAATTGTTTTTGTCCCTGGCCTCAAGGATGAGGTTGAAATGCTGCTATTTTCTATTTGCTAGCATATTTTATTTTCTGAAAAACTTTGTAGCATGTCAATGTGTTGATTGCGTTTCAAACTATATAATGGTGGATTAACATGATATAGTTTACTTTTGGAGCACATGCATAATACCATTGCTTGGAAATTTGATTTATATCTCCATGTAAATTAAAGTGAGTGAAACTTCTATGGTGATCATAGATTCTTTTTCTTCTCATTTTCTAAATGGATTGCCAGGTACATTGAGGGGGAGTGGTTTGCAAAAGATAGGTGCAACAATAAATATAGGAGCATTTTACATTATTGGTGTTCCTCTTTCCATTGTTTTGGGCTTTGTTGTTCACATGAGAGCAAAGGTACTACAATATTCTTCAATTAAGTTGTATAATCCATTGATAAAGTAATCATATTATTCAATTAAGTTTAGTGAAACGCTGATATTGACTAACTAAAAAAAGTTACTTGTATTCTGATGAAGTATTTGTTTATTCTTTTGTCTCCTGAGCAGGGCTTCTGGATTGGATTCTTATGCGCGCTGTGCATTCAAGATTTGTTGTATGGAATACTAGTTTATTGTATTAACTGGGAGAACCTTGTAAGTTTCATAGTTTTCTTTGTTTCTATATATGACTTATAAGTCTTTGAGCGTCAGTTCCTTGTTATTACAATGATATTCTAGCGCTAAGACTTATATTGATTATGACATTGCATACTATATCACCTAAACTCTTCTTCAAATGTTTGCAACCGAGTTAGAAGTTCTATCCATATACTGTATTTTAACATAAAATCAGAAAAATTACACGAATAGTTCATGCCAGTTTGTAATGGGGGATTGAAGTTGAACGTCATAAAAGAAATCCACCATGCATTGTATTTAATAATGTCAGCGTCAAAAGGAGCTATACAAACAATTTGTCCTTACTCCTTAGAGACAAAAGCTATAGTCAGTTAAGTTTCGACTAATATTTCTAGTCTTCCACTAATTTTAGCCATCCTTATTTTACTTTCGCAGGCTGCCAAAGCTAAAGAGAGAGTCTATAGTTCCATTTCACAAAAGGAGAACGTTGCTGACAGCGAGAAGCAGCATAGCACAACTTAAATGTGTATAGTACTGGAAGAAGATCAGTACATGTCACTTAAATAACTTTCTGTTGTGACCGTGTATCAGGCGTTCAGGACAATTTCTATCTACCATCATTGCCTTGATCAGAAATATAAGGAAAATGAACTATGTTTCAAAGGTAAACTGGATTTATTTCCCATGTCTACTGGAAGGGGCAATTGTACAACCTGTGCACAGTTCGGCTAAAATTCATCAGATGAAAGAATACATGCAGCTTCTTTTTATCCATCCGTTTTGTTACATTTTATGATATAAGAGTCTATTAGCTTCTTGTCTACTGTTAGGGATAGATGCACAGCAAGATAACTGGAGACAAGATTTAATAGGGAAAGAATCAAAAGATATGGAAAGTTGAGATATTGAGTTATCTCCAACAAACCTCCCCTTAACTTAAAATCTATAACGAAGTTGTTTCTGGAAAACCCTAAGGTAATTAAGCAAATGAATACAAATGCGTTAAAAGTCCAAAGGACTACTGAACAAGGAAGACTTGAATAGTCAAGTCAAACACTTGTAGTATGGAAAACCACCAAAGGTATAAAAGACTGGGACAATCTTGTCCAAATGCTTCTGATGAAGCGAGATTGAGCAAACCACCAGTAGGTCGAGAGAAAGATTGGAATAGTCAATCCAACTCAGATATTAACAAAGTAGACGAAGAATCTGGGTTTCAAGAATTCATAATCCCAGTAAAGTCTGAGTCTGTGTAACTGACCTCCTGAAACAAATGCTCAATAATTAAATGGCATAATGAAGGATCGAGATAGCGAATAGAGGGGGGTGAATGGTCGCAAATAAAATTTTCCCCCGAATACTCCAACTAATACTTCGAAAGGATCGCGCAAAAGAAATTGTAAATACCCGAACAACTAGACAACTATGTGTACCCCTAGCTTACATGGATAAGTACCATAGAATATGTAGGGATTTTTGAATCACAATCCTGGTTTTCTAGTGTCAAAAAAAAAAGAAAACAATTTAACTCTTGCTTTTAAAAAGGAGATCAATCTAAATCACAAAAGTCACTTTCAGAAAAGCAAAAGCAGAATTTTCAGAAACTGTTCTCAATTAGAACAGGTGGTTAGTGGGTTTTTGTATTCCAAAAATTTTTAGAATTTTTCTCCCTATGAGAAAATGAGTCTTGAAGAACTCCACGAAACTTCACCTTAAAAATCCTTACAAAAAAATCAGCAAAAATCAAAGAACACAGATAGTGAGAAACTTCAAGCAAAAAATTTGGGACTCGGTTTTCACCTCATGGCGCCCAAACGGTGCAACAAGTGGACTCCAAAATTTTTATACAGAAGAATATGAGAGTCCCGCACCTTCTCCAGAAAGAATCACTCAAAATGAATATTTGTATATTTTTCTAAAATCTAAAGCTGACTGCTATGCGAAGAGCAAGTTCTGGACAAAGTTGCAATTTGATAGAAAAGATGATCTCTACTCTATCCTAGATTGCAAAAGAGACATAAAACCATATGAACACACTCAAAACATCCAATATCAGCAGCATTTAGAAGGAGGGGAGGCAAATTCAAATTGCAAGAAAGTAAATTGCACGAATTTAAATGCTGAATTTAAAACATAAAGTAAGTGCGTAATTTAAATTCGAGCATAAATGAAAAAGATTTTTATTTCTGAAAGGAGGAGGTTTACAATGCCTCACAATAAGGTGGGCAAAACTCAAAATAGCACAAAAATCTCTACAACCTTCAAGGAGAGGAGGCTACCCCTCCACCCCTATTTATAGTACTCTTGGGCCACCTACCACCCTTGGATGCAGCCCTTAACCATAGAGAACTCATCTAAGAGCACTACAACAGGACCAATCTATTCTAACACACACTTTTCAACACATATAGTTTGTGTTGTAGGAAAACTCAACTGCAACACATGCTACGTGTTGCTAACACCATATGTAGAATTCTCAAACATATAGTACCCATTGAATTACCCTACAACACTTGATGGTCATGTTGCTACACTTGTCAAATGTGTTGGTAGGTGAACAAAGAATCGTGATAAGAAACATATATAAATTTTGGATAAACAAAATAGGGTGATGGAGGCTGTTGCGCTAATTAATCTTCCTCGAGATATGTGGTGTCTTAACTTCTCCTTGTTTGAGTATTCTGCATTGAAGGGGCATCAGGCAATATGAGAATAACATAACATACTTTAAAAAAAGAATATTGAAGACAATAGTTGAACTTCATTGCCCCCCCCAGTGCGGCGCGACGCGGTGACCCCGAGTTCCCGATTCCAAAATCCAAATCGCCCAGTGACCCCGAGTCCCTGACGCTAAATCGCCTAGGGGTGAAAACGGGTCGGGTAATACCTGATATCCGTATCCAAAATAAAATTATCCGAAATTGCGGGTACAGATTCGGGTATTTTTGGTTCGGGTACTACTCGGATAATTTTTGTTCGGATACGGGTCGGATACAGGATAGAAAATACCCAACGAAAATGGCTCAGATACGGGTACTAACACTACAGGAATCTATACTATTTTCGTCGGCCAAAAATAGACCGATGTAAATAATAGATTAATTTCGTTGGTCAGTAGGAACCGACGAAATTAAACTTATTTTCGTCGGTATCATTGAGATGGCTGACGAAAATTATCGAGTCATCGTGCGCTTGGGGAATTCAAAATTTTCTTCGACTAGTTTCGTTGGCCCAAGCCGTTGAAAATATGACACCTGATATGATTATCTATTTTCGTCGGCCCAAGCTGACGAAAATAAGGCACGTGGTGGCTTTACATTTTCGTCGGCTCAGGCCGACGGAAATAACAACAGTAGCCGACGAAAATGATTCCAGGCCCCAAATAGCCCGGCTGGCCCTCACCGTGCCTCCGCCTAGATCGATAGAAATCCCACGCGTCTCCGTACCCACGCCGCGCCGCCACCACCGCCCGTCCCCGTGCCGAGCCATCCCCAAGCCGCCGCCGCCCGTCCGCCAAGCCATCCCCACGCCGCCGCCGCCCCATCCCGCCGAGCCATCTCCTTTCCATCGCCCCGCCCCGCGGCGAGCCATCTCGCGCCACGCCAACGCTTGTCCTCGCTGAAGCTGTCTCGCTGCCGCCGCCACTAAATCGCGCCGCGCGCCCGCCCCCCACGTCGAGCCGTCCTGCGCCCGCCGCCGCCATCCCCACGCCACGCCGCCACCGCCTGCCCTCGCCGAGCCATGCTCGTGCCCCGCCGTGCCGTTCCCGCGCTTGCAAATCACATAAGGAAGAAGGTGCGTCCAACTTACAGAGCAAGAATAACCTAGAATGTGGTTGCTACCTTCTAGTTCTCATATTCTTTCATCGCAATTGCACTTTTATCTGCTTTGTGGAATAAAGATTCTAGTTCTGAGCTGTTTTTTGAGCAAACTATGGATGCGTAACGTAGTTTGTTGAACATAGGTACCGATCTGTTCTCATGGAACTTAGGAGCCTTTCTACTCTCATGGAAAATTTAGGCATAAAAGATGTATGATGTATCACATATTGCAAATCATTTCAGAGCTTCAATAAATATGAAGACTTTTTTTATTTTAATGTATCAGTAGTAGTACGCACTACCAGTGAAAGCACTTCATCACACCCAATTCTTGGGCCAACAACCACTCAAGGTAATATTGCTCTAAGCTGTACTTATATCTTCATGCGCTCATCTGTTTGCGTGGCGTTGTTGCTAGGACCTTGTGCCTGGGCATGGTTGCGAGTGTTTCGGCTAATTTGGGCTGGGTTTTATGTGGTTGCAGCGAGTGGGAGATCCAACGCAGCGACGAGATCTCGTGGTATGCAGATGGAGATCGGCTTGTGCGGTGCGAGTACAACCCGGCGATAGCTTATGCTTATGGTAAGTAGCTACACTTCAGTTGCATCTTTGGTCAATTTTGCAACGTAGGTCTGTAACATCCCTAATTTCGGGTTTCTGCTAAAAGCTAATTTAAAATTAATTAATTTTAAAATTTAGTTTTTCTTTGGTGTTCTAATTAACCTGGAATCCTTATCCATCCGAAATTGAAGTTCAATTCTCTACCGTCGCAAAGTCAGAATTCCCAATTCCGGTCCTTATTCGAAATGTCACCCGAGTTCCAGAATGCTCCAAAAATCTCAAAACCCATTGTATTAGGTTCCAAATATTCTATAATGATTTTGGGAATTGTTCCAAGATTTTAGAGTCTCTCTGGTATTTTATCTCTCGCAGTCTTTTCTCAAATTCAGTTTATTCGTTCCGGAATTGTCTAAATTCGAAAATTCATCAAAATTCAGTGAAACTAATTTTATTGGGTTCCAAATAATCTCTAGTATTTTTAGGAATTTTTGCAGGATTTTTAGATTATTTTTGCTATTTTATTCCTCGCGCTTTTGTCCCTCCAATTCTTCCAACCAATGAGAAGCGACACGTGGCAGGTACTGTTCACCGTCTTCAACCTCCAGCCTACACTGTTCATGTCCAGCCCTTTTTGCAAGCCAATTTTTAAATGCTCATATCTCTTGCAATTCTCAACGAAATCAAGTGAGGTCAGTTGCAAAATGACCGTGCCATCAAGGACTTTAATTCTCCTACAATTACCCCTCTAAAATCAAATAAAACGGTCGCTGCAATCAATTCTTTGTCGTTTCTTGTTTTACCCATAACTCTTCCGTTTCTTCACCTCACCGGACGTGCGGGTAATCAAAAGTTGCATCTCGATGTCCTCTATCCTGTGCTCACATTTCCCCGTTGGTTCAGTGCCGTTTCCCTTTCCAAAACTCAAGAAAACCCGACGCCCGACGTTCTCCAAAGACACCGGTGAGCCATCTTTTGCTCCGGTGAGTTTCTGGGTAAACCAACCGTGTCACTTTGTGCCTTTTGCTTCCGTGATCACAACTATTCAATCGGATTTGATTTTTGTTGCAGTTTGATCCCGAATTTTGCGTTTGTTCATCGCCGGTCGAAGTTCGTTCGTCGTCGATTTCTCCCACCTCGGTAACTTCTAGCGCAATTCCTTTTAACCGTAGAATCGTCTCGTCGTGCTCTACGTGATGCTCCCTTTGGATTCATGAAATTTTGCATTTTAGTGCGGATTTAACAGCGATGTCGTCGCCGCAGTTTTGGTCTCGCGGGCTCGTCGTCGCCGTCACCGTTCCCGGCCACTCCGCCGCCGGCCGGTGAGCGCATCACCTCCGCCTCGCCACCCCGGTGCTATCCCGCCCCTCACCGACTACCAAGCCCCACTCCATCGTGCCGCACCAGTCGCCCATGGCGCCGGCCGAGCTCGTGCCGCCGCCTCCCCATCGTTCCCGCCCTAGCCGACCGCACCATCGACTTCGCGCCCAGCCGCCTTGCACCTCTCGCGACGAGCCGCCGTGCTCGAGTCGCCAGCGCCATCTGCGCAGCCCGTTGGTCGCTGTTCCATGTCGCCGCCGTCGCCTCAGCCACCGTTTGTCGTTGTCACTTGCCCCGCACCGCGTCGTCGCCCTCTTTCCATTCCACCCCTCGCCGGCTTCCGCTGTGCCCCCTAACTCCGGCACCATGGATGGGACTTTTGTTCTGTGCGTGAGGTAGACGATGCTACAGTGCCATTTCACATTTTTCGGATTTAATTAAACGAAATCATTCAAACATTTGTTTCTCCGTCATCCGAACTCCGATTCGAGTGATTCTAATTTCTAAATTCATAATAAATCACTCTCTAAATGCCAGTATTTTTATTATAATTTTTAGTGGCTTTATATTTTATTTTATTCATTTGGTGCTCCGTTTTGCGTGTAGCCAAAGGTCTAGTTGAAGTTGCCGACGTCGTTGCTGAGTATCAAGACTTTGATACTCTCGCTGCTGCTGAAGGCAAGTCTTCCTTGACGCATTTGGTACCCAGTTTTGTAAATGCTTTTGTAACTGCTTCTTTAAACATGCATTGCTATTTACATAAAAGAATGATGTTAATGTTAGACTGTTAGCTATACCTGTTGTTTATACCTCCTTGATATTGTATCCATGAACCTTTGTCGCCATAGAACAAGTAATCCACCATAGTAACTATTCTTGATTAAATAATGTTTGATTAGAATGGAAATTGGAGCTAGAACCCAGTTTTTATTGGAGATTACATGAATATTAGTGTTGATGGGGATTAATAATTATTATAATGATCTAAGAATGTTGATGATTGAAATATTGTGAAGTTGGATTGTTAATATTTGTGGGAACTTATTATTGAGGAGCTGATTAAGAAAATAAATACTGGTTGAAATATGGATAGTGATAATCATATGTAAATTGGTTGATTAATATGGAATATGCGTGATTGATTAAGATTAATTGGTTATGATCAAAGGAACTACCATTGTCAATGGATTAAAGTAGATGATGTGGGGACCCGGATTAACCAAATCCGACCCCTCTGTGTTTCAACCGCTAGTCGAGAACAACTAAGCGCACAATCATCTGATGATGATAACACAGACATATCAAAAGTAAATAACAGTAATAAACAAAAGAGTGTAACAACATAAACATCCATCATCACCTTATTACAAGTATAGAGCCTTACGGCTTAAGTGAAATTGTAGCAGCGGAAATGTAGAACAAAAAGAGCCAATCAGTATGCCCACAGGCAACCGACTGGGGTACGCTCCCTAGAAGATCGAGTCGTCCTCCTCATCATAGTCTTCACCACAAATGTCGAACGATGCAACGCCTGCTCTGATCTTCTTCATCTGCTTTATGGAATAAGCAGCCCCCGCAATGAAAAGCGAGGGTGAGTATGCAACATACTCGCAAGTCTCGGAAACTTAATGCAAGTAACTAAATGCATGGCTTAAACAAAGGAAGGCATAATAAGGTTCATTTGCATAAAGCGAAATTGAATTTTGAATACAAGTAATAATTTCATAAAGCAGGATTTAACAAAATGTAAATAGCATAATTAATTAAACTTGAAATATAACAATTTCCAGGTTCCAACTACCTGGTTGGCTCTAGCCGCCAAACTAAGATCCGGAGCTCTAGCCGCTCGCGGATTCCCAACCACATTTTCATTTTTAAACCAAATCCATCATTTCCATTTTAAAACCAAAACCAGAAAATCTACTATGTGAAAGCGTTCCACGCTTGCCCTTATCCGTGGGCACGGCTACTCAAGTAGTTTTTAAGACTCTGCAGAGCTGGTACACTTTACCCACACGACATGATCAACCCTTTGCGCCAAGCTATTGACACACTTCCTTTGGTGTGTCGGCAGGGAGATCATGACAAGGCCTTTCCAATGCATAATACCGCTACCGACTCCGCCCGCTAAGGTTTCACCGCTGGTAGGGCTACCCGCCCAGTCCAGAAGCCCCCTCTTGCGCCTTGCAAGTGTCATCCCGACAAACCCGCACAGCCCACTGGCGAAGTCAAATAACGATACATGCAAATTACTTAGCCAGGTCGTACCCATATAGACATGTGGTTGTACTGTATAGCATGGCCCATGGTGTCCACACGATCGGTCCTTAATTGACTAGGGCGGACAATCACATTCCAAAATTTTGTGCATCCCGCACCCGCCATTCAACCAATCCGCCCCGGTCCAAACCATTTTTCACTTTTATTTTTAAATTAATACCGGCAACACCAATTGCCATAATTTCCACAATTCATTTTGAATCAAGAATGAAATCATTTCCATAATGGTAAGGTACCGACGTGATTAAGCATGGCTAAGCATTTTCCTACCGTTCCCATAATACCAAAATGATTATTATTAACAGTACTTAATTTTCCTAGGGTGTCAATGGTTGTCATAATGAATATCAATGTGGCATTTATCTAAGCATTTAAAATGACATTAAAGTACGATACGTAAATTAAATAGCATGCAATAATTTAAAAACAAAATAGCATTTCATAAATTTGGGTTCAACATGGTCAAGGAGACTTGCCTTCACCCTCTACCGCTGCTGCAAACTCCGCTGGATGCTCCTCTCGCTCAACCGGTGAGTCGTCTACACGCGAAACACGCAAATCGAGGCAAAAATAATTAAAACCAGAAATAAACAAAATTCAAAAATTCATAAAAATGACACCAACAGATAGATCCTGATTTTATATGAATTTAGAAATTTGAATCGTTCAAATCGGAGTTCGAACGGAGGAGAACCGGGCTTCCGAAGTTTAAATGGAAGAAAATAAGAAAAATAAACAGAAGGTGACACTTGTCGCGCTGCGATTGGTTGATTATTCGGATTTTCTTGGATTTAACAGCGATTAAACGGAAGAAATTATGTCGCTGACATGTGGGGCCCTCGTGTCATAGACACGGTCTACGTGCACCAAGACCACCGAGGAGTCGTGCGGTGACGTGGCGAACCACGCTGTCGTGGCGGCCACGGGGCAGTGTCGAGGCACACACGTGGTATCCACGTGGTGCTGACATGGCGAACGGGAGGGTTTTTGCGGACGTGGCACCGACGTAGCATACACCTAGCGACACGCAGGGCTATGGCGGTGAGATGGCTAACACGTGGCGCCAGGTGGCGGATATGGCGCGACACGACAACGCGACGTCGCCGACGTGGGCGTCCACGCGGAGGACCAGGGTGAGTTGGCATACACATGACGACACGGGGCAACTCCGTGGGAGATGACAAGGCAGACGGCTCGGGAAGGGTTACCGAGTATACGTGGTGCGGATCTGGATCGTTGAAGGCCGATCGGACGGACGGCGTTGAAGGAGAGAGTCGACGGCGAGGGACGCAACGCACTCAGCCGGAGCTGGAGACGACGATGTGCAAAACGGCGAAGTAACCACCGATCGAGCAGAAGAGTTAGCAAATATGGATGGGGGTGACGAGAGGATCTCAACGGAACCAAAAGATGCGGCGGAGGCTCACCGGAATGGAAGATGAAGGCGGCGGAAAGCTTTGGACGAGAGGGGGTACTCCGATGAGACCTTGCGCACGGCTGACTGTGTCTCCGACGATGAGGGTTAGGGAAAAATGGGCGGCGGGAGAAGGGGAACCTCGGGGCGGCGGCTACAGTGCCTTTTATAGTCTAGGAATGCGGGTAGGGCACGGAAAGCAAAGGCGGCGGCAGGTGGGGCTGCGCACGGGCGGCGGCGCGGCTCTAGGGCGACGTGGCGCATTGCCAGCCGCTGGATCTGGATCGGACGGGCGGTAGCGAAACGGTATTAGGGTTTTTGACTGAGTTGAATTGATCCGGCGCCTGACGACCGTTGGATTAGAGATCGACGGCCCAGACGCGATCTAGGTTTAGGGTTTTCTTTGTGAAATTTGGTAGAAGCGAAACGCCGTGGTGAGTGAATAGGAACGGGCCGGGCGCTCTTGAGCAGTGATTTCAGCCCGAAAAAGGAAATCATTTTCCGAATTAATAAATTACAGAAAACCCGAATAAACTTCAATAAATCAAAATAAATAGCAAATAAATTCGGGAAAATTCCCAAAAATACATAAAAATCAAATAAAGCACAAGGAACCCAAATAAAATAAGAGATAATTAATTTGAGTTATAGTTTATTCAAATTAAATCCTTTTTGACTTTTGAAAATTCAATTTAAGCTGAATTAAATTCGAGTAAAAATTCCACGGGTTTAGATTTTGAAATTCAAGTTCAAGAAATTCAAAAAACGGAATGTTACAGATGATTTGGAGAGTAATATTTGGGTGGTTTAGAACATAATATTATGAAGCATTCTCGGTGCACTTAATAGATAATAGTGAGAATCATACTTATGGATTAAATAGATAATGTTGAGAATCATACTCAGTGAATTTAACAAGCATTCTTGGTGGTTTAGTAGATGATTATGTGAAGTATTCTCGGCGAATTATTGTAGATGATGTTGTGAAATCATACTTGATGGATTTATTGAATGATATTGTGAAGTATTTTTCGTGGATTAAGTGGATGATAAGATTGATCAATACAAGAATGATGGATAAATCAATAATGTAATTTATAGTTCTAGGAAGATATTTTATATTAAGAGATAATTGTAGCTTAATATGATTTTGGAGTCATGATTACTCTCGATATAGACTTCACTTGTTGGAATATCATATTAGGTTAGATTATGCAAGTGCCATGATAATAAAGTGAGGTCTTGGTGACTTCATGATTTTAGGAGATTACATAATTGATTATAATAATTTTTATCAGCACTAAGAATTGAAGTTTATTAAATATCTATTGGTGGAATAGAGTAGTTCGGTAGAAATGCTTATGCTTGCAAACAGTCAGTATACACTTATGGGTGGGGATTCTTTATAAACCCTTGCAAACTTGTGTTGGAAAATATAGGCAAAAGATATTGCCGTTTGTTTGTAAAATAAAAATAAAAAGGAAAATGGTTTAGATTGGGGCGGAATGGTTTGTCGGTAGTGCGAGATAGAAAGCACTGGTCTTGGTTTGTGGAAGCCGCCTAGTCAAATTAAGGACCGACTCTTATGATTGTCCATTCTTAGCACAACAAGACAACCACATGTCAAATGGGCTCGACTGGCTGAATAATTTGTAGAAACCTAACTTAGACTCACCAGATGGTGGAATGTGGGTGCAGAGATGGAGGCAAGTCGTATTTTCCCACAGGCGCAAGAGGGGCTTCTATCTTTGGGCGAGATGGAACCCTAATAGCGGTGAAACCTCGGCGGTGAGTCGGGTTAGATGTATACATTGTAAAGGCCTTGTCATGATCTCTCTGCCGACACACCAAAGGAAGTGTGTTAATTGCATGGCACCAAGAGTCGATCATGTCTTGTGGGTAAAGTGTACAACCTCTTCAGAGAGTTAAAACTATTCGAATAGCCGTGCCTACGGTCAAGGGCGGGCAAAGAATGATTTGCATATTGGTAGTCTTTTGGTTTTGTTTTCAAAAATGAACTTTGGGATTCGGGAGTGGTTAGAACTCTCGGATGTGCCTCTGGCGGCTAGAGCCAGTCAAGTAGTTGACCCTGTTTTGTAATCTTTAGAGGAAAGAGCCAATGGGTCGATTGAACCCTGATCTTTTTGAAATGTGACGGATAGATCCTGTATACTAGTGATTGGTGGCTAGAACCTTCGCTAGAATAATATTTGTTAAAATGTGCATTATGAAAATTATTATTATGTATGGTTTGATGAAACTTGGCTTTATGCAAAAGAACCATAATAAGCCTTCTTTGATATAGCCTTCATCATGCATTTTTACCAAGACTTGCGGAGTACTTTATGTACTCACATGCTACACTCAAATCATCTCTCAGAAGGTTGAAGCTGTCAAAGGAGGTCACCTGGACTAGGACGCGCTCCCCACTCGATTGCCTGTGGGCATATGGTTGGGTCATCACTTGGAGTTTTCGTCTTCCGCTGCAGTTATTCAAGTTGTTCAGCCTGTTAAGGCGGTTTTGGTAAACCTTGACCATAAGGTTGTTGTTCTTATTTGATGTTATTTATTACTTCAATATATAATCCTGATATAGTCATTGATTTACTACTGTTTCGACTGTGCGTACTAGCTTTGATCTGGGACTAGTACAATAATACACAGGAGATTCCGGATCGTCGATCTGGGGTCTCACATAGGTTTTGGGATTACTGATTTGGTTGAGTTAGATATTTGAATAATACTTTTGAGCTGTGTAATTTGGGGCTTAGAAAGAAAATTCATTGATTCAGACAGTTTGATGATTGTATTAATTCAGCTATTGGATGCAATCCTTATTGCATTGTTCATTGGTATAATATGTTACATGTTTACGAATCTGATTCTAAGAGGATAATTGTATAAGTGATTAACTGCTAATATCTCTCTTGAGTTTACTAACACTTTGGACCAAAAGAAATGCATTAGAGCTTAGACGGGGCTTGGTGATGAACAGAAAATGTTGGTCCTGGTTTGCATTTTTGAGAGGTATTCAGAGGCAGAAGTTGTTGCGAAGTTGATATCTAGTCATTCTTTATGAGGTTTACACTACTTTGTTAGCTTTTCATACTGCTTGTTCTCAATTGCCAATTTTTATGTATGTTATGAATTTTTGTTATCCAGATTGCCTGAGATGACGAGTCATACTTTATACTGGTAGTGTTAGTTCAGCTAATGTGGCCCAGTTTGTTTCCAGGATCAATGGATGTTTGATAGATTGGTCAAAAAAATAATCGTGGAGATAGTTAGAAAGGGAAAAAATGGTGTTGAGGGACAATTTAAGAAATGGCACATGTTATATAGCTGTACCAACCGACAACATAGATAGCAATTTGTGCCTTTGTGGTGCATGAGTCGTTGTCGATACTGCATGTTATACCTGCAAAAAACGTTTCAACTCTCAACGTATCATTCACTCATGTATTATACATCATATATGTATATGGACATTTTGACCTTATCTTTCTTGGATGTGCACTTATTCAGCTCATGTTGAGTACAGTGAATAGTCTGGATTAGATTTGCTGATCAATATCAACATTAACTGAGGCAGTGATAATTAATCAGTTTCTCTCCCTTTGTTTATTTTTTTTAGATAGAGTTGTTGGTAAGGCCATGGGAGAACTACAAGACAATTGGCCAAACAAAAGGAAAATCGATTGCTTGGCCTTCAATTTGTATATGTTAATGTCATCTTGATTCGATTTTGGTGTGTCACACAAGTCCTGTATATTTACATTCGTGCAATTTTCTTGTTATTCTTGCAGGTTGAAAAGATCAATGGTTGAAGTGTTGTATTTGGATGTTTACCTCATCAAGGGATCAAGACGCAAGGAATTTCAAGAGGAAAAGATAGTGCTAGTAGTGTACTAGTATTAGTAGTAGTATAATTTCATATGGTAGGACTCAAATTTTACTCTTGTTCTCAACAAATGAGATGTATTGTTCTATATGGAATGATGTTCAATACTTATATTTATTTCCTTAATTAATGCAATACAATCTACCTTTTGATCATTGCCCGTGTTGAATTGTATTATATATCATCTAATATGAATTTCTTAATTATCAAATAAAAATTATTTGTGACAATTATATTTTGTATATATATAGCAAATAAATAAACCATAATTTACGTTTACTTAGTTGTGTCATAATAGACTAATTATGTGTTTCTAACAGGTGTTACATATGTGTTAAAAATATGTGTTGTTATATATAAAAACACATGTTGCTACTTTGCAACACCTTTTCTTTTGTTTAACAACATCTAGTTTGTGTTGCAGTATATCTACCATAGCAACATGACCAATAACATCACTTATCACATGTGTTGCTATCTATCCTAGCAACACATATGTGTGCATATAGCAGCATATACCTATGTTGCTATAGCTCATTCCTGGTGTAGTGGAGCTAGGATTTGCCCACTCACATAGCTATGCAAGAGCTAACCCAAAACCCACACCAACAAAGGGTTTTCTTGCACGATTTTCAAAGCATACTACATAGACCCGCTAATGTAACATCCTGACGCCCAGCGCCACGGATGCTACCAAAAACTCTAAATAACTAATGACAACTCTACGGAAAGACTGAAATCAACCTACAAACACTAAAAAAAACCGGCTTAAAACTAAGTCCCCGAAATTTACAAAATTTCGGCATGACCTCTCTAGAACAGAGGACATCCACTCAGCAGACAAAAGAATAGCAACAGGTATGATATCATTCTAGCAGGTCCTTAGTTAATCAATCACATACCCAACAGAAATTAATAATTTCATCACGACGAACACTAAATTACAATTACATTAATTACATCCAGATGTGACCAATTGGTTAAATGAATTTATTGGAGACCGCAGTCGTGCACGTGTTGCTACTCCCAACCCGACGAATCAGCTTCAAGGTACCTAAAACAGAAGGCAAACAAGCGTGAGTCCAAGACTCAGCAAAGTGCAACAATAAAGAAACGCAACAGAATCAAACGAAATACCACTACTTTGAAACGTAACATATTCAAATACTTGGTGAACGGGTAAATAAGCGAACCTAAACGATTCCAAATACCACAACCATCTCAAGAAATATTTAAACTTTACTCATACCTCGATAGCCACCTTTGGATGAGTCAATGACTCAATCCTCAACCTATAATTGCCATTAGCTCCATGATTAACCAATAACAGGCTCGATTCGTTGCCTTCAATGCTCAGGTGCACAAAACATTCAAAAGAAGAACCTCATATCCATACATCACAAACAACTCATTCAAATATGATTCATCATTGTTAATGCAATGCAGAGGTAAATATGCCATACAAAAGCAGAAGTTCACATCCATACATCACAATCCACTCATTTAAATATGGTTCATCATTGTCAATGCAATGCAGATGCACAATTTCCATGCATATGATGCATCATGCATGCTCATCTCCTCTTTTAGCACATACCGGTATGGCCGAGTGCACACCCGTCGGTGTGCACCCTCTCATTCCCCTTCCACCCCGTGATGGAGGGGGCCTACTCTTACTGACTCGCTCCCATACAACCACGTATATGGGACTACGAGGTAGGACTTTCGTACTCACTACAGGTGAGCACAGAGGCCCGCATCAGAATGGGTCGCCTCTTCCATCATGGATGCACAAATGCAATTGACATAAACCAATTTGCAAACTACATTCATTTCTCACATTTGCATAGCCATAGCCACTCCTCACATCCATAAATTACCATTCCCATCCTCAACACTCATAATTGCATTCGCAACACTCAATAATCACATTCTCAACACTCATATTCATACTCACATCACCGTTACTCGAGTACCTACTAATTCCATCTATCTTGATCATAAATCAATCCATTTTCACAATCCAATTCCATACTTTCAGTGTTCCCACTAGCCTATCAAAATAGTGAACGTAAATATGAAAGTACGCTTTAGCATGACGACATCACGGCATCTAGACGGAATTCATTAAACATCGCACATAACATTCAATCCAGGGATGCAGCATAATTTCATGATAGTAAGGCATATAAAGTTCATCAAACAAATCATAACACGTTCAAACAACGATGCACTCATATCAGATTTCTTACCCTTTTCATCAAAAGACAATTACCTTGCTAGACGTGCTTATAAACACGAATGCAACCATAGGATAAGCATATATACAACACAAGCAATGAACAATTACCCTATAAAAGATATACGGGTTGCACTTGCCTTTTACCGACGGAAAATGGAGTGGAAATTGGAATCTTAGCGTTCGCATGACTTCCCAGGATTAAAGAAAGCCTGAATTTAGAACACATACACATAATATAGCTTAAGACAACACACCACATAAATTGGTTAACAACTCAATAACACATGGTTTACTTTCAATAAGCTCAAATGAGATTCAGAACACATACACCCATTCCGAGAATGCAAGATGGCAGCTCAACCACATAAATAAAATTACTAGAACTAGGAAATAGCATCTTCTTGCATTAGTTGAAGCACATATCACCATAACTCCTACGAAGGCAATATATAGTTGCTTTACTAGACAAACAAGCCTGCCTTCTTGAATCATTAAATTCGGATATAAGCTTAGCACTTGGCAATTCAAAGAAAACTTGGAAACTAGAACATCTCCTAGAATCATCATGTCAGTCATATAAATAGAATCACTAAAACTCTTAACATTTGATCTCAAGAAAATGAAATATGTAAACATATGCATTGCTCTCTGCCTAAAATACAAAAAGCAGTAGCATTCACTCCAGCAAGGGCATGTGCATATGAGTTGTAACAAGGATATGAAATGACAGTGCTTATCGGGCATGCAAAGTAGCTCTTAAACTCAATTAGTAGAAACATAACTCACTATTGTTTGCATGCGGTTTGCAAAATATTCCATGAATGCACTTGGAATTGGCTTTGCATATGTAAGCATGACACTCTTTACTTGTAAGCGTTTAGCACACAGATGCAAGTGCATGTATGCTGCAATAACAACCACCACAAATGTGTGTAAATTTGTGTGGCATTGCGACAACTAGAAGAGTGTATTGAAGCCTTCTCAAAATTACATTTTGAATCCAAGGCTGCCACTTAGACAAAGACTCGAACACATAAGCTTGTGCCACATACCAATCTGCTTACGCTTTTAATTATTTGGTCCTTCACTTCAAAACTTCTCCTCCCATTTGCTCTCTTTTTTTTCATTTTATTAAGTACTCACAGAAAGTGATGATGTGCCATACAATCAGTAGCCACTCTAGCATCTAAATACATGCACCATCACTAACATTCTTTAGCAGTAACAAGGAACAACTAAAGGAGGTGCTACTATATGCATTAAACTCAGTCACAACATACTACCTCAAATCTGGACAGCAAGGAATGAAACATCAACTAAATAACCCTTCTAGGCATTTCATCAAACACATGGCAGGCACAAAGAAACCAAATGCCACAATCTCAAATGACTGAGCTCTCACCACAAGGAAGAAAAGGGGGAAAAGGCCATGCTGCCTGCTGCCGACTGCCGGTCGCTGCTGCTGCCCACTACTGCCACCGACTGCTGCGGTTGGACCTGCCGGCTGAGGCTGCTGCAGCTCTTGCCGACTGAGGCGGCTGCTGCTCCTGCCGACTGAGGCTGCTGCTGCCGACGCCCAGCAGAAGGAGGAAAGGGTCGCCGGCCAGGAGAAGCATACGCCAGCCAGGGGAGAACGGCAGGGTTCGGCAGGGGGAAGCCTGGGGGACTCGGCCTGGCTGGAGAATGGGGGAGGTCGACCGGAGAGGCTGTGGAGGCGCTCGGCCTAGAGGAGCTGGCGGCCGGCCGGGGAACAGCAGGGAAGTGCACCGGATGAGCTGGGGAGGAGGTATCGCCCTAGGGAGCCAGCAATCAGAAAAGGGAGGAAGAAGAAATCAGCAAAGCTGGAAAAGAAAACAGCCTCCTCCAAAGCAATTTCAGCCACACATAGGAAAGAGGGAGAGAGGGTAGGTGAAAAGGTAGGTGAGGAGGTGAAGTTCCAGAAAAACCCCTCCCACACCTAAATTCTTTAACCCTAACTCTCCCTGCGGGGCCAAACACCCCTGAGAATAACTGCCAAACGAGCCTCTGCTCACTCGACGGAAGGCCCAAAATTTGGGGCGAGGCTTCGCAGTATTACAGCTAACTTATCAACTAGACCACAATCCGACAGTCTTCCTTGATCCACGCGGCATCTATCTAGCATCTCCTCCTTTCCTTGTCTTCTTGGCTTGCCTGAACTTAGTCTCCGATCATCTTTTGGCGATTTTCCGACCGTTTGGACCTCCGACTCTCCTCATCTTGTCCTGGTCATCCTCCACCTTACCATGACCTAGCACTGACACCCTGCAACCATCAAAGATGGAAAAACCTTTCACATAGCAGTGCCCACAAAGATATTCAATGACAATCCCAAAATCATTAATCAATCATAATTTCATTCAAAGGTTCGGTGCTACTGCCCCTAGGCTGGTAGCACTAGGAAAAGCAATCAACACTCAAATTATTTCAATATGAAAATCCAATTCAAATCAAACTCAATTTCAAATCAAACCAAGCTTAAAACTCATCAATTACTCAACACACTCAAGGATAGACCTCTACATGGTCTTTCACATAAGCCTAGATATCACCTGAGGCGCTGGGTAGATAGCGAAGTACTCATAATATGGACTTTTCGAATGCTCCATCTGGAAAATAAAATTTAGCAAACTGCATATTGAAAATCCAAAACATGATTGAAACTGCTCAAAAAATGCCAAGATGAAGAAAAACTGTTGTGCCATCAACAGAGTATAAATTACAGTAGACCCCTCATATCGAGCAAAGACAACAAAAAGAACGTTGTAGTATTCACACAGAAACAACTCCTTTTTGCACTTCAAACCTTCATCTCAAACTAACATTGGAACAAAACCTTCACTAGAAAAACTCTAAAGAGTATAATGCTATCATTAGGGTGTCATCAAATTCCAAATGAACAGTGAATAGAATACCAGAATAACGGTGATGAAACACCAATTTCCAATGAACGGTGATGAAACATCAAATGCAGTTATCTCCTCAACTAACATTTTTTTCTCCAAAGTCAACGATGAAATGTCGAATAAATCTCCAAAAATCTACCAATGATAAATCGAAGATGAAATTGTAACACCCCGGCGCCCAACGCACCGCGAATGCTACCAAAAGACTCTAAATGACACTTACAACACTCCGGAACCACTCTTGCCCAGAGTGTTCCCAACAAGATCCAAGAAATAAAAACGCGACAAGAAGTTCAAATAACCTAAGGACTCAACGAACGAGTCACTAAACCTTTTACCCCAAATAAAAGGTGGAAACTGACCTTGAAACTCTCTTAACTAGCTTAAAACTAAGTCACCGAAATTTAGAAAATTTCGGCATGACCTCTCTAGACAGCAGGACATCCACTCAGCAGACAGAAACAATTGCAGTTATGATATCATTCTAGCAGGTCCTTAGTTAATCAATCACACAACCAACAGAACTTAATAACTATACCACGACGAACGACATATTACAACCATAATCAATATAACCAGGCTTTACAAATTGATTAAATGGCTTGATGCAAACGTGCTTGTGCTACTACTCCCCCCATGCATGCCGGTTTCAATGTACCTGCAACAACACAACAAACAAGCGTGAGTCGATGACTCAGCAAAGTACACGAGTATAACAATTCCAAATTATCAGAAGTAAAACAAGAGCTTGACTATAAGAGCAAGCAATACAATTAGAACAACCACCAGAAATTACGCGTTTATACCCATTTTAAGCAATAACTTGACCATACTCAAAATTTATCGCAATCAAGTCATCAACTCGATAATAAAACCACTCAACGTAAAAGAGGCATCACGTGGCTCTAAGTCACTACGTTTTCCGACACAACCACCCCTTGTTGCAACTCAAACCATTTTCATCGACTTTATTCGAGTTCAAAACCCAAATTTCACTCCACGATATTCATACAACATAATTAGCAAAGAAAAGAAAAGAAATACGCTAATTCCTCAATTCAATTCAATCTCCCCTTTTGGGTTGAATCCACGACTCAACCTTCAATTACCATAATCACCATCCATATGACACACCATTTACCACAACACTCATTATTAAAGATGCAATGCACATGAATGCTCATTTCCATGCACGTACCGGTACTGCCGAGTGCCCACCCGTCGGTGTGCACCCTCACGTCCCTTCCATCCCGTAGATGGAAGGTGCCTACTCTTACTGTCTCGCTCCCATTCACCTCGATGAATGGGACTACGAGGTAGGACTTTCATGTTCACTACGTGTGAACACAGAGGCCCGCATCAGAATGGGTCGCGTCTTCCATTATGAATGCATATCATGAATGCAGGAATGCAACATCAATTCTCAACTAAAACACATTTCATTCATCAACTCTCAACTAAAACATATTTCAATCAACACACTCAACTAAAACACATTTCAATCAACATATTCAACTCAATTCCCTAGACGAGGCACAATTAAATACATCTCTTGTATATTAACCACAAGTATCCCCGTACCCCATTCTCCCTACTCAGTGCAATATTAACAAAGGTACAGTAAACTCACCGAGACTAAGGCTTACTAGTGACCACCCGAATCCAATAGCTAATCACGTCCGCGAAGGGACGCTCACCAATATAACTCATACTTGCCAAAATCAATAGAAATTAGCTATGAACAGATAAATAACAACGAACAACTCAATTAGACACACAGCTCGGTGTACTTGCCTTTACCGACGCGTGAAGCAACGCGAGGTCGAGACCACCCCCGTAGACACTCTCCTTGAGCTTGCACTGACTGGGCTGCCATCTAATGAAGTTAAAGAGAAGGGTAGATTAGATAAGGGAGCAAGAAGACCACCATCTTCCGCTTTTAACCTTCTCCTACTACCCCTTTTTAATTACCAATCACTAGAGATAAATACTAATCACTCATACTAATGGAAGCTTGAATATATATATATATATATATATATATATATACATATATCAAACAACTTGAGAATCTATTATGAGTAAAGATGAAGACTAATTTAATAACATGTTTGCATGCTCGGTGTTCCATTCCTATTAAATAGCAGATTTGATAACAATTAACACGCAAATATGTATGCGTTACAAACTAACAACTTGAGCAAATTATACCAAAAATAGGATCACTAGTCACACTTCACCACTAAATCGAACTAGATATACTTGGTTACATAAAGACACATACATTTCAACTTGAAAGAACTCTTATTAAAATGGGGGCAAGATAACATCCTACTAAATCTAGGATGATACCCACCTAGCGTAATGATTATAACTTAAACAACCCTAGCCCATTTCTATGTCATCATCTTGAATATGCAACATCAAATATATTTATGCACACTACTCTCTGTCACGAACATGAGCACATAACCCATCAATTAAACATCACCAACCGGATTCAAATGTAAATATTACTAATTTCCCTCTTTAGAATTTAATTATCTTATTAGCAGAGCATCCATATATATATGTATACAGCTACTAATCTCTTGGAGATGAACACACCAAACATCATTCCACAACTCAGAAGGTATTCATGCATACAGTGGGACCATACTGGCTCATATTCACAATCTATTTTGGCATAGAGCAAATTCTATTTATGCCTTAAGCAGAATGTGCGAAATCAAACACAGGCACTACTCACTACCCTTTATTAATCAAGACCTTAAAACTGCAATTCCACCAAAGACAGACATGCATTATAAGCACACAAAATTCAGCAATACTTGAGCATTATACTCGCAACCTCAGCACAATTTTCATACACCGATAACACACCAAGCCTCAAGAATCCAATACTGACTCATGCAGCCATAACCAAAAGGATTCCATATTCATCAATAGCTCAAACATAATCCATTACACATAAAATTTAATTAGGGAGAAGTGAGTTGATGGCAAACAGGAATGAAGGGAATTAAACCTTTGGAGCATTTCAACAAACACCTGGCAATCCACTTGAAATAAGACTTGACATCAGCAAACTACCAAATATCTTGACTGTTCTTGTGCAGAATTTAGGGCATCAAAATGATCAATGAATGGGCACAAGATTGACAAGCTCACATCAGTAGAATAGAGCTAGCCGGCATGGATATATATATAGATATGCACACAGACGAGGGGCAACCCACCACCAAGGAAATAAGACCTGAATTTTCAATTCATGCAGACATTTAAACATTACTCTCTATTCCTAGAATACTAAAATGCCAACATACACCTCACAGCCATTACATCGAACATTTGGCGTGCACAATCATTTCATCTCATGAAAATCTAGCTAGGCATTTCATCAAACACCCTACATGCAAGCTAATTCCCCCCAAAATGTATACCTCAAATCTCGTGTAATACTGCAAAGCTTCATTTTTTTTGTGTGGCTGCGATTCCTTCTTTGGGCTGATATTTTTGTTCCCCACCAATCTTCTCTCACCTAATCTCACTTGGATGGCTGGCATTTCTTCTTGGCAGCGCTTTTCCCGAGCTCCTCTCCTGCCCTGCCGATCGGCCCAGCTCCTCCTCCCACCACCACTTTTTTCTGGCCTTTCCCCACCCAGTGGCTGCCTCGGCTCCTGCCTGCCCGGCCGATCTCCTCCCTGCCGGTGCCTCTACAGGTTGGCGGCAGGCGGCCACCCTGCCGGCGCCTCCTCCAGCGCCTTCTCCGGCCGGCGCCCCCTGCCAGCCCTGCCCGGCCGAGCTCCCTTGCGCCTGCAGCCATCTTCCTTATGGCCGGCGGCATGGCAGCAGCGGCAGGCAGGCAGCGTCTCCTCCCCTCGGCGCGCTCCCTTCCAGATCTTGGCGGCGCTGCCCATGCTCTGCCCAAGTCCTGCCCGAGCCCTGCCGATCAAGCCGCCTCCCCTGTCGTCCCTGCCGAGCGCCGTTCCTGGCCGACAGCCGTCCCCAGCTTCTGCCGGCGCGTGCCCGGGTCCTGCCGACCCTGCACTCCAGCTGTGGCAGAGCTCGGCGCCGCCTTGGAGCCCCCCTTGCTGCTCCACCCCATGGCTGGCGCCTCCTCCCTCCATGGCAATGGCTGAGGTATAATTTGGGGAGGGATTAGCTTGCCCATGTGGTGTTTGATGAAATGGCTAGCTAGTTTCACGAGGATGAAATGATGTGGCATGTCTGAGTGTGTGTTGCTTGATCTTAAATCATAAGGTCATCTGTTGTTTGAGCAACGTGCTGGTTATGCTTGTGTCTTTGATCTTTATTATTTTGTGCATGAAATGGAAACGCTATGGGAGTTTCGGTGTTGTGATTCGTCCCTAGATTAATTGTGAGCTAAATGTGTCTAATTTTATGTTTAATAGTTGGGCATTTAAGCTATTTTGTGGTTGTGGCTTATAAGGTATTCAGGTGCTTTATGCATAACTTTGGAGCTTCAAGGAGATCTTATTTAGAGTTCTCATATGGGATGTATACTCTTTCTTGGTATAAGTTTTCCGATTGCATCTTTGAGTGAAACACTTGGTGTATGTATGTCCATTCTTTGATTATAAGAAGTGGCTTTTGTGAGTTAATCAATTTTGATTACTTGGGATAGCTAGACTTCAAAGTGGCATTTCTATGGCAACCTAATACATTGCAGTTTTTAATCATTAACCTAAAATATTATAAGGTACTCTGTGCAAAATTTTAGAAAATGAAGCATGATGGCTTACCAAGCGCATGTTGGTTTATCGGAAAATGATGCATGGTAGTTTTGATGGTTTATTTGCAGGAAAGGTTACATCGGGAGTGGCCTCAACCATGTGCCACTCCATTCCCCGTCGGTAAAGGCAAGTACATTCCCTAGATTGTGGCTAGGAGGATTAATTGATTGTTTGTTCTTAGCGAACGTAATTGTTGATGAGTACGCAAGAGGTAAGCTCTACTTGGTTATGACTAGAGAGTGCTTCATCTTATGAAAATGTTTTCGATGATGAAAAGGTTAAGGAAATGGATGCAAGTACACCGAGCTGTGTGTTTATTGGAGTTGTTCATTGTTATTTATCCTGTTCATAGCTAATTTCTATTGATTGTAGCAAGTACAAGTTATATTGGTGATCGTCCCTTCGCGGACGTGATTAGCCCTTGGATTTGGGTGGTCACTAGTAAGCCTTAATCTCGGTGAGTTTACTGTACCCTTGTTAGTATTGCAGTGAGTAGCGAGAATGGGTTACGGGGTACTCGTGGTTAATTTACAAGAGATGAACTTAATTGTGCCTAGTCTCGGGAATTGAGTTGAGCATGTTGATTGTAATGTGTTTTAGTTGAGTATGTTGATTGAAATGTATATTTGTTGAGAATTGTTGATTGAAATGTGTTTTAGTTGAATGTGTTGATTGAAATGTGTTTCAGTTGAGAATTGATGATTGAAATGTGTTTTAGTTGAGAATTGATGTTGCATTCTTGCATTCATGATATGCATTCATAATGGAAGAGGCGACCCATTCTGATGCGGGCCTCTGTGTTCACACGTAGTGAACATGAAAGTCCTACCTCGTAGTCCCATTCATCGAGGTGAATGGGAGCGAGACAGTAAGAGTAGGCACCTTCCATCTACGGGATGGAAGGGACGTGAGGGTGCACACCGACGGGTGGGCACTCGGCAGTACCGGTACGAACATGGAAATGAGCATTCATGTGCATTGCATCTTTAATATTGAGTGTTGTGGTAAATGGTGATTATGGTAATTGAAGGTTGAATCGTGGATTCAACCCATAAAGGGGAGATTGAATTGAATTGATGAATTAGCGCATGTCTTTTCTTTGCTAATTATGTTGTATGAATATCGTGGAGTGAAATTTGAGTTTTTAACTCGAATAAAGTCGATGAAAATGGTTTGAGCTGCAACAAGGGGTGATTGAGTCGGAACGTAGTGACTTAGAGCCACGTGATGCCTCTTTTACGTTGAGTGGTTTTACTATCAAGTTGATGACGTGATTGCGGTAAATTTTTGATATGGTTAAGTTATTGCTTTAAATGGGTATAAGTGCGTTTTGTTCGGTTATTGTTTCATTGTATTACTTGCTCTTATGGTCAAGCTTTTGTGTTGCTTATGTTAAATTGGAATTGCTATTCTCGTGTACTTTGTTGAGTCACCGACTCACGCTTGTCGTTGTGTTGTTGCAGGTACCTTGAAACCGCATGCATGGATGGGGTAGTAGCACACTCACGCTTTGCAACATAACCTTTCCACCATATTGATTATAGTTCGATCTTAATCGTTAGTGACACTTTTTGTAAAGGGCTTTGTTTGCGATTATGTTCATTGAGTTCCTGTCCTGTAATATTTGTGGTGGAGTTTATTAGTTTCTATTGGATGTGTGTGATTGATTAATTAAGGACCTGCTAGAATGATATCTTATAACTGCAAATGCTTTACTTCTGCGAGTGGATGTCCTAGTTTTAGGGGAGGTCTTTGCCAAATTTTTAATAATTTTGACAACCTCCTAGTTGTTAACTTACTTTGCGAATATTTATTCTTAGTGATTTGTAGTTCTTGGTGCTAGAGGGTATAACATTGGGCACGGGTGCCGGGTGTTACAGATTGGTATCGAGCGGGCTTTAGGTCCGTGGCATGTCAAATTAGCAAATTACTCTAGAGTAAACTAAAATTTTGTCTGCGTGAAATTAGAAAGCAGGCATAGGGTTCTACTCCTTAAAATTTGGCCTTAGGGCAATAACTTTAAAACCTGAATTGGAGTGGTTAACTAATTTAAAACTTGACACACTCTGATGCACAGTAGGATGGGTATGGGTACATTGCATTGCGCCTAATTGTTGAGTGCTAAATTTATTGTTGCGTATTGCTTTGATTATGAAGGACTGTTGAAATCAGTACGCTTGTTCATGTTCTTGGTTGAGTTGAGAGGTTTTGACCTTGTTCCTTTGGCCGAGTTGTGGGTTTCGCTTGTGGGTGTGGCTGGTTAGTGCCACCCCTTGTTGTTTGGGAATCTCTCGTTCGTGAGTCGTCATTTTCGCGGAATGGTATAAAGGGTAAGGAGGGGAGGTTGGTTTTTTTTGGCTTTCGATGTTTGGAATTAAAGAGAAAGACCTGGTGATGAAGCCCTTTGGATTGCTTTCACTGTTGTGTTCGGTTTCGTTGAATTCTTTGTGTTTGTTGGTTATCGTGAGTTGCCTTGTGAAGAAAACTATTGTAGTTGTTGTTCTCTCCATTTAAGGAAGTTATTAAAGTTTATTTGGTGCAAAACTTAAGTCGTGTGGATCTTTGGTGTTAATGTTTTATCGGGAAGGACGTGGTGGATCATTTCGTTTTCCCCTTGTATCTATTCTCCTTCTCAGAAGTTGTAAGTCTGGAGATCTGTTTAAGGAGTTGTTTCCCGTCAGAGTTTGGGAATTCGGGAGCCGAATTCTCTTGTGATTTATGATTGGGTTTTTCTGGAAAGAGAGATGATTTTTGTTGTTGCTCATACTTAATAATCGTGGATTTTCCTCAAAGGTTGAGTTAAGTGGCACGAGGATGTTCAAGGCGTTAAGTGTATGATGAGTAGTTAAGCTTCCAGATGAGGAGGGTTACGTATTATGTTCAAAAGAATTTGTTGGTGATCTAAAGATAACCACATTTATTGCATGGTATAGAATGATTCATTGGAATGGTAGGTGATTCTAAATTGAAAGGTTGGTTAGAGTTATTACAATGGTTGTGAGTTGTGGAACTGATTGGAAGTGCGAGGTTTGCGCTCCGGTAAGTCTAGTATTGATCATGATTGAGAGGGGCTAGAATCTTCTATGGATGAATTTATTACAGTAAGATGTTGATGTAAAGTACCGGAGTATGCTAGCGCAAAGGTATGAGAGTTGTTGATTTAGGTTGCTTATGAGTCAATTAAATGGTGGATCGACAAAATGATTTAGTCGATGTGAAATTAAAGAATGAGTATATGGAATGGTTGTAGGAATGATGGGGTTTTGTCTTAAGAAAATGTCTATCTGGGAGTTTATCTATGGAGAATGACTAGTGGTGGGTATATTAATAGGAGAAGGAAAGTAAAGGGAAGATTTGGATTTGTAACTTCCGTTCAAAACCTGTGTGCTTTTTTTAGGATGTGGTGAAAATGAGACATTTAATGGCTAGAACATTGGAGTACTAGAAAGGATGGGATTTGAGATGAACCTTCCTTCGGTTTTGAGGATTTAAAATGAGGATGTAAGAGTCGTCCTGGAAGTGATTGGTTGATGGAATTCGGAATATTTTATTTCATTAAACCACAGTAGTCTTTTGCTTTGGTTAAGAGAGATGGCCTGATTGATTACGGCGGGATTTACGCTCGGAAAATGTAAGGCTGGATCGTGTTTTTTAAGCGTGGGGCCGAGTTATTTTATGAGGGTTTCATAAATGGTTTTGTTGGGAATAAGTTCCCGTTTCTTGGGAGAAAAGATTGGTAATTGCATCCTGGATGTGTGACCTGTAATTTTGTCTTCTCTTCCAAAATATTGATTTTGGGTTAGCGTGAGAGGCTTTGCCCTAATTAAAGTAAGCTGGGTTGTTTCTTGGTTTTACGAGAGCTTCTGTCAGCGATTTGTGTGGGGTTTCTCTTTTGATTGAAGTTCCCCCTCGAGGTGAATTTTATTGCATTGATTTGAGAGTGGTAAAGGCGAATTATATGATGTTAGAGAATCGGGTCTTCTCTTGCAAATTTGGCTTTGGAAGAAGAAATGAGTAATGATTGGACACTATCAAGATCCTCTCTCAGGTAGATTTTGATGCTTTGGGTTCAAAAGGATGTACGTGGTTCTTTTGGTCAAAAAGAGAGTTGTAATTCCTTTGTGTTCTAGCTGGAGTTAAAGGATATGGAAGCTTATGGTATAGTGTTGAGTATAATAGAGAGAATTGAGTTTTCTTTGGTCATTGGGATTGCGGATATAGTGTTTCTCTTGAGAGTTGAGTTTCTTTGGTGTGTATTTTATCACATTATTGGAAGAGGATGAAAGTGGTTGTTTTGCTAAAGAGAATCGAGGGATTTTGGGTGGATAATAATTGAGGATTATATTTTTGATGTGGTTCCTTGATGGTGCTTGTTTAACTCTTGGTAGTGAACTACTTGGAAGTTGATGGTAATCATGTCACCATTTTTTTTAGCGTACGACTAAACTTTTGGGTTCAGATGGTTGTAGTGAAGGATTTCATAATTTGATGTGTGGTGTTCTGTAGTGAACTTTTACCCTGGGCAGTGGTCCTTTGGGGTGAAGTAAGCTTAGTAGGAATATCAAAAATTGTAGTGTGGAGATATGGTTGGAAGGGAAATTGAGTCTTAGTGAATTAATTGTTTCGATGGTATTTGTCGGTAATGGACCTTTTGATAAAGAGGTCAATCAATTGAAAGAGGAGATAAGAGTATAGCAATCGAAACCGAGTATGGATTTGCAGTAGAGCATAGAGGTTGGTATCCTATTCATCCAAGGAGGATCATTGGTGGTTTGGATGTCGTACGCTGCAGTGTCGACAAAAAGTTTGTCTAAGTTTGTCAGGTGGTTTGCGAGAGTAGTATGATTTGAGATTTTGGCCTATTGATTTACTTTGACTGAGTTCTTGCATGAGAAGTTGCACCTATTTAAGCTAAGTCAATTCGTTTTGTTAATCATTGGATTTGAGGTTTTGGTTTACCGTTTGAAACCGTTGGAGTTTTGTGTGGGCGTTTTGAGTTGGCAAAGAAGTTTAAGACCTTTGCGTCTTTGTTTTGCATAGTTGGTATTCTTCGAATTCGGGGACGAATTCCTTTAAGGGGGGGAGAGTGTAATACTGCAAAGCTTCATTTTTTTTGTGTGGCTGCGATTCCTTCTTTGGGCTGATATTTTTGTTCCCCACCAATCTTCTCTCACCTAATCTCACTTGGATGGCTGGCATTTCTTCTTGGCCAGCGCTTTTCCCGAGCTCCTCTCCCTGCCCCTGCCGATCCAGCCCGAGCTCCTCCTCCCAGCCACCACTTTTTTCCTGGCCCTTTCCCCACCCGAGCTGGCTGCCTCTGGCTCCTGCCTGCCCGGCCGATCTCCTCCCTGCCGGTGCCTCTACCCTGGTTGGCAGCAGAGCAGCAGCCCCTGCCGGCGCCTCCTCCAACGCCTTCTCCGGCCGGCGCCCCCTGCCAGCCCTGCCCGGCCGAGCTCCCTTGCGCCCTGGCCATCTTCCTTATTGGCAATGGCAGCAGGCGGCAGGCAGCAAGGCAGCAGGCAGAGGCCTCCCCTCGGCGGCGCTCCCTTCCAGATCTTGCTTGGCTGCCCATGCTCTGCCCAAGTCCCGCCTGAGCCTGCCGATCAAGCCGCCTCCTGTCGTCCCCGCTGGCGCCGTTCTGGCCGACAACCGTCCCCTCTGCCGCGCGTGCGGTCCTGCCGACCACCACTCCAACCAGTGCAGAGCTCGGCACGCCTTTGAGCCCCCTTGCTGCTCCACCCCATGGCTGGCGCCTCCTCCCTCCATGGCAATGGCTGAGGTATAATTTGGGGAGGGATTAGCTTGCCCATGTGGTGTTTGATGAAATGGCTAGCTAGTTTCACGAGGATGAAATGATGTGGCATGTCTGAGTGTGTGTTGCTTGATCTTAAATCATAAGGTCATCTGTTGTTTGAGCAACGTGCTGGTTATGCTTGTGTCTTTGATCTTTATTATTTTGTGCATGAAATGGAAACGCTATGGGAGTTTCGGTGTTGTGATTCGTCCCCTAGATTAATTGTGAGCTAGCTGTGTCTAATTTTATGTTTAATAGTTGGGCATTTAAGCTATTTTGTGGTTGTGGCTTATAAGGTATTCAGGTGCTTTATGCATAACTTTGGAGCTTCAAGGAGATCTTATTTAGAGTTCTCATATGGGATGTATACTCTTTCTTGGTATAAGTTTTCCGATTGCATCTTTGAGTGAAACACTGGTGTATGTATGTCCATTCTTTGATTATAAGAAGTGGCTTTTGTGAGTTAATCAATTTTGATTACTTGGGATAGCTAGACTTCAAAGTGGCATTTCTATGGCAACCTAATACATTGCAGTTTTTTAATCATTAACCTAAAATATTATAAGGTACTCTGTACCAAAATTTTAGAAAAATGAAGCATGATGGCTTACCAAGCGCATGTTGGTTTATCGGAAAATGATGCATGGTAGTTTTGATGGTTTATTTGCAGGAAAGGTTCTGTCGGGAGTGGCCTCAACCATGTGCCACTCCATTCCCCGTCGGTAAAGGCAAGTACATTCCCTAGATTGTGGCTAGGAGGATTAATCGATTGTTTGTTCTTAGCGAACGTAATTGTTGATGAGTACGCAAGAGGTAAGCTCTACTTGGTTATGACTAGAGAGTGCTTCATCTTATGAAAATGTTTTCGATGATGAAAAGGTTAAGGAAATGGATGCAAGTACACCGAGCTGTGTGTTTATTGGAGTTGTTCATTGTTATTTATCTGTTCATAGCTAATTTCTATTGATTGTAGCAAGTACAAGTTATATTGGTGATCGTCCCTTCGCGGACGTGATTAATATGGATTTGGGTGGTCACTAGTAAGCCTTAATCTCGGTGAGTTCTACTGTACCCTTGTTAGTATTGCAGTGAGTAGCGAGAATGGGTTACGGGGTACTCGTGGTTAATTTACAAGAGATGAACTTAATTGTGCCTAGTCTCGGGAATTGAGTTGAGCATGTTGATTGTAATGTGTTTTAGTTGAGTATGTTGATTGAAATGTATATTTGTTGAGAATTGTTGATTGAAATGTGTTTTAGTTGAATGTGTTGATTGAAATGTGTTTCAGTTGAGAATTGATGATTGAAATGTGTTTTAGTTGAGAATTGATGTTGCATTCTTGCATTCATGATATGCATTCATAATGGAAGAGGCGACCCATTCGATCACGGGCCTCTGTGTTCACGTAGTGAACATGAAAGTCCTACCTCGTAGTCCCATTCATCGAGGTGAATGGGAGCGAGACGATAGAGTAGGCACCTTCCATCTACGGGATGGAAGGGGCGTGAGGGTGCACACCGACGGGTGGGCACTCGGCGACTGCACTGAACATGGAAATGAGCATTCATGTGCATTGCATCTTTAATATTGAGTGTTGTGGTAAATGGTGATTATGGTAATTGAAGGTTGAATCGTGGATTCAACCCATAAAGGGGAGATTGAATTGAATTGATGAATTAGCGCATGTTTTTTCTTTTCTTTGCTAATTATGTTGTATGAATATTGTGGAGTGAAATTTGAGTTTTTTAACTCGAATAAAGTCGATGAAAATGGTTTGAGCTGCAACAAGGGGTGATTGAGTCGGAAAACGTAGTGACTTAGAGCCACGGGATGCCTCTTTTACGTTGAGTGGTTTTACTATCAAGTTGATGACGTGATTGCAGTAATCTGTTTGATATGGTTAAGTTATTGCTTTAAATGGGTATAAGTGCGTTTTGTTCGGTTGCGGTTTCATTGTATTACTTGCTCTTATGGTCAAGCTTTTGTGTTGCTTATGTTAAATTGGAATTGCTATTCTCGTGTACTTTGCTGAGTCACCGACTCACGCTTGTCGTTTGTGTTGTTGCAGGTACCTTGAAACCGGCATGCATGGATGGGGGTAGTAGCACACTCACGCTTTGCAACATAACCTTTCCACCATATTGATTATAGTTCTGATCTTAATCGTTAGTGACACTTTTTGTAAAGGGCTTTGTTTGCGATTATGTTCATTGAGTTCCTGTCCTGTAATATTTGTGGTGGAGTTTATTAGTTTCTATTGGATGTGTGTGATTGATTAATTAAGGACCTGCTAGAATGATATCTTATAACGCAAATGCTTTACATCTGCGAGTGGATGTCCTAGTTTTAGGGAGGTCTTGCCAAATTTTTAATAATTTTGACAACCTCCTAGTTGTTAGCTTACTTTACGAATATTTATTCTTAGTGATTTGTAGTTCTTGGTGCTAGAGGGTATAACATTGAGGGCACGGGTGCCGGGTGTTTCTGATTGGTATCAGAGCGGGCTTTAGGTCCGTGGCATGTCAAATTAGCAAATTACTCTAGAGTAAACTAAAATTTTGCTGCGTGAAATTAGAAACAGGGCATAGGGTTCTACTCCCTTAAAATTTGGCCTTAGGGCAATAACTTTAAAACCTGAATTGGAGTGGTTAACTAATTTAAAACTTGACACACTCTGATGCACAGTAGGATGGGTATGGGTACATTGCATTGCGCCTAATTGTTGAGTGCTAAATTTATTGTTGCGTATTGCTTTGATTATGAAGGAATTTGTTGAAATCGATGCGCTTCGCTCATGTTCTTGGTTGAGTTGAGAGGTTTTGACCTTGTTCCTTTGGCCGAGTTGTGGGTTTCGCTTGTGGGTGTGGCTGGTTAGTGCCACCCCTTGTTGTTTGGGAATCTCTCGTTCGTGAGTCGTCATTTTCGCGGAATGGTATAAAGGGTAAGGAGGGGAGGTTGGTTTTTTTTGGCTTTCGATGTTTGGAATTAAAGAGAAAGACACGTGATGAAGCCCTTTGGATTGCTTTCCTTTGTTGTGTTCGGTTTCGTTGAATTCTTTGTGTTTGTTGGTTATCGTGAGTTGCCTTGTGAAGAAAACTATTGTAGTTGTTGTTCTCTCCATTTAAGGAAGTTATTAAAGTTTATTTGGTGCAAAACTTAAGTCGTGTGGATCTTTGGTGTTAATGTTTTATCGGGAAGGACGTGGTGGATCATTTCGTTTTCCCCTTGTATCTATTCTCCTTCTCAGAAGTTGTAAGTCTGGAGATCTGTTTAAGGAGTTGTTTCCCGTCAGAGTTTGGGAATTCGGGGCGAATTCTCTTGTGATTTATGATTGGGTTTTTCTGGAAAGAGAGATGATTTTTGTTGTTGCTCATACTTAATAATCGTGGATTTTCCTCAAAGGTTGAGTTCGTGGCACGAGGATGTTCAAGGCGTTAAGTGTATGATGAGTAGTTAAGCTTCCAGATGAGGAGGGTTACGTATTATGTTCAAAAGAATTTGTTGGTGATCTAAAGATAACCACATTTATTGCATGGTATAGAATGATTCATTGGAATGGTAGGTGATTCTAAATTGAAAGGTTGGTTAGAGTTATTACAATGGTTGTGAGTTGTGGGCCGATTGGAAGTGCGAGGTTTGCGCTCCGGTAAGTCTAGTATTGATCATGATTGAGAGGGGCTAGAATCTTCTATGGATGAATTTATTACAGTAAGATGTTGATGTAAAGTACCGGAGTATGCTAGCGCAAAGGTATGAGAGTTGTTGATTTAGGTTGCTTATGAGTCAATTAAATGGTGGATCGACAAAATGATTTAGTCGATGTGAAATTAAAGAATGAGTATATGGAATGGTTGTAGGAATGATGGGGTTTTGTCTTAAGAAAATGTCTATCTGGGAGTTTATCTATGGAGAATGACTAGTGGTGGGTATATTAATAGGAGAAGGAAAGTAAAGGGAAGATTTGGATTTGTAACTTCCGTTCAAAACCTGTGTGCTTTTTTAGGATGTGGTGAAAATGAGACATTTAATGGCTAGAACATTGGAGTACTAGAAAGGATGGGATTTGAGATGAACCTTCCTTCGGTTTTGAGGATTTAAAATGAGGATGTAAGAGTCGTCCTGGAAGTGATTGGTTGATGGAATTCGGAATATTTTATTTCATTAAACCACGGTAGTCTTTTGCTTTGGTTAAGAGAGATGGCCTGATTGATTACGGCGGGATTTACGCTCGGAAAATGTAAGGCTGGATCGTGTTTTTTTTAGCGTGGGAACTGAGTTATTTTATGAGGGTTTCATAAATGGTTTTGTTGGGAATAAGTTCCCGTTTCTTGGGAGAAAAGATTGGTAATTGCATCCTGGATGTGTGACCTGTAATTTTGTCTTCTCTTCCAAAATATTGATTTTGGGTTAGCGTGAGAGGCTTTGCCCTGATTAAAGTAAGCTGGGTTGTTTCTTGGTTTTACGAGAGCTTCTGTCAGCGATTTGTGTGGGGTTTCTCTTTTGATTGAAGTTCCCCCTCGAGGTGAATTTTATTGCATTGATTTGAGAGTGGTAAAGGCGAATTATATGATGTTAGAAAATCGGGTCTTCTCTTGCAAATTTGGCTTTGGAAGAAGAAATGAGTAATGATTGGACGCTATCAAGATCCTCTCTCAGGTAGATTTTGATGCTTTGGGTTCAAAAGGATGTACGTGGTTCTTTTGGTCAAAAAGAGAGTTGTAATTCCTTTGTGTTCTAGCTGGAGTTAAAGGATATGGAAGCTTATGGTATAGTGTTGAGTATAATAGAGAGAATTGAGTTTTCTTTGGTCATTGGGATTGCAGATATAGTGTTTCTCTTGAGAGTTGAGTTTCTTTGGTGTGTATTTTATCACATTATTGGAAGAGGATGAAAGTGGTTGTTTTGCTAAAGAGAATCGAGGGATTTTGGGTGGATAATAATTGAGGATTATATTTTTGATGTGGTTCCTTGATGGTGCTTGTTTAACTCTTGGTAGTGAACTACTTGGAAGTTGATGGTAATCATGTCACCATTTTTTTTAGCGTACGACTAAACTTTTGGGTTCAGATGGTTGTAGTGAAGGATTTCATAATTTGATGTGTGGTGTTCTCAGAGTGAACTTTTACCTGGCGGTGGTCCTTTGGGGTGAAGTAAGCTTAGTAGGAATATCAAAAATTGTAGTGTAAAGATATGGTTGGAAGGGAAATTGAGTCTTAGTGAATTAATTGTTTCGATGGTATTTGTCGGTAATGGACCTTTTGATAAAGAGGTCAATCAATTGAAAGAGGAGATAAGAGTATAGCAATCGAAACCGAGTATGGATTTGCAGTAGAGCATAGAGGTTGGTATCCTATTCATCCAAGGAGGATCATTGGTGGTTTGGATGTCGTACGCTGCAGTGTCGACAAAAAGTTTGTCTAAGTTTGTCAGGTGGTTTGCGAGAGTAGTATGATTTGAGATTTTGGCCTATTGATTTACTTTGACTGAGTTCTTGCATAAGAAGTTGCACCTATTTAAGCTAAGTCAATTCGTTTTGTTAATCATTGGATTTGAGGTTTTGGTTTACCGTTTGAAACCGTTGGAGTTTTGTGTGGGCGTTTTGAGTTGGCAAAGAAGTTTAAGACCTTTGCGTCTTTGTTTTGCATAGTTGGTATTCTTCAAATTCGGCGACGAATTCCTTTAAGGGGGGGAGACTGTAATACTGCAAAGCTTCATTTTTTTTGTGTGGCTGCGATTCCTTCTTTGGGCTGATATTTTTGTTCCCCACCAATCTTCTCTCACCTAATCTCACTAGGATGGCTTGCATTTCTTCTTGGCCAGCGCTTTTCCTGAGCTCCGCTCCCTGCCCCTGCCGATCCAGCCCGAGCTCCTCCTCCCAGCCGCCACTTTTTTTTCCTAGCCCTTTCCCCACCCGAGCTGGCTGCCTCTGGCTCCTGCCTGCCCGGCCGATCTCCTCCTTGCCGGTGCCTCTACCTGGTTGGCGTGAGGCGGCCGGCTGGCGCCTCCTCCAACGCCTTCTCCGTGGCGCCCCCCCGGCCGGCCGAGCTCCCTTGCGCCTGGCCATCTTCCTCTTGGCGGTGGCAGCATGGGGCAGCGGCAGGGCAGGCCGGCAGTGCCTCCCCTCTGGCCGGCGCTCCCCTTCCAGATCTTGCCGGCGCTGCCCATGCTCTGCCCAAGTCCTGCCCGAGCCCTGCCGATCAAGCCGCCTCCCCTGTCGTCCCTGCCGAGCGCCGTTCCTGGCCGGCAGCCGTCCCCAGCTTCTGCCGGCGCGTGCCCGGGTCCTGCCGACCCTGCCACTCCAGCTACGGCAGAGCTCGGCGCCGCCTTGGAGCCCCCCCTTGCTGCTCCACCCCATGGCTGGCGCCTCCTCCCTCCATGGCAATGGCTGAGGTATAATTTGGGGAGGGATTAGCTTGCCCATGTGGTGTTTGATGAAATGGCTAGCTAGTTTCACGAGGATGAAATGATGTGGCATGTCTGAGTGTGTGTTGCTTGATCTTAAATCATAAGGTCATCTGTTGTTTGAGCAACGTGCTGGTTATGCTTGTGTCTTTGATCTTTATTATTTTGTGCATGAAATGGAAACGCTATGGGAGTTTCGGTGTTGTGATTCGTCCCTAGATTAATTGTGAGCTAGTCGTGTCTAATTTTATGTTTAATAGTTGGGCATTTAAGCTATTTTGTGGTTGTGGCTTATAAGGTATTCAGGTGCTTTATGCATAACTTTGGAGCTTCAAGGAGATCTTATTTAGAGTTCTCATATGGGATGTATACTCTTTCTTGGTATAAGTTTTCCGATTGCATCTTTGAGTGAAACACTTGGTGTATGTATGTCCATTCTTTGATTATAAGAAGTGGCTTTTGTGAGTTAATCAATTTTGATTACTTGGGATAGCTAGACTTCAAAGTGGCATTTCTATGGCAACCTAATACATTGCAGTTTTTAATCATTAACCTAAAATATTATAAGGTACTCTGTGCAAAATTTTAGAAAAATGAAGCATGATGGCTTACCAAGCGCATGTTGGTTTATCGGAAAATGATGCATGGTAGTTTTGATGGTTTATTTGCGAAAGGTTACTGTCGGGAGTGGCCTCAACCATGTGCCACTCCATTCCCGTCGATAAAGGCAAGTACATTCCCTAGATTGTGGCTAGGAGGATTAATCGATTGTTTGTTCTTAGCGAGCGTAATTGTTGATGAGTACGCAAGAGGTAAGCTCTACTTGGTTATGACTAGAGAGTGCTTCATCTTATGAAAATGTTTTCGATGATGAAAAGGTTAAGGAAATGGATGCAAGTACACCGAAATGTGTGTTTATTGGAGTTGTTCATTGTTATTTATCCTGTTCATAGCTAATTTCTATTGATTGTAGCAAGTACAAGTTATATTGGTGATCGTCCTTCAGCGGACGTGATTAATATGGATTTGGGTGGTCACTAGTAAGCCTTAATCTCGGTGAGTTTACTGTACCCTTGTTAGTATTGCAGTGAGTAGCGAGAATGGGTTACGGGGTACTCGTGGTTAATTTACAAGAGATGAACTTAATTGTGCCTAGTCTCGGGAATTGAGTTGAGCATGTTGATTGTAATGTGTTTTAGTTGAGTATGTTGATTGAAATGTATATTTGTTGAGAATTGTTGATTGAAATGTGTTTTAGTTGAATGTGTTGATTGAAATGTGTTTCAGTTGAGAATTGATGATTGAAATGTGTTTTAGTTGAGAATTGATGTTGCATTCTTGCATTCATGATATGCATTCATAATGGAAGAGGCGACCCATTCTGATGCGGGCCTCTGTGTTCACACGTAGTGAACATGAAAGTCCTACCTCGTAGTCCCATTCATCGAGGTGAATGGGAGCGAGACAGTAAGAGTAGGCACCTTCCATCTACGGGATGGAAGGGACGTGAGGGTGCACACCGACGGGTGGGCACTCGGCAGTACCGGTACGAACATGGAAATGAGCATTCATGTGCATTGCATCTTTAATATTGAGTGTTGTGGTAAATGGTGATTATGGTAATTGAAGGTTGAATCGTGGATTCAACCCATAAAGGGGAGATTGAATTGAATTGATGAATTAGCGCATGTTTTTTCTTTTCTTTGCTAATTATGTTGTATGAATATTGTGGAGTGAAATTTGAGTTTTTTAACTCGAATAAAGTCGATGAAAATGGTTTGAGCTGCAACAAGGGGTGATTGAGTCGAAAACGTAGTGACTTAGAGCCACGGATGCCTCTTTTACGTTGAGTGGTTTTACTATCAAGTTGATGACGTGATTGCGATGTCTGTTTGATATGGTTAAGTTATTGCTTTAAATGGGTATAAGTGCTTTTGTCTGGTTATTGGTTTCATTGTATTACTTGCTCTTATGGTCAAGCTTTTGTGTTGCTTATGTTAAATTGGAATTGCTATTCTCGTGTACTTTCTTGAGTCACCGACTCACGCTTGTCGTTGTGTTGTTGCAGGTACCTTGAAACCGGCATGCATGGATGGGGTAGTAGCACACTCACGCTTTGCAACATAACCTTTCCACCATATTGATTATAGTTCTGATCTTAATCGTTAGTGACACTTTTTTGTAAAGGGCTTTGTTTGCGATTATGTTCATTGAGTTCTGTCTGTAATATTTGTGGTGGAGTTTATTAGTTTCTATTGGATGTGTGTGATTGATTAATTAAGGACTGCTAGAATGATATCTTATAACCGCAAATGCTTTCATTCTGTTGAGTGGATGTCCTAGTTTTAGGGAGGTCTTTGCCAAAATTTTTAATAATTTTGACAACCTCCTAGTTGTTAACTTACTTTGCGAATATTTATTCTTAGTGATTTGTAGTTCTTGGTGCTAGAGGGTATAACATTCAGGGCACGGGGTGCCGGGGTGTTACATCTCGCTCATGTATTCATAGAGGAAGGGGAAACTGGGGGAGAGGTTGCGAGAGCGCCGGCCGGAGGAGGTCTTGGAGGCCGCGGATCCGCGGCCGCGGGACCGCCTGCTGCTTCTTGGCAAGCTGCTTCTTTGTTTGCTGCTTTGGCATGTGGACAGGAGGAGAGGGGCGCCGGCCAGAAGGGGAGGAGCCGGCGGCTGGCTCTGGTCTTTGCTCAGCGACTCTGCTTTGCTTGGTGGGATCGTGAGGTCTTTGGGAGGAGCGGCCGGCCGGGAGGAAGCCAGAGGCGACGAGAGGAGGAACCAGAGGCGGCCTTGAGGAAAAAACCAGGGGCACTGGAGAGGAAGGAGAGGCGTGGGTCCCCGGGAGCTCTCGAATCGAGAAGGAGAGGGCGCAGGAGAGAGGCCAGGAGTCGGCGGGAGAGCGGGCTTGGGAAAAATATCGACCAAGGAGAATTTACACCACCCAAAGAGAGAAAGAGGTTAGGTGAAAGGTGGATGTTGAGGAAACTCCAAAAAGAACCCTCCCCACACCCGAACTTTTAAACCTAACCCTCCCAAGTGGGCCAAGCCCATCCTTGAGATTGCTGCCAGACGGCAGACTGACCCACACGCGGAAAGCCCAAATGGAGCGAGGTGTCGCCCTATTACACTCTCCCCCCTTAAAGGAATTCGACCCCGAATTCGAAGAATGCCAACTATGCAAAACAAAGACACAGAGGTCTTAAACTCTTGCCATCTCAAAACACTCACGTAAAAACTCCAACGGCTACAAACAATAATAAAACCTCAAATCCAACGACTAACAAAACGATTTGACTTAGCTCAATTAAGTGCAACTTCTCATGCAAGAACTCAGTCAAAGTCAAACAATAGGCCAAAATCCCAAAGGACCTCTGATATTCAACAATATACCATGAGCATCCATATCCTTAACATAAGCTAGAATGCAGAAGAAATACAATTCTATAGAACCATTTGAACCACATACATCATCTTAAACCCAAGGCATTAAAATCTCCCTGAGAGAGGATCTTGATAGAGCCCAACCATCACTCATTTTCTTTTTCAAAAATCCAAATTCGCGAGAGAAGACCGATTCTCTAACGTCAAATAAATTGCCTTAAACACTCTCAATCAATGCAGTAAAATTCACCTCGGGAAAAACTCCAATTAAAAGAGAAACCCCACGCAAATTGCTGACAGAAGCTCTCATAAAACCAAGAGACCACTCAGCTTACTTTGATCAAAGCAAAACCTCTCATGCTAACCCAAAATCAACATTTTAGAGGAGAAGACAAAATTTTCAGGTTACATATCCAAGCACGCAATCACCACTCTTTTCTCCCAAGAAACGGGAACTTACTCCCAACAAAACCACTTATGAAACCTTCCAAAAATAACTCGGTTCCCACGCTAAAACACAATCCAGCCTTACATTTTCTGAGCGTAGATCCCACAGTAATCAATTAGGCCATCTCTCTTAACCAAAGCAAAAGACTAACGTGGTTCGACGAAATAAAGTATTCTGGATTCCATCAACCGATTACTTCCAGGACGACTCTTATATCCTCAATTTCAATCCTCAGAGCCAAAGGAAGGTTCATATCAAATCCCACCATTTCTAGTACTCCAATGCTCTAGCCATTAAATGATTCATTTTCACCAAATCCTAAAAAGGTACACAGGTTTGAACGGAAGCTACCAAACCCAATCTTCCTTTACCTTCCTCCTCCTATTCATATACCCACCACTAGTCATTTTCCATAGATAACTCCTAGATAGACATTTTCCCAAGACAAAACCCCATCATTCATACAACTATTCCATATACTCATTCTTTAAATTTCACATCGATTAAATCATTTTGTCGATCCACTATTAAATTGACTCATAAGCAACATAAATCAACAGCTCTCATGCCTTAGCGCTAATATACTTCGGTACTTTACGTCAACATCTTACTAAAATAAATTCATCCATAGAAGATTCTAGACCCTCTCAATCCTGATCAATACTAGACTTACTGGAACACAAATCTTGAACTTCCAATCAATTCCACAACTCACGACCATTGTAATAACTCTAATCAACTTTTCACTTTAGCATCACTTACCATTCCAATTAATCATGCTATACCATACAATAAATTTGGTTGCCTTTAAATAACCATCAAGTTCCTTTTTAACAGAATCAGTAACCCTCCTTATCTGAAAGCTCAACTACTCATCATGCACTTAACGCCTTGAATATCCTTGTGGGTCATTGACCAACCTTTACAGGAAACCACAATTCTTAAGCATGAGCAACAACAAAAACCACATCTCTTTCCAGAAAAACTCAACCATAAATCATCATAAGAAAATTCGACTCTCGAATTCCCAACTCCGACGGGAAACAACTCCTTAAACAAATCTCAACATTTAACACTTCCAGGAAGGAAAAGAGATGCATGGGAAAAATCAAATGATCAACCAAATCCTTCTCGATAAGACCTTAACACCGAAGATCCACACGATTTAAGTTTTGCACTGAGAAAACTTCAATAAATTCCTTAAATGGAAAGAACAACAACTACAATAGTTTTCTCCACAAGGCAACCCACGATAACCAACAAGAACCAAAGAATCCAACGAAACCGAAGTCCAGAATGGTAAAAGAAATCCGACCATCTCCACCCACTCTCTAAACTATGCCACCACAAACGACGACCCTCACCTCGAGAGGTTCTCAAACTTCCGGTGGTGGCCCTACCCAGCCACCAAGGCCCTTAACACGGTCAAAAGCACGAAGGCGAAAGCATAATGATTCAAACAATCGCTTTTTATAATCAAAGCAATATACATAATAATTTAACATTCAATCATCAAAACTTAAATGCAACATTTAAGCGTAATGCAATGATACCCATCCCTTCCTACTGTGCACCTGAGTGTGTCAAGTTTTAAATTAATGAACCACGCTATTCCAGATTTTTTTAAGGTTATTGTCTTGAGGCCAAATTTTAAAAGTAGATACCTATGCCATGCTTCTAACTCCACAAAGCAACTTTTAGTTTACTCTAGAGTAAATTACTAAACTCACATACCACGGACCTAAATCCGCTCGATACCAAGCAGTAACACCCGGCGCCCAACGACCGCTGAATGCTACCAAAAGACTCTAAATGACACTTACAACACTCAGGAACCACTCTTGCCCAGAGTGTTCCCAACAAGATCAAGAAATAAAAAGCGTTACAAGAAGTTCAAATAACCTAAGGACTCAACGAGCGAGTCACTAAACCTTTTACCTCAAATAAAAGGTTGAAGCCGACATTGAAGCTCTCTTAACTAGTTTAAAACTAAGTCACCGAAATTTAGAAAATTTCGGCATGACCTCTCTAGACAATGAGGACATCCACTCGTGAGGCGAAACAATTGCGGTTATGATATCATTCTAGCAGGTCCTTAGTTAATCAATCACACAACCAACAGAACTTAATAACTATACCACGACGAGCGACATATTACAACCATAATCAATATAACCGGGCTTTACAAATTGATTAAATGGCTTGATGCAAGCGATGCTTGTGCTATTACTCCCCCATGCATGCGGTTTCAATGTACGCAACAACACAACAAACAAGCGTGAGTCGATGACTCGACAAAGTACCACAGTATAACAATTCCAAATTATCGAAGTAAAACAAGAGCTTGACTATAAGAGCAAGCAATACAATTAGAACAACCACCGAAATTACAGCGTTTATACCCATTTTAAGCAATAACTTGAACATACTCAAAATTTATACAATCAAGTCATCAACTCGATAATAAAACCACTCAACGTAAAAGAGGCATCACGTGGCTCTAAGTCACTCGTTTTCGACTCAACCACCCCTTGTTGCAACTCAAACCATTTTCATCGACTTTATTAGAGTTCAAATCCCAAATTTCACTCCACGATATTCATACAACATAATTAGCAAAGCAAAGAAAAGAAATCGCTAATTCCTCAATTCAATTCAATCTCCTTTTGGGTTGAATCCACGACTCAACCTTCAATTACCATAATCACCATCCATATGACACACCATTTACCACAACACTCATTATTAAAGATGCAATGCACATGAATGCTCATTTCCATGCGCGTCTGAGTCTTTGCAGAGTGCCCACCCGTCGGTGTGCACCCTCATGTCCCTTCCACCCCGTAGATGGAAGGTGCCTACTCTTACTGTCTCGCTCCTATTCACCTCGATGAATGGGACTATGAGGTAGTACTTTCATGTTCACTACGTGTGAACACAGAGGCCCGCATCAGAATGGGTCGCCTCTTCCATTATCAATGCATATCATGAATGCAGGAATGCAACATCAATTCTCAACTAAAACACATTTCATTCATCAACTCTCAACTAAAACACATTTCAATCAACACACTCAACTAAAACACATTTCAATCAACATACTCAACTCAATTCCCTAGACGAGGCACAATTAAATACATCTCTTGTATATTAACCACAAGTATCCCCGTACCCCATTCTCGCTACTCCATTGCAATATTAACAAAGGTACGATAAACTCACGAGATTAAGGCTTACTAGTGACCACCCGAATCCAATAGCTACTCACGTCCATGAAGGCGATCACCAATATAACTCATACTTGCCAAAATCAATAGAAATTAGCTATGAACAGATAAATAACAATGAACAACTCAATTAGACACACATTTCGGTGTACTTGCCTTTACCGAAGCAGCGTGAAACAACGCGAGGTCGAGACCACCCCGTAGACACTCTCCTTGAGCTTGCCTTGTTGGGCTGCCATCTAATGAAGTTAAAGAGAAGGGTAGATTAGATAAGGAGCAAGAAGACCACCATCTTCGCTTTTAACCTTCTCCTACTACCCTTTTAATTACCAATCACTAGAGATAAATACTAATCACTCATACTAATGGAAGCTTGAAAATATATATATATATATATATATATATATATATATATATATATATATATATATATATATATATATATAAATCAACATTTCAAACAACTTGAGAATCTATTATGATTAAAGATGAAGACTAATTTAATAACATGTTTGCATGCTCGGTGTTCCATTCCTATTAAATAGCAGATTTGATAACAATTAACACGCAAATATGTATGCGTTACAAACTAACAACTTGAGCAATTATACCAAAAATAGGATCGCTAGTCACACTTCACCACTAAATCGAACTAGATATACTTGGTTACATAAAGACACATACATTTCAACTTGAAAGAACTCTTATTAAAATGGGGGCAAGATAACATCCTACTAAATCTAGGATGATACCCACCTAGCGAATGATTATAACTTAAACAACCCTAGCCCATTTCTATGTCATCATCTTGAATATGCAACATCAAATATATTTATGCACACTACTCTCATCACGAACATGAGCACATAACCCATCAATTAAACATCACCAACCGGATTCAAATGTAAATATTACTAATTTCCCTCTTTAGAATTTAATTATCTTATTAGCAGAGCATCCATATATATATGTATACAGCTACTAATCTCTTGGAGATGAACACACCAAACATCATTCCACAACTCAGAAGGTATTCATGCATACAGTAGGACCATACTCTGGCTCATATTCACAATCTATTTTGGCATAGAGCAAATTCTATTTATGCCTTAAGCAGGAATGTGCAGAAATCAAACACAGGCACTACTCACTACCCTTTATTAATCAAGACCTTAAAACTGCAATTCCACCAGCACAGACATGCATTATAAGCACACAAAATTCAGCAATACTTCGAGCATTATACTCGCAACCTCAGCACAATTTTCATACACCGATAACACACCAAGCCTCAAGAATCCAATACTGACTCATGCAGCCATAACCAAAAGGATTCCATATTCATCAATAGCTCAAACATAATCCATTACACATAAAATTTAATTAGGGAGAAGTGAGTTGATGGCAAACAGGAATGAAGGGAATTAAACCTTTGGAGCATTTCAACAAACACACAGCAATCCACTTGAAATAAGACTTGACATCGACAAACTACCAAATATCTTGGTGTTCTTGTGCAGAATTTAGGGCATCAAAATGATCAATGAATGGGCACAAGATTGACAAGCTCACATCGATAGAATAGAGCTAGCCAAGCATGGATATATATATAGATATGCACACAGACGAGGGGCAACCCACCACCAAGGAAATAAGACCTGAATTTTCAATTCATGCAGACATTTAAACATTACTCTCTATTCCTAGAATACTAAAATGCCAACATACACCTCACAGCCATTACATCGAACATTTGGCGTGCATAATCATTTCATCTCATGAAAATCTAGCTAGGCATTTCATCAAACACCCTACATGCAAGCTAATTCCCCCCAAAATGTATACCTCAAATCTCGCTCATGTGTTCATAGAGGAAGGGGAAACTGGGGGAGAGGTTGCAGGAGACGCCGGCCGGAGGAGGTGTTGGAGGAGCCGCCAGATCCGACCATTGCCGGGGCCACTTCTTGCTTCTTGGCGGCCATTCTTTCTGGGTTGCTTGACATGAGGACAGGAGGAGAGGGGCGCCGGCCAGAATGGGAGGAGCCGGTCGGCCTGGCTATTGGTCTTTGCTCCGGCGACCTCTGCTTTGCTTGGGATCGTGAGAGGTCTTGGGAGGAGGCGGCCAGTGGGAGGAAGCAGAGGCGGCGACGGGAGGAACCAGGAGGCAACGCCGGGGAAAAAACCGGGGGCGGGGAGGGAAGGAGAGGCGTGGGTCCTGGGAGCTCTCGAATCAGAGAGGAGAGGGGCGCAGGGGAGAGAGGCCAGGGGAGTCGGCAGGAGAGCAGGCTTGGGGAAAAATATCTGGCCAAGGGAGAATTTACAGCCACCCAAAAGAGAGAGAAAGAGGTTAGGTGAAAAGGTGGATGTTGAGGGGAAACTCCAAAAAAGAACCCCTCCCCACACCCAGAACTTTTAAACCTAACCCTCCCAAATGGGCCAACTGTCACTGAGATTGCCTGCCAGACGGGCCCCAGCCCACACGACGGAAAGCCCAAATGGAGCGAGGTGTCGCCCTATTACAGAAACGTCGAAGAAAATGCCTATGATAAATATTGCCTGAACTGCAGTGAAATCTGCCAATAATATGCATTGAAGCATTAATTGCAATGAATGAAATCCGCTTTTGTTGGCATTGGAACTGTCGCTGGGGTAAAAAGTAATTCGCCCTTTACATCCACTGGTATACTTTCGAGTTCACATTGCAAATTCCACTTAAAAGCAGAAGTGTAATACCCCAAAATTGTTTTCCTGGGATTTGGCTGGAATTGTCTTCATTTTCTTGATTCAAGGATTTATTCTGGAGAAAGTTTTGTCGCCTCGCAGTTTAAGAAGATTATTAAAGGCTTGGGTTTCAATTGAACCTTTGTTTCTTTTGCATCAAGATTTAGTGAGCTTTTGCGGTGGGCTCCCTTGTATGAATTTCTATGGTGCAGAATGATTGAGATGGATTGCTAACTGAGGGAAATTAATGATGTGTGTATTATCGAGAAAAGGTGGGCTTCAGTTGGAGTTTTTGAGAGGCTTTTTGTATTTACCTTCTTTCCCTTGTGAGACCCCCTAATCCTGGCCACTTAGTCAGTTTTCTTGGCACTAGTTCTTTTCCCCATGTGCTGGCTCCCTCTCCTGAGCCCAGGCCGACTCCAGCACCTCCGGCCTCCCTCCTGACTCCAGCAACCGGCGCCGCCCTGGCCTCCTCCCCATCGGCGCCACAGTCCAGCCGCGCCTCCCTCCAGCTGCCGCCTCCCTTCCCCTCCCCTGGCTCCCTCCTCCGCGGCAGGCGCGTCCTCCCTAAGCGCTTCCCTGGGCGGCGTGGCCCCAGCTCCGGCCGGTAGCTCTTCCCCAGCACCTCGTCGCCCCTGCTGCTGCTCAAGGGCGACGCCCCCTCCGGCCTAGCGCCTCCACCTCCCTTTCCTACAGGAGTAAAAGTTTTGAGGTAAAAACCCTAGGTTTTTGGGGATTAAATTAGCTTGCATGAAGGGTGTTTGATGAAATGCCTAGCTAGGTTTTCATGAGATGAAATGTTTGTGCATGCCACTGTGCGATGAATTGGCTATGAGAGGTGTTCTGATGTTGGTCTCCCTCTCAAAATCTTCCTTTCATGAACCGAATGCTTACGGCATTTTTTGATTGAGTGCTCACTAGAAATTTTCTTTATCACGATGATGTATGTTAATTAGTCAATGTATTATGACCACGATTTATGTGCTTGTGATGTAAGGTTCCTTGATTGGTTCTTGCTATAGCTAGTATTTTAGTAAATCTTCTGTATGCGATTTTGTTATGAGGTATGGGTTCTAGTGGCGGTCGATATACAATTTGGAATAGTGTGTATGAATGGTAGAAACGAGAGGGTTTTAGAGTTGTCCCTAAGGAAATGCTTGGTGAGAAGCTGTCGATGACCTATATATATACTCATACTCGGCTTATGTTTGGGTTCAAAGGAGATCAACAGATTTTGTAGAATTATAATCACAGAGTGTTACATGCAAGGATTTGATTAAGTTCCATATTTCTTACTACCTTTTTGCTCCGTTATTTATTATGAGTAAGCTTGTTGTTGTGTTATTGTTGCTTCGGTGTATAGAGACTGCGATAAGTGTTCATGAAGTATTGATTGCGAAATCTTGGTTAATAAACAGTAGTTGTATATGTGGATTTGTTACTGATGCATACCAACTACTTATGTATACCAGTATTAGATTCTGGAAGATTTTGTGTGTTGTTGTTCATTATGGTTTGAAATATACACGTATGTGTTATTTGTGTATGAGCCCTTTGTAATTGTTATTCAAAAGATAAGGCTTAGTTTACAAGAAATACTAAATTGTGCATAAATTTAAGTGGAATGAGTATTGTTTATTTGCAGAGAAGGTTCTATCGGGAGTGGCCTCAACCGCATGCCACTCCATTCTCCGTCGGTAAAGGCAAGTACATCGAGTTGTGTGCTTAATTGAGTTGTTCGTTGATTATCTGTTCATGGCTAATTTCTATTGACTGTGGCAAGTGTTAGTTATATTGGTGACCGTCCCTTCAAGGACATGATTTGCTATTGGATTCGAGTGGTCACTAGTAAGCCTTAATTCCGGTGAGTTTACTGTACCTTTGTTAATATTGCAGTGAGTAGCGAGTATGGGTTACGTGGATACTCGTGGTTAATTTACAAGAATTGTACTTAACCGTGCCCCGTCTGGGGAATGGAGTTGAATATGTGTACGAATCAATGTATTGCTGAATTTTGTGTGTATATATGTATGCTTGTTTGTGCTGGTGGAAATGTGGGTTCAGCAAGAGCCTATTTATATAAGTACATACATTGATGAGTCTTGTGTGTCTATGTGAAGTCATACTTATATGTATGCATGAGGTTTCTCTAAATGAAAGGCACTGCTTAGAGTGTGTGAATGTGTAGAGTTGCCATAGTCCATACAATTATGTGTGATTCTTGCTAAAATCTGTGGTCATGTGTGCTTGCATGTATGATTGACCTTGTGTTTATATATACATATATATACAAACATTTGCACACATGTATATACTTATGTAGTATGGGAGATTTTATGTATATATGTATATATTTACATATATGCTTGTATATGTATGTGGTTATAGTTATGTTAGTGTTGGCAATGAATGAAAGGTTGCGGTCCATTCGTGTTAATTGCATTTGTGCATTCATAATGGAAGAGGCGGCCCATTCTGATGCGGGCCTCTGTGTTCACACATAGTGAACACGAAAGTCCTACCTCGTAGTCCCATTTATCGAGGTGAATGGGAGCGAGACAGTAAGAGTAAGCACCTTCCACGGGATGGAAGGGGCGTGAGGTGCATACTGAAGCGGGTGGGCACTTGGCGATGCGATGCGTGCATCGAAAAGAGCATTCATGTGCATTGCATCTCTTCTCCTTCCTAAATGTTGAAAATCTTGAGTTATGTTGAGGAGTTGTTTCCGTCGGGGTTTGGGAGTTCGAGAGTCGAATTCCCTTATGATTTATAGTTGAGTTTTATGGAAAAAAAAGAGATGGTCTTTGTTGTTGCTCGTGCTCGAGAATTTCGGTTTTCTTTAAAGGTTGGGTCGTGACCCACGAGGATATTCAAAGCGTTAAGTGTATGATGCGTAGTTGAGCTTTCGGATAAGGAGGTTCTTGATTACATTAAAAGAAATCATTGGTTATTTAAAGACAACCAAATTTATTGTATGGCATAGGATGATTAATTGGAATGGTAGGTGATTCTAAAGTGAAAAGTTGATTAGAGTTTTCACCATGGTTGTGAGACGTGGAATTGAATGGAAGTTCAAGATTTGTGTTCCAGTAAGTCTAGTAGTGAGTGGGATTGAGAGGGTCTAGAATCTTCTATGAATGAATTTATTATAGTAAAGGTTGATGTAATGTCTTAGGAGTATATTAGCGCCAAGGCATGAGAGTTGTGATTTAGAGGCAAGTGATGTTCCTTGAGCATTGAATGGTTTTATCATCAAGTTGATGGCGTGATTGCGGTAATCTTTTGATATGGTTAAGTTATTGCTTTAAATGGGTATAAATTGCGTATTCGTATTATGCGGATCGTTTCATTGTATTACTTGCTCTTATGGTCAAGCTTTTGTGTTGCTTATGTTAAATTGGAATTGCTATTCTCGTGTACTTTGCTGAGTCATCGACTCACGCTTGTTGTTGTGTTGTTGCAGGTACCTTGAAATCGACATGCATGGAAGGGGGTAGTAGCACAATCACGTTTTGCATCATCACCTTTCCATTGTGTTAATTCATAATTCTAATATAAATAGCTTGAGAAGATCATTGTAAGGGGCTGTTCGCGGTTATGTTTAATGAGTTCCTGTCCTGTAATAATTTATGTGGTGGAGTTCTCTAATTTCCTTTGGATGTGTGATTGGTTAACTAAGGATCTGCTAGAATGATATCCTGCATCTGCAAGTATTTTCTGTCTGCTGAGTGGATGTTCTACTTTATAGAGAGGTCATGCCGAAATTTTGTACATTTCGGTAGCTTAGTTTTAAATCCCGTTTTACAGTTTAGAGGTTGTTTTCAGTCTTTTCGTAGGGGCGTCATTAGTCATTTAGAGTCTTTTTGGTAGCATCCGTGGCGCGTCCGGCGTCGGGGTGTTACTCTTAGTTGAAGGTCAAAACCAAAAAACTGGAGTTGGAAGCCCAAAGAAGCCGGACAGAAGCTGGCTGGACTCAAAACTAGAGCTGAACATTTTTTTTGAAGCTAAAGCCAAATGCGTGAACCTGAAATCAAAGAATTGAAATCCCTTAGGGGATCTGGTTGGAGTCCGATCACACTTGATCTCCAACATATCACACTCCTTCATGTGAGCTTGGGTAACTGAGCCTTCATAGGAGTTTAGCAACTAGCAAGCAACTTCACGTTAGGTGGTGTTGCTTTTCACAGGTGCAACTCCTTCGCAAGATCCTCTCAGATAGGCCAACCAAGCTAGCGAAAGGCGGCCAATAAGGCCAAGGCTAAGCGTTGGGGTGGGCTGAGGCAAGTCATGGCGGAGGCGCGCATGTCCAGTGTAGGCCGATGCGCAGCCGAGGTTGTCGGTGGTAGACGCGGGTGGCATCACATCGATGGACGGCCAGAGGAGATCTGAGGCCGTGGAGGAGAGTGACGCCGGAGGGCTGTCACGGGTGCAGAGGCCGAGCGTCCAGAGCGGTCGAGGTGGCCGGCACGGAGGCGGCCGCATCGGGCAGGCACGCGGCCGAGGTGGTTGGTGGCCTAGAAGCTGGAACGGTGAAGTGGCGTCGAGGTAAGCGGCGCCTCGCAGAAGCACGCTGGCGTCGGAGATGGATCGACGTAGTTGACGGTCGAAGGCGTCTGATGTATATCAGAAAACCCAGGTAGCGCTCTGATAGTACTTGTTAGGGATAGATATACGGTAAGATAACTGGAGACAAGATTTAACGTGGAAAAACTCTGGTGAGAAAAAACCATGGAAAACAATACACTATATTGCTTCAAGATTACAAGTACAGGCGGTTGTCTTATATAGTTCAAGAGTCCTAGTTGTAGAAGACTTGATTCCTAACAAACTATGGATAGAATCAAAAGATATGGTAAGTTGAGATATTAAGTTATCTTCAACATCTACCGACAACTAAGAACCATGTAAAATGAGAATACATAGGACGAACCAGATTTGTTTTCATCAAGAAGAAATGGGAACAAACTACATAGTATCCATTCATACACCACGAGTGAAGCTGGTATGTAGCTACTACGACATACATCATGATGATCTTTCGATGGTGAGTCGAGGGCTCCTCAGGCTACTGGAGGTCTTGACCTTAATTAGGTTGTTCCTACAGCCGCTGCCCTCCTCGCAGTCACGTGATGCAGGAGGTCGAGATGTTGGGTAATGTAACCTAACAACCTCTATCCAAATCGGGTTTACGTAGATTGTATTGTTAGGTGGTGGATGTAGAATAGCTGTCCTACGCAGAGTAGAATCCTCGGTCAAATCAGTTTGGTTTATTCGGTTTCTAAAAAATTGGCTACTGAATTTTTAAAACCAAATGAATAACCAAATAGAATAACCAAAATATTTCTATTCGGTTTTTGATCAACCAAAATAGAAATAGGCAAAAGGTAGATTAGATTTGGTCTTTCTCATCTAGCAACACATATAAACCCACACAATATTTATAAGTCGTTACACTATAAACATAGTAGAACACATAAACATACTACATAGATACATAAAGATGTTAGAGCATGAAAATATTTTTGTGGCTTTAGGAGGAACATTATAAAAGTGGTATTGTACATGGTCTATTCTGTTCTTTGGTAATTTAAATTTCTGGAAGCAAAATGTCGAACCGAACAACCAAAAAAGAATAATTCCAAAATATAAAATTGAATCAGAAACCAAAAACCAAAAAACTGAAATAATTGGTTAATTCAGTTTGGTTTGATAATTTTGTTGAGACCCTCTCTTCTGGTGTAGAGTATCATAGGGTCTCTTGTGCATACTATACTAGTCCCATGGTTAATGGTTAGTACACACATTTACAATATTGTCATTACATCTATACATAAATTCACAAATATATTAACAGAACCTAGTTTGTACAATAAGGCCTAAAGGGCCAAATAGAGTGCAACAAAAGATATCAAAAGTCTAGCAGTATGTCTTTAATCCAAAATACTCCATAGGCAATTGACCACAAGGAGTAGGTCCTAGAAAAATACATTACTGTAGTCCCTGAAACTTGCGGTAAAGTCGTCAAGGATCACGGGTTCTTCAACCTTCAAATATCAACAAGCGAGGATGAGTACATTTGTACTCAACATGACTTGTAGTGTATCACTAATATAAGTACATGTTTAGCTATGTCAAAGGTGATGGCTATTTTAGGTTCTTTTGCATAAAGCAAGATTTATTTAACAATAACAAAGAGTAGCTTGCACATATTTGATGAATATCTCTTTTCAGAAAACACCTTCTCTCTTCCTTTTTTACTTTCGGGTATAATGGTTCAGTGGAGGCTTCTTTTTTAAGCCATAATAGCAAAATCTTATTAAAAATAGGAGAGTGGCTTTCCCACTTGTTGATGGATTTGCATGCATGCATGTTATTTGTCCTTGATTGTGCTTCCAGATATGTGCTTGCTGTTTGTTGGGTGTAGGAGAGAGAGTAATTAATTCCCAAACCCAACCATATGCATTATGCTTTGCCTAACCCACCAGCTCTCTCTCTTTTCCCTCCCATTCTCCTCGCCTTCGACGAGCCATGTCCCTGATCATCTTCATTTGCATCGTGCCACATCGCTGCTGTCAATGCCAAGTCGTCGCTGGTATCGCTTCCTCGTTCCTCCGATCATGGTCCATCAGAAGATCCATCCGTGCAATCTTTGTCCTTGCCTTCGGCCATGCATTTGTCCACTACCAGGCCACTCCTTGTAAGAGATAGGCTTGCCATCAGTGGCAGATCTATTGTTGGGGCAGGTTGGGGTGCCAGCCCCACCTCCAGCCGCCAACAGGAACACCCCCCACCGGTCCCCCGTATCCCCCCGTCGCAAGCAAGTAGAGACATCAGACATATCGCCAGTAGGAGTTTGGAAGAAGAAAGGAAAACTGGGCTAGTGGGCTTAATTAGATATTGTACTACATGGGCCAATGGGCAACGGGATTAGTTTCAAGGAATTTAACCTATACAGTACCCGTACCCGGCCTTGCTTGGTTGCTCCTCTGTAGCACTGCCACCGCATAGGAGAGGCGAGAAGGCAAGCCATGAGCGCTGTCCAGACTCCAGAGTGTTGCGACCTATGAGTGAGGGTGGAGTCAAGGCCGGGGCAGATGGGTAGCTCGTAGCTGAGAAGCAAGCACACACGGCAGCTCGTTCACTCGGGTGATAGCGTCAATGAGCCGTCCAAACTCCAGCAGTCCAACTGGCTGCAGGCGAGGGAGAAATGGTCAGGTGGACGCCTAGGTAGGGAACACCAGCGTGGCGGCAGCCAAAAACCAGTCATCACTCGCTAGAGGAGAGGAGTCACCGATTCACCGAACACCAGAGCCAGACGCCAGTCGTTGAGTCACCAAAGGAAGAGGAAATGAGGAACTGAGGCGATCTGCAAGGAAAGGAGTGTGACCGAGGGTGAAGAGCCTCTGGCTCAGCCTTGGATTGATAGCCACTGCACCAGGACGCCTAGAGCCCCATTGCCCCAGAGATTCTTTCAATTGCTCGGTATAAAAAATTGCCCCAACTCCCAAGCCTCCAATGCAATGTCTTGGCTTCTTTCTAATAACTGATGAATAGTGAAAAGGGCTCATCTTTATTCTATTGACTATTAGATTCTTTTTTTGTCTCACTTGTTCAATTTGTTTTATTACATCAAGTCAACAAAATAAGTTGCAAAAATGGAGAACCAAACGTTGCACAATTCTTTCCGACGAAGTGCAAGTATTAGTAACCCATAAACCAACGAGGGCAACATGTCTCAACATGTTTTTAATTCCAATGAAATTGTTGCTGATCTAGCACATCGCAAACAAATTGAAACTTATCCTAAAGAGATTAGAGATCAAGTGAGGAGGGCATATATGTTGAAGGGTCTGACTCAACCAATCTGGCATGCTTTTCCAAAGAAGATTCAACATGGGGAATCAAGATCGTTTCAAGAATCATGGTACAAGAAATTCAATTGGTTAGAATATAGTATGGAAAAGGACGCCGCCTTTTGTTTCTATTGCTTTCTTTTTAAGAAACTGGGACAACCTACTCACTTTAGGAGGGATATCTTCACAAAAGTTGGCTATGTAAATTGGAGAAGAGCTACGGAAGGTTTCAAAGACCATGTTGGGAGATCTAATAAATGCAAGATTGTGAAGATATTCACAATCAAAGAGCAAGCATAGAACATAAATTAAATGTTTATAGCAAGGACTCTGAAATTGCATACAATATTTGTTTGACTAGTTTTTTAGATTGTGCAAGATATCTCATAATGCAAGGCGATGCTTTTCGTGGACAATATGAAACTTTTACCTCTATGAACAAGATCAATTTTAAATAGTTATTGGAGTGGTATAAAGATAATGTGCCAGATATGAATGCATTATTTGAATTTGATGGTGGAGGAAATAGTTTGACGATTTGTCTAGAGATACAGAAGGATCTTGCGAAATGTTATGCACAAGAGGTAACAAAGGTGATTAAGGATGAGATTGGAGATAGGAATTTTACGGTGCTTATTGATGAGTCACGTGATTCGTCAATAAAGGAGCAAATGACCATGATTGTCAAGTTAGTAGTACATATTGTGTTTATTAGTTGTACCATTTATAATTTGTGCTAAGTTATAACCTTGTATCATTAATTTGGTTGTAATGTAGGTTTGTAAACAAAGAAGGGAAGATCATGGAAAGGTTTCTTGGTATTAAGCATATCACTTACTGTACATCGGTTGTATTGAAGGAAGTTATGGTAAGTTTGCTTGTTGATCATGATCTACCTATTTCTAGACTATGCAGGTAGGGTTATGATAGAGCTTCAAATATGAGAGCGGAATTTAATTGCTTGCAAAGATTAATACAGGATGAGAGTTTGTATGCTTTCTATATCCATTGCTTTACCTATCAATTACAGTTAGTAATTGTCACTGTCACAAGTTGTAGTAGAGCTATTACTAATTTGTTCAACTATGTTCCCTTGATAGTGACCACTGTGGGTGTATCTTACAAGAGAAAGGATGTTTTGATGGAAAAGTATCAAGAGAAAGTATTGAAGAAATTGGAGAATGTCATGTTTTTAAATGGAACTGGCTTGAATCAGGAAACTAAATTTTTTTAATAATACATTTTTTATTCAAATTGCAAAAATATACCTCGATTTAGAAAAATTACAAAAATATACCTTTAATATGGTTGGGTGACAAGATGGGAAACCGTAGAATAATCTGACTCAGTGCTGACGTGGCCCCTCTATCACAAAATAAAATTGAGATAGATCTCTGTCGCCCTACCATTGGGCGACAAATATATGTCGCCAAATGATATGCGCCCAATGGTAGGGTGATAGAGACCCCATTTCCTCTATTCTTCAATCGCGTCTATCTTTTGGACATCTTTTGTGAAGGTTCAGGTGAGGTAGTGGACAAATGAGGGAAAGAAAATATGGCGAGGGATAAATTCTTTTTGAGCAAATAGAATTGCTTGACTTGTTCAATTCAGTTCAACTTCGAACTTATCAAATTTTTGCAAAAAACAACGTGTGCTCATCCATTGGAAAAACCAAATAATTTAGAAAAAAAGTAAAAAAGTGTAAGTCTAATTAAATCTATCTCGAGTTTTTGAGAGCCCTTTGAGAAGGCGTTCAAGGGGTTCTCAAATCAAACAAAAATGTAAAAACTTTCATTTCATGGAGGTTTTATGTGATGTAATCATTTAGATGGTAATGTAAATGAATGATAACTATGTAAACCTAAATTGTAAAAATTATTAAATTTTTTGGGAGGAAATTAAATTTATGAGGAACATTTTTGTACTGATTTCATTCAAAAATTCGTTGTAACTTGTGAGCATTAATTATTGAAATTCAGTGTTATTTCGATATTTGCTAGAATTTTAGAGTTCAATCCAGGGTTCAATAAATTGAGAAAAATTCATATTTATTAGTGATAATTCATGTAGTATTTTACAAAATTATTATTTAGTATCTTTTGGTTGACAAAGAATTCAAATTTCGTTGTTCCTTATTCTCTTTCGATGTGCGGCAAATTTGACGACAAATCATAGTAGAACATTGAATAAAACATTTATATTACAAAGTGTAGTAAGTACAACAACTACAGTAGCATGGTATGTGTACAACACCAAAGATACAAAAGGAATTCATAAAACTAGGATACAACATAGGTACATGCCTTTGGTGAAATACTAAGTCATAAAACCATACCATACATTCTATGACCATGGTTGTCGGAATAGGGCATGGTCAAATGGACGATAGGGGCATATTGGTTCCTGATGGGGTACTAGGTTTGGATACCTGATAGGGCTTAATATAATATCATCGTTAGAATTCAGAGGACTCTGAGGATGCAAGGTTCGTGGCCTAGGTGGCATGAAATCATCATCATCATTGTCATTTGTACAGTTATGAGGTACGCCTCCTTGAATGCTGGCTGGACGTCTTCTTGCATTGTTGCTGGAATAGCCTGTTATAGTGCTTGAACGGCCAGTTCTGATAGTGCTTGAACATCGAGGTCTAGGTGACCTGAAATCGTCATCATCATCGCCATAGTTAGGAACAAGGCCTCCTTCCGTGGTGATTGAACGCCCTCTTGAACTTTCTGCTACAACAGTGATGGGTGGACCTCTACCCCTATAGTTAGATCCTCTTCTACGTCTTCTGTGTGAACCAGGCATCAAACCCCCGCTGAAGAGCATAAACATCGCTACAAATTCTGAGATATTTTTCTTCAGCAACTCTTCATCCTCCTTGAATGACTAGCACACAAGACAAGCATACGAATTAGTGAACTTATGGATAATACTAAAAAGATTAGTATGGTGAACAAATAGGAAATAACTAATTTTAATATGCTCTGCATATTGATTGAGCAGCATCATTACCATATAAAGTCTCGTAGAGAAACCTGTAACAGAAAGGTGGTCGGCTAGTTCGTACACCCTGAAATACCTTTGACGCCACTCTTGCAAGTGTGCCTTGAGGTCGTCGGAGATCACAAGATACAGGCTAGAGGTTGTCACCTTATGCCTCGATGATATCGGACGCTACTCTTGCAATTTGGACACCACTTGACTTAAGTTCTCCTCCTTGAACGGATCGTCCTTCCCATTACGCGTAACCTTCAACGTGTAATGAAGGGCTACACTGCTCATATTAGGTGTCCACAAGAATGCTATGCTAGAGGATCCAGCCATGGTGAAGTGTGTGTGGGAGTTGTTTATGTGTGCCCGTGATTTGGCCATTTATAGTCTCGAAGGGGTGCTGTATGGACTAAGTGTTGGAAGGTAAGATTCAAATGTGGAGACGGTGATAGCATCTAGGCCCCCTAATTCTTTAATTATAGGGTTTTGGTGTTGATGATTAAGTCAATGATCTCTAAAACACAATGAGAGATTGGTTGAAGCATGAAAGAAGTCATCGAAAGGTCAAGATTAAGGATTTTTGTTACTAGTTTTGGCTTAGGAGATGATTCAAGCCAAGTAACTAGGATTATTTCTTATTTGGCCGTACTATTAAGGGGGTGTCGGTGTAACAACCCTCATTTTAGCATAGAATACTAAAATGAGAATCTAATGTGCATTCCGTACTAGTCCCTGGATCAGTAGCTAGTACGCACATTTACAACAATTGGAACCACAATCATACATCACAATATTAAAGCAGAAATTTAATTATACAATGTATCCATACAAAACAGAGTAAATAACTACAAGAGAGATAAAGTCTTGTAGTGTGCCCATCCAACCCTCAGGCAACTGACAAGGTGCAATTCCCCAAAAAGAATGCTTTACTTGAAATTCTCGTAACCTGCGACGAAAAGATATTCTTCGAAACGTCATTGTCTTATCCACCTAAAACAACATAATAAGCAAGGTTGAGTACTTTCGTACTCTGCAAGACTTAAGGTGGTATTTGCAAATGCATAAATGCAAGCTGAAACAAAGGAGGCTTCTAGGTTAATTTTGCACAAAGCAGATTTTAATTTAGAAATCGATTTGCAATTTCTCAAACGGAATTTGTAAGAGCAAGTTCGATAAGCAAATAAGTAAAGCATAAATGATACTCACAGTCCATTGAATAATCCAGTGATCCAGTAGTCCAACAATTCCCTGATCAGATTCATAATCCAAGTATAAAGTCCAATAATGTCAACCCATTGACATGAAGACATAATCATTCATCCAATATTCCATTTCATATAATCCAACAAGGTCAACCCAATGACTTAAAGATATAAACATCCATCCAATAATCCAATTCATGTAATCCAACAATATCAACCCATTGATATGAAAGTAACAATTGTAAAATAGGTTTCAACCCAAAACCCATTGTTAGAAAATTTCAAAGTCTAACTCGCATCAGTTCACCAAGACACCCATAACCGCGGGTACGGCTAATCGTTAGATTTAAACTTTGCAGAGGTGTACAACTTTACCCACAAGTAATGATCCGCCTTTTTGCTAGATATCATTTCGACACACGCCTCCTAAGGTGTGCCGGCAAGGCGATCATACATAACCGTTACATTACCTAGATCTAACTTTGCACCAGCGACGGTGACGGGAATCCTTGCTATGGCAGAAGAATCATGTAAGGCAGACATACCCTGTCTTTTTGAAAATAGAAAAATGAGAAGTACCCCTGCAATAAATGTTTCTTCCCACAGCAAGGCATACACCGTTATATCGGCAAATGTTGTTCCCAACACCTCGGTATGGGCACCCCTTCGAGCAACCTGAACGGGTTACCCGTACTACTTCGGCCTACCAATGTGCAAAGCCAGATCTAAGCAACTTAATAAGTTAAGTCTGCCCCATCCCAGCACTTGTGGTTGCACGGATTTCTTGGATCATACAACACAATGTTCGGTCCTTAATTCGACACGGGCAATACTTCACCCTACGCTATGTACAAGCCCTCTTGTACATCCGGCTATTGCCAATAATTGCCCGTATCCAAACCATAGTTTTGTTTGGGATTTTTATCAAAATAACCATTAACCAATAGTATCATACCCAAACACATTTTCCATTTCTCAAGAAACATCTTTTGATCTAATCATCATCATCAATTCATTGTTGATTCTAAAGCATGACTAAGCATGGTTATTAAATCGTTTATACCCAAATTGACATTTTATATTGTCTAATCCCTTTTCTATGGTTATCAAGGTTCACATGTTCATACTTATCAAGGAGGTTCCATGAAACAACAGGTTTAACTACCAACACCACAAAATAGCGAATTTACATAAAATAATCGCATGCATGAAATCATTTGATAAACAAAGAAAAATAAACACTGGGATCAACATGGTCAAAGGGGTGCTTGCCTTGCTTATTTGTCGTTTACGACGAAGTTGTGGTCATAGCCGGTGTTGACGGCGTCGGAGTTAGTTACGTCGAGTTCTACACGTTGTTTGACGGAAATATAGCAAATAATAAACTTCAATAAGGGCAAAAGGAAAATAGATAGAAAAGCAAATAAAGACTCTTCACAGGAAACAGGGATTGCTCTTTATGGATTTATTAATCTTATTTTACGAATTCAAGATGCAAAAATTGTTTAGATTAATAGAATTAATCATTATTTGCAAGATTCATTGATTCTACTATTAATAATATGCTTCTTATAACCTTATTACTTACGGGTTTTACTCTATTAGGATTCAGATTCAAAGTAAGTTAAAATAAGAATATTTTCTTAGATTACTGCAAATCATATCCTAAAGATCATTTCTAAGTTAGTCTTCATTGAATTCGAATTTAGATGAACTGCTCTGCGAGCTGATGAAAAGGCTTAAATGATCATATTATATTATGAATGAATACTTCTTCTCCTTTGATTGGCTTTGAATAGAATTAGCTTCACGCAAGTTAATATCTATTGATTTAGGTTACCAGCTTTGTTTTTATGTTATTTGATAAGGTTCTGGTGATACAAATATTAAAATTATTGATTCTTCAAAGTTCGTTCAATCATATTACGCACTTAAGTAATATGAATAACTGGGATTATTAAACTATCAAGATTAATATACAAATCATGGTGAAATGAGATTACCTTTTCATAATAGGGTAGTCTATGCTTTGGAGAGTATTATCAAGTTAATTTCATAAGTTTTAGGATTTCAACAAGCCATTATATTCATCACTGAAAAAGCTTATGTGACATTATAAAGTTTACGCTATACGGAATCGGCGAGAATATGAAGCGCAAGGTTAACACTTAAGGATTTTGATCTAGCTAGATTTAGATGGAAAGCAAGTTATAAATAAAATGTTTTTCTAGAATATGGTAGCATGAACTTTGTACAATGCTTCTAAACTAGTTTTACTGATTTTAGCATTTAGACAAGTTATTTTATTTGCAGTAGAAGTAGTCTAAATGATCATATTGGTAACCCTAAATCGGCTAAGATTCAAATTTAATTTCCAACTACACTATACATGATTCTTAATTTATTTTGCAAGTATTAGCAAGGAGAAATCCTAGGAATGTTTTAAAGTCAGTTTCACATTATTTTAATTTTAACCACAATAGATTACCTATTTACTTATTGTTGTAATTAACATTTCTTTTCATTAAAAGAATGCAATTTAAGTCTTATTCTAAATATTTTTACATACTTGAATTTACTATGGTTCGAGAGACACATTAAAATTTATTTAATGATTGTTAGGGTTATATTTTCCCATATGTGTAACCATGTGCATAATGGTATGTTTATCTTATTTCAAATTTTAATAATTATTCTATGACTCAAGGATCAAATATTTTTGTAGACTTGAATTCATCTTAGTCTATTCATTATATGAGTATTTATTTTATTATTTTATGACTTCTTGTGCACATATTTGCATTTAAGACCATAATAGTATTATAAACAAATTTAATCTAAATATTTATTCGCAACTCAAGAATTTAATATTTTTGCATATTTATATTCTTATTGATTTTATATGAATATAAAAATTTGTTTCACTTAATTTGTTTCACAGAAGATATTCATGTTTGCATATTTAATTCGGTTGGAAATGAATGGAAATTCGGAATTGTGTTTTCAATCGGAGGAAGCGGCATTTACCGGTTGAACTGGAGTTTTTCGCGTCATTGACCAAGGGGGCCCGTCGTTCAGAGACAAAGAACAGAGGAAAAAGCTAGGGCTCGACGCCGACGATGTTCCGATGATCTTCCGGCGAAGGCGAGTGCACGAGGGGCAAGAGCTCGATGAGGTGCTTCCGGTCCTGGAACCGATTCAGCCGGATACATCCCGAAGTGAGCTACCACCGAGGGGAGGTGGCGGCGCTAATGGTGAGTTGGCCGGGAGCGAAGATCAAAGCGAAGGAGCTTGAATGGGTAGCATTTTCAGCATCAGGGAGTCACGGAGGTTCCATTTTGGTGTTTCTTTTGAGCAGAGGGTGGCCGAGGAGCTCTGCCGTCGAAGGACCGGAGTTGGGGAAGGAGGCGCACCGCTGCGGCGAGTTTTGGCATGAAAATTGGTGGAGTATTTTGAGGGCTTTGGATCCTCTTGGCTTTGTGATGGTCTAATTCGAAGGATCATGTCATGAGAATTGTGATTGGGTTTTGAGCTCAGAAGCTTTGGCCATGGCGGAAGACAGGGGAAATTCTGGCGTCTCGGTAGGGGAAAAGATGGAAGAAGTGAAGGAGAGAGAAAGCGCTACTCAGGTGATCATATGGCGCCTTTTATACCTGCGGGGTATGGATGAACTTGGCCGGATTGAGTTTAGCTCAGATGGAGGCTTCACTGAATGGGACAAGAGGAATTAATGGCTTGGTTGCGTGGATTGCAGGGGCGGTGCCCACGTGGAGAAGAGATGGACAGGGTCGAGCTTTGCTGGCTTGGCTAGGGCGAAGGGATGACGCACGCACAGGAGGCTAAGCTTGAGTTTCACTCGGGGACCCCAGTCGCTGGAGGTTGAAGAAGACAGGGGAGGCTGCCAGGTGGGGCTCAACAGGGACTTGGGCCTGTTTGGCAGAGAGAATGGGGGTTGTGAAGCAAAATGGAAAATGAACAATAGGCTGAGGATGATGAGGTTCATTGAATTGGTTATGAATCATGATGCCAATTTATTGAGGAATTTATTGCGTGGTGGACAGGAGCTTATCTTCATACTGTATAAATTTTAGAGCAAAATATTATCCATAGAATTTACAATAATTCTAACAAGGCACAGTGCGCATAATTCTATTTTATGTTTTGGATTTATCAGAGAGATTAAATCTTTTCAAATATTTTTTAAACTTTGTTTTTCAAATTTGTTTGAGCTAAGTATTCTTATGTAAAATTTTCAGCTCAAAATATTTCTCCAAAAATTTATAAAAATTCTGACATTCAGAGTACTAGTTTTTATTTCTCTCTATTTTTGAATTTTTAAATATCATAAATTAATTTATTAATTTCTTTAATTTTACTGTGGATGAATTTATTTCTGGGGAAGATAAAATAAAATTTTCAGATTGGAATTATGAAAGAATATTTTCATTTAATTCTGACATTGTTACTATTGCTAGTCAAGGTTCATTAAATAGCATTTAATTCGCCCATAAATGCTTGATATGACATTTTTAAAATTTGTAAATGAGTCCCTGCAGTTTTCCTAGTATTATATAAAAATTTTATTTATTTTACTGTTGTAATCATTTTCTTGCTCTCTTTATCCATTATTCCAATTTATATTAAATGGATTTCTTAAGAACCAAAATTCAAGGAAATTTATGATTAAATTAAATTTCAAATTGAATTTTATTTTCAATTGATTTTCATATTTTGATTGATCTATAAATTTTATTTTGCAGCTCATCCTTTGATTAAGGTTGATTTCATCCTATTTAATTAGATGAAGGATAAGATTTTAATTTATTCTCTAAATTTTAGCGAAAATTTTATTCAGTTTCATTTTCCAAATTTTATATTTTTATTTTACTATTTAAATTTTTCAGGATGTTACAGATCTACCCCCCTTACCGAAATCTCGTCCTCGAGATTTGCAAGGGTTGGGAAAAGATTAAAGATGGTTAAGAGAATTTTCTTTTAATATGCAGATGATAGATTTTTGGTAGATTCAAAGAGACAAAATTATTTCAAATTAATTTAAATTCAGGTAGAAGTTAGATTTGTAGAGGACGTACCTGGCATTTTGTCAGGTATGCCAAGATTATTGTCTTCAGTTGGAATAGATGCAGACCTAGGAGCTTGCTGGTCTTCAGATTCTTGAGATTATCTTCGTTGTTGTTGAATAACTTTATGGGGTCGAGGTCGAGGTGGATTCCGTCTCTTCTTTTTTGGGCATTTATTGGAGTAATGACCTTGTTCACTACAACGGAAACAAATAATATTGGCTTTTCGATTTTGAGTACCAGAGAATTGTTCATTGGTTTGGTTGGAGGAATGAACTGTTCATTGGTTTGGTTGGAGGAATCAACAGATGATGGTTGAGATTGAGTAGGTAATTGAGCAGAATTCTGTTTGGGACAATGTAACATCCCAAAATTTGCTTAATTTGAATTTATAATTTATTTTGAATTATTGAGAATTTTTGGAATTTATTGGGATTTAATTGGAATTTCTGGAATTTAATTCTTCTTTGGAAATTAATTAAATAATGATTAAGTTTTTGCAAAATATAAATGAAAATATTTTATTTGAGTCCAAAATGCTCTAAAATATTTTTTGGAATTTTTCTAGAATTTTTCTGATATTTTAAATGCTTCAAATAATTAAAATAAAATTTTAGAATTATTTTAATCGGAAAAGCTTAAGAAAATTTGATGAACAGTGAAGGGCCCGGCCCGTTACTGTGCGCATCATGGCCCGTTCGGTCGTAAACCGTAACGTTGCCGCTTCTCCACCGTCCGATCCGAATCGCACGATTGAGATTCAACCGTGACGATTCGTCGCCCAGCATCGTCCGATCGTCACCGCGTGGACGACCCGGATAGCTCCACGTCGTCCCGTGCGTTTTCACCGCCACCATCGTTTCCGGTGGGTAACCGGCGTGTTTAAATGCTGGTTGAGCTCGCCTCCCGAGGCTATAAAGCCTGTGGATTATCTCGCCGGACTCTCCTTTGCTTTGCGCTCATTTCGCCCCATCGCACTCGCCGTAGCTCGCTGCCGTTTGCCCGTACGTGCTCGTCATAGTTCCGAGACACTCCGCCGTTGTTTGCGCCCTCTCCGGTGGCTCTCCATCGCTGCTGAAGCCATCGGAGTAACCCTTGCGTCGTGCCACATCCGAGGAGGCATCTCTTGTCATCGGAGCATCACCGGAACGCCGTCTTCTCCAACTCCGGCCACCTCGACTCATCGCGCCAACGCTGGAACTCGCAAGCATCCTCGGCCGTTGGATCTGCATCGCACCGCTCTGGTGAGTCCACGTGTTCCCTCTCGGTAGAGACCAGAACAGTGTCGCAATAGATCTTAGCCGTAGAATTCTTGATGGACGGATTAGATTTGGACACGTGCCCATCTTCGGGACTGCCCACGTGTTCCCTAGATGCATTAGATCGTAGCCGTTAGATCTTGGATGTATGGTTACGATGCAGCCACGTAGTCGCATTTACAGTAAAGCTCATTTTCATATCTCAGCCGTTAAATCTAATCAACGGTCTAGATTGCTCGGTGTAGAAATGCGTTGATTTATGTTGACCGTTAGATCTAGATCCATTGGTTGTCGTGCCACCGTGTGTCGCGCATCGGTGGAGCCTCGTAGCCGGTCGCATCGCACGTATTAGAGTTAATCCGAGCCGTTGAAATTTGAATGCACGGTGTGGATTGCGGCTATGGCCGGGCGATCCGTCTTGTAGCGTGTTGCATAAGCAAAGTCGGCCTTGCCCCCTCGATTAGCGTCGCCGATCCGATTCCAGCCATCCGATCGTGATCCGATGGTCACGGTGAGGACACATGTCAGATTAAAACCGAAGCGTTGTTTCGATCCTAGCCGTTCATTTTAAATCGGACGGACCAGATTAGATCGAGCTTTCGGTTGATAATTCCTTGCCACGTGTTGCGCCCGGATCTTCCCACGTGTCAGCACCGCAGTAATCCGAACCGAGGCGTCGCGTCGATCGTAGCCGTTTATTTTTAATCGGACGGTTGAGATTAGATCAAGCCGTGGATTGATAATTCGTTGACACGTGTAATGACCAGATCGTGCCACGTGTCATGCTGACGTCATCAGTGGGACCCACCTATCAGTGCTGGCACAGTAGAAGATGACGTCATGCTGACGTCATAATTAATTTTTTAAATAATATATATTGCAACCGAAAATGGTTACGGTGCTGACGTCATAATTTCCAGATTTTCCGTATAAAAATAAATAAAGAAACTCGGTTTATTCTTTTAAATTTATTTTCAAACTTCAAATCATTATAACTTTTGCGTTTTAACTCCGATTTGAGTGATTTCAATTTCTAAAAATTTATAAAATCAAGATCTATTTATTGGTGAATTTTGTGGAATTTTTAGAGTTGAGTTTTCTCTCTGTAAAATGTGTTTATTGTGTGTATATTGATTTTGATTAGACGTTGATCTGCCGGAGAGTCTCGAGGGAGGATTTTCAGAGCAAGACCTAGCTTCGGAGCAGGATCAGCAACTCTTTGAAGGCAAGTTGTGCTTTGATCATATTGCACCTAAGTTTTGAAAATGTATTTTGATTCAAACTATGCATGCTAATTCAACTAAAAATGGATTTAAAATAATCTGGGTGAATTAGCTAATCAACCTATTTGTTATTGCCGCCTTCTTGTTAATATTTTTATGCCGTGATTCTTTGATAACCTAAGTTTGGTAATATTAGTTGGTTGATAATATTGTGCCAACACGGGAGGCTAGACCGTGAATAGTTGCTTAGCTTTGCATATATCGTGAATAATCTTTTAAAATACAAAGATCAATATTGAATAATGGAATATGCAATGTATTTTGAAAGGGTGTGATGTGTTGCCACACAATGATGTTGATATATGGAGGCCTGTGTGGTTCCATATGGAAGTTGAGTTGTTGTTGGCATGTGTTGCACAATAATCAACTTCGGATGGAAAATAATTTAGATCGGAGCAAGTGGTTGGAGCAAGTGAGACTGGTGGGCTCGAGGGGCGGAGGGGTTTGTGCAAGTCTTGCTCTGATCAACCCTAAGGACTTAACCTTGCGAGCCTTTGACCTGAGTCATTCATACAACCACAAGTTCCGGTATGGGGCGGACCTAGCTGAGTAAATTGTGAAATCTATTCCTCGATCTTGTCGTGGTGGAGTGAGGCCAGTGTTTGGGTGGTAAAACTCACAGCGCAAGAGGGGGCCACAGGTGTGGTAACCATCCCTCGGTGTTGAAACCTTAGTGGGCGTCTTTGGGTTTAGACGGACCTTTGGAAGGCTTTATTCTGATGGCTCGCCTTTGTGGTGTTTATTTGTATCTTGTGGGTAAAGTGTATAACCTTTGCGAGTGTACAAACTATTGAATAGCCGTGTTCACGGTATTGAACATTGCTCGGGATTCTGACCAAGGGTAGAGTTTTGAAAATAAAATGGGGTGGAAGGCCGTGTGCGGTGTTAATGGTGAAATTTGATTAAGGATATGCATCCAAAATTTTGTGGAAAACAGTTTGAGAAACTTGTTATAATTATATGGTTTTGGCGCTTTCTATCTAGATAAATAATAATTCAAAAATGTTGATGCAAATGCAAAATAATAGCCAATCGAGCCATTCCTTTGTAACAAGCCATGCATGTAGTAATAGATCGCATTACATGCATGACTTGTTGAGTACGGTGTGTACTCACCCTTGCGAGCAAAATTTTACCAAAGGAGGAGTCTACACCAGCGTGGGAAAAAGAGTATCTTGGAGGGCAGAGAACTAGGAGCAAGCCTCATCAAAGCGCTGTGGCGAATGGATCACCATAACGTTTACTTTCATTGTTGTTTATCTTTTACTCGAATAATGTAAGCCTTGCATGGTAAACGATGTAAGGTGACCATATGGTCAAACAACTCGTTTATATACATGATTGAAGTACTTATTTGTTATTCTGCATGTATGATTGTGGTACATTAACCTGTTAAGCTTTGTGTGCACTAAGCGTGATCTGGACTAGTCACGAGAATACCTGAGTGTCGGATTTACAAATTCGGATCACGGCGAAGGTGGTATCGAGCATCTTGGTATGCGACTTGACCCTAGATAGATTGGCCATTCTTTAGGAACTTCAAAATTATTTTCTAAAAGAAAATTTTAACTTGAAAAAAAAATAATAAATTCTTGACTTGTCTCATTCTTCTATTCTTTTCTCCTTGCTGAAAATTTCTATCTTTCCCGTTGTTTTGAATGAAGATCTTATCTGAGTTGTTCCAAATAGTTATCGTTGCTTCACACTTAAGGAGAAAGCAGGGGTGTCATTGCCAACCCTAAAGATCGTGAAGGCGAGATCGTCGAACTCAAGAAAAGTGGATCGATGGAGTGTTCCAGAAGCTAGAAGAACCAATGCTTTCGTAGCCAGTTGAGACTCATGTGTGAGAGTCGCGTCTGTCGAAGATAGAAGTGTTACCCTCATAGACGGTAGGTTATTGTGTGTTTAGGTTAATTTGGATTTTCCTGTTTGCTGAGTGTGCAGTATGCGTTGCAAAGCTTTTAGGCTTGGATAAGCAATCATACCAAGTTAGTAATTGTTTGCTTAAGTTTTTGGGATAAACCTTTATACCGCACTAGTTTTCTTATGTACTTGTCTCCTCTGTTCTTTCTTTTTCCTAAATCCTTTTGTTCTTCAGATGGTGAACACCCGAAGCAACAATGGAGCCAGTGGGAGCGGAACTCATAGAAATAGAGACCAGGAGGAGAATGTTCCACCACAAGGGCCACCACCGGTCGATATGCAAAATTTGGGGGCATTCCTTGCTGCCAGGCCCAATTGATCGCGACGATGATGCATCGAATCTGAGATGCAAAATCAAGTCATGGCCGCTAATGTCAATAACAACCCGAATCGCATCATGGAAACCGGTTCCAATCCAGACTCTCGGACTTCATGAGGACTAGGCCACCAACCTTCTCAGGAAATGTTAACTCAATAGAGGTCGATGGCTGGCTACGGACCATAGAAAGGAAGTTGCACATATCGGTGTGCACCCAATGAGAAGGTCTGTCGCCTCCCATCAAATTGAAGGGGCTGCGGCGGAATGGTGGGAAAACTATTGTGCATCCATGAGAATCCCGGAGATCACACAGGAGGAGTTCTTGCAGCTTTCGTCGATTACCATGTAACAGAAGGAATGATGGAACTTAAAAAGGAAGAGTTCCGATCTCTGAAACTAGGAGGCCAATCAGTGGCCGATTATTTGAACAAATTCACTCAGTTGGCTCGTTATGCGCTAGAGGATGTGGCAGCGGACAAAGGAAAACGATCCGGTTCATGAGGGACTTAACTCCGGACTTGGTGGGGTGATCACCCACAATTTTCCGACTTTCAAGAGTTGGTAAATAAAGCGCTGATCTTAGAGGACAAGCGTAAAGAGATTGGAGAGGACTGCAAGCGCCGCATGACCAATCAAGGAGGATGTCCAAATCAGTTGAGACTAAGAGTCAATCCCCAACAATTTGCTAGATTCTAGCCACAAATGACCAACCAGAGGACAACATCTGCACCAGGATTCTCAAGTCGAGGATTGAGCGCCTACCGGAGAATAATCCATGAGAGTCGATGAGGCATTGCTTGAGTTGTAATGAACTAGGGCATTTAAGCCAAGCGATTGCCCAAAGAGAAATGTGACCCGGTTAAACTTTAATCTGGGGCCAACAAACAAAGACACCAACACTAGTTACAAATCGAGGAGGAGGCCAAATCGGATTGTGCCTTCAGCAGTTATTAGAGGTCGAGTGAACCACATCACGGCCATTGAAGCTCAAGATCACGAGGGCGTTGTCTTTGGGTAAGTTTTGGTTAACTCGATGCGTGCAATTATTTTATTTGACTCGGGAGCTTCCCATTCATTTATTTCTCGAAAGTTTGCTTTGGGGAATGGGATGAAAATGGCAAAACTAAAATGTCGTTATTAGTAAAATCACACGGTGCGAACTTCAATCAAATCAAGGATGCTTGGGAGTTAAGCTGGTCATTAATGAAGTAATGTTTCTAGCAAACCTGATAGTGCTAGATACTCAAACCGTGGACGTAATCCTTGGGATGGATTGGCTGACCAAGCACAAAGCCGTATTGGATTGTGGCCGCAGAGTAGTGTCTGTAGAGAACCAAGATAGAGAAAAAGTGGAATTTCAAGCAACCACAGTCCGAGATGAAAAATTGATGGTCAACAACCTAGAGACTAACAGCCTAGAACATGTACCGGTAGTAAAAGAGTTTCCGGATGTGTTTCCCAAGGACTTACAGGTATGCTTGCTGATAGGGATATTGAGTTAAATCATTGAGTGGTGCACGAACCGCTCCTATTGCAAAGAGACCTTATAGGATGTCCACCGAAGAACTAGTGGAGATGAAAAAGCAGATCGAAGAGCTTTTGGAAAAATGTCTCATAAGACCTAGCTCATTGCCATGGGGAGCACCAGTACTGTTTGTAAAGAAAAAGGATGGGAGTTTCTGAATGTGTATAGATTATCGTGCACTAAATGAAGTGACGATAAAGAATAAATATCCTTTGCCTAGGATAGATGATCTTTTCGATCAGTTGAGAGGAGCAGGAGTTTTCTTTAAGATAGACCTTCGATCCGGATATCATCAGCTAAAAATTCGGACCGAGGACATACCAAAGACAGTTTTCTCGTCAAGGTATGGGCAATATGAATTTACGGTCATGTCCTTTGGATTGACCAATGCTCCTGCATATTTCATGAATATGATGAACAAAGTATTCATGGAATATTTGGATAAGTTTGTCGTCGTATTCATTGATGACATCCTGGTTTACTCCAAGACGGAGGAAGAGCATGCTGAACATCTAAGGATGGTGTTGGAAAAGTTAAAAGAAAACCAGCTGTATGCAAAATTTAGTAAATGCGATTTCTAGAAAAAGAAGGTTGAGTTCTTGGGTCATGTAATGACTGCCGAAGGAGTTCTTGTCGTCCAGAAGAAAGTAAGCGGTGTTACATTAGGAACAACCAAAGAGCGATTACCCAGTTAGAAGTTTCCTTGGTATGGCGAGGATATTATCGCCGGTTTATTGAGGTTTTTCATCAATTGCGAGACCTCTTCATAATTCTTTGAAAAAGGAAAAAGGTTTATTAATGATGCTTTGAGTGCAAAAAAGAGTTTCCAAGAGCTGAAGAAGCGTTTAACTTTGGCACCTGTCTTGGTGTTGCAGAATACTAAGGACAATTTTGATATCTATTGTGATGCTTCACGTTAGGGACTCGGATGTGTACTGATGCAGAACGGTAAAGTAGTGGCTTACGCGTCAAGGCAACTAAGGCCACATGAGCAGAATTACCCAACTCATGACTTAGAGTTAGCTGCTGTAGTGCATGCCCTTAAGATATGGCGTCATTATCTCATCGGAAACCGATGTGAAATATATACTGACCACAAAAGTCTAAAGTATATATTTACCCAATCAGACCTGAATATGAGACAAAGGAGATGGTTGGAGTTAATCAAGGATTACAATCTTGGAATTCACTACCATCCAGGAAAAGCAAATGTGGTGGCTGATGCTTTAAGTCGGAAAAGCCATAGCTTGACTTTGATGACAGCAGAAGATCAGTCTGATTTATGTAAAGAACTTCAGAAGCTAAGGTTGGAAGTTGTACCGCAAGGATTTTTAGCCACCTTGGAGGTTAAGCCGACGCTAGAAGAGCAGATCAGGGAAGGTCAAAAGGATGATGACAAGATTAATAGGATCAAATCCAAGATGAATGAAGATTTAGCCAAAGATTTCAGGGTAGATGAGCAGGGTACCTTGTGGATGAAGAATAGAATCTGCGTACCCCATAGACCCGAATTGAAGCAGTTGATACTGGAGGAAGCACATGATTCCAAGTATTCAATTCACCTTGGTAGTGCAAAAATGTACCAAGATCTCAAGGAAAGATTTTGGTGGCCGAATATGAAGAAAGAAGTAGCTAAGCATGTAGCGTTGTGTGATGTGTGCCAAATAGTCAAAGCAATGCATCAAAGACCAGCAGGACTGCTACAACCACTGAAGATACCTGAATGGAAGTGGGAGGAAATCGGGATGGATTTCATCACCAGTTTGCCAAGGACTCAAGGTGGATACGACTCCATATGGGTCATAGTGGATCGGTTAACAAAGGTTGCACATTTCATACCAGTAAAGACAACCTACTCAGGAGATAAGTTAGCAGAGTTATACATGTCGAGAATTGTTTGTTTGCACGGTGTACCCAAGAAGATAGTATCAGACAGAGGTACTCAATTTACCTCAAGATTTTGGGATAAACTGCATACAGCAATGGGCACACATTTGAGCTTCAGTACAGCATACCATCCGCATATAGATGGTCAGACCGAAAGGGTAAACCAGATGCTTGAGGACATGTTAAGAGCCTGTGCATTGTTATATACTACATCGTGGGACAAATGTTTGCCATATGCGGAATTTAGCTATAACAATAGTTATCAAGCTAGTTTAAAGATGTCTCCATTTAAAGCTTTATATGGTCGTTCATGTCGAACACCATTAAATTGGAATGAGACAGGGGAACGTCATGTTTTTGGACCGGACGTACTCTTAGAAGCGAGAGGAGAAGATTGTTACGATTAGAAAGGTTGAAGATGCACAATCGAGCGAAAGAGTTCTGGCGACAACAAGCGGCGTGATTTGAGCTTTGAGCGAGGATTATGTTTATCTTAAGGTCACGCCACTCAAAGGAGTGAAAAGGTTTCATGCTAAAGGAAAACTTGCCCCAAGGTATGTGGGACCATTCAAGATATTGAGCATAAAGGAGAAGTTGCATACCGGCTAAATTGCATAATCTTTATCGGGTACATGATGTATTCCATGTGCAATTGAAGAAATGTCTGCAGTACGGAGGAACAAGCACCTATTGAAGCTATTGAGCGCAAGAGGATTTAACTTACAAGGAACATCCGTGAAGATTTTGGATACCATGGATTGTGAAACCGGGAACAAGTCAACCGCTTTGCGAGTCGATTGGAGCAACCACTCGAAGCGAAGCAACTTGGGGCGTGAGGAAGATTTGAAGAAGGATTTTCCCAACCTCTTTTCTAGCCAGCCCTGAATCTTGGGGTCGAGATTCTGTTAAAGGGGGAGGTTTGTAACATCCCAAAATTTGCTTAATTTGAATTTATAATTTATTTTGAATTTTTGGAATTTATTGGGATTTAATTGGAATTTCTGGAATTTAATTCTTCTTTGGAAATTAATTAAATAATGATTAAGTTTTTGCAAAATATAAATGAAAATATTTTATTTGAGTCCAAAATGCTCTAAAATATTTTCTGGAATTTTTCTAGAATTTTTCTGATATTTTAAATGCTTTAAATAATTAAAATGAATTTCTGGAATTATTTTAATCGGAAAAGCTTAAGAAAATTTGATGAACAGTGAATGGCCCGTTACTATGCGCATCACGGCCCGTTACTATGCGCATCACGGCCTGTTCGGCCATAAACCCTAACGTTGCCGCTTCTCCACCGTCCAATCTGAATCGCACGGTTGAGATTCAACCGTGTCGATTCGTCGCCCAGCATCGTCCGATCGTCGCCGCGTGGACGGCCGGGATAGCTCCACGTCGCCCCGTGCGTTTTCGTCACCGCCGTCGTTTCCGGTGAGTAACCGGTGCGTTTAAACGCCGGTTGAGCACGCCTCCCGAGGCTATAAAGCCTGTGGAGTATCTCGCCAGACTCTCCTTTGCTTTGCGCTCATTTCGCCCCATCGCACTCGCCGTAGCTCGCCACCATTTGCCCGTACGTGCTCGCCGTAGTTCCGAGACACTCCACCGTTGTTTGCGCCCTCTCTGGTGACTCTCCGTCGCTGCTGAAGCCACCGGAGTAACCCTTGCGTCGTGCCGCATCCGAGGAGGCATCTCTTGTCATCGAGACATCACCGAACAAATGCATGCGCCGTCTTCTCCAACTCCGGCCACCTCGACTCGTCGGCATAGCCGAACTTCATAAGCATCGTCGGCCGTTGGATCTGCATCGCACCGCTCCGGTGAGTCCATGTGTTCCCTCTCGGTAGAGACCAGAAAAGTGTTGCAATAGATCTTAGCCGTAGAATTCTTGATGGACGGATTAGATTCAGACACGTGCCCATCTTCGAGGCCTTACGTGTTCCTTAGATGCATTAGATCGTGGCCGTTAGATCTTGGATGTATGGTTCGATGCAGCCACGTAATCGCATTCTGATAAAGCTCATTTTCATATCTCGGTAGTTAAATCTAATCAACGGTCTAGATTGCTCGGTGTAAAGCGTGTTGATTTATGTTGGCCGTTAGATCTAGATCCGTTGGTTGTCGTGCATGCGTGTGTCGCGCATCGGTGGAACCCGTGTGGCGATCGCATCGCCGCGTATTAGAGTTAATCAGAGCCATTGAAATTTGAATGCGGTGTGGATTGCGCCACGCACGAGCGATCCCGTCGGCGGCGTGTGTCGCCGCGAAACCGAAGTCGGCGCCGCTACCTCGGTTGACGTCGCCCGATCCGATTCCAACCGTCCGATCGTGATCCGATGGTCACGATGAGGACACGTGTCAGATTAAAACCGAAGCATTGTTTCAATCCTAGCCATTCATTTTAAATCGGACGGACCAGATTCGATCGAGCTTTCGGTTGATAATTCCTTGCCACGTGTTGCGCTTGGATCTTGCCAAGTGTCAGCATCGCAGTAATCCGAACTGAGGCGTCGCGTCGATCGTAGCCGTTTATTTTTAATCGGATGGTTGAGATTAGATCAAGCCGCGGATTGATAATTTGTTGACATGTGTAATGACCAGATCGTGCCACGTGTCATGCTGACGTCATCAGTGGGACCCACCTGTCAATGCTGGCACAATAGAAGATGACGTCATGCTGACGTCATAATTAATTTTTTAAAAAATATATATTTCAGCCGAAAATGGTTTCGGTGCTGACGTCATTAATGGTAATGCTGACGTCATAATTTCCGGATTTTCCGTATAAAAATAAATAAAGAAACTCGGTTTATTCTTTAAATTTATTTTCAAACTTCAAATGATTATAACTTTTGCGTTTTAACTCCGATTTGAGTGATTTCAATTTCTAAAAATTTATAAAATCAAGATCTATTTATTGGTGAATTTTGTGGAATTTTTAGAGTTGAGTCTGCTCTCTGTAAAATGTGTTTATTGTGTGTATATTGATTTTGATTAGACGTTGATCTGCCGGAGAGTCTCGAGGGAGGATTTTCAGAGCAAGACCTAGCTTCGGAGCAGGATCAGCAACTCTTTGAAGGCAAGTTGTGCTTTGATCATATTGCTCCTAAGTTTTGAAAATGTATTTTGATTCAAACTATGCATGCTAATTCAACAAAATATGGATTTAAAATAATCTGGGTGAATTAGCTAATCAACCTATTTGTTATTGCCGCCTTCTTGTTAATATTTTTATGCCATGATTCCTTTGATAACCTAATTTTGGTAATATTAGTTGGTTGATAATATTGTGCCAACACGGGAGGCTAGACCGTGAATAGTTGCTTAGCTTTGCATATATCGTGAATAATCTTTTAAAATACAAAGATCAATATTGAATAATGGAATATGCAGTGTATTTTGAAAGGGTGTGATGTGTAGCCACACGATGATGTTGATATAACGGACCTTTTGAAAGGCTTTGTTACAGTCGCTCGCCTTTGTGGTGTTTGACTGTATCTTGTGGGTAAAGTGTATAACCTTTGCATAGTGTACAAACTATTCGAATAGCCGTGTTCACGGTATTGAACATTGCTCGGGGATTACAGCCAAGGGGTAGAGTTTTGAAAATAAAATGGGGTGGAAGGCCGTGTGCGAGTGTTAATGGTGAAATTTGATTAAGGACTGTGCATCCAAAATTTTGTGGAAAACAGTTTGAGAAACTTGTTATAATTATATGGTTTTGACGCTTTCTATCTAGATAAATAATAATTCAAAAATCTTGATGCAAATTCAAAATAGCCAACTGAGCCATTCCTTTGTAACAAGCCATGCATGTAGTAATAGATCTGCATTCTGTGCATGACTTGTTGAGTGCGGTGTGTACTCACCCTTGCGGGCAAAATTTTACGGAGGAGTCTACACGGCATGGGAAAAAGAGTATCTTGGAGGGCGAGAACTAGGAGCAAGCCTCTGTCAATGCGCTGTGGCAAGATGGATCACCATAACGTTTTCTTTCATTGTTGTTTATCTTTTACTCTGAATAATGTAAGCCTGCGTATAAGCGATGTAAGGTGACCATATGGTCAAACAACTCGTTTGTATACATGATTGAAGTACTTATCTGTTATTCATTGTGTATGATTGTGGTACTTTAACCTGTTAAGCTTTGTGTGCACTAAGCGATTACGGACTAGTCACGAGAATACAGAGTGTCCGGATTTGCAAATTCAGATCACGACTGATGTGGTATCAGAGCATACTGACTATAGGACTTGACCCTAAATAGATTGGCCATTCTTTAGGAACTTCAAAATTATTTTCTAAAAAAAATTTTAACTTGAAAAAAAAAATGATAAATTCTTGACTTGTCTCATTCTTCTATTCTTTTCTCCTTGCTGAAAATTTCTATCTTTCCTCGTTGTTTTAAATGAAGATCTTATCTGAGTTGTTCCAAATAGTTATCGTTGCTTCACACTTAAGGAGAAAGCCCTGGGTGTCGCTGCCAACCCAGAAGATTGTGAATACAGGAATCGTCGAACTCAAGAAAAGTGGATCGATGGAGTGTTCCAGAAGCTAGAAGAACCAATGCTTTCGTAGCCAGTTGAGACTCATGTGTGAGAGTCGCATCTGTCTAAGATAGAAGTGTTACCCACATAGACGGTAGGTTATTGTGTGTTTAGGTTAATTTGGTTTTTCTTGTTTGTTGAGTGTATAGTATGCGTTGCAGAGCTTTTAGGCTTGGATAAGCAATTATACCAAGTTAGTAATTGTTTGCTTAAGTTTTTGGGATAAACCTTTATACCGCACTAGTTTCTTATGTACTTGTCTCCTCTGTTCTTTCTTTTTCCTAAATCCTTTTGTTCTTCAGATGGTGAACACCCGAAGCAACAATGGAGCCAGTGGGAGCGGAGCTCATAGAAACAGAGACCAAGAGGAGAATGTTCCACCACAAGGACCACCACTAGTCGATATGCAAAATTTGGGGGCATTCCTTGCTGCCCAGACCCAATTGATCTGAGCGATGATGCTTGAATCACGATAGATGCAAAATCAAGTCATGGCGCTAATGTCAATAACAACCCGAATGCGCATCATGGAAACCAGTTCCAATCCAGACTCTCGGACTTCATGAGGACTAGGCCACCAACCTTCTCAGGAAATATTAACCCAATAGAGGCCGATGACTGGCTACGGACCATAGAAAGGAAGTTGCACATATCCTAGTGTGCACCCAATGAGAAGGTCTGTCGCCTCCCATCAACAGAAGGGCTGCAGCGGAATGGTGGGAAAACTATTGTGCATCCCATGAGAATCCCCAGGAGATCACCTGGGAGGAGTTTACTGCAGCTTTTCATCAGTACCATGTACCAGAAGGAATGATGGAACTTAAAATGGAAGAGTTCTGACCGTATGGCTCAGCCGCTTCCTCCTTGATGAAGGATGAGTTGCGGTTGGGGACAGTCCATCGCCTAGCCCCCGAAAGGGCCCTCCGTCTCAGGGCGGGCACCGTCTCGCTCAAATGCAACCCCAGGGAGGTGATTACCTTCATCTGGGTGTTGGCGGTGAGCTTGGTGCCGCCTTATTCTGAGTTCTTCCTCACCATCCTCCTTTTCTATGAAATCCACCATCTTCACCTCACCCCCAACTCCATCGTCATCCTCTCCACTTTTGCATACCTCTGCGAAATGTTCGTGGGGGTGATGCCAAATTTTCCTCTCTTCCAGTACTTCTACAGTCTCCGTGGCTCCACCAATGGTGGCGTCGTGGGGAGTTGCCATTTCTGCCTCTGTGATGGCTCAGCCTCCCGCTTCATCCCCCTCTAGATGAAGACCTCCTGGAAGATGTGGCGGAACAAGTGGTTGTACATCGTTGATCACAGCGGTCTTGACGTCCTAGAGCTGCCGTCCATGCCAGCAGCTACTACCGACAACTGGTGTTCCCTCATCGAGAAGACGGTGGAACTTTGGTCCATGGTTCCCTGCACATGGCGAAAAAAAGAAGACAAGAATGTTGGTTGATGGCGACCACAAAAGGAAATTTGTATTCATAAGAAGAATAAAGAACTTACGGCCTGGATGCGTACGGATCATGTCGTCGTCGCCCGTGTACTGCCATGCAGGATGGGCACAACAATGAAGGGGACTGATCCTCCGGGCTACGAAGTCCCGGACTACCAGCGCCCCGATCAGCCCGGCATCCCGCAGCCGGTTGATGCGGGACGCCATCGCCAGGAGCTCTGCCGTCTCCTCGACGGGCGAGCTCCAGCTCTCGTGAACTTCGCTGCGCCGCAGGGGCATCGAGGAGGTCGACCATTGTCGTCGCCGGCGTAGAGCGATCGCTCGCCCACGACTTCGGTTGGATTTAATTTGGAAGGGATGTAGCGAGGCCAACCCATCGCGAGCGAAATGATAGCTCCCCACGATCCTGCCGTCGGAGGAGCTGCGACAGATGTAGAAATTGCAGAGGTATGTGAAGGTGGAAAGAATAAGAATGGAATTCGGAGTGAGATGAAGATGGTGGATTTCATAGAAATGAAGGACGGTGAGGAAGAATTAAGAAAATGGCAGCACCAGGCCCGCCAGGAGTCCCCAGGCAAAGACGACGATCTCCCTCGGTTCGCACCGTGGTGCGAGGGTTCCACAGCGAAGGTTGAGGGAACCCTCAGGCGCCATCTTGGAGAGCGTCGCCACCCTCTCCTTGTCGACAGTAGAAGATGAAAAGGGTTGCACCATTGGAGCAGAAGCAAGGTCTTTGGGCAAGGAAGATGAAAGGGTAAAGAGCAAAGTGCACAGAAATCAGGAAGAGCGTGAACCGCTGGTCAAGGGTGCGCTTATATATAGGCCCCTCACACAGATGGTTCGTGAGAAGGCAAAAGTATGTGGCGTTTCGGGTCCCGAGAAAAATTGGCGGAAGTTGGGAGGATCGAGACGGTTGTGTGCTCGGAAGTGGTGGGTCCATCCAGGAATGCACCGATATTAAATGAGGCCTAAAAAGAAACTAGCACGTGTTTCAGGATAGACCCGGGGGCTACTGTCGACGTACTTTACGCCAGGGTACCCTCTTTGCCGTAGATAAGTAAGACCACGTGGTAGCCTGGTGGGCAGGTGGGCGTCGAGCCACTCTCACGGGCGTCGGCCACGTGGCGGCTTTGGTGAGCGGCGGCGTTGAGCCCCTCCCACCGGCGGCGGCCGTGGTGGCCTAGTGAGCAGGCGGGCGTTTAGGCCCCTCTCGCTAGGCGTCAGCCCACGTGGCGGCCTGGCGAGTAGGCGGGCGTTCAGGCCCCTCTCGCTGGACGAGAGGCCCAAGTGGCGGTCTGGCGAGTATGTGGGCGATCTGGCCTCTCTCGCCGGGCGCCGACCCAAGTGGTGAACTGGTGGGCAGGCGGGCAATCAAGCCCTACCCGCTGGGCGTCGGCCTTTGTGGCGGCCTGGTGGGTAGGCGGGCAGTGGGCCCCTACTCGTGGGCGTCGGCCCGTGGCGACTGGCGGCGGTGGCGATCGAGCCCCTCTCGCTAGGCCTCACAGTAAACCAAAATAATGAGAAGGAGGCTTTGCCTCGAAGTCTCCTTCCCCTGACACGCTGTGTCAGGGTAATTGATTGCGAAGAGTTCTACTATCGACACAACAACGGCCCATCCCTCTAACGCCTCACACCTAACCCGTCGCAGGAACATCGCATCCCGGGTGGACCGGGCGAAGCCATACAACGACATTAAATGAAGCTTGAGGGACATGTCTACAGTGATGGGTGTAATTAATGAGTCATAGATCAGTATGATGTCACCTTCTTACCTGCCCGAGCCAGCCCAGTCTATATTAGGGAGCTCTGGTGCATGGGGAAGGGGGGTCGAAAGACTGAGAGAAAAAAGAGAAGAATAACTAAAAAGAGTATTGTAACCAGCTCAATATACATCAACGAAGATCTAGTAGGACGTAAGGCTGTTACCCAGACAGGGGGCCCGAACCTGGATACACTGGTATGTTCTTTGATCTGTTGATCCCTGGATCCCCCGTGCGAGAGCCATTAGGGTTTCCGATCACGAAGACGCCCTCTACCGAACCTTAACCTTCATCCTTGGAGGACCCCCTGTCCGTTGACAGGGTCCTGTCCGGCGAAATACGCCGACAACCCCCTCTAGGCCAACTTGATCCTTCAAGTGGTATCAGAGCAAGGTTTACCTTGATAAGCTTAATTAGTTTTGGTAATGGCTGAGAATAATGGATCTAAAACTGTTAGTGTAGGAAGAGTACCTGTCTTTGATGGTACAAATTATGCTTATTGGAAGATTAGAATGAGATGTTATCTAGAGGCCGTAGGGTATGATGTGTGGAGAGTCATAGAAAAACCTCTGCCTCCACGAATCATGCCCGAATGGCAAACTATTTTTGGGGATCCTACTCCTGGTGAGATCCAAAATTTACAGTATGATGCTCAGGCTAAAATGCTATATTTTCTTGTCTTAGTATAGAAGTTTTTGATACAATAAGTAACCTTACTTCTGCTTATGATATTTGGACAACCTTGCAAGAAATTCATGAGGAAACCTCTAATGTTAAGGAAGAAAAATATTTTATTCTTAGAGAAAATTTTGATCAATTTAAAATGCTTCCTCTCATGAGAATGCTAATGATATGTTCTCTAGGCTTAATCCTATTGTTAATGAACTCAAAGGCCTTGGAACTAAAATTTCTGATGTTGAGGTGTGCAGGAAGATGATAAGGGTGCTGCCTCGAGCTTATCATAGCATGATCACTTACCTGTCCAACAGTGGTGATCTCAAGAGGCTTACACCTACCGAGCTACTTGGTAAGATTTCAGCTCATAAGCTCACATTGGCTGAAAAAGATGCTCCAAAGAAGAAATTAATTGCTCTTAAAGCCAAGGAGAAAGTACAAGACTCATCAGATGATGAAGATGGTGAGGAGTCCAGTGATGAAGATGAGGATGTTAAGAAGTTGGCCCTACTCATGAGAAAAGCAAACAAAATCATGAGGGTCAATACTAAAGACAAAGGAAGGTTAATTTCTTACTACTCAAAGAAAAATCCTTTTTCTAACATTATTTATTTTGAGTATAATAAAAAATACCACATAGCTGCTCGATGCCCCAACAAAAGTAAGAAGAAGGGCAAGAACAAGGGCAAAGATGATGAAGAGGAGGAGAAGGCCCACGATAAGTACAAAAAGAAATACTTTAAGAAGGGCTACTCCAAGAAGTATTCAAGAAAAGGAAAGGGAGAAGCTCATATCGGTGAATGGATCACCGATGAAGAATGCTCTAGTGAAGAATCTTCCTCGGATGATGAAGATACCAGATCAAATGGGCTAGCCGGACTGGCACTTAATGAGTCAACACCTCCTTCGCCTTCATTTCCTCTTTGCCTTACGGCAAGAAATGATGAGGATAAGGTAAATGACTCTCCCTCATATGATGAGCTAGTTGATATAATAGAGGAGCTTAATAATGCTTTGCATGCTAAAACAAATTCAGTGAAAGCTCTAAAGAAAACTATTACTAGCTTAAATAATGGACATGAGTTTGGTCTGTCAGAGACAAAGAGATCCATGTGTATGGCGGACTAAAAAATCGATCCGTCATAGATGTAGTCTGAGAGGATCAATGACTAAGGAATAATTTTTGACCAAAGAATTTTAGACAACTGATTTGAAATTTTATTTTAGTCTAAAATCTTTGAGATAACACTCTCTAAATAATTAGATGATAAAATATTTGAAACTAAGAAAGAATTTTCTCAAGAGCTGAATGAGTGAATATCAGATTTCTTGATAATACAAAGGCACAAGCTTTGAATTTATGCCGGACCGAAAAGTTCGGTCCGTCATAGATAAACAACAGAAATTTCAGAATTTACAGGGGTATGTGTATGGCGGACCAAAAGTTAGGTCCGTTATAGATGTATGATTCGAATTTTTAGCCCTTCTTTGAAATGCATGTATCTTGGGACCGAAAATTGATCCGTCATAGATGGGGTAAAGATTGAAAGAACGGAACCTCTTCACAAATGTTTACAACGGACTTAAAAAGAATGAAGTCATGAAGTTTAGTCCGTTGAAATGCAAGGAATTTTATCAAAATATTTAAGAAGCAATTTTTGGTTCAAGGATTAGATGAAATAAATGATTTAACTCCAAGCCGCCTAGAGTATTGTTTACCTAATGAACCAAGTTACCAACTTGTGCTAAGTCCCTCTTGATAGTACAGTTGAAACAAACAAATAATCCTAACTATTTGACTTGAATCAACTCCCAAGTCTGAAACTAACAGATGAAATACCTTAATCTTGCTTGTCCAACATGCTTCATCCAAGATTTCAGTATAAGATCTTGTATGAGAATATTATTAACTTGGTCATCAACACTAAAACTAATAAACAATACATAATCAGAAATTGAGGGGGCCTAGATGCTATCAATCTCCCCCTTTTTGGTGATTGATGAGAACATACCTTTTTGGTTAATATTATCTCAGTTATTCTGCAAAACAAAGTTAGCTCGACATTGTATACTCAGATAAATGCATATGAAAGTGCTCCCCCTCAACAGATGCGTGATCTGAACTGGTGAAATATATGATATTTTTGGGACTATATTAGATCCTTAAAATTTTCATTATTTAGAAATTTCATAAATAGCATGCATCAGATTACTTAGAGTAGAAGCACTATTTTCACAAGTGAGAACATTCAGTATAATCAGAGCATGAAAGCATATGTTATAAGAGTAAATAACAAAGCACAATTAAACTGACAAACGCAGCTAAAGGATATTGAACAAACAACACTTAGACAAAACACATAGTTTAGTTTTAGAACAATGAGCACATAGTTAGTACACAGAACTTTTAGAGCTGAACTTAGGAAAGAGCTAAGCCTAGGATATTCTCCCCCTTTGGCATCAATTACCAAAAGGAGGGGTCCTATTTACGCCTTGAAAAGGTTCTCTTGAATTTATCAAAGACAAAGCTTTTCTTAGGAGGAGAAATCACTTTTCACTTTTTCTTCTTCTTTTGGCTGTTGAGGAGCTGGTTGACTTGGTGCTTGGGCCATTGTTCGATCATGCCAGCTTGGATAATCTGGATCTCCAGGTTGAAGGACCAAGTTATGAAAATCATGATGAAGCTGGTCCAAGGAATCACTCATACGATCTATTGTCATAAATAGTTCTTGCAGGTCAATATGATGTTGTTCGGCAAATTGTCCATAATCATAAAAGGCATTGTCAGTTCTTTCACAAAAATCCTCTTGGTCTTGACTGAGTCCCAACAGTTTACTTTCTACTGATGTACGTGCAGCTCCAATCTGATTGCTCAGGTGCTTGTGATTTGTATCCATTTTCAGATTTATGTCATATAATCTGTCTCTGATCAGGTTCTGATTTGTGCCAAGCTGAGTAACCCAGTTTCTTAAATCTCTAAATCTAGTAAAAGATTCATTTCTAAATTTGAGTTGCTCTTCATATTGTTTTCTCATCTGTTCTTGAGCTTGCTCATTATACTGTTGAAAGGCTCTCATTTGTTCTTCATATCTTTGAGTGGCCTTTTCTTGATCTTCCTTGTAACTAGCTTGAAAATCCCGTTGATCAGCATAGTATTGTTGTTCAAAAGATGTGAACCATGAGGGCTGAGCATCAGTGGAATTTTCTGGATCTTGATTAGATTCTTGCTGCATTTGCTCATGATATGAATGGACAGACTGATGTTGATAGTCAAACAAACTTTCCCAGTCAGGAAAGGTGTTTCTGACATCATGCTCTGGATGTGCTGCATGAGATGGATACAATGATTCAAATTCTTGAGGCATCCCAGACCCACCAACTTCATAATCATGTGCACCAGGCCCAAAACTCTGATCTTGCATGAACTGAGCTGCTGCAGCTAGTTCTTGCAGATGGTGAATTTGCTGTTCTGCACTCATAGACTGAGCAACTGAGCTTGACATGATGTTAGCGGCACTATCAACCATATAGCCCTCATTTCCAGACTTGCTTTTGCTGACAGGTTTAGCACTAGGCTCTCTTTCATTTTTGCTTATGTGTACACTGTGAGCACTAGATTCTCTTTCATTTCCAAACTGGTTTCTGCTTGAACTTTGCAGTCCACAATGACTACTGTGAACACTGTGATTTGCAGTCTTGTTTTTGCTACCACTATGTGAACAATGCTCTTTACTCTTTCCAGATTTGTTTGCATTTGAACTTTGATGACCTTGAGCAGATTGTTCTTGTCTATAACCTTGACTTGCATGTATGGAAGCTTCTAGGTTTCCATGAGAGTGAAAGCTTTCATGACTGTCATTTAAGCTGCCATGTGACATATAATAGTCACTTTCACTGTTATGAGTTTGAATATGTTCACTTGAGGCATTCTGATCATATCTGTCTTCAGATTCTTCATCTGAATCTTCATCTTCTGCTGAACCATATTCCAAAACAACTTCCTTTCTTGGTTCATTATCATCTTCTTCATCATCATGATGAACTGATTCTTCTTCTACTATAGGTTGATTTGCTTGTATTCCTTGAAGAAAACCAGTAATTCTCAAGTTTTGTCCAGTTGAGATGCGCATACAATATTTCTTTGGAAAGCAGTTGAACTCTCTTCTAAGAACTTCTTGAGAAATAATTCCTTGAGCCAAAAGGACTTGAGTGACAATCTGGGCAAAAGGCAATGGACTTTTCAATTTTCTGTACACAGCTTCTTCCATTTCACCAAAGATATAGTCACTGAGGTCAAAGGGTTGTCTGGACAGAATTAAGTGCAATAACCATGCTATGGTTGGAGTCACACCTTCTTTGTATCCTATCTTTGGATATATGGTGTGCCTTAGAACCAATAATAGCACTTTTGCTTCTTCAAACAAACAGGAGGCTCTGTTTGGGTTAAAATCAGCACTGTTGACATCTCTATAAATGTGACCAGAAAGTTGAATGTCAGGCATATTACCCACCAATCTCCATCTTTGGTTAGGAAACATTCTTTCAAACACTCTTGTTCTGTTTACAAGTGGACTTGAGCCTCCAATGGCTGATTCAAACTGAACAGCTTTTACTTTTCTAATTTTTCCATTGATAGAGAACATAATATACCTTCTCTGTTTGTCAACTAACAGTGAAGCATAGAACTCTAGGGTTCTCGAAATACTCCAAGGAGTGGCCTTTGTTTGACATCAATCCAACTAATCCGTGTGGAGTTTAAGCAATCAAAAAGCCTACTTGATCCAATTATAGAGTTCACTTGATTCCGATCAACATCTTGATGATTTGTCTAGCAGAGTTGATTTTCCTTTACCATCCACTTTATTCGGATAAACACTTTGTAAATGTTTTTCTGAAGCAAAGAAATGAAATTTTCACAAGGAGCTGGTCTTGAGGTAGGAAACCAAACCTTTTCACTGACTAACCTCACAGCTCTTAATTTCTTCCCACTTAGGGCAGATAATTCTTTGTTGCCTAAGGTGTCAACTTCTGTGATTAATTACGTGCTTTACGAAGATGATTCCTTTGCTTGGCTCATAGGTCTTGTCCTCGAGATGATGATTCATCTTCTACTACATTTTTATCGATTCCCTTTCCAGGATGAGATGTGACTTGTTTTCTGTTCTTTCTTTCAGTGTTGTGCACATCTTGCATTACAACAGGGCCTTGAGGCTGTCTGGGCAGAGAAATACTAGGGGATGCATATGACATTTTCTGCTTTTTGCCCTTTACTTTATCAACAATCTTTCCAATTAGCCCTCTTTTGTCAGGATTCCTAGACCTCATTCTGACGCAAGTTATATGAGTCCAATTCTTGATCAAACACACAGAGCAGAACCTTCTCAAGAACACAAAGACCGCGCCTAGTAAAATAAAATCTAGAGATTGAGAACTAGGTCTAGGGTTTTGACAGATAGACGAGAAGGGTTTTGGAGAAACTTACTGAAATTGCAGAATGTTCTTGCGTGCGAAGACCAGATGAACACTGTTGCAGAGATCCTATTAGGAATCTGCTTCGGTGCTGGAGAAAGATTGCTCTGGCTTCGTGAGCAGTTGTGCATGAACAGAAGAGATAGAGGGGAATTTTATTTTTGAAGCAAACTACAGTGAATAATGCTGACAAAGGTCTTAGGGAATCTTGGTAATAGGCGCCATTAAAGTGTGGGTAAGTGGTGGGACCCAGTAAATAGGATAGGGTTAAAACTTAGGGTCCCGAAATCAAGGATGGGTTTAGCACAGGATAAGTCCTAAAGCAATAGTTAAGATTTTGATTTTTTTTTTGAAATTTAGACAAGAAGTAAAGATTTAAAAAACAGACCAACATCATTTTGAACTTGGATAAGTGTTAAGATTAGAAACATGTTTATATGTCAGACTGTTTTAGTACATATATATGCAAAGAGAATTTTCTATTTGCACCGGACAAAAGGCACTTGAGAGATTTCATTTATGACGGACCAAACAATTTTTCGGTCCGTGGTACATAGAAGTTCTGAAAATCCTCAAGACCAAGACTTCCTATGTATGACGGACTGAATATTCGATCCGTCATGCATAGGCCTTGCAAGCAAGAAAGGTCCGTCGCAAACATATTACTTTGCAGAACATTGATTTCAGCCTAACATAGAAGCATGATTCCGAAGATTTGAAATTAAAGGACATAGCTAAGATAAGATTAAAACACAACAACAAAAACCCAAACTTAGCAGAGGTGCAAATCTTGGAAATGTTTGAGCAGATTTTCATATAAGCATTAGTATTTGCAACTAAGACTCAGATGAAATACTCAAAAGCTGAATATATGGATTTTGACACTTGAAGAGACAAGATTTTGACTGTTTTGCTGTAATTTGACAAGGATAAGAGGGAGACATTGAAAGATAAGACTTTCAACAGCATTTTTATTTTTAAGTTTAGCAATATTACAAAAGATATTTTGATCTAGACTCAACACTTTGAATTTATTTATTCACATAAGAGTATCAAGAGATTGCATAGTAGGCAATCTTGCTCCCCTTTAAAGTGATGACATCAAACAACATTTGAATAATCAATTATATTCAACTCATTTCTCAATTTTGAGAATCTTGCCTCATCAAGAGGTTTAGTAAAAATATCAGCCAACTAGTCCTCAGTTCTAACATAACTAAGCACAATGTCTCCTTTAGCAACATGATCACGAATAAAGTGATGTCTGATTTCAATGTGCTTAGTTCTAGAATGTTGGACTGGGTTGTTTGCTATTTTTACCGCACTTTCATTATCACATAACAGAGGCACATTATCAAACTTGATCCCAAAATCCAGAAATATTTGTTTGATGAATAGAATTTGAGCACAGCAACTTCCAGCAGCAATATATTTAGCTTCGGCAGTTGAAAGTGCTACTGAATTTTGCTTTTTCGAACACCAAGAAACTAAAGATCTACCAAGCAAATGACAACCCCCAGAAGTACTTTTGCAGTCAATCTTGCAATCGGCATAGTCAGAATCTGAGTAGCCGAGAAGCTCAAAAGAAGCACCTTTGGGGCACCAAAGACCAATACTTAAAGTAAACTTAAGATATCTAAATATCCTTTTTACAGCACTTAAGTGAACTTCTTTAGGTGCAACATGAAATCTAGCACACATGTATACACTAAACATGATGTCAGGCCTAGATGCTGTCAAGTACAATAATGAACCAATCATAGATCTAAAAAGCTTTTGGTCAACAGACTTACCTCCCACATCTTGATCAAGATGTGTGTTTGTAGCCATGTGAGTTTTTATTGGCTTGCACTCTTCCATTTTGAAGCGCTTGAGAAGATCCTTGATATACTTTTCTTGAGAGATGAAGGTTCCTTCCTTCAATTGCTTGACTTGAAATTCAAAAAAGAATGTCAGCTCTCCTATCATGGACATCTCGAATTCCCTGGCCATCATGTCACCAAATTCTTTGCAAAGAGAATCATTAGTACAACCAAAAATGATATCATCTACATAAATTTGGCAAATCATTAATGTTCCATTGATGTCTTTCAGAAATAGGGTTGGATCAACCTTCCCAATTTTGAAGTTCTTATTTATCAAAAAATCTCTAAGACGTTCATACCAAGCTCTAGGAGCTTGTTTTAGGCCATAGAGAGCTTTAGATAATTTGTAAACATGATTAGGCATATTAAAATCTTCAAAACCATGTGGTTGTTCAACATAGACAGTTTCATCAATGAAACCATTAAGGAATGCACTTTTAACATCCATTTGAAAAAGAGTGATATTAAAATAAGTAGCAAAGGCAAGAAGAAACCGAATAACTTCAAGACGTACCACCGGAGCATAAGTCTCTCCATAATCTAGTCCTTTTACTTGTGTGAATCCTTGAGCTACCAATCTTGCTTTATTTCTTATTACCACTCCATTTTCATCTTGTTTATTTCTGAACACCCATTTTGTACCAATGACATTATGATCTTTTGGTCGTTCAGTTAGACTCCAGACTTTGTTTCTTTCAAAGTTGTTGAGTTCTTCTTCCATAGCAATGATCCAATCAGTATCTTCTAGGGCTTCTTCAACTGTTTTTGGTTCAACACAAGAGACAAACGAGTAATATTCACAGAAAGAAGCTTGCCTAGAACGAGTTTGGACACCCTTACTGATTTCACCGATGATTAAGTCAGTGGGATGATCTTTAGTAATGGTATGATGACTCTTGATCAAAGTTGGTCTTTCTTGATCCTTTTCTTCTTCTTCTTCTTGGGATCCATCTTGTGGTACCATTGACTGAGTAGGTGGTTGATCTTGATCATCTTTGAGCTTTACATCACCAATTTCCATTTTCCTCATAGCTTGTACTAACCCATCATCACCTACATCATCTAAATTCTCATGCTCACCTTGGGAGCCATTAGATTCATCAAATTTTACATCATAAGTTTCTTCTACTAAACCAGTTGAATTGTTAAACACTCTATAAGCTTTTGACTTAGAAGAATAACCTAATATAATGCCAGTATCACATCTAGCTTGGAATTTACCAAGATGAGTCCTTTTCTTGTAGATGTAAACCTTACAGCCAAAGACTCTAAAGTATGAAATGTTAGGTCTTCTACCAACCAACAGTTCATAAGGAGTTTTCTTAAGTAATTTATGAAGATAAAGTCTATTATGACATAATAGCGATATCAATGGCTTCAGCCCAAAATGCATCAGAAGTGTTATATTCATCTAGCATAGACCTAGCCATTTCAATTAAAGTTCTATTTTTTCTTTCAACTACACCATTTTGTTGAGGAGTATAAGTAGCAGATAATTCATGTTTAATGCCTAGTTCATCACATTATTCAATGATATTTGTATTAACAAATTCAGATCCATTGTCACTTCTGATCTTTTTGATGGAACAATCAAATTCATTTTGGGCCCTTTTTGCAAAAGACTTAAAAATTTTTCCAACTTCACTTTTGTTTGGCAAAAAGAATACCCAAGTGAATCTAGAGAAATCATCAACCATAACTAAGCAATATGAGTTTATGCTGGCATATGAAGTAGGGCCAAACACATCCATATGCAATAGCTCAAGTGGCCTAGAGGTGGACATGATGCTTTTGGATGGATGAGAATTGGCTACTTGCTTGCCTGCTTGACAAGCACTACACAGCCTATTCTTTTCAAATTTTACATCCTTCAGTCCAACCACTAGCTCATTTTTTAAAAGCTTTTAAGATTAGACATACCTACATGCCCAAGGCGTGCATGCCAAAGCCATCCAAGAGAGACCTTAGCCAACAGACAAGTTGAGATGCATGAGGAGTTAGATTTGAAATCCACTAAATAAAGATTTTGAAATCTAAAACCTTTGAAAATAAGCTTTTCATTTTTGTCAAATACTGTTACCCCATCAGAATAGAAGTTACAATGAAATCCAAGATCACATAATTGAGCCACAGATAACAAGTTGAAATTTAAAGAATCAACAAGAAGTACATTGTCAATAGAGTGATCATTTGAAATAGCAATTTTACCAAGCCCTTTTACCTTTCTTTTGCTATTATCACCAAATGTGATTTTGTGGCTTGGATCACTTTCTCCTTCAATTGAGGTGAACATTTTTGAGGTTCCGATCATGTCTTTGAGTGCACCTTGTCAATCACCAGTCTTAGTCCACCACTTTTGTAGTTTACCTGTAGAATCATTTCTTGATTTTAGGTACCCAAATACTTTTGGGTCCTTTAATGTTAGTCTCAATAACCTTAGGCCTAAAAGGGTTCAACGATAAAGACTTAGGTACCCATCTGATCTTAAGTTTCTTGTCAGATTAGAGGACCAACATATTTAACATTCATTTTACCTCTAAAATTCTTAAATAGCATGTAATGGGCATCTACCATACAATTCCTATTTACTTCAGCATGAGGAGTATTTGCAAGAAAGCAATTTCTAGATTCATGGTTTGAATTATGACGATAATAACACTTTGGGTGCTTTTCTTGACAAAAACACTTTGGTTTTGCTTGAACCATTCTTCTTGAGCAAGCCATTAGGTTTGAAACCTAAGCCCTTTTGCCCAAGTTAGGTGCGTGTTCAATCAGAATTTTGTCAAGTGTAGCACTTCCCAAAAAGCATTTCTCTAAACCTTTATCAAATCTAGCTATCTTGGTTTTTAACTCTTCATTTTCAGTCTTAAGTTCTTTAGCACAGGAAGCATATTTGCAACTTTCATTACAAGTACTAGACGAACTAGAGGCCATAGTTTTATCTTTCAGCAGATCACATAAAATGGATACATCACAGACAGGCACATTATCAGATTTAACAGCCATCATTTCATTCTCAATTTCTAGCTCACAAAACTTATTCTTCAATTCTTCATGATACTTAACAAGTAAGGCATGACTAGAGACAAGATCATCATATATTTGCATAATCTTAGCATGTTCATGAGTAAGCTTATCATGTTTTCCCTTAACAATTCTTGGTCACTTATTAAGCCAGCAATAGTCTTTTTAAGATTTCTAGTTGAAGTTTTCTTAGCATGCAAGGCACTGTTTAATTCTTCAACTATTTCAACTGGCTCATCATATGTAGGAGAGTCACTGACCTTTTCCTCATCTGCTCTGGCCATCAGACATATAGGAAATGATGGTGGTGGAGGAGTTGACTTATCCAAAGCAAGTCCAGCTAGCCCCTTTGACCTTGAGTTGTCATCATCAGAAGTTGATTCTTCACTTGAACTTTCTTCATCAGTTATCCACTCGCCTATATGAGCTTCTCCTTTTCCTTTCTTTGAAAATTTCTTGGAGTAGCTTTTCTTATAATATTTCTTCTTTGATTTGTCATGAATTTTCTCATCATCCTCATCTTCCTTGCCCTTGTACTTATTCTTCTTTTTGCTCTTGTTGGGGCACCGTCCAGCAATGTGTCCCTTTTCATTACATTCAAAACAAATGATATTAGCAAAAGGATTTTCCTTTGAGTAAGAGTTTGACCTTCCTTTGTCCTTGAAGTTCACTCTTCTCATGATTTTATTTGCTCTTCTCATTAGTAGAGCCAAATGCTTTACATCTTCATCTTCAGTGTCACTCGACTCATCATCATTTTCATCAGAAGAGTCTTGCATAATTTCCTTGGCCTTCAGAGCAATGGATTTCTTCTTTGGTGCATCTTCTTCAGCCAAGGTAAGTTCGTGGGCTGAAATCTTCACAAGTAGCTCAGTAGGAGTGAGCCTTTTGAGATCACCACTATTTGACAAGTAGGTGATCAAACTGTGATATGCTCGCGGAAGAACTCTTATCATCTTCATGCAGACTTCAACATCCGAAATTTTAGTTCCTAGGCCTTTGAGCTCATTGACAATAGGATTAAGCCTAGTAAACATGTCATTAGCATTTTCTTGAGGAAGCATTTTAAATTGATCAAATTTCTCTCTAATGACATAATAACTTTCTTCTTTAGCATCAGAAGTTCCTTCATGAATTTCTTGAAGGGTTGTCCATATATCATAAGCAGACGTTAAGTTACTCACTCTATCAAAAACTTCTAAGCTAAGACAAGAAAAGATGGCATTTCTAGCTTGAGCATCATATTGCATATTCTGAATTTCACCAGGGGTAGGTTCACCATATACAGTTTGCCCTTCGGGCATGACACGTGGAGGCAGAGGCTTTTCTGTAACCCTCCAAACATCATACCCAACAGCTTCTAGATAACACCTCATTCTAATTTTCCAATACGCATAATTAGTACCATCAAAAACAGGTACTCTACCTATATTAACAGTAGCAGAACCATTTCCCTCAGCCATTTACCAAAGCTAGTTAAGCTAACAAAGGTAAACTCGCTCTGATACCACTTGAAGGGATGAGTTGGCCTAGAGGGGGGGTGAATAGGCAACTTATTCAAATTTTCAATTTTAATCACAGTTAGCCTATTTAAACAGAGACTACTTAAGAACTACAACTGCAAATGATTAAATACAACAATAATAGCGAAAGCAAAACAGATGACAATATCAAAAGACAGAGAGACAGGAATTTTATCCCGAGGTTCAGAGCACTCCTCCTACTCCTCGTTGAAGCACTTCTCTCGAAGTATTACTTCTCCCACAGCTACTCACAGTAACTTGGGATCACACTCGGGGTAGCTCTTTCACCACTCCAGTGAGGTGAGCTCCAGACCTTTCTGTGAGTAGCCTTCCACAATCCACTTTGGGCAGGTCTTACTCTTTCACTTCCTCCAAGCTGTCTAGGATCACAATGATCCAAGAGTAATAAACTTCTCACAAGTTCTGTCTCTTGGTTCACTATCTAAGACACATAGCTAGACACAGGCTTGGAGTTAAAACACTTGGAAGAAATATGAATTTGAAGTTCAGGTGAAAAACAGACTCCTTGCTAAGAAAAAGAGTACTTTGAATGCTAAAATGTGAAGGAGTTCATCTAGTACTTTGGTAGATGGCTCAGGCAATGTTTATATACCCAATTCTGATGAAAATAGCCATTGTACCTACCAAAGTGACCGTTGCACGTGTCAGAATGTCAAATTTGAGTTAAAACATGTTTGCAGTGGACCAAACACTATTACTTAGCGATACTGATCATGTGTATCATGGACCAAATCTGCATATTCATGGCGGACTGAAAGTTCGGTCCGTCATAGATGGGCAAAGCATCGAGTTTGATGCATCGAGACAAAGAGATCCATGTGTATGGCGGACTAAAAATCGGTCAAAGTCATAGATGTAGTCTGACAGGATCAGTGACTAAGGAATAATTTTGACCAAAGAATTTTAGACAACTGATTTGAAATTTTATTTTAGTCTAAAATCTTTGAGATAACATTCTCTAAATAATTAGATGATAAAATATTTGAAACTAAGAAAGAATTTTCTCAAGAAATTTGAATAGTGAATATCGATTTCTTGATAATACAAAGGCACAAGCTTTGAATTTATGCGGACCGAAAAGTTCGGTCCGTCATAGATAAACAACAGGAAATTTCAGAATTTACGGGGTATGTGTATGGCGGACCAAAAGTTCGGTCCGTTATAGATGTATGGTTCGAATTTTTAGCCCTTCTTTGAAATTGCATGTATCTTGGGACGAAAATTCGGTCCGTCATAGATGGGGTAAAGATTGAAAGAACGGAACCTCTTCACAAATGTTTACAACGGACTTAAAAAGAATGAAGTCATGAAGTTTAGTCCGTTAAAATGCAAGGAATTTTATCAAAATATTTAAGAAGCAATTTTTGGTTCAAGGATTAGATGAAATAAATGATTTAACTCCAAGCCGCCTAGAGTTTTGTTTACCTAATGAACCAAGTTACCAACTTGTGCTAAGTCCCTCTTGATAGTACAGTTGAAACAAACAAATAATCCTAACTATTTGACTTGAATCAACTCCCAAGTCTGAAACTAACAGATGAAATACCTTAATCTTGCTTGTCCAACATGCTTCATCCAAGATTTCAGTATAAGATCTTGTATGAGAATATTATTAACTTGGTCATCAACACCAAAACTAATAAACAATATATAATCAGAAATTGAGGGGGCCTAGATGCTATCAGTTAGCCCTTACATGGCTATGTGAGTGGCCAAATCCTAGCCCTTAGATGAGTTCTCTAGGGTTGAGGGCTGCATCCAAGGGTGTTAGGTGACCCAAGAGTAGTATAAATAGAAGTGGAGGGGTAGTATCCTCCTCTTGATGGTTGTAGAGGTTTTGAGTGCTCCTTTGAGCTTTGCCCACCTTGTTGTGAGGCTTTGTAAACCTCTTCCTTCCATAAATGCAAATCTTTTTCATTCATGCTTGAATTTACATTACGCACTTGCTTTATGTCTTAAATTCAGTATTTATTTCCTGCATTTTACTTTCTCGTAATTTACTTTTTGCAATTTGGATTTGCCTCCCCTCCTTATAAATTCTGATCTTGGATGTTTTGAGTGTGTTCATATAGTTTTATGTCTCTTTTGCACTCTAGGATAGAGTAGTGTGGAGTGCATGAACCCTGGGCATCTACAAGGCAAGCCTGATGAATCATCCATGAGAGGATGGGCCAGGCTGACAGCATGAAGAAGGTTACCGTCTCGGTTGGACACAATTATAATCCTAACCGTAATCATTTTATGCGGATAAGGAAAGAGATATAGTCTCCATCTTGTAACCAATTAGGACTTTCCTTTGTAACTGCACCCCTCTGCTATATAAAGGGGAGTAAGGTAGCGTCATGAACATCAGATCAGATCATCTGCAATAGGCTAGATACACATAATCCCAGAGCACAGGACTAGGGTATTATCTCCTCTGAGAGAGCCCGAACCTGTATAATTCTTGCATCTTGTGCTACCATCGAGTTTAGATCTAGCGCCTAGCCCCATTTTTCATTATTGCTGACAACAAACGTCGACAAGTAGGGATCATCTTTTCTATTAAGTTGCAACTCTGTCCAGAACTTGTTCTTTGTATAGTAGTTAGTATTTGATTTTTAGAAAAATCTAGAAAAATTCTTTTTGAGTGATTCTTCTAGGAGAAGGTGAGGGACTCTCATATGAATCTGTAGAAAAATTTTGGAGTCCACTTCTTGCACCGTTTCGGCGCCATGAGGTGAAATCCGAGGCCCAAACTTTCTGCTCAAAGTTTCTGACTATCTATGTTCTTTACTTTTTGCTTATTTGTTCGTAAGGTTTTTTTAGGTGAAATTTGGTGGAGTTCTTCATGACTCATTTTCTCATACGGCAAAAAATTCTAAAAATTTCTTGAGTATCAGGAACCCACCAACCACCTATTCTAATTGAGGACAGTCTTTGGAAATTCTGCTTTTGCTTTTTTGAAATTGACTTTTGTGATTTGAATTGATCTCCTTTCTAAAAGCAAGAGTTGAATTGTTTCCTTTTTACTTTAGACACTATACAACCAGGATTGTGACTCAAAAATCCCCACATATTCTATGGTACTCATCCATGCAAGCTAGGGGTACACATAGTTGTCTAGTTGTTCGGATTTTTTACGATTTTCTTTGCGTGATCCTTACGAGGATTTAGTTGGAGTATTTTGGAGAAGATTTTATTTGTGCCTATTCACCCCCCCTCTGTTCGCCATCTCGATCCTTCAATTGGTATCAGAGCCAGTTTTGCTCTTCCATAGATCTTGATCGGTCTCGAGAGCCATGGCAACAGACAAGTATTCCACCAAGCCTCCCATCTTTTGCGGTGTCGATTTTCTATTTTGGAAGTCCTAGATGGAGTCATACATCACTGCCCAGGCTTCCTGATATGGCAGAAGGTGAAGCTCCCATATGAGGTTCCTGCCGATGAGAACGTCAGACCGGCTATATGGCTGACGTTGAGGCAAATGCTAAGGCGAGGAACATTCTCATACAGGGACTCAACCATAGTGAGTATGATCGGATCTTTCTCCTGTGATCTGCTCATGAGATTTGGGTCACCCTCGATGCATACCATGAGGGCACTACCCAAATCAAGACCGTGAGATAGGATCAATACAAGCGTGAGTACAACAAGTTTGAACAACACGTTAGTGAGAGTCTTGATGAGTGTTTTAGTCAATTTACAAAACTTTTGAGCGATCTTTAGGCAGTTGGTTGCACATACCCTGACTCGGACAATACTCGACACTTCTTGACTACACTCGATCTTCGTATTTGGGAGATGAAAGTGACCACCATCAAGGACACTACCAACTTGTCGACCTTGACTCTTGACGGGCTCTATTCTTGACTCAAGACTCGTGAGATCGACGTCGTCTCTCGTAAGATGAAATCACAATCGATGGCCTTGGTCACCGATCCCATTGGATCTTCTCTTGATTCTTCTGTTGGTTTTTCCCTCTCCGCCCTTTGCGAGCTAAGCGATGACCAACTGGAAAAATTTCTACAAACTGAGTTTGCTCTTTTAGCTCGCAAGTTTTCTCATGCCTACACAAGGGTGAGACAAAGGAAGAGAGGTGGTGGGATCACCTTCTTCGAATGTGGTGGCCCCAACTACAGTCGAGCGAATTGTCCCAAACTGGAGAAGGGCAAGAATGACTCTGGCGGTTCCGGCAAGATGCGTTGCCTTAGTGAGTAAGCTGCAATATAATTTGCTTTCTGTTTCTCAGCTTATCGATGACTCTTTCGAGATAAGCTTTAAGGGTGATGCTTGTAGAATCCTTGATTCATCAAGAGAGTTGTTTGCGGGATTTCTAGATTTGAGAGTCTTTCGTGCTGATTTTTCTGTTTCTTCTAGAGACTCTCTTCGGTGTTTGATTGCTTTTGAGTTCCGTGATCTCTCCTTCTGACATAGGATACTTGGTCATATTGGTTTTGATCATTTGACCAGAGTTAGCAGCCGCGATCTTATTCGTGGTTTGCCCAAACTCAATATGGTCAAAGATTTAGGTTGCTCTCCCTGCCGACATGGCAAGATAGTTCTTGCTTCTCATCCTTGATCCCGTAGTGATGGTGATGCACCGGATAACTTTTACATATGGACATTGTTGGTCGGCTCGAGTCTTGATCGATGAGAAGGAAGTGGTATGTTCTTGTGATTGTTGATGATTTTTCGAGGTATTCTTGGGTATTTTTCATGGCCTCGAAGGATAAGACTTTTTCTCACTTTAGGGGATTTGTTAGTAGGTTGTCTATTGAGCCCCTAGGTGCATTACGAGCTATATGTAGTGATAATGGCACAGAGTTCAAGAACTTCTACTTTGAGAGATTCTATGTGGAGTCTAGGTTAGAGCATCAGTTCTCCTCTCCATACGCCCCTCAGCAAAATGGCGTAGTGGAAAGGAAGAACAGGACCCTAGTTGAGATAGCTAGGACGATGCTAGACGAGTACAGTACTCCTAGAAGTTTTGGGCTAAGGCTATAGCTACTGCTTGTCATGTTTCCAATCGCGTTTTCTTGAGAGCACATTTGCATCGCACTTCTTATGATTTGAGGTATGGGTGAAAGCCCAGTGTTTCTCATTTTCGTGTTTTTGGTTACAAGTGTTTTATCTTGAAGTATGGTAACCTAGATAAGTTTGAGTCTCGTTCTTCTGATGGTATTTTTCTGGGTTACTCGACGTTTTCTCGTAGATATAGAGTCTGCAGTTGTGATGTGAGTAGGATAATAGAGACCTGCGACGTGACCTTTGATGAGGCTAGCCCAAGAGCTAGACCTGATATTTCACTCTCTTCTTTTCTCTCCGAGACCATCTTTGTAGAGGATGATGGAGATGATGGTGTTCCACCTGATCTAGTCCCCTCTACACCTGTGGTGCCTTCTGTTTCCATTTCTGCACCTTAGGGAGACAAGCCCTTGCCTTTAGACTCTTCTTCAGTGAGTGGCTCTGTTCCTACCTCTTCTGCTCAAGAGGTAGAGGCCACTTCTGCTTCTGGTCCTCCCTGCCATATTCAGCGTTCTCATCCACCTGAGCAGATCATTGGTGATCTATTTGAGCATGTGACACGCTTAAAATCAGACTTATCTTCTTTTTGCCTTCACTCTGCCTTTGTTGCCTCTTTTGAGCCAAAGGATGTTACTCATGCATTATCCGATGAATCATGGATTAATACTATGCATGAGGAATTGAAAAACTTTGAGAGGAACAAAGTCTAGCAGCTTGTAGAGCCCGCATGTGGTCATGATGTCATTGGGACCAAGTGGGTGTTCAAAAACAGGCAGAGTGAGGATGGGGTTGTCATTCGCAACAAAGCCAGGCTAGTTGCACAGGGCTTCACTCAGTTTGAGAGTCTTAACTTTGAGGAGACCTTTGCCCTTGTAGCTAGACTAGAGGTGATTAGAATCCTGCTTGCATTCTCTACATCCCAGGGCTTCAAGCTCTATCAAATGGATGTCAAGAGTGTATTCCTCAATGGTTTCATTGAGGAAGAGGTGTATGTCAAGCAACCTCCAGGATTTGAGAACCCCAAATACTCGAACCATGTCTACAAGCTTTCCATAGCCTTGTATGGACTTAAGTAGACCCCTAGAGCTTGGTATGAGAGGCTTAAGTCCTATCTTCTCAGTCATGGTTTCAAAATGGGTATAGTAGATAAGACTCTATTCATCAAACATCAGGATTCTCATTTCCTTCTTGTCCAGATTTATGTGGACGATATTATCTTTGGTAGCTCGTCTCAATCTCTTGTGTTTCATTCTTCTGAGGTGATGAGCACAAAGTTTGAGAAGAGTATGATGTGCGAGTTAAGCTACTTTCTCGGCTTCCAAATCAAGCAGACTTGGGAGGGTACTTTCCTGCACCAAGGTAAGTACACTCGGGACCTCCTGAGGCGGTTCGATATGTCTGATGGGAAGCCTGTGATGACTCCTATGGCCACCACTGCTATCCTCGAGCCTGATGAGGATGGTGAGCCTGCTCATCAAAAGGCGTTCCAGAGCATGATTGGCTCCCTCTTGTATCTTACTGCCTCGCGGCCGGACATACACTTTGCTGTGTGTATGTACGCTCGCTTTCAGGCTTCTCCTCGCGCCTCTCATCGCTAGGCGGTGAAGCGCATCTTAAGGTACCTTCGAGCTACCATTGATTATAGTATTTGGTACTCTTCTTCTTCTTGTCTATCCCTTAGAGCCTTTTCTGATGAGTACTTCTGGCACTTACCAATTCATTGGCACTTCTTTTGTTTCTTGGTCATCTAGGAAGCAGTCTAGTGTTGCACAGTCTACTGCTGAGGCCGAGTATGTTTCTATAGCCAGGTGCTTTGGATGAGATCAACCTTGCGGGACTTTGTGTTAGAGATAGTGAGTGTTTCACTTTTCTGTGATAACACTTTTGCTATCTGCATTGCAAAGAACCCAGTGCAGCATTCCCAGACCAAGCATATTGATGTTAGATATCACTTTCTTAGAGACCATGTGGAAAAAGGAGATATAGTGCTTCAGTTCGTGGAGAGTGACCACCAATTAGTTGATATCTTTACCAAGCCTTTGGATAGCTCTAGATTTGTTGCCTTGAGGAGTGAGCTTGGAATTGTGTGCCCTTACGGTCTTCTGTGAGAGGGAGTTGATCTGTAGATTATGTATTTTATTTCAGTTTTTCCTTTCTTTTGTATTGCTTTGGGTGCTTATGGGTTTTATTCCTTAGAGTTATGAGTTCACATCACTTAGACTTCTAGCATGCTTCTGCATGGACCTCTCATCTTGTGCTTTAGGTTGCTATCATGCTTAATTAGTTATTCTCTCTTCTCTCTAGGTTGAGTTCCCTCACAGTCTTATAAGTTTAGCAGGTGTTGGGCCCCCTGGGTAGACAGGGTCTGGGTGCACTCCTTAGTTTGGGATCTAGAGACAGCTTTCCTATGTTAGTCTTTGGGGAAGATGAGAGCGAGTCTGAGCCGTAGTGTTCTCTACCATCTTTTCTATGCTCTATAGCCACCCAGTTCGCAGTTTCTTGACTTCTTTCCTTCATTCTATGTTTCTGGCTCTAATTGAGTTCTTTTTTATCATTCTTGAGCTTAATCTTGCTAATAACTCAATTTGAACCATATTTGTGCTTAAAATCGAATCACATGTTGAGGGGGAGTTTAAGAATCTATCTCATGCATTGCATATAGACTTGATTTTTCATTTTATGAGCTTTGTCTATTATGCAAATGATCCATGTTTCATTTTATACACCATGCTATATTATGAAGAAAATTACTTGCTTAGATATGTCCAACTTCATTTATCTTGCTAAACTTGTAAAATTGAAAAATAAACTTTAAAAGAAAAACTTGATAAAACATGTTGCACTTACTTGCTAAGTGTCAACGATCGGGATCGCCTAACCGCAAATGAGTGAAGGGGTTAGAGTGAACGAGGGACCCAAATCGAGTTCCACTCACCGAAGGAATACGTTCGCTACTTCGTTGGTCAAGGGAAGAGAAAAACAAGCTGGACACAGAGAGTTATACTGGTTTGAGTCCCTGATAAAGGTAAAAGCTCTACTCTAGTCTTGCCCTGAGGTAAGGATTTTCACTATGCTTGAGTACAAATGTTTGCTCTACAGCTCGGGCTCTGGTGAATTCTATGCTTGTGGTGTCTACTGTCTTGTTGCTTCGAATGCCTTGCCTCCTGTCGATCTGCTTCAGGGGGTTTTATATCCCTCCTGGCTGTTACCAGAAACGGTCGGAAGAGATTCCCGGAGTAGTGATATGGTGCGCACTGAAGGTGGGTTGTAACCATCTCGGATCTGACGCCCACGTCTGCCTTAACTCCGGCATTCAAGATCTTGGTAACTGTCGAGTAAACGCACATCTTAGAACTTGGGACAAACTCTCCCGGGCGGGAGCTGAATCCTTGGTCAAGGTCATGCGGGAATTGAAGCCTTGCCCCACAAACTCGAGGTCGTGCGGGAGTTGAAGCCTATGTCATGGTCGGAGACTTTGCGGCTCAACCCTGAGCTAGGGGCTCCGTTGACTATGCGTTGACCTGTCAGAGATTTCTCAGTCCGTGACAGCTAGCCCCTGAGGCTCTAGGTCGTGTCAGGCACTTAGGACGACCTCGAGCCTCACGATATGGACAAAGGGGACGGTCTTCTGGTCGCCCCGAGCTCAAGGTCGAGATCGGGCGGAGACCAACAAAAGGGCTCCAGCATCGCTACACCTAGCATCCCTTGGACTTCAAAATCTTGGTACGGACATGATCGAGCAGCGGAACCGCCTGTAACGCCTCAATCCTGCCGCTCAATCCTTAATTATGCCTGTCGAATCGCCACCGGCATGCCTTTTGAAATGCCTTAACCTCCAGCCAGGAACGAACAGGGCTTATAAAACCCGAGCCAACACCGACCCGAAAAACTCCCGGCTTCACTTAACTTTTGTCTTCCATCCTTTTGCCCGAGCCTCCCTCCTTCGTTCGCCCAGACATCAAACGACTGCCATGGCCAAGTTCGAAAAAAGCTCTCTGTCGATGACGAGGATGAAGGAGCTTGAAGGCCTCGGGTTGCTGGACCCGGCAACGTGGTGGGTACCGAGCGGAGAGATCGAGCCACAGCCACGAGATGACGAGCTCGTCAGCACCGAGCACTACATGCTCTTCGGCCTATGGACGCCGGAGAGTGACTTCATGGTAGCAGTTCTCGCCCAATGCGAGATTGAACTCATCAACCTAGTGCCAAACTCTGTCCTCCTCCTTTCCATCTTCTCTCATTTGTGCGAGGGGTTCCTTGGGATCCTTCCCACCCCCCCTCTTTTCTTCCGCTTCTTTTCCTTGTTCTGCACTGGGAAGGACCCTGTGGTCGAATGCTTCTACTTCCGGGAACCCCCAAAATCTGCTCTCGGGACTGCCTCGGCCCGTGGACCGAGCAGTGGTTCTACCTGAAGAGGGGCGAAGACAGCGCGGTGGCGTACGACGGAACCCCCATCACCAACAAGAGGCAAACCCCGGAGGCGGACGACCTAGAGTGTAACATCCCCAATTTCGGGTTTCTGCTAAAAGCTAATTTAAAATTAATTAATTTTAAAATTTAGTTTTTTATTGGTGTTATATTTAACCTGGCATCCTTATCCATTCGAAATTGAAGTTCAATCCTTTATCGCCCGCAAAGTCAAGATTCCAATTCCGGTCCTTATTCAAAATTTCACCCGCATTCCAAGATGCTCTAAAAATCCTGAAACCAATAGCATTAGGTTCCAAATATTCCAAAACATTTTTAGGAATTTTCTCAAGATTTTTGGAATCTCTTTGCTATTTTATCTCTCGTGGTTTTTTATCAAATTCAGTTTATTCGTTCCGAAATAATCTAAATTCCAAAATTCATTAAAATTTAGTGAAACTAATTTTATTGGGTTCCAAATAATCTCTAGTATTTTTAGAAATTTTTCTAGAATTTTTAAATCATTTTTCTTATTTTATTCCTCACGCTTTTGTCCCTTCATTTCTTCCAACCAACGAGAAGTCGACACGTGGCAAGTACTGTTCAGCCTTCTTCTACCTCCAGCCAGTCACAGCACGATTCTTCTTCCGTTCATGGCCCTCCAAATTCAAATCACCGTAACTTCTCATTTCCTCCACCAAACCATGCGTGGTTAGATCCGTTGCGGAGAGGGAGACGAGGAGAACCCATTTTCTATGACCATTCATCTTTTAACCCACCGAAATTTGATTAATTGACTGGAAACCGTTTTGCACTAAAACTTCAATAACTCGACCGTTTCTCAACAAAACGATGAGCTTCCACTTCTCAAACGTGCGTATCGACGTCCTCTACCCTATGCTCACCTTGTCCCATTGTTCTTCTGCAGTTTCCTTCTCCAAAACTCACGAAAAGCGACGTCCGGCGTCCTCCAAAGACACCGGCTTGCCATCTTTTGCTCCGGTGAGTTTTCGGGCAAACCAACCACGTCAGTTTGTGCCTTTTGCTTCCAGGATTACAACCATTCAATCGGATTTGATTTTCGTTGTAGTTTGACTCCGGATTTTGAGTTTGTTCGTCGTTGGTCGTTGCTCCATTCGTCGTCGATTTCTCCTGATTGGGTAAGAATCAATTCAATTCCTTGCACCCGTAGACTCCCCTTGATGCTAGCTACATCGTGCTCACCTTAGTTTTGAGAAATTTTGTTGTTTCGGGTGAATTTGGTCGTCGTGCCGTCGACCCGATTTTGAACGTTGATTTTTCTTCGCCGTTGCCGCCGCCTCGGGTCTTCTCGTCACCGGCCACCGTGCTCATATGCTTCGCATCGCTTTGCCATGGCCGCACCGCCGCTCGCCGGAGCCGCTCGTCGCCCCGACCGCCCGCAGTGCCGCTTCCCTGCGCGTGCGTGCCTGCGTCCTGGCACTGCGCCCTGGCCGCCGTCCCGGCTGGCTCGCCGCCGTCCAGCCGCCCCAGCTGGCCTCGTCGTCCCTGCGCCACCCTCTCTGGCCATTTTTCCCACCGGCGAGCCCTCCACCCTTTCCTCTAGCCAACGCCATTTTCTTGGCCTTCCTCTGTTCCTGGCGTTCCTCTGTGAAGACCAAATGGAGAAGAAGCCATGAGCAAATGACAGTCGGGTCCCACTGCCATAGAGATAAAACAAACTCAGTAATGCTGGAAAAAGAAAGATTCCAAAGGAATATTCCTCGATTTTCAATTTTCAAGATTTTGAGAATTCAAACAATTGTTTCTCCTCCGTCGTAACTCCGAATCAAGTGATTCCAATTGCTAAATTCATCTAAATTCATCCTCTAGCTGCCAGTATTTTTATTACAATTTTTAGTTTCCTCTAAATTTATTTTATTCTTTTCGTGTATCGTTTTGCGCGTAGTCGAAGAAGCGGTCGTCGTCGCCAACAAAGGAGAAGACTTTCAGAGTAGCGCATCGCACCTCGTCGACAAAGGCAAGTCGTAGTCCTTTGACCATGTTGTACCCATGTTTGCAAATCTATTTTGTTTCATACAAATGCATGCTATGTGATACAAGAACTATTTACTGGGAATAGCTATATGCCAAATTTTCATTATGTCTCCTTGATTAATTGAGATGCCATGTATCCATTGTCACTCTAGGTTGGGTTGTTTACTAGTTGGACATAATTGTAGTACCAACATTGGGTTAACGTAGCTATGATTAGACCTACTTAGTCGTACGTTGGGATTCATATCACCTGTGAACTAATGTTAATCTTGACCTAATGAGATATTGAATTGTGGCTGTTGACCACTGTTGTAAAACTTGTTGTACCATGGCAAGGTATGCCATTGGTCTTGGATGAACAAAATGTTTTCCCTCGGACAAGTGATCGTGCAGTAAAGGGGGTGCTGTCTAGCACATTGGGATGTGGCTGTCTTGCCTGAGACAATTTAAGGACTTAATCTTGTGCGCCATTGAACTGGGCCTAACCGTGCAACCACAAGTCTATTATGGGACAGACCTAGCTGATTAATTTGCATTGTTTACTCTTGAGTACTGCCAATTGGATGTGTTGGTTCCGGGATAGACGGGTAGATTCACATGGCTCAAGAGGGGGCCTCGAGGGGTGAATCCTTAGAGGGCAGTACCGAGTTTAGACATGCATTGTAAAGGCTTTGTCATGATTTCTCTGCCGGCACACCAAAGGAAGTGTGCTAATGGCCAGGCGCTAGGAGAATATCATGTCTTGTGGGTAAAGCTGTACAACCTCTGCAGAGTGCAAAACTATTCGAATAGCCGTGTCCGCGGTCATGGACAAACCCGGGAATTTCACACGGGGTATAGAGTGTTTTCTTGTAATGTGGAATTGTTGGGATGTGAACGGGGAGTTCACTATTGTTCTGTTGTCTAAAACTATACTGTTGAATTATGTGGTTGATACTTGTTTCAAATGATGTAGGGTGATGCCTCGTCATTCTGTTCATGTTGTCTACCATTGATTTACCTATTATTTATTATTGTTTTATCAAACTGCCTTCAATCTATTTATTATATTTAAATTCCAGTTATTGCTTTCTGCAAATGAACCATATGACTATCCTTTGACAAGCCGTGCATGAATATATTGCATCATTTCCCTACGGCTTGTTGAGTACGTTTTGTACTCACGGCTTTATGCCCCTGTTGTTCAGTTGCTGAGGAAGAACCAAGTAATGAATATCAAGAGGTGGAATACTATGAAGACTACGTGGACTAGGAAGGCGTTCTCTAGACGATTGCCTGTGGCATGTCGAATGGCCTAAGTTAATATGTTTCCGCTGCAACAGTTTCATTTGTTTCTTAAGCCAAGAGGCTTTGGTGTATGAACCTTGACCATAAGGTCGTTTGCTTTAATCAATAATAACTTGCTTCTTCTTAGATATTTCGATGTATGGAATGATATGTCATCTATGTTTCCCTTTGTGTGCACTAAGCGTGATCTGGACTAGTGCACGATATACCTGAAGGGTTTGGATTGCATATCCGGGTCCGACAGAGATGGTATCGAGCCATATCGTTGTAGGTCGCTCTCTTAGTTAGCATGGTCTTCAAAATTATTTTCTAAATCAAACCAACAAATTGGTATTTAATAGTTTGTCTCTTTCTCACCTTATTCCTAGGTTCTTATTTCCTCTCCTTTCTTTGAAATATTGTTTGAAATTAAATTGACCTTATCTCACGATACTTCTTAAACCCCAAGGCATCGCAAGAATCAAATCAAAGGTGGCGAAGATCAAGCCGTCGAAGAGTATGTTCGAGAAGACTACCATATAACATAGGTTTGTGGTGCTTTGTGGTGTCTGAGCATGCCATTTCCTTTTGGTTTAGTTACGTTTAGTCTGCGTATACTAGGATTTTGTTGCTTGTGTGCCGGGTATGTTGTACACCTGCCTCCAGCATGGTGTTACAACCATACCTTAGTTGGAAGCTTTTATTGCATCTTTATTTTATAGCCTTTTCGGCTATGTCTTTGGTTGGCCTTTGTTCTTGGGTATTACCTTCTCCCCTAGATGACCTTACCACTTATCTATTGCTTTTTCCTCTTACCTATTAAACCCTTATGCTGGGTCGCAGATGGTTGACACTCGTTCTGGAGCCGGTCGTAGTTCGCTAGTGGATGCCAATGCTAATGTCAGTGCTAGTGCCAACCCACCGCCGCCACCTCCCGTAGTGACGGATCAGAACATGGGACATTTTCTAGCAGCGCAGACCCAACTCATGAATGCAATGACGCAGAATATGAATAATATGATGAATCAGCAGGACCAGACTGCAGTTGCACTGGCTAATTTGTTGAACCAACAGAATCAATCTGCTGCTGCTTTGTTCTTCTTTGCACCTCCATAAGCTCGTCCATGATCCAAGGCGCGAAATTTATGAGGACTCGTCCACCTACCTTCTCCAACTCTTCAGAACCCTTGGACGCGGACGATTGGATTCGTTCCATTGAAAAGAAGCTTGCTATAGCTCAGTGCACGGATCATGAGAAAGTTCTTTATGCCGCTCTTCAGTTAGAGGGCACCGCCGCTGAATGGTGGGAGAACTACATTGCTGCCCATGATGACCCTCAGACTATCTCTTGGGAAGAGTTTTCTGCTGCTTTCCATCACTCCCATATCCCTGATGGAAAGGTGGAAATGAAGAAAAATGAGTTCCGAGAGCTCAAGCAAGAAGGAATGTCAGTAAGTGAATATCTTAACAAGTTCACTCAACTTGCTCGCTACACTCCAGAAGATGTAGCTACAGATGATGCACGCCAGAAGAAATTCAAGCGTGGGCTCAACCCAGGATTAAAGGTGCAAGTCAATGGCAATGACTACACAGATTTCCAGCACTTGGTGGACAAAGCTATGCTTATTGAGGAGTCTCGTCGTGAGTTGGAAGAGTCCCGCAAAAGGAAGATGATGCAGCATGGAGCTCATCAGAGTCATCTGCAGAGAGCCAGGACCAATGCTCAGCAGCCTGCTCGTTTCACTCCTCCATCGACTTTCAGGACACTTGCACCAGCGCCTCGCCAAGCTCCTTTAGGCAACCCTAACTTCAGAACCAACAGCAATCCGCCTCAAAGGACCAGTAATCTAGCTGCAGGAGTCACTTGTTTCAACTGCAATGAGCGTGGTCATTATGCAAATAGTTGCCCCAGGAAGCAAGCTGTGACGCCAGTTACTTTCAACCTGGGATCGACACCAGCTAGGACCCCCGCACCAGGAGCAGGACGTGGAGCATCTCAAACTCCAAATCAAGCTACTAGGACTCCACCGCCTATTGGGAGAGGCCGTGTGAATCATATTACCACTGAGGATGCTCAGGCTGCACCAGACGTCATACTTGGTAAGCTTTTAGTCAACTCAGCATCTGCCATGGTTTTGTTTGATTCTGGAGCTACTCATTCGTTTGTTTCTCGGAGTTTTGCTGCAAATCATCAGTTAAAAACAATGCCTCTTAAGACTGTTTTATTGGTGCAATCACCTGGTTTGGATTTGAGTACGAACCAAGGCTGCCCCGAAGTTAAGATATTATTCGGAAGGGTAGAATTTTTAGCCAACCTCATTGTCCTAGACACCAGGTCTCTAGATGTGATCCTAGGAATGGATTGGCTATCCAAGAACCAAGCAGTTTTGGATTGTGGAAATAGAGAGGTCACATTAACCAGTCCAGATTGAGTTAAGTTAAAGTTTCAAGCTGCCGCAGATCAGTCCGAAGGAATAAAAGTTTGTAGTGCTAAAGGAATAAATTTGGAGGATGTGCCAATTGCTAGAGAATTTCCTTATGTGTTTCCAGATGAGTTGCCTGGTATGCCACCGGATAGAGATATAGAGTTTTTGATTGAACTAGTTCCTAGAACGCCACCCATTTGCAAGAGACCGTATAGGATGCCTGCTAATGAGTTAGCTGAAGTGAAGAGACAGGTTAAAGAGCTGCAAGATCAAGGTTTTGTTAGACCGAGTTCTTCACCATGGGGAGCCCCAGTTCTTCTAGTTGAAAAGAAGGATGGAACTTCGAGAGGATGTGTGTGGATTATCGTGCTCTCAATGAGGTCACCATCAAGAATAAGTACCCTCGCCAAGAATTGATGATTTGTTTGACCAGGCTTCAAGGAGCAGGAGTGTTCTCAAAAATTGACTTGAGGTCGGTTACCATCGATGAAGATTCAGTAGAGAATATCTCCAAAACAAATTTTCGTGACTCGGTATGGACAAGATGAGTATCTGATGATGTCTTTTGGTTTGACCAATGCCCCGCCTATTTCATGACCCTGATGAATAAAGTATTTATGGAATATCTAGACAAGTTTATCGTTGTCTTTATTGATGACATTCTGGTCTACTCCAAGAGTGAGGAAGAGCATGAGGATCACTTACGGAAAGTATTGACAAAGCTAAGAGAACATCAACTCTATGCCAAGTTCAGTAAATGTGAGTTCTGGATGAAAGAAGTTGCTTTTCTAGGTCATGTCATATCAGCGAAAGGAGTCGCTGTTGACGCTGGTAAAGTGCGAGATGTGCTCAATTGGGAGTCGCCCAAGACGGTAACTCAAGTCAGAAGTTTCTTGGGAATGGCGGGATATTATCGCCGTTTCATAGAAGGTTTTTCCAGAAAAGCTAGACCGCTCACTCAGCTTCCGAAAAAGGAGAAGAAATTTGCTTGGACATCAGAGTGTGAGCGAAGTTTTCAAGAGCTAAAGAAGTGTTTGACAACTGCCCTAGTGCTTATTTTGCCAGATATCAGGAAGGATTTTGAGATATTTTGTGATGCATCCCGTCAAGGACTCGGTTGTGTGCTGATGCAAGATAAGAAGGTTGTGGCATATGCTTCGCGTCAACTAAGACCACATGAAGTCAACTATCTGACCCATGATTTGGAATTGGCTGCCGTAGTGCATGCTTTAAATATTTAGCGCCATTACCTCATCGATGTCATTGCCGGAGATTTATACGGATCACAAGAGCACAAGTACATTTTACCTGTGATCTCAACATGAGGCAAAGAAGATGGTTAGAATTGATCAAGGACTATGACATTGGTATTCATTATCATCCAGGCAAAGCCAATGTCGTAGCTGATGCTTTGAGTAGAAAGAGTTACTTTGCAATACCGATGATTAAAGAAAATCACCAGCTCTCTATGAGGAATTTCAGAAGCTTAGTCTAGAAGTGGTTCAAGAAGGTTACTTGGCTACTTTGGAAGTGCGTCCAACTTGGAAGATCAGATTAGAGAAGCCCAAGTTGATGATGCTGATATCAAAGAGATCAAGAGTAATATGAAGAAAGGAAAAGCCCTAGGTTTCACTGAGGATGAAAGAGGTACCATTTGGTATGAGAATCGTATCTGTGTACCTGATCAGAAAGAGCTCAAGGAGTTGTTACTCAAAGAAGCGCATGAGACTTTGTACTCCATACACCCTGGAAGTACCAAGATGTATCAAGACCTCAAGGAAAGGTATTGGTGGCCTAGCATGAAGCGTGAGTTTGCAGAATATGTTGCTCTGTGTGATGTCTGCCAGAAGGTCAAAGCAGAGCATCAGAGACCAGCAGGGTTGCTTCAGCCATTGAAAATTCCCGAGTGGAAGTGGGAAGAAATTGGTATGGATTTTATTACCGGACTTCCTAAGACCCAAGCAGGTTATGATTCGATCTGGGTGATAGTGGATCGATTGACTAAAGTAGCTCACTTTATTCCAGTTAAGACTACCTACACCGGAGATAAATTGGCAGAATTATATATGTCAAGGATTGTTAGTCTTCACGGAGTGCCTAAGAAGATTGTCTTTGATAGAGGAACCCAGTTTACCTCTCGTTTTTGGTAGAGTTTGCATGAAGCTATGGGGACTCATCTCAGGTTCAGTACTGCTTATCACCCTCAAACTGATGGACAGACAGAGCGAGTGAACTAGATTCTTGAAGACATGTTAAGAGCCTGTGCCCTAACCTATGGTGCTAAGTGGGACAAGTGTTTACCCTATGCAGAATTTTCTTACAATAACAGTTATCAGGCCAGTCTACAAATGTCTCCTTTCGAAACCTTATACGGAAGAAAGTGCAGAACCCCTCTCAATTGGAAGGAGACTGGAGAAAGACAGTTATTTGGTCCTGCCATATTGCCAGAAGCTGAAGAGCAAGTGCAATTAATCAGAGACAAGTTAAACATAGCTCAAATTAGACAGAAGAGTTATGCAGATAATCGTCGTCGAGATTTGAGTTTCGAGCCTAATGATTATGTGTATCTCAGAGTCACCCCTCTAAAAGGTGTTAAGAGATTTCAAGTAAAAGGAAAACTTGCCCCTAGATATGTGGGACCGTTCAAAGTCTTGGAACGAAGAGGAGAAGTTGCATACAAGCTCGAGTTGCCTCAGTCTTTCGCTGGAATCCATGATGTGTTCCACGTGTCACAATTGAAGAAATGTTTGCGAGTGCCAGAAGAACAGATACCGTTGGAAGCCATCGATTTGCAAGAGGATCTCACCTACAAGGAGCAGCCAGTGAAGATTTTGGATGTTGCAGAGCACATCACAAGAAGCAAGATCATCCATTTTTGCAAAGTCCAGTGGAGCAATCATTCTGAAGAGGAAGCCACTTAGGAGCGAGAAGAGGATCTGAAGTTCGAGTTTCCCCACCTATTCTCTAGCCAGTCCGAATCTCGGGGTCGAGATTCCATTTAAGGGGGGGAGGTTTGTAACATCCCCAATTTCGGGTTTCTGCTAAAAGCTAATTTAAAATTAATTAATTTTAAAATTTGGTTTTTCATCGGTGTTATATTTAACCTGGCATCCTTATCCATTCGAAATTGAAGTTCAATCCTTTATCGCCCGCAAAGTCAAGATTCCAATTCCGGTCCTTATTCGAAATTTCACCTGCATTCGAAGATGCTCTAAAAATCCCGAAACCTATTGCATTAGGTTTCAAATATTCCAAAACATTTTTAGGAATTTTCTCAAGATTTTTGGAATCCCTTTGCTATTTTATCTCTCGCAGTCTTTTATCAAATTCAGTTTATTCGTTTCGGAATAATTTAAATTCCAAAATTCATTAAAATTTAGTGAAACTAATTTTATTGGGTTCCAAATAATATCTAGTATTTTTAGAAATTTTTCTAGAATTTTTAGATCAATTTTCCTATTTTATTCCTCGCGCTTTTGTCCCTTCATTTCTTCCAACCAACGAGAAGTCGACATGTGGCAAGTACTGTTCAGCCTTCTTCTACCTCCAGCCAGTCACAGCACGATTCTTCTTCCGTTCATGGCCCTCCAAATTCAAATCACCGTAACTTCTCATTTCCTCCACCAAACCATGCGTGGTTGGATCCGTTGCGGAGAGGGAGATGAGGAGAACCCATTTTCCATGACCATTCATCTTTTAACCCACCGGAAATTGATTAATTGACTGGAAACCGTTTTGCACTAAAACTTCAATAACTCGGCCGTTTCTGAACGAAACGACGAGCTTCCACTTCTCAAACGTGCGTATCGACGTCCTCTACCCCGTGCTCACCTTGTCCCATTGTTCTTCTGCCATTTCCTTCTCCAAAACTCATGAAAACCGACATCCGGCGTCCTCCAAAGACACCGGCGTGCCATCTTTTGCTCCGGTGAGTTTTCGGGCAAACCAACTGCGTCACTTTGTGCCTTTTGCTTCTAGGATTACAACCATTCAATCGGATTTGATTTTCGTTGTAGTTTGACTCCGGATTTTGAGTTTGTTCGTCGTTGGTCGTTGCTCCGTTCATCGTCGATTTCTCCCAATTGGGTAAGAATCAATTCAATTCCTTGCACCCGTAGACTCCCCTTCATGCTACCTACACCGTGCTCACCTTAGTTTCGAGAAATTTTGTTGTTTTTGGTGAATTTGGTCGTCGTGCCGTCGACCCGATTTTGAACGTTGATTTTTCTTCGCCGTTGCCGCCACCTCGGGTCTTCTCGTCGCCGGCCACCATGCTCATGTGCTTCGCATCGCTTTGCCGTGGCCGCACCGCCGCTTGTCGGAGCCGCTCGTCGCCAGATCGCCCATAGTGCCGCTTCCTGCGCTTGCGTGCTGCGTCACACCTGGCATACTGCCGCCGTCGGTTGGCTCGCCGCCGTCCAGTTGCCCTGCCTGCTCGCGTCCTGCGCCACCCTCTCGGCCATTTTTCCCACCGTGAGCCCTCCACCCTTTCCTCTAGCTAACGCCATTTTCTTGCCCTTCCTCTGTTCTGGCGTTCTCTGTGAAGACCAAATGGAGAAGAAAATGACGATGGGTCCCACCGCCATAGAGACAAAACAAACTCAAGATTCTTTGAAAAAGAAAGATTCCAAAGGAATATTCCTCGGTTTTCAATTTTCAGATTTTGAGAATTCAAACAATTGTTTCTCCTCCGTTGTAACTCGAATCAAGTGATTCCAATTGCTAAATTCATCCTCTATCTGCCAAGATTTTTATTATAATTTTAGTTTCTTCTAAATTTATTTTATTCTTTTAGTATATCGTTTTATGCGTAGTCAAAGAAGCGGTTAAGTAAATGCAACGAAGGAGAAGACTTTCGAGTAGCGATCGCACCTCGTCGACGAAGGCAAGTCGTAGTCCTTTGACCATGTTGTACCCATGTTTGCAAATCTATTTTGTTTCATACAAATGCATGCTATGTGATACAAGAACTATTTACTGGGAATAGCTATATGCCAAATTTTCAATATGTCTCCTTGATTAATTGAGATGCCATGTATCCATTGTCACTCTAGGTTGGGTGGTTTACTAGTTGGACATAATTGTAGTACCATCATTGTGTTAACGTAGCTATGCTTAGACCTGCTTAGTCGTACGTTGGGATTCATATCACCTGTGAACTAATGTTAATCTTGACCTAATGAGATATTGAATTGTGGCTGTTGACCACTGTTGTAAAACTTGTTGTACCATGGCAAGGGATGCCATTGGTCTTGGTTGAACAAAATGTTTTCCCTCGGGCAAGTGATCGTGCAGTAAAGGGGGTGTTGTCTAGCACATTGGGATGTGGCTGTCTTGCCTGAGACAATTTAAGGACTTAATCTTGTGCGTCATTGAACTGGGCCTAACCGTGCAACCACAAGTCAGTATGGGATGAGACCTAGCTGATTAATTTGCATTGTTTACTCTTGAGTACTGCCAATTGGATGTGTGGGTTCCGGGATAGACGGGTAGATTCACATGGCTCAAGAGGGGGCCTCGAGGGGCGAATCCTTTGAGGGCAGTACCGAGTTTAGACATGCATTGTAAAGGTTTTGTCATGATTTCTCTGCCAGCACACCAAAGGAAGTGTGCTAATGGCCAGGCGCAAGGAGAATATCATGTCTTGTGGGTAAAGCTGTACAACCTCTGCAGAGTGTAAAACTATTCGAATAGCCGTGTCCGCGGTCATGAACAAATCCGAGAATTTCACACGGGGTATAGAGTGTTTTCTTGTAATGTGGAATTGTTGGGATGTGGGGGAGTTCACTGTTGTTCTGTTGTCTAAAACTATACTGTTGAATTGTGTGGTTGATACTTGTTTCAAATGATGTAGGGTGATGCCTCATTATTCTGTTCATGTTGTCTACCATTGATTTACCTGTTATTTATTATTGTTTTATCAAACTGCCTTCAATCTATTTATTGTATTTAAATTCGAGTTATTGCTTTCTGCAAATGAACCATATGACTATCCTTTAACAAGCCGTGCATGAATATATTGCATCATTTCCCTACAGCTTGTTGAGTACGTTTTGTACTCACGGCTTTATGCCCCTGTTGTTCAGTTGCTGAGGAAGAACCAAGTAATGAATATCAAGAGGAGGAATACTATGAAGATTACGTGGACTAGGAAGGCGTTCCCCAGACGATTGCCTGTGGCATGTTGAATGGCCTAAGTTATTATGTTTCCACTGCAACAGTTTCATTTGTTTCTTAAGCCAAGAGGCTTTGGTGTATGAACCTTGACCATAAGGTCGTTTGCTTTAATCAATAATAACTTGCTTCTTCTTAGATATTTCGATGTATGGAATGATATGTCATCTATGTTTCCACTGTGTGCACTAGTGTGATCCTGGACTAGTGCAGTATACACAGAGGGTTTCGAATTTGCATATATGGGTCCCGACATAGAGGTCGACCAAGAGGCCATCGCCGCCATTCACATCTGTGCTACGGGCGGCCTCACTGGGCAGGCCATCGCTAACGACTTCCTATGGGGCTGGGTGTTCCCTCTGCGAAAGAGGGAGCACCCATTTTACAAGATCAAAGGCCGCGATGACCATACTCGCGAAGGAACATCTGGTAATTCTTCTCATTCCGTAGCTTGCTCGAATTTGATCTTTGGACTTCTCTTACGACTTTTTCTTTCCAGCAGCGCCGAAGGAATCCTGGATTGTGGCCAGGATGACCGAAATGTTCGGGAAGGCGGCGCACGACTATATGATCGACAACCCCATCCCGAAGAACGTGCTGCGCCAGAGTGCCGAGGTAAGTCACCTTGATTGAAGTCTTAGCTCGTGAATGCTTAGGGTTTTTTCTGATCTTTTGAATGTGTTCATAGGACCACAAAGAGCTGTTTCGGATGGCGAAGAGGATGCTATCGTTGCCCGAAGAGAACAAGGGCAAAAAGGTGGGCAAGAGGTTACCCCCGGACGAAGCGGGTGGCAGGGGTCTGAAGAAACAACACCTCGAATGGGGCGACCGTGCAATGGTAAGTTTTCTCATGGTCAAGCCCCTAGGTTCTTACTCGTGCCTTTTCATTCTCTGACGCATCTTTCTTCTTACAGCAGCAAAGTGCTGCAGCCGCCGCTAGGACTTCGAGTTCTCAGACGACCCAAGGGTCCCGACCTCAAAGCCCTAGGTCTTCTGCGTTGGGCGACCAGGAGCCACCGCGGGCTCCAAGGTCTCCAACTCGAGGCACCCGGAGGAGGAACGCCCCCTCACCCCCGGGACACCGAGGCCCTCGTCAGTCCCCTGCGAAGCGGAGGCTGCTGACCCAAGTACACCATCACCCCTTCAACCGCTCAGTCTCCTTTTATCTTTAGATTAGTGGTCGCTTCTTGTCGCAGACTTTGACTGCCCGAGCTCAAAACTTGCCCATCTTAACAATGGCTATTGTCCAGGGTGAGTCCGAGTCTGAGGAGGAGGAAGAAGCCTCCTACGAGCAGGTGCCCCGCTGACAGGCGGGCCAGAGCCGTGCCCCCACGGGCCCACAAAGTTGGATCATGGCTGGCGAGTCCGAGCAAGGGCTTGACGACCCAACCGAGGACGAGGTTTCGCCCACGGCCAACGAAGATGAGGCTGACGACACTGTGGCCACCGAAGCTGATGCCAACCTGGCCAAGGCTGCTGCGGAGGATGATGCCTAGGATGCCTTAGCCACAGAGGCCGGGGCTACCCAAGCCGTGACTACCGCAGTCGAGGAGAACCTGCCCGTCGGGGCCAGCGTGGAAGGTCGTGCCGAAGACCGGGCCAAGACCCCCGTGGGAGAGGGAGCGGGAGACGCTCCGACCATGGAGGTCGAGACCAATCTGGTTATCGAAACCGAGCCCGGGGGCAGGTCAAGCCCCGCGGGGAAAGAAGCCCAAGACGAGGTCGCCATCGGTGGAGTGTCTGAAGATCTTCGCCCAGGCTACCCAGCAACGGCTGAGGGCCCCACCGCGGCCGAGGCGTCGGGCAGCAGGCCCGTTGAACCTCACCGCGTGCACTTCGAGGGCCGACTTAGCCAGGTATGAAGCTTCCTCCTGCTCTGGTTGAATCTTAGCTTGAGTCTTTTTTGACAAAGACTGTGTTTCGTCCGAACTCCACAGGCCATCGAGCTTGTCGTCCAAGGGCTGCAAGGTCTTCAGACGCATTCTGATGCACTGAAGATCTTTCTCAACTTGGTGGAGGAGCACGAGGAGCAGTGGTTCAGGCTCATAGAGACTTTGGCGGTCGAGCAAGAGGAGGCCGGGCGCAAGGTGACGACCCACTCTGCTGAGCTTTCCGCCCTTCGCCAGACGATAAATGCGCTCGAGGCCACCCACGCATCCGAACTCGACCAGGCTATGAACACCGAACGCGACCATGCATACAAGGCTGTGGAGGAGGAGCACGCGGTTAGCCAGAGTGCTCGAAGCCGAACAAGCCAAGGCGGAGGAGATGATGAAGGCGGCTGCAGACCAAGCGGCTGTCCCGATGAAGTCCTCCACCGAGCTCGAGGCTAAAGTCGCCGAGCTCAAGGAGAAGTTGGGGTGGGCGACCAGGACGGCGAAGAGCACCCTGGCCCAACTCCAGGACGAACGAAGCCACACCGCCGACGCCGCAGCCGAAGCTCTTCGTCTCCAAGGCGAGCTGTCGACCTTGAGGGCTAAGGTCACCGAGCTTGAGCAAGAAAAACTTTCCCGCGACATGGCCGACATGTAGATAGGATTAGACCTGACACCTTGTAAATTGTAAGGTAAAAGATTAATGAAACAAAGTTATTTTGTCGAAACGAGCTTGCGTCTCTGTTTGTTTGTTTTTTTTGTCGTGTACTTAGCCTTTTTCCGAGGTAGTGTACCCTTGTCTAGCCCTCGTTGGGACCAAGGTCGAGCGACGCCGGCCTTGGGTGCAAGTGTAGAAACCTGCAAAAGCTACGACTTGCAAGGTCGAGAAAAAATTTCATAGGGGGAACTGCTAAGCACAACACATGCATATGAGAAGAGATTTAGCCTCGAAAGTGTTAAGGTTGTTTTTAGATTAGATTCTCGAATCACAACCTCGATTCGTGCTTGTTCGATAGTTCCAAATGTGGAGTTAGTTCGAACCCTAGTGTAGGGGGAGCTGGGATGCGAAGAGATTCGACTTACAGGTAGCTCAACCCCTGGGGTGAATTTTAAGCTCGCAACACTTGAGACAAGATCTAAAGCACTTATACACAGGTCGGATTCAAAAAGAATCTCAGATTCAAATTCAGTACAAAACATGGAAGAAAGAAAGAAAGGAAACAAAGACCAACATAGCCAATGAACAATAAACTTTATTGAAGCTTGAGACAAAGGCGTTACACATAAAATTTGTGAAGTTGATCAATGTTCCACGAGCTCGAGAGCTCTCTGCCATCAGGCATCGCTAGCCGGTAAGCCCCCGTGTGATCTGTTGAAACAACTCTATAGGAGCCCTCCCACTGTGGGGATAATTTGTTGGTGATGGACGAGCCCTGAATTCATCTTAAGGATAGGTCCCCAACAAGGAGCTCCCTAAGTCGTACCGACCGAGACGCATGTCTGCGAAGAGCTTGCAGGTAATGCGCTGATCGTAGCAGTGCACGGCATCTTACTTCTTCTGCCAGGGTAAGGTCAAGGGACCGTTCTTGCTCAAAGTCGACCTAGTCGACCAAGCTGACCCTAGCAGAGCACAGCGTGACCTCCGGAGGCAAGACGGCTTCGGTACCGAGTACAAGCCGGAAGGGTGTGGAACCTGTTGCTCGGCTGACCGTGGTACGAATAGACCATAAGACGGTGGGAAGTTCGTCCACCCAGGTCTTGTCGTGTCGTTCGAGTTCATCTGATACTCGTTTCTTGACGCCTTGAATGATCTGTCTGTTGGCGCGTTCTACTGCTCCATTGCTTTGCAGATGGCTTACCGAAGCATAACACACTTTGGTGCTAATGTCCTCGCAATATTCTTGGAACAGTTCATTGGTAAACTGTGTTCCATTGTCAATAATAATTCTGCATGGAATTCCATACCTGGTGACCACGAACAAGCGGAAAAACTTGACAGCCACACGAGCCGTGATGGTCGAAACGGGTTCGGCCTCGATCCACTTGGTGAAGGTATCAATGGCCACGAACAAGAACTTCTTCCCACCGACCGTCTGAGGGAAGGGGTCGAGGATATCCAGCCCCCAGGTCGAGAAGGACCAAGCGAGCGGGATGGTCTGAAGTGCATAGGCAGGTTGGTGCGACTTTCAAGCATGAAATTGGCAGGCTCGACAGGCGCGGCGATGTCGCGAGCATCCTGAAGCGCCGTTGGCCAGTAGAACCCCATGCAGAAGGCCTTTCTGACCATTGTCCTGAAAGAAGAATGTGCTCCACAGAGACCTGAGTGGATGTCGTTTAACAGGTACTTACCCTCCTCCGTGGTGATGCATTTTGTCAGGACTCCAGAAACATTCCGATGATAAAGTTTACCGTCAACGAGCTTGTATGAACTCGCCCGACGCTTGATCCTGCTCTTCGCAGCAGGGTCAGATGGAAGTTCTCCTCGAGCTAAAAAATTATGGATTGGTTCAGCCCATGAGGGAATACCTTCAATGAGGGTGACCGAGACCTCCTGGTCGGAAATTGAAGGCGTCGCCAAGGTCTCCAAGATGACGTCCAGAGGAATTTCATCGTCAGATAACCCGAGCTTCGAGAGGAAATCAGTGCTGGAGTTGTCCTTCCTAGGCACATGCTTGATTTCCAGGTTTTGAAACCACTTCTCCATCTTGCGCACTTTGGCGAGGTATTTGGCCATGGAATCCTCCGAGCACTGATAGCCTTTGTTGAATTGGTTGATGACGAGCTGGGAGTCACCCTTGACGATTAACCAGCGCACACCCAACGCCTTGCAAGCTCGAAGTCCCGCCAAGAGAGCTTCGTATTCCGCTGCATTGTTGGTTGCCAGAAATCTGAAATGAACCACATACCTCAGTTTTTCGCCTCGCGAGGTGAGGATAAGGATTCCAACCCCCAAGCGCTTGAAGGATCTAGAGCCATCAAAGTACATGACCCAGGGTTTCTCCTCCTCCACCTCGAGCTCGGGAGCTGGCTGCGATGTCTGCTCGACCATGAAGTCAGCAAGCACCTGCAACTTGATGGCCGTGCACGCCACAAACTGGACGTCAAACACAGCCAACTCCATAGCCCACTTGGCAATGCGACCTCCAGCCTCTGGATTCCTTAGAATCTCCCTGAGCGGGAAGTTGCTCGAGACAACTATGGAGTGAGCCTGGAAATAATGCCTGAGCTTGCGTGAAGCCATGGGGAGGGCATACAACAATTTCTAGACCTGGGGGTAGTGCTCCTTCGGACCATGAAGAACTTCGCTGACATAGTAAATTGGGTGCTGCCGTGCATTCCGCTCGGCCACCAAGACGACGCTGATAGCTTGAGTGGTGGCCGCGAGGTAGAGCAATAGTTTTTTGCCTGGCTGCAGAGTCGTGAGCAAAGGTGGGCTTGAAAGGTATACCTTTAGCTCGTCGAAGGACTGCTGCCTCGGGCGTCCAGATGAAATTCCCTTGTTTACGCAAGGCCTTGAAGAACGGCAGCCCACGCTCGCCGAGTCTTGAGATGAACCGGCTAAGGGCGGCCATGCGGCCAGTTAGGCACTGCACCTGCCTTACCGAACTCGGGGGAGCCATCTTCTCGATCACCTCGATCTTCTCCGGGTTTGGACCGACCCCCGAGCCCCCGATCATGTAGCCGAGCACCTTTCCTAAAGTAGCACCAAATACACATTTCTCAGGATTAAGCTTAATCCTATGCTTGTTCAGGTTGGCGAAGGTCTCTTCAAGGTATTGAACGTGATTGTCTTCGGAGGAGCTCTTGACGATGATGTCGTCCACGTAGACCTCGAGGTAGCGACCGATCTGAGGGTCGAACGTCTTAGTCATCAGGCGTTGGAATGTCACGCCGGCATTTCAGAGACCAAACGACATAGTCGTGTAGCAGTATGTGCCGAATGGTGTGATGAATGATGTCTTACTCTCGTCGTCCACCGCTAGCTTGATTTGAAGATACCCAGAGTAGGCGTCTAGGAAGCTCAACATCTTGGCATTCACAGTGGAGTCGATGATCAGGTCAATGTGCGAAAGGGGAAAATTGTCCTTCGGGCACGCCGAATTTAAGCCCGTGTGGTCGACGCACATCCGCCACTTCCCGCATTTCTTCTGCACGATGACCGGGTTGGCCAACCATTCGGAGTAATCAATCTCACGAATGAAGCCGGCCTTGAGCAGCTTGTCGAGGTTCTCCCTGATTATGGCGACCTTCTCAGGGGAGAAGCGACGTAGCTTCTGGCGTACAGGTCGACAGCCGGGCCGGACTTGCAATCTGTGCTCGACCACCTCCCTCGGGACACCCGGCATGTCTACCGGCTCCCAAACGAATATGCTCTTGTTGGCGCGGAGGAAGGTGACGTGCTCGAGTTCCTATTTGGAACTCAGCTCGGCCGAGACGTTAATACACTTGGTCGAGTCGCCATCTTCGAGCGGCACAGCCTTCGTCGACCCACTCGGCTGGATCGCCGCCTTCTGGCAGGCGCTCTTCGCAGTTACCTCAGGACCTTGCTGGGGCAACATACCGGCGAGGGCCAAGGCCTTGGTCTCACACCCGTGCGCCGCCTTGAGATCGCCCCGCGCCGTGATAACGCTACTATAGAACAGTCATCATCGCGCTCGCCCACGCCATTATCGCCAGCTATGGGAGCCGCAGCGATTGGCTGGTCAAGATGATACTCGGGTTATCACCGCGGCCAGAACTGGCAATGGATAATTGTCGGTGTTTAGCAGAATCGCAAGTAAATTTGTAAGTATAGGGGATCACGCGCTCTCTCCTCAAATGGTTTGGCTAAAGAAGCCTCGGATGAACACCGAACGGGCCGAGGAGTCTCAGATTATCTTCGTTCGGCTGAACGCCCCTACTTCCGTTTGTGGTTGATCTCGTTGTTCGAGTAAGGCAGATTACACGCGAAGGCTAAGGACAGGCCCTTAGCGCTCGTCCGAACGGGGAAGCTCGGGAACCTTGAACGATCGTTCGGGTCGGGGGAGCAAGCGAGATGGGATATGAAAAAAAATGAGGGAGCTCGCCCATTGCCGGGGACCCTGCCTCCCTTTATATAGTCGGAGGGGGCAGGTTACATGAGGATTTGAAAAAGAGGTAGGGGTATGCTACGTCTGGGCGTCCTGTTCTTCGGTCATGATGACTGGCAGGCTCCTCGTCCAAGGCCCCGATCTTGGTCATGATGATCGGCAGTTCTACACATCCCATGCGGGGTTGGTAGACACAACGGGCAGCGCCCTTTTCGGAGGGCACGCACCTGCCCTCTGAAGCGCCCTATCGATGCCGACGTCTCGAAAAGAGCCGACGCCTCAAAAGACGGTGCTTTAGCCGAAGCCGCCCTCGTTGCCTTGGGAAGGATCCATCCGCCTAATATGGTTGTTATGTCCGCTGGGCAAGATGACCCGCTTTGCTGCATCGCTAACGTGGCAGAGGCCGGGCTAAGGCTCATGGGACTCTGGTCGGGTCCCGTTGGAGCCAGCAGAGGCATTTGATGCGGGACGGTCGAACAGAGCTCATGGAGGCGCTGCCTCGGTCTCGGCTTGGTCAAGGAGCGCCCCATCCGAGGTTCAAATGAGTAATAAAGGCGGCGATCCTTTGAGATCTAGGAGGCCTCCGACGAGGACGCGGTCCGGCGCGGCCCATTTGGTATCACATTTAATGTCAGCGACACCTCCCTTCAGCGAGGGATGAGGGCCATGGCAGTTTTATCTTCTTGGTTTCCGTGCTGTTGTCAGCCTGGACCCCGAGCCTGGGTAATCCCGGAGAAATACGATCTTGAGATGGATGTATAATTTGTCAGGGGTACCCCGGTATGGGTATTCGCAAGAGCCCGGGCCGCCCCGAACGCAAGCGCCTCGGAGGGACCCTCCGTTTCCGTATGATATGGTCTTCTCGACAGCGCGACGCTGCATAATGAAGCAACAGTCCTTCCTGGAGATGGCTATCCTGCTCGGCCGAATCTGGCCAACCCGGTTGGTTGGTTTCGACTGGGTGCACGCGAGCGCACCCGGTGGGTGTAGCCCCCGAGCAGGTCGGAGAGTTGGTCAGAGGGTTATATTGGTCGGCAAAGGATCCGGTTGAGCAGAGTGCGTAGGCTTGGTCAATCCCTAGCCTCCGAGTGGACTGGAGTGCTGCCCTGGATGCCGTGGTCCGACCGCTCGGCCACCGCCTCCGGTGCGCGCGTGTGGCGCACTCCGGTGGTAGCCCCGAGCAGTCAAGAGCTGGTCGGGGTTACTCAGCAACGAATCGACCGACTTTGGCCGAAGGGCCCTGATACAAGATCATGTCAGTTGGCGTGGGTGCCCTACGCAGGTCGCTTGTTTCTCGTCGAAGCTAGACGTGGCCGTGGCCGGCAGGGAGGTCCAGATGCCTTCGCGAGAGGTTCCGGTTCCCGAGTGCTTTTTTAACGTCGTAGCTAGACGTGTTAGTGCTATTTTTACGCCGTAGCTGGGCGAGGGGCATCCATCTTGAGTCCTCGTCGGGCGAGGCGATCTGCGAGAGGAGAGGCCGCTGTTGGTCCGACGTGTACGCCCCGTTCGCAGGTGTGGGACCTGGAGGGGGTGAGCAGACGCGTGTTTGCCTACGTCGGCTGAACACCGTGCTCGTGGAGCTGCAAACGGGTTATCCGAGTGGGCCTCAAGATCAAGCTGCTCTCCGAGCGGACGATCCTTACGCTCAGTGTCCGACTACTGGGGCGACCCATAAAAACCTTTCTTTACTCAATTCAGACGGACCCCGAGCTGTTCAGAACTTCGGGTGCAGCTAGCTCTTCGCTTCTTTCGGGGCTCCGTGGGAGAGTTTGAAGTATGGTCTCGGACATGAGCTAAGGCGATTGAGTCATCCGCCGACCCAACTAAAGACCCACCGAGGGTTCGCCTTGAATTCGCCCCTCGCTCGTTTGCCTGTCGGGGTCTGCTAAAGATCCACTTGGTGGATCCTTTTCCTTTGGAGCCCATAACCAGGTCTTATTCGTGAGGCATTCAAGCCTTTCTCGCCACCTCGAGGCCACTATGGCTTGGTGGGCTTTTCGTACCTGCTTCGGGTTGGTTTGAACCGGCCCGAAGGTGGAGATTTAGGGGTCGCGGGGTGTTTCGCCTGGAGCGATACGCCGACATCCCTGCAAGCATTTACTGTGCGCGCGGGAGTTTAAATGCGAAACGAAATGATCGGGGGCGACACGTCTTACCGGATCGGCGAGCGATCGGTCAATATGTGTCCGGCTAGCACGCGCTTCGGTAGGTTCCTGCAGACTTGGTGCGATGAGCGTTGGGGCGTTTTCTCGCCTCTCGCCCTCGCCGCCCCTCGCTTTTTGCGATTTCCACTCCTGAAAATGTCATGGACTGCACTTGCACGGGAGAGGAGTGTTCCCGACCTGCTATGGGTCGCTCCGTATGGGTACTTCCTTCTTCCGCAGGGCACCGCTTCGCAACCACGGCCGCTGGGGCGTAGGCCGCAGCGCTCGGGTCGAGAGGGTTACCGCTGGGGAGGACCACATAGCCGACCGGGTCACCTTTATTTCGGGTGCAGGAGGTGTTATGGCGGTCGGGTTCTTGACTCAACCTTCCGTCGGGGCGGCTTCAATTTATCGGGCCCCGATCCACTCGGCCGCCATGCCCATCCAGCGTTGCCGCGACCGACCGACAACGCAGCCACCGAGCCGAACGAAATCGGCGGTCACATCAAGCTTCCTCGCCGCACAGGCCCTTTCGCCTAATCAATACGCCGCATTTTAATGCGAGGCGAGGGTGGATGGGAGCACGCCCCGCCACGCGGACGCAGCGAGCATCTGCCGTCAACGCGCCGCCTCGACGATTCCACTTCGACCGCTCCGTCCTGGCCCTATAAATATGGTGCGGGGAGGGTAGCTACTATCGCAGCTTCGCCTCCTCCTTCTGCTTCGCTTTTGCCCTTTGATGAGAGAAGAGGAGAAAGATTAGCAGGCAGGGGCGTTGATGGCGAGTGGCGATGATGATCGAGGGCCGCAAGGGGAGGCGCCGGCGGACCTCTGGGATCGGGCCCCAAGAGATCCCGTGTCGCCGATCTGTCATTGATGCGTGCGAGAAGGGGAGGGCTCGTATTGCCCTCGTCGATCTTCCGTATCCGGAATCCTCGTCCGGAGTGAGTCTTCTTTGTTTGCCTTGGCGATGACTTCGGTCTCCCTCTTGTGGCGAATGTTAAACTGTTTGTTGTTTTGACCAGTACTACTGGCTCTAGCTCTTGCGAACCATCTGCTGAGCCTGCGCTGGCCACCTCAGTGGGAGGGGTGGATGCCACCGCTTCTACGACGAGGGCGCGGGCAGCGAGCATGACGGCCGCGCTGACGCGGCTGGACGCTTCCTTAGCGTCGCAGACTGCAACCGCCCCGCCGGGGCGGAAGTGCTCGCCAAGCGCGCGACCCGACCACCGAGCAGAACCGCGCAAGCGCGAGGAGGTAGTGGTGGGACGGGCTCGAGTTGCCGCCCTCGAAGAGGAGCTCGCCACGGCTCGGGAAGACGCGTCGTCGCAGCGGGCCCGGGTTGAGGCCGCCATGGAGGACCTCGGCTCGATGTATGCGGAGCAATTAGCCTCATGGAAGGGCCTCTCTCCTCGCTCGCCCAAATTTTCGAGAACATGGGCAGGAGCCTGGAGTCTTTAGGGGTGAGGCTGCCGGAGCCTCTGGAGCTTTTACCCTGCGGGTAGCTTCCGCCAACCAGCGGCCGACGCTTTTTTCGACCGACTTCCCGCTTCTACGCGAGCGTTCGCTCGCGAGGGTCGGGTCGCCCCGCAGCTCGCGGCGGAATACGTCTTTGGCTTCGCTGCGCCCGGCCGCACGCGCCCTTCGACCCGATTGCAACCGTTAGCGGGATTGAGGGGACGCGACTGCGTGGGCGAGGTGCGGCGGCACGGAGAAGGTGGCGGCCGGGTGACGCTTTCGAGCGGCGACACCTCGACGATGACATCGCCGAGGGCGATGCTCGATCGTAGTTTAGAGACGCCCAGCGCCTCTTCCTTCTTCTTTTTTGTAATATGCGCACACTGCATACTGCAGCTTTCGGGGATTTTGCCTTATATTGCGCGTTTTCTCCTTCATGACGAGCGCTTCATTGGATGACCATAGCCTTTGGGAATCTTCCGAGGTTGCACGGGCGTAGGGCCTGAGCGCTTGATACTTTGAAGGAAACGCGAAAATCGCGATGAGGCCACCGACCCGGAGGCGTGCTCCAAACCGATAAAGGACCGCCCCGCATGGTCATCTTTCTTCGCCGTGAAGCGCTACTTCGGGACCGTAGCCGCTGGGGCATAGGCCGTAGCTCTCTTGGCAAAACGAGTTACCATTAAGGCGGGTCGCGATGTTCGGTTGGTGCGCGATCCTAGGTGGCCATGCGGATAGGCAATCCTCCGAGCGACGCATGACGACCAGGGTGTGATCAGTACGTTGCGCTTCGGGCCTGGAGGGTTTGCCGAAATCGCAGGAATAAGGATGAAGTTTTAGGGATAAAATCGCCTTAACTTTTCGATATTCCATGCGTTGGGTACAATGTTGCCGTCGGCGCTTTGAGTCGAAAGGTACTGGGTCGGAGGACTTCCACGACGGTGAAGGGCCCTTCCCATGGAGGGACAAATTATGCTCGCCGACGTTGGATCGACTGGCGCAAGACCGTGTCGCCGACGTTGAAGGACCGCCCACGCACTGCCGATCATGGTAACGCCACGCCGTCGCCGACACTTGGCCGATCGTAACGGCCACATCGCGGCCTCGCTGTCGGGTCGATGGCGCCTTGTTGCGCTGGCCGAGCCCCGCGCCTTGTCGAAAGCTTGTAGTCGTGGCGCGCCGTAATCCAGGTCGGTAGGCAAAACGGCTTCTGCGCCGAACACCAGAAAAAATGGTGTGAACCCGGTCGATCGGGTCGGCGTGGTTCGCAAGCTCCAAAGGACGGAGGGAAGCTCGGCTGCCCATCGTCCTGCGAATTTCTTCAGTCGATCGAAGATCCATTGTTTTAGCCCTTGGAGGATCATGCCGTTGGCGCGCTCGACCTGGCCGTTAGTTCGCGGATGGGCCACAGCTGCCCAATCGACGCGGATGTTGAAGTCGTCGTAGAACTCGAGGAACTCTTTCCTCGTGAATCAAGGCCCCATTATCGGTGATGATGGAGTTCGACTCAAACCGATAGACGATGTCGCGGAAGAAGTTGGCGCTGGCGTAAGTGATGGTGGCGACCGCTTAGCTTCTATCCACTTGGTGAACTTGTCCATCGCGACGGCAAAAGGCCAAGCCCCGGCGCCTTCTTAAAGGGACCGACCATATCAAGTCCCAAACGGCAAACGGCCACGTAATGGGGATCGTCTGCAGGGCTTGCGCGGGGAGATGCGTTTGTCGAGCGAAGAATTGGCACCCTTCGTAGGTGCGAACAATCTGCTCGGCGTCGGCCATCGCAGTTGGCCAGTAAAAACCTTGGCGAAAGGCTTTGCCCACGAGGGATTGTGGAGCGGCGTGGTGTCCGCAAATTCTGGCGTGGATGTCCAGCAGCAGCTATTTCCCTTGGTTTGCCAGGATGCACTTCTGGAGGACCCCGGAGGGGCTTCTCTTGTAGAGGTTTTCCTCGACCAGGACAAAGGATTTCGCCTGCCGAGTGAGGCGCCGGGCCTCGGTGGGATCGACGGGAAGCGATCCGTCGGGCGGCTCGGTCGATGAAGGGCTTCTCCGGTGGTCGGCGACCAAAGACGCCGTGGCTTGATTCGAAGGTTCGACCCGGACGCCGGCGATCGGAGGGGCGATGCCGAGGGTCGGTCGAATGCTCAGAGGGAGAGTCCGGCCGAACGGAGGGCTTGTAGAGGTCGGAGACGAAGATCCCCGACGGGACTGTCCCCACACCCACCGGGTGCGGGACGTGATTGGGGTGATCATTCCGGTCGAAGGTGATCGGTGACTCCGACCACCGAAGATACTTGGGCACGGCGGGAGCCGCTGTGTGGACTTCGCGGAAGGCAAGCTTGGCGACGCTTTGTCGGCGAGCTTGTCGGTCCGCTAAAGATCATGAGGCGCCATCGGGTTCCGGAACTCTTCGGCCGCCTCCTTGGGCTCGGCATCTGGTGCCGAGTCGCGCCATTTCCTTTGCCTCGTGCGGAGGTTCCGGAGATGAAACGCTTCGTGGTTTCGCATTCCTCGTACTTGTGTTTGACGGGTACCCATGATGCGACATGGGCCGTCCATCAATTTTTCGGTGGTCGGGTCCCGACGCTACCGCCGCTTAAGGCGGGCGCTCGGTCGCCCGCGACCACGAACCCTCGCGACCTGCTTTCCCTTCCGCTTCTTCTTATCGTAGCGGTCAGAGGTAACACCGGCGTCGAGGGTGGCCTCTCGCTTGGCCTTCCCCTTATCGAAGATAGCCCCAACGGCCTCCTCGCCGGAGGCGTGATTGGTGGCAATGTCGAGAAGCTCCTTGGTGGTCCTGGGCTTGGCGCAGCCCAGCTTGTACACCAGAGCTTTCGATGAGGTGCCGTAGATGAACGCCCCGACAACGTCGGCGTCGCTGATGTCGGGGAGCTCGTTGCATTGTTGGGAGAATCGCCGGATATAATCCCGGAGAGACTCCCCCGGCTGCTGCTTGCAGCTTTTGAGATCCCAGGAGTTCCCAGGGCGTTTGTAAGTGCCCTGGAAGTTACCGACAAAGACGCTCTTTAGGTCGGCCCAGCTCCTGATGGTGTTCGCGGGCAAATACTCGAGCCATGCTTGGGCAGAATCCGCGAGGTAAATGGGGAGGTACCGGATGACGAAGAGATCGTCCGTGGCGCCTCCCGCCCTGCACGCGAGCCGGAAGTCTTCTAACCAGACACTGGGGTTCGTGGCCCCAGTGTACTTGGTTATGTTGGTGGGGCCCGAATCTGGCGGGGAAGTCCGCGCGATTTCGCCAACGCCGCGCCCCGCACCGCCGGGCTCGGCCGCGGTGGCGGCGACGCCATCGTTTCGCGCCCGAGAGTGGATCGCCACGCCGTCTGCCTTTCTTCGGCTCTAACGGTGCCGCCAAGGTCGCGATTTCGCCGGGTATTCGCGTACCGGGGTGCGGGAAGCCTAGGGCCGCTCGTGGGCACCTTGTCGGCCGCCGCCCCGGCGGTCGGGCGGCAAGCTGGGGGTGACTAGAAGAGGCCCCCGAGCGAAAGGAGACGGCAGGCTGCACATGCTGAATCGCAGCATGTTCTACCAAGCCCCGGAGGTTCTGGTAGGTGGCCTTGGCCCCTAGGTCCTCTGGCTCGGGAATGCCACGAAGCAACATTGCCGCTGCGGCGACATTCTGGCTGGCGCGAGGGAAGTACGGAAGGTCGTGCGATCCCTCGCCACCACTTTGAACCCTGTTGTCACAAGCAGCAGTGCACGTGAAGACCCGGGCTTGCCTTGCTCTAGGTCGGCCTGGAGCTTTACAAGCTCAGCCTCTTGAGCCTCCAGCTGCTCGCGTTGCCGCTTGAGCTCCGTGCGGCGGGCTTGGAGGGCCTCAGCGTGCTCGCGTTGGATCTCCACCTCCCGCGCCTCAGCGCGTCGGGCAACGGTTCCCGGGCTAACGGAGGTGGTGGCCGGGGCGTCCGGCCCCACCATGTTGCACTCGCGAGGGTACAATGCGTTGGAGGTGTGCTCCGCGTCTGAGCCGGAGTCGAGGCTGGAGGAGCTCTCCAGCAGGTCGTAGACGGAGGTCGACAAATGGCCAACCGTAGCCATGAGGTGCGAGCCTGCGGGGGGTGATGCCATCATGCGCGCGGGCTCGCGCGGGCCGCTACTCGAGGTAGCGTGGCGGTGGACAAACTCCCACCTTGGGGCCCCCGCAAGGTCCCCAAGCCGGAGGTCATCGAGAGTGTGGGCGATGGAGTCCAGGCTCAAGGCGGATGCTCGTGCCTGGGAAGTGACGGGATGAGTACGAACTCTTCCGCCGGGATGGTGACGAAGTCGAGGGAGCCAAAGCGGATCCAGCCCCTGGATGCAGATGCGTCGTCGTCGATGAAGAAAGCCATCGAGGAGGGAGATGGGAATCCGTAGATCACAACGGTGACGTGCGAAGACTCCCCTACCTGGCGCGCCAACTGTCGGTGTTTCGCGTAACCGGCAAGTAAATTTGTAAGTATAGGGGATCACGCGCCCCCTCTCGTCAAATGGTTTGGCTAAAGAAGCCTCGGATGAACACCAATCGGGCCGAGGAGTCTCAGATTATCATCGTTCGGCTGAACGTCCCTACTTCCAGTTTGTGGTTGATCTCGTTGCTCAGAGTAAGGCAGATTACACGCGAAGGCTAAGGACAGGCCCTTAGCTCTCGTCTGAACGGGGAAGCTCGGGAACCTCGAACGATCGTTCGGGTCGGGGGAGCAAGCGAGATGGGATATGAAAAAAAATGAGGGAGTTCGCCCGTTGCCGGGGACCCTGCCTCCCTTTATATAGTCGGAGGGGGCAGGTTACATGAGGATTTGAAAAAGAGGTAGGGGTATGCTACGTCTGGGCGTCCTGGTCTTCGGTCATGATGACTGGCAGGCTCCTCGTCCGGGCGTCCTGGTCTTCGGTCATGATGACTGGCAGGCTCCTGCACATCCCATACGGGGTTGGTAGACACAACGGGCGGCGCCCTTTTCGGAGGGCACGACCTGCCTCCGAAATGTCGATGTCGACGTCTCGAAAAGACGGGTGCTTTAGCTGAAGCCGCCCTCTGGTTGCCTTGGGAAGGATCCATCTGCCCCAATATGGCCGTTATGTCCGCGCGGCGGATGACCCGCTCGGTGCAGACTACTAACGTGGTAGAGGCCGCGGGGCTAAGGCTCTCGGGGACTCTGGTCGGGGTCCTGGTTGGAGCCAGCAGAGGCATTTGATGCGGGGACGGGTCGGAACAGAGCTCAGCAGAGGCGCCGCCTTGGGTCGGCTCGGGTCAAGGGAGCGCCCATCCGAGGTTCGCCGAGTAATAAAGGCGGGCGATCCTTTGAGATCTAGGGAGGCCTCCGACGAGGACGCGGTCCGGCGCGGCCCATTTGGTATCACATTTAATGTCAGCGACACCTCCCTTCAGCGAGGGATGAGGGCCATGGCAGTTTTATCTCCTGGGTTTCCGTGCTGTTGTCAGCCTGGACTCCGAGCCTGGGTAATCTCGGAGAAATACGATCTTGAGATGGATGTATAATTTGTTGTGGGGTACCCCTGGTATGGGTATTCGTCAATAATAGATATCACTACCGGTTCATTGTACAACCGGCAGTGATACTCAACTATCTCTTCCGGTTTACACTAGAACTCAGCAGTGATATTCGACTATCTCTGCCGATTCACACTAGAACCCGGCAGTGATATATGTATATCTCTACCGGCTTATACCAAGAATCGATAGTGATATATGTATATCACTGCCAGTTCCTAGACGAACCAGCAGTGACAACCGAATTCTGAAAAAATTTGTAAATGTACTTCATAGATTACTCTACCTATGTATAAAATTGTAGGTTCAAATTCAATACATATCAGGACTTACAAAAAAGAGAAAATTCTGAACAAGTTCAACTCCTGCTCCCATGTAGCCAGCATCCCCCTGGGAGCAATTATCATCGGACTACACAGTGGGAAAAGCTCAAGGTAAGATTGAACAAATGTGATTGCAAGTCGGGTCTTCCATGTCCTTGGGGCATGAGAAATCACACAGCCACCTGCAAACATCGGTGTTCACAGTGTGCTTTAGCTATTCAATTGAAGTATCCCCTGCCAACTTTGTCCACATGAACTCAAATCCTTCTTGCTCGTGCGGGAACTCAAATCCACATGTTCCCGCACGAGCAAGAAGGATTTGAGTTCATGTGGACAAAGTTTGTTTTTTCCGTCCTTGCCAGGAATCTCTACCTCCATTTTGCGATATTGTCGGACTACACTGTCTACTTCGACCCTGGCGAATCCTAGCGGTATTGGACGGCAGTGCAGAACCTGCGAGGAGCTGCATGGCCAAGCCCTGCCATCAGCCACCTTGATGGTAATGCCATGTGCGGACAAATGCAGCTTGCACGGTGTCGGTTCTGTGATATCATCCACTGGAAAATGGAGTCCATGCCCTTCCGGAATCCCTGTGGACGCGCAGCTGCTCCTACGAACACCGAGACTGAAGTTCCGAGGGCTGTCATCGAGTGGCAGTCATGAGCTGAGAGCTTTCTGTATTGCTTGCTCCACAACTTTATCCAGCTCCACTCTATGTTCCGCTAACGCTCTTGCCATAGCATCTTGTATTTGACGGTCCAGTTGATCTTCTCTTATTCTTTTCAGCCGCTTGTACAACGATGCGTTAGCTGGGAAGCCTTCTTTCCATGGCACCAAACCAACTCCTCGGGTGCGCCTAGGATGCTCCTTGTTACCTAGGGCAATAGTCAGATCGTCATTCTCCCTTCGTGGCCTGAAAAAGCATTGGGAAGACTGCACGTGAGTATCTAATATTTTCCATGACACTTTCTAGGCTCTATCGCTCCTGAAGCTCAAGCTTCCATCTTCCAAGACAGAAGCTCCCCTCCCAAGCAACCAGTGCTTGGATCGTTCAGTCAACTCGGCCGTCGCAGGAATGACGCCCCTGCGGGTTAGCTCTTCTTCGCACCTATCCCATGCAGGTATTTTCTTCACGTAGCCACCAGTGCCTAGTGTGCGAGGGTACATATTCTTATCCGCGTTAGCCTTGTTCTTCTGACTCACTATCTAGGCTTCTTCAAAATTCTTGTACGCCACGAAGTCCTCCCAAAATTCCCTTATTTTTGGATACATGTTAAAATTTGGCATTTCATTCTTCTTCACATAGTTCTTATTCAGCATCGTCTTCCAATTTTTCCACGATGTGCACATGATACTTAGTGCACGTTTCTTTGCAACCAACTCGGACCCTTGGGTGAATTGGAATACTTCTTTTAGCTTGTCCCATAGCAAGTCCTTCAGGTCATCGGGAACCACCCACTGATTACCTCGGCGGCCTGTCCATGATCTATAGCAAGTCCTTCAAGTAAGTCTGGCTTGACCAGCCCCTGCAAGTTCAAGAAGCATGGCTGCCAGGAGAGCGTCTGGTACACTGAGAGGCGGAGCCACGAGGTGACATGCTTCTTGACATGGGATGATTGCTTTGCTTTTTTTTGGTGTAATAGACTACTAACATACTAGTTGTGGATTTATAACCTTATTTTATTTTTTGAAAATCATTTTAGTGTGGAATAAGAATGATTCATTATTTTTATTAAGCAAATATATTCTAAAGAATATATGAATTTTTTCATATTATTTTTATAGTTTTTTCAGATTTCGATATATATGTGTCACTTTTTATACACATACATCTTTATACACACAAATATATATTTTTATACACATACATCTTTCAAGGTCACACGTATATTTTTTTGATCTTTATGCACATACATCTTTCAAGGTCACATATATATATTTTTAAACACATACATTTTTGGTCAACAAAATATACATACACATATCACAAAATATACATACACATATCACAAAATATACATACACATATCACATTATTTCTCGCCAACAGAATATTATTAATATGGCAATAGAAAACTAGATCCATTCAAGAACACATACAAATATTTAAAAGACACATGCATTTTCCTTATCATGGATCTGCAGCAAGTGAGTAATACCACCCACACATGAAAGTGGTCCGAATCCAAGCAATAACCAAATATGAATCGATTCCTCACACGTGCGTTGGACTTAGAGGTGACACCCATACTCCACTTAAGTGTATGCTCACTGTCACCCAAAAGTCACCCAAAAAACCACTCGTGGGCACCCAGAAATATGAATCGGTTCCTCACACGTGCGTTGGACTTAGAGGTGACACCCATACTCCACTTAAGTGTATGCTCACTGTCACCCAAAAGTCCCGTGCACGGAGTATTGACTAAATGACCCTCACTCAAACAAATATGAGCCACATAGTCACACCGTACACACTTACGCGTCCATGAGAGTTTCGATTCCATTCCGAATATCCATACCGGGATTGAAACCAACACATCTAAGTATAGCACTTGTCGTTCGTCTCAGAACCTTGGTATCGCCCACACTCGCCAAGGGAAGCATGAGCAATAGCTAAAGAACGACGACCACCCAAGATTATGCGTTTTTGATAGTTGAAGACAATTCCAAGTACCCGGATATATGTCTAGTGCTAGTTCACAAGATCAACGCCTAGCACCCACATATCCCACACTCGAGATGAATCATAACACATACACATGAAACTAAGCAGTTGTCACAGTATAAACATAAACTACAACTATTACAACTACTTACTATTACAAGTAGTGGCCGATCGACCAAATATTACGAGCCCAAAGTATAATGCAGCAGAAATAATACACATACACTTATCTTTACAAAACAAATATTTACAACAACATGTATACATCCCTTTCCCAAGCAATATTTAAAAGACATGTATACATCATATTCACTATTCACATATCAGTATATGCAATGTAATACCACACACACATGAAAGTGGTCCGAATCCAAGCAACAACCAAATTGCACAAATCTTAACCAACATCTATTTACCCAACCAATCCAGTCATTAAGATATCAACATTTACACATACACATACATAGGAGATTTACCAAAAGTACATATTTCAAGAACATCACTGGCAGGAAAATCAGAACTAACCAACAATATGTTCGAAAATAAAAAAGATAGAGTATGGCTTATGCACAAAAAATGTTAATGGTTCAAATTAGTGTATCAATATTCTTCCTATCACAAATGCATATGTAGCAAAAATGTTATCATTTCAGCAATAAATCCAGCATACATTCCTTTGCATGAGCATCGGCAGATATTGTATAGCATTAGTTCTAAACAGTGAGGCTATCATGCTATTGACAATTACCTCAACCAGTACTGGAAGAGCAACCATGTTCAAATTCAGCAATTCTTGATTTATTAATATGACTTCTCTACCAGAGATCACATTCACAAACCACAGTACATAGTTAGGGCTTATTTATTTATTGTCACTACGGCAAGAACCAAGCATGAAGTTTCCTAGCAAGAGGTGGACATGTCATCAACCAGAGATCGCCAAACATATGCATCGATTGGTATTCATTAAGATCTCATCATCACCACAAACACCGCAACAAACGTTTAGAAACTACGACGCATATACGCAAATCAACCAATCGCAAGCATCTGCATTACATTCACAAGTTTCTGGACATCCACAGATTTGCACGAGCTATACCACAGAGATGATGGCGACGGAGGTGGCGGGGATGGCCGAGGTGATGGCGCCGGAGACGGAGGTGGCAGGGATGGCCTGAGGCGACGGCGCTGGAGACGGAGGCGGGGAAGCCCGAGGAGATGGTGACGGAGGTGCTGGGGAAGCTCGAGGTGACGGCACCGGAGACGGAGGTGGTGGGGATGGCCCGAGGCGATGGCGCCGGAGACGGAGGCGGTAGGGAGCTCCGAGCGACGGCGCTGTAACTGAGAGGAGGCGCGGGCTAGGTTAGGGTAACTGAGAGGAGGGTGCGGCCTTTGAATATATAGGGGTGGACTATCACTGCCGGTTCGGCACAACAACCAGCAGAGATATTATATCACTGCCGGTTCATAAATGGAACCGGTAGTGATATCTATTATCACTGCCGGCCCATTCCACAAACCGGCAGTGATATTCGACTATCTCTGCCGGTTGGACATACACCCGGCAGTGATAGATATTATCACTGTCGGTTGACTGATAGTGGAATATTACTGCTGGGTGTATATCTACCCGGCAGTGATAGTGGAATATCACTGCCGGTTAGATAACTACCCGGCAATGATAACCCGCAAGTACGCTTTCATTTTGGTGTATTTTTAAGATTTACTGATTTTTCAATTCGGTGAAAAATTCAAACTAGAATATCTTTCGCATTTTTAATCCAAATGAAATGAAACAAATTTCTAAATTCATATAAAATCAAGATCTTTCAGAATATGCAAAAACATTTTGATGTTATGTTATAGGAAAATATTTAAATACAGGATTAAAAGAAAAGTAGGAAAGTAGACTATATATAAAAATGTTGTAAATAAGCTTTTGATGAAACTAATTTTTCTATAATCTTGGTACTACTTGCAATCCAAATATATGAAAATTTTTGAAAATTCAATTTGCCTTGAGCCTTTTCTACTAAAAGATTGATACTAATGGAATATTATGCAAAGAAATGAATAAATCATTTAAAAGATTTTAAGGATTTATTAATTGTCATATTGAAGCAATATGGTATTAGCGATCCTTGGTAACCATAAGTAAATAGGACAAATGTAGTCAAATTCACACAAATTCAAATGCAGTCAAATTCACAAAAATTCAAATGCAGTTCGTACAAATATCCAAATCCATTATTGCATATATTACATAATTGTTACATATGAGAAAATACACATGTCGTTCGTACAAAAGAAAGCATACATTTCATTACTACAACTAAGCTACGATTCAACCTTCGTTATGATCATGATGTATGTACATAGCTTCGTCACTCTCTTCCATGATACTTAGGTCAACGTCCTCTCCAAAAGGGGGAAGCTCATCGAATTGGTTGTACTCTTCCTCGTCGACAACATTCTCAACTCTGACAATCCTTCTTTTTCCTTGAATAACCACGTGGCACTCCTTGTTAGCCAGGTCAGTTACAAAGAAGATTTGTGTAACAGAATTAGCAAGTACGAATGGTTCTTCTCTATATCCGATGAGTTTGAGGTCCACGGTAGTGATACCGTACTTGTCGATATTCACGTCCCTTGGAAATCTGACCCATTGGCACCGAAAGAGAGGGACCTTCAAAGGTCCATAGTCAAGCTCCCAAATCTCTTCTATGAATCCGTAGTAGGTTTGCCTATTTCCATTGCTGTCATAGGCATCTATACGGATACCGCTATTTTGATTGGTGCTCTTTTTATCTTGCGCTCTTGTATAAAATGTAAAACCATTTATGTCGTATCCTTGGAATGTCCGAATTGTAGTTGATGGTCCCTGAGGCAACACTTTCAACTGAGTACAGTCTATCTCCGTACGCATCATGTGTCTACGCAACCAATCACCGAAGTTATCTCTATGATCTCTTGCGAGCCAAACCTCTGACATCCCTGGGTTTGTTCTGGATAGCACGTTCTTGTCCATGTTGACATGCGGGGCCATCACAACTGATTGTCCCAAAACTGCGAAATGTGCTTGTGTAAATGAAACTAGATTGCTAGTACGTACTGATTTCTCGCCTAGTGTCCCTTTCCTCTGTAGCCTTCCCTCATGCCGAGATACAGACACACCAATCGGTTTGAGATCCATATAATCGACGCAGAACTCAATGACCTCCTCGGTTCCTCAACCATCGGCAATGTAGCCTTCCTACGATTTGATTCATTTAACATATTTCTTTATAACCCCATGAATCTCTCGAAGGGTACATCTGATGTAGAAATACGGGACCAAGAATCCATATCTCTTTCACAATGTGAACAATGAGATGGACCATAATATCAAAAAAAGATGGAGGGAAAGATATCTCAAGCCAGCACAGAGTGTGGACCACATCTTCCTTCAACTTATCTAGTTTTAATGGATCGATGGCCTTCTGTGAAATCGCGTTGAAGAATGAACACAACTTGATAATTGGGTCTCGGACTTTCTCGCGTAACCCCTAATTGCAATTGAAAGCATCTGTGTCATCATCACGTGGCAATCGTGAGACTTCATACCAATTAACTTTAAGTCTTTCATTGAGACTAGTCTCTTTATGTTAGCAGAGTAACCAGACAGAACTTTGACTCCGTGTAAGCATTCGCAAACGCTAATTTTCTCTTTCTTGCTCAAAGTGTACCAGGCTGCGGGAAGGTACCTTTTGCCTGTATCCATTTCTTCGTGATGCAACTCCTTCCTCAGTTTCATATCTTCGAGGTCCATCCTTGCTTGAAGTGTATCTTTCGTTTTGCCAGGTATGTCCAGTAAGATACCAAGCAAACTATCACACACGTTCTTCTCTATGTGCGTGACGTCGATTGCATGTCGAACTTCTAGGTGCTGCCAATAAGGTAGGATCCAAAATACTGATTTCTTTTTTCACAAAGGAGCCTTATCCCGGGAAGTCGGAATAGATGTACTGCCGGCTTCCTTTCCATGAATAATTGTAAAATCCTTTACAGCGGCAAATATCTGTTTCCCAGTGTGATTCTTCGGAGCTAAGGCAGTCTCCTTTGTCCCGTCAAAAGCTCTCTTATTATTGCGATATGGGTGATCCTTGCGGAGAAACCTACGATGCCGCATGTAAGCCATTTTTCGGAAGTTCTTCAGCCACCGGCTAGTCAGATTATCCAAGCAATCGGGCGATCCATTGAAGCCTTTTGTTGTCCGCCCGACAGTTGCCAAGAGCAGGATAATCATTAATGGTTATGAACAATAATGCCCGTAGGATAAAGTTTTCTCTTTTATACTCATCCCATACCCGTACACCATTGTTCCACAATATTAGAAGATCTTCAACCAATGGTTTGAGGTACACATCAATATCATTGCCAGGTTGCCTGGGCCCTTGGATCAATAGTGGCATCATGAAGGTTGTAGATGCATAAAGTCACCGGCCAAGTGCTGTAACGACTACTCATGTTGCCAAAAAGATTCATCCCATCCGTACTCAACCTGAACCTTATATTCCTCACATCATATGAAAAGTGCTTCTTATATTTTCTGTTGATGTTCCTCCATTGCATAGAATCAGCAGGGTGTCTGAGCATTCCATCCTTCTTACGCTCTTCGGCATGCCATTGTAGCAATTGGACATGCCTTTTATTCGCAAACAATCACTTTAGACGGGAGATTATAGGAAAATACCACACCACCTTACGGGGACACCTCTTCTTCTTACACCTCACCCCGACATCTTCGTTCTCGATATCGTCATCGTTGCCCTTATACCGCTTTGCTTTGCAAACAACACAGGCATCCATGTTTGCAAACTCATTGCGATACAATATGCAATCATTTGGACATGCGTGTATTATTTGTACTTCTAGTCCCAACGGGCAGACAACCTGCATGGCCTGGTACGTAGTTGAAGGCAACACGTTACCCTCTGGAAGCAAGTCCCCCAAGAGACATAACAGCTCAGTAAAGCTCATATCGGACCAACCATTGCTTGTCTTCAATTGCAGTAGTGAAAGCACGGTATGCAGCTTTTTGTGTTCCTCCTTGCAGCCCGGGTACAATGCGTTGTAGAGTCCTCTAACATACGCTGGAACTTTTGAATCTCCCTTTCACTCGTGAAGTCCCCCTCCCCATCATGCAGCATTTGATCTAGATCATCTTCATGGATATCAACAAACGCATTTTCCACCGCCGTTATATCGTTGTCTCCGTCATCTTCATCAATGTGTTTCCCTTCATGTACAATATCATCTTCACCGTGCTCGGTCCAAGAGGTATAGCCAGCCTTGAAACCCCTTCGAAGCAAGTGTGCACGTATCGACTCTATGTTAGAAAACAACTTCTCATTTTTGCAATCAACGCATGGACAACACATATAGTCCGCCAGGTTTCTTGACTTGTGTGTCGCAGCCGCATTCAAAAAACAAGTCACACATTAAAGAACTCTGGACCACGATGGTCCGTGTCATACATCCACCTTCGGTCCATCTACAGTTAATTATATCAAACTACATTTCAGTATATTAACAAACGATACCAAAATAATTTATTTTTTACAGTAGTCATGCATTGCTAATTAATTAAAACGATAAACACATTATAAGCACATAACTGCAAATAACAATATAATTGTAAATGATTAGTTTTACAAATACATCTAGCAATTTTGCTTATATTAAAATACATCAAACCTTTTTCACTATTTAAATATCCATCTAGCATTTTTAATTATTTAGAAGATTTTTTCATTTCATTTTGTTATGTAGCGTTATTAAATTAAATTAATCTACAACAAACAAGCATATAATTGAATATAAGGATATATTTCTAAATAATTATGTATCTTGCAACTTTCATTATTGCAAAATCCATCTACCATTTTTCATTATTTAAATATTCAACTAGCAATTCTCACTATTTATAATTCATCTAGAAATTTTTACTATTTAAAAATCCATATAACAATTTTTACAGCGGCGAGGTCCTGTGGCGTTGGGGCAAGACCAACTCTGCCACCGAATCGGATTCGAGGAGGAGGAGGACGAGCACCGCCACAACTCCGATCGGTCATCAGGCGACAGCTCCGGCGACGAGGAGGAGGACGACAACGATGACTTTTGGATATAGGGTTTCATGCCATTTTGGGTTTCAAACGGTTAATAGCCGTTGGCCCGTTATATTTTGTATATATAATTAGGACTAAATATGTAATAATGGATGGTATAACTAATTATGTTTTGTAAATGTTCTGTGTTTTAACTAACACATATCCCGCAAATTACAAATTTTGTAAATGTTCTGTGCGAGATAAATTACAAATTTTTAATATGTTCTGTTTTTTAACTAATTATGCTTTGATATGTTCTGTGCGAGATAAATTACAATGTTTCTTATGTTCTGTATCGAACTAATTATAGGAAACAGTAATATCACAACCTGTTCTAGAGTAAAACCGGCAGTGAAAATGGTCTTATCACTGCCGGTTTATAGACAAACCGGCAATGATAAATCACTACCGGTTTTACATATAAACCGGCAGTGATATCTTCTTATCACTGCCGGTTCTCTATAAAACCGGCAATGATATTGCCTCCATTCCTGCGGAAAATTTATACTATTCTTATCACTGCTGATTGAAGTTAGAATCGGCAGTGATAATATTATCACTGCCGGTTGAATTTAGAACTGGCGGTTGAATTTAGAACCGGCAGTGATAATATTATCACAGCCGGCTCGGACCTACCCGGCAGTGATGGGGGTCGCGGATGAGGCAGTTTGTAGTAGTGTGACGCCGTTAGGGCCTAGGAGCTTCATGCAACGGTGGCCGTAGTGGTTGGCCACCATGAACTTGATCAGCGCCGGTCGCCCGAGGATGGCGTTGTATGGGAGATCTCCTTCGACCACCTCGAAGGTGATCAGCTCGGTGCGAAAGTTGTCTGAGTCGCCGAAGGTGACGAGCAAGACCACTTGCCCAAGAGGGGTGGTCAAACTCCCAGGGACGATCCCGAAGAACGGAACCGCTATATTCTTGACCTTCGATCAGGGAAACTGCATCTGGCCGAGCGCGCTTGCCTGGAGTAGATTGAGGGAGCTTCCCCCATCGATCATGATGCGCCCGACCATGGTGTTGCTTATGGTCGGGGTCACGACCAAGGCGGTTTTTAGGTCCTTAGCCATAACTTGGGGGGCATCTTCCCCTGAAAAAGTGATCATGGCCCCAGGCCACAGTGGGCACCAGCTGTCGACGATCGGGATCGTCTGACCACAAATGAGTGAAGGGGTTAGAGTGAACGAGGTACCCAAATCGAGCTCCACTCACCAAAGGAATACGTTCGCTACTTCGTTGGTCAAGGGAAGAGAAAAACGAGCTAGACACAGAGAGTTATACTGGTTCGAGCCCCTAAGAAAGGTAAAAGATCTACTCCAGTCTTGCTCTGAGGCAAGGATTTTCACTATGCTTGAGTACAAATGTTTGCTCTACAGCTTAGGCTCTGGTGAATTCTACGCTTGTGGTGTCTACTGTTTTGTTAATTCAAATGCCTTACCTCCTGCCGATCTACTTCAGGGGGTTTTATACCCCTCCTAGCCATTACCAGAAATGGTCGGGAGAGATTCTTGGAGTAGTGGTATGGTGCGCACTGAAGGTGGGTTGTAACCATCCCGGATCTGATGCCCACGTCCGCCTTAACTCCGGCATTCAAGGTCTTGGTAACTGTCGAGTAAATGCACGTCTTGGAACCTGGGACAAACTCCCCCGGGTGGGAGTTGAATCCTTGGTCAAGGTCGCACGGGAATTGAAGCCTTGCCCCCCAAGCTCGAGGTCGTGTGGGAGTTGAAGCCTAGGTCGTGGTCGGAGACTTTGCGGCTCAACCCCGAGCTAGGGGCCCCGTTGACTATGCATAGACCTGTCAGAGATTTCTCAATCCCCGACACTAAGTTTCTTCTCTAGGTGTATTTGCCATGATTTGTGAAATTCTGGAATTCTCTAGAGTCCCTATAGCAACTTGGGTGAATCTTGTTTGATCCATATTTGAGTCCTTCACTAGCTTAACAATGAAAATGCTAAAATAAAAGTGAAGCAAAATTGACTCTTTTTGTATCAAGATAGACTCAACACCTCACATTCACAAGACGGCTTCTCATTGCACTTGAGATGAACTTGGAATGTGTTGTGTATGACTAAGATCATTCTCTTAAGAGTCCCTTTTGAGATGATCGAATATGGCTTGAGTCAATTGTTTTAAAAAAATGAAAAAAACATATGTTGGTAAAAAATGCAAATAATGTTAAATATTTGCACCCCGCTATGTCCTTCAAAAATTCAAAGAAAATTTTGCATACAATAAAAAAATATAAGCTCGAAGGACTTTGTATGAACTTCTAGATTCCCCAAAGTGTTGAGCAGGTTGAACTCTAGGTTTTCCATTTGACCCTTTGAATGGCTTTGCTTCTAGTTTTGAAACTAATGACAAGCGTTACTCATGTTCATTCTTGCTAAAAATGACATGGTTTCAATTAAATCTTACTAGCAAAATGTTTATTTGCACTTGGACATGCCTTAGCATAGTCTATTTTTGCCATAACTTACCTTGGTGTCATAACTTGTCTTGTTGGTCAGTTGGATAATCCTCAAATCTCCCTTAGGCTGTATTACTTGCATAGAAACAACAAAAAAATGGGGGAGAAAAGAAAATACCATCTTGATGCCTATATTGCCAAAAGGAGGAGAAATCGTAGAAAAAGGCATCATTTTGCATCTTGATTTATCTTAATTCTTATGATCTTTGTTAATCTTTGCTATTTTTCATAGATCATAAGTATTTCTAGTTGCCAACTTGGTCATGTTCTTTATTTCTATTTCTTTGATCAAGTTTGGCTTTGCATTCAAATTTCTTTCTTCTCTCTTATTCAAACTCACAACTTATGCCTTTTCATGTGTTTGTCAATATACTCATCAAGGGGGAGATTGAAAGACCATGTGGAGGTCTATCCTTGTCTGCGATGAGTAATTGACAAGATTTGAACTTGGTTTGATTTGAAATTGAGTTTGAATTGAATTGGATTTTCAAATTGAAGCAATTTGAGTGTTGGTTGCTTTTCCCAGTGCTACTAGCTTAGGGGCGGTAGCACCAGACTTTTGAGCGAAATTATGAATGATTAATGATTTTGGGATAATCATTAAATATATGTGTGGGTTTTGGGTTAGCACTTGCATGGCTGCATGAGTGGGAAAATCCTAGCACTTAGAAGAATTCTCTAGGGTTGAGGGCTCCATCCAAGGGTGGTAGGTGGCCCAAGAGTAGTATAAATAGGGGTGGAGGGGTAGCCTCCTCCTCTTGGAGATTGTAGAGGTTTTTGGTGCTCCTTTGAGCTTTACCCACCTTGTTGTGAGGCTTTATAAATCTCTTCCTTCCAGAAATACAAATCTTTTTTATTCATACTTGAATTTACATTACAGAGTTACTTTATGTCTTAAATTCATCATTTAAATCTTGCATTTTACTTTCTTGTAATTTACTTTTTGCAATTTGGATTTGCCTCCCCTCCTTCTAAATGCTGATCTTGGATATTTTGAGTGTGTTCATATGGTTTTATGCCTCTTTTGCACTCTAGCATAGAATAGAGATCATCTTTTCTATCAAGTTGTAACTCTGTCCAGAACATGTTCTTCGCGCAGCAATTAGTATTTAATTTTTAAAAAATTATAGAATAATCCTTTTTGAGTGATTCATCATAGAGATGGTGTGAGACTCTCGTATGCATCTTTAGAAAAATTTTGGTGTCCACTTGTTGCACCGTTTGGGCGCCATGAGGTGAAAACTAAGCCCCAAACATTCTACTCTAAGTTTCTGACTATCTGTGTTCTTTGATTTTTGCTGATTTTTTTGTGAGTTTTTTTGTGGTGAAATTAGGTGGAGTTTGTCATGACTCATTTGTTCATATATAGAAAAATTTTCAAAATTTCTTGAGTACCAGAAACCCACCAAACACCTGTTCTAATTGAGGACAATCTCTGAAAATTCTGCTTTTGTTTTTCTGAAAGTGACTTTTGTAATTTGATTTGATCTCTTTTCTAAAATCAAGAGTTGAATTGATTCCTTTTTATTTTGGACACTACACAACCAGGATTGTGACTCAAAAATCCCCACATATTCTATGTGTAACACCCGGCGCCAAACGCACCGCGAATGCTACCAAAAACCTTAAATAACGAACGACACCTCCACGAAAAAGACTGAAACTGAATTTAATCTCTAAACTCTTAACCCGGCCTAAAGCTAAGTCACCGAAATTTACAAAATTTCGGCATGACCTCTCTAGAACAGAGGACATCCACTCAGTAGACAAAAGAACAATAGCAGATATATGATATCAATCTAGCAGGTCCTTAGATAATCAATCACATATCCAATAGAAATGAATGAACTTCACCACGATAACAACACATTACAACCACATTAATTACATCCAGAATTAATGAATTGGTTAAGTAAATTGTTGGAGATTGGAGTCGTGCACGTGATACTACTCCCAACTCGACGAGCCAGCTTCAAAGTACCTAAAACAGAAAGCAAACAAGCGTAAGTCCAAGACTCAGCAAAGTGCAACAAAAAGAAACGTAACCGAATCAAATGAAATACCAATACTTTGAAAAGTAACATATTCAAATACTTGACTGAACTTGGTAAATAAATGAACCGGAAATTGATTCCAAATACCACAATCATCTCAAGAATTATTTAAACTTTACTCATACCTCGATAGCCACTTTTGGATGAGTCCATGACTCAATCCTCAATCTATAAATGCCATTAGCTCCACAATTAACCATTAACAGTTTCCATTCGCTGCCTTCATGCTCAAGTGCACAAAACATACAAAAGAAGAATCTCATATCCATACATCAAAATCAACTCATTAAACATGATTCATCATTGTCAATGCAATGCAGATGCAAATATGCCATACAAAAGAAGAATCTCATATCCATACATCACAATCAACTCATTAAACATGATTCATCATTGTCAAAGCAATGCAGATTTCACAACTTTCATGCATATGATGCATCATGCATGTCTCATCTCCTCGTTTAGCACATACCGGTATTGCCGAGTGCACACCTGTCGGTGTGCACCCTCTCATTCCCCTTCCACCCCGTGGTGGAGGGTGCCTACTCTTACTGACTCGCTCCCATAAAACCACAAATACAGGACTACGAGGTAGGACTTTCGTGCTCACTACATGTGAGCACAGAGGCCCGCATCAGAATGGGTCGCCTCTTCCATCATGAATGCACAAATGCAAAAAACATAAACAAATTTGCAAACTACATTCATTTCTCACATTTGCATAGCCATAGCCAAATACATAAACATCAGCCACTTCTCACATCCATAAATTACCATTCACATTCTCAACACTCATAATCACGTCCTCAACATTCATATTCATACTCACATCACCAATACTCGAATAATTACTAATTCCATCTATCTTGATCATAAATCAAACCATTTTCGCAATCAAATTCCATACTCCGTGCTCACATTCATTTATCATCAATACTTCATACAAAAACCATAATCTTTTATCATGAATACGAAGTGAATCATTATTCTTGACTCAAAACTCATGTCTTTGATATCAATAATACCCTAATCCTACTAGTGAGCACCAATATGGAACATAAATTATCACAACAAGTCACAAAGTAAATTATCACAACAAGTCACAAAGACAAGACACATAATTCTTCAATGTAGCACACATAGCAAACAAACAAGGATGCATATGCAAGTTTCATCCTTTGATGTCATTCATGGGTACTCACATAGCCTACCCATACTAGTGTTGTTAGTATATCCACAACAAGCATTAGTGGTTCACATATCAAATCAATCAAGACATTCAATCTACAATTAACAAAGTTCAATCAATTGATGCACTTGCCTTCAACTTTTCTAGACGGTTTGGTGAGACGAGGTTGCCACACCCGGGGTCACACCACCTGCACATGGATATAACCCACTCAAAAACACGCCCAAAATTCAACACAAGACTCATAACTAAGTTGGCTTCGCAACCCACTCCTAAAACCTGAAAACAGAAATCTGCTAACCTGGGACAGCACTTGGTAAAACGGTCATAACATTCAAACGACTGAATGAAACTTAGAGATTTCAGACTTCATTGAAAGGTAATTCGATTATCTACAACTTTTTCTATAGCTGACTGATCGGGAAAAGCACCGATTATTCCCAGATTTGGGACGAACAGCAAACGAACATAATTTAACTTGTTCTGGACAGCAATTGTTTAAATGGTCATAACTTTCAAACGGCTGAACGAAATTTAGCAATTTCAGTCTCTATTGAAAGGTAATTCGATTATCTACAACTTTCGCAATAGCCAGACCCCCAGGAAATGCTTGCAGAATTTTCAATTTCGCGACCTAACAGAGGACATAAATCTGCTCGAAAATCAGAACAGGGTTCCCTCCACTCTAACCCTAGTTTCCCTCCAAAATCCCCAAATTTTGGAACCCTAGAACCACACTACCCAGCTAGGACTTCCATTAGAGCAGCAAACACAAACCCTAACCTGGAAAACTCACCTCCAAAGCCCACAAAAGAGGGAGAAGTGGGGGAGGAAGGAGCTGCTGTTGCTGCTGCTACCCGGCCAGGAAGAAGGGAGGAGGGCGCCGTGGGGAGGAGGACTGCAGGGGGGGAACGCCGGCCATGGGAGGAGGAGGGCTGAAGGGGGAAGGCACTTGCTATGAGAGGAGGCTCCAGGAGCTCGGGCTGGGATGTGGGGGCGCAGGAGGCAGTCCAGGAGGAGGCCAGGGGAGTCTGCTAGGGGTGTCGGCTGGGGAAAAAGAAATGAGAGGGGAGCTAGGGCTTCACTTAATGCCTCTCTTCCTTTTATACTCAACAAAGCTAAAGACCACCACCCCCACAAATTCCAAAGATAGAAATTCTAACTCTTGGCGAAAAGCAAGGTTCTTTTTGAGTGAAACTTGCCGTAGAGTAGATACGGCTTGGAGAAAACACTCATTCCGATAAGCATTCAACATAACTCAAAACCTTTAGAAAAGATTCTTAAAATTGCGAGACAACAATAACAATTCCGGCCAAACTCTGGTAAAACAATTCACGGTATTACACTCTCCCCCCTTTAACAGAATTCGACCTCGAATTCTGAACACCACAAGAACACCATCAAGAATAACGGAAACCGACTGACAAAGTGAAAACACCCAAAAAGAACAAAGTTGGGTATTTCTCACGCACGAGTCTCCAAAACTCGAGTCACTTCTCTTTTTAACTTGAGAATTCACATCTCCCACACGAAGGCGCTATTGGAACCGGCAAACAACCAAATTCCCAAATTATGCCATAAATCATCAACTCATGATGACACGATTACCGTAAGTCACGACACTCTATTAAGCATCCAACCAAATTTTTCACCGAATCACTCAATTCTATTCGATTGAACAGTTGGGGTTCCAAATTCCAATCCCCTAAGAACCAAGAAAACCCTGATTCACATCTCTCCTCAATGATTAACCTTTATAACCGCATAACCATTTTCAAGTCATATCATCGAACGAGATAGCCCACCATATCAAAGCTATAACACGGATCGCTAAACTTAAACCACGGAGCCACACAAGGCTTTTCAATCCAACAAACTTCTAACCCAATCCGAGTATACCACTATTCCTAACCAATTAACACCGGAACTCTCTAGAAATCAAAACACGACTTTTATCTTTTCAACAGTTGCCCTTGGAAACAACAGGATCAAAAATCATTATTTACTATCGAAACAATTAGCCCCGCAGGGCACCAATCAAATTCCCTCATACACAAAATCGTATTTGATCTTCTTTCAAATTTGTCTCATACAATGAGGCAACCACTCAAAGAAAAGGTTCACAACTGAACCATCCATTTCCGACTGACCCACAGTGAGTCTAACCCATAAAACCGAGGGTTCCGATAAACTTAAGGAAATAAAGCATTTAGTGACTGATTCCACCCAGCCCACCAACAACAAAGTCCCACACAACCCAGGGACAACGCGATCAAAATGATCCTCCCACAAGGTCGGAACCACGACAATGAACACCTCTCCTTACTCTCCACGTTAAATCCACATACCATCAACACTTAACCCCAATTAGGACTTCATTAAATCCCACCCACACATGGTTCCCTCTTCTAGAGCAATCTTGCCTGAAGAATTAAAGCAACGAGCATACTCTCAAATTATACTCAAGCAAGGAACCACAGCTAAACATATTCTTTTCTCACACTAGAAAGCGAAGAGAATCTTGATTCTCTTACAAAGCGAACCACTTTCCTCAACTTGAAATCAAAGCAATAGAATATGCAACAGGGGAAGACTCAACTGAGAAGAGAAACTTCACACAAACTTAATCAAAAGTAGCCACAAAATCAAAGAGAACTCCATTCTCTTAACAACATAAACCATTTCCCTCACCTTGAGCCCTAAGGTGAGAAGCTTCACAACGAATAATCTCTCGATTAAAAAGCAACACAACACACTAATCCAAAGAAGATCATCTTGCTTTTACTAAAGCAAAACCTCCCACTTTAACCAAAAGCAACATTTTGGAAGAGAAAACCAATTCCCAAGTCAACATCTGCACCCACAACCACCACAAAATCTCTCAAAGAGAAAAGGAAACTCATTCCCCAAAGAAAACACTTCATCACAAAAGCACTTATGAAACATTCATAAGATCCACCTTTCGAAGCACTCACAACACCACACTCATTTTCCAATTAAAACCAACTCTAGACATAATAAAGTTACCAATTAAGTACTTAAGGGTTTCCAACACAACCCACTATGTCCATTTGCTTCCTTTAAATATTGTTCCCAAGGATGATTCAGTTTGAATGCGAAAGAACGCGATCCACTCATATACTTTTGGGTGAAAATCCATACTCATAACATAAGCTAAACAAATTAGCCAAAGCCACAGATTGGCATGGTTCAAAAGCATACACATTCCGGAATCCATTAACCAATTACTTCCAAGATTACTTTTTCATCCTCATTTTCGACCATCAAAGTCAAGTCCGCAACTTGACCTAAAATGCAACTTAATCAAGGGAGTTCTATTGCCCACTAACGAGAACGTTTTAACAAAAGGCATACACTCCCAGCGAATCATACAATTTAATTGAGCCCTAAGCAACAAAAGCCAACATTCATCATGTCTCTGCACCATCATACTACGGTGCTTTACATCACCACCCTGCGATCATAAATTTGCCAAGCAGAAAATTCTAGATCCTCTCAAGCGGGATCAATTCTTACAAAATCTCGAATTTCCAATCACTCCCATGACTCGCAACACTTGGCGCACAATACTAATCAACTTTCACTTTAGGTCAATTATCATTCCCTTTAATTCTCCCTTATCAACATAATGATTTTAAGTTGCCTTCAAACACCCATCAACCTCGCTCTAACCAAATTGGTAGATTATTTCGATGTTCTAACTACACAACACAGACATAATATTTCTACACAATCCTCACGGGTCACCTACCCTTGACAAACAGGATACAACCCCAAACTTTAAAGATAACCTCAGCTCTTGAACAAGAACGAGCACCGATAATCAGTTTCTCTTTTCCAGAAAAGAAAGAAAAACAAAACCCAACAGAATTTGCGAGAGAGCTCAACTCCCAAATTCTGGAACTCTGGTAGCAAAAGCTCTTCTAATTAAGCACCAAACTCCAAACCTCCCCGGAAGAAGAGGGTCTTTCAAAGATGGCTTCCCAAGCAAGTAAAACGACGAGATCAAATACCCCTTACTCTTATAAACACACGGAACCCCATCCCTCACAACCAGGTTTGGCACAACACAATAATAACTCTTGTTTAATCTAGGAGAAGGACAAACACAGAAATAAGTTGATAACTTTCTCCGTAAGGCAACCAACAAAACCGGGCGTCAAAGCCGAAAGGGCGGACAAAAGAGGCGCAACACTAAACCCTTCTTCCTTATCTTCAACCAAAGAAGGCAAAAACCAAGAATCGCTGAGGAACAATCAACGAAAATCCCATACCAAACACTTTTCCTTTGGTTTTAACCAACTAAGACTAAGAAAGCCAACCAAAACCGATCGTCAGAACAATAAAAGAAATCCGAAAGATTCAACACTAAACCTTGCTATTTGACTCCAACCAATGGAGCCAAAAGAAACCACAACTTCCATCCACTCTCTGAACTTTAACGCAAAAAGGCAACGACTCAAACCAATGGGAGACTCCCAACTTCCGATTGTGGCGTTACCCAACCACCACGGCCTCTACCATGGCCAGACCACAACAAAAGAAGGTGAACGAAACCCTTCGGCACCACAACCTCACTTAATCACAATGACAAGAACAACTCAATTCATTCCTTTCATAAACATAGCAATGTACATTATCAAATGTAGGAATCAATATCAAAGCTTAAGTACAACATTTAAGCGTAAAGCAATGATACCCATACCCTCTCCTACTGTGCAACAGAGTGTGTCAAGTTTTAAATTAATTAGCCATTCTATATCAAATTTTATTATTGCTATCCTATAGCAAAATTTTAAGTATGAACCTAAGCCATGTTTCTAGGTTACCCCAAATTACAATTTTAGTTGACCTTCCGGTATTTCACTAAGTTCAAGCACCACGGACCTGAAGCCCGCTCTGATACCAACTGTAACACCCCGGCGCCAAACGCACTGCGAATGCTACCAAAAACCTTAAATAACAAATGACACCTCCATGAAAAAGACTGAAACTGAATTTAATCTCTAAACTCTTAACCCGGCCTAAAGCTAAGTCACCGAAATTTACAAAATTTCAGCATGACCTCTCTAGAACAGAGGACATCCACTCAGCAGACAAAAGAACAATAGCAGATATATGATATCAATCTAGCAGGTCCTTAGATAATCAATCACATATCCAATAGAAATGAATGAACTTCACCACGATAACAACACATTACAACCACATTAATTACATCCAGAATTAATGAATTGGTTAAGTAAATTGTTGGAGACCGGAGTCGTGCACATGATACTACTCCCAACACGACGAGCCAGCTTCAAAGTACCTAAAACAGGAAGCAAACAAGCGTGAGTCCAAGACTCAACAAAGTGCAACAATAAAGAAACACAACCGAATCAAACGAAATACCAATACTTTGAAAAGTAACATATTCAAATACTTGACTGAACTTGGTAAATAAAAGAACTAGAAACTGATTCCAAATACCACAACCATCTCAAGAATTATTTATACTTAACTCATACCTCGATAGCCACTTTTGGATGAGTCCACGACTCAATTCTCAATCTATAAATGCCATTAGCTCCACGATTAACCATTAACAGTTTCCATTCGCTGCCTTCATGCTCAAGTGCACAAAACATACAAAAGAAGAATCTCATATCCATACATTACAATCAACTCATTAAACATGATTCATCATTGTCAATGCAATGCAGATGCAAATATGACATACAAAAGAAGAATCTCATATCCATACATCACAATCAACTCATTAAACATAATTCATCATTGTCAATGCAATGCAGATGCAAATATGCCATACAAAAGAAGAATCTCATATCCATACATCACAATCAACTCAATAAACATGATTCATCATTGTCAATGCAATGCAGATTTCACAACTTTCATGCATATGATGCATCATGCATGTCTCATCTCCTCTTTTAGCACAAACCGGTATTGCCGAGTGCACACCCGTCGGTGTGCACCCTCTCATTCCCCTTCCACCCCGTGGTGGAGAGTGCCTACTCTTACTAACTCGCTCCCATACAACCACGTATACGGGACTACGAGGTAGGACTTTTGTGCTCACTACATGTGAGTACAGAGGCCCGCATCAGCATGGGTCGCCTCTTCCATCATGAATGCACAAATGCAAAAGACATAAACAAATTTGCAAACCACATTCATTTCTCACATTTGCATAGCCATAGCCAAATACATAAACATTAGCCACTTCTCACATCCATAAATTACCATTCACATTCTCAACACTCATAATCACGTCCTCAACATTCATATTCATACTCACATCACCAATACTCGAATAATTACTAATTCCATCTATCTTGATCATAAATCAAACCATTTTCGCAATCAAATTCTATACTCCGTTCTCACATTCATTTATCATCAATACTTCATACAAAAACCATAATCTTTTATCATGAATACAAATTGAACCATTATTCTTGACTCAAAACTCATGTCTTTGATATCAATAATACCCTAATCCTACTAGTGAGCACCAACATGGAACATAAGTTATCACAACAAGTCACAAAGACAAGGCATATAATTCTTCAATGTAGCACACATAGCAAACAAACAAGGATGCATATGCAAGTTTCATCCTTTAATGTCATTCATGGGTACTCACATAGCCTACTCATACTAGTGTTGTTAGTATAACCACAACAAGCATTAGCGGTTCACATATCAAATCAATCAAGACATTCAATCTACAATTCACAAAGTTCAATCAATTGATGCACTTGGCTTCAACTTCTCGAGACGGTGTGGCGAGATGAGGTTGCCACACCCGGGGTCACACCACCTGCACATAGATATAACCCACTCAAAAACACGCCCAAAATTCAACACAAGACTCATAACTAAGTTGGCTTCGCAACCCACTCCTAAAACCCGAAAACAGATATCTGCCAACCTGGGACAGCACTTGGTAAAATGGTCATAACTTTCAAACGGCTGAACGAAACTTAGCGATTTTGGACTTCATTGAAAGGTAATTCGATTATCTACAACTTTTTCTATAGCCGACTGACAGGGAAAAGCACCGATTATTCCCATATTTGGGACAAACAGCAAACGAACATAATTTAACTTGTTCTGGACAGCAATCGGTAAAACGGCCATAACTTTCAAACGGCTGAACAAAATTTAGCGATTTCAGTCTCTATTGAAAGGTAATTCGATTATCTACAACTTTCGCAATAGCCAGACCCCCAGGAAATGCTTGCAGAATTTTCAATTTCGCGACCTAACAGAGGACATAAATCTGCTCGAAAATCAGAACAGGGTTCCCTCCACTCTAACCCTAGTTTCCCTCCAAAATCCCCAAATTTTGGAACCCTAGAACCACACTACCCAGCTAGGACTTCCATTAGAGCAGCAAACACAAACCCTAACCTGGAAAACTCACCTCCAAAGCCCACAAAGAGGGAGAAGTGGGGAGGAAGGAGCTGCTTGTTGCTGCTACTACGCCAGAAGAAGGGAGGAGGCGCCGTGGGGAGGAGGACTGCAGGGGGGGAACGCCGGCCATGGGAGGAGGAGGGCTGAAGGGGGAAGGCACTTGCTATGAGAGGAGGCGCCAGGAGCTCGGGCTGGGATGTGGGGGCGCAGGAGGCAGTCCAGGAGGAGGCCAGGGGAGTCTGCTAGGGGTGTCGGCTGGGGAAAAAGAAATGAGAGGGGAGCTAGGGCTTCACTTAATGCCTCTCTTCCTTTTATACTCAACAAAGCTAAAGACCACCACCCCCACAAATTCCAAAGATAGAAATTCTAACTCTTGGCGAAAAGCAAGGTTATTTTTGAGTGAAACTTGCCGTAGAGTAGATACGGCTTGGAGAAAACACTCATTCCGACATAACTCAAAACCTTTAGAAAAGATTCTTAAAATTGCGAGATGACAAAAACAATTCCAGCCAAACTCTGGTAAAATAATTCGCGGTATTACACTATGGTACTCATCCATGCAAGCTAGGGGTACACATAGTTGTCTAGTTGTTCGAATTTTTTACGATTTCCTTTGCGCGATCCTTACGAGGTTTTACTTAGAGTATTTTGGGGAAGATTTTATATGCGACCATTCAGCCACCCTATATTCGCTATCTCGATTCTTCACAATGATCAAGAATAAATAAACAGTATATAAATAACTAAACTTATCATTTAATATAAAATTGACTAATTTTACATATCCATTACTACTATTATCAAAATCCATCAACTAAATTGGCTAAGCATTTTATTACTCATGAGTGAACACAAAAACTAGTTATTTGTGGAATATGATGGGACTAGTGACACAATGGAGCAAATCCTATCCTATTCATGTTGCTTTTAATAATCGCCTAGAATATTAAAATAAGTAAGAGTGAATCCACGACTCAATAAGTATGTAATAAAACAATGACATATCCATTTTTCACATTCATCTCATTAATCACCTTTGGATGAGTTAATGACTCAATGACGTAACCATTTATCACATTCATCTCATTAATCATCTATTATCATTAACAATGCAATGAAAATTATGTTCTCATATGTTCATCATACAGCGTATACCAATATCATTAAGTGCACACCTGTCGATGTCGTACTGTCTTATTCCTTTCATCCAGTAGAGGTGCCTACCGAAGTTGGTCTTTCATGCCTAGACTAAGTAGGTCATAAAGGGCCACACAGATCACATCTTTTTATCTTGAATGCAATATATATAAATAACATGATTTGTCAAAATTAACATATCTCATCATCTCCATTAATCCCATTATCATATCATATCATTTTCATAATAAACAAAAGGAATCATGTAAAGAATCATCAAAGTATGTTTTTAATAAGAACAATAAGAATGAAACATTCATGTCATCATTTTACCGTACACTTGCTTTTTTACCTACGATGAAAATAGAATAGTGTGCGATTGATGCTAAACATGTAGTCACACCTCCTACAGGAGGTAAACCCATCTCAAAACCATGCCATAATAGTACATACATCAAATATAGTAGCATCGCTCCTTCGCACATGCCATACTAAACTTTCTTCCTCGCCAGACAGTTTACCCTTTATTGGTCTAATGGTCGGAAGACCACAGCTCCTAAGTCGAGAGCCCAAACATAGTAAACTATATTTATTCTACACTAGATTTCCTACAATTTTGTAGCCATCCATATTTTCTAATTAATTCATTTAACCCTCATTTAACCCTCATAGCAATCTGTTGTTTTTCTGGACACCAAACTTCATAATTTCATAACTATTTTTATACAACTCTACATATAGAAAACCATAGCATCTCTGGAACCTAAGTGAAATTATCTAGCTTTCTCTAGTAATGGACACAATTTAATTCAGTAATTATCTAGCTCCAAACAGCAGATTATCACAACTGCTCTATGCAGCGACCTATCTTTGGACAGTAAACTCTATATAACATTCAAACCGTTCAACCAATTTAACGTTCTTATATTCTAATTAAACTTTAGATAAAAAACTATATTTTTTATAACATAGACATGCCACAAAATGAATCATAAGTATCACAAAACTCGAATAGAAAACAGAGACCACTATTATGTGAATATCAATCTCTCTCAAATTCCATTCCGATGCACTCTAACAACCATATCTACTATTAAAACAACCATAATATCGCTCTACTACAGTGCCAATAAGTCCAACCATGATCTAAGGTTTATACCTGCGTCCTAAAAATCCGACAGAAACATCAATGTTGGCGATTCTCCGCAATCTCCGTATATTCCCTACTCCTTCAAGCTTCTCAAAACTCCTGCACCACGTTTCCATGGCATGCATGCCGAGGATGACTCAGCAATCGGCCCAGACATCGATGTTTCTTTTTTTAATTTTGGATATCGCAAATATACTGTCTATGATTCTTAAAGTGAATGGGGAGTTCAGCAAATTGAATGGAGGCTTCTCTCATCATTTCAACAAGGTCATTCGAAGGTGGGTTTGCACTGATTATTGCCCCTTCTAGTCATGTCCATCCGAGCACACAAAATTGCTTCGATATTGCAGTCTCCAAAAGATGCTTTCTAAATTACTCGTTGGGTTTGCACTGATTATTGCACCTTCTAATCATGTCCATCCGAGCACACAAATTTGCTGCGATAGTGCAGTCTCCAAAAAAGGCTTTCTAAATTATTCGTCAATCTTTTGGTTAGAAGATTAAGTTTCTCATTTTCGTAGTGTAATACAGCAAGTGGTTTTTCCAAGATTTTTTGGTTCGCGCTATTGGTTAGATGTTGGATTTTGGGTTTTAGGAGGGGTTTTTTTGGGAATTCCCTCCCCCTCACCTAACCTCTCTCTCCCCTTTAGTTTGTGTGGCTGTAATTGGTGGGAGGCCAGGAGATTTTTTTCGTGTGTGCTGGCCGAGTCTTGCTCCTCCTGGCGCCCTTGCTCCTGATGGCTGAGCCTTGCTCCTTCCTGGCGACCGTTCCTCCCGTGCGCCCCCTCCAGCCGGCCCTCCTGGTGCCTCCCCTCCCTGCCGAAGCTTCCTCCCAGGCGGACCCCTCCAGCCGCGCCCCTGCTCCTCCGGCCCGTGCGCCCGGCCAGGCATCGCCCGATCGCCTCCTGCCTGTGCCCTGATGCCCGGCTTCCTCGCCTCCTCGAGCTAAGCGCCGGCCAAGCTCTTCCGTTGCCGCCGGCTCTTAGCGTCTTGCCAGTGTCGCGCCTCCTCGCCTCCCAGCCATCGCGCCATTGCCACCCTCGCATCTCTGCCGCACTGCTGCTGTCTTGCCCTCCGGCTGTCGGCACTTGCGCCTCCTTCTTCTGGTTCAAGATTTGAGGTATTCTACCTTGGGTACCTTCATGTGCATACTAGGTGTTTGTTGAAATGCTTAAAAGAGTTATTGTATGGTATTGCTACTGTGTTTTACGAGTATTGATCTGTGAGTCACCATATGAGCTAAACATATTGCTTCCTAAGCATTTGCATATTGGTATGGTTGGTTTGTTTTGTGCAAAAGATGCTTCCCTTACTAATGGTATTAGCTCACTTTGCTTTTATGCGGTTTGCCGCTCGCTTGGTGTGGTGTGCATCAAAGTCATGGATTTGAATTGGTGCTGAAAAGGTGGCTAGTTATAAGTAACATATTGGTTCTTTTGATCTGAAGAGTCTTTAGTCATGGAGAGGTTTTAATTTCATGCCTTTGCATGAGCATTTCTTTGTGTGGATTTATGCTTTAGCCTTTAGATGAGTGTTTATAAGTTCTGTAATGATTGAATATGGTGTAGTTCTGTAATCACTGAAATAATCTCTCATGCATTTCTAGATAAAGTCAACTTTTCATGTTAGAAATTGTTCAGGAGCTAGTGTTCTGGTATTAGTCCCAAATGTATGATGAGTGAGACGCCTATTTGATATACTATATGCAAACTCAGTTACTTTTCATCAGAAATCTAGAACACGTCGATGGTTTGACACTGATAGCACTGTAAATTTATTAATCTTAATTAATGTGTTGTGTACTTGATTGCAAGTGCTTTATATTGGGTTTTACATGATGGAGCAGCTCGCTAATTGTTACACTTAGTTGCCTTACTGAATGCATGTGTTCTATTACCAAGGTTACTCATGAATAGGGTTAGAGTAATGAGGATGGTAAGTTAAAGGATGAGAGGAGTTGAAATTTGGGTATTTGATTATGACTATACGGTTGTAATCACGAGAAAGAATTTATTTATGGGTTTTAGTCATTAACTTTATTTCCATTAAACCATGGACGGCAAGAACTGAACCTATTAAATTCAAATCATTATGGGCATCTCCCAGTTGGCAATGTACCGCAGGTATTTTGTTTAATTTAAGATGTCGCATGTCACTCTTGGCTATACATTCTAATTTGGCTTCTACTTCATTGGATGTTTGATTTTTTTTCCATGTAGTGGTATAAATCTTAGCTTTAAGTTGGCAATCTCTGTTATGGGTCAGATTGTAGAGCACAGTGCTGATCGTTGACTGCTGCGCACCGGTGGACGTCGACGCCGTCGTGGTTGTCGGCAGGGGTTAGCGAGAGCTACCGGCCTTGTTCTTGGAAGGCACCGCCAAGAGGATAGTGTCTTGAGTGGTCTTGACCCCGAGTTGCCTCTCGCGTCGGTAAAGGCAAGTGCATCTCCTAGAGCGTTAGTAGGGTGTTAAATGCTTTGCTTGCGATAAAAGTATGAAAATTCTAATGATTTGGTTATGTTTAATAGCATATCTAGAAGTTGTTCTTAGCATGGTAATGGGGATGGATGAATGTTAGCAATGGGAAGGTAAGTTATTCAATTTCTATTATTGCAACGCCTTATGAATTGTATAAATGAGTATGGTTATATATGTTGGTGCAAAGGATAACATGATTAAATGATAATGTGTGTGTTATATTCATGTTTGTGTTGTGCTTATACACATGACTTTATTTACTCTCGAATGAATTACACTGGGGAAATAGTAAGTTAATTGGTACTTCCATATTGGTTATGGCTATGTGTGGTGAAAATGAATGATGGATGAAATGCATTCACGTCAATTGCATAATTGCATTCATGATGGACGAGGCGTCCCATGTTGATGCGGGCCTCGGTGCTCACCCGTAGTGAGCACAAAAGTCCTACCTCGTAGTCCCATTCATCGATGGTGAATGGGAGCGAGTCAGTAAGAGTAGGCCCCGCCACGGGATGGTTGGGATTAAGGGTGCACACCGACGGGTGTGCACTCAGCTATACCGGTATACGCTATGGCAATGTGCATTATGAGCATGCATGGTGCATTCATTTATGATTCATGAGAAAAAGGATGAGAGCATAAAAGCATTGCATTGTGTGTTGAAATTAGTAGATGTTAATTGATGAGAATAGAAATGACAGGTTGGGTATTGAGTCGTGGACTCATCCTGAAATGATTGTAGAGGCATGAGTAAGGTTTATTTATGTTTCCGAGTTGGATGTGGTAAGTAGGGTTAGTTTCTGTTTCTTTAACTGGATAATTTCAATTAAGTAATGGTTATAGCAAATGGTGAAGTAGTCGTGTTCTTACGTTTTGAAGTTATATGAATTCAAATTGCTCTCTTATTTTAAGGATGTCAAGTAAAGGAACTATTACTGTATGTCTTGAAGCCGTGGTATTCTATTCGAATTCATTACTTTCCATACTTGATTGCACTTTGCTGAGTCTTGGACTCACGCTTGTTTGTTTTCTTGTTTTAGGTACTTTGAAGCTGTCTCGTCGGGTTGGGAGTAGTAACACGTGCACAACTTCGGTCTCCAACAATCTGCTTAACCGATTCATTAAGTTGGATGTAATTAATGTGATTGTAATGTGTTGCCGTCTTGGGGAGTTTATTAAATTGTTGGATGTGTGATTGATTAACTAAGGACCTGCTAGAATACTATCATAACTGCATCTGTTTTCTGTCTGCTGAGTGGATGTCCTCCTGTCTAGAGAGGTTATGCCAAAATTTTCTAAAATTCGGTGACTTAGTTTTAAATTGGAATAGAGAGTTTCAAGGTGGGGTTCAATCTGTTATTAAAGGTAGCAGGTCTAGTGACTCGTTCGTTGAGTTTTTAGTTCAATCGAGCTTCTTTGTCGAGTTTTATTTCTTGGGTCTTTCTGAGGATCCTCTGGACCAGTGTAGTTTCGGAGTGTTGTAAGCATCATTTAGGGTCTTTTGGTAGCATTCGCAGTGCATTTGGCGCCGGGGTGTTACACGTAGCCCGGGAAAAACATGTAGAATTCTATAAACTAGTAACTAAACAACTGAACTCATGCAGCAGGATGAAATTGCAGGTGGTTTTCTTTGGTTCCAGCGTCCCAGGGTAATGGTTGTTTTTGTATCAATTATCAACCTAAAGATCAGGGTGGGGTAGGAATCCTAAACCTAGACCTACAAAATAAAAGCCTATTGAGCAAGTGGTTGTTCAAGTTGTGTAATGAGCAAGGGATGTGGCAGCAGTTATTGAGAAACAAATATTTAAAAGGCAAGACTTTAAGCCAGGTAGAAAAGAAATCAGGTGACTCCCATTTCTGGAGCAGTCTAATGGGGGTTAAATCTCAATTCTTAAGCCTTGGATCCTATATTTTAAAAGATGGGACCTAAGTAAGATTTTGGGAAGATACTTGGTTGGGTAATTCAACCTTGAAATCTCAGTTCCCTTGCTTATATAATATTGTAAGGAAGAAGCATGCAACGGTGGCTGAGGTCCTTGGTACATTTCCTCTAAACGTGTCTTTTAAGAGATCATTAATGGGGAATAACCTGAGTGACTGGGGGAATTTTGTTTTCCATTATCTAAAAAATACTGGTGCTCAGGTAGACGTTCAATTCGCCACTTATAATGCAAGGTGACGCAGCATAGAGCTTAATAATCCTGCGTGGTTGCAGTTGCACAGCATCCTTCTAGAGAAGAAAAGCTGCACCTGTCCTTAAGGCAGATAGAGAGAGAGATATTTGGAATTACCGGTCTTAAGATGCTTCAAACCTGAGCCAAAGAGTGATATTTAGAGCTGATCAGACTTATGTAAGCTGCACATAGTTCACTTGTTTTGCTTGAAGTCTTAAAACCGTCAGCTCAAGTTTGTAAAATCTCGGTGGAGTTTTTTTAAGAGGAAAGCTTGCTTTGTTTGTAATTAGTATCTTCTTTACTTTGCTTCCTCTGCTCATCTGAAATGTAGGAATAGCTTAATCCTACTGATGCAGCTTACGTTCGGGCCATGACTGTATTATTATTATAACTAGTAGACTTATCTATGTAACTGTGCGTCTAGATATTATAATACAATTGTATTTGTTATATAACTCTATTTATATATGATTAATCTACACCGTTATAATCTGGCCCCGCTAAAATAAGTAGTGGAGATTGATCTTTCTCTTTTCCTTTTGATTAATGTGAGAATTTCTAGAATTTAAGATTATTATGGAATTTTCTTGTCTTTAAAACGAAGGAAGTACCTTGAATATCACCGGTTGTTTTTATATATATATAGATTGCTTCTCGGGGATTCCATGACTACAAAATTATTTCTGTCGTGGAAAAGAGGTGTTTAGGAATTCTGGCTAGAACCTGCTGCTGGATACCGAATCTTTATTTGGTGAAAGTGCTCAATCTGATTATTTTTCTGAACTAGCTAAAGTGCTAATTAATCTTTTTTCACTTTTTGGAAAGTGAAGAAACCGAATCATGTCATATCGACTCTAAGGGGAGTGGAATCACAACACACTTTCTGCCAGCTGAATCGACTTCCCCATTGTAGTGCTTGTAGATATTTGGAGCTCAACTGATAATATAAAAGGGTGGAATACTTAAAGTAACACTTTTGGTTAATAAAGTGCTGCTTATTTTTACTTTTTCTCCAAAAAAAGAAACCGAAGGTTATAAATATCTGCTTATGTCCTGCCATTGTCGCCCCCAAAATAAAAATGCCTATGAAATGAATCGAATCAGACATACCTGGATGGATGCATCGTCGACTTGCATTGCAGCGCCGGGAGATATTTTGCGGCTAACGACTTACCAGTTTATAATGGCAACGTATCCTGTGCATACAGGCCTTCTCGTGTATACACCATATACACCAACTACAAAAAGTCGTGAAAAATTTTGAAAAAAATTGTAGATATACTTCATAGATTACTCTTACCTATATATGTATGAAGTTTCAAGATCATTCATACATAGGTAGAGTAATCTATGAAGTACATCTACAATTTTTTCAAAAATTTCACGATTTGTTTTAGTTGATGTACACGGTGTGTACACGAAAGGGGCTGTGTGCACAGGATACGTTGCCGTTTATAATAGGTGCATACTTCGTATTTAATTATTTCGAAAGCATGGCTGCATAACCATGAGTAAAACTAACTGATGGACGGACATGCGTGGGCCGAGGACTAGTATCGATACTGAGTTGAATATTATAATGTCCCAAAATACCCAAAAAAATTATATTCTAGGTTCCAAAAAATTATTGATGCATTTTCTTGCTTTTTCTAAAATTTCCAGTACGAAAGAAATTATTTTCCTATTTTATTTGGGTTCTAAATAAACTAAAGTAGCTCTCTAAAAATTTCCATAATTTTTGGAGTTAAGTTGTTATTTTTAAAAATTTAAACTTGTTCTATGCAACAAAGCTTATTAGGAAAATGTGTAAAACATAGGATTCCCAAAAGCCGATGGCAGAAATCCGTATTCTCCAAACGGAAGCATATTTTCAATGAACCGTTTTCTCTCTTAACAGTCCCTCTCTCTCACTGACTGTAACACCCCGGCGCCCAACGCACCGCGAATGCTACCAAAAGCCCTACATAACAAACGACACCTCTCTAAACTCTTAAATTGGCTTAAAAACTAAGTCACTGAAATTTACAAAATTTCAGCATGACCTCTCTAGAACAGAGGACATCCACTCAGTAGACAAAAGAACAATAGCATTTATACGATATCATTCTAACAGGTCCTTAGATAACCAATCACATTTTCAATCGACAATTAACCAACTACGCAATGCCGATCAACACAATACAATCGCATTTATTACAACCATTTTTAACGAAACAATTAACTGGGTGATTGGTGACCGAAGTCATGCACGTGCTCTACTCCCATCCCGGCGTGTCAGCTTCAAGGTACCTAAAACAAGAAACAACAAGCGTGAGTCGAAGACTCAGCAAAGTACACAAGCGTAACAATTTCAATTTATCGCAAGTAAAACAAGAACTTGACCATAAGAGCAAGTAAAACAAATGAAGCAACATCTGGACAATACGCATTTATACCCATTTAAAAGCAAAAACTTGACCAAACTAAAAATCACCACAATCAAGTCATCAACTTGATAATAAAACCATTCAACATCAAAGAAGCATTACTTGACTCTAAATCACAACGTCTCTCGACTTAACTACCCCTCGTTGCAACTCAAACCATTTTCATCAACTGTATTTGAGTTCATTACTCGACTTCACTCCACGCTATTCATACAACATAATTAGCAGGGCAAGGAAAAGCGCTAATTCATCAAATTCAATTCAATCTCCCCTTTTGGGTTGAGTCCACGACTCAACCGTCAATTACCATAATCACCATCCATATGACAAACCATTTACCACAACACTCATCATTAAAAATGCAATGCACATGAATGCTCTTTCTGATGCAATGCACATGAATGCTCTCTCTGATGCACGTATCGGTACTGTCGAGTGCCCACCCGTCGATGTGCACCCTCACTTCCCTTCCATCCCGTGGAAGGTGCCTACTCTTACTGTCTCGCTCCCATTCACCTTGATGAATGGGACTACGAGGTAGGACTTTTGTGTTCACTACGTGTGAACACAGAGGCACGCATCAGAATGGGTCGCCTCTTCCTTTAATGAATGCACAATGCAATTTACATGAATGAAGTGCAACCCTTCATTCATCGCCAACACTAACATAGCCAAATTCTCACATTCCTAAGTCACTAGCGATACTAGCATAATCAGATTCAACCATAAGGCATGGCAACTCATAACAACATTTCGATCATGCAACTACATCCTACGGCCACCGAACCATGTTCACACAATACACTTGCAGTTAAATGCTCACATCTACTATCTTTATAAATGACTTAATAGTTTGAATCAAACTATTGTTAGTCCCAAATCACTCGAATCATATGCTCACTATAATCAACCTTACTAAAAGCTCGGTCTCAATTAGAGTTCATCTAATTAACAGGGCAACAATTAAATTAAGGAGCATCACATATGAACACACCTCCACACTCAATAACACGGTGTACTTGCGTCCATTCCCTTAACCTTTTAATCATCATAAAACATTTTCATAAGAGGAAGCACATTCTAGTTATATCCAAGCCAGGCTTACCTCTTGCGTATGCATCGGCAATTACTTACGCTAAGAGCAACAATCGATTAATCCTCCTAGCCACAGTCTAGAGAATGCACTTACCTTTTACTGACGAAGAATGGAGTGGCATATGGCTGAAGCCACTCCCAACTGAACCTTCTCTGCAATTAAACAATAATCATCCAACTCAACTTTTAAGCACACTCGAAACACGCGACAAAAGAATACAACTCTTTAGCATAAATTCAATTAAAAAAACATAGTCATCAATTTGAAAAGACTCTAATTGAAACATTTCATGAGCTAGCTCCTTGATATTTCTAAAGATATCATACTAGGGTTCAGAAACTGGAATTGGAAATGTCCACTATAAGGAATACGGGAATAGTCAAGAACTGAATAGTTTGGGGGTCCAAATTTCAAATAGATCACTTTCAAGCCAAAGAGTTTGATCTTTGTTTCTCAACCTCTTTCGTATTTATCAATTACATAGTTAATTCATGCTCTTAATTGCAATAATTAATTGAATGCTCAAAATTACTTCCATCAGTGTAAACCAAGTACTTTTACATATGCATCATGCGTTAGAACTTTACAAGTACCAGGTACTGGTTGAGTTCACATAAAACTTCTTTGCAAAAATACATGCAGCAATTCCATATCAAAAGACAAACCACAACCATACTCACTAGCAAAACAAATTAGAGAGAAACGAGACCATCACTTCATTCTCATGGAAACCTAGCTAAGCATTTCCTCAAACACTTGGCATGCATACTAGAAACCAACACCACAATTTCAATTTCTGTGAGTTCTCACCACAAGAAGCAAGAGGAGAGGCATTGCTGCTGATGGAGCTGCTGTTGAACCCTATTCTTTGCTCACTGCTTCATTTATTCTTCTTTGCTCATTGCTTCAAGTTGCTACCGCCATCTTGATGGTCTGGCTGGCGCCAGCGGGGGAAAAATCGCCAGGCGACGCCAGGGAAGACTCTAGGGGATGGCGGTCTGACGCAGGGGGATGGCTTTGAGGCGGCTCTGGGGGACAACTGGGCGACTCGAGGATGGCGAGAAAACAAAAAGGGGAGGAACCGAGCAGGAGATGGCAAGCTCAGCCCAAGGGAGCAGTCGGCCAGAGCACAGAATGGGGGAGTCGGCCGGCAGGTTGGGGAAAGATTTTCGGCCATGGGGAAGAAGAAATGACAGCCACAAGAAAAAAAAGGAATAGAGAGAGATAATGTTAGGTAAAAAGTAAGGAAGAGAGGGGAAATTCCAACAATACCCCTCCCGAACCTAAATCTTCAACCCTAACCTTAGAAATCTTTTTCTTTTAAACTGCGAGGCGACAAAACTTTCTTCCGAATAAATCCTTGAAATTACGAAGACAAAACAATTCCGGCCAGAAACCCTGGCAAACGATTTACGGTATTACACTGATGACTTGACCGCACTTGTCAGGCTCCATCTTCCAACTTGCACCCACACTGCTCGCCACTGTGGCCGCGCTCGCCCACATGACAAGGCAGCTTAAGCCCACCTCTCTACCTCGCCACTAGCTCATGGGACCCTTCCATAAGCCCTGCTGGCCACATCACTACCACCGGTTCTCCACCTCACCAATTCGTTGTTCGCCCTATGCAGCTGCACCGTACACCAATCTAGCAGCCCGATCGATCAATCTCACATCTTCCTCTATATGTCTTCTTCTGTGTGTCACCAACGTGGGAGAGAACCAGAGGTCCACACCTACTGCTTTGTCTTGCTACACCAGCGAGTACTCACAAGCTCTCGCCGAGCTACTCATCCCTACTTAAGATCCAATGACCACATCACAGTCTCCTTTTGCTCACCACTCATTCCATTTTTCATGAAAACCTAAGCTCTTTGTGCTCCAATTAGAAGGAAAATGAGCATTGTCCTCGATGCTGATGAGCATGCCATGTGCCATTACTGCCCTAGTGAGCTTCCTTACTCGATACCCGCATCATCATGTTCCTTGAGCTCCTCCCTTACCCCCACCTATGCTTAATGTCGTAGTTGGAACCAAGGGAAGAAGTGTCGCCATCGTCTTATCTCTGACAGACACACCTGAGAAAAGCCATCAATATCAGCTATTCTGGTGAGATCTTTCCCTGTTCTTTGGTGTCACATCATGTTCTATCATTTACTCTTGCTAACCCCTTAGTCTCCTAGGACCAACAATGAAACATTGTTGCGTTTTTCTCCTGTTTTCCACCACCAATGCCATTCCTGCCAATTTTTGTTGTTCCTATGAGCCCATTAGCAATTCCTTGCGTTGAATATATCTTAAGCATGTATACAAGCTTACACAAGTCTCCTTGTACATTCTTCTTTCGTCAAGTTCACTGCCGACGTATCTCCTTTTGCTGACGCTATTGTTTACCATCGACTAGCTCCTCTAGAGCAGCACCATCACTGCCAAACTACCCAGTGTGCTCCTAGTAGTCCCTAGATGCTAAGGCACTAGTTAGAATTTAGAAATTTGCAATGAAACTTAAGTTTCACCATTGCCAACTATAGTGTCACCATTGAAAAAGCCTTCTCTACTGCTCTAATGACCATTGGTCCCCATGCCTATCACCGTAGCTTCACCAAGTCCACAAAATGATGACTTGATTAACCTGAGCTACTATCTTTCACTAGGTCCTAGTCAAACCGAAAGCATTCGCCGCCTCTCGCCATCGCGCCACTGACTCCATGAGCCATTTCAACTATTGTTGCTACCCTGAGCTTTGCCTTCACACCCTTGTTCCATTTCTGGCCTTGTCCTGACCCTCTGCTGCTGCCTCGCCCCTGGCAAGCTTGGGGATGAGCTTGGCCATGGCACCTAGCTCGCTCCTTCGGTCTATCTCTTTGTCAAGTGGGCTTAGTAGTTAGTGTTAATGACATAGTTGAATTAGTAAAGCCAGTTAAGTGTAACGAGTCGATGACATGTGGGCCTAGTTAGGATAGGTAAAGCATTTTAAAACTTAAACTAGTATTTGAATATGTATCGTTCACATGTGGATCCTACCCATCAGCTTTTGGTTAAAAAAATAAAAATCTAACATGTAGGCCTCACCTATCAGTCTCTCCAAGAAAAAATCCATTCCTTTAATGTAAAATCTATTTTCAACCTTAGAGAAAATATGCTTTCACATTTGGAAAGCAAAATCAGTGGAATATGCCTTTGACATCATTCCTCTCTTACCTTTTCTTTTTTAAATGATTTTCTTAGCTGAGCTAAATTTAAATGCTTATAACTTTTGCATACAAACTCCAAATTGAGTAAGACCAGTTTCTATTTTTTTTTATAAAATCATACTTTTTGTTAATATGCAAACATGTCTAGATTTGGATTATGAACGTAATCTTTTGGCTCTTATTTGTGCTCTTTGATATATCATATGTAGACACTGACGTCCCGGAAATCGCCATCAACGAACCCAAGCAAGACCTTGAGTTTAATAAGCAAGACTACCACTCCTTGATCATAGTTGATACCATATTTTACTATTATGTATTTTGTGTTTAAAACTATTATGCATATGTGTAATTTTAGTAAAATTTGTTATGTTAGTAAGGATGGTAGATATATCCAACTGTTGCAGTCACACAGCCTTATTATCCACTCTTCGTAAATTTTAAATGTGGAATTATAGAATAACAATAATCATTAGATGTTTAGACATGCTTATACCAATACTAGACCGATTAGCTTGAATAGTGATCAAAATAAGAAATACTTGTGATATGGACCAGAAGAGAGGTACTTGTGATATTTCGAGCATAAATGAAGTTGAAAAACATATTTTGAGCTTGGGTGAGTGGTTGTTAGGAAAGGTTCGGTTGCACGCGCAGAATGTGGTAGTATCACCTAGGTTACTAATGACCAATCTATTGTGCCATAGATCCAAGTATTCTCGTAGAACCACATGTTCCTTTATAGGAAGCCCTAGAAAAATAAGTTGCCAAGTTCTAGCAATTTAGCCACAGGTTCTAGCTGATACGTGGAAATAGGTCCATGCGGCACGGTACAGGACGTCCATATTCGTATAATCTTTTGAGAGGTATGTGAAACTTACCAACACAACTACGAACTATTAAGGTTGAAGGGTGCTCCACACCTTGAGATACAAATTATAGGGTGGCGATTGATATACTGGCAAGGTAAAAGCTTTGTCATGGAACTCTTAAATAGATACCTTTGGTATTGCGTGGCATGTTTAATATGATGTGATGTTTATGTCGTGTGGGTAGAGTTATACAACCTCTGCAGAATGTAATCTATTAAAATAGCCATGTCCCTGGTATAAAATCACTTGGTTATATCCCACAATAAGCAGCTTTATGTTTTCGGAAAATTAGTTGGAAAGCGTGTAGATAGGGAGTTCATGCACGATTGATCGGCAAAAGGATTTTATTGATATTTTAATAGTTCATGGCAGTAAGCCACCTATCTACTGATGATTACTTATGCTTTATTACTACTTGTTATCAAATGTCAAATGCTCTAACAAAATCCCAATTGCAATCTGCTATTCAATATTGCAAATGAAAGCCTATTTTATGCAAAACTGAAAAAGTTAGTAGAATAGCTATTTTGGTATAGCCTTGCATACTATATAACAATTGTGTAGAAGTCTTGTGAAGTATGATTTTCGTACTCAACCATTGGTTGTTAAACTTATTCATAGGATGAGGAAGAAGACCCACCGTACGGTTACTTTTACGCCACGGGTTTTAGCGATGGTGACACTAACTTCTATAAGGATCTTACCCCCAATCAGTTGCTTGTGGATGGGTTGAGGTTGCCTCTTTATTTTGCTTCTACTATGAACTTTTACCATATGAACTATTTGACCGATTGGCATTTACTATTATATGCTACTCTATCATTCCTCTCATGTATGAATGTGATATGCTAATATTGGATATATGTGCTAGCTATTGATCATAGAACTAGTATGATATTCACATAGGGATCAGAGTGTAAATTCCGAGACTGGGCAAATATACTCTTTGATTCCAAATGTGAGATAGTTGTCCATATGGTTTCCAAGGTACTACTTTAACCGCCATTTTTTGCTGTCATGTATTATTACAAATCGAAAATTTATAAACTATGAAAGTATATTTCACTTGATTGAAAAAAGAAAGTATATTCAACAATGAATATGGTAAATCAAAATTAAATAGCGGCCAACTAAATTAAATAATTTTTTTCTGGTAAATTGATAGTATATTTCACAATGATTTCCATTGGTAACCTTCAGAAGTCAGAAGCCTACATTGCTCACACGATGCATTTAACAGTCCTCTTCACAAAACCGACAACATATATTCCATCTGTTTTATTAGTACTTGGTCTACAAATGGTCAAGATCCAAATTAACTTGGCTAAAATTATCGAGCCATTAACACGTGCGTTGAAATCATATATGATGCACATAGTAAATTAGCTTATGGTATTTCACATTGTTACGATGTTGGATGTTATATATTCATTACTACAGAAAGATCCATATGAGACGTCTCATCACATACAGTTCTTCAAAACTGTCTGTGATGATGGTCATCACTCACAATTATATATTAAAACCGTCAGTGATATCATCACAGATGGTTCTAGCCATAAACCGTCAGTGATATACAGAGATATCACAGACGATTTTAATATAAAGCCATCAGTGATAACACCTATTGCAATCACAAATGGTTCTATTATAGAATTATCTATGATATGTTAGTATCACATATGGTTCTGTAATAGAACCCTCTGAGGTAACATCCATCCCTATAAATATACCAATTTGTTCCTCATGCAGGATACCCAGCACATTTCACCTCTCAAAAACCCTAGCGCCGATCTTGTAACACCCAGACGCCAAACGCGCCGCGAATGCTACCTAAAGACCCTAAATGACGCTTACAGCACTCCGGTACCATACTGGTCCGGAGTGCTCCCAACAAGACCGAAGAAATAAAAAGAACTTGACAAAGAAGTCCAATTGAACTAATAATTCAACGAGCGAGTCGTTAAACCTTTTACTTCTACTAAAAGATTGAAACTTGCCTCGAAACTCTCTAAACCATTATAAAACTAAGTCACCAAAATTCAGAAAATTTCGGCATGACCTCTCTAGAATATAGGACATCCACTCAGCAGACAGGAAAAACAGTTGCAGGTATATGATATCATTCTAGCAGGTCCTTAGTTAACCATTCCCACATCCAATATAAATTAATAACTACACCACAACGAGCAACATATTACAACCTCAATCAGTATCACTAGGCTTTACAAATCAAGTTAAATAGTTTGATGGTGACCGAAGTCGTGCATGTGCTCAACACCCACCCCGGCGAGCCAGCTTCAAAGAACCTAAAACAGGAAGCAACAAGCGTGAGTCCAAGACTCAGCAAAGTGCAATCAAGTATATAAAAATAATAATGAATACGACTAGAAAACAATAACTTCAAAACATAAAGCAATAGTTCCTTTACTTGACAATTGTAAATAAAGGAAGTAGTTTGGATTTCTATAACTTCAAAACGTAAGAAAACGATTACTTCATCATTTGCTATAACCATTACTTCATTGAAATTATCCAGTAAAAGAAACAGTAACGAACCCCAATTATCACATCCAACTCGGAAATATAAATAAACCTTACTCATGACTCAATAACAATTTCAGGATGAGTCCACGACTCAATCCTCAACCTGATATTTCCATTCTCATCAATTAACACTTATCAATTGCAACACACAATGCAATGCTTTTATGCTCTCATCCTTTTTTTCTCATGAATCAAAAAAATGAATGCACCATGCATGCTCATAATGCACATTGTCATAGAGTATACCGGTATAGCTGAGTGCACACCCGTCGGTGTGCACCCTCAATCCCAACCATCCCGTGGCGGGGCCTACTCTTACTGACTCGCTCCCATCCGTGGATGAGACTACGAGGTAGGATTTTTGTACTCACTACGTGTGAGTACAGAGGCCCACATCAACATGGGTCGCCTCTTCTGTAATGAATGCGCAAATGCAAATGACATGTTTATAAGCACAACACAAACACGAATATAACACACACATTATCAGTTAATCACTTTATCCTTTGCATCAACATAACCATACTCATTTGTACAATTCATAAGGCGTTGCAATAATAGAAATTGAATAACTTACCTTCCCATTGCTAACATTCAACCATCCTCATTACTATGCTAAGAACAACTTCTAGATATACTATTAAACATAACCAAATCGTTAGAATTTTCATACTCTTATCGCAAGCAAAGCAATTAACACCCTACTAACTCTCTAGGAGATGCACTTGCCTTTAACCTCGGCAAGGAACTGACGGCCCATTGCAGCGCTAGCAACGACCAACCCTAGAGAACAGAAATCCAAAATAGGGCAAGGCACGATTGTCACATTCAGTGAATTACATGCACAGCAGACCAGACATAAAAGAGATACTCTACAATCTAGAATTAGGACTTGAACTTTCAATCGAAGCAGTAATTCAAGTTGTACTCATAAGGTTTTAAGAGCTATGGTTTGTACTTAAGCTTTTGCATACAACTACTCAAATGATAGATTAACCATTGCAGAAAGCAACCTGGACCCTTTTCTATGTCTTAATGAACAAATAGTGGATACACACAATTCTCGAATCTAATCATCATTGGAGCAAAGCATCTATACATATGAGTCGGATTCTGAATCCTACAACCCTAACCACATATTAATGCAGAACCCAAATATTCATTCAAATCTCTCTGGTACACATACAGGTACTGCACAAACTGCTAGTTTTACTCTTATTGGTCAGAACATGCATCATCCACATTTTTCTAAGGACAATTAAAACCAATGCATTCAGATAAAGAGGCCAATATATGCAGATCCTGAAATTGTTGTGCTCTCAAAACTATCAACATCCTCACAAAACAAAGCAATGTATTCAGACCACAGCAACACTAAAAGAAAGTGCATGCAAAGAAAGTTTATGCTAAAAGTTTAACATTGAGATCAATTTAAATAACTACTTAGGAAGTACAGGAACATACATTATTTGCCAAAAAAGAAAGACTCCACAAGGGTCTAATTTCCTAGATAGTTGCATTTCAACCAACACATTTTGAACATTTCTCAAAGACCGGCATTTCTAGCTCAATCAAGCTGCAACTCATCTCACTTATATGAGTACCGGGATGATTGACACCGGGCCGAGTATTGCAATCGAATTTACCAACTAACAAGTGTGCGATATTAAACAAATGGATACCAAGCAACCTTGAGTTGAGCAGACAAACGGCCGATCCACATAGACATAGTACTAACATAAGAACAGCTATGCCCTATCGCCTCTTGGTTACACTACATCTCACTATTTGACCCACGCACAAGTGATCGAAGAACGAAGATGAGTCAAGTTTGTGGTCCAAAGCATGAGACAGTCACTTTAGAACACTTGCAAGAAGCAACTCAGCGAGGAACCCAATCCCGACTTCTTAAGGCGAATGGGGAACTCGAGGGGTCATCTGAGCAAACACCTATCATCATTTCATCGAACACGACATGCGCAAAGAACCAAACCCTCTATTTGATTGTTTGAGTTCTCACCACAAGGAAGCGAAGGGGCTGCGATTCTTCTTTGGTCTTGAGATCTTGCCGAGTGGGAGGGAGGAGCACCAGCTGGAGAGGAGGCACAGGGGAGCTCGGCCTAGGGCTCGCCGACCAGGCAGCTGCCGCCATTGCTTTTTGCCGGTGCTTTGAGCTCTTCTTATTCTTCTTTGGTGGTGCCGAACAGGGGAAGGAGAGGGGCCCGAGCCAGAAGGGAAGGAGGCGGGCGGCCAGCCGGGAAGGAGGCGCCACGCCAGACAGCAGGAGCGCAGGAGGCAGCCAGTGGGGGGGCCGGGAGGGAGCAGCGGCCTTCGGCGGAGGGAGGAGTCAGGGACGACTTGGCGTGATTATTGGAGCGGGGAAGGAGGTCAGAGTACCGCAAAATCGTTTTTCCTGGGTTTTTGGCCGGAGTTGAATTTTTGTTTTTCTTAAATCCAAGGATTTCCTTTCCGCTGTGAGTTGAAATGTCAGTTTTTGGAATTGTTGGTTGTGGTCTCTAGAATTTGTTGAGTCGTTGTAAATGCCTGTTACCTTTTTCCCTAACCTTGGTTGCCCACAACTTAAAAGGGGGGAACACAGCCACTTCTTTTTTCCCCAAGCACCAGCTGGCTCCTCCCGATCCAGGTTCTGGCGTCCCTTGGCTTCTCCCGTGTGCACCTTCTCCCCTTGGCCGGCGTCGCCTTTGCCTCCCCCAGTCGGCCACCTCTCCCCTGCCGTCCCTGCTGCGGTTCAACGCCAGCCGCCTCCCTCCAGCCGTTGCAGCTTCAGCAGCCAGCAGCCACCGAGCTCGCAGCAGTGGCACCGGCGAGTTTCCTCCCCATGGCTGCTCCGGCGAGCTCCTCCCCGGCCGGCGGCACCACCTTGCGCCTCCTCCCCTCTTGACTCGGCAGCAGCCAGCAACAGCAAGAGCAGCAGCCAAGCGTGCGGCAGCAAGGGCAGCAGCGTCTCAGGCAAGCCCTGGCTGCTCCGGCGCCTCTGGCCGGCGGCGAGCCGCCCCCGGCCGGCAGCAACCTCCCCCATGGCAGCCCTACCTCGGCTCCTCCCTCCCTTTTCCTCCTTGAGCCAGATTTGAGGTAAACCCTAGGTCTTTGGGGAATTTTATTTCTTGCATGTAAGGTGTTTGATCTAATGCCCAGCTAGGATCCTTGTATTTGAGATGCATTGAGTTGAGGGATTTGGAGTCTAGAGTGTTTTTGGAGATTCCTGCTTGAGCTGAATTCTGTCCCTCTAATTGGACGGCTAATTGAAAATTCTGCAAACGTTTCCTGGGGGTTTGGCTATAACGAATGTTGTAGATAATTGAATTACCTTTCAATAGAGACCGAAATCGCTAAATTCCGTTCAGCGGTTTGGAAGTTATGACTATTTTAGCGAGTGCTGTCCAATTCTTGTCGCGATTGGTATAGTCTGTGTTCATCTTTGATCTGGGAGCTGCGGGTGCGTTGGCTGAGTGCTTGGTTATATTATTCGTGTAGTTCATTCCCTTGCGGTCGTTTCAAATATAAGAACGCGAAAATCCGTTGAGCCAATCAATAGTTACGCTATTTGGAAGTTTTGTCCCGAAGTTGGGAATTTGCAGCGAGCTCAGTTTTTCGGTTGAATTTTAGGGTATGATTTTGGGGGCCTTCATGGCATCTCTCGCGTGAGTAGCTGCGACGTAGTTGTAGGTTGGCCTCTTATAGTTAATTAAGGTTAAAGAACCCCATTTTTGGTTGGACCAATTAGGAGTTAAGCTAGTCATAGCGCTTGCTGTCCGGAATTTCCACCCGACAGATTTTGGGGGCTGTTTTGCTCTAAGGGGTAGCAGTGTTGCATGTGTTATTGTTGTAACCATCTAGAATGGGAAAGTTGAGGTTGCCCCTGTTATTTCAGGAGGAGTAGCTTTGAGGAAGGCGCCAACTTCTCGTTATTCCCATTCTTCCCGCGGTTAAAGGCAAGTGCAACCCGTATATCTCTTATAGGGTGTTTAGTTCTTTCCTTGTGTTATGTATATGCTTACCCTATGGTTGCATTCGTGTTTATAAGCATGTCTAGTAAGCTAATTATCTTTTGATAAAAGGGTAAATAATCTGATACAAGTGTATCGTTGTTTGAGCGTGTTATGATTTGTTTGATGAACTTTATATGCCTTGCCGTCATGAAATTTTGTTGCATCCTGGATTGAATGCTATGGCGTTGTTTAATGAATTCGTCTAGATGCCGTGATGACGTCTTGCTAAATCTTACTTTCATATTCGTTCACTAGTTTGATAGGCTAGTGGGAATATTGAAAGTATGGAATTGGATTGCGAAAATGGATTGATTTTTGATCAAGATAGATGGAATTAGTAATTACTCGAGTAATGGTGATGTGAGTATGAATATGAATGCCGAGGAGGTGATTACGCGTATGGAGAATGCGATTATTGATTGTTGCAAATGCGATTATGAGTGTTGAGGATGTGAATGGTAAATTTATGGATGTGAGGAGTGGCCGATGATTATGTATTTAGCTATGGCTATGCAAATGTGAGAAGTGAATGTAGTTTGCAAATTGGTTTATGATTAGTTGCATTTGTGCATTCATGATGGAAGAGGCGACCCATTCTGATGCGGGCCTCTGTGTTCACACGTAGTGAACACGAAAGTCCTACCTCGTAGTCCCATTCATCGAGGTGAATGGGAACGAGACAGTAAGAGTAGGCACCTTCCATCTCCGGGATGGAAGGGACGTGAGGGTGCACGCCGACGGGTGGGCACTCGGCAGTACCGGTACGTGTATGGAAATGAGCATTCATGTGCATTGCATCTTTAATAATGAGTGTTATGGTAAAATGTGTGTCATATGGATGATGATTCTGGTAATTGGAGGTCGAGTCGTGGATTCAACCCAAATAGGGGAAATTGATTGGAATTGATGAATTAGTGCATTTCCTTTCTTTGCTTTGCTAATTATGTTGTATGAATATCGTGGAGTGAAATTTACGTTTTGGACTCGAGTATAGTTGATGAAAATGGTTTGACTGCATTACATGATCGTAGGAGGGTGATGGATTATGCAGATTTTGTATTTCTTTTTCATGTCTGTGTGATGTATTATTCAGATTCTGTACTTTCCTGTCTGTGTGATGCCTTATGCAGAGTTTGTATTTTTCATGTCTGTGTGATGTACTATTCAGATTATGTACTTTCCTATCTGTGTGATGCCTTATGCAGATTTTGTATTTTTATGTCTGTGTGATGTGTATTTCAGCTCTTGTACATAACTTAATGGTTCTTGTAGTGAATGGTAAGGTGTGGAGGTAACTCCCCCAAAAGTGTTTAAATAAGTCGTGTGCCAAATTCCTCGTATATGTTTTGTTGGATGCATTGCATGGTAAGCTGATGGTGAATGGCAGCGGATGACCTTTGGGTTGAGGGTAAATTACAGGATTAAGAATGGATCAGGTCGTGGACTCGTTCCATGTGGTCTAATGAGGTATGTGAACTCCGTGAACAAGGTAGTTGATGAGGTAACCAATAGTGATTTCTTCTTTTTGTTATACGTGTTAATTTAGTATTCCAAAATATGGGCATGTTTTATGAATTACACATGTTAATTGTTATTGATATTGCTACTTTGTTGTGCTTCTTGAGTCTTGACTCACGTTTCTTCTTTGTAAATGTGTGTAGGTTCCTGAAGTCGACATCTTTGGGATGGGAGTAATGTACGTCACGGCTTATCACCCTAGTTTCATTTTAGCCTTGTGTTTTCAAACTTATTGAGCTCATGTTTTGTAATAAGTAATTTGTGGGAGTTATTTTGTGTCTGCTTGGGGTCATGGGGGTTGGTTGGGCACCATGACCCATGTTTGTGCTTGGTCGGTTCCTTTAGTTGCTTAGGATATTATTATATAATTGCTATTGTTCTTATGTCTGCTGAGTGGTTGTCCTCTGTTCTAGGGAGGTCATGCCGAAATTTTGTAAATTTCGGTGACTTAGTTCTAAGCCGGTTTAAGAGTTTAGAGATTAAATTCAGTTTCAATCTTTTCGTAGAGGTGTCGTTTGTTATTTAGGGTTTTTCGTAGCATTCGCGGTGCGTTTGGCACCGGGTGTTCTGAGGCGACCGGGAAAAAGCGGGTGCCAAGATCGGCGAGGGAGAGCGATCGCCAGGAGGGGAAGGACAGGAGAGCTAGCTTGGGGTCAAAATATCTAGCCAAGAAAGAATGGCAGCCACATACATAAAGGAAGGAGATGAGGTTAGGTGGAAAAGGACCTGCAGTATTACACTCTCCCCCCCTAAAAGGAATTCGACCCCGAATTCACGACTCCACTTGGAATTGAACAAGAACGGAACCATGAAACCAAACACGAACAAGAAGGACCCGTTAGCTTGGAAAAACAAAACACGCAAGAGAGACTCCAAGTCCCAAATCGTTTTTCATTTAGGGTTATCCGAACAAGCACTTTACTTCATTTCATCTTCTCATAATTGTACATTCACTCTAATTTCTACTTAAATTACATGGGACAAAACTTCTTCATGTTTTAGACCCCGAATGGACTTCCCGAACAAGGAATCCCACAAGAACTACCTCAACCTATGACCTCAATACACTTATGCAAATACTCACACAGACTCTTTCGATAGGACAACCATATCCTACCATTCTCGCAACAGTTTGACGAACTCAGAACAACTTCCTTTAATCAATGATTATCTTAAGATAAACATAATTACCAAACTCCGAGCTCGATTTTGAATTCCCTCTTCAATTTCATTCACAAAATTTCTAATCTCTTCTCTCAACCTCTATACCATAAATTATCAAATTCCAGAAGACAAGAATCACCAATACTAACCACTTGTACATCCATAGTTCTCACTTGAACCTCCAAAGACCAAAACATAGATTCCCATCTCCCCCATTGATTTAACCTTTTGAATCCCAAGAACCCTTACCAAGCCTTATCATTAAAAGAGTTAGCTCACTATGGCACTACTCCTATTTCCAACCACATTTCCACAATAATAATAATCTGTGATCTTCTACCAAACCTACTTCTCCCTAAGGGACAACTGCCCAAGATAAATGTTCGCCGCAGAATATTTCACATCAAATAATCAAAACCTTCACTACAATCAACTGAACCCAACAGTTCATACACGTGACAGCAATGGTAACATATTACCAACAACTTCCAAGTGACTCACCCATAAAGGTTAAATTAGCACCACTAAGGAACATATCAATCACACGATCATCCCAAGAGGATTTGGACCAAGACAGGCAACTACCTTCATTACTCACCACTCTTAACCCACTTACAATCAACACTTACCCCAAATTAGGACCTTCGTTGAAACCAACCCACACTTGGTTCTCCTTCTAAGAAGGTCTCACACCCACAAATTCCGCCCAAAGAACCGAATCCAAAAGTATAATTCAGTATTACACACCACCAAAATCCCATAAGCATTCATTTTCTTTTCTCCCAATAGAATCAAAGAAAATCTCAATTCTCATTAGCAGAACTCACTACTTTCCTCATCTTGAGAACAACGCGATAAAATTCACATCGGGGAAAAACTCAACTTAAAAGAGGAACACCGCAGAAACTTTTGTAGAAGCGATCACAGTAACCAAAGAAAATTAGCTCGCTTTTACCAAAGCAAATCATCTCATACTTACCCAAAACAACATTTTAGAAAGAGAAAACTACTCCTCAAATCAAACATATGCACACACTCACACACCATCTTCCTCTCAAGAGAAAGGGAAATTTCATTTCCAACAAAATCACTTCACCCATAAGAATCACTTAAGATAAAATCTTAATATTCACTTTTGAGAAATAATCACAAATACCACACCCATTTCATTTAAATACAAATCTGGATAAAATAAAAACACAAGTATTTCCAAGTCAAGAGCTTCCAACACATTCCATGATGTATGTTTGATTCCTTTAGATGGTAATTCCAAAGATGACTCATTTTATATGCTAAAAACACATTCCATTCTCAATTTCAAACCTCAAAGTTAACTCTATAGTTTAACAATATCCCCACTAATCAGGGAAAGATCTATTACACAAAATACAGAGTGCTTTAACGAAAACATACTTCCAAAAGACCATACGAGCAATTGATTCCCTACACATTTAAAAGAAAATTCACCTCAAACCCTACCCTATCTAGTATTCTCTTACCTTTACCAATAAAGGTTTTAACACTCATAATATGCACATTGAGAAACTCCATCAAAATTTATCATGAATTTCATAACCACTCTTCTTTTGATTACCTTCTCCAGAAATCGTAACCACAATATGCAACCTTATCATCCAACCTTAAACCAAACCTATCTCATAACAATCAACAAAGAAACCCATGTCCTAATTTTAAACACATCCTACATAATAGCAATTCATCATAAAGCGGTGCAACAACATTTCCTTTTAATCTACAGACCACACAAACAGTCGGTCCTACAACTTCATAATCTAAGTTTAAGATATCTCCTTTCAATGAACCTTTAGTAAGATTAACATCTAAAATTCGTACTACCCATAAATCAATATATCGACAATCAAAACCTATTCCACCTATGAATGACTCCAACAATTAACAATGTCTCCTTGAGACATATTTCATAAATACATATCCCAGACAGACATTTGTCAAGGACGAATTCACCCTTTCATACAATCATTCCACCACCCTATTCTTTGATTACACATCGATCAAGTCATTTTGTCAATCTACATTTTAATTGACTCATAAACAACAAAAACCAACAACCCCCATGTCTTTACACCATCACCTTGCTATAGTAAGTTCATCAAACAAATCATTCTAAACCTTCTCAATCGATATCAGTGCTAGCCTTACATGAACACAATTTCATTCTTTCAATTAATCCCATGGCTCGCCACGACAAGCATAAGACTCTAATCAACCTTCAGTTTTGGATCGCTTCCCAACTCAATTAAATTCCTCTAACAACACAATATTTTAGATTGAATTTAATCGACCAACACGCCTACTATGATTGCTGCCTCTTTTCTTCCAAAGAAACCCATCTAGATAAACTTGACTCTCAGACTTTACAAAATGACAAAACCCAAACCTGAAATCACCAGGGAACTCGACTCTCAAATTCCCAAACTCTGACGAGCAAAAGCTTTTCAAATAGACCTCAAGATAAACAACTCCCACAAGGGAAAATGGAAACAAGAACACTTTCATCAAAAGGATTCACCATCAAACGCTCCCTCCTTGTCTCGAACCATCGAGGACAAAAGAGACTAACCTTCTCTACCCACTCTCTAACCTATGCCGCTAGAGACGACAACTCTCAGCTACGAGGGGGTTCCCAAACCTCAAGGGGTGGCTCTGACCATCCACACCCAAACCCGAAACCGATAACACGGCCAAAAGGACAAGGCCAAAACCTTTCGGCGCAACCAATTCACACAAACATAATGCATCCAATACTTATTTCGAACACAAAGCAATATGCACAATAATTTAACATTCAATCATCAAAGCTTAAATGCAACATTTAAGCGTAATGCAATGATACCCATCCCTTCATACTGTGCACCAGAGTGTGTCAAGTTTTAAATTAATGAACCACGCTATTCCAAATTTTAAGGTTATTGCCCTAGGGCCACATTTTAAAAGTTCAACCTAAATCATGTTTCTATTTTCACACAACAAAATTTTAATTCATTCCAGAATTACTCACTACATTCAAACACCACGGACCTGAAGCCCGCTCTGATACCAACTGTAACACCCTGACGCCAAACGCGCCGCGAATGCTACCTAAAGACCCTAAATGACGCTTACAGCACTCCGGTACCATACTAGTCCGGAGTGTTCCCAACAAGACCGAAGAAATAAAAAGAACTTGACAAAGAAGTCCAATTGAACTAATAATTCAACGAGCGAGACGTTAAACCATTTACTTCTACTAAAAGATTGAAACCTGCCTCGAAACTCTCTAAACCATTATAAAACTAAGTCACCGAAATTCAGAAAATTTCGTCATGACCTCTCTAGAATATAGGACATCCACTCAGTAGACAGGAAAAACAGTTGCAGGTATATGATATCATTCTAGTAGGTCCTTAGTTAACCATTCCCACATCCAATATAAATTAATAACTACACCACAACGAGCAACATATTACAACCTCAATCAGTATCACTAGGCTTTACAAATCAAGTTAAATAGTTTGATGGTGACCGAAGTCGTGCATGTGCTCTACTCCCACCCCGGCGAGCCAGCTTCAAAGAACCTAAAACAGGAAGCAACAAGCGTGAGTCCAAGACTCAGCAAAGTGCAATCAAGTATATAAAAAAATAATGAATAGGACTAGAAAACAATAACTTCAAAACATAAAGCAATAGTTCCTTTACTTGACAATTGTAAATAAAGGAAGTAGTTTGGATTTCTATAACTTCAAAACGTAAGAAAACGATTACTTCATCATTTGCTATAACCATTACTTCATTGAAATTATCCAGTAAAAGAAACAGTAACGAACCCCACTTATCACATCCAACTCGGAAATATAAATAAACCTTACTCATGACTCAATAACAATTTCAGGATGAGTCCACGACTCAATCCTCAACCTGATATTTCCATTCTCATCAATTAACACTTATCAATTGCAACACACAATGCAATGCTTTTATGCTCTCATCCTTTTTTTCTCATGAATCAAAAAAATGAATGCACCATGCATGCTCATAATGCACATTGTCATAGCGTATACCGGTATAGCTAAGTGCACACCCATCGGTGTGCACCCTCAATCCCAACCATCCCGTGGCGGGGCCTACTCTTACTGACTCGCTCCCATCCGTGGATGAGACTACGAGGTAGGACTTTTGTACTCACTACGTGTGAGTCAGAAGGCCACATCAACATGGGTCGCCTCTTTCGTAATGAATGCCGAAATGCAAATGACATGTTTATAAGCACAACACAAACATGAATATAACACACACATTATCAGTTAATCACTTTATCCTTTGCATCAACATAACCATACTCATTTGTACAATTCATAAGGCGTTGCAATAATAGAAATTGAATAACTTACCTTCCCATTGCTAACATTCAACCATCCTCATTACCATGCTAAGAACAACTTCTAGATATACTATTAAACATGACCAAATCGTTAGAATTTTCATACTCTTATCGCAAGCAAAGCAATTAACACCCTACTAACTCTCTAGGAGATGCACTTGCCTTTAACCTCGGCGAGGAACTGACGGCCCATTGCAGCGCTAGCAACGACCAACCCTAGAGAACAGAAATCCAAAATAGGGCAAGGCACGATTGTCACATTCAGTGAATTACATGCACAACAGACCAGACATAAAAGAGATACTCTACAATCTGGAATTAGGACTTGAACTTTCAATCGAAGCAGTAATTCAAGTTGTACTCATAAGGTTTTAAGAGCTATGGTTTGTACTTAAGCTTTTGCATACAACTACTCAAATGACAGATTAACCATTGCAGAAAGCAACCTGGACCCTTTTCTATGTCTTAATGAACAAATAGTGGATACACACAATTCTCGAATCTAATCATCATTGGAGCAAAGCATCTATACATATGAGTCGGATTCTGAATCCTACAACCCTAACCACATATTAATGCAGAATCCAAATATTCATTCAAATCTCTCTGGTACACATACAGGTACTGCACAAACTGCTAGTTTTACTCTTATTGGTCAGAACATGCATCATCCACATTTTTCTAAGGACAATTAAAACCAATGCATTCAGATAAAGAGGCCAATATATGCAGATCCTAAAATTGTTGTGCTCTCAAAACTATCAACATCCTCACAAAACAAAGCAATGTATTCAGACCACAGCAACACTAAAAGAAAGTGCATGCAAAGAAAGTTTATGCTAAAAGTTTAACATTGAGATCAATTTAAGTAACTACTTAGGAAGTACAGGAACATACATTATTTGCCAAAAAACAAAGACTCCACAAGGGTCTAATTTCCTAGATAGTTGCATTTCAACCAACACATTTTGAACATTTCTCAAAGACCGGCATTTCTAGCTCAATCAAGCTGCAACTCATCTCACTTATATGAGTACCAGGACGATTGACACTGGGTCGAGTATTGCAATCCGAATTTACCAACTAACAAGTGTGCAGATATTAAACAAATGGATACCAAGCAACCTTGAGTTGAGCAGCAAACACCGATCACATAGACATATTACTAACATAAGAATAGCTATGCCCTATCGCCTCTTGGTTACACTACATCTCACTATTTGACCCACGCACAAGTGATCGAAGAAAAGAAGATGAGTCAAGTTTGTGGTCCAAATAGAGACATCACTTTAGAACACTTGCAAGAAGCAAGCGAAGCGAGGAACCCAATCCCACTTCTTAAGGCGAATGGGGAACTCGAGGGGTCATATGAGCAAACACCTATCAGTCATTTCATCGAACACCTGACATGCGCAAAGAACCAAACCCTCTATTTGATTGTTTGAGTTCTCACCACAAGGAAGCGAAGGGGCTGCAGTTGCTGCTGGTGCTGAGGATGCTGCCGAGTGGGAGGGAGGAGCACCGGCTGGAGAGGAGGCACAGGGGAGCTCGGCCCAGGGCTCGTGACCAGAGCCTGGCTGTCTGCTTGCTTGGCCGGTGCTGGAGCTCTCTTCTTATTCTTCTTGGTGGTGCCGAACAGGGGAAGGAGAGGGGCCCGAGCCAGAAGGGATGGAGCTGGGCGGCCAGGCTGGGAAGGAGGCGCCTGACCAGCCAGGCGCAGGAGGTAGCAGGGGGGGGGTGCGGAGGAGCAGTGGCCTTCGGAGGGAGGAGTGCAGGGGACGACTTGGCCGGCGATTAGTGGAGCGGGACGAAGACGAGCGGCAGAAATCTTGGCGCCCGACATCGGCTAGGGGAGAGCAGTCGCCAGGGAGTGGGGAAGGACAGGAGAGCTAGCTTGGGGTCAAAATATCTAGCCAAGAAAGAATGGCAGCCACATACATAATGGAAGGAGATGAGCTTAGGTGGAAAAGGACCTGCAGTATTACAGATCTCCACCCCCATGTCGCCAGCCTCCACTCCTCGCCAACAGCCACCTCCCCCATGCCAGTGGCCTCCTCCCTTACGCTGATTTGCTCCCCCATGCCAATCTCCTCCCACACGACGGTATCCTCCTCTACACTACTAGCCCGTGCCGGTATCCTCCTCTACGCCACCGATATTTCTTTTAGTGATATTTCTTATAGTAATTGTGAATACATGAATAGTTAGTTTGCTATGATTATAAATGTTGGATACATTAATAGTTAGTTTGCTATGATTGTGATTACTGGATACATGAATGATTAGTTTGTTATGAATACATGAGTGGTTAGTAGCGAATATATTCTCAATGATGATATTGATCTATTAATAACTAGAACAATTAAAGTAGCGAATATAGCCTTGAACTATAGAGTTGCTACTGGTTAATGCTAGAAAGTATTACTTTTATTTTACTTTCTTTGAGCTTGATCATCATATTTAGTATTCATTAATGATAAGAACATGACATGTAATTCTAATAATATAACTTATTTAAGTAAGCAGTTGCCCATAGTATTAAGTAATTCTAAGAACACGAAGTTAACATGTAATTCTAATAATTTTAATAACATGACGCCTATACACTAGAAAAACACTTAGATACTATTCATAATCTGATTTTGATGGTGCATAATTTAGAAAGGTAAGAGATCAGACCTTATTTACTTAGTTAATTCTCTAGTTCAATTTTGATTATATGACCCTGGTGTAATGGAGGTAAGAGATTGTCTTTAACAGCCCTACACCTTGTGGCGACAAGGTTAATGGTCTAACCTTTAGCAGCACAACACATAAGAGCACTCTTTCATATAATTATTGATTAATCTGTTAAGTAGCCATAATTCAATGTCAAGTCGATATAATAATTATGAATTGCGTTATCCTTTCAATTATGTTGTTTGTAAGATTTGAATTGTGCACATTATATTCCAAAAACATATAGATGCTTAACTTCTGTTGTGATTTGTCATATATATACATTATATGTCCCAATGACTGTAAATTGCACACATATATAAAATAAAGTCTATGAACAAGATAAACAATGTAGAAAAGTTATTGGATACTAAACAAAAACTTAAGATGGAGAATGAACAACTGAAGGGAAAGTCTTAGTTAACAGAAAAGTTTTATGAGATGAAACAAAAATTTAAAGACATAAATGACAAATCGTAAGATATTGATTCTTTTAATAAGGCACTCATCATTAAAGAGCGCAGGGCGAATGCAGAGTTAGAAGAAGCCAAAGCTGAACTTATAAAGATAATATCAATATTTCTAGTATGTAATTCGATGTGGTTATTGATTATATACGAAGACATCCTTTTCATAATAATATGATTGCTTTTGTAGGGATTAAGAGATATGACTGGAAGTCAATCAGTTATTGGTATAAAACAAATAGGGATTGTGCCGGAGCTGTGGAACTTCAGGGAGAACTAAAAAGCTTTTATTGTGGAAGCTGTGGCACGGATGATGGTAGACATTGAAAAGCCCTAAGGTGACCTTATTTTGATCTATCAAATAATTAATATTGTTTCTCAACGAATGCTTATTGATCTTTGTGGTAGCATATCTTATCATTATATTGATTACTGAAATTATCTTTACTATTTGCTCATCTTGAATTAATCCAATTACTGAATTGTGTCGAGCTTGTGTGTTGGAACCAAAAATTTTCTACCTCTCTTGGCAGAACTTCTATAATTAGCATCTGTTATTCGAAATTTTCTTCTCTTTCGATATTTCTACAATGACATTTACAAGACACAATCAGTTATAGATTTTATAATTGAATATCAAGACATCCTAGATGCATTCAGGCAACAGCTTATCTGATGAGGATGGTCTTAAAATATGAACATTTGTAGCACTTTCATCACCTTGATTGTTCTAATGTTGATGGATTCCAAGGCAAAATCCAATTCCATCTATAGTTTGTCCTGAAAATTGTCATACTCTGATTTATCACTTCTACTTCATCGTCATCCCAAAATGAGAATACCATAGACAACCTATTTTCACTCTGGTCTTATATAGAAACAAGATCACTCTAGTCATATTCTTGTACAAGATCAAAGTGAAAATAAGCTTCCTATGATATTCTCATTTGTGGATGATGATGAAATGGAAGATAAATCAGAGCATAACAACTTTCAGGATGAACTGTGGATAAGATTGGAGTTTGCCTTGGAATCTATCAATATTAGAATAAGAAAGTGGATGAAAGATCTATAAATATTTATAGGGTGTGTATAGCAAACTCCCGGATGTTTTTGTGCAAAAAAACATCCAAATTTTTGACCGTTTGATTGGATGATCCAAGCGCTAGATGAAAATGCTGTTAGTTCTGTTTCTTAGCTTTACATGTTAATTTTGGACCATTGTGGCCGTTAGTTCTGTACCGAAGTGGGCCAAAAAAAATGCAGCCCAACCTGAGCTCCAAGATAAGCCTATTGGTTCTAGCTGTAGGGCCCACATGTCAGAAAAACAAAAAAGGAAACATGAGGGAGCATCAATTGCGATCAGGCTTCTAAACAGAAAAAGAGAACAAAAAATCGGACTGGAGATAGATCTATCAATACAGAAGAAGAAGAAGAAGAAGAAGAATAGTCATGGAGGATCATTTGGAATTTACAGGTACATACCCTTTTTTTGTTGTTCACTCTACAAATCATGGAGCATCAACACGCAAAAAAGAAAAAAAAAGACGCACCATGTTCTCTTCCGTCTCCCCCTATATGATCCGTCTCCCCTTTTTTTGTTGTTTACTTGCATGGTTGTTCTTATCATCTGCATTGTTTCTTCCAAACCTGCGCATCAGCGCAATCAAATAATTTGTATGGTTTATGGCTGATCATTGAGCACATACTGTAAAAAATACTTGCTGCTTCAGTCAAAATATGTGAAACAAAACCTAGATCAATTTTTAGATGCTTGCCTGGCGATTCTCTTGTATCTCCTTTCGTTTTCTTCAGATTCTTGCCTATCTTCAATGACTTTTTTTTTTGAAATGGCAGCAAGAGAATTGCTGCAAATATATTGAAAGGTAAGAAGAGAATTGCTTCAATGACTTTTCCTTTACTTATTCAGATATAGCAGTGCTGTGTTCTATAATTCACTCCTTTTAGATTCTTGCCTATCTTCAACACACACTGAAGTGTACTGCATAAGAACAAAAAAGCAGTATGTTTAGAAGATTAAAAAAATATTGTTCAAGAATTTTGTAGCTATTATATTTACTTGACAAATGTGACCAGCTGTTGTTTTTGGACTCCATTCGCTATTTTGACTTTAGGTCTCTTCCAGTGCGTGTGCCACCTCCACCAAAAAGGGATGAAAATGAAGAAACCCACATGAAAATGGAAAGAGAAATATTAGTTTAATCCTGAAGTTAAAAAACCAAATTACAAAACAAACGGCATCCTATTTCCATTCTGTTGAACTAGTTGCCAGTATTGAACAAATCCAATTGCCAAACTTTAGGGTGAGCACCTGAAGAAATGTATCTATTGATTGTTGACAAATGTATTTTAGAATTACTAAAGAAAAAACCTACCATTTTCTTTTTCTAAATTGACAAAACATTTCTTATTAGTAAAGCAATGCAATTGGGGGATTTTACATAGTCTTCATGTTTCTATACAGGATTGTCAAGCAATGCAATTGGGGGGACTTCTACCCTGTTATATGATGAGGTAACAATGATGACTCAAACTTCTTGTGAGGTAATACCAATTCATGTTATGCTATATGAAAAAGGAAAATTCCCATGCTCATTTACACATTTCATGGTTATATTACGCGTATGAAGAAAAACAATGGTAAAATAGCCTTTTATACTAACTTCTGTGCACAGAGAATGCTGATGGAGTCTTTTGATGATGATATGCAATATAACATGGGCATGACATATATTTTAGATCCTTACAAGGTAAGAAATCATAATTTCTGGACACACAAAAAATGAAAAAATGAAAGTATTTACAAATAAAAACATGGTGATGAATAATGACTAAAAAAGTTGTAATATTTGTTCATTTCAGAAGACCCAATCGCTTCTGATCTTCTTTGGAGACCTCACGAACAACGACCTAGTAAGCCTATTGCAATCAATGGAGTCTGTTCACAATAGGTGCGTGTATGTGCAGCAGACACCATTAGAATGATCCAAGACCCATTATTGCATACAGATCAAGCAACAACAGAATCGCATGAGATACAAACACCTCATGATCTGGTAAGTTTGCAATCATCGACAGTTTACTACACCCTAAAAAAGCTAAAACATACATCTTCTCATTCAGCATTACTGATTCATAAAGAGGTTTCAAAAGATTCAATTGGCGGACCTTATCAACAACTGACATGACTAAAGGCTATACTAACACAATGGAAACAGATAGAGATGGCAATGAAGAAGTCACGCAACCTGACCATCATGTAGAAAACGAAAAGAGGGGATTTATTGGAGGAAGATATAGAGAATTTCTTGGAAAGTGAAATGATAGACGCCATGAAACAGTCAATGGGTAGATTTGAGATTGATAGTAGATACAAACCAGAAGAAGGAATGACATTTGAGACAATGAGATGATGCACATAGATTCTACAACTTTTATTCTTTTCTTCTTTGGATTCTCAATAGCAAAGACCAAAAATTACCGGACACAAAACAAAAAAAAGTCAGGAGAGATCACAAAGCACACAATAAAATGCAACAAGTGTGGACAACAAAAAGACTCAATTACAAAAACAAGTGATGAGACAACTGAAGGAACTCTCACAAACAAGAGGAGAAGGAACAGCATAGTGAAGACCAATTGCCCAGCAGAAATGGTGGTGGTGCTCAAAAATGGAATTTGGAATGTCAAAAGAGTTGTACTGGAGCATAACCATGAAATGTGTCCTCCAAATGAGACAAGGTTCCTTAGGTCTCACAAATTCATGACAGATGAAGAAAAAAGCCTCATCCGGACATTGAACAAGTGCAATATCCCTACTAGGAAGATGATATCTGTGCTCTCATTTGTAAGAGGAGGTTTGAGGTCCCTACCATACACAAAACGTGATGTAAGCAACTTCAGGACATCTATTAGGCATGAAAACTCAGCAAACGACATGGTCCAGCTACTAGCTCACTACGCAAAAGCGATCGGATAATCCGTGTTTCTTCTTCTCCTTTGACACTGATGATAACAGCATGGTTAAGAATATATTCTGGTCTGATGCTAGGGCAAGGAGATATTATGACAGATATGGAGATTGCATTAGCTTTGACACGACCTACATGACCAACAAGTACAACCTATTGGGTTGTGCTCTACTGAAGGATGAAACTACAGCTCCATTTGTCGGTATCACTGGGCATGGACAAAACTGCCTATTGGGTTGTGCTCTACTGAAGGATGAAACTACTGATACATTTAGGTGGGCTTTCAACACATTTTTGCAAGCAATGAATGGCAAGGCGCCGACACACATGATCACTGATCAAGACGGGGCAATGAAATCTGCGATAGCGTCAGTGTTCCCACATGCAAAACATAGGAATTGCCTCTGGCACATTACACATAAAGCTGAGGAGAAGCTTGGTCCATGCTTTAGGGCAAAACCTGGTTTGGATGAAGATTTCATTGACATTATTATGAATTGTTTGACTGTGCAAGAATTTGAAACATTGTGGGTGCAAATGATAACACACTATGATGTAGGTCATGTGAAATACTTTGAGGACATGTGGGCATCTAGGCACAAATGGGTCCCTGTGTTTTTTAATAAAGAGTTTTACCCCTTCATCCACTCAACCGCTAGAAGTGAAGGGATGAATGCAATATTTAAGGATGATGTTGGGCCACAACACAACATCTTGAGTTTGTTCATAGAATTTGAAAGGATCTCAGACACAATATTAGATAGAGAGGAACAAGAAGATAACAAATCGAATTAAACTAGTTGCCAGTATTGAACAAATCCAATGGCCAAACTTTAGGGTGAGCACCTGAACAATGTATCTATTGATTGTTGACAAATGTATTTTAGAATTACTAAAGAAAAAACCTACCATTTTCATTTTCTAAATTGACAAAACATTTCTTATTAGTAAAGCAAACAAAACACAACAGTTATTTAAGAGAACAGTATAAGAGGAAGCATAAAATAGTACTCTGTATTAAGCTATGCTACTAAGGAAAAGTTCAAAAAAGCTATATGAAGCCAAACTACTACAATCGACATCCTTAGCACAAGACTATAAATCATAGTTCTCTTGTTTAGTATATATGAAGCCAAACAAAATTAATGTAATTGCAGTATTCTATTTAGTATCCTAATCATACAAAACCATTTAGGGATATTCACTCCAAAATATGATTCAATAAACAAACACAAAAAAGTGAGATTGGTTTTGATTCAGAGCAAACATAACAGTTTGCAAACAAAACCATTTAGGGATATTCACTCCAAATATTAATACAGCATGGTACTCTGTATTAATCTATGGTACTAAGGAGAATACTCTGTATTACACATGTGATTGACAAATGTGACCAGCTGTTGTTTTTGGACTCCATTCGCTATTTTGACTTTAGGTCTCTTCCAGTTCGTGTGCCACCTCCACCAAAAAAGAGATGAAAATGAAGAAACCCACATGAAAATGGAAGGAGAAATACTAGTTTAATCCTGAAGTTAAAAAACCAATTTACAAAACAAACGGCATCCTATTTCCATTTTCAATGTGGGTTTTCAATTTACAAAAGAAAAAACCTACCATTTTCATTTTCTAAATAGACAAAACATTTCTTATTAGTAAAGCAAACAAAACAACTATTCTAAGCAAACAGAAACTTAGGATTAGTGAGCTTGGTAAAACTATTATTATATGATAACAAAAAACCTTAGGGTTAGTGAAAGACAAAACTCTTATTGCAGGTACCCAGTACTTAGGATTTCTAAATCCACGAAAACTATATTATAAGCAAACAAAGACTACAATCAATAACCTGACTATCAAACTATATTATAACCTGACTTAGCCATATTTAAAAAAAAAAGATTCAAAGAAAAAAAATTACAAAACAAACATGGATAATAAGAAACTATTATCCATTCTATGCTTTAATCTATGGTACTAAGGAGAAGTTCAGAAAAGCTAACCTAATTTGAAAAACATAACCTAATTTTACAAACCTAACCTAATTTGACAGAATGATCTATCATGTAAATAATCTATGGTACTCTGTATTAATCTATGGTACTAAGGAGAAGTTCAGAAAAGCAAACAAAACAGTTTGCAAATAAAACCTAACCTAATTTGACAAACAAAACCTAACCTAATCTGACAAAACAAAACCTATGGTCCATGTTAAATAACTTGACTATCAAATTAGGTTAGGTTATTTATTAATCTATGGTACTAAAGGAGAAGTTCAGAAAAGCAAACAAAACAGTTTACAAATAAAACCTAACCTAATTTGATAGTCAGAAATAAAACCTAACCTAACCTAATATATGGTACTCTGTATTAATCTATGGTACTAAGGACAAACAAACTGGTTAACAGTATAGCAACAAAGACAGCACGCAAAAATCAATTTTAGGGCTGCAAACTTAGCTCTGAGAAAAAATATAGCCAACATTCATGAATGAATAAACCAAACATTTAATCTAAAGAAAACAAATCTAAAGATCTATCATGTAAAAAAATTGATACATCATTGTATGAAATTAGTCATTTTTATTAAGCTAAGCTAAACAGATGTAAGATAACAGTATAAGAGGAAGCATAGAATGGTACTCTGTATTAATCTATGGTACTAAGGAGAAGTTCAGAAAAGCAAACAAAACAGTTTGCAAATTTATTTTAAATAACCTGACTATCCTTTTAAGATAAGAAAACCAGTACAAATAATTAAACCAAGCAAAACTACTTAGCCATATTAAAAAAAAGATTCAAAGAAAAAAAACTTACAAAAAAAACATGGATAATAAGAAACTAAAGGGAGTCTGCAAAATAGTAGTGGCATTATTCAGAGATGGATTAATGTCATACTTACAAAGCATGTATTTGTTTGAAGGTGTAGCTGACCTTTAGTTTGGAAGTGCTTCATTCGCTATTCTTGATTTTGGATCCTCAGGTTGGTGAGCCGCCCCCAACAACAACAAAAAAAAGAAATGAAGAAACACACATGTAATTAGAAGCTGTCATCTATACAAATAAACAAAATAAAGAAAGAGTACAAACTAATAGAACATGGCTTACTTGTTATCATGGCAACCCGCCAAAAAAAATGTATAAAATAATAATAACGTCCAAACCCTGCCATAACATGGACCATTAATACACAATTAGCATACCAGTACACACTGATACAGTATTTCAGAAAAAAAGTACATATGAAAAATAAACACAACAGTTATTTAAGAGACCAGTATAAGAGGAAGCATAGAATAGTACTCTGTATTAAGCTATGCTACTAAGGAAAAGTTCAAAAAAGCAAACAAAACATTTTGCAAAAATTTATTTAAAAAGCTGACTATCCTTCTAAGATAAGAAACCCAGTAGGAATAATTAAACCAAACAAACTAGTTACCCTATTAAGAAAAAATTCAGAGCAAAACAAACAAAACACCCATGGATATTTTATCAAACAAAACCTGACTACACTTGTAAGAGTGTTAAAATATTATAAAGAATTAACCTAACAAATTTAGTATAACACTATTAGAACAACAAAGCATTGCAAAGAAAAAAAATAACAAAACATACATGGATAAAAAGAAACTAAAAGGGAGTCTGGAAAATAGTAGTGGCATTATTCAGAAGTGAATTAATGTCTTACTTACAAAGCATGTATTTGTTTGAAGGTGTAGCTGACCTTTAGTTTGGAAGTGCTTCGCTATTCTTGATTTTGGATCCTCAGGTTGGTGAGCCGCCCCCGAGAACAACAAAAAAAAAGAAATGAAGAAACACATATGTAATTAGAAGCTGTCATCTATACAAATAAACAAAATAAAGAAAGAGTAAAAACTAATAGAACTTGGCTTACTTGTTATCATGGCAACCCGCCAAAAAAAATGTATAAAATAATAATAACGTCCAAACCCTGCCATAACATGGACCATTAATACACAATTAGCATACCAAGACACGATACAAGATTTTGGAAAAAAGTACATATGAAAAATAAACACAACAGTTATTTAAGAGACCGAGATAAGAGGAAGCATAGAATAGTACTCTGTATTAAGCTATGCTACTAAGGAAAATTTCAAAAAAGCAAACAAAACATTTTGCAAAAAATTATTTAAAAAGCCTGACTATCCTTCTAAGATATGAAACCCAGTAGGAATAATTAAACCAAACAAACTAGTTACCCTATTAAGAAAAAATTCAGAGCAAAACAAACAAATCACCCATGGATATTTTATCAAACAAAACCTGACTACACTTGTAAGAGTGTTAAAATAGTATAAAGAATTAACCTAACAAGTTTAGTATAACACTATTAAAAGAACAAAGCATTGCAATATAATAAACAAAACAAAATGTGACCGGTTGTTGTTTGTAGACTCCATCCGTTATTCTTGACTTTGCATCCTCAGGTTGGTGTGGATACTCAGGTTAGGGTTGGAAAACGAGCCAAATGACCTTTTTTCGAGCTTTTTTCGACACTAATTTATTCTTATTTATTATAGTCTCCTGTATTGTTTGAGACCCAACTTCGAGCCGAGTCTAATGAGTCGAGCCTAACGAGCCGAGCCGAAGTTGACACTTATTCCAAATCAACTAATTTTTATTTTAAAAGAAAAATGAATGTAATCGGAGCAATTTTGAAATGAGCCACCGAGCCAGCTCAACGAGCTTTTTTTCCAGCCCTGTCTCAGGTTGGTGATCCACCGTCATCAAACAAAAAGATATTGAAATGAATAAACACACATGTAATTAGAAGCTCATACAAAATAAACAAAATAAAAAAAAAACTAAAACTGACATAACAGGGCTTACTTGTTATCGTGGCAACCCACCAAAAAGAGGTTTGTATAAAATAATAATAACTACCAAAACCTGCCATAACATGGAGCATTAATACACATGTAGCGTGCCGATGCATGCGATAAAAGTAGTTCAAGAAAAAAGGACATATGAAAAATATGGCACTAGGGAAAAGTTGAGAAAAGCTAGTAAACAAAAATATTCAAAGCAAAAAAAAAGTTTGCTAAATTTATTAAAAAAAGATTCAAAGGAAAAAAAAAACCAAAAACACACATGTATATTTAGAAACTTACAAAACACACATGGATACCAGTACACACATGTATTTTTAGACACAATGATCTAATGAGCCCAACTTACTTTATATTACAAAATAAACTAATCAAATGAGTTAAAAAAAAACAGAATACAAAGCTAACTGACAAACCTAACCTAATTTGACAGAATGATCTATCATGTAAAAAAAAAATATACATCATTGTAAACGTGTGCATCATACCTCATGTTGGGGAGAAATGATCTGCAGTTGGATGTAGTGTTGTAATGAAGTCAACAAGACTATGAGTCGCAATAATTACCTTGTATTATAACTAAATCAAAAAATAATACATTTGAAAAATAATACAACAAGACTATCGATCATGATAAATACTTTGGATTATATCTTGACAAAAAGTATAATTTTAAAATTTTCAGTTGCATATTTCAGAGTTAAAAAATGCATATAAAAAATAAAAATGTATATTTCAAACACATTTAGTCATATTTATAAACAAAAAAATACTACCATAAAAGCGTCCCAAAAAAATTAATTCATAGAAGTGATTGATCATAAGCGGTAAGCTAGTACTTATAATGAAATTGAAAAAAATAGCAAGAAGTTGAAAACAAAAAAAAACCTATAATGAGCTGCACATATCCACAAATTCTCCATTGTGATGAGCATCGTATAACACATTACCTCATCGCATCTTTCAAAGTCGTGCTTCCTTAAAAAACACATGCCATTGAATGTTTCTAAGAAGACAGAAGATAACGTAACTTACAACACATATTTTACTTAAATGGTCAAAATATTCTAAATATTACCCATGACTAAAATAGCTAAACATAAATAAATCATTGTTCAGTTAAAATCAATCTAGCCTTTATGAAAAGATAACAAAAATAATACTGCAATGATGTTAGGTACTAGCCAAATTTTGCCTAATTAATTACGGTACACATGACTATTTTATACAACTCAATTGATAACAACATAGTATTTAACAGTAGTAAAGAATATTTGCAGAAGAAAATCAACAAAAACTCTAAAAAGGAGACAGTTGATAATAACAGATTTCAAACTAAGGTGCACAATTAATCCGCTATGAATTTTAAATAGTTTGTTTCAATATAAATTTATTCTTGTTACTAACCTAATAGAACTAGATTAACTGAACAAACCAAAACATTTCTAATACAAATTTTTTTATACATACTTAAAAAAACTATAACTCTAATTCAACTAACATAAGCTGTGTACACATTAATTATCTGTAAAAAAGAAATATCTTTCAAGGAATACAAAAAAGTATTCATCGTCAGGACTGCAAAAAGATTATAGTGTCAAAATAAAAAGAGCTTGCAGGTTACTAGTACTAAATTGCACTAACTCACCAAAACATTGGCAACAAAGTACAGAGAAAAAATATTACACTTACAACAATTGATGCTGATCTTATAACAAAGTATACCACTTGACAACCAAGAAGTAGACACTACCTGTTTTATACAAATCATATACTTCTCTCAAGAATTGGAAATCCTGTGTACAAAAAACACAAATGTCATATGTACATCCAAACTCATGTAACTCATCGAGAAAATCTGTTTTCATATTCGTCTAACTTGTAAACTAGATGCACTGTAAGTTGAAAACAGAAAAGAACTATAAATTGTAATGAATGAGTGCAATTAAATGTAGTATCTAAATCAACTCATGAAACTTGAAACTGCTTGATCAAACGTACAAGACCAGGAAAAAGGATTTTATAAGGACAACAAGTTTTATAAGGCTTAGATAAATCTCATAAAACTGAATCCTATCCAAATCACAAAGCATAAACAGTTTACGCAGAAGCTAAAAGATTGCAGATAACGTGACAATTAAATAGTAAAAACAAATTAATTGAAACAAACTAATGAAGTATATATATGTCACTCGATAAATATAAAATGGTATAATACACTAGTTGTGAAAGTCAGTAAGAGAAATTTATAATGGTATAATACACTGGTTCCGAAAATTATAATGGGACATCTAAAAAACTGAATTGGATTATGAAACAGCTACAAGTAGACAAAATCCTGGACTGCATTTCTAAACTATATTTCTCTAAGCAAATAAATAACCCTATAGTTCTCTAACCAAACAAAAAGGTGTACCTATAGTTCTCTAACCAAAAACAACACCAAGTAAGGTTCTTGGAAAAAAATGGATCGAAGATAACAATACCAGAATGGTTATTTAACCAGAAAAAAAGGAATGGTCCCAAAAATGATTACATAACTACTGCGGAAAAGAAAACACAAAGAGCTTATTGAACCATATTCCCCAGTGTCTTCTCCCTCTCCTTCTCTTATTCTCATCGCATATCCTCATCATCAGGTATCTCAAAAATCCTTAATGACATAACAAAGATCTAAAAAAATCTACCCACAAATCCCCCTTAACAATAGAACTCTCTACCACTCCTATCTCACCCTCATCCATATAAAAATCGAAAAAAAAATATGGGGGAAGAGGTAAAAAAAAGGATTATCAAGTGACCACAGAAGCTACTGAACGAACAGCGCAAAATCCTTACGAAAACACCCCCCAATATCGAGTCTAGTTTGACACCAGCGGCTACAATGATGTATCCTAGCACTTCGCTTGCCATCTGCCTCCACTCCCACACATACACAGCATAACAAAACCTAACGAACTTACCGATTTCTCTACCTTCGTTACCTTCACTGCTCATCCAGCTAACCACCCAGTGAGTGGAGATGACGCGGATATCCCGAGTTCTCTACCCCTGCTCTCTCTCTCTCTCTCTCTCTCTCTCTCGCTCCCAAGTTCTCCAACCTGTGCGATCTCCCTCCCTCTCCCCCTCGAAATCAAATCCATAAACCAAAAAAACTTCAGCTCGTGTGATTGGGACGAACAAGTGGTCTCTTACCTTTGTCTCCTCCACACCACAACAGCTAAACAAACCGCGGTGAACGCAAGGCGGGCTAGAGCAGGCGAACGGCGGCAGTGAACGGCGACAGAACTCCCGATTGCTCCGCCGACGGAACTCCCCAATTTCTAGCGCTTTCGATCTGCTCGACTGCTCGTCTCACTCGTCCTCTCCTCTTCCTCGAGAGTAAATCCTGGTGCCGAGACCGAGAAGCAATAAAATTTCAAACAGTACCTCCCTAAAAAAGTTTCGCGTCCGGACTTAAGCCTCTCGCCCGAGACCGATAAAAATTCGGAACAGTGCCGTCCTATGGAATTTTCGCGTCCGGGCTTTCGAATCAGGCCCATCTAACGCACGAATCGCAACAAAAATCGAACGGCCCGCAATTTGGTTGATTCTTTACGAGAAAACATCCGGTTGGTACTTATCAAAACCCATATTTATATTTTAAGACCATCCTCTTCATCAGATAAGCTGTTGCCTCGATGCATCTAAGATGTTTTAATATTCAATTACAAAATATATAACTGGTTGTGTCTTATAAATATTGTTGTAGAAATATCTAAGGAGAATAAAATTTTAAAAAACAAATACTAATCATAGAAGTTCTGCCAAGAGAGTTAGGAAAAAACATATTACAGATGGTTCTATTTAAAAACCGTCTATGATCAACTCATATCACAGTCGATTCTATTTAAAAACCGTCTGTGATCAACATATATGACAGACGGTTCTAGTTAATAACTATCTGTTATATGTGTTTCATAGTTGGTAGAGAAACCGTTTGTGATATTTGTCATATATTATCACTAACATATATTTACATACAGCTCAGAAAAGTGTCTGTGTTAACATTTTCAAACCGTCTGTAATAGCCTTCTCTACGGTAGTGATTATGCATCTGATATCCTAATGTGAACCAACTTTTCCGTTTGAACATCATGAGAATTAACCGTATATGTCTACAAAAATTATCAAAATATTCATAGATGTTGACGTAGGGACCCTACAAGACATTATGATCAAACTCTATTGCAATTCGGATAGACATATGAGAGTAAAATAATTGTTCGCACCTAATTTTTTTGTTTCTTCCAAATGCCGTCAAGTTTGAGAATGAGGTTTTGCAGGCCATGTGGCGTCCTTCCCAATATCTTTACGCATATTAATTTGAGAATTTTTGAACATTTGTATGCTTAGTTATAACTAGATAAATCCTTCGACAAACATATCCTGAAGATAATAGGGAAAAAATTATATGTGATACATACGTTGAAAACAAGTGCTACTTGTGAATCACCAAGGGTTCCCCGTTTATATCTCACTTAGCTGAATCCATTGAAGTTCGTGTTTGGTACTGAGAACGGCCGGGAGCCAAATCTTGCATGAATATAGTATTGTTAAGTGGTGATATGCAATAATGCATGCATCATGCATACTGCAATTCTGCTGCATCTCTGCTGTGCTAGTTTAATACTCCGATTTTAGTTACACTACAGTAATCCCGCAAATTAACATCAGCCAAAAGCCGACGTTAATTAGCGTTTTGCCGACGTAAAATTTAAATTCTCTCCATGTAATAAAAGACCAGCTTACTCTCTCCATGTAAAATTTAAATTCTTTTCTGAGTAACTAAACAATATGTATCCCATTGAATATAAAAGAACACTTGCATCTGTGTGAAGGTATGGTTATTTATCAAAGATATAATACACGAAAACTTCCAATAAGATCATAAATAAGCTTGAGAATGTATTATAAGATTCAAACAGGAAGTAACTCATGTCATATGCCAAGGCACGAGCTAATGGAAGATCATTCATATCTTCAGGATTCGTTGCAGTGAAAGGATGGTGTAAGGCCTACGGTCATAAAGGAGAAGAATAGAGATTCTGAGAAAACACAAAATAAGATAAGACAAACTTTACTTTTAGCTAAATGTGAATTCTCAGTTTATTCAGCATCTCCATTTCATAAATTTTGGCACAACTGCACAACTTTCGCTTTTATATTCAGGAGAACAGTGGCCATTCTATAGCCTGACAAACATATTTTTTCTGCTCCTTAGTTCTTACAGTACGTAGTATTTGTTTATCGCTCTGAAGCTTGAATCACATTTTCAATAGATTTGACCAGTTCCATAGTATAGTTGTTGGCATGTACACCTGTACTAGTTTGCTCTGATAAGGACTAGCACTACTCTAATTTCATCTGGTCATATGTTCTGTGCTATCCTGAATAAAAACTAGAATGAGTTAAGGAATAAGGACGAGCATTACACTAATCTCATCTGGTCATAAGACATTGTATTTGTATTAGCGTCAGAGCACACCTCGATTCATGTTACAGCACAACTGATGGGCATTGCTTGCATCTTACCGAAGTCAGCATAAAGGAAGCTTTTAAGTTACAATTGATCGAAGTTTGCTGTAATGTGAACACGCATGCAACCAAACAGAGCCACATGTGCAGGATGAACATGCATGTTTGTATCCAGCAGATGCAAAGCGTGTAGTATCGATGCACTGAAGCCTCTCCGGATGGGTGTAGCAGATGCCGTTCTCGCCCTCGATGGTGGGGATGAACTTCGTCGATGAGGGGTGGAGTTATCGGGGCAAGGGCGCTGGTGGCGGCATGGGCGTGGCGCGGGCGGCGGGCGGCGGGGCAGAAGCGGCGGCGTTGATGTCGAGGAGGACGCTGCAGCCTCCCAAGCTTCGGTTGATGTCGAGGAGGCGGCGGCGTGGGCGAAGCGGGCGGCGGCGTGGCGTGGGCGTGGCGCGGGCGGGCGCGCGCGTGGCGAAGCGCAGCGGGCGGGAAGTGGCGCGGCGGGCAAGGAAGCTAGGGCGCGAAGAAATATTTCGGCGTCGACTGGGCGCGGGGTGTAATATTGCGACCTCGCCCCAAAATTTTTGTGCCAGCAGTCGGATGAGCTAGGCCGTCTGGCAGGTGATCTCAGAGGAGGTTGGCCATCTGGAGGGGTTAGGATTAAGGTTTTAGGTTTTGGGAGGGGTATTTTCGAAAATTCCTCTCTCCCCCTACTTTTCCTAACCTCATCTCTCTCTTCTAAATGGGTGGCTGGCAATGCTCCTTGCTCCTGCCGATATTTTTTCCTTGTAGCAGCAGGCGCCTCCATTTTTCTCTGCTATGGCCGGCTGCTTCGAGGATGGCGCCATTCCTCCCTCCTGCTGGCTTCCCCAAAGTGCTCCCGAACCAGCTGATGCTCCTGCTGGTGCTGCTCTGGGCTGCCGAATCCCCTGCCCAAGTGCCAGCCGAGCCAGTCGATCTTCCTACCGGCGTCTCCCCTGCGTTTTCCCGACTAGCCGCCGCCCCCAGTTGCCGCCGGCAGCCACCTCCGGCCCTCTGGCAGGCGTCGCCCAGCCCTCCTCGCCGGCGTCCTTCTTCCCCAGCCCCTGCCGGCGTCTGCCCAGATCTTGCCGGCGCCTGCCCCAGCTTGCCGTCGCCTCCTGGTCTCCCTCCTTGCCGGCGCCCAGCAGAGCAGTAGTTGTGGCGGCAGTAGCAGGCCGGCGGCGCCTCCCCTCCGGCCAGCTCCGGCGCCGTCCTTGGCCTCTCTCCGGCGAGCTTCCCTCCCCTCTGGCCGACGTGCCCTCTTGCCTTCTTGAGGTGAGTACACATGTATATGTAAATTAGGGGTTTGGTTTATTGTGTATGACAGGTGTTTGTTGAAATGCCCCAAAGTTTATTTCCCTCAAACCAAGCTACACAAGTATGAAGGCAAATAGCTGTCCATGGTTAGTCTACTACAACTGTGGTATCTCTTTGGGGTAACTCCCTTTACTCGTGTTTATCATCAATTTACTCCTCTTGTGGCGCGTTGGATTGTGAGCCACTCGAGGGTTAGATCATGGGCTAGGTTATTTTACTGAAGGTTGCGATGATTATGTATAAATTTTCCTTTGTGTCCATTTGGGATGCACATATGTATATGGGTGCTTGTTTTATCGAGGATTTATTTGGTTGTCTATTTAAGATGCATGTTTCTTCCATGCATAGCTGCTACAGGGATCATTAACTGACAATTTAAAGGGGTTGACTGGAGCATTGAATTCTTAGTGTTAGTTTCTCCTATATTATTTACAACGACACTAGACATGTTCAGGCTTTGGTCATGAATGGAAATCAATATTCATTTCTAGGGGCATGGAGAAAAGAGGTTATATTTGAGTCTAAAACCAATTTTTTTTATTTGTGTATGAGCTTCTGTAATATCATTCTTACCCTGGTAATGGTTGTGAATATTATGTTGTCACTCGATCCTTATTATCTTTTCTATGGCTCAATTCAAATGTGTGATTTAAGAATTTCTTACAACCATTTGATTACGAAAAATTCCATTGTATATTAGCTTAATTTGTTAATGGTTGTGCATAAGATCCCAAATTGAGAGAGAGCTGTTAGTGTGTTCTCCTATTATTAAAGTTTAAATGGTTAAGTCATTTCTAGAGTTAGTTATTTGCGAAATTTCCTTGTGCTACTAATTTAGGCGATATGTGCCCTGGTTTATGCATGAGGTTGTTTAGACTAGTACGAATGATCATGTATGGAAATAAGGAGGGTGAATGGAAGTTAGCAAATGGAAAGTGAGTAATTAATTGCAAGTGTATAGTGGTGAACATGATTTGGTGGCAGTATGATTTAATTGTATGATGAAGCCTTTGTAATGGGTTGCCATGTCTTGTTGTTGAATCGGATTAATCTAGTATCGCTGGCAACTCATGAATGTGAGAATTGGCTAGGTTTATGCGAGTGGTTATGGCTATGTTAGTGAGTGGCAATGATTAAAGGGTTGCAGTTCATTCTTGTAAATTGCATTGTGCATTCATGATGGAAGAGGCGACCCATTCTGATGTGGGCCTCTGTGCTCACATGTAGTGGGCACGAAAGTCCTACCTCGTAGTCCCATATCGTGTTGTATGGGGCGAGTCGATAAGAGTAGGCACCCTCCACCACGGGGTGGAAGGGGAATGAGAGGGTGCACGCCGACGGGTGTGCACTCGGCCATACCGGTATGTGCTAAAGGAGGAGATGAGCATGCATGACGCATCATATGCATGGCAATTGTGCAATCTGCATTGCATTGTCAATGATGGATCATATTTTATGAGTGATTATGATGTATGGCTATGAGACTCTTCTTTGGTATGGCATATTTGCATCTGTATTGCATTATAACGATGATTTTGAGTTAAATGGAAAAGGTGTCGAGTTGGATCGAGTCGTGGCCTCATCCAAAGAGATTAAAGAGATATGTGTCGGGGTTTAGTAATGAAGTGAAATGAGTGAGCATGCATAATGCATTACATGATTGTAGAAGTGTGATTGATTATTCAGATTCTGTGTTCTCATGTCTGTGGGATGGATTATGCATATTCTGTGTTTTTATGTTTGCGTGAGGGATTATGCATATTCTGTATTTTTATGTCTATGTGATGGATTGTGCATATTCTGTATTTTCATGTCTGTGTGATGGATTGTGCATATTCTGCATTTTCATGTCTGTGTGATGGATTGTGCATATTCTGTATTTTTCATGCCTGGTTGCCAGATATGATTTATGTTTTCAGGTTATATGTTACGCTTCTTTATCGTGGAGTTGTGAACTCCGTCAAAGCCGAGCGCGGGGTTGGTTTGGAAAAATTAATTTTTGACACTTCAGTTTTATCCACTTGCTGTTCTTATGTAAGAATGATTATTGTGCTCTTAAGTAGGAAAGTGCGATTGACTATGAAATTACTCTTTGATGTACTTATTGAGTTATCGACTCACGCTTGTTGTTTGTATTATTGCGGTACCTTGAACCGCATGCATGGGTGGGGTAGTAGTACAATCACGTTTGCATCACCACCGTTCCTACATGTTTGTTTATAGTTATGTTATTACCAGCTCGAGAAAATTCTTGTAAAAAGATGTTTGCGGTTATGTTTAGTGAGTCCCTGTCCTGTACTAATTATGTGGTGGGGTTGATTAATTTCTATTGGATGTGTGATTTGTTAACTAAGGACCTGTTAGAATGATATCATAACTGCATATGTTTTCTGTCTGCTGAGTGGATGTCCTAGTTTTAGGGGAGGTGCTGCCGAAATTTCTAATAATTCTGACAGCCTCCTAGTTGTTAGCTGCTTTGCAAATATTTATTCTTAGCGATTTGTATTTTGTTGATGCTAGAGGTAGTAACATTCGGGCACGAGGTGCCGGGGTGTTACAGTTGGTATCAGAGCGGGCTTTAGGTCCATGTTATGAGACTTTAGCAAATTACTCTAGAGTAAATAAAAATTTTGCTGTGTGATATTAGAAACATGGCATAGGTTTCTACTCCTTCAAAATTTGGCCTTCGAGCAATAACCTTAAAAATCTGAATTAGAGTGATTAACTATTTTAAAACTTGACACACTCTGATGCACAGTAGGATGGGTATGGGTACATTGCATTGCGCCTAAATGTTGAGTGCTAAATTTATTGTTGTATATTGCTTTGACCATGAAAGGACTGTTGGAATCAGTACGCTTATGTTCATGTTGTTGGTTAAGCCGAAAGGTTTTGACCTTGTTCAATTGGCCGAGTTGTGGTTCTTGCTTTGGGGTGGGACTGGTTAGTGCCACCTCTTGCTGTTTGGAAAGCCTCTCGTTCTTGAGTTGTCATTTTCGGGGAGTAGTTTAGAGGGTAAGAAGGGAAGGTTGGTTTCTTCTGCCTTCGATGTTTGGATGTAAAGAGAAAAGCTTAGTGATGAATCTCTTTGGATTGCTTTTACTATTGTGTTCGGTTTCGTTGGATTCTTTGGTTTTTGCCGGTTATCGTGGATTGCCTTGTAGAGAAAACTATTGTAGTTGTTGTTCTCTCCATTTAAGGAGCTTATTGAAGGTTTCTTGGTGCAAAACTTAAATCGTGTGGATCTTCGGTGTTAAGGTTTTATCGAGAAGGATTTGGTTGTTCATTTGGTTTTTCCCATGCATACCTTTTCCTTCCTAGAAGTTGTAAATCTTGAGATTTGTTTGAGGAGTTGTTTCCCGCCGGAGTTTGGGAATTCGAGAGTCGAATTCTCCATTGATTTATAATTGGGTTTTTCTGGAAAGAGAGATGGTTTTTGTTGTTGTTGCTCATGCTTTAGAAGTGTGGTTGGGTATGTGACCTACGCGGATGTTCAAGGCATCAAGAGTATGATGAGAAGTTAGCGCTTCCAGTTGATGTGGGTTACTGATTCTGTTAAAGTGGATTTGTTGGTTGTTTAAAAACAACCAAATTTATTGTATAGTATAGAATGATTAATGGGAATGGTATATGGTTCTAAAGTGAAAAGTTGATTAGAGTTATTACAATGGGCGTGGGTTGTAGAATTGATTGGAAGTTCAAGATTTGTGTTCCGGTGAGTCTAGTATTAATCAGGGCTGAGAGGGTCTAGAATCTTCTATGGATAAATTTATTATAGTAAGATGTTGATGTAAAGTACCGGAGTATATTAGCGCAAAGGTATGAGAGTTGTTGATTTATGTTGCTTATGAGTTAATTAAAGGGTGGATCGACAAAGTGATTTATTTGATGTGAAATGAAAGAATGAGTATATGGAATGGTTGTATGAATGATGGGGTTTTCGTCATAGGAAAATGTTGTGATGAAGTATGTTTCATGGAGAGGATATTTAAATGGTGGAGCAGTTATTGATTACATGATTTTCTAGAGTGCATGACTTTTTGGGGTAAGACGCTCTGATTAGTGCGCAATAGAACTCCCCTAATTAAGTCGCATTTTGGATTGAGTCGCGGAGTTGGCTTGATGATTGAAGCGAGGATGAAAGGGTAGTTTTGGGAGGTAATCGGCTGATAGAATCTAATTTTTTTAAAAAAAAAATCGAGTTTCTCCCTGGTGCGAATTTCATTTGCATTGTTTTGAAATTGTTAAAAAAAAAAAGGTTTATGTGATGTTAAAGAATCGAGTTTTTCCTTGGCGATTTGGCTTCGGAAGAGAAAGCAAATGATGATTGGGTTCTATCAAGTTTCTCTCCAAAGTGAATTGGAGCGCTTCGGGTTTGGGTGTTGCATGTGGTTCAATTGGTTCAATAGAATTGTATTTCTTCTGCATTCTAGCTTATGTTAAGAATATGGATGCTTATGGTATATTGCTGAATATCAGCGGTCCTTTGGGATTTTGGCCTATTGATTGATTTTGACTGAGTTCTTGCGTGAGAGTTGCACTTGATTGAGCTAAGTCAAATCGTGCTGTTAATAGTTGGAGTTGGAGGTTTGGGTTTACCGTTTGCACTCTTTTGAGTTTTGATGTGGACGCTTTGAGTTTGCAAAGAAGTTTTGTCCCTTGCGGACTTTGTTCTTTTGTTGTTATTGTAATTTGGCTTTCGTCGAATTCGGGGTCGAATTCCTTAAAGGGGGGAAAGTGTAATATTGCGACCTCGCCCCAAAATTTTTGTGCCATCAGTCGGATGAGCTAGGCCGTCTGGCAGGTGATCTCAGAGGAGGTTGGCCATCTGGAGGGGTTAGGATTAAGGTTTTAGGTTTTGGGAGGGGTATTTTCGGAAATTCCTCTCTCCACCTACTTTTCCTAACCTCATCTCTCTCTTCTAAATGGGTGGCTGGCAATGCTCCTTGCTCCTGCCGATATTTTTTCCTTGTAGCAGCAGGCGCCTCCATTTTTCTCTTCTATGGCCGGCTGCTTCCAGGGGACTGGCGCCATTTCCTCCCTCCCTGCCGGGCTTCTGCCAAAGTGCTCCCGAACCAGCTGATGCTCCTGCTTGTGCTGCTTTGGGCTGCCGAATCCCCTGCCCAAGTGCCAGCCGAGCCAGTCGATCTTCCTACCGGCGTCTCCCCTGCGTTTTCTCGACCAGACGCCGCCCCCAGTTGCCGCCGGCAGCCACCTCCGGCCCTCTGGCAGGCGTCGCCCAGCCCTCCTCGCCGGCGTCCTTCTTCCCCAGCCCCTGCCAGCGTCTGCCCAGATCTTGCCGGCGCTTGCCCCAGCTTGCCGTCGCCTCCTGGTCTCCCTCCTTGCCAAGCTGAAGCGATGGTTGTGGCGGCGATGGCAGGCGTGGCGCCTCCCCTCCCACTCGGCGCCGTCCTTGGCCTCTCTCCGTGAGCTTCCCTCCCCTCGGCCGACGTGCCCTCTTGCCTTCTTGAGGTGAGTACACATGTATATGTAAATTAGGGTTTGGTTTATTGTGTATGATGGTGTTTGTTGAAATGCCCCAAAGTTTATTTCCTCAAACCAAGCTACACAAGTATGAAGGCAAATAGTCATCCATGGTTAGTCTACTACAACTGTGGTATCTCTTTGGGGTAACTCCTTTACTCGTGTTTATCATCAATTTACTCCTCTTGTGGTATGCGTTGGATTGTGAGCCACTCGAGGTTAGATCATGGGCTAGGTTATTTTACTGAAGGTTGCGATGATTATGTATAAACTTTCCTTTGTGTCCATTTGGGATGCACATATGTATATGGGTGCTTGTTTTATCGAGGATTTATTTGGTTGTCTATTTAAGATGCATGTTTCTTCCATGCATAGCTGCTACAGGGATCATTAACTGACAATTTAAAGGGGTTGACTGGAGCATTGAATTCTTAGTGTTAGTTTCTCCTATATTATTTACAACGACACTAGACATGTTCAGGCTTTGGTCATGAATGGAAATCAATATTCATTTCTAGGGGCATGGAGAAAAGAGGTTATATTTGAGTCTAAAACCAATTTTTTTTATTTGTGTATGAGCTTCTGTAATATCATTCTTACCCTGGTAATGGTTGTGAATATTATGTTGTCACTCGATCCTTATTATCTTTTCTATGGCTCAATTCAAATGTGTGATTTAAGAATTTCTTACAACCATTTGATTACGAAAAATTCCATTGTATATTAGCTTAATTTGTTAATGGTTGTGCATAAGATCCCAAATTGAGAGAGAGCTGTTAGTGTGTTCTCCTATTATTAAAGTTTAAATGGTTAAGTCATTTCTAGAGTTAGTTATTTGCGAAATTTCCTTGTGCTACTAATTTAGGCGATATGTGCCCTGGTTTATGCATGAGGTTGTTTAGACTAGTACGAATGATCATGTATGGAAATAAGGAGGGTGAATGGAAGTTAGCAAATGGAAAGTGAGTAATTAATTGCAAGTGTATAGTGGTGAACATGATTTGGTGGCCGTATGATTTAATTGTATGACAGAAGCACTGTAATGGGTTGCCATGTCTTGTTGTTGAATCGGATTAATCTAGTATCGCTAGCAACTCATGAATGTGAGAATTGGCTAGGTTTATGCGAGTGGTTATGGCTATGTTAGTGAGTGGCAATGATTAAAGGGTTGCAGTTCATTCTTGTAAATTGCATTGTGCATTCATGATGGAAGAGGCGACCCATTCTGATGTGGGCCTCTGTGCTCACATGTAGTGGGCACGAAAGTCCTACCTCGTAGTCCCATATCGTGTTGTATGGGGCGAGTCGAGAAGAGTAGGCACCCTCCACCACGGGGTGGAAGGGGAATGAGAGGGTGCACGCCGACGGGTGTGCACTCGGCCATACCGGTATGTGCTAAAGGAGGAGATGAGCATGCATGACGCATCATATGCATGGCAATTGTGCAATCTGCATTGCATTGTCAATGATGGATCATATTTTATGAGCTGATTATGATGTATGGCTATGAGACTCTTCTTTGGTATGGCATATTTGCATCTGTATTGCATTATAACGATGATTTTGAGTTAAATGGAAAAGGTGTCGAGTTGGATCGAGTCGTGGCCTCATCCAAAGAGATTAAAGAGATATGTGTCGGGGTTTAGTAATGAAGTGAAATGAGTGAGCATGCATAATGCATTACATGATTGTAGAAGTGTGATTGATTATTCAGATTCTGTGTTCTCATGTCTGTGGGATGGATTATGCATATTCTGTGTTTTTATGTTTGCGTGAGGGATTATGCATATTCTGTATTTTTATGTCTATGTGATGGATTGTGCATATTCTGCATTTTCATGTCTGTGTGATGGATTGTGCATATTCTGCATTTTCATGTCTGTGTGATGGATTGTGCATATTCTGTATTTTTCATGCCTGGTTGCCAGATATGATTTATGTTTTCAGGTTATATGTTACGCTTCTTTATCGTGGAGTTGTGAACTCCGTCAAAGCCGAGCGCGGGGTTGGTTTGGAAAAATTAATTTTTGACACTTCTGTTTTATCCACTTGCTGTTCTTATGTAAGAATGATTATTGTGCTCTTAAGTAGGAAAGTGCGATTGACTATGAAATTACTCTTTGATGTACTTCGCTGAGTTATCGACTCACGCTTGTTGTTTGTATTATTGCAGGTACCTTGAACCGGCATGCATGGGTGGGGGTAGTAGTACAATCACGTTTGCATCACCACCGTTCCTACATGTTGGTTTATAGTTATGTTATTACCAGTTCGAGAAAATTCTTGTAAAAAGATGTTTGCGGTTATGTTTAATGAGTCCCTGTCTTGTACTAAGTATGTGGTGGGGTTGATTAATTTCTATTGGATGTGTGATTTGTTAACTAAGGACCTGTTAGAATGATATCATAACTGCATATGTTTTCTGTCTGCTGAGTGGATGTCCTAGTTTTAGGGGAGGTGCTGCCGAAATTTCTAATAATTCTGACAGCCTCCTAGTTGTTAGCTGCTTTGCAAATATTTATTCTTAGCGATTTGTATTTTGTTGATGCTAGAGGTAGTAACATTCGGGCACGAGGTGCCGGGGTGTTACACGGGGCGAGCGAAAAGACGGGGCCTTATCCCAAATATTAACGTCGGCCAGGGCTTTAGGCCGACGTTAATTACCTAAATACCGTCGGCATTTCGGGCCGACGTTAATTTACTTGTTAATTAACGTCGGTCCAAGAATAAGCCGACGTTAATTAATTAATTAACGTCGCCGACGTTAATTAATATGGCCGACGTTAATTTCCCGGTTTACTGTAGTGTTAACTAGTGTTTGAAAAGAAAAAAAATGGAGCCTGTACTAGACATAAGCTCGGTACACACAGAAAGGTCAGTGATACAAAACATGTATGCAGTTGATTCATTTTACGCGTCAGCGTCCACTATATATGGCTGCACGATCCATCCAAATCTAATCCTTCCTCTATAATATCTCACGGGTAGTGGCCAAGCCAGAAAATTAAAAAAATAGAGGATGGATTCAAATAATTAGGCTATAGAAGTACCTCTCATATAGTAAACAGTTTGTGTTATATTGTTATATCGGTTTGAGGGTTACTAATAATACTTTATTTTCTGAGAAATACTTGTAAAACGTTCGCTTGTTAAACTTTTGTAAATCTATGAACAAGTTAACACCAATAAATCACACAATTCGAATATTGTCTCTATTCAACCCATTTACATAATTACAATTGATTGACAAAAAATCACATATCATAAGAAAAGCTCACATTGTCTATTTGTTATCTTGCTTAGCCCACTTAGCCGGTCAGACACTTACTGACTCATATGACGTTCCCTTCCTTGCTCGCTTGCCATCACCGTGATGAGTTATCTGTCGCCGCACACTCTCGTCCTCGGTGGCTCCCAGCATCCACTCCAGCGGTCCAGCCTAATGGAGCCCATGCTGACCACGCCCCTCCTCACATGGCTTCCTCCACGAAACTAGCATGACGGTGGACGCGTGCCTATTGTCCATGCCTAGATGTTTTAGCCTTTTCATTTCTTCTGTTCTATATATGAATTGATAAGGCACATAGTTTAGATTTTCAGATTCTCGTGTCATATTTTTTTTGTTCGATCGGTGCATGTGGTGTTGGCTATCCTCATGAATTACTTTAGGCAAAGACCAGGGCCACCCATGCTTGCCACCTTGCCATGTTTGCTCCATATACACACTCACTACATGCACCATAAGTCAAACAAAATATTTCGTAGCATGATCTCATCATAATTAAACTCACAGTAGCCAAAAAAAAAAGAGGGTGTCTAGGGAACACCTGAGTGTTTTTTTGCTAAAAAACACTCAAATTTCCCTTACATCAATTATATACTAGTTTTACACAAATTAAATTATGTAGAAATGATGTGATAATTTGTAAAAAACATTATTTTTCTCTACATAGTATTTTATATCAATTATACACTAGTTTTACACAAATTAAATTATGTAAAAAGTAACGTGACAATTTGTAAAAAAAAAAGAGGAATGAAACAAACTATAAAGAACACACCAAACAAAAATGTGGATCACAAAATCAAATATTGACAAAGTCAAAATAATAAAACACGACGTGGATCATAAAAAAATATCTAATAGACAAAAAAAATTAAGTTCCCATAAACAAAAAAACACTAATATCTAATAGACAAAAAAATTGAGTGCCCTCAAACAAAAAAACACTTGAGTGCAATTTAGCAATTCCCAAAAAGAAAAAAAATCATCAATGTCCTCATTAGGAAGTCCTCTTTCAAAAAGACATAAAGACCCATGGTTACCGAATCAATGACACTCTCAAAAGCCTCATTAATTAATTTCTATTACAAACACGCCAAGTTGCACCATCCAACTTCAATGTGGACCTTCCGACATGCTATAGCACAATGAGTAAACCTTCTCTGTGTAATGTCCGACGACCGTCCGACTTGCATTTCACCACAAGCAACCTTCCCTGTGAATAGTCCATTTCAACATTCGAACTCGACTCTTGGGCCTTCTGACTTGCTAACATGCAACACTACTACAGAATAGTCAATCCTTGCTGACATATCACTGCCGGTTGGGTTAGAACCGGCAGCGATAAAATATCACTGCCGGTTCGAAAGTTCAGCTAGGGGAAAGTATCACTGCTGGTTTCTGAAAACAACCGGCAGTGATAACCAGATATCACTGTCAGTTTGCAATTAAAATCGGTAGTGAAGTATCACTGCCAGTTCTTTTACAAACCGGTAGTGATATCAGAATTTTGACTACTAGCTTTACTCCAGAAACGGTAGTGATAAATATTTTCTCGCGTAATCTGACCTTATCACTGCCGGTTTTGCGCAGAACCGGCAGTGATAAGCACTATATATACACAACCCGACCGACACTTTGCCCAACCAAGCAGAACAGAGAGAAGCTCTGTTTTGCTCGATAGTTATTATGCTGCCGAGGTGCTATTGAAAAATTGTACTAAAATTTGTCTCGTATTTTTCTTTAAGGTTAGTGACTTGATCTACATTATATTTGTAGTTAAATTTTACTTTATAGATTGCTCTAGATGTTGATAAGTACGGATTGTATGGCGTGAACATTTTAGGTTGGTAGTGTTCAAATTAAAATTTAGGTAATTTATTGAATAAATTATAATTCTTATCCATTTTAGTTATGTAGTGGATTTTTAAATAATGAAAATTGCTAGATGGACCATTATGTCTAATTGTAATTATTTTAAAAATAAAAAATTGTTATATGTAATTTTAAATAGTGAAAATTGCTAGATGAATATTTAAATAATAAAAATGGTAGATGGATTTTCCAATAATGAAAATTGCAAGATACATAATTATTTAGAAATATATCCTTACATTCAATTATATGCTTATTTGATGTATATTAATTTAATTTAATAGCACTACAAACAAAATGAATAAATCTTGTAAATAATTAAAAATGCTAGATGGATATTTAAATAGCGAAAAAAGTTTGATGTATTTTAATATAGTCAAAATTGCTAGATGGATTTTTAAATTTAACCATTTACAATTATATTGTTATTTGCAATTATATGCTTATAATATGTTTATTGATTTAATTAATTAGCACTGAATGACTAATGTAAAGAATAATTTATTTTGTGATCGTTTATTGATGTACTGAAATTTAGTTCGATACAATTAATTGTCGGTGGACCGAAGGTGAATGTATGACACGGACCATTATGGCCTAGAGTTCTTTAATGGTGTGACTTATTTTCTAAATGCGGCTGCGGCGCACAAGTCGAAGAACCTGGCGGACTATATGTGTTGTCCATGCGTTGATTGCAAAAATGAGAAGCTGTTTTTTACCATAGAGTCTATACGTGCACACTTGCTTCAAAGGGGTTTTAAGGCTGGCTATACATGTTGGACCGAGAACAGTGAAGATGAGATTGTACATGAAGGGCAACACATTGATGAAGATGACAGATACAATGATATGACGGCGGTCGAAGATACGTTCGTTGATAGTCACGAAGATGATCTAGATCAAATGTTACGTGATGAGGAGGGGGACTTCATGAGTGAAAGAGAGTTTCAAAAGTTCCAACGTATGGTAGAGAACTCTACGACACCATTATACCTGGGCTGCAAGTAGGAGCACAAAAAGCTGCATACTGTACTTTCACTACTGCAGTTGAAGGCAAACAATGGTTGGTCCGATAAGAGCTTTACTAAGCTATTATGTCTTTTAGGGGACTTGTTTCCAAAGGGTAACGTGTTGCCTGCAACTACGTACCAGGCCAAGTAGGTTGTCTGCTCGTTGGGACTAGAAGTACAAAGAATGCACGCCTGTCCAAACGATTGCATATTGTATCACAATGAGTTTGCAGACTTGGATGCGTGTGGTGTTTGCAAAGCAAAGCGGTATAAGGGCAACGATGATGATATCGAGAACAATGATGGTATTTCCCTATAATTCCCTATCTGAAGCGATTGTTTGCGAACAAAAGGCATGCCCAATTGTTACGATGGCACGCCGAAGAGCATAAGAAGGATGGAATGCTCAGACACCCTACTGATTCTGTGCAATGGAGGAACATCGACAGAAAATATAAGAAGCAATTTGCATATGATGTGAGGAATATAAGGTTTGAGTTGAGTACGGATGGGATGAATCCTTTCGACAACATGAGTAGTCGTCATAGCACTTGGCCGGTGACTTTATGTATCTACAATCTTCCTCCTTGAATTATGATTTAACGACGCTTTATATACTATATTGTTCTACCATATTAATATAACGATTTTTTACATTAACACATTGTAGAAAAATATTGTATAAAAATATATAATGCAGAAAAAATATACAATAAAAACATTTGGTGCATAGTTTGTCACTGCCGGTTCGTCCAAGAACCGACAGTGATATATGCATATCACTGCTGGTTTTTATTTCGAACCGGCAGTGATATATATCACTGTCGGATTTCGGTGTGAGCCGACAGAGATAGTCCAATATCACTGCCGGTTGTACAACGAACCAGCAGTGATAACTCTTATCACTGTTGGTTCCTAAGCCCACAGTGATAATCTCGAGTATCACTGTCGACTAATCACTGCCGGCTCCCATAACCGGCAGTGATGTGGCGTTTTGGAGCCGACAGTGATGTACTGTTCTGTGCTAGTGCAATCTCCACAAAGCAAACTCTAAATCCATTAAACCAAGTAGGCAAATTACTTATCACCCTAACATGTGAAACACATGAGGACCATCACATGATCTTTCAATAACCTTTTCAATGGTGTATGATTTGGACGTCGCAAACATGCAGATTGGTGCAAATTGCTATGAGCAATTGTTTCCAGAAATGTTTCCCTTTGCCCGATTTATCTTTACCCTAAGTTTATGTAGATTACTGTTCTTGCACGTAATTATTAAAGCAATTACTAGATTTGCATTGCTAGATATGATACGATAAAGTCCACAATTAGCATTGACGTGACAATGTAATTAACTATCGAGTCTATGTGCACATAGAGGTGGTCGTCGTGCGAGCTGGATCGACCCGGCATGAATCCATCGTGCTTTGAGCCTAAACCGTGTCGGGCTGTGATAGCCCATCGTGCTCACCATGCCGGGCCGGGCTGGCCTGACTAGCCTTCGGCGAGTCTAGGTACGGTCTATTTGCGCTTTATGCATGCTTCATATCGTGCCAGCCCAGATCCGGCCCATTTATACTATTGTTATGAGAGAAAATGATCATGGATTGATTTCTTTCCTTATTTGTCTAGGACTTCTGTTTTCTCCGATCGAAACAAAATCCTATTATGTTTATTCTTCTCGATTTCTTTGATTCGGTTGCTTCTTCCAGTCACATACATGCAACCATGCGTTTACTCTTTGATTTGCTCACCCACACATACAACATATGCATCATTCCCTTCCTTTTCTTTAGTCCATCAAGAGTTTTCTTCTTTTACTTCTTGATTTGCTCACCCACACATACACGCACGGGCTGTTTCTAGCCGTGCCGGCCCGAGCACGACCCCTGACTACTGTGTTAGGCCAGGCCACCCATCATGGCCGACTGGTAGGCCGGCACGTCCTGGACAACTATGCCATGCCGGTTTAGCCCGTTTATAATAGTTCCGTGCCAGGCCATAGATCAGGTTGAATCAGACGTGCCTCGTGCTGGCCCAAAATGGCGCGACCCAGTGCCCACCTCTACATATATGATGCATATAACTTTTCAGAAAGGGCCTTCTTTAGGTGCACATATGTGATGCATATCACTTTTCAGAAAGGGCCTTTTTTCTTCATTTTTTGCTTTCGGATATAATAGTTTGTTGGAGGCTTCTTTTTTAGGCCATAATAGCAAAATCTTATTAAAAATAGGAGTGGCTTTCCCACATATTGATGGATGTGCATGCATACATGTTATTTGCGTTGATTGTGCTTCGAGATTTGTGCTGGCAGTTATTGGGTGTAGGAGAGAGTAATTAATTCTCCAACCCACTATCTTATGCCCCAACCATATGCATTAGCCAGAATAACACGCTACACTGTGTCACGCATGACAATGCAATATGTAAAATTCGGAAAATTTGGTCGTATTTTTTGTTTTCATATTTTAAAAAAAACGGATCGTTAAGATCCGCCGGCCAATCTATGGGTTGCTATAAACCTCTGACGAATCTATATTTTTCTGAAAAAACTGCGGTTAGGACCCGTTGACGAATCTATGGGTTGCTATAAACCTTCGACGAACCTCCGTTTTTTTAGAAAACCGCAGTTGTTTTTTTTTAGTATTTTGGGAAATTTGGTCGTATTTTCGGTTTTCGTATTTTTAAATGGGTCGTTAGGACCCGTCGGCGAATCTATGGGCTGCTATAAACCTTCGACGAATCTATATTTTTTTTAGAAAACCGCGGTTAGGATACGTCGTTGAATCCATGGGCTGCTATAAACCTTCGACGAATCTGTGTTTTTTTTAGAAAACCGCTGCTAACTTTCTTTTATGTATTCTTGGTTTTTTCATTTTTTTAAAAAAAAGGCCATTAGGCCACGCCAGCGAATCCGTGGGCTGCTATAAACCTTCGTCGAATCTGTGTTTTTTTTGTCGAGACGTATTCTTGTTTTTGAGCCCACTTCTCTAAAAACCGCTGATAGGAGACAAACGTAAATTATAGAGGGACCTAAAGCAATCTATTTTTTCCCGGGGTCTGTTCCGCTAAAAACCACCAGGAGGACCTAAATGTAAACCGTGAAGGGACCTAAATGTAATTTTAATATTTTTTGGGACTATTTTTATTAAAAACCGCCAAAAGGACCTAAACGCAATTTCCAATATATAATATACATTAGGGCATCTCCAATAGTGCCACCTTAGCTGTCTCATAGGTATGCTATTTCAGCGAAATCCTACAACGGAGGAGAGAGGAGGTAAGAAAAGATAATGTGTTATCTCTCTTATGTAAGAGACAACCTGATCACACAAACCAACAAAAAAATTAACAGGGTGTGAGAGAAAATATATGATAAAAATAATATAAAATAGTGAGAGAAATGATTTTAGAGATGAATTACTAGATATATGGTTTCTCGTATTGTCTCTAGGTGAGTTGGAATCCTTAGAGACAATCTTAAAGATAAATAATTGTGCATGCCCTTATGCTCTTCCTAACCCACAAAGTACCTCTCTCTTCCCTCTCGTTCTCTCCTGCCTTCGACAAGCCACGTTCCTCCTCATCGTCCACATCCACACCGCTACCACTCTACAAGAAACAGTGAAAAATTCATGGGTTTTTTAAATTAGTGGTAAAAAAACCACACAATTCTGATTTAAATTAAATCGGTTTAAAAAAACTCATGAATTTAATTAAATTCATAGGCCACATCAGAGACCCACGAATTTAATTAAATTAAATGGGTTTTTTATCTTTAAGCACGAATTTAACTAAATTAAATGGGCTTTCCGGAGCCCACGAATTTAAGTGTTGGCGAAACAGTCTCTTTCTTGCCGAGAGAACCACGCCTAGAAAATTTCATCCCCATTCCGCTCTTGTGTTTGCCCATCTCCTCCCATTCCGCGTGCCGCTAGTCGATCGCCGCGCCCTCGCCATCCGCCCGCGCGCGCCCTCGCCGCCCCGCGATCGCGCGCCCTCGCCGCCATGCCTCCTCATCGCCCCCTCTCCTGCCGTCCTCCTTCCTCCTCCTCGCGCTCCTCGCGGTCGGCGGCGCAGTGGCACAGAGATCATCTCCAAGTCCCGCCTCGGCCAGCTGCCGCGATTCAGCCGGCCGCCTCTCCTGCAACCGGAAGATCGTCCTCGACTGGATGTCCCCAGCCGCTCCGTAGCGCCTCTGCTCCGTCCTCCGCACTCAGCATTTCCACCGCAATCGAATTGCGCGTTACGAGTGACGGCTGTGATGACGGTTCGCGTCGTGTGTTGGGTGGGGTTCCAGAGTGGCGGGGCGTCCACCGGTGGCGCAGTGGTGGACATGCATGATAAGGACACGAAGCGATGCGAGAATACGGGATCCCCTATCATTACCATCAAGAAGACCGCCACGTTCGCTCTCGCCCTCACCTACATCGGGGTAAAACCCTTTGCTCCTAGCCCGCTCTCGGCATGTGTATTACTAGAGACAATGGTTGTTGTACCTTTGTATGTGCACTTTGTGCCTCGATAGTGATGGGTTTGCATGTGCACAATTCGTGTGTAGATAGGTTTTGGATTAGTGGAGTTTGTCTTATTTTTACAATTGTGGCATTTGAGCGGAACATACTAATTGAAAGCTCTTAGCGTCTGAATCAATGTCTGCTCCACCAATCGGTTAAGGTGTTGGTTCCAAAATGCCATGGAATAGGCTCACATTTAGAGAGACTTCACGATGCGGATGGGAGATCAGATTATAGGATTTTGAAATGTTCCAAGCTATATAAGTTTCGAATACCATTCAATATGCTTTGCTATCACTTGATGGGGCCTGGTTTTTGGAAGCCGAGATGTTAATTATGCCTTGAGTTGTGAACTTGTGATAACAGTTGACTCGTTGTGAAATTTCCATGTGCTTTTGCTCGCAATTTTGGCTCAGATTGTCAGTAAAATTTTCTTTCTTGTTTATCAAATCGGTGTAATTCTTAGTGTTTCTCAAGCCCTTTCTTCTTTATGCTGTCTCTTGAGATGTTGCTTACAAACACGAGGAACAGTTTGTCAAGACACGCAAATGTGAACCAGATGCGGTGCTAACATTCTTAAAGCTTGTGAAAGGTAAGATATTTCATGATTCCTATTAATACATCATCATTACCTATTGTTTTACCAGTTAGCAAGTCATAAAATCATATTTCATTCCATTTGTAGCATAATTTCATGAAATTTCAAATGTGTGTGATGGGCTCTTTGTTAAAGAAAACATGAGCCTTCGGTAGATCCTTGTACTGGGGTCATATTTATGAACATTTTGGTGGACTCTGAATTTATTTAGCATTTTCAATATTGTTTATATACCAATGGTGCTTTTTCCATGAGTATGGTTAGGTTACGGGATGAGAACGGCCATGTAATCAAGCAAGCAGAGGTAAGAAACATTTTACTGTATGCTTAATTATTATTATCTCAAGATATTGATATATGATAATATTAAACCTCTTATTCTGCATGGTTGAGTATATCCTTCTTTACTCAAAATTGACTCCCAATTTAGCGTCCCATAATGCCATGTTCCCATGCTAACCATCGATCTTAAATATTTAAGAGATGTTTTTGTTTGCCACATTTTTGTTGAAATGGTAGAATTTAGTTAAAATGTAAACATCTTTTCTTGAAAAGGTAACTCTTTCCTAAAAAGACACGTTTCTATTGCACCCTTCAGAAATTTTTAGTCTAGAATTGTTGATTGGCAGTAGGCATCATTTAAGTGACCTGGCAGCAAAGTGCGGGGGATATGCTAGTATTAACGAACACAAAGGCACATATACCAACATGCCTTTGTTTGTGTTATAACTTCTATATCTGGATATCATTTATAATCTCCTTATGATGCTCACCTTTTCCTCTACATTGGCTTGCACTAGCCTATTTGTCATCCATGTGGGCCTCACCGTGTACCATCATCTTGTGGAAGCTTCAGAAGTTCAGAAATGATGTTTATTCTTTTGTTGTTTTTTCTTTACACTACCTAACACACCTTTCACACTCATCTACTTTATAGATAATAAAATAACCAAAGGAAAAGCTAATACGGCTCACTTGTCTATGATTTCGGTATCGGTATGGAATTATTTGTGATGTACTTTTGTTGTATAATGTATTGTAATCATTAACTGAATAATTCCTTGAATCAGTGTACTGAGTTAACTAAAATAAAGGTTAATGTCTTGGCTATGACTTTTGGACTTGACTGTAAATTGTCTCAACTTGACTAGTGGCTAACACTCTTAGTTACAAAATGTATAATGTGTTATGTTAATCAGACATGATCTTATTTGTTTTTGCCCATTCTATCATAGAAGTATTCCTTTCATATGTCAAAACCTAGTTTACTTCTTTTGAAGTAGGGGAAGACTTTCCCTAGTACTCTTCTACAATTTCCAGGGTATCCTTGATTATTTGTTCGAGACCAATTTGAGTGAATACATGAATCACTTTTCCCTTATTTTCTTATGAGCAAGTTCCATGTTTTTGATATTAATTGGAGCAAGGTCAATTGGATTCAGCATCAAAGTACAAGTGAAGAAAGGATCTTCTGTCTTGGTAGGATTTGAAATACTTCATTAAGAGTTCCAACTAGTATCACTTGAGGACTCTTGAATAAATTATCAGATGAATCCTGAGGCCAATTCATCAAAGCTTAAGCATACATATGATCTGGACTGAGGAAATTTAGCAACCTTGTTGTAGTGTACTTTTATTTATTTTCTTTATTTTGAGATCATATTGTAATACTGCAAAGTTTTTTTTTTCCTTCTTTGGGCTGATATTTTTGTTCCCCACCTACCTCTCTCTCTCTCTCTCTCTCTCTCTTTCTTCAAATGAGTGGCTGAAAATCCTTAGAGGTAATCTTCTTTTTCCAGCCCCTGCCTTCCTCCTGCGCCTCCAGTCTCCCGATTCCAGCTGTCCTGGCGTCGCCCCTGGCGCCGCCCTTCCACCTCCCCGCGTTGCCTCGCCTGTTGTGGCTCCTCCTGTCGCCTCTCCTGGCTCGGCCAAGCAATGAGCGGCAGCCTTGATAGAGTAGCAGCAGGGATAGCAGCAGCCAGTTGCATTGTCGATGGCCCTGGCCGGCGAGCCTCCGGGCCGACTCCCCTGCGCCTTCCCCAGCCAGCAGTTTTCCCCTCAGCCGGTGCTCCTCCTTCCCGCTCGGTTCCTGCAGCATCGCCAATAGCAACCGAAGAAGCAAAGAATACCCTTTTCCCCAATCGAAGCAAAGCAAAGCGATAGCGACATCGGCCCGACGCCTCGCCTGCTCCTTCCCGAGCCAGCAGCGCCTGTTCCCTCCACAGCTCGGCGCAGCAAGGCAGCATTGCCGGTGGCTCTTCCCTCTCTGCGGCACCCTCCAAAGAAGAGAGACAATGACAAGACCGCCTCCTTTGCCCCTTGCCTCCTTCTTGTGGTGAGTGCTTAGGCACAAGGTATTTGGTTTCATGGTGCCCACCAGGTGTTTGTTCAAATGCTCCAAAGGTTTAATTCCCTTCATTCATGTTTGCCAACAGCTCACTCCTCCCTAGTAAAAATTTTATGTGTAATGGATTCTGTTTGAGCTATTGAAGTATATGGAATCCTTTTGGTTATAGCTTCATGAATCAATTACTACATTTTGAGGTTTGGTGTGTTATCGGTGTATGAAATTTGTCTTTGAGGTTGCAGTAAAATGCTCAAAATATTGCTGAATTTTGTTTGCATATAATGCATGTCTCTTGGTGGAATTGCAGTTTTAAGGTCTCGATTAATAAAGTGTAGTGAGTAGTGCACATGTTTGAGTTACGCACATTCTGCTTAAGGCATAAATAAAATCTGCTCTATGCCAAAATAGATTGTAAATATGAGCAGAGTATGGTCCTACTGTATGCATGAATGCCTTCTGTGTTGTGGAATGCTGTTTGGTGTTCATCTCCAAGAGAGTAATAGCTGTATACATATATATATATACATATATATAGATGCTCTGCTAATAAGAGAATTAAATTCTAAAGAGGGGAATTAGTAATATTTACATTTGAATCTGGTTGGCGATGTTTAATTGATGGCTTATATGCTCGTGTTCATGACAGAGAGTAGTGTGCATAAATATATTTGATGTTACACATATTCATGATGATGACATAGAAGTGGGGTAGGGTTGTTTAAGTTATAATCATTACGCTAGATGGGTATCATCCTAGATTTAGTAGGATGTTATCTTGCCCCATTTTAATAAGAGTTCTTTCGAGCTGAAATGTATGTGTCTTTATGTAACCAAGTAAGTAGATATTAGGTAATGCATGATTATGGATTTGGTTGTGGCAATTGGTTCCTGGTTGGCTGGTTATGTCTTGGTTATTTGAGTTCATTCATCTAGGTACATTTATATGCTACTGTTATTCTGAGGTTGATTTGGTATGAGTAGTTTATTTTTCCCGGGGTAAACTGTAGTTTGGACATGTTTGTCAATCCGATATCCGTATGTTAGTCATGGTTGCATTTTCCATTTGTTGGTGAGAGGATTGTGTCTCCTGTTGTTTCAAGCAAATCTGTTGCTACTATGGTTTATGAAAGATAATTGTTGGCACTTTAGTTAGATCTTGAATACTGATATGTCTTTAGCTTATGCATGGACATAAGTTTTTGAAGAAGTCAAATATGCAAATGAGTTGTTTTCTTTTAGTTGCTTGTTTCGAGTGTGCATAAAGTTGAGTTGGATGATTATTGTTTAATTGCGAGAGAAGGTTACGTAGGGAGTGGCCTCGACCGTATGCCACTCCATTCTTCGTCGGTAAAAGGCAAGTGCAATCCCTAAATTGTGGCTAGAAAGATTAATCAAGTGTTTGCTCTTAGCGTAAGTAATTGCCGATGCATACGCAAGAGGTAAGCCTTGCTTGGATATAACTAGAAAGTGCTTCCCCTTATGAAAATGTTTATGATGATTAAAAGGTTAAGGGAATGAAGGCAAGCACACCGTGTTATTGAGTGTGGATGTGTGTTCATATTTGATGCTCCTCAATTTAATTGTTGCTCGGTTAGTTAGATGAACTCTAATGGAGATCGAGCTTTTAGTAAGGTTGTTTTTTTTAGTGAGTATATTGTTTGAGTGATTGGGACTAATATGAGATTGGTTCAAGCGGTTAGGTCTTTTATAAAGATAGAATTTTTGTGAGCGATTAACCGCAAGTGTATTGTGTGAGCATGGCTCGTGGTAGAGGATGTAGTTGCATAATAGAAACGTTGTTATGAGTTGCCATGCCTTGTGGTTGAATCTGATTATATTAGTACCGCTAGTGACTGGGGATTATGAGGATTTTGCTATATTTATGTATGTGGTTACGGCTATGGTGGTGTTGGCGATGAATGAAGTGTTGCAATTCATTCATGTAAATTGCATTGTGCATTCATGATGGACGAGGCGTCCCATGTTGATGCGGGCCTCGGTGCTCACCCGTAGTGAGCACAAAAGTCCTACCTCGTAGTCCCATTCATCGAGGTGAATGAGAGCGAGTCAGTAAGAGTAGGCCCCACCACGGGATGGGTGGGATTGAGGGTGCACACCGACGGGTGTGCACTATGCTATACCGGTATACGCTATGACAATGTGCATTATGAGCATGCATGGTGCATTCATTTTATGATTCATGAGAAAGAGGATGAGAGCATAAAAGTATTGCATTATGTGTTGAAATTTGGTAAATGTTAATTGATGAGACTGGAAATGACAGGTTGAATATTGAGTCGGGAACTCGTCCTGAAATGATTGTTGAGGCATGAGTAAGGTTTACTTATGTTTCCGAGTTGGAGGTGATAAGTAGGGTTAGTTTCTGCTTCTTTAACGGGGTAATTTCAATTAAGTCATGGTTATAGCAAATGGTGGAGTAATTGTGTTCTTACGTTTTGAAGCTATATGAATTCAAATTGCTCCCTTTATTTAAGGATGTCAAGTAAAAGAACTATTACCGTATATTTTGAAGTCGTTGTATTCTAATCAAATTCATTACTTTTATGTTTGATTGCACTCTGCTGAGTCTTGGACTCACGTTCGTTTGCTTCTTGTTTTAGGTACTGTAATAGTGCGAAACTTCGCCCCAACCTTTGTACCTTCAGTCGGGTGGCCTGGGGCCATCTAGCAGGTATTTCCAGAGGTGGTTGGCCCATCTGGGGGGTTAGGGTTAAAGATTTAGTTTTTGTGAGGGGTATGGTGGAATTTCCCCTCTCTCTTACTTTTTCCTAATCTCTCTCTCCCTCCTAGTGTGTGGCTGCCCTTCCTTCAGGTGCCTGATATTTTCCTTGTTCTCCACTCACTGCCGACTTCCTCTCTTCTGCTGGCCGCAAGCTCTTCTTTGTTCTGCCAAGTGTTGCCCACTCTTGCCATTCTGCCAAACACTGCCAAGCTCCCGCCTAGCCCCTGCCATCCTGCCGAAATCCACCGAGTTCCTGCCGTTCCCTGGCCTCTCCCCTGCGCCCTTCCCTGGCCGGCGATGGCAGCAGCAGGAGCATCAGCCGGCAGCAGCAGGAGCAGCCCTCCTCCCTGGCATTTCTCTCGGCGCCAGCTCCTCCCAGCGACCCCTCCTGCGCGGCTCCTCCCAGCGACCCCCCTCCTGCGCCTCCTCCCAGCGACGTCCCTCCTGCGCAGCTCCCTCGGCGCCCTCCCCTGCTGGACCAGCGGCCGGCGTCCAGGCGGCGGCCATTCCCTCCCTCCGCCGTAGTGCCCCTTCCGTGGTGAGAGCTCAAGTCTAGATTTCATTTAGATGTTTGGTTTCTAGTATGCCCGCCAAGTGTTCGATGAAATGCTTAGCTAGGTTTTCATGAGATTTAAGTGGTGATCTCTTTTCTCCTAATTTGTTTTGCTAGTGAGTATGGTTGTGGACTGTTTTTTTATTATGGAATTGCTGCATGTATGGATGAACTGTGTTGAATTACGAAATGTGCTAATCTTGATGTAAAGAGTTAATAGGTGGTTTCGGACTTAATTGCTTAGCACCTTGTTGTTTGGATGGAAGGATTCTGTCATGTCTTGAGTTTGTCTTCCTTTTACAAGCTCGAATTTTGAAAGCTAAGCACTAATTGTTTTGCGGTGAAGAAAATGTTCAACCACAAAACAAGCTGTTCTATGTGCATTGCTTAATGCTTGGTCATAACTCTTTTAAGCCTATGAGTGTCTTCTAAGTCGATTCTGGTAGGAACTTAGTATCGTAGATGTTTGGTATAAACTGTACACACATGAAGAAAAGAATGAGCTAATTTGGGAAGCATACTAGAAATGATCGACATTGTTATTGTCTTATTGGTCCATGTCTTACTCAGGTCTACGTCCGCAACCTTGAGTGTCCACCTGCAATTAGTTGAGTGGATCCTGGATCCTAGATTCATGTATGCTTTGCGTTGATTTGATCGAATCAATTAGTTAGAACATAGGTGAAATATGTGTGGCAGATGATGGTTCTTTTTATTGAGATATAGAATTTGGTTGATGATCTTGAATTTGTCAATTTATATGCTCATGATTTAGGTGTGTAGTTTTTGAGCAAGGTGATATATGAGTGTCAAAAAGATGTGCTTAGCCTCGAATGGTGTGTCTTGACTCAAGTCTTTACGTGTGGCGTGTATTAGTATAAGGATACATTTATTTGTTGTTTTGTATTCTAGAGTTATCAATGCCATAGCTATCTTGAATTGTATAAAGTCCCTTATCAAGTAGTGTGCTATTATACTCTTATTTAACTCGCTTCTTTAATTTTAGTTAAGTTTGTGATTGTGACAATCGTGCCTTGCCCTATCTTGGGTTCTTTGTTCTCTAGGGTTGGTGATTTCTAAGCGCTGCAATGGGCCGTCAGTTTCTCGCCGAGGTTAAAGGCAAGTGCATCTCCTAGAGCGTTAGTAGGGTATTAAATGTTCTGCTTGCGACAAGAGTATGAAAATTCTAATGATTTGGTTATGTTTAATAGCATATCTAGAAGTTGTTCTTATCATGGTAATGAGGATGGATGAATGTTAGCAATGGGAAGGTAAGTTATTAAATTTCTAGTAATGCAATGCCTTATGTATTGTACAAATGAGTATGTTTATATGGATGCAAAGGATAAAGTGATTTACTGGTAATGTGTGTGTTATATTCATGTTTGTGTTGTGCTTATAAACATGTCATCTGCATTAGGCGCATTCATTACTGAAGAGGCGACCCATGTCGATGCGGGCCTCTGTGTTCACACGTAGTGAACACGAAAGTCCTACCTCGTAGTCCCATCCACGGATGGGAGCGAGTCAGTAAGAGTAGGCCCCGCCACGGGATGGTTGGGAGTGGAGGGTTCACACCGACGGGTGTGCATTCAGCTATACCGGTATACGCTATGACAATGTGCATTATGAGCATGCATGGTGCATTCATTTTATGATTCATGAGAAAAGGAATGAGAGCATAAAAGCATTGCATTGTGTGTTGCAATTGGTAAATGTTAATTGATGAGAATGGAAATGACAAGTTGAGTATTGAGTAGGGGACTCATCCTGAAATGATTGTTGAGGCATGAGTAAGGTTATTTATGTTTCCAAGTTAGATGTGGTAAGTAGGATTAGTTTCTGCTTCTTTAATTGGATAATTTCAACTAAGAAATGGTTATGGCAAATGGTGAAATAATCGTGTTCTTACGTTTTGAAGTTATATGAATTCAAATTGTTCCCTTTATTTAAGGATGTCAAGTAAAGGAATTATTACTGTATGTCTTGAAGTCGTTGTATTCTAATCGAATTCATTACTTTTATGTTTGATTGCACTTTGCTGAGTCTTGGACTCACACTTGTTGTTTCTTGTTTTAGGTACTTGAAGTTGGCTCGTTGGGTTGGGAGTAGTATCACGTGCGGCTCCGGTCTCCACAATTTATTTAACAAATTCATAAATTCGGATGTAATTATTGTGGTAGTAATGGGTTGTTATCGTGGTGAAGTTTATTAAATTCAATTGGATGTGTGTTTGATTATCTAAGGACCTGCTAGAATGAGATTATATAAGCGCCTTAGCTCTTTTGTCTGCTGAGTGGATGTCCTATTGTCTAGAAAGGTCATGCCGAAATTTTGTAAATTTCGGTGACTTAGTCTTAAAACCAGTTGCACAGTTTATTGGTTGGTTGTAGTCAAGCTCGTAGAGGGGTTAGGTTTTTTTTTATGTCTTCTTCGGAAATCCTTAGTTCATTAAATCTTGTTGTGGAGAATTAGTGTGTGTTGGTAACCCTTTGGGCATGTGTGGGTCCGAGGGGTGTCGTTAGGGAATCAGGGTTTTGGTAGCATCCGTGGTGCGGTGGCGCCGGGGTGTTACAGTTGGTATCAGAGCGGGCTTTAGGTCTGTGGTATGTGAATTTAGTAATTTACTCTAGAGTAAACAAAAAGTTGTTGTGTGGAATTAGAAACATGGCATAGGTATCTAATGTTAAAATTTGGCCTCAAGGCAATAACCTTAAAATTCTGGAATAGCGTGGTTCATTAATTAAAACATGACACACTCTGGTGCACAGTAGGAAGGGATGGGTATCATTGCATTACGCTTAAGTGTTGCAGTTAAGCTTTGATGATTGAATGTTAAATTATTGTGCATATTGTTTTGATTATAAAAGGATTGTTTGAATCATTATGCTTTCGCCTTCATGCTTTTGACCTTGCTAAGGGCCTTGGTTGTTGGTGTGGCCGTGGAAGAGGCCGTGTTGGTGGTTGTGGCTAGATAGGACCACCACCGGAAGCTTGGGAACCTCTCGAGGTGAGGATCGTCGTTTGTTGTGGCATAGTTTAGAGTGTGAGTGGAGAAGGTCGGTTTCTTTTGGGCTTCATTCCTTTGGAGACAAAGAGGAAAGTTTAGTGATGAACCCCTTTGGATTGCTTTCACTATTGTGTTCGGTTTCGTTGGATTCTTTGGTTTTTGTTGGTTCTGTGGGTTGCCTTGTGGAGAAAACTATTGTAGTTGTTGTTCTCTCCATTTAAGGAACTTATTGAAGTTTTCTTGGTGCAAAACTTAAATCGTGTGGATCTTCGGTGTTAAGGTTTTATCGAGAAGTATTTGGTTGATCATTTGGTTTTTCCCCATGCATCTTTTTTTTCCTTCCTGGAAGTTGTAAATCTTGAGATTTGTTTAAGGAGTTGTTTCCTGTCGGAGTTTGGGAATTCGAGAGTCGAATTCTCTTGAGATTTATAGTTGAGTTTTCTGGAAGGAAAGATGGTTTTGCCGTTACTCATGCTTAATAATCGTGGATTTCCTCAGAGGTTGAGTATGTGACGTGGGGACGTTTAAGACGTTAAGTGTATGATGAGTTGTTAGAGACTTCTGATGATGTGGGTTATTGATTCTGTTAGCGTGAGTTGTTGATTATATAAAGGCACCCAAATTTATTGTATGGCACAGAATGACAAATTGGAATGGTAGGTGATTTTAAAGTGAAAAAGTTGATTAGAGTTATTCCAATGGTAGTGAATCATGAAAATTGATCGGAAGTGCGAGATTTGTGTTCCGGTAAGTCTAGTATTGACCATGATTGAGAAGGTCTAGAATCTTCTATGAATGAATTTATCATAGCAAGGTGTTGATGTAAAGTACCGAAGTATATTGGCGTAAAGACAAGAGAATTGTTGGTTTATGTTGCTTATGGGTCAATTAAATTGTGGATCCACAAAATGAACTACTCGTTGTGAAATTAAAGAATGAATATATATATGGAATGGTTGTATGAATGATGGGTTTTTCCTTGTCTTTGACGAATGTCTATCTAGAAGTTTATCTATGGAAAGTAACTAGTGGTGGGTATATGAATAGGAGAAGGAAAGTAAAGGAAGTTTGGGTTTTGTAATTTCCGTTCAAACCTGTGTACTTTTAGGATTTGGTGAAAATGAAACATTTAATGGCTAGAGTATTGGAGTACTAGAAAGGATGAGATTTGAGATGAACCTTCCTTCGGTTCGAGGATTTAAAATGAGGATGTAAGAGTCGTCCTGGAAGTAATTGGTTGATAGAATTGAATATTTTATCTCATCAAACCACGGTAGTCTTTTGCTTTGGTTAAGAGAGATGGCCCGATTGATTACGATGAGATTTACGCTTGGAAAATGTAAGGTTTGGATCGTGTTTTTAGCGTGAAGCCGAGTTATTTTATGAGGGTTTCATAAGTGGTTTGTTGGGAATAAGTTCACATTTCTTGGGAGAAAGGATTGTTAATTGCATCCTGGATGTGTGACCCGGAGTTTTGTCTTCTCCTCCAAAATGTTGATTTTGGGTTAGCGTGAGAGGTTTTGCCTTGATCAAAGTAAGCTGAGTTGTCTCTTGGTTTTATGAGAACTTCAGTCAGCAATTTGTGTGGGGTTTTTCTTTTAATTAGAGTTCTCCCCGAGGCGAATTTTATTGTATCGATTTAAGAGTGTTAAAGGTGATTTATTTGATGTTTGAGAATCGGGTCTTCTCTTGCAAAATTGGCCTTGGAAGAAGACTGTGAGTGATGTTTGGGCTCTATCAAGATCCTCTCTCAGGTAGATTTTAATACTTTGGTTCAAGATGATGTACGTGGTTCATTTGGTCAAAACGGGAATTGTATTTCCTTTGTGTTCTAGCTGGAGTTACAAGATATGGAAGCTTATGGTATAGTGTTGAGTCTATTAAAGAGAATTGAGTTCTCTTTGGTCATTGGGATTGCAGTTGTAAAAGTTCAATGCAGTGTTTCTCTTGAAGTTGAATTTCCTTGATGTGTATTTTATCGCATTATTTGAAAAGGATGAGAGTGGTTAGTTTTGTTAAAGAGAATCGAGGGACTTTGGGTGGATATTAATTGAGGATTATTCTTTTGATGTGGTTCCTTGGTAGTGCTTGTTTAACCCTTATTAGTGGACTTCTTGGAAATTTATGGTATTTATGTCACCATTTCTACCGGGTGACTGAACTTTTGGGTTCAGATGGTTGTAGTGAAGGATTTCATAATTTGATGTGTAGTGTTCTGTAGTGAGTATTTACCCGGGGCAATAGTCCTTTGGCGTGAGGTAAGCTTGGTAGAAGGAATATCAAAAATTATATTGTGGAGATATGGTTGGAAGGGAAATTGTGTTTTTAGTGAATTAATTGTTTCAATGGTATTTGTCGGTAATGGACCTTTTGATAAAGAGGTCAGTCAATTGAAAGAGGGGATAAGAGTATAACAATCGAAATCGAGTATGGGTTTGGAGTATAGCATAGAGGATTCAAGGAGGATCATTGGTTGTTCGGATGTTGTCTAAGTTTGTAAGATTGGTTGCGAGAGTGGTCCTTTGGAATTTTGACCTATTGATTGACTTTGACTGAGTTGTTGCATGAGAAGTTGCACTCAATTGAGCTAAAAAAAATTGTTTCGTTAATAGTTGAATTTGGAAACTTGGTTTATCGCTTGTTTCCATATGAAGTCCTTGCGTGGGTGTTGTAAGTTATCTTCTGCGGTCTCTTCGTTTTGTTTGTTAGTGTCCGTAGAATTCGGGGTCGAATTCCTTTAAGGGGGGGAGAGTGTAATAGTGCGAAACTTCGCCCCAACCTTTGTACCTTCAGTCGGGTGGCCTGGGGCCATCTAGCAGGTATTTCAGTGGTTGGCCCATCCGGGGGTTAGGGTTAAAGATTTAGTTTTTGTGAGGGGTATGGTGGAATTTCCCCTCTCTCTTACTTTTTCCTAATCTCTCTCTCCCTCCTAATGTGTGGCTGCCCTTCCTTCAGGTGCCTGATATTTTCCTTGTTCTCCACTCACTGCCGACTTCCTCTCTTCTCCTGGCCGCAAGCTCTTGCTGTTCCTGCCGAAGTGTTGCCCAGCTCTTGCCATTCCTGCCGAAACACTGCCAAGCTCCCGCCTAGCCCCTGCCATCCTGCCGAAATCCACCGAGTTCCTGCCGTTCCCTGGCCTCTCCCCTGCGCCCTTCCCTGGCCGGCGATGGCAGCAGCAGGAGCATCAGCCGGCAGCAGCAGGAGCAGCCCTCCTCCCTGGCATTTCTCTCGACGCCAGCAGCTCCCCTCCCAGGCGACCCCCTCCCTGCGCAGCTCCCCTCCCAGGCGACCCCCCTCCCTGCGCAGCTCCCCTCCCAGGCGACCCCCCTCCCTGGCGCAGCTCCCCTCGGCGCCCTCCCTGCTGGACCACCGGCGCGTCAATGCAGCGGCGATATTCCCTCCTCCGGCCGTAGTGCCCCTTCCTGTGGTGAGAGCTCAAGTCTAGATTTCATTTAGATGTTTGGTTTCTAGTATGCCTGCCAAGTGTTCGATGAAATGCTTAGCTAGGTTTTCATGAGATTTAAGTGGTGATCTCTTTTCTCCTAATTTGTTTTGCTAGTGAGTATGGTTGTGGACTGTTTTTTTATTATGGAATTGCTGCATGTATGGATGAACTGTGTTGAATTACGAAATGTGCTAATCTTGATGTAAAGAGTTAATAGGTGGTTTCGGACTTAATTGCTTAGCACCTTGTTGTTTGGATGGAAGGATTCTGTCATGTCTTGAGTTTGTCTTCCTTTTTACAAGCTCGGAATTTTGAAAGCTAAGCACTAATTGTTTTGCCAGACTGAAGAAAATGTTCAACCACAAAACAACTGTTCTATGTGCATTGCTTAATGCTTGGTCATAACTCTTTTTAAGCCTATGAGTGTCTTCTAAGTCTGATTACGGTAGGAACTTAGTATCGTAGATGTTTGGTATAAACTGTACACACATGAAGAAAAGAATGAGCTAGCTGGGAAGCATACTAGAAATGATCGACATTGTTATTGTCTTATTGGTCCATGTCTTACTCAGGTCTACGTCCGCAACCTTGAGTGTCCACCTGCAATTAGTTGAGTGGATCCTGGATCCTAGATTCATGTATGCTTTGCGTTGATTTGATCGAATCAATTAGTTAGAACATAGGTGAAATATGTGTGGCGATGATGGTTCTTTTTATTGAGATATAGAATTTGGTTGATGATCTTGAATTTGTCAATTTATATGCTCATGATTTAGGTGTGTAGTTTTTGAGCAAGGTGATATATGAGTGTCAAAAGATGTGCTTAGCCTCGAATGGTGTGTCTTGACTCTGAAGTCTTTACGTGTGGCGTGTATTAGTATAAGGATACATTTACTGTTGTTTTGTATTCTAGAGTTATCAATGCCATAGCTATCTTGAATTGTATAAAGTCCCTTATCAAGTAGTGTGCTATTATACTCTTATTTAACCGCTTCTTTAATTTTAGTTAAGTTTGTGATTGTGACAATCGTGCCTTGCCCTATCTTGGGTTCTTTGTTCTCTAGGGTTGGTGATTTCTAGCGCTGCAATGGGCGTCGGTTTCTCATGAGGTTAAAGGCAAGTGCATCTCCTAGAGCGTTAGTAGGGTATTAAATGTTCTGCTTGCGACAAGAGTATGAAAATTCTAATGATTTGGTTATGTTTAATAGCATATCTAGAAGTTGTTCTTATCATGGTAATGAGGATGGATGAATGTTAGCAATGGGAAGGTAAGTTATTAAATTTCTAGTAATGCAATGCCTTATGTATTGTACAAATGAGTATGTTTATATGGATGCAAAGGATAAAGTGATTTACTGGTAATGTGTGTGTTATATTCATGTTTGTGTTGTGCTTATAAACATGTCATCTGCATTGGCGCATTCATTACAGAAGAGGCGACCCATGTCGATGCGGGCCTCTGTGTTCACACGTAGTGAACACGAAAGTCCTACCTCGTAGTCCCATCCACGGATGGGAGCGAGTCAGTAAGAGTAGGCCCCGCCACGGATGGTTGGGAGTGGAGGGTTCACAAGCGGGTGTGCATTCAGCTATACCGGTATACGCTATGACAATGTGCATTATGAGCATGCATGGTGCATTCATTTTATGATTCATGAGAAAAGGAATGAGAGCATAAAAGCATTGCATTGTGTGTTGCAATTGGTAAATGTTAATTGATGAGAATGGAAATGACAAGTTGAGTATTGAGTAGGGGACTCATCCTGAAATGATTGTTGAGGCATGAGTAAGGTTATTTATGTTTCCAAGTTAGATGTGGTAAGTAGGATTAGTTTCTGCTTCTTTAATTGGATAATTTCAACTAAGAAATGGTTATGGCAAATGGTGAAATAATCGTGTTCTTACGTTTTGAAGTTATATGAATTCAAATTGTTCCCTTTATTTAAGGATGTCAAGTAAAGGAATTATTATTGTATGTCTTGAAGTCGTTGTATTCTAATCAATTCATTACTTTTATGTTTGATTGCACTTTCTTTGAGTCTTGGACTCACACTTGTTGTTTCTTGTTTTAGGTACTTGAAGTTGGCTCGTTGGGTTGGGAGTAGTATCACGTGCAGCTCCGGTCTCCACAATTTATTTAACAAATTCATAAATTCGGATGTAATTATTGTGGTAGTAATGGGTTGTTATCGTGGTGAAGTTTATTAAATTCAATTGGATGTGTGTTTGATTATCTAAGGACCTGCTAGAATGAGATTATATAAGCGCCTTAGCTCTTTTGTCTGCTGAGTGGATGTCCTATTGTCTAGAAAGGTCATGCTGAAATTTTGTAAATTTCGGTGACTTAGTCGTAAAACCAGTTGCACAGTTTATTGGTTGGTTGTAGTCAAGCTCGTAGAGGGGTTAGGTTTTGTTTTATGTCTTCTTCGGAAATCCTTAGTTCATTAAATCTTGTTGTGGAGAATTAGTGTGTGTTGGTAACCCTTTGGGCATGTGTGGGTCCGAGGGTGTCGTTAGGGAATCGGGGTTTTGGTAGCATCCGTGGTGCGGTGGCGCCGGTGTTCTGATTGGTATCAGAGCGGGCTTTAGGTCTGTGGTATGTGAATTTAGTAATTTACTCTAGAGTAAACAAAAAGTTGTTGTGTGGAATTAGAAACATGGCATAGGTATCTAATGTTAAAATTTGGCCTCAAGGCAATAACCTTAAAATTCGGAATAGCGTGGTTCATTAATTAAAACATGACACACTCGGTGCATGAGGAAGGATGGGTATCATTGCATTACGCTTAAGTGTTGCGATTAAGCTTTGATGATTGAATGTTAAATTATTGTGCATATTGTTTTGATTATAAAAGGATTGTTTGAATCATTATGCTTTCGCCTTCATGCTTTTGACCTTGCTAAGGGCCTTGGTTGTTGGTGTGGCCGTGGAAGAGGCCGTGTTGGTGGTTGTGGCTAGATAGGACCACCACCGGAAGCTTGGGAACCTCTCGAGGTGAGGATCGCTGCGTTTGTTGTGGCATAGTTTAGAGTGTGAGTGGAGAAGGTCGGTTTCTTTTGGGCTTCATTCCTTTGGAGACAAAGAGGAAAGTTTAGTGATGAACCCCTTTGGATTGCTTTCACTATTGTGTTCGGTTTCGTTGGATTCTTTGGTTTTTGTTGGTTCTGTGGGTTGCCTTGTGGAGAAAACTATTGTAGTTGTTGTTCTCTCCATTTAAGGAACTTATTGAAGTTTTCTTGGTGCAAAACTTAAATCGTGTGGATCTTCGGTGTTAAGGTTTTATCGAGAAGTATTTGGTTGATCATTTGGTTTTTCCCCATGCATCTTTTTTTTCCTTCCTGGAAGTTGTAAATCTTGAGATTTGTTTAAGGAGTTGTTTCCTGTCGGAGTTTGGGAATTCGAGAGTCGAATTCTCTTGAGATTTATAGTTGAGTTTTCTGGAAGGAAAGATGGTTTTGCCGTTACTCATGCTTAATAATCGTGGATTTCCTCAGAGGTTGAGTATGTGACGCGGGGACGTTTAAGACGTTAAGTGTATGATGAGTTGTTAGAGACTTCTGATGATGTGGGTTATTGATTCTGTTAGCGTGAGTTGTTGATTATATAAAGGCACCCAAATTTATTGTATGGCACAGAATGACAAATTGGAATGGTAGGTGATTTTAAAGTGAAAAAGTTGATTAGAGTTATTCCAATGGTAGTGAATCATGAAAATTGATCGGAAGTGCGAGATTTGTGTTCGGTAAGTCTAGTATTGACCATGATTGAGAAGGTCTAGAATCTTCTATGAATGAATTTATCATAGCAAGGTGTTGATGTAAAAATCAAGTATATTGGCGTAAAGACAAGAGAATTGTTGGTTTATGTTGCTTATGGGTCAATTAAATTGTGGATCCACAAAATGAACTACTCGTTGTGAAATTAAAGAATGAATATATATATGGAATGGTTGTATGAATGATGGGTTTTTCCTTGTCTTTGACGAATGTCTATCTAGAAGTTTATCTATGGAAAGTAACTAGTGGTGGGTATATGAATAGGAGAAGGAAAGTAAAGGAAGTTTGGGTTTTGTAATTTCCGTTCAAACCTGTGTACTTTTAGGATTTGGTGAAAATGAAACATTTAATGGCTAGAGTATTGGAGTACTAGAAAGGATGAGATTTGAGATGAATCTTCCTTCGGTTCTGAGGATTTAAAATGAGGATGTAAGAGTCGTCCTGGAAGTAATTGGTTGATAGAATTCGGAATATTTTATCTCATCAAACCACGGTAGTCTTTTGCTTTGGTTAAGAGAGATGGCCTGATTGATTACGATGAGATTTACGCTTGGAAAATGTAAGGCTGGATCGTGTTTTTAGCGTGGAAACTGAGTTATTTTATGAGGGTTTCATAAGTGGTTTGTTGGGAATAAGTTCACATTTCTTGGGAGAAAGGATTGTTAATTGCATCCTGGATGTGTGACCCGGAGTTTTGTCTTCTCCTCCAAAATGTTGATTTTGGGTTAGCGTGAGAGGTTTTGCCTTGATCAAAGTAAGCTGAGTTGTCTCTTGGTTTTATGAGAACTTCTGTCAGCAATTTGTGTGGGGTTTTTCTTTTAATTAGAGTTCTCCCCGAGGCGAATTTTATTGTATCGATTTAAGAGTGTTAAAGGTGATTTATTTGATGTTTGAGAATCGGGTCTTCTCTTGCAAAATTGGCCTTGGAAGAAGACTGTGAGTGATGTTTGGGCTCTATCAAGATCCTCTCTCAGGTAGATTTTAATACTTTGGTTCAAGATGATGTACGTGGTTCATTTGGTCAAAACGGGAATTGTATTTCCTTTGTGTTCTAGCTGGAGTTACAAGATATGGAAGCTTATGGTATAGTGTTGAGTCTATTAAAGAGAATTGAGTTCTCTTTGGTCATTGGGATTGCAGTTGTAAAAGTTCAATGCAGTGTTTCTCTTGAAGTTGAATTTCCTTGATGTGTATTTTATCGCATTATTTGAAAAGGATGAGAGTGGTTAGTTTTGTTAAAGAGAATCGAGGGACTTTGGGTGGATATTAATTGAGGATTATTCTTTTGATGTGGTTCCTTGGTAGTGCTTGTTTAACCCTTATTAGTGGACTTCTTGGAAATTTATGGTATTTATGTCACCATTTCTACCGGGTGACTGAACTTTTGGGTTCAGATGGTTGTAGTGAAGGATTTCATAATTTGATGTGTAGTGTTCTGTAGTGAGTATTTACCCGGGGCAATAGTCCTTTGGCGTGAGGTAAGCTTGGTAGAAGGAATATCAAAAATTATATTGTGGAGATATGGTTGGAAGGGAAATTGTGTTTTTAGTGAATTAATTGTTTCAATGGTATTTGTCGGTAATGGACCTTTTGATAAAGAGGTCAGTCAATTGAAAGAGGGGATAAGAGTATAACAATCGAAATCGAGTATGGGTTTGGAGTATAGCATAGAGGATTCAAGGAGGATCATTGGTTGTTCGGATGTTGTCTAAGTTTGTAAGATTGGTTGCGAGAGTGGTCCTTTGGAATTTTGACCTATTGATTGACTTTGACTGAGTTGTTGCATGAGAAGTTGCACTCAATTGAGCTAAAAAAAATTGTTTCGTTAATAGTTGAATTTGGAAACTTGGTTTATCGCTTGTTTCCATATGAAGTCCTTGCGTGGGTGTTGTAAGTTATCTTCTGCGGTCTCTTCGTTTTGTTTGTTAGTGTCCGTAGAATTCGGGGTCGAATTCCTTTAAGGGGGGGAGAGTGTAATAGTGCGAAACTTCGCCCCAACCTTTGTACCTTCAGTCGGGTGGCCTGGGGCCATCTAGCAGGTATTTCCAGAGGTGGTTGGCCCATCTGGGGGGTTAGGGTTAAAGATTTAGTTTTTGTGAGGGGTATGGTGGAATTTCCCCTCTCTCTTACTTTTTCCTAATCTCTCTCTCCCTCCTAATGTGTGGCTGCCCTTCCTTCAGGTGCCTGATATTTTCCTTGTTCTCCACTCACTTTGCCGACTTCCTCTCTTCTCTGGCCGCAAGCTCTTGCTTTGTTCTGCCAAGTGTTGCCCAGCTCTTGCCATTCTGCTGGCTCACCGCCAAGCTCCCGCTTAGCCCTGCCATCTGCCGAAATCCACCGAGTTCTGCTGTTCCTGGCCTCTCCCTGCGCCCTTCCGGGCGGCGGCGATGGCGGCAGGAGCATCACCGGCAGGCAGCAGGAGCAGCCCTCCTCCTGGCATTTCTCTCGGCCCAGCCTCCTCCCAGGCGACCCCCTCCTGCAGCTCCTCCCAGCGACCCCCTCCTGCGCGGCTCCCTCCCAGCGACGCCCCTCCTGGCGCGGCTCCTCGGCGCCCCTCCCTGCTGGACCCGGCCGGTCCAGCCGGCAAGCAGCCATTCCCTCCCTCCGTAGTAGTGCCCCTTCACGTGGTGAGAGCTCAAGTCTAGATTTCATTTAGATGTTTGGTTTCTAGTATGCCCGCCAAGTGTTCGATGAAATGCTTAGCTAGGTTTTCATGAGATTTAAGTGGTGATCTCTTTTCTCCTAATTTGTTTTGCTAGTGAGTATGGTTGTGGACTGTTTTTTTATTATGGAATTGCTGCATGTATGGATGAACTGTGTTGAATTACGTGAAATGTGCTAATCTTGATGTAAAGAGTTAATAGGTGGTTTCGGACTTAATTGCTTAGCACCTTGTTGTTTGGATGGAAGGATTCTGTCATGTCTTGAGTTTGTCTTCCTTTTTACAAGCTCGAATTTTGAAAGCTAAGCACTAATTGTTTTGCGGTGAAAGAAAATGTTCAACCACAAAACAACTGTTCTATGTGCATTGCTTAATGCTTGGTCATAACTCTTTTAAGCCTATGAGTGTCTTCTAAGTCGATTACGGTAGGAACTTAGTATCGTAGATGTTTGGTATAAACTGTACACACATGAAGAAAAGAATGAGCTAGCCGGGAAGCATACTAGAAATGATCGACATTGTTATTGTCTTATTGGTCCATGTCTTACTCGAGTCTCGTCCGCAACCTTGAGTGTCCACCGCAATTAGTTGAGTGGATCCTGGATCCTAGATTCATGTATGCTTTATGCGTTGATTTGATCGAATCAATTAGTTAGAACATAGGTGAAATATGTGTGGCGATGATGGTTCTTTTTATTGAGATATAGAATTTGGTTGATGATCTTGAATTTGTCAATTTATATGCTCATGATTTAGGTGTGTAGTTTTTGAGCAAGGTGATATATGAGTGTCAAAAGATGTGCTTAGCCTCGAATGGTGTGTCTTGACTCAAAGTCTTTACGTGTGGCGTGTATTAGTATAAGGATACATTTACTGTTGTTTTGTATTCTAGAGTTATCAATGCCATAGCTATCTTGAATTGTATAAAGTCCCTTATCAAGTAGTGTGCTATTATACTCTTATTTAACTGCTTCTTTAATTTTAGTTAAGTTTGTGATTGTGACAATCGTGCCTTGCCCTATCTTGGGTTGCTGTTCTCTAGGGTTGGTGATTTCTAGCGCTGCAATGGGCCGTCAGTTTCTCGCCGAGGTTAAAGGCAAGTGCATCTCCTAGAGCGTTAGTAGGGTATTAAATGTTCTGCTTGCGACAAGAGTATGAAAATTCTAATGATTTGGTTATGTTTAATAGCATATCTAGAAGTTGTTCTTATCATGGTAATGAGGATGGATGAATGTTAGCAATGGGAAGGTAAGTTATTAAATTTCTAGTAATGCAATGCCTTATGTATTGTACAAATGAGTATGTTTATATGGATGCAAAGGATAAAGTGATTTACTGGTAATGTGTGTGTTATATTCATGTTTGTGTTGTGCTTATAAACATGTCATCTGCATTGGCGCATTCATTACAGAAGAGGCGACCCATGTCGATGCGGGCCTCTGTGTTCACACGTAGTGAACACGAAAGTCCTACCTCGTAGTCCCATCCACGGATGGGAGCGAGTCAGTAAGAGTAGGCCCCGCCACGGGATGGTTGGGAGTGGAGGGTTCACACCGACGGGTGTGCATTCAGCTATACCGGTATACGCTATGACAATGTGCATTATGAGCATGCATGGTGCATTCATTTTATGATTCATGAGAAAAGGAATGAGAGCATAAAAGCATTGCATTGTGTGTTGCAATTGGTAAATGTTAATTGATGAGAATGGAAATGACAAGTTGAGTATTGAGTAGGGGACTCATCCTGAAATGATTGTTGAGGCATGAGTAAGGTTATTTATGTTTCCAAGTTAGATGTGGTAAGTAGGATTAGTTTCTGCTTCTTTAATTGGATAATTTCAACTAAGAAATGGTTATGGCAAATGGTGAAATAATCGTGTTCTTACGTTTTGAAGTTATATGAATTCAAATTGTTCCCTTTATTTAAGGATGTCAAGTAAAGGAATTATTACTGTATGTCTTGAAGTCGTTGTATTCTAATCGAATTCATTACTTTTATGTTTGATTGCACTTTGCTGAGTCTTGGACTCACACTTGTTGTTTCTTGTTTTAGGTACTTGAAGTTGGCTCGTTGGGTTGGGAGTAGTATCACGTGCACGGCTCCGGTCTCCACAATTTATTTAACAAATTCATAAATTCTGGATGTAATTATTGTGGTAGTAATGGGTTGTTATCGTGGTGAAGTTTATTAAATTCAATTGGATGTGTGTTTGATTATCTAAGGACCTGCTAGAATGAGATTATATAACTGCCTTAGCTCTTTTGTCTGCTGAGTGGATGTCCTATTGTCTAGAAAGGTCATGCCGAAATTTTGTAAATTTCGGTGACTTAGTCTTAAAACCAGTTGCACAGTTTATTGGTTGGTTGTAGTCAAGCTCGTAGAGGGGTTAGGTTTTTTTTTATGTCTTCTTCGGAAATCCTTAGTTCATTAAATCTTGTTGTGGAGAATTAGTGTGTGTTGGTAACCCTTTGGGCATGTGTGGGTCCGAGGGGTGTCGTTAGGGAATCAGGGTTTTGGTAGCATCCGTGGTGCGGTGGCGCCGGGGTGTTACAGGTACCTTGCAAACGACTCGCTGGGTTGGGAGTAGTAACACGTGCACGACTGCGGTCACCAACAATTTATTTAACCAATTCGTCAATCTTGGTTGTAATTAATGTGATTGTAATTTATTTGTTCATCGTGATGAAAGTCATTAATTTCTGTTGAGTGGGTGGTTGATTAACTAAGGACCTGCTAAAATGATATTATAATTGCTGCTATTCTTTTGTCTGCTGAGTGGATGTCCATAGTTTCAGAGGAGATGCTGCCGAAATTTTTGGTGAATTTGGGAGTTGGTAGCATTCCGGACTCCGTGAAGAGTCGGGGTGTTACACATATTGCTTTTAGAAACTAAAATTTTGAATATTTATGTTTTGGGTATGCCGAGCTTCAGAAGTGTTTTTATATTTTGTGTTTCCAATTTTACGCAGGAGGTTGTTGTTGTCCAGAGAATAGAACTGTTGTTTCTGAAGACAACTTTCTGAGAGTAAATCTTGTTGGTGACTATGTTGGTTATACCAGTATCCCATCATTTGAGGACTTCTATCTTGTGACTCCATGGAAGGTACATCATCAAATTATGAAAGGCACCCTGACACTATCAATATATTTGTAATTTCTGTTATGTGACTTCAAAACATTTTTTAAATGTGTTATCTTTGAAGGGTCTTTGGTAGCGGTCACCACAAGACCTTAGTGATGAATATTCCAAATGGATCTTTGTTGGAGAGATTTTATTTTACATTAGACGGTCTTGAATGCAACAAGATTGGTGTTGGTTATGAGGCTTATCAAAAGTCGAAACCAACCTAACTTCTGTTCATCACCATTTGGGAGCTGCTTGTACGGCTAGCTTTGGAACTTCTGGGAGGTAATTATAGAATTAGTGTAACCAACCCCTGGGTTTTTCCTTTTTCTTTTCGCCAAGATGGGAAATTCTGTTGCATTGATCCAATAGACGAGCACAAGAGAAATATTACCTTTATTGGCCACCATGGTTATGGCAAATTCAGTGTCACAAATGGGCCACACTGAACTTCACTTCTTCTTTTTGTATGATTACTGTAAGTTGTATTACTCTTCCAAAAAACAAGATATGTATATGCTTGTAAGCTCATTCAATGATTTGCTTACTCTTGTTTAAGAGTTCTTTTGATGATAAATTAGTTATTCAGCTACTCATTTCTTTCTTTTTCCTGTAGATGCAGTCTGCAATTCTTTACAATTTAATTTTTCTTTCATTTATGCTCATGTGTTATGTCATATGTTTACTAGCTCGTTGAATAATGCCATTTAGACTAGTTTACTAGCTCGTTGAATAATGCTCGTGATTACTGTCTAAGTATTGCCCACTAACTTTGAATGGCATAATATACACTTCATGCTCGTTTGGTTTTGCTGTAGGCACTTGACCTTATAAGAGGAAAAAATTTCTGGTGTTGATGGATTCTTGCTTGGAAGGCCATGTCTCCACTCGATGGAACCGACTTGATGCGATTAGCATCCGTTGTTTACAATATGAAGCTCTTGACCGTCAAACTCGAAAGTGTGGTGTTCGCTCTTGTAAACCTCCGAAAAGATGCTTCTGTAATGTTCTTTATTTTATGTGCACACACACGTGATTGATTATCTAAGGATCTGCTAGAATGTCTCCTTCTGGTTTGAGAGATTGATATATATATATATATTATAACTGCAAATGTTCTTTTGTCTGCTGAGTGGATGTCCTATTTACAAGAGAGGTTATGCCGAAATTTTGTACATTCTGGTGCACAATTTCAAAAGGAAATACACTATCTACCCCAATAATGTTTTTCACGAAGTTAATTTTTCCTTGGTATGTGGTCTCTTTCTGAACTGAATGAGAAAGGGCTAAACATGTATCATTATTTCTTGGTAGCAAGAATCCTGGCCCGAATGAGAAAGGGAGTTTCTGTATTGAAGATCATATACTTGTGTTAAATTATAGGCATGACAGGATCTTAACATGTCATACAAGGAGGCAAAGAGTCCGCTACATTGCCGCCCATGCTTCCATTATATTTGTTATTGCCTTTCAGTTTTGTATTGTACTTCACTATGATCTTGACCTGCTATTCGATGTTTTCACATCTACCATTGTAATGTCGAGATAAGAGGGGATTCCGTAGTCAAAGTTTTCAAGGTTTGTGAAGCTTTTAATATTTTTATGACAGTTTTTCATATTTATTTTTTCATCATGATCTTGACCTGCTATTCGATGTTTTCACATCTACCAATCATGATTATATTTTGATCAATTTTTTCAATGCTTTTGACTTCTTGCTTATCTAGCTTTCATATAAAGGTGCATATCACCCATGTATGCTATACAAAGCCTAACAAAATGTAGGTACATGTCTTATGATATTCATGTGATCACATTGTATTATAAATTGGCAGATCATGCATAAGATTTTAGTAGAAATACTTAAAAGGACTAATGTCAACGATATTAATGGGTTAAGGGACCAAAATCGACAAATGTTGAGTTTAATGTTCAAATTCTTTTTCGAGGAAGTTCGGGACCATCCTTGTATGTTTGACCTTATTTGATCGAAGCGGGGGCCATATGTGGAAAATACAAGGACTCATCTCGAGAAAATAGTTGGTGATGACAATGTCCTCGTAGTAAAGTTTATGGAGAAAGACACCAAGATCGACTTCGATCGTCTTGTCAACACTACCATAAGGTCGTGAAGATGGTATTGTTTTGGGTTTGCGCCGCTATGGATTTTTCAGTAAGTTTCTCTTTTCTTGTAATGCAGAATCTATTTAAATTTATGATCAAGTGTGGCAAGTTGATGAATGTGTGCAATGTAGACATGATTTTTGCATTTTATGCTATTCCACTAGAGTAAGTGCTTTGGTGGCTTCACATAAATAATTGTCAGGCTTTTCTTTATGACATGAATTTAAGGTGTGAACATGATATGCTTTTACTGCCTGGTGATCTCTCTTATGCCGATTATATGCAACATTTGTGGGATTCTTTTGGTACATTGGTGGAGCCTCTTGCTAGCACCCGGCCTTGGATGGTGACGGAAGGCAACCATGAGAAGGAGAGCATATTATTTTTTAAGTCTGGATTTGACTCATATAATGCACGATGGAAGATGCCTTGTGAAGAGAGTGGATCCACATCAAATTTGTACTACTCTTTTGAAGTTGCAGGGTGCATGTTATAATGCTTGGTTCTTATCTGATTATGATGAGAGTTCAGATCAAGATTCTTGGCTTAAGGTATATAACTTGATAACTCTTATCTCCATGTCGTATGCAATTACAATTGCTGCTCGTTTCTGATTGAGTATCTATGGTACGCAATTTGGAATAAGATGGGATTTTCTCCTCGAGGATTAAAGTATTTCTCTAATAGTACATTTGCTAGAAAGATAGTGGAATGATTCAGACTCACAGTTGCACCTAGACCCAAAACTTTATCTCAAATTGTTCGTAACTATTAGTTATTTCTGGTTAGTGTTATGTTTATGTTAAAGGGGATGTATTGAATTATGATTCAAATTCAAAAAAAAGGCTAACTTCTGTCGGAGCGAAGCGGAGGCCCGTCGCTGGGAGGCTTGGGCGGGTAAAAAACCCCTGCGAAGGCCGACGGATCGTTGTTATTCTTGACCTAGGTCATTGCCTTATATATGTTCATCTTGTAAGCCGTCGCGAGTTGATCTCTCCGGCGATTTGTAAACACTCTTGAAAATAGTGAAGTTTGCCTACGGTGCGTGGTTTTTACCCTTCGCATTGGAGGGTTTTTCCACGTTAAATCCGGTTCGTATATATGTTATTCTGATTTTCGAGTTTGGAAAATGGACTAGTAATTCTGCTATAATTTGGGTATCAAATTACCAAAATAATGATCGAGCTAACATCAATGAAATACAAGTCGGATGGATGGTCAATCACCGGGATATATATATATATATATATATATATATATATATATATATATATATATATATATATATTGTATAATGGTGATAAATTAAGTGGGCCATTTAAAACCCACAATTTAATTTAAATAAATGAGTTTTTAATTTTTCACAATTTAATGATAAATAAATGAGTTTTTAACCAATTTATGATTAAATAAATGAGGAGTTTTTACCACACAATTTATGATTAAATTGTGGGTTTTTAAATTTCACTAATTTAAGCTGTTAAATTGTGGGTTTTTTCAAGAACCCATGAATTTAATTTAAATTGTGGTACCTATGAATTTAATTGATTAATTTCAATCGAGTTAAATTAAGTGAACTAAATTCGACGGTTTGCCCACGAATTTAACTTAAATTCGTGGGTTTTGGCCTAAATTCATGGGTTTTTGGCCCACGAATTTTTCCCTGTTTCTTGTAGTGCCATCAAAGCCAAGTCACCGCTAGTTGTTGCTCCTCCTCTCACCTCTGGCTATGGTCCATCTGTGGATCCATCCATGGTACCTCTGTCCTTGCCTTTGGCCATGCCTCTATCCGCCACCACGCCACACCTTGTCAAAGGTGGAGGCTGAGGATCCAAGCTCGTTGCGGTACTCCCGAGCTCATGCAAGCCTATGCCATCCTTAGCAGGCTTGCCACCTCATCACAAACCATCGGATCCATGCTCACCTCTGTCTTCCTCATCTCAATTCCATTGATTCATCCAAAGCAACTTCTTCTTGAGGTCCAGCACTCGAACTCCTCGTGAGTTCATATCCGCCTTCGCCAACAATAGTTCCACCTAGTTCGAGCTTGCTTGTATCGCCATCTCCCTATGTCAGAGCTCATTGTCTACTGCCATTGTCCTCCAATCTAGTGGGGTGTAGCTTGTTTGTCGATAAGGAGATATGCCGATGGGAGGGGGTAGTTGAAGTCAATCTGACGCTTAGGCGAGAGGTGAATTAGTTTTCGCTAATGGCAAAATTAAAACATAAAACCTAATAAAACAAGTCCAAGTCACATATGTGCCTAAGGTTTTCTAGTGTGATAAATCAACTCTTACACTTACTAGTGAAGTTTCACGACCTAATTTCCTATCCTACACAAGACTATAGATCTAGGAATTGATCTCCACTACTTCTCATTGAAGAACTCTCAGAAGAGTATCACCCTGACTTGAACCCATCTAAGGATTCAAGCCATTTACTTATAGTAGTCCTTCTATTATTTAGATAGGTGGACTACACCTTAACAACACTCTCGGTGCCTTCTACAAGCTCCTCCTTGGAAGGTCATGAAAATCACACCTCTAAGCCGTTTATAAGACAAGGGTATTTCTAAAGGTAACAAACCAAGACCATCACTTGAACCTAGAAAGGTTAGGCAAATAGCTAGCTAGAGTGATAACACTAAGATCTATGCTACCTCTCAAACTCTCAAAGATATGTTCTTAAAGCCTTTTGCGTGCTCTTGATCTTCCCTAGGTATGAGGTTAATCGGTAGAGTGGCCAAGCTAGCTAGAGTGCTAATAAAGAAATTCATGTCAAATATTTATAGCCACATGAAGAAAGTTGACATTACGGTTACTTTCATGAGAAATTAGCATATTCTAGATCATCCTAAATGTTGAAGTTCAATAGTCGAAACAACTAGCTGTAATAAGCCTAAAGTATCATCTGATAGCTTTCGGATCATCCTTACATCCAGCTGATCCTTTCCATTCAGACATCCTGAATGTACAAACGTTTTAACCCATGCAAAAAAGTGTTGCTATAGGATAATCCTGAATGTATAAGTTTCTAACACAATGAAAACACCACCTTCTGGTCCAATGAACCTCTTCATTGTCTGATAACTATAGCATCATCTGGAATGCATTGATAATTTTCAAACCAATATTGTTTCAATTTTGATTCTGTTGCAACTTTAACTTTTTATAAGCTTTCTTTGACTACAGATAAGCTAGACAAGCCTAACATGCATCATACCTAGCTACATAATCTAACTACGCTCAAGCTACTAACCTAAACCCCTCTTAATGGTACAGGCAAAGTAAAAACTAAAGAATCTATTACTATAATGATCCATTCCTAACTCTTTGGATCATTTCTAAACACAAACTCCTGAATCTTCAACTAATTCCATGGTATACCTTCAACGATCACATATGATCAGCACTTAGCCTAAAAATCCGAACCATCATCAAGACCTAACTTAAGCATAACCTTCACAGAATCATTTGTCTTGTTGATCGTTTTCACTAATCACCAAAATACAAATTAGGCTAAAAAGGGGCCTAGATGCTTATAGGAGCAAGGAGAGAGACGGTGGATGGCCCCACGTCTGAGATGCTCTCTTATCTGCTGCTAATGGGTTAATGGCACATGCAAACTACCGTACAGTACTTTCTCAGCTGCACAAACTACACTTTAGCTAAAAACAATTATATATATATATAGGAAAAATATCTTTTACTCCCTGGTGTAGTTACTCCCACCTCTGAAATACTACCTAAACGAACTTAAAATACTCTTTTATCACTTTGGGTACACTCATACTGTAATATCGTGAAACCTCGCCTAACCTAGGTGTTGCCACGGTCCGGGCTGGCAGGGCACTGGCAGTATTTTCAGGCAGTTGGTTTATCTGGGAGGGGTGGGTTAGGTTTAGGCTTGGAAGGGGTAATTGTGGAATTTCCCTCCCACCTACTTTTCACCTAACTTCCCCATGTGTGGCTGCCATTTCTTCACCTTGGCGGGATATTTTTCTCCCCAATCCTCCTATAGTCGCCCATTTTTCTCCTCTGCTCTATCCTCCTGCGCCATGGGGTGGTCTGCAGAGTCTGCCTGCCGCACCGCCCTGCTGGTCTCCTGGCACCATCGCCAAACCATCCCTTGAGCTTCCTGCCACGCCATGCCTCCAGCCGTCTCCGGCTCTGCCGTGTGTCCCGCTGTGAGGCTTGCCCGATCTTGCCGACCCTTGCCATTTCCTGCCGGTCTTGCCCGAGTTCTGCCGTGTCTTGCCCAGCGAGTTCTTCCTGCCGAGAGTCCTGTAGAAAGCTGCCGTCCTGCCATTTCGCAGTTTCTGCCTCCTCTCCCCTTCCTAAGCGTCATACTGGTCTACTCCCTTGCTGGCGTCGGCAAGAAGGCGATTCTTGATGGCGATGTGCAGGTGTGTATTATTGCGAAAAAAGTTTGGTTGGGAGGGGCATTTTCGGGATTTCCCTCTCCACCAACTTTTTCCCGACCTCATTTCTCTCCTTCCCATTGTGTGGTCTGTGATTCATCTTCCCGCCAGAGATTTTTTTTCCACTGCCTCAATCCTGCCGAAACCTCCTCTTCCTCTCATTTTTTTCCTGCCGGCACCCATTCTCTTCGGGTCTAGCTCCTACGCCATGGGCTGAGGCTTCCAGATGCTGCTCCCTGCCGCTCCTGCCGATGCCTGCCCGTCCCTACCTTGAGCCACCGCTCCCCTGCCGAATCCTCTGCCGTAGAGTTGCACCCACCAAAACTTCACCAGAGTGCCGAACCTCTTGCAGGCCGCTCCCTGCGATTCGGCCGGCCTTCGCCCGATCGCCGTCGGCAACCACCGTCGGTCGTCTGGCAGCGACGCCTTGATCTTCCCACGGCGTCCCACCTCCCGGCTCTGCCCCTGCCCGCCTTTCTTCCCCAAAGCTGCTGGCGCCCTATTTGCTTCCCTGTTCTTCGAATCCTCCATCCTCCTCTTCCTTGTTGGTAAGTAAGGTGAGGGTTCTAGGATTGTAATGTTTTGGGATTCTTTCTCTGGTTGTGCCACCTAGAGATCCTAGGTTTGGATTTTGGGAGGAAGTGCTCTAGATTGGAGGAAATGCCTTTTTGGTTGTGGGTGTGCTTAGGGCTGAGTTGAGGTAGCGATTTGAGTAAGTTCGGGACTTCTCGTGGCAGGTTGGCTATAGAGAAAAACGAAGCTAGCGTTCTTAAGTTTATTCAGAGCTCAAGAAATCGCGAATCGGCCCAGCCATCTAAAAGTTATGGTGGTTTTCGTGAGGGCTGCCCAGCCATCTAATTTCGGATTGATCTAGTCCCAGGCGCGCGACCTATTTCTTTGGCGCCTTATCGCTTGGCTCGTCCTTTTCAAGAGGAGCTGAAGAAGCAATTGGACGATTTGTTGTCTAAGGGGCTGATCCAGCGTAGTGTGTCACCGTGGGGAGCGCCTGTCCTTTTTGTTGCTAAGAAAGATGGGGGTTGGCGTATGTGTGTAGATTATCGTGCTCTCAATTTGGTGACCATGAAGAACAAATACCCTCTACCTCGCATCGAAGATTTGTTTGACCAATTGAAGGGAGCAAAGGTGTTCTCTAAGATTGATCTTCAATCGGGTTACAATCAAATTCGTGTGAGGGAGCAAGATATTGAGAAAACAGCTTTCTCCACTAGGTATGGGCATTATGAATATAAGGTTATGTCCTTTGGTTTAACCAATGCCCCTGCTATTTTTATGGAGACGATGAACAATTTGCTACATGAGTATCTTGATGATTTTGTAGTAGTGTTCATCGATGATATTTTAATCTACTCCAAGTCAGAAGAGGAGCATGCTCGTCATTTGAGGCTTGTGCTTCGCTCGTTGAGGAGAATCAATTCTATGCCGAGTTAAAGAAGTGTGAATTTTGGATTTGGAGGTGGGATTCCTTGGTCATATCATCAACCAGAAGGCATATCTCATTGATCCTAGGAAGGTTTCTCTGATTGTGGATTGGAAGAGGCCTTCTAATGTTAAAGAAGTGCGTAGTTTCCTTGGGATGGCTGGCTACTACCGTCGCTTTGTTCAAGACTTCTCCATCATTGCTAAGCCTCTTTCTCAATTGACTCGAAAGGGAGTGAAATTCCAATGGTCTGCCGACTATGAGCGCAGTTTCTGCACCTTGAAGGACAAACTGGTGACTGCTCCTGTTCTCACTCTTCCTGAGCCAGGAGAGCGTTTCACCATTTATTCTGATGCTTCTCATGTGGGCCTTGGTTGTGTGCTTATGCAAGGGGGCAAGGTTATTGCTTATGCATCAAGGCAGCTGAAAATGCACGAGCAGAATTACCCAACCCATGATCTAGAGCTAGCCGCCGTGGTCTTTGCCTTGAAGATTTGGAGACACTACTTGTATGGCGAATCTTGCGATATCTTCATTGACCACAAAAGCCTCAAATACATTTTCACTCAGAAAGATTTGAATTTGAGACAGAGAAGGTGGTTGGAGTTGATAAAAGATTATGATCTTACCATTCAGTATCATCCGGGGAAAGCTAATGTTGTGGCGGATGCTCTTAGCCGCAAGGCGTTGCCCCCTGCCCTCGACTGTCTCATAGCTGATTTTGAGCATTTGGGAATCTCATATTGTTTTGTTGGCACCATGCAAGCTGAGACTCAAATGATCCTGGAGTCTGCAATTCCCGAGCGTGTGCGTGAGGCACAACAGCATGACCGGATGCTCCAACAAGTGAGGAAGCGCATTGCTGAGGGCAAGATTGGAGATTTCAGCATGGATGAGATTGGCGCTCTGAGGTTTAGAGGCCGCCTTTGTGTGCCTCAAAATTCTCAAGTTAAGGATGATATCCTGAAGGAAGCTCATAGCACCCCGTATACAGTTCATCCTGGTGAGACTAAAATGTATCGGGATTTGAAAAGGTGTTTTTGGTGGAAAAGGATGAGGGTTGACATTGCTCAGTTCGTAGCATCTTGTGGAATTTGTCAGAAGGTGAAGGCGGAGCATAAGCGTCCCGCTGGATTGCTTCAACCGTTGGAAATCCTTGTTTGGCCATGGGATGATATATCCATGGATTTTGTGATTGGCCTACCTCGTACCCGACGAGGGAAGGATGCTATCTGGGTTATTGTGGATCGTTTCAGCAAGTCTGCCCACTTCATTCCCATTCGCACGACAAACTCAGCAAGCGATTTGGCTCCTATTTATGTGCAGGAAATAGTGAGACTTCATGGTGTACCCAAGACAATCGTATCTGATCGTGACGTAAAGTTTGTCTCCAAATTCTGGGAAGGTTTGCAGAGTGCTTTGGGCACTCAGCTCCGTCTTAGCACCGCGTTCCACCCGCAAACAGATGGACAATCTGAGCGAACCATTCAGACCTTGGAGGATATGCTCAGGTCCTGTATCTTGGCGTGGAAGGGTAGTTGGGAAGATCATTTAGCTCTTGCTGAATTTGCATATAATAATAGCTTTCAGGCAAGTATTCGAGCTGCTCCTTATGAAGTGCTTTATGGGCGGAAGTGCCGTTCCCCCCTATGTTGGGATGCCGTGGGGGAAAGGGCAGTCCTTGGCCCAGATTGGGTTCAGCAAACTGTTGAGCGAGTGGCAGAGGTGAGGCAAAACCTTCTTGCAGCCCAGAGTAGACAAAAGAGTTATGCTGATGTGAGGAGGCGAGACTTGGAGTTTGAGGTGGGAGACAGCGTGTTGCTGAGGGTGTCTCCCACTAAAGGCATTGTCCGGTTTGGACCGAAAGGGAAGCTTAGCCCAAGGTACGTTGGGCCATTCCCTATTATCGCCCGAGTAGGGAAGGTGGCCTATCGGTTGGAGCTTCCCGAATCAATGCAAGGAGTACACAATGTTTTCCATGTGTCAATGCTGAGGAAGTTCCTGCATGATCCGAATTTGGTTGTCCCTCTTGAGCCTTTGGTGATAGATCAAGATCTCACCTTCGAGTCTCGACCAGTGCGAATCTTGGACGAATCAGAGCGGGTATTGAAAAATAGAACGTTGAAGTTTGTCAAGGTCCTGTGGTCCCATCAATCCGAACGGGAAGCGACTTGGGAGCTGGAATCTCGCATGCGCGAGAAGTATCCAGAGTTGTTCCTATCAGGTATGTGTTGTAAGTTAGCTTCTGTGGACTATTCGTTTTATCCGTTAGTGTCCGTGGAATTCGGGGTCGAATTCCTTTAAGGGGGGGAGAGTGTAATATTGCGAAAAAATTTTGGTTGGGAGGGGCATTTTCGGGATTTCCCTCTCCACCAACTTTTTTCCTGACCTCATTTCTCTCCCTTCCCATTGTGTGGCTGTGATTCATCTTCCTGCCAGAGATTTTTTTTTCCAGCCTGCCTCAATCCTGCCGAAACCTCCTCTTCCTCTCATTTTTTTCCTGCCGGCACCCATTCTCTTCGGGTCTAGCTCCTACGCCATGGGCTGAGGCTTCCAGATGCTGCTCCCTGCCGCTCCTGCCGATGCCTGCCCGTCCCTGCCGTGAGCCACCGCTCCCCTGCCGAATCCTCTGCCGTAGAGTTGCCGGCCAGCCGAAAACTTCGCCCAGGAGCTGCCGAACCTCTTGCCAGCGCCGCTCCTGCTGATTCCCGGCCGGCCTTCGCCCCCGGTCGCCGTCAGCAGCCACCGTCGGTCTTCGGCAGCGGCGCCTGATCTTCCCTTGGCGTCCCACCTCCCGGCTCTCCCGCCCATGCCGACGCTTCCCCAAACTGCTGGCGCCCCTGCTGCTTCCCCTGTTGCTGGCCGAATCCTCCATCCTCCTCTTCCTTGTTGGTAAGTAAGGTGAGGGTTCTAGGATTGTAATGTTTTGGGATTCTTTCTCCTGGTTGTGCCAGCCTAGAGATCCTAGGTTTGGATTTTGGGAGGGGGAAGTGCTCTAGATTGGAGGAAATGCCTTTTTGGTTGTGGGCTGTGCTTAGGGCTGAGTTGAGGTAGCTACTTGAGTAAGTTCGGGACTTCTCGTGGCAGGATGGCTATAGAGAAAAACGAAGCTAGCATTCTTAAGTTTATTCAGAGCTCAAGAAATCGCGAATCGGCCCAGCCATCTAAAAGTTATGGTGGTTTTCGTGAGGGCTGTCCAGATTGTGTCAAGTGGTCGGTACTCTCTGTTCGTAGTCGATCTGGGATCAGCTGGTGTGTTAGCCAAGTGAGTGGCTATGTTATTCGTGTAGTTCATTCCTTTGCGGTCGTTTCGAGTATAAGAACGCGAAAATCCGTTGAGCCAATCAAAAGTTACGCTCTTTGGAAGTCAATGTCATGGAGTTGGGAAATTTCAGCGAGCTCAATTTTGCGGATGATTTGTAGTTGCAACTTGTAGACCTTCGAGGCACTTTCCGCATAAGTGGTTGCGAGGTAGTTGTAGATTAGTCTCTTATGGTTAACTAGAGGTAAAGAACCCCGTTTTTAGTTAAGCTAATTAGGAATTAAGCTCTTTAAAGCGCTTGCTGTCCCGATTTCTAATTGCCGGGATTTTTGGGTCTTTTTGCGTTCCGGCATAGTAGGGATTTGTGTGTATGGTTGTGTGGTTTGCTTAGAATTTGAAAGATGGGTATGCAATTGTTTTTCCAGGGGGAGTAGCGTCGGGAGAGGCTTCAACTTCTCGCCATCCTCCTCCTCGCAGTTGAAGGCAAGTGTAATGCATGCGTGTTTTGGTAATGTAAGGTTAATGCTACTTAGGAACTTACCCCTATGAAAGAAATTATACTGATGTCTTAATTGTGAACGTGGTTAAACAACTGTGAATGGCGGTTTATGAAACTGAGATTCATCTATGTGATGCATTCGATTATGGCTTGCAATATTGTGAGAAATGAATGTAGTTGTGAAATATGTGTGCCATTTACATTCATGCATTCATAATGGACGGGGCGTCCCATGTTGATGCGGGCCTCGGTGCTCACTCGTAGTGAGCACAAAAGTCCTACCTCGTAGTCCTATTCATCGAGATGAATGGGAGCGAGACAGTAAGAGTAGGCCCCTCCATGGGACGGGAGGGATGAGAGGGTGCATGCCAACAGGCGTGCATCCGGCAATACCGGTATGAGCCAAAGATGGTTGCATTCATAAGCCTGCATGATGCATTGCATAATTGTGATGGTGAGTAAAGATCTAATGAGATGGTTTGGATGAGGATTTGCGTGTTAAATTCCTTGTATGCTTAACGTCATGTAGTTCATATGTATAATTGCTACATGTTTGCTTTAATTTCTTTTCGCATTACACTTTGCTGAGTGATGAGCTCACGCTTGTGTTTGATGTTTTATTCTAGGTAACTCCAAGGCGACATTTGGGAGATGGGCTAGCTCACTTCACTCATGATAACTTCATGTAGCTAGATTAGAACAATATCCTTACTTTTGGTTATAGTGGTGTTGGTGATGGACTTGTTTTCTTTTGGTTGGGATAAATTGTAAGTAATGGATGAATGTCTAGGACTATCAAACCTTAGTGGTATGATGTAGCGCTTGTCCTTTGCGTATGTTTTATCCTTGTATACTTGCTTAGCTGATCATGATGATTAGTAGTTGCCATGGCAGTTTATGATGGTTGGTTGGTTGTGAATGGCTATTTATGTTATCGTTATTAATTGTTGTCTTTTGTCTGCTGAGTGGATGTCCTAGTTTTAGGGGAGGTGCTGCCGAATTTTTTTGTAAAGGTCAACCCATACTAGTTTGTTTAGGTTGTTTTTGCTGACTTTCTCTAGTGATTTGTGGTTGTGTTTTAATTAAGGAGGTAACATTCGGGGCACATGAGGTGCCAGGGTGTTACATCGGCGGCGCCTCCCCTCCGGCCAGCTCCGGCGCCGCCCTAGCCTCTCTCCGGCGAGCTTCCCTCCCCTCTGGCCGAAGTGCCCCTCTTGCCTTCTTGAGGTGAGTACACAGGTATATGTAAATTGGGGGTTTGGTTTATTGTGTATGCCAGGTGTTTGTTGAAATGCCCCAAAGTTTAATTCCCTCAAACCAAGCTACACAAGTATGAAGGCAAAGAGCTGTCCATGGTTAGTCTACTACAACTGTGGTATCTCTTTGGGGTAACTCCCTTTACTCGTGTTTATCATCAACTTACTCTTCTTGTGGCGTGTTGGATTGTGAGCCGCTCGAGGGTTAGATCATGGGCTAGGTTATTTTACTGAAGGTTGTGATGATTATGTCTAAATTTTCCTTTGCATCCATTTGGGATGCACATATGTATATGGGTGCTTGTTTTATCGTGAATTTATTTGGTTGTCTATTTAAGATGCATGTTTTTTTCCATGCATAGCTACTACGGGGATCATTAACTGACAATTTAAAGGGTTGACTGGAGCATTGAATTCTAAGTGTGAGTTTCTCCTATATTATTTACAATGACACTAGACATGTTCATGCTTTGGTCATAAATGGAAGTCAATATTCATTTCTATGGGCATGGAGAAAAGAGGTTACATTTGAGTCTAAAGCCAATTTTTATTTGTGTATGAGCTTCTGTAATATCATTCTTACCCTGGTAATGGTTGTGAATATTATGTTGTCACTCGATCCTTATTATCTTTTGTATGGCTCAATTCAAATGTGTGAGTTAAGGATTTCTTACAACCATTTGATTACGAAAAATTCCATTGTATATTAGCTTAATTTGTTAATGGTTGTGCATAAGATCCCAAATTGAGTGAGAGATGTTAGTGTGTTCTCCTATTATTAAAATTTAAATGGCTAAGTCATTTCTAGAGTTAGTTATTTGCGAAATTTCCTTGTGCTACTAATTTAGGCGATATGTTGCCCTGTCTTATACATGAGGTTGATTAGACTAGTACGAATGATCATGTATGGAAATAAGCAATGTTAGCCTAAACGGTAAACGGTAAACAGTCAGTCACCCTTTGTTTACCGTTTAGACAGTTTAAACGGCGTTTACACGGAATTAAACGGAGTAAACGGTTTCTGCATATATCGATAAAAATAACATATATTTCAAGTGAAAATTGACATATTTGACAGAAATAGAGTTCTCACAATCACAAATCATATAGTTCAACTTCAAACAAAGAAATAACAACCCACACAAAGTTCTCACAATCACAAATGGAAAGTGACAAACATATAGTTCTCAGTTCTCACAAGGACAAAGACAATCAAACATCCAAGTATCAAACACAAAGTCACAAACATAACTACATATTACATAAGAGTATAAGACATAACATCCCAATTCTGCCAACAACCCTGCTCAATCATCATTGACCCCCTCTTGATCATAACCCGTTGTGACCACTTCCTCATGGTCGGACTCGAACTCAATTTCTTCCTCATTGATTGGTTCTTCTTCAGCTTCCGAGAGTACATCTTCTTCAATTTCCCTTGCCTGATGAGCCAATCTTGAACTCCTACGAAGTTTTGTTACCTCCTCAGCCCCACATGTTTCTGCAATTTGTTTCCATGTCAGCCCCGTTACAGGCTCAACATGCTGCACATCATCTTCTTCAATTTCAGCCATCCATCCTTGAGCATGAGAAGCATCAGTTGCTACAAGAGGGTCCACTTTATTGTTCTTCTTGCCCTTCTCTTTTTTCTTTGCATGAAGGGAATTGAACCGAACATACACAAGTTGCTCAACTCTGTCACAAGTGAGCCTGTTTCTTTTTTTGGTATGAACCTATTAAATTTCAGATTTAATGCAGTTAGAAACTTAAGATGTTAGATAGAAATATAGAATTACTAACTCTAGAAACTTACCCCTTCAAAACAACTCCAATTCCTTTCACAACCAGAAGCACTTGAACACAAATAGAGAATCCTGATAGCCATCTTTTGCAGTGATGGAACTTGTGTTCCATAATTTCCCCACCACTTAGCTACATACAAGTACAATGTATAATAGATTAATAGGTTTTCTAGATAAATCACAGATCTGAAATTTTGAATATAAAGTTAAGAAAACACACATACCGGGACAAAAATCATAATTCTTGCAACCAACCTTTGCTACAGGTTTTCCAAAGTGGCCCACTTGTTCTTTAAACTTGTGCAATTCCTCATTGAGAACTTGATTTTGCTTGTCATAATCACCATGGTAAAAAGTTTCAACAACACTAATGAACCCATCCATGACATCCTCCGAACCAAAGATAGATTCATCATTGTAGCTATAGTAGGGATTCAAGAAGTAAGCAGCCAAGTGCAAAGGTGTGTCTAACCTATTTTTCATCTTTTCATCAATGATGGATATGACACTGCTAGATCTGGCGCTTGGCGCAGGAAGGCGGCGCGGCGATCTTGGCGTCGCCGCCGCGTGGCGCATAACTAGATCTGGCGCGACGCTCTGCGGGGCACGCTGAGCGGGCCGGCGTGGCTACTGAGGTCTGTCTTGCGCGGACGGCAGGAGTTTGGCCGGACCGCCGGAGGTCGACTGGGTGGCGGCGTCGCGCGTGGGAGGGGCGGAGGGCAGAGGGCTTCTGGACTGGAGCGTGTGGGACAGTGGGAGAGGCCGCAAGGGCCAAGGATAAAACGCAGCAGTGGGAAAATCTCCGTTCCATCTCCTAAACGCTCAAGTAAACGGCGTGTCCTCCCGTTCAAGCCGTCCAATCTCCGTTTTGTTTAGCCCGTTTACTCCGTTTACAACCGTTTTTGACCGTTTAAACGGGTCAACGTTTAATTCACCGTTTAGGAGCTAAACTATTCAGCGTTCACCTGTTCACCGTTTAAACGCCGTTTAAACGCCCGTTTAGGCCGTTTAGGCGAACACTGGAAATAAGGAGGGTGAATGGTTATGGCTATGTTAGTGAGTGGCAATGATTGAAGGGTTGCATTTCATTCTTGTAAATTGCATTGTGCATTCATGATGGAAGAGGCGACCCATTCTGATGTGGGCTTCTGTGCTCACATGTAGTGGGCACGAAAGTCCTACCTCGTAGTCCCATATACGTGGTTGTATGGGAGTGAGTCAGTAAGAGTAGGCACCCTCCACCACGGGGTGGAAGGGGAATGAGAGGGTGCACACCGACGGGTGTTCACTCGGCCATACCGGTTTGTGCTAAAAGAGGAGATGAGCATGCATGATGCATCATATGCATGGAAATTGTGCAATCTGCATTGCATTGTCAATGATGGATCATGTTTTATGAGTTGATTATGATGTATGGATATGAGACTCTTCTTTTGTGTGGCATATTTGCATCTGCATTGCATTATGCGATGATTTTGAGTTAAATGGAAAGGTGTCGAGTTGGATCAAGTCGTGGCCTCATCCAAAAAGATTAAAGAGATAGGTGTCGGAGTTTAGTAATGAATTGAAACAGGTGAGCATGCATAAGGCATTGCATGATTGTAGAAATGTAATTGATTATTCAGATTCTGTGTTCCCATGTCTGTGTGATGTATGATGCATATTTTGTGTTTCCATGTTTGTGTGATGGATTATTCAGATTCTGTATTCTCATGTCCGTGTGATGGATCATGCATATTCTATATTTTTATGTCTGTGTATGGTTTATGCATATTCTGTATTTTTATGTCTGTGTATGGTTTGTGCATATTCTGTATTTTTATGTCTGTGTATGGTTTGTGCATATTCTGTATTTTCATGTCTGGTTGCAAGATATGATTTATGTATTCAGGTTATATGTTATGCTTCGTTGTCGTGGAGTTGTGAACTCCATCAAAGACGAGCATGGGGTTGGTTTTGGAGTATTAGTTGTGATATTTCTATTTTAACTGCTTGCTGTACTTATTTAAGCATGGTTGTTATGCTTTTAAGTAGGAAATGTGATTGATTATGAATTTATTCGTTGATGTACTTCATTTGAGTCATCGACTCATGTTTGTTGTTTGTCTTTGCAGCGGTACATCAAACCGCATGCATGGATGGGAGTAGTAGCACGTGCACGTCTTGGTCACCACCATCTCATTTAATTAGTTCATAAAGCTCGAATGTATTTAAGTCAATTGTAATGTGTTGTTCGTAGTGGTGTAATTTACTAATTGCCGGTTGGATGTGTGATTGATTATCTAAGGATCTGCTAGAATATTTCCTCCTGGTTATGTGTGTTTGCTATATTAACTGCAACTGTTTATTTGTCTGCTGAGTGGATGTCCTCCTTTCTAGGGAGGTCATGCCGAAATTTTGTAAATTTCGGTAGCTTAGTTTCTAAGCCGGTTTTTTTTTAGATTTTAGAGTCTTTTGGTAGCATTTGCGGTGTGCTTGGCGCCGGGGTGTTACAGTTGGTATCAGAGCGGGCTTTAGGTCCGTGGTGTGAGAATCTAGTAATTTACTCTAGAATAAACTAAAAGTTGCTGTGTGGAACTAGAAACATGGCATAGGTATCTACTTTTAAAAATTTGGCCTCAGGGCAATAACCTTAAAATTTGGAATAGCGTGGTTCATTAATTTAAAACTTGACACACTCAGGTGCACAGTAAGAAGGGATGTGTATCATTGCATTACGCTTAAATGTTGTATTTATGCTTTGTTGTTGAATGCTAAATTATTGTTGCATATTGCTTTGAGTATGAAAGGACTATTGGAATCAGTATGCTTATGTTCGTGTTATTGGTTAAGCCGAAAAGTTTCGACCTTGTTCCTTTGGCCAAGTTGTGGGTTTTGCTTGTGGGTGTGACTGGTTAGTGCCACCCCTTGCTGTTTGGGGAACCTCTCTTTTGAGTCGTCGCCATTGCGGAGCATTTTAAAGGGTAAGGAGGGAAGGTTGGTTTCTGTTGCCTTCGATGTGTGGATTTAGAGAGAAAAGCTTGGTGCTGAACCCTTTTGGATTGCTTTTACTGTTGTGTTCGGTTTTGTTGGATTCTTTGGTTCTTGTTGATTATCGTGGGTTGCCTCGCGGAGAAAACTATTGTAGTTGTTGTTCTTTCCATTTAAGGAACTTATTGAAGTTTTCTTGGTGCAAAACTTAAATCGTGTGGATCTTCGGTGTTAAGGTGTTATCGAGGAGGACTTGGTTGATCATTTGGGTTTTTGTTGTTGCTCGTGCTTAAGAATTGTGGATCTCTTTAAAGATTGGGTAGGTGACCCACGAGGATGATTAAGGCGTTAAGTATATGGTGAGCAGTTGAGCTTCCAGATAAGGAGGGGTACTAATTTTGTTAAAAAGAACTTGTTGGTTATTTAAAGACAATCAACTTTATTGTAGGGTATAGGATGATTAACTGGAATGGTATTTGATTCTAAAGTGAAAGGTTGAGTAGAGTTGTTGCAATGGTCGTGGGTCGTGGAATTGAATGAAACTTCAAGGTTTGTGTTCCGGTAAGACTAGTATTGATCATGATTGAGAGGGTCTAGAGTCTTTTGTGGATGAATTTATTATAGCCAGGTGTTGATGTAAAGTACCGAAGTATATTGGCATAAAGGCATGAGAGTGTTGATTTATGTTGTTTATGAGTCAATTAAATGGTGGATCGGCAGAATGATTTAATCGATGTGAAATTAAAGAATGAGTATATGGAATGGTTGTATGAATGATGGGGTTTTGTCTTGGGAAAATGTCTATTTGGGAGTTATCTATGGAAAATGATTAGTGGTGGGTATATGAATGGGAGCAGGAAGGTAAAGGAAGATTGGGTTTGGTAACTTCCGTTCAAACCTGTGTACCTTTTTAGGATTTGGTGAAAATGAATCATATAATGGCTAGAGCATTGGAGTACTAGGAATGGTGAGATTTGAGATGAACCTTCCTTTGGCTCTGAGGATAGAAATTGAGGATGTAAGAGTCGTCCAGGAAGTAATCGGTTGATGGAATCCGGAATATTTTATTTCGTCGAACCACATTAGTCTTTTGCTTTGGTTAAGAGAGATGGCCTGATTGATTACTGTGGGATTTACGCTCGGAAAATGTAAGGCTGGATTGTGTTTTAGTGGAGGAACCGAGTTATTTTTGGAAGGTTTCATAAGTGGTTTTGTTGGGAATAAGTTCCTGTTTCTTGGGAGAAAAGAGTGGTGATGGCGTGCTTGGATGTGTGACCTGGAAATTTTGTCTTCTCCTCCAAAACTTTGAGTTTTGGGTTAGCGTGAGAGGGTTTGCCTTGTTCAAAGTAAGCTGAGTTGTCTCTTGGTTTATGAGAGCTTCTGTCAGCAATTTTGCGTGGGGTCTCTCTTTTAATTGGAGTTCTCCCGAGGCGAATTTTATTGTATCGATTTGAAAGTGTTAAGGGTGATTTATATGATATTAGAGAATCGGGTCTTCTCTTGCAAATTTGGTTTTGGTAGAAGAACATGAGTGATGATTGGGCTCTATCAAGATCCTCTCTCAGGTAGATTTTAATGCTCTGGGTTCAAGGTGATGTACGTGGTTCCTTGGTGGTGATTGTTTAACCCTTATTAGTGAACTACGTGGAAGTTGATGGTAATTATGTCACCATTTCTAGCGTGTGACAGTACTTTTGGGTTAAGATGGTTGTAGTGAATGGTTTCTTAATTTGCTGTATAATATTCTATAGTGAGCATTTACCTTGGCTAGTGGTTCTTGAGATTTTGACCTATCGATTAACTTTGGTGAGTTCTTGCGTGTGAAGTTGCACTAATTGAGCTAAGTAAATTGTTTCGTTAATAGTTGGATTTGGAAGCGTGGTTTATCGCTGATTCCGTTTGAAGTCTTTATGGGTGTTGTGAGTTTGCCAAAGAGTTTTAAGTTCCTTGTGGACTTTGGTTTTTGGTTGGCATTCTTCGAATTCGGGGTCGAATTCCTTTAAGGGGGGGAGAGTGTAATATCGTGAAACCTCGCCTAACCTAGGTGCCGTCAGTCGGGCTGGCCGGGGCCGCCTGGCAGGTATTTTCAGGGCCGGTTGGTTTATCTGGGAGGGGGGTGGGTTAGGTTTTAGGCTTGGAAGGGGGTAATTGTGGAATTTCCCCCTCCCCACCTACTTTTCACCTAACTTCCCCATGTGTGGCTGCCATTTCTTCACCTTGGCAGGATATTTTTTCTCCCCAATCCTCCCTGCCGTCGCCCATTTTTCTCCTCTGCTCTATCCTCCTGCGCCATGGGGTGGCTGCCGAGTCCTGCCTGCGCCGCCGCCCCTGCTGGTCTCCCTGCCGGCAGCCGTCGCCAAACCCTGTCGGAGCTTCAGCGCCATGGCAGCAATGCCTCCAGCTCTGCCTGCTGCCCAGTCTGCCGAGGCTTGCCCGATCTTGCCGACCCTTGCCATTTCACGGGTCTTTGCCGAGTTCTGCCGTGTCTTGCCCAGCGAGTTCTTCCCTGCCGAGTCCCCGCCAAGAGCTGCGTCCCGCCATTTACTTTGGCCGCCGCCTCCTCCCTTCAAGGCGTCGCCTGGTCTTCTCCCTTGTTGGCGTCCAGCAGCCAGAAGAAGAAGAAGCGGCAAGGCCAGTGGCGGCCCTCGCTCCGGCCAGCTCCGGCGCCGCCCTAGCCTCTCTCCGTCGAGCTTCCCTCCCCTCTGGCCGAAGTGCCCCTCTTGCCTTCTTGAGGTGAGTACACAGGTATATGTAAATTGGGGGTTTGGTTTATTGTGTATGCCAGGTGTTTGTTGAAATGCCCCAAAGTTTAATTCCCTCAAACCAAGCTACACAAGTATGAAGGCAAAGAGCTGTCCATGGTTAGTCTACTACAACTGTGGTATCTCTTTGGGGTAACTCCCTTTACTCGTGTTTATCATCAACTTACTCCTCTTGTGGCGCGTTGGATTGTGAGCCGCTCGAGGGTTAGATCATGGGCTAGGTTATTTTACTGAAGGTTGTGATGATTATGTCTAAATTTTCCTTTGCATCCATTTGGGATGCACATATGTATATGGGTGCTTGTTTTATCGTGAATTTATTTGGTTGTCTATTTAAGATGCATGTTTTTTCCATGCATAGCTACTACGGGGATCATTAACTGACAATTTAAAGGGTTGGTCGGAGCATTGAATTCTAAGTCTGAGTTTCTCCTATATTATTTACAATGACACTAGACATGTTCATGCTTTGGTCATAAATGGAAGTCAATATTCATTTCTATGGGCATGGAGAAAAGAGGTTACATTTGAGTCTAAAGCCAATTTTTATTTGCGTATGAGCTTCAGAATATCATTCTTACCTCGTAATGGTTGTGAATATTATGTTGTCACTCGATCCTTATTATCTTTTGTATGGCTCAATTCAAATGTGTGAGTTAAGGATTTCTTACAACCATTTGATTACTTAATAATTCCATTGTATATTAGCTTAATTTGTTAATGGTTGTGCATAAGATCCCAAATTGAGTGAGAGCTGTTAGTGTGTTCTCCTATTATTAAAATTTAAATGGCTAAGTCATTTCTAGAGTTAGTTATTTGCGAAATTTCCTTGTGCTACTAATTTAGGCGATATGTTGCCCTGTCTTATACATGAGGTTGATTAGACTAGTACGAATGATCATGTATGGAAATAAGGAGGTGAATGGGAATTAGCAAATGGAAAGTGAGTAATTAATTGCAAGTTTATAGTGGTGAACGTGATTTTGTGGCCGTATGATTTGATTGTATGACAGAAGCACTGTAATGGGTTGCCATGTCTTATTGTTGAATCGGATTAATCTAGTATCGCTGGCAACTCATGAATGTGAGAATTGGCTAGGTTTACGTGAATGGTTATGGCTATGTTAGTGAGTGGCAATGATTGAAGGGTTGCATTTCATTCTTGTAAATTGCATTGTGCATTCATGATGGAAGAGGCGACCCATTCTGATGTGGGCTTCTGTGCTCACATGTAGTGGGCATGAAAGTCCTACCTCGTAGTCCCATATACGTGGTTGTATGGGAGCGAGTCAGTAAGAGTAGGCACCCTCCACTTCGGGGTGGAAGGGGAATGAGAGGGTGCACACCGACGGGTGTGCACTCGGCCATACCGGTATGTGCTAAAAGAGGAGATGAGTATGCATGATGCATCATATGCATGGAAATTGTGCAATCTGCATTGCATTGTCAATGATGGATCAGGTTTTATGAGTTGATTATGATGTATGGATATGAGACTCTTCTTTTGTGTGGCATATTTGCATCTGCATTGCATTATGCGATGATTTTGAGTTAAATGGAAAGGTGTCGAGTTGGATCAAGTCGTGGCCTCATCCAAAAAGATTAAAGAGATATGTGTCGGAGTTTAGTAATGAATTGAAACAGCTGAGCATGCATAATGCATTACATGATTGTAGAAATGTGATTGATTATTCAGATTCTGTGTTCCCACGTCTGTGTGATGTATGATGCATATTTTGTGTTTCCATGTTTGTGTGATGGATTATTCAGATTCTGTATTCTCATGTCCGTGTGATGGATCATGCATATTCTGTATTTTTATGTCTATGTATGGTTTGTGCATATTTTGTATTTTTATGTCTGTGTATGGTTTGTGCATATTCTGTATTTTCATGTCTGGTTGCAAGATATGATTTATGTATTCAGGTTATATGTTATGCTTCGTTGTCGTGGAGTTGTGAACTCCATCAAAGACGAGCATGGGGTTGGTTTTGGAGTATTAGTTGTGATATTTCTATTTTAACTGCTTGCTGTACTTATTTAAGCATGGTTGTTATGCTTTTAGGTAGGAAATGTGATTGATTATGAATTTATTCGTTGATGTACTTCGCTGAGTCATCGACTCATGTTTGTTGTTTGTGCTGTTGCAAGTACACTGAAACTGGCATGCATGGATGGGAGTAGTAGCACGTGAACGTCTTCGGTCACCACCATCTCATTTAATTAGGTCATAAAGCTCGAATGTATTTAAGTCAATTGTAATGTGTTGTTCGTAGTGGTGTAATTTACTAATTGCCGGTTGGATGTGTGATTGATTATCTAAGGATCTGCTAGAATATTTCCTCCTGGTTATGTGTGTTTGCGATATTAACTGCAACTGTTTATTTGTCTGCTGAGTGGATGTCCTCCTTTCTAGGGAGGTTATGCCGAAATTTTGTAAATTTCGGTGGCTTAGTTTCTAAGCCGGTTTTTTTTAGATTTTAGAGTCTTTTGGTAGCATTTGCGGTGTGCTTGGCGCTGTGGTGTTACAGATTGGTATCGAGCGGGCTTTAGGTCCGTGGTGTGAGAATCTAGTAATTTACTCTAGAATAAACTAAAAGTTGCTGTGTGGAACTAGAAACATGGCATAGGTATCTACTTTTAAAAATTTGGCCTCAGGGCAATAACCTTAAAATTTGGAATAGCGTGGTTCATTAATTTAAAACTTGACACACTCAGGTGCACAGTAAGAAGGGATGGGTATCATTGCATTACGCTTAAATGTTGTATTTATGCTTTGTTGTTGAATGCTAAATTATTGTTGCATATTGCTTTGAGTATGAAAGGACTATTGGAATCAGTATGCTTATGTTCGTGTTATTGGTTAAGCCGAAAAGTTTCGACCTTGTTCCTTTGGCCAAGTTGTGGGTTTTGCTTGTGGGTGTGACTGGTTAGTGCCACCCCTTGCTGTTTGGGAACCTCTCTTTTTGAGTCGTCGTTTTCGCGGATCATTTTAGAGGGTAAGGAGGGAAGGTTGGTTTCTATTGCCTTCGATGTGTGGATTTAGAGAGAAAAGCTTGGTGCTGAACCCTTTTGGATTGCTTTTACTGTTGTGTTCGGTTTTGTTGGATTCTTTGGTTCTTGTTGATTATCGTGGGTTGCCTCGCGGAGAAAACTATTGTAGTTGTTGTTCTTTCCATTTAAGGAACTTATTGAAGTTTTCTTGGTGCAAAACTTAGATCGTGTGGATCTTCGGTGTTAAGGTGTTATCGAGGAGGACTTGGTTGATCATTTGGGTTTTTGTTGTTGCTCGTGCTTAAGAATTGTGGTTCTCTTTAAAGATTGGGTAGGTGACCCACGAGGATGATTAAGGCGTTAAGTGTATGGTGAGCAGTTGAGCTTCCAGATAAGGAGGGGTACTAATTTTGTTAAAAAGAACTTGTTGGTTATTTAAAGACAATCAACTTTATTGTAGGGTATAGGATGATTAATGGAATGGTATTTGATTCTAAAGTGAAAGGTTGAGTAGAGTTGTTGCAATGGTCGTGGGTCGTGGAATTGAATGAAACTTCAAGGTTTGTGTTCCGGTAAGACTAGTATTGATCATGATTGAGAGGGTCTAGAGTCTTTTGTGGATGAATTTATTATAGCCAGGTGTTGATGTAAAGTACCGAAGTATATTGGCATAAAGGCATGAGAGTGTTGATTTATGTTGTTTATGAGTCAATTAAATGGTGGATCGTGAGAATGATTTAATCGATGTGAAATTAAAGAATGAGTATATGGAATGGTTGTATGAATGATGGGGTTTTGTCTTGGGAAAATGTCTATTTGGGAGTTATCTATGGAAAATGATTAGTGGTGGGTATATGAATGGGAGCAGGAAGGTAAAGGAAGATTGGGTTTGGTAACTTCCGTTCAAACCTGTGTACCTTTTTAGGATTTGGTGAAAATGAATCATATAATGGCTAGAGCATTGGAGTACTAGGAATGGTGAGATTTGAGATGAACCTTCCTTTGGCTCTGAGGATAGAAATTGAGGATGTAAGAGTCGTCCAGGAAGTAATCGGTTGATGGAATCCGGAATATTTTATTTCGTCGAACCACATTAGTCTTTTGCTTTGGTTAAGAGAGATGGCCTGATTGATTACTGTGGGATTTACGCTCGGAAAATGTAAGGCTGGATTGTGTTTTAGTGGAGGAACCGAGTTATTTTTGGAAGGTTTCATAAGTGGTTTTGTTGGGAATAAGTTCCTGTTTCTTGGGAGAAAAGAGTGGTGATGGCGTGCTTGGATGTGTGACCTGGAAATTTTGTCTTCTCCACCAAAACTTTGATTTTTGGGTTAGCGTGAGAGGGTTTGCCTTGTTCAAAGTAAGCTGAGTTGTCTCTTGGTTTATGAGAGCTTCTGTCAGCAATTTTGCGTGGGGTCTCTCTTTTAATTGGAGTTCTCTCGAGGCGAATTTTATTGTATCAATTTGAAAGTGTTAAGGGTGATTTATATGATATTAGAGAATCGGGTCTTCTCTAGCAAATTTGGTTTTGGTAGAAGAACATGAGTGATGATTGGGCTCTATCAAGATCCTCTCTCAGGTAGATTTTAATGCTCTGGGTTCAAGGTGATGTACGTGGTTCCTTGGTGGTGCTTGTTTAACCCTTATTAGTGAACTACGTGGAAGTTGATGGTAATTATGTCACCATTTCTAGCGTGTGACAGTACTTTTGGGTTAAGATGGTTGTAGTGAATGGTTTCTTAATTTGCTGTATAATATTCTTTAGTGAGCATTTACCTTGGCTAGTGGTTCTTTGGGATTTTGACCTATCGATTTACTTTGACTGAGTTCTTGCGTGTGAAGTTGCACTTAATTGAGCTAAGTAAATTGTTTCGTTAATAGTTGGATTTGGAAGCGTGGTTTATCGCTTGATTCCGTTTGAAGTCTTTGCGGGGGTGTTGTGAGTTTGCCAAAGAGTTTTAAGTTCCTTGTGGACTTTGGTTTTTGGTTGGCATTCTTCGAATTCGGGGTCGAATTCCTTTAAGGGGGGGAGAGTGTAATATCGTGAAACCTCGCCTAACCTAGGTGCCGTCAGTCGGTGGCAGGGCACTTTGGTATTTTCAGGGCAGTTGGTTTATCTGGGAGGGGGTGGGTTAGGTTTAGGCTTGGAAGGGGTAATTGTGGAATTTCCCCCCACCTACTTTTCACCTAACTTCCCCATGTGTGGCTGCCATTTCTTCACCTTGGCGGGATATTTTTCTCCCCAATCCTCCCCGCCGCCCATTTTTCTCCTCTCGCTCTATCCTCCTGCGCCATGGGGTGGTCTGCGAGTCCCGCCTACACCCGCCCTGCTGGTCTCCTGCAGCAGGCCACCAAACCTGTCCGGAGCTTCCTGCCACGCTTGGCAGCCATCTCCAGCTCTGCCGAGGCTTGCCCAGTGCTGCCGACCCTTGCCATTTCCCTGCGGTCTTTGCCGAGTTCTGCCGTGTCTTGCCCAAATGAGTTCTTCCCTGCCGAGTCCTGTAGAAGAGCTGCCGTCCTGCCATTTACTTTTGCGCTGCCTCCTCTCCCCTTCCCTGGCGTCGCCCTGGTCTTCTCCCTTGCCGGCGTCCAGCAGAAGAAGAAGCAGCTTGCGGCGATGAGCAGCCGGGCGCCTCACTCCGGCCCGCTCGGCGCCGCCCTAGCCTCTCTCCGTCGAGCTTCCCTCCCCTCTGGCCGAAGTGCCCCTCTTGCCTTCTTGAGGTGAGTACACAGGTATATGTAAATTGGGGGTTTGGTTTATTGTGTATGCCAGGTGTTTGTTGAAATGCCCCAAAGTTTAATTCCCTCAAACCAAGCTACACAAGTATGAAGGCAAAGAGCTGTCCATGGTTAGTCTACTACAACTGTGGTATCTCTTTGGGGTAACTCCCTTTACTCGTGTTTATCATCAACTTACTCCTCTTGTGGCGCGTTGGATTGTGAGCCGCTCGAGGGTTAGATCATGGGCTAGGTTATTTTACTGAAGGTTGTGATGATTATGTCTAAATTTTCCTTTGCATCCATTTGGGATGCACATATGTATATGGGTGCTCGTTTTATCGTGAATTTATTTGGTTGTCTATTTAAGATGCATGTTTTTTCCATGCATAGCTACTACGGGGATCATTAACTGACAATTTAAAGGGTTGACTGGAGCATTGAATTCTAAGTGTGAGTTTCTCCTATATTATTTACAATGACACTAGACATGTTCATGCTTTGGTCATAAATGGAAGTCAATATTCATTTCTATGGGCATGGAGAAAAGAGGTTACATTTGAGTCTAAAGCTAATTTTTATTTGCGTATGAGCTTCTGTAATATCATTCTTACCCTGGTAATGGTTGTGAATATTATGTTGTCACTCGATCCTTATTATCTTTTGTATGGCTCAATTCAAATGTGTGAGTTAAGGATTTCTTACAACCATTTGATTACGAAAAATTCCATTGTATATTAGCTTAATTTGTTAATGGTTGTGCATAAGATCCCAAATTGAGTGAGAGCTGTTAGTGTGTTCTCCTATTATTAAAATTTAAATGGCTAAGTCATTTCTAGAGTTAGTTATTTGCGAAATTTCCTTGTGCTACTAATTTAGGCGATATGTTGCCCTGTCTTATACATGAGGTTGATTAGACTAGTACGAATGATCATGTATGGAAATAAGGAGGGTGAATGGGAATTAGCAAATGGAAAGTGAGTAATTAATTGCAAGTTTATAGTGGTGAACGTGATTTTGTGGCCGTATGATTTGATTGTATGACAGAAGCACTGTAATGGGTTGCCATGTCTTATTGTTGAATCGGATTAATCTAGTATCGCTGGCAACTCATGAATGTGAGAATTGGCTAGGTTTATGTGAATGGCTATGGCTATGTTAGTGAGTGGCAATGATTGAAGGGTTGCATTTCATTCTTGTAAATTGCATTGTGCATTCATGATGGAAGAGGCGACCCATTCTGATGTGGGCTTCTGTGCTCACATGTAGTGGGCACGAAAGTCCTACCTCGTAGTCCCATATACGTGGTTGTATGGGAGCGAGTCAGTAAGAGTAGGCACCCTCCACCACGGGGTGGAAGGGGAATGAGAGGGTGCACACCGACGGGTGTGCACTCGGCCATACCGGTATGTGCTAAAAGAGGAGATGAGCAGCATGATGCATCATATGCATGGAAATTGTGCAATCTGCATTGCATTGTCAATGATGGATCATGTTTTATGAGTTGATTATGATGTATGGATATGAGACTCTTCTTTTGTGTGGCATATTTGCATCTGCATTGCATTATGCGACGATTTTGAGTTAAATGGAAAGGTGTCGAGTTGGATCAAGTCGTGGCCTCATCCAAAAAGATTAAAGAGATATGTGTCGGAGTTTAGTAATGAATTGAAACAGGTGAGCATTTATAATGCATTACATGATTGTAGAAATGTGATTGATTATTCAGATTCTGTGTTCCCATGTCTGTGTGATGTATGATGCATATTTTGTGTTTCCATGTTTGTGTGATGGATTATTCAGATTCTGTATTCTCATGTCCGTGTGATGGATCATGCATATTTTGTATTTTTATGTCTGTGTATGGTTTATGCATATTCTGTATTTTTATGTCTGTGTATGGTTTGTGCATATTCTGTATTTTTATATCTGTGTATGGTTTGTGCATATTCTGTATTTTCATGTCTGGTTGCAAGATATGATTTATGTATTCAGGTTATATGTTATGCTTCGTTGTCGTGGAGTTGTGAACTCCATCAAAGACGAGCATGGGGTTGGTTTTGGAGTATTAGTTGTGATATTTCTATTTTAACTGCTTGATGTACTTATTTAAGCATGGTTGTTATGCTTTTAAGTAGGAAATGTGATTGATTATGAATTTATTCGTTGATGTACTTCGCTGAGTCATCGACTCATGTTTGTTGTTTGTGCTGTTGCAGGTACACTGAAACCGGCATGCATGGATGGGAGTAGTAGCACGTGCACGTGTTCGGTCACCACCATCTCATTTAATTAGTTCATAAAGCTCGAATGTATTTAAGTCAATTGTAATGTGTTGTTCGTAGTGGTGTAATTTACTAATTGCCGGTTGGATGTGTGATTGATTATCTAAGGATCTGCTAGAATATTTCCTCCTGGTTATGTGTGTTTGCTATATTAACTGCAACTGTTTATTTGTCTGCTGAGTGGATGTCCTCCTTTCTAGGGAGGTCATGCCGAAATTTTGTAAATTTCGGTGGCTTAGTTTCTAAGCCGGTTTTTTTTAGATTTTAGAGTCTTTTGGTAGCATTTGCGGTGTGCTTGGCGCCGGGGTGTTACACATACTCTAATTATAAGATACTCCAATACGAACCACATGAAAAAATTGCAAGGGAGTCCATGATTTTTAGCGTATTTTGTAAATACCTTCATATATGCACATAAAAAGGAGTATGTCCAAAAAATATGCATACCACCTCTGAAAAAATGTACATACCACCACTACAGGAAACCGCATTATTTTCGTCGGCCCGATGCCGACGAAAATAACAGAAATGCCGACGAAAATAGCTATTTTCGTCGGTTTTCCATTTTTTTCGTCGGCTTTGAGCCGACGGAACAAAAACGACATTTAAAATACATCAATTTCGCTTAAGAACCGATTTAAAATACCTTTATTTTCGACGGCTTACGTGGCCGTCGAAAGTACCAGCCGATGCACCTGATCCACGGTCTACGCTGACGTGGCATTATTAATTTCGTCGGCCTTGCCGACGAAATTAATGTAATTTCGTCGGTTTTTTAGTTATTTTCGTCGGCCTAACCGCCCAAAAACAGAGATTTCGTTGGCCAAAAAAAAATATGTTCGTCGGCCTGGTCGACGAAATTAATGTAATTTCGTCGGTTTTTTGTTATTTTCGTCGGCCCAAAAAACAGAGATTTCGTTTGCAAAAAAAATCGTCGGACAATTATTATTTTCAAAAAAAATTTAAAAAACCATATAAAATCCCAGAAAATTCACAAAAAAATCGTAGAAAATAACATAAGATTCATCTACATTTTCCTTTAACGAGGAGGCTATAAAAAATATATGAACTTACAAATCAGATCAAATTACTAATAGCAAAAATAAATACAAAGTAGATCACATGCTATCTCTGGAGAGGTCAGAAAAATAAAGAAGGCAGATTTGTACTGATCAACACTAGATGAAAGGAAACTAAGGTGAAGCAAAAGGAAAACGCAAGGTCTGTACATTTGTACTGATCAACACTAGATGATCCAATTAAGGAAATCATAGATATACAAAACATATAGAACTTGTCAGGTATCAGCACGAAAATTCTTGATTTGAGACTCAACCATGCATCATGAAGCTAAACTGTAAGCTTTTACTTATGTCACACAGTTTAAAATTTGACATATATTTAAGGAAGCAACCACCTACCATCATTTCCACCGATTGTCAACAAAAACCTCTGTCCAACCAAGGCCATCACATGTCCAAATCCACCAATGACATACTTAAAATCTCCAAAAAACTTTCTCCTGTCCAATGGTCCAGCAGGATGACTACATATCACTTGCAGAATGGCATGGCAATCTAAAAAGGCAATCTAAAAGACACGCCACCAATACCTCTGCTGATGAGATGTATTCTCGCATTATGTAGCAAAGTTGTGCATTTGTCTCCATCAGCTGGTTAATTACAAAAGAATGAGAACCAAAGGTGGAAGTCTCGGATAATCAGATCAACCAAAGTGCCAAGCACACACCGTAAACTGAAGCCATTCTCGTTAACTTTGGAGCTTCACCATCCCTGCAAAATATATTAAAAAGGAACCCATGATGTTGAAATTATTGCTTGTAGATCCAGTGAAGTGAACATATACAGTAAAGCTAGACAATATAAAGCAGAGAACGGAAATATCAGGCATAGTCTTCTAGTTCTGGTAATGCAGGCAATCTGGCAATACCATCATAACAATTTTGATAAAGAAACCACATGCCAATACCATCATAACAATTTTGAGAAAAGAAGCAATTTGCTCAAAATACGAGAAAGGATCATCCATGTCATTTTCAACAAAAGTAGTTGATAAATACTTACCCATCAACAAAATACTTTTGCATGTTACCCTGGAACTTCTGATTCATCTTGTAGCTCACCTCCTTTTTTCTGTTTACACAGCAAAACCAAGTGAGCTAGAAAATACATAGTTCACTTTGCACCATAGAAAGAATAGAGAAGCAGGTGAAATAGAAAATTCATATTTTAATTTGCTTCATGCAGATAATGCAAAACAGACTAACACTACAGGAAACCAAGGAAGCCAACCTGAAAAGGATGAGGTAATGTAGAGGTTTAGTAGCAATGTAGCAAGGAAAACTGCATATGAGTTGCCATTACCAATATTTTTTCAATCTGGGGACATCCCCATTTCGATTACTGAAAAAGAAACAGAGAAGAAATAGGGAGCCTTAGTGTAGTTTTGGTTGCATTATCGGCACTGCATGACCAAAAAAAAGCTTCATAACTGAGATCAATCATGAACTAATTGATCCCATACAGAACTAACTTGATCTCAATTCAGTAAGACAAGGATGCTTGGTAATTAGTATATCTATTAATTTATTGACAAATTTGATATATAAACACAATATGGTTATGTTGCATAGTGAGGTATTACCTGTATGGAATGTGCTGGTGTGTTGAACTGTCCCTGTATTTCTTTGCCAGTCCAAAATCAAGCTTGTATACCTGCAAACAGATTAAGGAGAAAGTGTAAGTGCACCTACCTAATGTTACAATTAAGCCCCAGAACTATAATCAGATAATCAGCACCTAAATAACTTACCTGTTTAGCTCTCTTTCACCAAAAATCATCTATATTTCCAGCAATGATATCATCAATCAATCATATCACAAAATAGCCATATATTACCCATTTCACTATCAACACAATCAAAATAAACGGCACATACACATAGTATCACGATTACCAATCCATACAAATTATTAACTAGTGGTTCGCTCAGACATCCACCATCAACACATGTTCATACACATACATATCATCAACAAGCTAATGGTTCCATACTCATCCAAGTCGACATTCATACATAAAAGGTCACATCACATGGAAGAAAAAGAATTCAACTTCCGGAGCATCATTGTTTCCGCCGTCCTCACCTCCTCGAGTGTATGTCTTGCCCAACAGACGGTGTACCGAAGCATTGCCACTTCACATCCGTGATTTGCACCAGATCCCGCCGTTGGAGATGTTATCGAACCCTATATGTTAAAGAAAATTATTAAGTGATTCGCAATATATGTACATTTTGTTAAATGGAATTTGTGATTAGGAAAATTAACCATATGTGGGGATAGCGGTACGGAAAACGGAGGAGGTTGGGGAGGAGGCTGAAATGTTGGAAAATTAATTGTTGTCCCCAAATGAGAATATAGAACTTCCTGAAGATCAAATTACAAGAAAAAATAAAGTAAATCTTCATATCATCAATTAAGTTGACGTTTGCATGAATGAAAGATGAAAATGTAGGCAATTAATCAATTCATAGTTAGTTCTAATTAACTTACTTGCAGATTAATCATATATGCTTGTTGTTGTGTCTGCCAATTAATCATATATTCTTGTTGTTGCCTTGCCCACTCTTCCTGTGATCTTCTCATCGCCTCCACTCGCTCGATTTCTGCTCTTCTCGCTTCTCGCTGCACCCTCAACTCCTCCTCCAACCTAGCCTCACGAGAGGTACGCGAACAGCTCTGAGATGACTGAGATGACCTGGCCTCACTCAGTGCATCACTTGAATCAATTACCCCATTCAGCATAGCAAATCTGCCATGAACTTGAATTGCAACATATAGCAGCTTTGCTTTTCTAGCTTAGTAAGTATGATAGCTAAGTCCTAAAATAAAAGACAAAGGTTGAATGCAGGTGCTCGCGTTTCCTTGATAGCCAGGCTTTTTGTTTACTCGCATGGTCAATACATGAAATTTGATGTGCTAAGTAGTTACTAAATTCTTGATCCCAAATAGGCATACTAAACAAACAGAGGTCTTCCCAGACCTAAAGCAACACGTGAATGCAAGTTCGGCCAAAACAATAGACGGATTACAGTGTGTGCTCGGGATAGGACGTGGAGGTACCTTGGAGAAGACGTGGCGGTGCGGCGTCGGGCGGAGGCGCTGGGGCGGGCGGCGTCGGCGACGGCGCTGTGGGCGGCGCAGGCGTGCTACATGGCGGGCAGGCGGCGGCGACGTCGGCGACAAGCCATGCAGGTCGGCGGCGGCGTCATGGGGCGGCGGCGGCGGCGGCGTCGCTGCTGAGTCTTTTTGGCTGCCCGCGAATGAGGAACAAGTGAGCGAGGGAATCTTTTTGGCTGGGCACGGGTCGCACGGCTTTAGGGCACCATTTAGTTTCGACGGCCAAAACTGGCCGACGAATTTGCGTAACTATTTTCGACGGTCAGTATTAAACCGACGAAATTACTTGTATATTTTCGACGGTCTAAATGAAACCGACGAAATTAGATGTCTATTTTCGACGGCATCAATTGGCCGACGAACTTATACAGTCATTTTCGACGGCTTATCCAGGCCGACGAATTTAGGACAATATTTTCGACGGGTACATTTAGGCCGACGAAACAACCACGTTTTCCTGTAGTGCACCTAGATGATCTTATATACTCGTATACTACGCGTACATACCCTCCGTCGCACGAGATACCCCATACGTTGTGAGATACGGCATAGGGAGTAATTACTCTCGGGAGTAGAAAAGAGGCTTCCTATATATATATATATATATATATATATATATATATATATATAGGAATTATAAGGGATATGTTCAGTGTTCACCCTCGCCCGCCATGCACCAAGTGGAAGACAGTACTTGTCAAACCTTTTTGTCAGCGACAAGTGGCTAGCGCCACTCTACCGATGTTCCCTATATAGTTAAGGAGAACCAGAACAGAAATAATCGATCACCTCCACACACACATACGCACACAGAGATTGAGATTTATTAATGGAGGTAGGAGATGTTGTGGGCGAGGTGAAGAGGCAGGTGAAGCTCGCGTTGCCGATCGTCTTCACGAATGTCCTCAACACGAGCCGCCCGGCCATCTCGCTCATGTTCGTCGGCCACCTCACCAAGCACGTCTTCGCCGGCACTGCCTTGGCCACCAGCTTTGCTTTTGTCACTGGATTTAGCCTGATGGTATTCATCTCCTCAACCCAGTATATACCACCGATGGACTCACATGTATTTTTTGAAAATTAAAAGGGTCGGGGTTTGCTTTAATGCACCTCTTGAAAAGCTTAACAATGTTAAAATAAATTAGTTGATGATAAATATGTATAATCTATATAAATTAAATCAATTAACAATTACGTATAGATAAACTTGAAGTTCCAAAGAAACATTGATCCCGACACATTTTTACTCTAATGAAAACTTAATTACTCCTACTTACACAATATGTGGGTGACTTCTTGTATACCACCCTGTACGTAGAATTTAGGCCGGGGGACAAAGAGCATGCATGCGGCCTTGTGTCTAGCTTACTGTGAGGCGACGCATTACGATCAATACATATTGCCGACACTGACTCGTACCTGTGGGATCAACCCCTTTAAATTATGCTTTTCTTTTTTATAGTTGCACAAATATTAAAGCACGAACAAAGTATAGATGGTGATTACTCACTCCTCTGTTTACTTTAAGATTTGTATAACTTGTATTGAAAAGAAAAGTATTGAAATACTACTCTTAAAACTCTTGTATCTACATGGACTTTTATACAAATGTCATAGTAACAGGGTTGTTCTGTATAAACACCCAGCAAGATCTCCATTTACATGGCTCTGTCACTGGTCTGCTGTGCGAGATTCCTCTTTTGCGAATTGCACCGTCCTCAATGCTTGTTCTCGGCCTTGTGTGATTGTTCTCGGCCTCAATGCAGAGTACCATGGTCAACATAAGGATGGCTAAAATTGTCATTATAAAACCTGTAATGGTATTTTTATTAATCCAAGAATTTTTTATGGTGTGTATTTTTGCTATTTTGCTAAAACGCTAGTAATGACCTAAGTTCCCCTAAATAATATTTTGTTCCTGACGATCGACTCAAAGACATCTGGTAGCTAATTGAACTGCACATGCTAGCAGTCTTATGGCCAACATAATATCGATATGGAACTATGTGCCTAGTGGAGCCATCTCACTTGATCAGATGCCTCACTGAGTTTGTGCAATCTGCTTGCAATTGGAATGCAAGGATATGACATGAGTTGGTTTTTACATAACAAAGAAAACTACAGATAGTTTATATCAACGTACAAAACATAGGGACATATGTAATTTCTGTTCTTCATTATTGAACTATAACGCTATATTCTTTCTGTGGTAGATTGGACTTAGCAGTGCACTGGACACATTCTGTGGTCAAGCATTTGGAGCAAAAGAACCAGCTTCAGTAGGTGTACACATGCAAAGGGCTATGCTAGTGCTAATAGCCTTATGCATTCCAATATCACTAGTGTGGAATTTTACAGAGCCTATACTCGTCTTCATCCGACAAAATCGAGAGATTTCTGTTGAAGCTGCTGACTACACTCGATGGATGATCCCAGCATTATTTGGTTTTGCACTTCTTCAATGCCAGACCAGATTCCTCAACAATCAAAGGATTGTGATTCCCTTGATGCTTAGTTCATTGATTTGTTCTGTACTTCATGTAACACTTTGCTGGCTTCTCGTTTTTAAGTCTGGTTTTGGCAAGAAGGGAGCTGCCATGGCTCTGTCTATCTCATTTTGGTTCAATGCAGCAGTGCTTGCACTTTATATCAAACTTTCATCCACCTGCAAGGCAACATGGAAGGGGTTTTCAAAGGATGCCTTCCAACATGTTCCGCAATTTGTCAAGGTTGCTTGTTCATCAGCACTGATGCTATGGTGAGTGTCTCCCAATCTAGCAAGCACACTAATTTTAGCCAATTGTTTGTATAGATCCTTCTAATTATTTAACTTTACTCCACTGGAAACTTTGTTAAGCTTAAGATTCTGGATGCTGGAGCTTCTAGTGCTTCTTTGTGGTCTTCTACCAAACCCAAAACTCGAAACGTCAGCATTGTCGATCACGTAGGTTTTTATTTTCATGTGAACAATACACAAATACAAGCGTATGTTTCTTTATTCCAGGATGATTTGATTTCACAGGCATAATACTTCATCAATTGGTTCCATGATCTCCGCTGGTTTGGGCACTTCTACCAGGTAATGTGAATGCTAGAGCATACATTGTAATTCAACATTTTTTTTTTTTGCAGCACTTGGTCTTAATTTTTCATATTATTTTCAGCATTCGTGTATCAAATGAGTTGGGTGCTGGTCGTCCAAAAGAAGCCCGTAAAGTTCTATTCATTGCCTTCTTCATAGCTACTTCTGAAGGTCTGAGCATATCAGTACTTCTAATCTTGTTAAGAAATGTATGGGGAAAGATCTATAGCAATGAAGCAGAAGTTGTGAAGTATGTCGCCAGTATATTACCCTTGCTTGCCATTGTCCATTTTGTCGATTCAACACAATGCTTGTTTGGAGGTAAGAAATGGTTTTATCAAATAACAAATCTAGAACTCATGCTTATCCCAAGATGTCAATAAAATCTTGAACAAGTACTAATTCAACTAGGAAAAAGGGCTGTTTGAAGAACTTGAATTTTTTCTTGCTTAGTATGTTTATCACTGTTAATCAAAACACTGCCACAAATCCCGTCAATTGTGCTGGAGTACTATGAACAATCTTACACCTAAACAGAAGGAAAATATTTTTACCTATGTTTTAAAATGCTTCTATTTTCTATTTGCTAGCATATTTTATTTTCTGAAAAACTTTGTAGCATGTCAATGCGTTGATTACGTTTCAAACTATGTAATGGTGAATTAACACGATATAGTTTACTTTTGGAGCACAGGCGTAATACCATTGCTTGGAAATTTGATTTATATCTCCATATAAATTAAAGTGAGTGAAACTTCTATGGTGATCATAGATTCCTTTTCTTCTTTAATTTCTAAATGGATTGCCAGGTACATTGAGGGGGAGTGGTTTGCAAAAGATAGGTGCAACAATAAATATAGGGGCATTTTACATTATTGGTGTTCCTCTTTCAATTGTTTTGGGCTTTGTTGTTCACATGAGAGCAAAGGTACTACAATATTCTTCAATTAAGTTATATAATGCATTGATAAAGTAATCATATTATTCAATTAAGTTTAGTGAAACACTGATATTGACTAACTTCAAAAAGTTACTTGTATTATGATGAAGTATTTGTTTATTCTTTTGTCTCCTGAGCAGGGCTTCTGGATTGGATTCGTATGCGCGCTGTGCATTCAAGATATGTTGTATGGAATACTAGTTTATTGTATTAACTGGGAGAACCTTGTAAGTTTCATAGTTTTCTTTGTTTCTATATTTGACTTATAAGTCTTTGAGCTTCAGTTGCTTGTTATTATAATGATATTCTAGCGCTAAGACTTATATTGATTATGTCATTGCGTACTATATCACCTAGACTCTGTCTTCAAATGTTTGCAACCGAGTTAGAAGTTCTATCCATATACTGTATTTTAACATAAAATCAGACAAATTACACGAATAGTTCATGCCAGTTTGTAATGGGGGATTGAAGTTGAACTTCATAAAAGAAATCCTCCATGCATTGTATTTAATAATGTCAGCGTCAAAAGGAGCAATACAAACAATTTGTCCTTACTCCTTAGAGACAAAAGCTATAGTCAGTTAAGTATCGACTAATATTTCTAGTCTTCCACTAATTTTAGCCATTCTTATTTTACTTTCGCAGGCTGCCAAAGCTAAAGAGAGAGTCTATAGTTCCATTTCACAAAAGGAGAACGTTGCTGACAGCGAGAAGCAGCATAGCACAACTTAAATGTGTATAGTACTGGAAGAAGATCAGTACATGTCACTTAAATAACTTTCTGTTGTGACCGTGTATCAGGCGTTCAGGGTAATTTCACTAATACAGAAAGGATCTTCAGTACCGGTTAAAAACGGTCTTTAGTATCGGTTTTTGAACCAGTACAAGTCATCCGGGACTGATGCTTAAAAACATCAATTCCGGTTCCTTATCAGTACCGGTTGGTATCAGTACCAGTACCGGTTGGAGGTCACACGTGGCAGCGCATCGTGAACCCCTAAGGCCCTTATCAGTACCGGTTGGTATCTCCAATCGGTACTGATGAGGTCCTCATCAGTACCGGTTGGTTTCTCCAACCGGTACTGATATGCTGTATATAATTAATATATATATATGTGTGTGTGTGTGTACGTGTGTGTGTGTGTCCACTACCTATTATATATGCGTGTGTGTTAAATCACAACTAATTAAAGCATATATAATCAATCATGCACATCTGACTGATAATTAAGTCACTGAACATTCATTAACAAATTTAATTACAACTAATGTATTACAATATGTACACGTATTAGTTCTTCTGTTCATCGGGATCATAGAATATTCATTAATAACTTTAGTCTTTCTTTTCCTTCTATTCATTTGGATCTTTTACGTACATCGCTATTGCTAGCCGTAGATGTCGATCCCAACAGTTCACCGGTCCTTATCAAAGGGCCCAACCTATTTACATTTGGTTCGTGAAACTCGCCTTTCGTATTTATGACCTCATCGTAAATGAAGCCGATGAGTTGTTCTTAGATTGCTCTCACTTGCGCCGGCGAGAGTTCCGAACCTTGTTCCGCCAAATATTGACGCGCCTGTCATTAAGTTATTAACTAATCAATCCTTGAATTTGTACAATATATAAGGAGTACCTATACATCATTAAAGCTAGTAATTATATTTACTCACTCCCTTGTCGCCTTTTAGCATGTGGTCAGCGGCTCCGGTTTGGGTGTACATAAACTCACATACATAGTAGCTACATAAATTGTTACTCGGTGGCTGACTCAAGATCTGCGGTGAAAAAAGTTGAAAGTATGAAATGGATGTAAGGAAATTAAGTTAACTAACTAAAAAGCTAGCTTTATGATATACGTACTTAGAGGCAATTGTAATATCAAATTTCTCCTTGAATACGCCCCTGTTTTTAGCATGGAACCGTGCGAATGCACTACACATATGATTACGAATTGTACATGATTAGAATATTTTTCAAATGGAAGGAAATAGAACTAGTACAATAAAGAAAGGAACAAGAATTAATACCGGTTGACCATGTTGATAAAGTTTTGAAACTTTTTAACTGGTTTCCTTCTTGAGTCCATAACTGTGATCAGGCTACGATCTAGCTCAATCATAAGAAGAATCCAGTGAAAATTGTACATATATATGTCGACGTAGATAACTAATTAGTTCCAACATCGTGTTATGAAAAAGAAGTAGAACGAGGCGGTACGAAAACACGTACTCAAATGCGTAGGGTAGATATATCTTTGACTTATATTTTTGTCCCATTAGCGCATTGTATATGTTAGTCTCTGTTTCGCTTGGGTAGCCTGTAACGGTTGTCTCGTTGATAACTACTGGGTCCATGAAGCCTATGTCAAAAATACGATCCCTTCGATATCTTTGTATCTCCATTCTACATAAGAAGAAATTAGTTAGGCTTGCAAGTTAGTATAGTACAAGGGCGCACACGATGGTTTTTTGTAAATAAGACACTTACAGAGTCCAGTAACCCAGCAAGGCCGCGGCGAGGGCATCTGTCTGGTATAGATCATACATGACACTCCATTCGGCAAAATATTCACCGTCCTCATGGAAAAAAATCTTGTTCCTTGTACTTGACAGTGAACGACTCTAGATCATGCTAGGCCGCGCCCAAGTACCATTCATGGAATTGCCGCATCTTTATTGTTAGCTAGAGCAGCTCCTCATGCCTGATACATAGCCAAGGAGGAAAGTTGTAGATACATAGAATCATGGGCCAAGTGTTGTGACTGCTGCTCATCTCGTCGAACGGGTTCATCCCATCCGTACTTAACTCAAACCTTATGTTCCTTACATCCTCAGCAAAGTTCGGGTATGTTCTATCGACTTTCCTCCACTGAGAGCCATCAACAAGGTACCTTAGCCTTCCGTCGTCCTTACAGTCTTCTTTGTGCCAGCGCATCATCTGGGCATGTGCTTTGTTCGCAAATAAACGTTTCAACCGGGGGATTATAGGGAAATACCACACCACCTTAGCAGGGGGTCTCTTCTTCTTACGCTACCTCTCTACCTCACCTGGGTCATCACGCCTGGTCTTATACTGCGAAGTTTTGCACACCGGACAAGCTTCCAAATCCTCGTACTCATTGCGATAAAGGATACAATCGTTACGACATGCATGTATCTTCTGTACCTCAAACCCCAAATGGTAGACAACTTGTTTGGCATCGTACATAGTTTCGGGCAGTGTGTTCCCCCCTGGAAGTAACTTCTTTATGAGGCATAACAACTCATCGAATCTCTTATCAGACAATCCATTTGTTGCCTTCCATTGCATCAGTTCTAGTGTGGTACGCAACTTTTTATGGCCCTATCGGCAGTTTGGGTACAACAGTGTTCTGTGGTCCTCCCACAGGCGCTAAAACTTTTCGTATTGTCTTTCATCGATGTATTCTCCCTCTCCATCAAACAACATCTGGTCTAGGTCATCATCGCCAAACTTCCCCAATGTATCTTCCAAAGAACAGTGTTGGCCAGCGTCCGGGATATTGTTGTCCACCTTTTCTTCTTCACCGTCTTCCTGTATAATCTCTTCTTCACAGTGCTTGATCCAATAGGTATAGTTTGATATGAAACCTCTTGCGAGCAAATGGAAGTGAAGGTGGCTGGATTTTGGCCACTCCTTCTCATTCTTGCAGTCTATGCATGGACAGCATATGTAGCTTAATGTCGTGTATACATCGGCCACACGAAGAAAATCTTGCAAACCCTGCAAGAACTCCGGGGAGCGTCGGTCCATATACATCCATCGCCGGTCCATCTACATTATGTTACATCAAGGTAACTGTTAGCTTATTTTCCGATAATGAATTGTTGAACATTTCCCAAAATCCAAATTAAACTAATATTTTCTTTATTTAAAAATTTATTTAAAATTTTAGGTTGATAAATTTAATTTTAGGTGAAATTTCTTTAAAAAAGATAATATTTTTAAAATAACAATATTTCATCACATATTTTTTCTATAGAAATTGTTATTTTTAAGACAACTATATTTTTAAAATGACTTTATTTCATTACATGTTTTAAAAAGGACTATATTTCATTACATATTTTTCTATAAAATGATTATTTACTCCGGTATTCATACTCGACAAGTTTTTGCAACCTACTAAAAGAATTGGTCAATCAAAATCTAGATTCAAAATTCTTCATCGATCGATGGAACCAAAACCTAAATATTAGTTAGATCCACACCTTCAATTCGAGCTACATCATAATCCAAGCAAAATCTAAACTTACACAACAAGTTTTTGCAACCTATAAAAAGAATTGGTCGATCAGAGTCTAGATTCAAAATTTTTCATAGATCAATGGAACCAAAACATAAATTTGAGCTAGATCCACACCTTCAATGCGAGCTACATTATAATCCAAGCAAATTCCAAACTTACAATACAAGTTTTTGTAACCTATTTGAAAAGATCGAGCTAGATCTCTACATTCATAATCTTTCATCGATAATGGAAAAAGATCAAATTTTCTTCATATTTCAAGCAAAGAAGAGGCTCCATTTAACACCAAATGTAGTTAGGAATAATGTTACTAATTTTAGTTACCTTGGTTTCGAGTAAAATAACCAAAATTTTGAAATTTGGGTAGCACCTCCCCTCCCTTGAAGCTCTTGGCCGAAGCTCCACTGTTCTTGTCGCGCACTAAACTGTTCTTAGTCGGGCAGAGAGCGGGAGTACGAAGAAGTTTAAATTGGAGCTCAATACCGGTTGGAGGCACCGACTGGTACTGATGATCTATACCGGTTCATGTCACGAATCGGCACTAATGAGCCCCCGCTAAATAGTACTGGTTCGTGACACGAATCGGTACTGATGTTAGATCATTAGTATCGGTCGGTGCCTTGAACCAGTACTGAGCTCCCCCTACAGCCATGTAGCCGTTGAACCGGGACTGCTGTAACTATCAGTCCCGATTCGTGCTTAACCGGTACTGATGGGCCGGTATCAAAGGCCGGTTTTGTAGTAGTGTTTCTATCTACCATCATTGCATTGATAAAAAATCCAAGGAAAATGAACTATGTTTCAAAGGTAAACTGGATTTATTTCCAGTGTCTACTGGAAGGGGCAATTGTACAACCTGTGCACAGTTTGGCTAAAATTCATCAGATTAAAGAATACATGCAGCTTCTTTTTATCCATCCGTTTTGTTACATTTTATGATATAAGAGTCTATTAGCTTCTTGTCTACCGACAACTAAGAACCACGTAAAATGAGAATACATAGGACGAACCAGATTTCTTTTCATCAAGAAGAAATGGGTACAAACTACACGGTGTACATCCATACACCACGAGTGAAGCTGGTAGGTAGCTACTACGTACGACATACATCATGATGATCTCTCGATGGTGAGCCGAGGGTCCTCAGGCTGCTGGAGGTCTTGACCTTAATTAGGTTGTTCCTACCGCCGCCGCCTCCTCCTCGCAGTCGCCCTGGATGTCCAGTTTTACATCGCGCTATCTGGTTGCCTGTAGTATGTCATTATTGATGCGTGAAATGATGTATGAATTCGAGACGCCGGGTAATGTAACCTAATAGGCTCTATCCAAATCGGGTTTACGTAGATTGTATTGTTAGGTGTTGGATGTAAAATAGCTATCCTGCGCAGAGTAGAATACTCGGTCAAATCAGTTCGGTTTATTCGGTTTTAAAATAATTTGGTTTTTGAAAAACTGGCTAACGAATTTTTAAAACCAAATGAAAAATCGAAACGAAATATTAATTTCTATTTGGTTTTCGATCAAGCAAAATAAAAATAAGCAAAAGGTAGATTAGATTTGGTCTTTCTCATCTAGCAACACAGTTTAGATATAGGGAATATATCCTGTGCAACCAGAGATTTGGTGAAACCACGGTGCAACCCAACTAGAAAAAGTTTCAAAAATTTTGAAAAAAATCATGGATGTACATCTCAGCTTACCCCATCTACATATAAAATTTCATGATCAAATTCGTCCTGTGCTAGAAGTTACAAAAAAGACAAAGTTGATCATGAACAGTAACTGTTACTGTTCATGATCAAGTTTGTCATTTTTATTACTCTTAGCACAGGACGAATTTGATCATGAAATTTTATATGTAGATGGGGTAAGCTGAGATGTACATCCATGATTTTTTTCAGAATTTTTTGAAACTTTTTTTAGTTTGGTTGCACCGTGGTTTCACCAGCCTGTCTGATTGCACAGGATATTTTTCCTTAGATATAAGCCCACAAAATATTTATAAGTCGTTACACTATAAACATAGTAGAACACATAAACATACTACAAAGATACATAAAAATGTTAGAGCTTGAGAATCTTTTTGTGGCTTTAGGAAGAACATGACAAAAGTGGTATTGTACATGGCCTATTCAGTTCTTTGGTAATTTAAATTTCTGGAAGCAAAATGTCGAACCGAACACCCAAAAAAATAATTCCAAAATATAAAACTGAATCAGAAGCCAAAAACCAAAAAAAACAGAAATAATTGGTTAATTCGGTTCGGTTTGGTAATTTTGTCGAGACACTCTCTTGTAGTGTAGAATATCATAGGGTCTCTTATGCATACTGTACTAGTCCTATGGTTAATGGTTAGTACACACATTTACAATATTGTCATCACATCTATGCATAAATTCACAAATATATTAACAGAACCTAGTTCGTACAATAAGGCCTAAAGGGCTGAATAGAGTGTAGCAAAAGATATAAAAAATCTAGCACTATGTCTTTAATCCAAAATACTCCATAGGCAACTGATCACAAGGAGTAGGTCCTAGAAAAACACATTACTGTAGTCCCTGAAATAGTCCCTGAAACTTGCGGTAAAGTCGTCGAGGATCACGGGTTCTTCAACCTCTGAATATCAACAAGCGAGGATGAGTACATTTGTACTCCGCATGACTTGTAGTGTATCAATAATATAAGTACATGTTTAGCTATGTCAAAGGTGATGGTTATTCAAGGTTCTTTTGCATATAGCAAGATTTATTTAACAATAACAAAGATTAGCTTGCACATATGTGATGAATATCTCTTTTCAGAAAGCACCATCACTCTTCCTTTTTTACTTTCGGGTATAATAGTTTGATGGAGGCTTCTTTTTTAAGCCATAATAGCAAAATCTTATTAAAAATAGGAGAGTGGCTTTCCCACTTGTTGATGGATTTGCATGCATGCATGTTATTTGTCATTGATTATGCTTTGAGATATGTGCTTGCTGTTTGTTGGGTGTACGAGAGAGAGTAATTAATTCCCAAACCCAACCATATGCATTATGCTTTGCCTAACCCACCAGGTCCCTCTGTTTTCCCTCCCGTTCTCCCCCGCCTTCAACGAGCCATGTCCCTGATCATCTTCTTTTGTGTCGCGCCACATCACTGTTGTCAAAGCCAAGTCACCGCTGGTCATCGAAGATCCATCCGTGCTATCTCTGTCCTTGCCTTTGGCCATGCATTTGTCCGCTACCATGCCATGCCTTGTAAGAGGTAGGCTTGCCATCAGTGGCAGATCTATTGTTGGGTGCGGGTTGGGGCACTAGCCCCACCTCCGGCCGCTAATGGGAACACCCCCCCACCCACCGGTACCCCGTATCCCCCCATCACAAGCAAGTAGAGACATCAGACATATCGCCAGCAGGAGTTGGGAAGATGAAGGATCGGGATGGGATGGCGAAAAGAGGGGGGTGAATGGTCGCAATAAAAAATTTTCACTCATAGTATTCCAAAAGAATATCACAAAAGATTACCAAAAAAGATGAGGTTCTTGATTAGGAAAGCTGGTAGTACCCCTCTGGAGTAGGTGAGATTACCAGACTCAAAAGCTCCTTAAGAAAAGACAGCTCGACCCAGAACAAGAATCAAAGTAACTTTTAATCGGCTGAACAAAACTCCAAGAAACTTAGTAGATGCGATCTGGGGACAGACAGAAACTTGATTCACAAAACAATTTCCAGGATTAGTCTCAAAGATTTGACCTTTTTGCATGGGAAGAAGGAGCACATCAAGAAAGCCAAGAAGAACAGGGAATTCGGTTCAAGGCTTGCTCTTGGGATCGTAATGAATGGAAAGATCTTGAAAACTTATCAGAGCAAGCGAAAATCACAAAGAAAAGAAACACAAGATCAACAACTCAAGAATGCAACAGACGCAAGAAGGAAAGCATGTAGAATGAGATGAATTAACTTGAGTAAAGTAAACTTGTGTAACTTAAATTGCAGAAAGTAACTTGCATAAAGTAAATGACAAGAAGTAAAATGCAAGTAATGAAAACTTTGAGTGGTATCTTGTATTTCTGGAAGGGAGGTTACACAGCCACAGAAACAAAAGTGGGCAAAGCTCAACAGAGCGCTCAAAACCTCTAAAACCCCTTAGGGATCCTTCACTCCTAGAAGGCTACCCCTCCACCTCTATTTATACAACTCTCAGGCCACCTACCACCCTTAGATGTAGCCCTCAACCCTGGAGTCCCATCTAAGGGCTAGGAAGAGCCCACTCACATAGCCTACAAGGGGAAACCCTAAACCCGCTAACACAGGTTTTTCTTGCACGGCTCTCAAGGCATACTACTAGACTCGCTATTCCTATCAACTAGACCGTACTCCGACAGTCCTCATTGATCCGCGCAGCATCTAGCTAGTATCTACCCCTTTTCCTGCCTTCTTGGCTTGCCCGTACTCCGTCTCCGGTTATCTTCCGGCGATCTCCCGACCGTTCTGGACCTCCAACGCACCTCGCCTAGTCACGGTCAACTTCCGCCTCACCAAGACCCAGCACCGTCATCCTGCAACCATCAAAGACAAGAAAACCTTTCACATAGCAATGCCCATAAACATATTTGCTGATTATCTCAAAATAGTCAAACACAACTTAATCACAACCAGTTAGCAAACCCATATACTCTATCCCACTCGGCTGAAACGCGTGACTAGCCACATGGCTAACCACTCGGCTAATCACCTGGTTAACCACTCAGCTAACCACTTGGTTAACCACTCGGCTAAACACCAAACGCCCTAATGATGACTACCAGCGCCTCAAAGATTTTGAGAGAAAATTTTTGGAAGCTCAGACATGGCAACATTACTGAGTCCTTGAGAAAACCCTTGCCCGTAGCAGAGTACTCAATCTAGGAAGGAAACCAGTCAATAAACTAAACACACATAGCAAGGACTGGAGGCACTCGGCTTTCACCAAAAGAAGAAAACCAATCAAAAAGCAAGACATGCTTAGCAAAGACAAGAACCACTCGGAACACAGTACTTAGCAAAGAAACCAGTCGGAAAGCTAGATGCATTCAGCAAAGGCTGGAACAACTCAGCACTTAGCACTCAGCCAAGGAAGAAAACCAGTCGAGAGGCTAAAAGTAATCAGCAAGAAAACACGACTTGGTTGGGAACCTATCAAAATGCTCCAGGTCGGATCAACCTTTAATCTAGTCTTTTACTCGTCAGATCAACCTTTAATCTAGTCAATTACTCATCACACAAAGGTATAGACCTCCACATGGTCTTTCAAAAGGAGAAAGGAAAACTAGGCTAGTGGGCTTAATTAGATACTATACTACATGGGCCAACGGGCAATGGGATTATTTTCAAGGAATTTAACCTATACAACACCCATACTTGGCCTTGCTTGGTTGCTCCTCTGTAGCGCCGCCGCCACACGGGAGAGGAGAGAAGGTGAGCTGCAAGTGCAATCCAGATTCCAGAGTGCTACGGACTGTGAGCGAGGGTGGAGTCAGGGCCGAGGCAGACGGGTAACCCGTAGCCGAGAAGGCGAGCGCACATGGTAGCTCGGTTGCTCAGGTGATAGCATCGACGAGCCGTCCAGACTCCATCGGTCCAGCTGGCTGCAGGCGAGGGAGAACCAGTCGGGTGGACACCTGGGCGGGGAACTCTAGCATAGAGGCGGCCGACAGCTAGTCGTCACTCGCCATAGGAGAGGAGGAGGAGTCGATTCACTGAACGCTAGAGCCAGACGCCAGTCGCTGAGTCACCAGAGGAAGAGGAAATGAGGAACTGAGGTGATCTGCAAGGAAAGGAGTGCGACTGAGGGTGAGGAGCCTTTGGCTCAGCCTTGGATTGATAACCACTTCGCCAGGACACCTAGAGCCCCATTGCCCTAGAGATTCTTTCAATTGCTCGATATAAAAAATTGCCCCAACTCCCAAGCCCCCAATGCAATATCTTGGCTTCTTTCTAATAACTGATGAACAGTGAAAAGGGCTAATCTTTATTCTATTGACTAGTAGATTCTTTTTTGACTGGAGGATGAGAAGCAATAACTATCTTGCCATGTCGGCAGGGAGAGCAAACTAAGTCTTTGACCATCTTGAGTTTGGGCAAACCATGAATAAGATCGCGACTACTAACTCTGGCCAAATAATCAAAGCCAATGTGACCAAGTCTCCTATGCCAGAAGGAGAAATCATAGGACTCAGAAGCAATCAAACACCGAAGAGAGTCTCCAGAAGAAATAGAAAAATCAGCACGAAAGACTCTCCCAAATATAGAAATCCCACAAACTAACTCTCCTGATGAATCAAGGATTCTACAAGCATTACTCTTAAAGCTTACCTCGAAAGTGTCATCGATAAGCTGAGAAACAGAAAGCAAATTATATTGCAGCTTATTCACTAAGGTAACATCCTTAAGAATAAAATTTTCAATAATGCAGACGGTGCCTTTTGCAATGACTCTACCTAAAGAAGCATCCCCAAAAGTGATCAACTCATCATCGGGGGCTCGGACTAGGGAAGAGAACCAACGGGGGTCTCCGGTCATATGGCGAGAACAACCGGAGTCAACAATCCAAACATCTCCCTTCCCCATTTGACGGACCTGATCAAGCCAAAAGAGAGAGAGAGAACTCAGTACTGGGATAAAGTGAAGACCTGCGAACCCAATACTGAACCACACGACACCTCAAAGTACCAGCTACAGAAGAAGAAGACTAGACACTAGTCTCTCTGACGCTCGACTCTCACAAGATCAGAAGAAGAAACTCTAGTAGAAGATCTAGGAGCTGTCACTGGTTTGGCCCGCTGTGGTGCAAAGGCCGGACCATCCCAACGAGGCTGCCTAAATCTCCTACCTGAAAGCACCTCACGCTGCTGATATCTACCTCGATGGAAAAAATGAGGAATATCAAGAGGATGGCGGAAAGACTAACCACGAGTAACTTCAGGACTAAAACTCAACTGAACAGCATGAAAACCGAGTCCTGGACGCTGCCCAAAAACAGATGACTCTCTAACCTGTCTGGAAGCAGTGTGTGCCTTAGGAGCACTCAAAGTTTGGGGATGACCCTGAATACCCCTAAGAGCAGCAACACACTCACGCCTCGTGATCTTGGCGTGCCTAAAATAGAAATCTACTAGGTGATCATCCTTCTTACAGAAGGTGCATGAATACTACGCCTTACTAGAGGCAGAAGTGACAGGAGAAGCACCCTTCTACTCAGAAGTCCCATGGACAACCCCAGTTGACCTAAACACAGTGGTACTCACCTTGGGAGCAACCACAATCTCTCCACTCTTGGAGCCACACACAATGGTAGGAGGATGAGTCCTAGCGTGCTTCAAGTAGTCAAATCCTAGACCCTGATTAAATCTGCTAATTTTTTATTAGTCTAGAATAAGATTTAGCTTTATCTTGCCTCCTACAAACTTCTCAAGAGTGCTCATGAGATACTCATACTCCTAAACGAGAGGCACATGAAGAGCAAGGGTGAGAGGAAGAAGAAGAATCAGAAAGAGAAGAAGAAACACTAGCACGTGTATTTTTCTCCCTCGGCACGGTTCCCTCAATCTTGAGGGCCTCACAAGAAACGCATGGAGCATCTCTAATTCTATGGGCTTGTTCTTCTAACTTCTTCCTAAGTTCGACTTGAATTTTATCCAAGTCCCCCTCAATCATAGAACAATGCAAGAAACTCTTATGTGACTTATCTAGTAAGTTCTTATCAAGTTTAGCACACTTGACATTTAAAACTTCATTGTTAAGTTTTAGTTGCTTACAGCCCTCACATGAGCTGACAAGGTCCTTAGAAGTATGCATTTCAAGTTCATCATTTCTAGAAGAAAGCTTCCTAAGGTGAGTGCTCATGGCATCAATTTCAGCAAGTAACTTAGGGCAATTATCACATGAAGGAGTAGCATGAGCATGAAGAAAACTAGCATCTAGGGAGGAAATATCAACAGTACAAGTACTAGCATTCTTCGACCTAAGACTTTCAAGTTCAATTTGCACACTATCACGCAAAGTCCTTATGTTCTCAAGCTCCATAAGCAAAGCATCACACAAAGAGCAGTCATTAGTGACTCGGGAGGGAGAAGATATAAGAGAAGCTAACTCCCGAGTCAAGGTACCTACTTCCTTCTCAAGCCCATACACCTAGCTCTAGCTCTAGCATGAAATTTCCCTAATTTGCAAAAAGCTTCATTGAACTGGTCATAAGAAGGTATCTCTTCTGAGTCGCTGTAGAGCTCAAAGTAGCTGATGCCGTTGGCGTCCGCCATGAAGCACATGTCGGAGAAGTCGCCGCCTCCTTTCTTCTCTTGTGGATCATCCTCGCCTTCGTCGCTCCATGTCGTCGAGGGCGGCTGATGTCATTGAGGGCGGCGAGGATGCAGTGGAAGAGCTTCTTGTTCTTCGAGAAGTTGCGGTACTTCTTCTCGTGCGCCGGCTCACAAACTGGAGGCTTCTTGTTGCGGTTCTTGTCGGTGTAGTCGTTCTTGATGAAACCACCGGAGTCATTCTTGCCCTTCTCCAGTTTGGGATAGTTTGCTCGAATGTGGTTGGGGCCACCACATTCGAAGCAGGTGACCATGCCTCCTCTCTTCCTCTCTCTCACCCTCTTGTATGCATGAGAAAATTTGTGAGGTAAAAGAGCAAGCTCATTTTCTGGAAATTTTTCCAATTGGTCATCGCTTAGCTCGGAAAGGACGAAGAGAGAAAATCCAGTAGAAAGATCAACAAAAAATCCAGTGGGATCAGTGACCAAGGCCATCGATTGAGATTTCGTCTTGCGAGAGACAACATCAATCTCATGAGTCTTGAGTCAGGAATAGAGCCTGTCAAGAGTCAAGGTCGACAAGTCAGTAATGTCCTTGATGGTGGTTACTTTCATCTCCCAAACATGAAGATCAAGTGCGGGTAAGAAATGTTGAGCATTGTTTGAGTCAGGGTATATGCAACTAACAGCTCGGAGATCACTCAAAACTTTTGTAAACTGATCAAAACACTCATCTAGGCTCTCATCAGCGTGTTGTTCAAATTTATTGTACTCACGCTTGTATTGATCCAACCTCACGGTCTTGATTTGGGTAGTGCCCTCATGGTATGCATCGAGGGTCACCCAAATCTCGTGAGTGGATCGCAGGTGAGAGATCTGATCATACTCACTACAACTGAGTCCCTGTATGAGAATGTTCCTCGTCTTAGCATTTGCCTCAACGTCAGCCATATTGCCGGCCGTGACGTTCTCATCGACAGGAATCTCATATGGGAGCTTCACCTTCTGCCATATCAGGAAGCCCTGGACAGTGATGTATGACTCCATCCGGGACTTCCAAATAGAAAATCGACACCGCAAAAGATGGAAAGCTTAGGGGAATACTTGTCTGTCGCCATGGCTTTCGAGACCGATCAAGATCTATGGAAGAGCAAAACCAGATCAAATACCAATTGAAGGATCGAGATGGCGAACAAAGGGGGGTGAATGGTCACAAAAAAAATTTCCCACAAAATACTCCAACTAATAACTCGAAAAGATCGCGCAAAGGAAATCGTGAAAAACCCGTACAACTAGACAACTATGTGTACCTCTAGCTTGCATGGATGAGAACCCTAGAATATATGGGGATTTTTGAGTCAGAATCCTGGTTGTCTAGTATCCAAAATAAAAGAAATCAATTCAACTCTTACTTTTAGAAAGGATATTAAGCCAAATCCCAAAAGTCACTTTTAGAAAAGTAAAAGCAGAATTTCCAGAAACTGTCCTCAGTTGGAGCAGGAGGTTGGTGGAATTCTGGTGCTCAAGAAATTTTGAGAATTTTTATTCCTATGAGAAAATGAGTCATGAAGCTCCTCACCAAAGTTCATCTCAAAAATCCTTACAGAAAATCAACAAAAATCAAAGAACACAGATAGTTAGGAACTTCGAGCAGAAAGTTTAGGGCTCGGTTTTCACCTCATGGCGTCCAAACGGTGCAAACCACTAGATATGAGAGTCCCGCACCTTATCCAATAAGAATCACTCAAAAATGATTTTTTTATATTTTTCTAAAAATCAAATACTAACTGTTACGCGAAGAACAAGTTCTGGACAGAGTTGCAACTTGATAGAAAAGATGATCTTTACTCTATCCTAAGGTGCAAGAGAGATGTAAAACCATATGAATATACTGAAGACATCCAAGAATAGCAGCACTTAGAAGGAAGGCAGACAAATCCAAATTGCAAGAAAGTAAATTGCGAGAAAGTAAATTGCAGGAATTTAAATACTGAATTTAAGACAACGTAAATACGTAACGTAACTTGAAGCATGAATGAAAAAAATTTGCATTTCTGGAAGGAGGAGGTTTACAAAGCCTGACAACAAGGTGGGTAAAGCTTAAAGGAGTACAAAAACCTCTACAACCTTCAATGGGAGGAGGCAACCCCTCCACCCCTATTTATACTACTCTTGGGCCACCTACCACCCTTGGATGCAGCCCTCAACCCTAGAGAACACATCTAAGGGCTAGGATTTGCCCACTTATACAACCATGCAAGGGCTAACCCAAAACCCATACCAACAAAGGGTTTTCTTGTACGGTTTTCAAAGCATACTACCTAGACCGCTAACCTATCAACTAGACCGCGATCCAATGGCCCTCATTGATCCACGCGGCATCTAGCTAGCATTATCTCCTTTTCTTATCTTCTTGACTTGCCCGGACTCCATCTCCGATCATCTTCTAGCAATCTCCCAACCGTCTGGACCTCCGACTCCTCGCCTAGTCCCGGCCATCCTCCGCCTCGCCATAACCTAGCACCGTCGCCCTGCAACCATCAAAGACAAGAAAAAAACCTTTCACATAGCAATGCCCATAAAGATATTCAATGATTATCCCAAAATCATTAATCAATCATAATTTCGCTCAAAGGTCCAGTGGTACGCCCCCAGGCCGGTAGCACTGGAAAAGCAACCAACACTCAAATTGCTTCAAATCGATAATCCAATTCAAATCAAACTCAATTTCAAATCAATCCAAACTCAAATCTCGTCAATTACTCATCACACATAAGGATAGACCTCCACATGGTCTTTCACTACCGAACCTCTAAGGTAGTGGCAGTATTCCAAATATTGTGCAGGATAGTTAGATGAGATTGGGTCCCCATCACAAATCCATCCTAGAAGTCGCTGACAGATAAGGAGTGCAATAGCCTAGCGATAGTAATTTTCGCATCATTCGAGATCTCAAGAGATGCCATGCACATAGTACAACGGTAAGCGTTGCTAGTGGCGACAAAATGTCGGGACCGAATATGCAACTCTGGACCCTCTGTGTATTCCGCACTGGTTCAGGATCATTGTAACACCCCGTGGTGCTCAAACGCGCCACGGATGCTACTAACCCTCTAAACTATTAAGACCGGCTTAGAAACTAAGCCACCGAAATTTACAAAATTTCGGCATGACCTCTCTAGAACAGAGGACATCCACTCAGCAGACAAGAGAATGATAGCAGTCATAATGTATCAACCACTCAAAATAGGAAGAAACATACTATCAGGTCCTTAGTTAATCAATCAAACCCCCCAATAGAAGTTAAGAAACTCCAACACAACAAACAACATATTACAACCTCATTAAATACATCCAGAATTATTGAATTTGCTAATAAATTGTTGGAGATCGAATTCGTGCACGTGATACTACTCCCAACCAGATGAATCAGCTTCAAGGTACCTAAAACAGGAAGCAAACAAGTGTGAGTCCAAGACTCAGCAAAGTGCAACAATAATAAAAAGGAAATGAATTCAACTGAAGTACTTGTAATCTAGAATTTAATATAGCCATTATTAAATGGAAATCAACCAATAAAAGAAGCAATACTAACTCCACTTACCACAACCAATTCGAAAACATAACTAAATCTTACCCTCGCCTCAATAAGACCTTTCCGGATGAGTCCACGCCTCAAACCTCAACCTGTTCTTCCCATTCTCATCAATCCCATATATCAGTTGCAACACACAATGCAATGGAATGTATTTATGCTTTCATACTCAAGTGCACAAGACATACAAAAGAAGAATCTTATATCCATACATCACAATCAGCTAATTAAACATGATTCCTCATCGTAAATGCAATACAAATACAAAAAGGCCATTCAAAAGCAGAATATCATACCCATACATCACAATCAACTCATTAAACATGATGCTTCCTTGTCAATGCAATGCAGATGCAAATATGCTTGCATGTTCATATGCTCATTTCATTTCACACTTCTCATGCACATGATGCATCATGCATGCTCATCTCCTCTTTTAGCACATACCGGTATGGCCGAGTGCACACCCGTCGGTGTGCACCCTCTCATTCCCCTTCCACCCCGTGGTGGAGGGCGCCTACTCTTACTGACTCACTCCCGTACAACTACGTATACGGGACTACGAGGTAGGACTTTCGCACTCACTACATGTGAGCACAGTGGCCCGCATCAGAATGGGTCACCTCTTCCATCATGAATGCACAAATGCAAATGACATAACAAATTTGCGAACTACATTTATTTCTCACATTTGTATAGCCATAGCCAAATACATAAAACATCAGCCACTTCTCACATCCATAAATTACCCTTCACATCCTCGACATTCATAATCACATCCTCAACAATCATATTCATACTCACATCACCAATACTCGAGTAATTACTAATTCCATCTATCTTGATCATAACTTAAACCATTTTTGAAATCAAATTCCATACTCCATCCACACATTCACTTATCATCAATACTTCATACAAAAACCATAACCTTTTATCATGAACACGAATTGAACCAGTATACTTGACTCAAAACTCATGTCTTTGATATCAATAACACCCTAATCCTACTAGTGAGCACCAGCACGGAACATAAGTTATCACAACAAATCACAAAGGCAAGGCACAACATTCTTCAATGTAGCACACATAGCAAATAAACAAGGATGCACATGCAAAATTTCATTCTCTAAGGTCATTCATAAGTATTCATATAGACTACACATACTCGTGTTGTCAGTATAACCACAACAAGCATTAGCGGTTCACATATCAAATCAATCAAGACATTCAATCTACAATTCACAAAGTTCAATCAATTGATGCACTTGCCTTCAACTTCTCGAGACGGTGTGGCGAGACGAGGTTACCACACCTGGGGTCACACCACCTGCACATGGATATAACTCACTCAAAAACATGCCCATAAATCAACACATGACTCATACTAAGCCGGCTTCGCAACCCACTCGTAAAACCTGAAAATAGAAATCTGCCAACCCGGGACAGCACTCGGTAAAATGGACATAACTTTCAAACGGCTGAACGAAACTTAGCGATTCCGGACTTCATTGAAAGGTAATTCGATTATCTACAACTTTTTCTATAGCCGACCGACCGGGAAAAGCACCGATTATTCCCAGATTTGCGACGAATAGCAGACAGCCGCAAAAATACTTCGCTCTGGACAGCACGCGGTAAAATAGTCATAACTTTTAAATGGCTGAACGAAACTTGATGATTTCGGTCTCTATTGAAAGGTAATTCAATTATCTACAACTTTCGTTATAGCCAAACCCCCAAGAAATGCTTGGAGAATTTTTGAACAGCAGCTCTAATAGGGGCAAAAATCTGCTCGAAACAGAAATTGCAAATCACTTAGACTCTAAATCCCTCAACTAAATACATTGCTAAACAATAACCCTAGCTAGGCATTTCATCAAACACCATGCATGCAAGCAATCTCACCCCCAAAATTTCTAGGGTTTTTACCTCCAATCATACTCATGGAGGAAAGGGAGGTGGAGGAGCCGAGGTGGGGAGGGTGCTAGGCCGGAGAGGGTCGCCGGAGCAGGGGTCGCCGGAGCAGGGGTCACCGGCGGGGAGGAGCTGGCCGGCGGCGCAATCGGCTGGGGCACGCACAGGCGGGAGCTGACCGAGCGGCTTGGAGGGTGGCGCACTGGAGGGAGGCGCCTGCTGCTGCTGCTTCCTCCTGCTGCGGCCGGCTGAGGAGGATGACCAGGTGACGCCAATGCTGGAGTCGGGGAAGGAAAACAGGAGGCGCAGGGGAGATGGGAGGAGTCTGCGCTGGGGGTCAGGAGAAAAACAAATGTGCTGGCTCCCTTTTTCTCTTGTGGTTGGTGGGCTTTTAAGGTTAGGGGAAAAGAATACACATATATATACTACACCACATCTAGAATCCACAACGCAACCAACTCCAAAGACTGACACTTCGAACTCACGGCGAAAAGAACAATTCTTTAAGTAAAACTTGTCGCAGAAAATTACGGCTCGGAGAAATTCCCTTTCCGATAAACATCCGGCAAAAACTCAGAACTTTTTGAGAAGAAATCTTAAAACTAAGAGACAACAAAAAAAATAAATAAATAAATCCGGCCAAACCCTAGTAAAACCATTTGCAGTATTACAATCATGCTAGTGCACATAGACTCAACATAGATGAATATCACAATCATACTCAGCGATAGTATAATAAAGACTTTATCAACTTCAATATAACAGTGAAACGACCTTATAGTCCATCTTAAACGGATACACCACACAGGGCTAAGACTGAAAGTAAATGAATAAACTACAGCGGAAATAATCAAAAGCGTAGAAACCCTTCAACTACCACAGGCAACTGACAAGATTCGCACCCTAGTTATTCGCCTCCTCATGGAACTCCTCAAAAGTAGGCATTGCTTCTTCTTCAACTGATGATGTTTGGTTGCAATGGGTGAGTACATAAAGCACTCAATAAGCCGTGCACAAAATGCAAGTCTATATACTATATGCATGGCTTAGTACAAAGGATTGGCTACAAGGTTACTTTGCATAAATAGCATTTCTAAAAGAATAGCAATAATAGATTGAAAAGACAGTAAAACCAATAATAGCAATAATAACTTTGGCATTTGTTTTCAATGACCAATTCACCACCTATTTCCTCATTTCAACATTTCATTCCCACATTTGTTTTGATAAAAATCTAACCCTTGACTGTAATCACCGAGCAATGCTCAATACCGCGAGCACGGCTATTCGAATAGGTTTTACACTCTGCAGAGGCTATACACTTTACCCACAAGATATAATCAAACACCACAAAGGTCAGTGACTATAACAAAGCCTTTCCAATGCCTATCTAAACCCAGTACTATTCGCTAAGGTTTCAACACTGGTGGGACTGGTTACCACATCCAGGGCCCCCCTCTTGCGCCATGTAAGCCAACCCATGCGAGAACTGGTTACCACTATCTGGGCCCCACACCACCACAATAGTACTAAAGTTTAGACTCAACAAATTAATCAGCTAGGTCTGTCCTATTTCAGACTTGTGGTTGTATGAATGACTCAGTTCAAATTCTTGCAAGGTTAGTCCTTAATTGACCAAGGCAAGACTAGAGGTGGGCACTGGGCGGGCTTTTTGGGCGCAAGACGAGGCACGTTCGACCCGAAGACGAGGCACGCGCGACGCATCTTCGTTCTAACGGGCGAGCCAAGCACGACAAGGTTGTCCGGCCGTGTCGGGCCCGCCAACCGCACGCACGATGGTGACCCGACTGCACACGACATCTGGGCGTGCTTGGCCGGCACGTTCAAATGCATACACGCACCTGTGTTATACGTGTGGATGAGCAAATCAAAGAGTAAATGCATAGCTGCATGCATGTGACTAGAAGGAGCAACTAAATCAAGGAAATCGAGAAGAATAAACACAATAGAATTTTGTTTCAATCGGAAAAAAAAAGTCCTAAATAAATAAAAAAGAAATCAATCCGTGATCATTTTCTCTTATAGTAATAATATAAATGGACGGGACTGGGGCCGCACTGACCGCAAGGCGAACACGAAGGGCAAATGGGTCGGTTGCTGGGCTCATGCGAAGCCGGGAACCCGCCCGCACGGCGAAAGCACGATGGGCCGTCACGGCCCGGCACGGTTTAAACCCGAAGCACGATGGGCCCGTGCCGGGCCGGCCCGGTCCGGCACGACGCCCACCTCTAGGCAAGACTAACCAAAAATCATCATGTCCAAAACCACAATTATCATAAAAAGCAAATGCGACCGCCCGCGTGCCACATTGGCCCACCACAAATACTTGCCACTTGTCTCAGTCTAAATCATTTTACCACCCCATTTGATTTACCATGCACCACGTGTCATCAACAATACCAACATTGTGTGACAACACCCGACACACAATCTAATAAACATGTTCCATAATCATTAAGCAAGATTAATCATTTGTACATGAAATGATGACTCGTTTTATAGCTAAGCATTCTACTTGCATTCTAAATACCGACATTGACATATATAGCTACCAATTAATATTGAACCATTCTACGGTGACAAATGAGATATGGAATACGACATGGCAAGGGTGAATGTAACTCAAGTGGACGATTAACTACTCCCAACATATGGCAAACTTGATAATTGAAATAATATGCAATACATTAAAAAACATAATATTTAAAGCATAGGTTCAACATGATGAAAACACAACTTGCCTTCAAAGGGGTCTAGATCCTACTTTGAAATCTGGTCAAGTGCTGGCTCCTCAACAACGAACTCATCGGGCAACTCAACGTCTACGTGCAACGAGAAAGAAAGCAATAAATGACCAAAATAGAAAGCAAAATTGACTCCAAAAATTAAATAAAATTCACCATTAAATAGAGCATGATTTTACAAATTTTTAGAGACTAGAATCACCTCAATTAGAGTTCGGATGCAAAAGATATGGCCTTTTAAAGTTTCAAATAAATGGAAAAACACTAAAATCAGAAAATCCGAATTATCAGAATTATGAAATTCATATTTATGACGTCAGCATGGCTACTGATGACGTCAGCACATAATTTAATTTTTGGCTGAATTATTTTTCTACTAGAAATTAATTATGACGTCATTGCTAACGTCAGCATGACACGTGGCCCACTCACACGCTGACACGCGTCTCGACGCATACACTTGGTCCACGGCTTGGCCTTGGTCCACCATGGACCGGTCGGCACTATGCCCGTGCGCCAGATGACGCAAGCCATGGCGGCAACGGCAACACACGGCCAATCACAGTGTGACATGCGACACAATACTACTGGCAAAAACTCGATGTGATCTCATCCGTGCGATTCAAAACGAACGGCTGAGATTAACGGATGCGAAGCGGTTCTAGTTTACCGCAGGCGTGACACGCGATAACATCGAGACCCTCCACAGCAGATCGAACGGCTAGTGCTACTCGATGCGAAGCTGCGACGCAGCTACCCCGGCGCTCAACACGTGGCACGATCACATCCGCCCAATTCAGAGCCGAGGGCCACGATTGGTTGGGCGATGAAATGTCAGGCGCATACGCGGCAGCATCCAGTCTGTTCAATTCAAACTGGACAACCGAGATTGATCGATGTGACACGGCTCTAGCTTACTACGAACTTGACGCGAGGCTACACTGCGACCACTGCATCTAGATCAGACGGCGACGGCAGGCGAAGCGGCGGCGCACTACGCGGCATGTTCTGGACCGATTGGCATGCATCTGACAGTGGCAACAACTAACCAAAGTGGCGCAACTAGCACCCTAGGATTATGATCTAACGGCTGAGATCTAAGCTAACACAAATAAACACGATGCAATCTCGACCGCACAAATGAAATCTAATGGCTGAGAGTGACGGAGTTGTTTACTGTTGTTGCGGCGACGATGTGGCTTGATCGAAGACGTCAACTAGAGATCCGACGGCAGCAACGGCAAGGCGAACGGGGCAGACGTGGCGAGATCTGCATGGTTCACAAAAGATCGAACAGCTGAGGAAGTTCGCGAGGAAGAATAGCGGAGCGGCGATGGGGCTTACCAGAGACAAGGATGACAACACGCGCGACGGCGTTCCAAGGCTCCTCCGGCGACACGAAGTGGCGCAACCGACGCGGCTCTACGTGAGCAACACTCCGGTGGCCTTAGCAGTGGCGGAGAAGACCGGCGGTGACAGAACAAGCGGCGGAAGGCTTCAGGAACTATGACGAGCTCGCGTGGGTAGGCTAGGGTATCTCGACGGGAGTGCATTGACCAGGAGGTGCGACGCGAAGTGAAGATTACAAGGGTGGCGGTGGCCATTAAATAGGAGCTCGGGAAGGCGTCCAACAGGCGGAAACGAACCCTGAGGTTCACGGGAATACGGCGGTGCGATGGATTCGGATGAGATGATGTGGTTGCACCAGAAGCGTTCGATCGGCTACTGATCAACGGCGTTCAACGCAGCAGCGACACGGAGCCTCGATGAGCGTTCAATGCAGATCAAACGGCTCCACGATTAGGGTTTCGGCTGAACGGGCCGGCTGGTGTGGGGGATTGGGTCGGACCGGCTTTGTTTCAGCCCAAACTCTATTTAATGATTTTTAATTCATTTTCGATTAAAAACAAATAAGGAAAATCAATAAAGCCAAAATAAATAGCAAGAAAATCCAGAAAAATTCTAGAAAATACTTTAAGACCTCTAGAACCCAAATAAAATACTTTCAATAAAAGATCAATAACAGATTGCACAAAACAATTAAAAGACAGTAAATAGCCTATTTAATAAATACCAAAATAAATAAAGAAAATCTCATAAAATCAAATAAGAAAAAAGAAAAACATAATAAATCCAGAAAAGCAAAATTTGGGATGTTACACAAAGGCGTGGAAGAACTTTAAGAGCTCGCTTGTTAGCAATTACGCGAAGAAGGAAGTGACTCCCTTCGAGAAGTATATGTTCATTGATGAAGACGTATGGGAATGATTTGTTGAGATGAAGACAATAGAAGAATTCGTATAACAAAGTGAAGCGCACAAGGCCTCTAGGCAAAAAACACCCACCCTCAAATGTAGAAAAGAGAGAATTGTATAATGCGTGGGATGATATATTGCTGAGCCCTCAGGCTGTTTATATAGGAGTACATGGCTTGGAGGGCAAGATGCCTCTCCTAGAGATAAGGAAGGTTATCACGGGATTACAATCAATCCTAAACTAACCATATCTGGTGCTGCCTAATATACTCTAACATCCCCATGATCCACAGGTAGGGCGCAGACGATGAGGCTGTAGAAGAAGCAGACAGTGACATCCCCGCATGATCGAGCAGTCGATCGTCCACGATCTTTGTGGTGGAGTGGAAGCCGACGAGGTTGCTCAAGCAAAGCGGTAGCCCTTGTGCCCATGTCGAAGTAGCCAAGCACGAGGGCGAAGCCGTGTCGAGGTGCCGTCTGAAGGTAGCCGTGGTCGAGGGAGCCGTTGAGGTCACCGAAGAGGAGGAGCCGCACAAGTCGCGGGCGCGCAAGGGGCGCCAGGGTGATGAGGGCGCATAAGAGGGAGCGCCATAGACGAAGACGGCGATGCAGTCGATGAAGAAGAAGGTCAATGCCGAAGTCGACACTATCGAGCCGCCATGGACGAGGCGTCGCGCGGGTTTGCCGAGCCCGGAACGCGTCGAGAACGAAAACACGATCGGTGTTGCGATCGGACGTACTAGGCGAGGGCCCCAACCATGCGTCGGCGTCTAAAGGACCAAGCAGAGAAGGCCTCCACGACGGTTGTAGTGCGCAAAAGAACGGCGGGAAGAAGGTGCCGATGCAGCCCGTGGTTGTCGGAGTGGGCGGCGTAGGCGAGGGCGAGAGGCGGCAATGGCGACGAGGTTGTGGTGAACGAAGTCGAAGAAGTAGATGGGCGACGCACCAAGGATCAGACTGGCAGCGGCGAGAGAGCCGTGACGCACGAGGAGAGCCACGGTGGCGCTGGAGTGTCACGACAGCGGTGCTCGAAGAAGTCGGCGAAGAACTCGAACAGCAGGAGAAGACCATGCGCGAGAGACGCGCAGCGACGTAGTCAACAGCGATGGAGGTGCAACGGCGAGGACGACGACAGACGGCGGCGCTGCTGCCCGAGGAGGCGACGCAACGGCAGCCCTTGTGCTTGGAAAAGCAGCGCGTAGTAGACGATAGACGTCACGGGAGGATGGTCGCACGTGATCGGTTGATCAGGCCGAGGGCGTGCGAGACGGAGTCGAAGGTGGAGCCTCCCGATCGGTGGTGGCGACGACAAGCCGACGTGGTCGATGTGCGAGCAAAGAGGCGCGGCACACGCAGTGTTGGATGCGCCGCAGCCATGCCATGCCGCACAGTCGAAGAAGATGAGGAAGCCGGTGCTGTCGATGCTGATGTCGAAGATGCACGAGCCCGACTGGCGGTGGGCGACGTAAACCCGATCTTTGCTCGGGAAAAAAAAATTAAAGGTACAGCAGCAGCAGCAGATCGGGGTACCCATAGCCCCATCGTCTCATGGCCCAGCGAACCATCGGCGGGGCCTTGCAGTATGACCCGGCGCGGACCGGGCGGAGGGCCCCAAGCGACGGAGCCATGGGCGAGGCCCGGCCGGCGGAGGGGCTCGGTCGGCGATCGATGACGGTGACGGAGATGGCCGCGGCGGGCGAGGTGGAGGAGGGACCCGTAGAACCACGACGGCGTGGAACGCGGAGGGCTCGCCCGGCGGCAGAAGGCACCTCAGATCAAGCATTCCCTGCTCAACCGTCAACACGACGGCGAGCGGAGGGGAAGCTTGGACGCGGCAGCCCAGCCACAGCTGTCACCACGATAGCGTGTGGACAGGACGGAGCGAGGCATGGCATGATGCAGCCGACGACGGAGAAGACGACCACCACGACGCGGATCTGGGGAGAACTCTGATCTTTGCTGCTGACGACGTGACGCGACGACGACGGACGTGGCGGATCAGAAGGATCGGCCACGCAACCTAACTACGAGGGCGCTGCCCCCGGTGGAGATCGATCTCCCCGGGGGCGGCGCGGTGGCGGCTGCGGAAGGCTAGGTCTAGGATGAGAACCCTAAACTCGTGATACCATGTAGAAAAGAGAGAATTGTATAATGTGTGGGATGATATATTGCTGACCCCTCAGGCTGTTTATATAGGAGTACATGACTTGGAGGGCAAGATGCCTCTCCTAGAGATAAGGAAGGTTATCACGGGATTACAATCAATCCTAAACTAACCATATCTGGTGCTGCCTAATATACTCTAACATCAAAGACTTAGCACTGTTGGACGCACGGGCAAGAGCAACAATGGAGGAGGGAGGATGAGGAAGCAAACTTGATGGAGGTCTCCCTGCCATCTGCCTCAATCGTAGACCCACATGCCCAAAACTAGCTAAGTGCTAGGTCACATCTCACGTCTTCGGGCGCCATGTCCTTTACAAACCCCGTATACAAGGAAGTGTCACAACGCCTGTTAAGATATCAAACTACCTAGTTTGTAAATAGTCCATAACTTCAAAAGTGAAATAATATATTGGGATCGTACAGGAAGCGTTAAGTATAGAATCTACCCAAGGCTCTTTCCTACCAAACAGGGAAAAAGTTACTCTACACGGGCTTGGAAAACAAGGAGCACCCGTGTCGCACGCGAGATAAAGTTGTTTATGTTCCTTGGAAAATAGAATTCCTATAGTATTTTGACACGTACCGAAATAGGAAGAGAGCCAAAGCCGAGCGTGAGGAACAGCTAGTAGCTATGATTGAGTAAAGGGTTGAGAAAAGACTGAGAGAGTAGTTCAATATTCAACTAAGAAAGGTTTGAGGAAAGGATTGTGGAGAGGCTAAGACAAACCGTGTAAGCCTTAGAAGTATCGATGCAATTCAGCCCCACTAACCGTCGGAGTAGCTGCGCATCTGCCCCTCAAATAGACAAAGACGTTGGCAAATTTTCTATTAATGACATTAAGGTAATATATATCTCTGGAAAGCTTCATAGATAGCCATGTTTGATGTCTTAGCTAATTATGTACCATTATGTAGGTGGCTACAGGGTGCAATCTCTAAGTGCTTCTTGTCAATGGATCTATTTCCCTACAAGCTGCTTAGGGGCACGCATATCCATTTGGTTGAGGGGCGATGATGCACGATCGCTCAGTAGCACCGGGTTTCATGAAGGTGAATGTGGATGGTGTACATGAAATTTTTAATGTCGTCATGCTGTAGTGTAACATCCCAATTTTTGCTTTTCTTGCATTAAAGTGGTATTTTGAATTTTTGAGAAATTTTTAGAATTTATTTGGATTTATTTTTGAGTTAAGCCATTTACCAAATTAATTAAATAATAGAAAAGTTAAAATAAAATTTTGTTGCAAATATTTTATTTGAGTCCCAAATGTCTTAAAATATTTTTGAGAATTTTTCCAGAATTTTTCTAGTATTTTTAATGCCCCAAATGAATTATTTGATTTTCGGGAATTATTTTTTATCGGAAAAGAATTAAAAATCGGATGAACAGTGTTGGGCCGAACACCGTGCGGCCCAGCTCGGAAAAACCCTAGCGCCGCAGTCATCCGATCTTCATCCAAGGGCCCACGTTTTGCCACGTCAATCCTCTCCGAGTCGCCGCTGGATTTCGCCGCCGTACCCGAGTGGGCCTCAGTTTCCGCGAATTTCACGGACGTCGAGGCTCCTATTTAAAGCGCCACCACCCGTGACGTGAGCCCCACCTCGCGCCGCACCAAGCCGTACACCACACACTGCCCGAGCCGCCGCCGTTTCGCCGCACAACCTCGCCGAAGTTCCCGAAGCCACCCGCCACGTTCCTTGCGCCGTCCCGTCGCCGTCGGTCACCCTCCGCCGCTGCCGTTGGTGCCATTGGACTCAGCGTGTCGCGCCGCTTCGGAAGCATCACCGCCGCGTCGCCGAGGAGCCACAAACGCCGCGCAAGCCGCGTCGTCGTCTTCGTCTCCGGTGAAGCAGAGCCGCCGCGCCATCGTCGCCGAGCCCGAGCTTCTACCGCCGTCCGATCGCGCGTCAACGATCCGGATCTCGCCACGTCGCCCTTGAACAGTAAACCTCATCTTCAATTCTCAACCGTTAGATCTAGAAACAACGGCTCGGATCGCACCGCACCGCAGCCAATCGCGTCGTGACGCGTGGCACACCGAGCCGCACCGTCGATCAGGCGCGACGCGTGTCAGCGGCAGCGCAGCCCATCGTCGGCCGCACCGAACCGTGACGTCGGTGGCGTCACCGTGGAATCCCACTGTCGGCCGAATTTGGCCGAGTCGTCTTGGCGCCACGATGACGTCATCTTGGCGTCCGCCGACGGCCGGTCGGTGCCCGTCGGCAAGGCCACGTGTCATTCTCTGGTGGCGACACGTGTCAAAGATGACGCAATAATTATTTTTCCCGAAAAAGAAAATATTTATTTAATTCGGATTATTGACTTAAAATGTATTTTGAAACTTCAAACGCTTATAACTTTTGCGTTTTAACTCCGATTTGAGTGATTCCAATTTCTATAAATTTGTAAAATCAAGTTCTTTCTGTTAGTGAATTTTAAGTGAATTTTTGACTTGAGTTGCTCTCTGTATTATTTATTTATTGTTGTTTATTTGCGTTACACGTAGACGTTGAAGTGCCCGAAGGTTTCGAGGGAGAAGTTCTGACCCAGGAGCAAGCTCAGGAACCAGAACCAATACTTTTTGAAGGCAAGTTGTGTTTGATCATGTTGAACCCATCATAGAAAAATTATTTCGATTCAATTTATTGCTTGCTAATTTAATAAAAATTGGTTTGAGTGAATTTTGGGATTAGCTAAATGCCTAGTTGCTGTATGCCACCTTGTTGAATATAATTTAGGCCATGAATTATTTGTCACCCTAGGTTGTGGATTAATAGTTGGATATTAATAATTGGCCAACATGGGTTGAGTAGACCGTAAGTAGTATGCTTAGCCCTACCACGTGGATATTTCATGATTTTGGAATACCAAAGTTAATATTGACTTAATGAGATATGGAAAGTGTTTTGTGAATGAGCCATGTGTTATTGAGTTGATGATGGCACGTGGTGCAATGGTAAAGAACCAGGGTGGGAAAATGATTTAGACTGAGGCATGTGGCAAGATGGTTTCTGGTGGGCCAAGAGTGGCAACTGGGCAGTCGTATTTGATTTTTATTAGTTTTGATATGGAGATCACACTTGGTTAGTCTTGCCTCGGTCAACTGAGGACTTAACCTTGCGAGCATTTGAACTGAGTCTTTCATACAACCACAAGCTCCGTAATGGGACGGGCCTAGCTAAGTAAACCGGGAAATCTATTCTTTGAATACTTGCTGGTGGTGTGGGGCCGGAGGAGCGGTGAGAACTCACATGGCACAAGAGGGGGCCACAGGTGTGGTAACCATCCCTCGGTGTTGAAACCTTAGCGGCAAGTCTTTGGTTTAGACGGAACTTTGGAAAGGCTTTATTCTGATTACTTGCCTTGGTGGTATTTGATCATATCTTGTGGGTAAAGTGTATAACCTCTGCAGAGTGTACAACCTATTGAATAGCCGTGCTCACGGTATTGAGCATCGCTTCGGTGATTCTGATCAAGGGTTAGATTTTCATGAAAATAACTTGTTTATGGGAAATGCTTGGGTTGGTAATGTTGAACTTGACTTAAGGCGGAAAATGGTTTCTGATTAAATTGTTTGTGAATGCTACTATTCCTACTATTGTTTCTTGCTTTGCAATCTATTCTTGTTTATCTTGAATGATGTCTTGCACATGAACCGTAGCCTATCCTTTGTACTAAGCCATGCATGTAGAATATTATAATTGCATTACATGCATGACTTCTTTGAGTGCTCAAAGTACTCACCCCCACAACAACACAACTTCAGTTGAAGAAGAAGCAACCCTGCTCGGGAGGAGGAGTTCGGAGGAGGCCGATTTAACTAAGGAGCGAGCCGGTCGATTGTTCTGTGCAAATTGGTTGGCGCCACGAGTTTATTTTATTTTCGCTGCCTTTGAATATTTTAATAAGTCTTCGCCCTGCGAGACGTATCTTTGTAACTTGACCATAAGGTCTACCAACTAGTTTGAGTATTTAATTAAAGTACTTCATTATTTATTTGGTTATGGTGTGATATGTACCAATGTTAAGGCTGTGTGCACTAAGCGTGATCTGGACTAGTCTGAATACCTGAGGGTCGGGATTTGCATATTCAGTCCCGACAGAGGTGGTATCGAGCCATCTTGGTATAGGATCGCCCTTAGTTAGAATGGTCGTAGTGAGGATAAAGCTATTTTCTAAAAGTTAAGATGTGCCAAGATGATAATGCAATACCCCTTCTCTCCTTTCATACCCCTTGCTGAATTTATCATGTTTCCGCTTTGTTTTAAAATTTCTGAGTTTCACGTGAGTGTCCTTTGGCAGATGAGGATGATCCACTCTTTTGGTGGCGCTTTCGGAGGGTGCGCCACGGAGCTTTGGCGTATGATGCAGCTGCTTGGAGGATATGACAGCCGATCTCTGGGGACTCTTGTAGTGCGGCAGGGCGGATATTGCTTGGGATGTCACCATCACGTTTACGCTTTCGGGATAGGGCGAGGCGAAGTCGTCCCATCCGCATCCTTGCCAGAGGTCGTCATTTGATGCTGGGATCCAGGAGACATCGCGTCTGGCGATGAGGCAGATTGCTCGTACCTACCCCAGGGAGTTAGATGGCACAGTGTTTCGTCACCATCCACGCAGAGACACTCGCTAGAACCGAGAGCCCATAGAGGAGGAGGATGCCACGATCACCCACCTGGCCAGATATGTCATCGCTCAAGAGGATGCTATCGACGAGACGGTTCAGGAGCTGCAAAGGTCTCGTGACGAGTTCACGCAGGTGAGGGCTCATCTGTTGCAGACTTGTGAGTACTTGGCCCACTCTATCCAGAGGATTGGGGAGCTGGAGACAGCGCTGTACGGACCTGAGCCGGAGCCAGTGTTGGAGCTACATGACCCAGACCCGGAGGAGCCACAGCAGGAGCCGTAGCCAGAGCCAGAGCCGGTGGAGGTTGAGCCAGAGCCAGTGGAAGTGAAGCCGGAGCTAGTGGAGGTTAAGCCCGCGCAGGAGGCGCATCCCACTGCGGATCGTTGGGATAGGTTTGTACCAGCACCAGCACACCTGCCGGTGTATCCACCAGAAGTTCGGTGGGGTTGGCTCGAGTGGCGTTAGGATTAGCGATTGAGACTCTGCGATGAGTCGCGTCTTGGAATAAGAGTCACCCTTAGAGGCGTTTGACTCCAGAGTATTAGCTTGATTTGCTTCTTTCATGCTTGTGAGTGATGGGTATGTGTTGCATGGCCCATAGGCATTGTGAGCAACCATACCTCGGTATTAATAAAGTAATAAAATAATAAAGTTGGATTTTGCTATTTCACTTTTGACGCCGCATAAGTATTCTATTACTTGTCTACTCTTATTTCCCTCTCGTCTCTAAACCATGGAGCAATCAGCAGATGGTGAACACCCGTGGAAACCAAGGAGGAAATGGGAGTGGTTCACGCTCAGCTGGAAACATCGATGGTGAAGGACAAGGACCCCAACTAGTACCACCAGTTGATATGCATAACTTGGGAGCCTTTCTTGCTGCACAGACTCAGTTAATGCATGCCATGATGCAGCAAATGCAGCAGGTCACTGCCCAAGCCGCCGCCGTCGCCCAAGCTAATCAGTCAACCGGTCTGAGAGGCCACACTCGAGGTTATCGAATTCATGAGGACTCGACCACCTACATTTTCAGGAATGCCAATCCATTGGAGGCGGATGATTGGTGAGGGCGATAGAGAAAGTTGCACATTACCCAGTGTGAAGGAAATGAGAGGGTACTCTATGCTTCTCATCAGCTGGAAGGAACGGCAGCCGAATGGTGGGAAAACTTCTGTGCTGCTCATGAGCACCCACAGGACATCAGCTGGGAGGAGTTCACGATTGCTTTCCGGCAGTATCATGTGCCCGAAGGCATAATGGAGTTGAAAAAGGAGGAGTTTAGGGCACTAAAGCAGGGCAATCAACCAGTGTCCGAATATCTAAATAAGTTCACGCAGCTGGCACGCTACGCGCCTGAGGACGTAGGAACGGACAAGGCCAGGCAGTCTCGTTTCATGAAGGGACTGAATTTAGGGTTGCAGGTGGGACTCATAACCCACACCTTCCCGGACTTTCAGGAGCTAGTGAACAAGGCGCTGATATTGGAGGACAAGCGCAAGGAGCTGGAGGACAACCGAAAGCGCAGGATGGCACAAACAGGAGCACGTCGTCGGGCGCGGCGTTTGAGGGTTGCACCAAACCAGTTCTTCAGATTTCAGCCAAGGAATGTGGTGACAACGCCGCCACCAGTACCAAGACCTGCCGGACAAAATTTCCAGACACCGACACCAGTTGGTAACACAGCCGCAGGGAGCCAGCAGTCGGCTGTGAGGCGTTGTTTCATTTGCAACGAGCCAGGGCACTTTGCCAATTATTGTCCTAAGAAGGGAGGAGTGACACCAGTTCGCTTCAATCTCGGAACTACTCCAACGAAGACACCTGCGCCAGGAGCAAGTTGTGGAGCTGCGCAATCTGGAGCTGCCACACAGACTATGGTAAGAGGCAGCGTGAATCATGTCACCGCCGATGCAGTGCAGAATACATCGGACGTCGTACTGGGTAAGTTACTTGTCAACTCAGTACCTGCAACAGTTTTATTTGATTCTGGAGCTTCACATTCGTTTATATCCCGGATTTTTGCTGTGAACAATGGGTTGAAAATGGTGAACCTTAGGCATGTATTGCTAGTGCAATCCCCGGGATCAGAACTCCGATCTGATGTAGGATGTTCTGGGTAAAGTTGCTTATAGATGGAACAGAGTTCCTAGCAAACTTAGTGGTGTTAGATACCCAGACCCTAGATGTTATTTTGGGAATGGACTGGTTGTCTAAACACAAGGTTGTATTAGACTGTGGATGAAGAGTCATATCAGTCGAGAGTCCTAGCGGGAGAAAATTAGAGTTTCAGGCAACTGCCATTCGGGATGGACAGTTGATGGTCAATAGTGTGAAGGCCGTCAGCATAGAAGATGTACCGGTTGTCGAGAGAATACCGGATGTATTTCGGAGGATTTACAGAATGCCACCGACGAGGACATAGAGTTTGTAATCTAGTTAGTACCGAGAACGACCCGATAGCTAAGAGACCTTATCGGATATCAACCGATGAGCTGGTGGAAATGAAGAAGCAGATTGAGGAGTTAATGGATAATGGATTTATCAGACCGAGTTTGTCACCATGGGGAGCACCGGTTCTATTTGTTAAGAAGAAGGACGGAAGTTCTGGATGTGTGTGGATTCTGAGCCTTGAATGAAGTCACTATAAAGAATAAGTACCCACTACCGGGATCGATGACCTATTTGACCAGTTGAGAGGAGCCGGAGTTTTCTCCAAGATTGACCTACGATCGGGATATCACTAGCTGAAGATTAGATCGGAGGATGTGCCGAAGACCGCATTTTCAGTAAGATATGGGTACTACGAGTTTACAGTTATGTCCTTTGGTTTGACAAATGCACCTGCGTATTTCATGAATATGATGAACAAGGTTTTCATGGAATACCTGGACAAGTTCGTTGTTGTGTTCATAGATGACATTCTAGTCTACTCCAAGACGAGAGAAGAGCATGCTGAACATCTCAAGCTTGTTCTGGAGAAGTTAAGAGAGCAGCAACTTTTCGCTAAGTTTAGCAAGTGTGATTTTTGGAAGAATAAAGTGGAATTCCTTGGACATGTGGTGACCGCCGAAGGAGTCGCAGTTGACCCAAGTAAGGTGGAAGCAGTGTTGCATTGGGAGCCACTCAAGATGGTGACCCAAATCCGTAGTTTCCTTGGAATGGCCGGTTATTACCGCCGATTTATTGAAGGATTCTCAACGATTGCAAGACCTCTTACGCAATTGTTGAAAAAGGAGAAGAAGTTTGCATGGACGCCGGAATGTGAACGGAGTTTTCAGGAGTTGAAGAAACGTTTGACAATGGCACCAGTGTTAGTTTTACCGGATTTAAGCCAGAGCTTTGATATATACTGTGATGCATCGCACCAAGGACTAGGATGCGTGCTAATGCAAAACAGAAAGGTCGTCGCATATGCATCAAAGCGATTGAGGCCGCATGAAGAACTATCCGAGCGCATGATCCGGAATTAGCGATCGTAGTGCATGCCTTGAAATTATGGCGGCACTATCTAATTGGGAACAGATGTGAGGTGTACACGGACCATAAGAATCTTAAATATATATTTACCCAATCGGACCTGAACATGAGGCAGAGGAGGTGGTTGGAGATAATTAAAGATTACAATCTGGGGATTCATTATCACCCCGGGAAAGCCAATGTGGTGGCAGATGCTTTAAGCTGAAAGAGCCATTCGGTGAACATGTTGGTGGAGGAAAGCCAGGTTGAGTTATGCAAGGAATTTCAGAAGCTGAAGTTGGAAGTTGTACCTAAAGGATTTATAGCCGCTCTAGAGGTGAAGCCTACCCTGGAAGATCAGATTCATGAAGGACAGAAGGACGATGTCAAGATTCAGAGGATTAAGTCTAAAATGGAGGAAGGCAAGGCGAAGGATTTCAAGCTGGATGAGCAAGGTACATTGTGGATCAGGAATCGCATTTGCGTACCGCACAAGAAGGAACTAAAACAGCTGATTCTGGAGGAAGCTCATGACTCTAAGTACTCTATTCATCCGGGAAGCGCTAAGATGTATCAAGATCTGAAGGAAAGATTCTGGTGGCCAAGCATGAAGCGTGAAGTTGCAGAGCATGTTGCGTTGTGCGACATATGCCAAAGAGTCAAAGCAATGCATCAAAGGCGGCATGATACTCTGACCGAAGATACGAGTGGAAATGGGAGGAAATCGGAATGGACTTCATCCTTTGGTTTACCAAGGACCCGCATGGGTATGACTCCATATGGGTTATAGTGGACCGTTTGACAAAGGTCGCCCACTTCATACCGGTGAAGACTACCTACTCGGGGACCGCTTAGCAGTTGTATATGTCAAGAATTGTATGTCTACATGGAGTTCGAAGAAAATTGTATCGACGAGAGGTACCCGGTTTACCTCAAGATTTTGGGATAAGTTGCATGAGGCCCTAGGGACCGTCTGAACTTGATCGCATATCACCCATGCAGACGGATGGGCAAGCGGAAAGAGTTAATCAGATACTGGAGGACATGTTGAGGGCATGTGCATTGGCTTATACCACTTCGTGGGACAAGTGCTTGTCGTATGCCGAGTTTAGCTACAACAACAGCTACCAGGCAAGTTTGCAGATGTCGCCATTCGAAGCGCTATATGGGAGACCCTGTCGAACGCCGTTGAATTGGAATGAGACCGGAGAACATCATATGTTTGGGCCGGATATTCTCCGAGAAGCTGAAGAGCAGATAGCCATGGTCAGGGAAAGGTTGAAAATTGCACAATCAAGGCAGAAGAGTTATGCCAATAATCGCCGCAGGGATTTGAGCTTTGAGCCTGAAGATTTTGTGTATCTCAGAGTTACCCCACTCAAAGGAGTTAAGAGGTTCCACACCAAAGGGAAGTTAGCGCCAAGATATGTTGGCCCATTCAAGATCCTAAGTCGTAGAGGTGAAGTAGCGTATCAGCTGGAGTTACCGTAGTCTCTAGCAGGTGTGCATGATGTGTTCCATGTGTCACAATTAAAGAAATGTCTCCGAGTGCCAGAAGAGCAGATGCCGTTAGAGTCGGTCGAGCTGCAGGAGGATTTGACTTATAAAGAGTACCCGGTGAAGATCTTGGAAACAATGGATCGAGAAACGAGAAATAAATCGACCCGTTTTTGCAGAGTTCAGTGGAGTAACCATTCCGAGAGCGAAGCAACCTGGGAGCGTGAAGAGGACCTGAAGAAGGAATTTCCAAACCTATTCCTTAGTCAGCCCTGAATCTCGGGGTCGAGATTCCGTTAAGGGGGGGAGGTTTGTAACATCCCAATTTTTGCTTTTCTTGCATTAAAGTGGTATTTTGAATTTTTGAGAAATTTTTAGAATTTATTTGGATTTATTTTTGAGTTAAGCCATTTACCGAATTAATTAAATAATAGAAAAGTTAAAATAAAATTTTGTTGCAAATATTTTATTTGAGTCCCAAATGTCTTAAAATATTTTTGAGAATTTTTCCAGAATTTTTCTAGTATTTTTAATGCCCCAAATGAATTATTTGATTTTCAGGAATTATTTTTAATCGGAAAAGAATTAAAAATCGGATGAACAGTGTTGGGCCGAACACCGTATGGCCCAGCTCGGAAAAACCCTAGCGCCGCAGCCGTCCGATCTTCATCCAAGGGCCCACGTTTTGCCACGTCGATCCTCTCCGAGTCGCCCCCGGATTTCGCCACCGCACCCGAGTGGGCCTCGATTTCTGCGAATTTCACGGACATTGAGGCTCCTATTTAAAGCGCCGCCACCCGTGACGTGAGCCCCACCTCGCGCCGTACCCAGCCGTACACCGCACACTGCCCGAGCCGCCGCCGTTTCACCCCACAACCTCGCCGAAGTTCCCGAAGCCGCCCGTCGTGTTCCTTGCGCCGTCCCGTCACCGCCGGTCACCCTCCGCCGTTGCCGTTGGTGCCATTGGACTCAGCATGTCGCGCCGCTTCGGAAGCATCACCACACGTCGCCGGAGGAGCCCTGAAACGCCGCGCCGCACGTCGTCGTCTTCGTCTCCGGTGAAGCAGAGCCACCGCACCATCGTCGCCGAGCCCGAGCTTCTACCGCCGTCCGATCGCGCGTCAACGATCCGGATCTCGCCACGTCGCCCTTGAACAGTAAACCTCATCTTCAATTCTCAACCGTTAGATCTAGAAACAACGGCTCGGATCGCACCGCACCGCAGCCAATCGCGTCGTGACGCGTGGCACACCGAGCTGCACCGTCTGCGATCGCGCAAGTGTCATCGACAGCAGCGAGCCCGCACATCGATCGCCGAGATCAACCGTGACGTCGGTGGCGTCACCGTGGGTCCCACTGTCGGTAAAGTTGGCCGAAGTCGTCTTGACGTCCGCCGCAGCACGGTCGATGCTACGTCGGCAAGGCCATGTGTCATTCTCTGGTGGCAACACGTGTCAAAGATGACGCAATAATTATTTTTCCCGAAAAAGAAAATATATATTTAATTCGGATTATTGACTTAAAATGTATTTTGAAACTTCAAACACTTATAACTTTTGCGTTTTAACTCTGATTTGAGTGATTCCAATTTCTATAAATTTGTAAAATCAAGCTCTTTCTGTTAGTGAATTAATTGAATTTTTGACTTGAGTTGCTCTCTATATTATTTATTTATTGTTGTTTATTTGCATTACGCGTAGACGTTGAAGTGCCCGAGGTTTCGAGGGAGAAGTTCTGACCCAGGAGCAAGCTCAGGAACCAAAACCAATACTTTTTGAAGGCAAGTTGTGTTTGATCATGTTGAACCCATCATAGAAAAATTATTTCGATTCAATTTATTGCATGCTAATTTAATAAAAATTGGTTTGAGTGAATTTTGGGATTAGCTAAATGCCTAGTTCTTTGTATGCCACCTTGTTGAATATAATTGTAGGCCATGAATCATTTGTCACCCAAGGTTGTGGATTAATAGTTGGACATTAATAATTGGCCAACATGGGTTGAGTAGACCGTAAGTAGTATGCTTAGCCACCTGCGTGGATATTTCATGATTTTGGAATACCAAAGTTAATATTGACTTAATGAGATATGGAATGTGTTTTGTGAATGAGCCATGTGTTATTGAGTTGATGATGGCACGTGGTGCAATGGTAAAGAACGAGGTGGGAAAATGATTTAGGCCGAGGCATGTGGCAAGATGGTTTACAGTGGGCCAAGAGTGGCAACTAGGCGGTCGTATTTGGTTTTTATTGGTTTTGATATGGAGATCACACTTGGTTAGTCTTGCCTCGGTCAACTAAGGACTTAACCTTGCGAGCATTTGAACTGAGTCTTTCATACAACCACAAGCTCCGTAATGGGATGGGCCTAGCTGAGTAAACTGGAAAATCTATTCTTTGGTACTGCCGTGGTGGTGTGGGGCCGGAGGAGCGGGTGAGAACTCACATGGCGCAAGAGGGGGCCTGGGTGTAGTAACCATCCCTCCAAAGTTGAAACCTTAGCGAAGCGATCTTGGGTTTAGACGGAACTTTGGAAAGGCTTTATTACTAAGTTACTTGCCTTGGTGGTATTTGATTGTATCTTGTGGGTAAAGTGTATAACCTCTGTAGAGTGTACAACCTATTCGAATAGCCGTGCTCACGATATTGAGCATCGCTCGGTGATTCTGATCAAGGGTTAGATTTTCATGAAAATAACTTGTTTATGGGAAATGCTTGGGTTGGTAATGTTGAACTTGACTTAAGATGGAAAATGGTTTACGATTAAATTGTTTGTGAAAGCTACTATTCCTACTATTGTTTCTTTGCTTTGCAATCTATTCTTGTTTATCTTGAATCTTTGTCTTGCATATGAACCGTAGCCTATCCTTTGTACTAAGCCATGCATGTAGAATATTAGAATTGCATTACATGCATGACTTCTTGAGTGCTCAAAGTACTCACCCCACAACAACACAACTTCGCTTGAAGAAGAAGCAACCATTGCTTTCGGGAGGAGGAGTTTGAGGGGCCGAAGCGAACTAAGGAAGCGAGCCCGATCGATTACTGTGGAAAATTGGTTGGCGCCACGAGTTTATTTTATTTCAGCGCCTTTGAATATTTTAATAAGTCTTAGCCTACTGCAATATCTTTGTAACTTGACCATAAGGTCTACCAACTAGTTTGAGTATTTAATTAAAGTACTTCATTATTTATTTGGTTATGGTGTGATATGTACCAATGTTAAGACTGTGTGCACTAGCGTGATCCTGGACTAGTGCTGAATACACAGAGGGTCCGAGTTTGCATATTCGGGTCCCGACATGTAGATGCCCCAAACGACGAGATCGTCACACTAGAGGATGTCATTGGCACATTCATCTAGTGACCTAGGATATATTCTTGGACGACCATCCTTTAGCATCGAAGTTACCCCGCACTATCAAAGCCATCTATTGCACCGGAGCTACCCAAATTATCGGAGCCACCTGCTGCACCAAAGCGGGCCACCAAATCAACTATCATGCCCCATACATCACAAGCCGGTACATCACTTCATGCCCAGTTGTCTCTTGTGAAGACAACCTATGTTAGAAAGTGAGTGGCGACAAGGGAAAATCAAAGCGAAGCACAATAGCCCTTGACTTTCCATTGGCCCCATTGGCCTAGAAATACAAGCTAGGAAAGCCATTCATACAAGAAGAATGCCTACAAATGATTGTCATAGTTTACACCAGAATGCATAATTGGTACATAGAACATGCCAACAAGTCGGTGGCAGAACGGATACCGAGTATCCCCGTGAAGTTCAAGGAGGAGCATTTGTTCAACCAGTCATTGAAGGGCTTCTTTAGGGTCAACTTCAACGACTTGTTTGATCTCTATAACCTCAACACCATCGACGCCTCACTCTTAAGATGTTGGACATTGTACGTGTGTGCAATCATGGTCTACATTTGTGTAATACCAATAAATATCATATATATATATATATATATATATATATATATATATATATATGACTCCTTAGTTTTGTATATATAGATATATGATCCTTGAAGCCAAAATTAAGGATGAATCGGTAAATTTCCTATACCCATAAATGGTATCCAAGCAAAGCATGAACGACAATTTACAAGCCACCGATGATTACATAACAAGTGCATTGCTAGCTAAACACAATAAATCCTACATATTTTTACTCCACAACCCGAGGTAAGTGCTGCACGAGTTGATTCATTTGTTGATTTGTACTTTATACACAACTCGAAGTTAGGTTGAATGACCATGACAACACATCTGTATAGGTTTCACTGGATTCCTATTGTAATTGTACCAAGAAAGAACTTGATAATCTACTTTGACTCCTTTAAGTGTGGCTCCCATGACTTGAGGCATGTCACACAATTACTCAACAAGTAATCACATTTTCTCCATAGATAACTCTATAGGTTATTCAAGTTGTACATTGCTCGTGGAATGGCTGAGGCTAACTTTTTAGAATCACGTAGGTTGTTCAAAGTGTACAGAATTCGTGGAGAGTCATCCAAGGGAAGGTTGTAGCTGAACCACGATTTCAAGTTTTCAGTATCTGCTATTACACAACAATCCTATATCATACTTAGTAATAATACATTTCGAACTAACCAATTCTATTTTTATAGTACCACCAGTAGCCAAAGGGAACTAATATATGTGGATTCTAAGTTTGCCACAATATGCAACTCATCATGAGTACAACGAAGACCAATGATGGGAGGTTTGTCAATCTTGCAATAATTGTTTTGTACTTATCAATTTACATATATACATGACTTTAATCTTCTCATCAACAAGTTACGAAATGCGCTATAACTACATTGAAACAGGCCGATCTAGATGGAATTTAAAGATAGCTTGTTTCCTTGTTGCTGCATGTTGGGACTCAAATTCACCAATTCGAGCCCACTATGTTTACCGCACTAGTCCCTGGATCAACGCTAGTGCACACAGCTCAACATTGGCAAGTATCACATCATACACAAAGATAATAATAATAAGACTCCATTTATTGATATAAGTAAGTGTATGATCTTACGACCAACTTACATTATTAAGCCACGTAGGTCTAGACTTGAAATAAAGACTAAAACAAATGCAGCGTAAAATAGAAGACGATGGCGACTCATCAGTTCACCACAGGCGACTAACAAGGCTTGGGCCTAGTGACTCGCATTCTCCTGGAATTCCTCCTTCATCAAAGGCGATGACTCCTCAACTGTTAATTGGTTGGTGTTGGCATGGATGAGTACATAAAACAGTCAATAAGTTGTGCACAGAATGCAATTCTATATATCATATGCAAGGCTTATTCCAAAGGAATAGCTAACAATGGCTATTTTGCGGTAAAGCAGGATTTGTAGACAAGTTCCATAAATAGATTGCAAAGTCAGTAAAACAAATATCAATAGTAAATAATTTCAGCTTTTCCAAATGAACCAAGTTTCCAATCCTAAGTCATATTTCCAACCTTTCATATGGCAACCTGCCATCCCATCCAGTTTTCATTTTATTATACTAACCCTTGATTGTAATTCCTGAGCTATGCTCAATACCACGAGTACGGGTATCCAAATAGATTACACTCTCTAGAGGTTATGCACTTTATCCACATGATACAACATACACCATACAGGCAAGTGATTATAACAAAGCCTTTACAATGCACCACCTTAACCCGATACTATTCGCTAAGGTTTCAATACTAGTGGGTCTGGTTACCACATCTAGGGCCCCCCTCTTGTGCCATGTGAGTTGACCATAACTCGGGACTCACACTGCCTATGATAGTACCAAAGCTAAGATATTACAAATTAATCAGCTAGGCTATCCCATACCAGACTAGACATGTGGTTGTATGATTGACTTAGGTCAAAGGCTTGCAAAGTTAAGTCTTTAGGGTGATCAAAGTAAGACTTCCACATACCCCCTGCCCATTGGGCCCACCTTGGCTCACTTGCCCCTTGCCACTTGCTCCAATCTAAGTGATTACCTTCTCAGTTGATTACCAAGCACCACATGCCATCAACAATTCAACATCGTTGCGTGACATCCTCTTGCCACAACAACTTAATCTCATCGTGTAACCACATATGATACACAAGTTTATAACATTATTCCATATTCCATTATTCAAGATTAAACATTAATGATTCAAGTACATGTGATGACATGGCATGACTAAGCATACTAAAGCGATCTAATCATCCATGTTGATTTTAGTATTAACCAACTATAGTGAACCAATCTAGGGTGATAATAGATCATGGCATACAAATGGCAATGTAGGATACAGATCAATTTGGTATAATAGCTAAGTCCCAATTTAATTGAAAATAATTGTACACGTGAAATAGTATGCAATATGGTAAAATAATATAACAATTTTGTAAACATGGGTTCAACATGATCAAAACACAACTTGCCTTGGCAAACGTCCTGGTCTTGTTCTGGAACATGATCCTGAGTTGACAGATCTACCTCTCATGCGTCACCATTAGATAGATCTCAATTTTACAATTTTTAGAAATTTAAATCACCTCAATCGGAGTATGTATGAGGGAGAACGAGCTCGAGGAAAATTTAAAATCCTAAAAATTAGAAAATTGAAAATCAAATAATAAACCAAATTATTTTTATAAAGAAAATTCGTATTATTGCGTCAACGTGACGTGACGTCAACCCTGACCCGAGCCAACTAGGTCATGACATGTGTCCTTCGGTCCATGGACTCTGTCCATGAACGTCATTGGGTTCACGGTGGACTCGGTCCACATGGTTCTGTCCTGGTGACATGCGGGTCCTGCGGACTGCTGAGTCAGCACATGACTCAGTGCCAATGCTGCCTACCACACAAAGGCCATGCAAGCGCCACCTCAGCGATCTGCCCGCATGCCTGACATGTGGCGACGAAGCATCAAGCCATGTCTCTCGGCGGTGCACACAGCCCTAGGGTCACCGCCGACGACTGGTGAGACCTACGGCTCACTCACGACCTTGCCTACCTCCTGACGTGAACAGATGTAGAATTTGAGCACTGGTTCAATGGCTGCTTCAACTTGAATCGGCATGACGGTTAGGGTTTCGACGGCAACTACTCTCATCCCCCAATGCTTGTGACATGCGCACAAGCTCCCTTGCGGTGAGGCGAAGCGAACGGCGCCGGTTCCAAGCTCGATATCACACAGACGGTAGCGAATCTTCAACTTCTTCGTTACGACGGCGCTTGGCGAATTTCCCAAATTCACGGTGAACTGCAGCGCTTCTCGAGGGGCTTTCCTAGGGTTTTGGTTGCTTGAGATGATGCGAACCCGATGCATGCTTTTATAGCCGCCCTACTCCTCTTCGGCGGTGACTCAGACTGGGAGTCCACAGCGGCTACGGCTCGGACGCACGAAATCCAGCTCAAAGATGAGACGAGACGATGAACGGATGGCAGTCATGCGGCGGATCCAACGGCCAAGCTCCAGGCACGCGATTCAATCTCGGTTGCACATGCCACCAATGCTAACGGCTCAGATTCAAAGAATCCCGATCCAACATGATTCACCTCGGATGACCAGATTCAATCCAACGGCTAAAAATCAATGCAGAAGAAGGAATTGACATAGACGCTCCGATCAGGATCCAACGGTCATGGAGTAGGCTTCTAGAAGTTGGACCGGACTAGCGAAATAATATGGGCTTCGGCCCAGCACTTGTTAAACGATTTCTTTTCCAATTTTCTTTTAAAATAAATACATAAATTAGTTTAATTATATTTAGGCAACAAAAATATCAGGAAAAATCTTTAAAATATTTTGAGACATTTCGGACTCAAATAAAATATTTTTTGGCAAAACTTTTATTAACTTTATCTATATTTATCTAGTTTTCAACAAAAGGCCAATATACTTATTTTAAAATAAATTCAAATAAAATTAAAAAATCCAATAAATTCAGAAAAATCATAAAAAACATAAATAGTAATAAAATAATAATAAAGGCAAATTTTGGGATATTACACTACGTGAGGTCATAAACCCAAAAGACGAGTTCCACTCTGCCTAACCTGATGAGTGAATTGTAGTGGCATATGCACTTGTGCATATCTGAGTTGATTTCTGAAATGGATGTGTTATGATGTAATCTGTAATATGCTTGTGATGTGATGTAATCTGAGTTGATTTGCGATGGTATATGTGTATTTGTGGATGTGTAATATGTAATATGCTTGTTTTAGAGGGTATAGCTAGCATTTCCTGGGCCTAGCTAATAAATAGGAAAAAAGTTTTAGCAATACAAAATAATACCGCAGATAGTTCATTAGAAAAAAAACGTTGGTGATCCATCTCATATCACAGATGGCTAGGGGTTCTTGATACAGACACTCTGTGATAATATATTCTTACAGACAGTTCTCTATTTAGAATCGTCTGTGATATATGTTTACATATGGTTAGAAACCGTTTGTGATGCAATGTATTATCACATACATATGTTTATAGACAGTTTAAAAAATCATTGGTGATTACATTTTTGAACCGTCTATGATGACTTTTTGTATAGTAGTGATACAGGAGGTAGTGCGAGGAACAGTGTGCATGGTAGACACAAGTGCGGCATGGAGTCCCAGCTTGGATATGCGAAGACGACAGCTTGGATACGCATAGTGTGCGGGCAACACTGGGCTAGGCAACTATTGTGGGCTTACTAACGTCGCGGCCAACGGATTGGGCTGGGCCAACGCACAAGGAAAGACAGTGGGCTGGTGGGTCGGGCAAAGAGAGAGGAAACTGGTTGGCACAAAATGTCATATAAGGCTTTTCTAGTAATTAATTTAGTTTTTGTTTTTAAAGAATATGGAGAAATAAAAAAATCTATAATAAAATAGTAAATTTTATCAAAAAATTCTTAAAATATCTGGAAAATACTTCCAAACACAAGAAACATAACTAAATCCATTTTGATAATTATTAACTTGGAATTGAATCATATTAATTTGTTTCTGACTTAGGAAAGTCAATATTATGCTTTAATTACCAAGAAAATTGGTGAAAATTCTTGGAGAGCTAAACTACACAAAAAAAAATTTAAAGGGCAAAAATTGGGATATTACAAAATCAAACACAAAATGGAGCTTCGGAGTTGGAATAGATGAAGAACTATTGCTAGTATTAAGGCTACAAGCCTATAAGCTCGTCAGCAGCCAATTAAGGTTACAATTAATGCTTCTTTTACATGAATATCTAGGAGATTTACTTATCATATCATTAAAGAAGAAGAAACAATTCGTACAATCAAAACCCAAAATGAAAATAACGCGATACTGAAAAACAACGTGCAACAACCTACACTAGACAAGAAAAATAAAGTGCAAACTACATCCGACACCGTAAGCTACCAGCATCAGCCATAATCCACTTCCATCCTTTCGTCTCTGATGTTGTCAACCACATCTTTAGTCGATTGTTTGCTGTCCAAAACTAGAGTATTCCTTTCTTTCCACAGCAGCTACAAAACCAACACCACCAAGGTGTAAAGCGTAACCTTTCCTCTGCTGAGGATGCAGGGACGACTAGGAACTTGACCACGAGTCTGAAATTGTAACGCTTGTACGCGGCATAAGAAATCTGACGACCCAAAAGGCTAAGCAGTCTAAACCATACCTGGCGGGCCGTAACACAGGATAAGATAACAGATCGTTTCAGCCTTCAGGTTCTTGTAGTCATCCGCTAAGTTGGCCTCCCTATGAACAAAGCAAATCCACATGATGTTGTGAATCTTTACACTCGGCATCATGCAAATCTTTCAGCCTAAAGCATAACCACTTGGCTTCGTCTCTTCCATTAGATACAGTATAGAAGTATTCTGAAGATTGCTCAACCCTGAATAATCCTGATCCTGGTCTAATTAAGATATGCCAAACGGCCAAACCACATGGTTTTCATGCCGTAGAGAGTATCTCTGAAACATGTTGCTACCCATCTGCATCTGTACAAGGATGAATTCTTTTACAAGTAACTAAGCATCACAAGCTAAAGCACTTTAAACATCTGTTTGTGGTCAGTAAAGCTATTTTTTCCCCTACAGAGCATCCTATGATATAGTGTTATTTTGTTCCATTTTAAACGTATGGTAGAATTCTTGATAATCATGCATACATACTTATCAAGATCAGAATAACTCAAAACACTTCTGGCAGAAGCCTCAGTTTTACAAACAATATAATGATTAATCGAATACAGATAAACACAAAGTACCACGAATAAGACTAATTCCAATACTCCATTGGCAATCAACATCGAATAACTGTTATTGATCCTAAAACAGTCTTAGAAGCTGCAATGCATAAAACCATGATCTACAAAATCTATACTTGCTAGCTACTAGAATCGTTAGAAAGAATGAAGTAACTGCAACTTTCAGAATTCTGTCTCAAGTGTGCAAGGAATCCCCTATAAAATCCAATGGATGTTGCTACTGTGAAAAAACACTAGAGAAGTAGGCCTTTGTCTGTGCTGTAGTCTGTAATCAGGATTTTGTCGTGTTATGATATCGTATGTTGCTTTGATGTAGTGAACATGATCAAACATGCTGGATGTGCATGCATGATTGCATCCAACTCTTGTTTCTGTTCTCATCTTAATGAATCAGCAGATTTTCATATCAGGTAGTAACCTCCAACAAGTCAGACACTAAAAGCAATAATTATTGACTAATTTCAAGTTTTCACCATATAATTTATCAATAACCAATGAAACATAGACTGGCTATCAATACATCAACTGTCCTCTCCATTGCTAAAGCATATATCATGGAAATATTGATATTCTCTGGGCCAATTAATTTTTCAGCTAACCATCATTCAGTATCTGTATGCTTCATTATACTACGATCGATTATTGATATATCAACAAATTTAACACTTGCTTAAACTCAGCACTTCTCAGTAAAACATTCTACCAATCCTACTGAGTTTCTTACAAATCACAAAAGCATAAAAAATAGTTGGCCAAGCTAAGTAGCAAAACTATTCTCCAAATATGCATGACCTCCTGCTAATGAAAGCATTAAGGATAATTACTCTAACTCAGTCACAACAAAGATCTATGTCACAATGCCTAACCTCTAAGGCCCCATTAGTTGGGGGTTAAGACTTAGGCTTGGATAGGGGGATTTGGATTTGAATCCCAAGGAATTTTGAATTAGTTGTTTAACTCACCAAAAACCTTTGAATTAGATATAGTTGATTTAACTAAGTTAAAATAACCTTATTTCTATAACCCATGTTTCGAACCTTAGTTCATCGGTAGCTACCATAGTGAGGAGGGCCAGGACCAATGAAGCGGGAACGCGGGCGTGGCGAGTTCCTAGTCCGGGAACCGTCCCGAAGCGAGGAACGGGACAACACGATGCGTCGACCCGAACGCTCTTCGGGCGTCGATCCTAAGAGCGGGGACACGCAGATGGATCGTCGAATCGAAACAAGGGAGCAGCGTCATGCGATGCTGGATCATCGATTGAACCCCGGGGACGCGTGGGAACCGAGAGGAGTTGAGGAGGAGTTGGGGAGAATGAGAACTGCGCTTGGATCATTGGGAGGTCGCCATCGGCATGTCGTGGTGTCGGTGTCCTTCAACACCGCGTCGGCTGCCGAGCCAGCGCACATCGAGGCGGTGTGACTCGGGGAGAAGAAGGCGCACCGGAGCTAGGGTCATGGCTCACGGCCGCCAACGCCAAATGATGGAGAAGACGAGGAAGAAGGCGTATGTAGCCAGCGTTACCTCCGTTCAGATTCGGTACGCCACCATCGGAGAAAGAGTTGCCTTGTGACAGAAGCAGAGACGAGGAGGCGCACCACGATGGCGGTACCGGAGCAAAGACTAGAAGCAAGACACCAAGACCTCACGGCTTCAAGCAATATTACAGATTCCAGATTTCCATCTATCCATTATATGATTATAGTTGCAACTTTTAGTATTTATCGTCAATATCTATGATCTTATTAAAAATAAGAACTTGTATCGGTTAAACTTGGCTATGAAATATGATATTACTATTATATTTAATTCCGTTCCTGCGTCATCGTTCCTACTACATTGGAACGCGTTCCTCGTTCCGAGGGATCGTTCCAGGAACATCGTTCCCAACCAATTGGGAACACGTTCCAACTCTCGAACGAACACTCCGAAGAGGTATACCCCCCTTCGTACCATAATTTTCAAAGTGGCATCCCTCGTCCCGCGTTCCCGTTCCTCGACCCCCTCGACCCAGGAACTTGGCTTCATAGGCCAGGACAGCACGACTAAAGGGTAGGGATTTAGGAGGAAGGGAGACTGGGAGGAAGAACCGAGCCTAACAAATCAATCTAAACCTTCCAACTACTAGAGATAACCTTCCAAACTAGATAAAATCGTATCCCTAAGATTACTAGATAAGATATGCAACTATGAGATAAGATAACTGAATCTAATGCAACTAATATACAGCCAAGTAACACGGTTACAGTTCACACGTGTGAACAGTAATTCCAGCACGTGGCATCCTAAGTTAACCCGATAAAAGGTGGGATAAGCTAATCCACAGATATTGTTAGTAGCTGAATTCTTACTCTCATTGAGAGAGGATGACAATAGGAGTTGGGGCAATTTTCTGGTTTATTTCTCACACAATGCCATACCAACTTTGAGGGTTGGGGTTACATATTTATAGTGGCAGGCGATCAAGCATATGCTAAGATGCTAGTCTAAGATGCTAGTCTAAGATGCTGTTCTTAGATGCTGTCCTAAAGTAGTCTAAGATGCTAGTCTAAGATGCTAGTCTAAGATGATGTCCTTAGATGCTGTCCTAAAGTAGTCTAAGATGCTGTCCTGCAAAAGAACTACCATGAGGACCACAAAGACCACAGTACATGAGGACCACAAAGACTAACAGTACAAGGACTTATTCCATCATTCTCCCCCTAAGTCTTGTCCGTCGTCTTGTGGGAAAGTTGGACCATCCCGGTCCTGGAGCGAAGCTCAAGGAACTTGATCCTCCCAAGGGGCTTGGTGAGCAGGTCCGCAAGTGGTCCTTAGTGTTGATGTAGCGCCTTGATGCTTCCTTCGTCCAAGCAATCCGGATGAAATGGTACCTCACCCGGATGTGCTTGCTCAGCTTAAATGAAAAACGGGTTCTTTGCGGGGCAGGCGGACTTCTTGCCCACCCTGAGTTCCACCGCCAGTGTCTCTGCCGAGGAGATCACCAGCGATCGAGCAAGCCAAAGTGCTGAGTCGGCGGTGGAAGCGGCTATGTACTCGGCCTCGCGGTGACAGGGCCACCACTTGTCGCTAACCGATCGCCGACTAACGAGGCACTTGCCGAGGAAGAAGAGAATCCCTTCGTGCTCTTCTTTGGTGTCGATGTCGCCGCCGTGGTCGTCGCTGTTTGCCAGAGCGACGAGGTGTGCCTCTCGGGGCACCTCGGGTAGTAGAGGCCGTGGTCAAGAGTCCCATAACATAGCGGATGATCCTCTTCCTGACTGTTGGTGCTCGCGTCGTCGATCATTGCATGAACCGACTAACGTGCCGACGGAGAAAGCGAATCCGTAGTGTGTGGGCGAGGTAGTGGAGGCTCCCACAAGACGCCGTCTGCGTGGCGTCCGCCCACTTCCGTAGTGTCGTCGCGGCTCGGCCACCGCTCCTCCATCGGAGTGAGTCTTTGGGTTGCGATCGGTGAGCCCAAACTCAACGACTCGCTTGGCGTAAGCGATCTGTCGAGCGTGATTAGGAGTCGCCTGGTGCACCTCGATCCCGGTAGAAGGAGAGAGGTCCTGTGTCGCTCATTTGGAAGGTGGCCTTCATCTCTTCCTTGAATCTTGCCACCTCCACGCCTTGGTGCGGTGATCACCAAGTCGTCGACGTGACACCCACCGCCAGGCGTTTCCACCATTGCCCGTGGTAGATGGCCGCCTCGTGCGAGCTTTGCTCAAGCCCATCCTTTTGACCGTGGAATCAACTTGGCATTCCGCCCTCGTCTGCCGCCAAGCCATAGAGGGCCTTGCGCAGCGCAAACACTTGCCCTCCTTAGGAATCTCAAAACCCGGCGGCTGGTGCGTAGACCTCCTCCTTCAAATCACCGTTAAGAAATGCCGATTTAACGTCCATGTGATGAACATGCCAGCCTTCCTGGGCAGCCAGCGCAAGGAGAAGTCGCACGGATTCCATCCGGTGCCGCGAAGCGAAGGCATCGTCGGTCGATCCCTCTCGCCGCGAAACCGCGTGCCACCAAGCGAGCCTTGTGCTTGCGATGGCGGCGGCTTCATCCTCTTGACGAACACCCACTTAAGAGTGATCGCGCGGTGACCACGAGGGAGATCAGCAAGCTCCCAGGTGCGGTTCTTCTCAACCGCATCCATCTCTGACTGCATCGTGGCATGCCATGCCGCGTGTCTCGCGGCCTCCGCGAAAGAACGAGGCTCGCCGTCGTCACACGCAAGATGCAACTGCGCCTCCAGATCGCGAGGCACCGGTTAAAACATCTACGGTCGTCGAGAAGGTTCTCATCGTCTGATACCGCGCTCGCCGTCGTGGTACACGTCGATCGCTCCTCATCGTGGGAGGCGGGGTGGCGAACTCCACCGGTAGTGGTCGACACTAGCCGGTGTCGGAGTGGGCGTGCGGAGGAGTGGCCGTTAGTCTTTGGAGTCGTGGAGTTGCTTGCATTTGTGGTGGTGTTGGCGAAGAACTTGCCGCAGTAAGTTGTGGCTAGAGAGCATACGCCGAGTCGGTGGAAGCTCGGGGATTGGGGTAGGCATGCTTGGTGAAGAGGAGCCTACTACTCCCCAGCTCCTTGAAGTGGGCGTACTCGGCGATTGAAGTCGTTGTACGTCGGTCGAGCCATCGCCCACCGCCTTGTCCCATGCCCATCCTCGCCTTCGTCAACACTACATCGCTGCCGTCTTGCGCACACGCCGTCCACTGGATCAAGAATGCGGTGGCCTTGAGCCCTCGCGTGCCGAGAACACCACAGAGTGCTTCGCCGTCGAGCTTGCCGATGTGGCTAAGCTCTTTGACGAACGCGAGGCGTACCAAGACCCGTGGGTGAGAGCCGCCGGCTGCGCCCATGCCAAGCCTCGTCGGCCCCGCCATTGAGAGCCTTGGTGGGCGGCGGTTGAGGATGTAGGCGGCCGTCACCACCGCTCTCCCTGAAAAAAGTGGCATCCCTCTGCTGAGGAGGGCCCGAGCCATCCCCACAACCGTCTGGTTGCGTCGCTCGACGACGCCGTTCTCTTGCGGAGCTATCTGGTAGCGAGTAGTGGCGCCGAATGCCCTCATCCGCGCAGAAGATCGACGCGAACTCACCGCAAGTGAATTCGCCGCCGTTGTCGGTCTGCGACCTGCGACTTCTTGGGCCGATTCGCCTCGCGGCAGAACTTCTTGCGCTGATGGCATCCGCAGACCTCTCCCTTGCTGCCGAGAACCATCACCCACATGTAGCGGGAGAGGTCGCCGACGAGCGGCGAAAGTAGCGTCGTCCTCTGGTGTGGTGGTGTCACCGCCACACAAGTCCCGTGTCTGAGCTCGAGCCGCTCCTTGGCTCGGAAGCTCGATCGCTTTGAGAAAGGGAGCGCCTCTACTTTGTCAAGACGCAGACGTCGCAGAATCGCTCCACGTGGTCAAGGCACGGAGGCACGCACCATCTCGTTGGCACCGAGCCTCTTGAGGGCCTCAAAGTGAAGATGCGGCGCTCATGCCATCGCCACGCCTCGTCGTCCCGACGAGCAACAAAACAAAGAGGTTGTGCCACCGCGCGTTGAGGGCGTAAAGTCGATTGATGCCTCTGGTTACCTTGGCAAGAAGGCGGCGATGGTGATCCCAAATCCTCATGACTCGTTCTTGATCGCCACGCCATGAGCCGTTCTCATCCACCGTCCCAAGTCGATGATAGAGTTCCTTAACGCGGGGATGTAGTAGACTCGGTGGCGACTGTGCTCTCCAGACTTCGGCGGTGAAGAGGACAGAGCCGATGCCCTTGATCTCCACATGGAGGCGTCCCCAAACTTGACGGAGCCTCGGGCGTTGGAGTCAAGCTTCGGTGAAGAACGCCCGTCGGCCGGTCATGTGATGGGTAGCGCCCGATGTCGAGGCACCACCCGTCAATCTTGTCGCTCTTTGGGCTGCCGCCAAGAAAGCGTGTGCTCTCGGCTCATCAAGGTGGAGGAGATTCGGCTGCGGCCGATGCGCCGGAGATAGCTCGATGCTTGCGTGTGCGAGGCGAGCCGCTCTTCTTCCTCCGCTTTGTCGGCGTGGGCACGCCACGTCGTGGTCGCTGACACTCCTTGGCCCAATGGCCAAGCTTGCCTGATTGTGGCGAGTAAATCTCGTCTTAAACCACGGTTCTTGCCGTGGCGCGTCTGGCGCCTCATGGCGTCACCCTCGGCGTCCTCGCCTCGACTGAGCCAGCGTCCGCCTTCGCGCGGCTTAAGCGCGCTGCTGTCGCGGAAGAGGACTCCCTTCTTCCGACACCTGGCGAGCCTCGGACTTCAGCGGTGAAGAGGAGCAGCGATGCCCTTGATCTCCGCAGCTGGGCGTCCCCAAACTTAGCGAGCCTCGGGCGTTGGAGTCAAGCTCGGTGAAAACGCCCGTCGGCCGGTCATGTGATGGGTAGCGCCCGATGTCGAGGCACCTGCGTCAATCTTGTCGCCCTCGGGCTTCGCCAAGAAAGCGTGTCTCTCGGCTCATCAAGGTGGAGAAGATTGGCTGCTGCGGTCAGAATAACTTCGATGCTTGCGTGTGCGGGGCGAGGACTCTTCTTCCTCGACACCTGGCGCGTGTGGTATGACCTCCCAATGCTTGCCGAGTGAGATCTGTCTTCCGTTGGCGCCGATGGTGATAGGCTCCTCGAGAGGCTGTGGTTCGTCATTCTGGTCGGCGACGCTTGAGGCGACTCCTTCTTCGCACCTCTTCGACGACATCGTGAGAGATCCAGATAGGCTCAAGAGACTCGATCGAGCGAGCGATCCGCTTTCGTACTTCTGGGGATGCAACGAAAAAGCTTCGGCGGCGATCTCTCTCCGGGGATGCGTCGAGGTGTCTCTCGTCGTCGTAGGTGTAAATGCACCATCTTCTTACAGTAGCGAGTGTTAAGGCGGAGAGCAAAGTCATCAACGTCCTCACCGCTTGAAGGCGGTGTTCTCCCGCTCCTGCGAAGTGCTGCGCAGGTGGTCTTGCGAGCGCGATCGGCTGCCGTCGTCTTGCGCAGCGATGGCATCGAGCCTCCTGGCGATTCGCTTGTTGAAGCGAAGCGCATCTCGGCGAGCTGCGGCTATGAGGGCATAAAGCGCCCATCGATCCTCGTAATGTCGGCGTCGCCGTCTGAATCGCTTCCCACATGTGCGCGCTGAGCCGTACCGCATCACCGCGTTTCCGCTCGGCGTAGTTGGTCTTGGTGAGGTAGGCCATCCATCGCCGGGACCGACGTCCTGACAATGGCTCGATCCGTGGTGACCATCGTCTGGCCCGGGAGGAGAGCCGCGCCACTGTAAGGCCGCGATCTCCGTCGTCCCCAACCGCCGCCGCCGGAGCGCCGCGTTAGCTGGCGTCCGCGCTGTCTGGTGCCGCCATGGGAGTCTTGCGGCGCGATCGCTTCGCGCTTTCGCCGTGCCGCCTCCCTCGCCAGCTTGAGCCCCACGTCGGTGCCGCCGTCGGCAGGAGCAGAGCTGCTGGAGCTCTCGCTGCCAGAGCCTCGAGCTCTCTGCCGCCGCCTTCTTCACTTCGCCTTGTCTTCTTCTGCTCGCTTCCGCCGCCTTGCCGCTTTGCCATTCCTGCCGTCATGCTTCTCTGCTGCTGCTCGCTCCTTCTCTGCATGCAAGAACCTCGGCCTCTCCTAGGTGCAGCAGCGCCGAGGCGACAAAGTCTTTGAGATCGTCGCCGGACATGGCGCTAGTGGGGACTCTTGCTAGGGAAGAAGGCGCCTCGCATTTAGCCGCTACTTGTCATTCGGAGATGAAGGTGGCGAGAGCAATTTGTTATTCTGTTGCTAATGAGAGCAAGGGGCGTGGGAAGGAGATGAGCAAGAGATGTTTAGGTGCGAGGAAAGAACGGCTCGATACCACTTGTTAGTAGCTGAATTCTTACTCTCATTGAGAGAGGATGACAATAGGAGTTAGGGCAATTTTACGGTTTATTTCTCATACAATGCCATACCAACTTTGAGGGTTGGGGTTACATATTTATAGTGGCAGGCGGTCAAGCATATGCTAAGATGCTAGTCTAAGATCTTGTCCTTAGATCTTTGTCCTAAAGTAGTCTAAGATGCTAGTCTAAGATCTTTGTCCTTAGATCTTTGTCCTAAAGTAGTCTAAGATCTTTGTCTGCAAAAGAACTACCATGAGGACCACAAAGACCACGATTACATGAGGACCACAAAGACCACAGTACATGAGGACCACAAAGACTAACAGTACAAGGACTTATTCCATCAGATATTAAACGAAGTAACCTATTTTTATGTACTATATTCTGCTAGCACAGTTAACCCAAGCAAACTAAATTTGTTTGATGACAAATGGAAAATTTGGGTTAACATAGACTAGCCGGGTAAAGAATTAATTAATCCAGTTATCTAAACTCTGAAACAAACAGGGCCTACTAGCTGGTACATGCAGCTCATTATCTGAACAGAAATAAGTTAAGTTCCGGAATGAAACAACCCAATGCAATTAATTTCAGATTATTTCTTTCTACCCAAACAGAAAGGCAGATTCAATGAGCAAGTCAGTGAATAAACACGTGTGTAGCTAGGCCAAAAACTACTGGTTTATATTTATTTTAAACACTGGCCTGAATATGAACAAATCTCAAAATGAAGTTAATTCCACTATGAGAAGAAGAAATCAAAATTGGTAAAAGAAGTTAAATATAATAGCATATTATTGGAACAACTAAATATTTCTGCAATTTGATAATTAAATAGGCAATGCCACTCTACTAGTTTATTTTTCCTCTTGAGAGTTTGAGACTTGAGATATACTATCACTTAATCATATCAATGATGGGTACTGTGTGTTAATTGCATGATGACACCAACCCAATTGAACAAACAAACATATGACTAACATGAATTGTAACAATAGTGTAAGTGTGCAAACAAGAATAAAAATTAACTGACATTTCTTAAATTCTGATAAGAACTGTCCTAACTGTTACTGTCAAGAAAATATGCCATAAAAACCATCATGGACACAATAAGTTATTTGGGTTTCTCCAGTGTTGCCACCAAATTACATTCATTTCTACTTCTAATTTCTCAGTGAGGAATAACAGAATTTAACTTGGATCTTTTCTGATAAGACCAAATTGTCTGTTGATTCTACCAAAAGGAAATATGTTACCAAGGTAAATTTTAGCAAGGCCATTGCAAAATCATGATGCACTTCAGAACCTGAAATGCAAATATAAGTTTACACAGATGATTTGATAAGTTTCACTCTAAGGTTCCAAGGCAAATAAAACATACTTTCATTCTTATGGTTATATAATTTGTTACAACACAAGGAAGAGATCATCTATCCGTTTTATGATATGGAATTATGGATACAACATTGAGGTTTACTGAAATCACCAGGGAGGGGTGGAACCCTGCCTTGTCGAAGGAGACCTTGATCCCAAGCTTGGGTCTCTTGAAAATCTTGTCTTCGGAGTGCTTGCAGATGGGGTTGACCCTCTGTAGCTTGCACGGAGTGACACATCAATGGTGCGTGAGGACTTTGCGATGGCATTCCTCACAAACTTCTGTGCTGCAGGTGAGAGGGTCCTGGGGCTTGCACTGCCTCCCCTCACAGGCGATGGTAGTGGCGGCTTATGGAACATTTTCCTGCGCTCCTTTATCTTCCTTGCAGCATCCCTCGACAGCAGGTGTGCCTTCACATCCCGAGCAGGTGGTGGTGGGATCTTGAAATGCGCCGTCTCACTGCCCCCAGAACCTCCTGGCGTCTCCTCAGGGTCCAATCTCAGTGGTGTTCCCTCTATCTCGCCCCATGTCATGAATGGCGACTCATCCACACCAGGTGCTGGCGATGGCGTCCTCACAAAACTATAACTATTCTCTGCCTTCTTCCCTGACTCAATGTAGAATGGGTTTGGTGTCTTTCTTAGATCCTCCAAATCATATTTCTTTGCTTTGTTGGGATCATGATACGCCATCCCACCAGGAGTGGAGCCTGCAACTGGTGCATACAGTATGGCGGCTGCCTCCTCCTCCTTGGACCTTCCATCATCAGCCACAGCCTTACCATGGAACCTGGTGTTTGATCTATCAATCTCCTTGGTCATCCCCTTGAGCCGCTCAGCACGCTCCTCATCAGTGAGCGGCGCCTCCCCTCTATCGGCCGGGTAGTACATAAGCAGGTTCTTGGCTGTGAACTTGGCACCCTCCAAGGTACTCGGCGGCTGCCCAGACGTGCCATACCCATCAGTAATCCTGTCGCGCTTGGCGTCCTCCAACAAGGGGGCATTCGCCGCCTCCGCAGGCTCCAGCAGGTGGGCGTAGCGCTCGCGACGGCGGTGATTTACCTTCTCGAGGATGCGCGAGAAGGACTCGTTGTCCTCGCTGGTGAAGCGGAGGAAGAAGCTGTCGAGGGAGAGCGCGGCCGCGACATCGTCGTCCTCCTCCTCGGGTGCGCCTGCTCCGGCAGTGGAGGGGGCCACGGAAGGGGTGGCGAGGAAGGACGGGGAGCGGAGCTCGGTGGAGGTGGCAGGCGTCGGGGTGGGGACGGGCCCGTGGCGCTGGAGGCGGCGGCGGCGGTCGAGGATCTTGAGCTGGGCGTCGCGGAGGAGAAGCGGGTCACGGGACCGCAAGGCCTGTAGCCAGTCGAGGCGATCGCGGAGGCGGGGGAGGTCGGGGAAGAAATCGCGCTCGATGATGCGCTCGATGGCGGCTACGTAGGTGTCCTCGTCGAGCACCTCCGGGCGGCGGCGCTTGGAGGAGGAGCAGGTGGTGGTGGCGAGAGCGGAGGCGGCGGAGGGGGTGGAGGAGGCGGGGCAAGGGGTGGAGGGGGCCGGGGAAGGGGAGAGGTGGCGAGGGGAGTGGCCGGGGGAGCGGAGCATCGCGTCGGCGGAGACGGGATTAGGGTTAGGGATTGGGGATCGAACAGAGGCGGAAGACGGGTGTCGTGTTTTGAGGTCGGTTTGGCATTGCGGACTGCGGCGCCTTTCTAGCGCTGGCTGAGACAGTGAGACCGCTACCAAACATAGGTCCTATATCCACCTAAAATCTCCTTCCAATATATTACCTGTAAAACGCAAAGCGAATAATCTTATCCATGTCCCCTTCCAAATACCGATTTTTTTAAAATAATATATATTTAATGAAAAATTATAGAAATAATATGCCAAAAATAAAAATAACAGTTCTACACACCTGTCGTATATCCAATTTGCGACGGGTCTCTGTCGCAATTTAGAATTGCGACAGAGAGCCTGTCGCTAATCGTTAGGCGAGATACAATGCGTTTCCAATTGCGACGGAGGACTCTGTCGCAATTTGGAATTACAACAGATGTGCAGATCTGTCATTTTTTCGGCATATTATTTCTGTAATTTTTCATTAAATATATATTATTTAAAAAACATGGACATATTCGTTTACCGGTCACCATCAACGATTATTTTAACTAAAAGGCATATAATTCTTTTGATGAAATGATGAGAATCAGCTATATTTATGAATTAAAGAATGATTATTAATGATTCAAAATTTCAAATGCATATGAAAATAACAATTAAAATAACATATGCAGACAAATGACACACAAATGCTTAAGTTCAATAATTAAAATGGAAATAGTTCATCAGTTATTATACATGCTCAAGTTCAACAATTAAAATAGAAACAATTCATCAGTTATCACATACATTACAAATCGTCTATCATAGCATCAGCAATCACAAATTGTTAATATGATGTACTACAAATTAGGGATCATGGGTCAACTAGACGCCCGTTGTGGCCCATATGTCAGTAGAAGATGGTAGGTAATCGGACGGAATGGGTACAAGTGGAGCTCACCATACCCATACCTGTTTTCGCAAAGTTTGGCACCCACAAATATGACTGCAAGCAACAAAAGAGGAATATACTCACCTTTATTAAAAATTTTGCTTACGGGCATATGAGTAATTAGGTAAGATTGTCATCCATAATGCAAACTAACCGAATAAGAATCCTAGTTATGAGAACTCATCATCATCCCACATGTCGCGTGGGCTATGTATTTGAATTTGTTAATATAACTGACCACTAAGGTTTAAGGACGAATTTCGAAACTAGTCCTACTAGGTTTTTTAGTATAAATATAGCATCTCTTTTACAAGAAAATGAATCTACAATCAATCAAGAGAAAAGAGTTGAGATCTCCTAAATCTAATGTTTAATTTTGTGATTGTTCTTCGGTATCACTACTACAGAATAGTACATCACTATTACTTTATCTGAATCGGTTCTTAAATTTTTAGGAAAAAACGATTGTAATAGATAACTTAGAAAAGGTAGTAAAAATAATCACCATCGGTTCTGAGGTTAGAAGCGATTGTGATGTAGCACTGGGCACATCACAATTGGTTCTTATGTGAGAAGCGATAGTGATGATTATACACATCACTATCGCTTCTCAGAAAAAACTGATTAACACTACACTATAGCGCAAAATTCCCGTCAAACGTCAGTAGGTAAAAATCAGTTTTTACCATCAAACCATCTGTCGGTAAAGAGTTTGAACAGTCAATCCATCGGTAATATTTTAATTACTGATAGACTATGTGTCGGTAAAAGTATGTAGTTTTAGAGACAAAATATCTGTCAGTAATAATTTATTTCTCAATCAGTATATCTGTGGGCGAAACTTTGTGTACAACTAAGGCGGCAAAATAGGTCCAGGAGCACACGTGAACTAATTTTGCCCTAGCAAGCTCACAGCGCCTCCTCGGCTTCCCCCAAATCTCTCGCTCACAGCGCCGCCACACTCGCTCACAGCCCGATCGAATCGATCGTCATTGCAGCTTCGATCCTCTGATCGATCCAGTGAGCTATCCCTCCGCCCCGCCTCTCTCCCCCACCTAATCCTCCAGGATACGTCCGCCCTAACTCCGGCGTCGGCTCCTCCTTCTCGCCTCTGCCTCCGCCTCGCCTGCCGCCTCCGCCTCGCCTGCTGCCTCCACCGTGCTCTCCCCACTAACCAGATCGATCTCCCGCAGAACCCAGGGCCTTCCTGCCATACGGAGCCATCCCCCCTTACCATGGCCATGTAGTGCCTCCGCCGTGACGTAGCTGCGGTGACTCCCCTGTACTCTTCGGCGGGCGAGCGCTGCCGGCTGTCTGCTGCCCCTCTGAGGTATGCACTGTCGTCTTGTCATTTTCTTTTTTCCAACCCAAGTTCTCGCGATGATGATTCGACTAAATATGAACTTATCAAAATTGTCAGTTGTGCCTCAGCTATGGTTTGTTCCCCACTATGCATTTCAATACTCCTAGTGAAAGCCTTTATTCCCATTTGCTCATTCCCTGTGCATAATCTAAGACTACCTGCTATGATGATCTTTGCGTCGCTATGATGGGAGCCAATGCAAGGAATAATTAGCATCAGTGCAGTGTTCAAACACCTGGTTGTTAGCGAGCCCTTTCTCTTTAAAATTAGGCCTGCATTTCATAGTGGTAAAAATGTTCTTTCCAAAGGTTATATGATGTGGACTGGTTTCAATCCAGCTAGTGTGGAGTTTACATCAAGTAAATCAATTCCGTCCTACTTGCCCTCGTGTGGAGGTGATAGGATATATATTGGATTGCGATAATTCATTGACCGATCATTTGTTTATATTTCAATTTTATCTTTCAGTAACAAACTTTTGGTAGCGGAGAGAAAGGAACAATGGTCTACTTTTGGAATTTCAACCCAAATCTGTCAATTTGACAGTGCTCTTGGCGATCTCCATTTCTTGCTTGAAGCAATTCAAAGCAGTAGATCTATTGCATTTTTTAGTGTTATGACGGTTGCCATTAGAAGGTACTATGATAACATCACTCGAGAGTGTTAGGCACTTAATTTAATCGGCGGTGGCTTCATTTGGTCGTATTTGTTGCCCCCCTCTGTTCACTTGACCAGAGGCGCATGTGTAGCTGAATGATGTAGTGAAAGTTGGGGGATGTTCTCCATGTCTCAATCTTTCTAAATATTCTGACTATAGCTAGGAGAAGCACTACTTTTCCTAATTTCATGTCGTATGTGGAGCAACCTTAAAAAGTTCTATGTAGCCGCAATACTAAAATTGGTAACATCTTATAGTTCATTTGTAATTCTTTTGCAAATGACATTATTAGATATAGGAAAACACTTGTGACTTATTTTTTGATACACTGCTCTTTAATATAGTGATATACATGCAATCTGAATCTCCATTCCTTAACACTGGCTTTACGAGGAATGACACATGTTGTGAATTTGTTATGTTAATGCTTGTGTATGTTAATGCTTGGATGACAAATGTACATGATTTGGAGTTTTGTACACAAAGTTATGGCAAGTTGATTGGATGCTAGGATCATCTTTTTAGTATGAATAGCAAAAGTGGTTCTATTTTTTAATGGTATTGCAGTGAGGATCATCTTTTTAGTATGAATAGCCAAAGTGGTTTCTTGAGTGATGCATGGTTTTATGTGGAACTGCAGTGATAAAAAAATGGTAGGGGACGTTTTTGTTGACACTTGTTCGTTGTCCTCTCAACATAATAAATTTCTGTCTTCCTTTATCATGTTTTGTATCAAGTAGATGCTTGCGAAGCAAATTTGTGGTAAAACTGTGTGGTTTATTTCAATGCATGCCAAGTGCCAACCCCTCTGAACTTTTTTGTGTGATTCAAATACATGCTTCTAACTGAGCCTTTATTTTGGTCTGCCAACATATGTCATCTCTGAATAATGCCCCTACTACTTCCAAATCCCCCTTAGTTTCTAAACTGCCACTTGCATAAAAATGAGAGGATTTAGTGAAATTATAAATAAAATATGAAATCCAAATACAGTACCAAGAAGAACTTACACAGAAAACCATCTGGTTCATATGTAGATTTGAACAGTAGCTATGTAACAGGCATTGTGGTTGGTTGAATTCAGTGGATAAATTCAGTAACCACTTTCACGAATAATTTTGTCAAGTAGATAATTAATGTGTGAATGATTCTACTTTTTCCCTGTGAAGAAGCCAATCTTAGTGTGGGTTTTCTCATTGTTTCACTTGATTTGGATGTTGGTGAGTCAGGCGTTCTCTCAGTTTCAGATGATAGTTAGTCCTAGTTTGAAAATCGACAAAGGTGTCTTCTGCTGATCTTGCTAACTTCCATAGGTGTGTGCTATAGATGTAAAGTGTACATGCTAATGCTGATGATAATATCTTTTAAGGTGGAACATTTAGATTTATTTGGATGATCTTTGAGCATGCTATGTTACAGTCTGTCAATTGGGGATGAGAAAAAACAGGCTAAAGTAACTTTTGTAATGATCCAGACATGTACAAGCTTTGGCAAAAAAGTTTGACTAGATTGCTACCAAGTTTGCTAGGACCAGTGCAGACCCTTCCAATCCCAAATACCGCTATCAATTTTATTTATTGTTTTTCAGGTTATATTTCAATCGTGAACGCTTCATGTTTAGCAATTAATATGCAGTCACATCCCACTAAAAGGTAGTATGCTTTCTACTTTATTCTGGTACTTATTGTGCCATCCGCGGTGAATTCCAACTTACAGTAAACAAAAGTTGTCTTTTGCCTCCGAAGGTTGAAAATATGCTTAGGCTTTAACTTTTTTTAATCAACCTGGTACTGTTCAGATGTGATTTCTTTCTGCCTTCTTTTGTTGCTCTTCCTCATCATGTGTCTCTAAATCACGGATTGCTCCCTGTTCGTGAAGGTCTAGATATACGTTTTGTATTATTTTGCTCAAGTAATTATATATTGCCAGTCATTCACCTTTGGTACTTGATTTGCTAGTTTGTGGTTGCAGGGGAATTTCAGTAAGATTCAGATTATATGGATACATTCTTTTTTTATAAGTCTATGGCTTTTTGCATGAATGCAGTGTAGTTTTTTAGAGGTGTTTTTATGTTTTTCTTTTTAAAAAATGCATAAATATTAAAGCATGAATAAAGGGTAGACAGTGATTACTTACCCCTTCACTTACATCAAAATTTATGCAACCTGTATTGGGAGATAAAGCATAGAAATACTAATTGTATTTTTTTCATCTTGCTGCATGGATATATACGGGTATCTTTGGTAAGTCAGACACCTTTATTTGTTAATCGTTGGCCCACCTGGGAGCTGTCTTTTGCTGCTGTCATCAATTTACACAGTACTCAGCATGAGTTCCACTGGTTAGTGGTTCAGTTTGTCATTGCACAGCTTATCTTTGTGCTGTAACAACAGCTGGAATTCTCATGTTTCTTGGACTGAAGTTTGAAGCTAGCTTATCATGTGATTCTACAACTAACCAGATATAACAATACTAGAAAAAAAGATGAATCCATGTGTCTTTCCCTCTCTTGATTGAGGAGAGGAATCTATGGGAGTTTGAGCATTTTCTTATATTTACATGATCACCGAAATTATTACAGCACACATATCCAGATGCATATGTATACATGGAGCAGAAGAGAGATAAAGAGAGATGCAGCCATATATGGAGTATGTAAGTGCAGAGAGAAATTAATGTAATTAGTGCGGCCATATATACCTTGGGTAGGGGGAGCCTTTGATAGGCTTCTGGCCATACTTCCTCCAAGCCCAGAGATCACAAGGAACAACCTCCCCACTGGCCCAATTGAGGAAAGGGATAAGAAAAGAGTTAACTATCTAAACACTATAATACACAAAAAATATTTTACTAGTGGTATGGTGTTTCATAAATATGGAAAGATAGCTGCCTGGGGTGGAAATTGTCGAGAACTGTTTTTTCCATGTTCGACTAAACCACCCTTTGGTATGTAGAACCGTATTGGAATTTCTCTGAACAGTAGTTTGAATGCCATGGTTCATGGTTGGGCTTGTTTGGTTCTGATTAGAATACAACTAAATTGAAACTACTTTAGTTCTGGATGCAACTGCCTGAATTGCTCCTGCAGTCCTACAAATGGAAACAAGTACAGATGCACGTACCTTAGAGATGCTGGGTAGGTGCATGATCCAAAACCTGAAATGTAAGAACAAATTGAATAAGTAGACATGTGTAAATACACCCACATACTTAAAAGATATGTGAAGAGTAGTTTGTCAAGTTTCTGTATCATCTGAAGTCTGAACTTTTTTTGTGTTATTTGTCTTAATATGTTGCATCTTTTAGAAAGCAACAGTGTTTGTGATAAATGTTGTAATTTGGTTTGATGTAACTCTCATCACTGTTCTAACATTCAGGAAACTAATGTCTTCTTTCATTGATACATTTGGTGCAAGGCGGCACCTTGAGTGGGGTCATGAAAAATACATACTTGAGACCATCAACAGCCATCCAGCTCTAGTGAGTTTTTCTGTGTACTTTAATTACTTTCCATTTCCTTTAGAAATTGGTCACTTCTGAAAAATAAAAAATACGCTTGCTCAAATGCAATTATGTGAGATTGTCTAAACATAGTTTTGGTGCTTATGTGGGAAATTTCCTTTGCCACCTCTAAGTGGGTTGGTTACAATTTCTTTGTTTCCACTTAAGATATCCCCTATGGGTATTCCACTGTAGTACATATGACCTTGGTTTAATTTGACATATCAAATGTTCCAATGTCGCTTTTTATTCTTTAATTTTCTGAATATGAATCTGATTTGATATGTGCTCTTCACTTTTGTTCATATTTAAGGAAGATAATATTCATTATTGTGGTTAGTGTTGAACTCACAGGTGATTGTTTGATTTACTTGTACATCCTTAGCATCTTCCACAAAATTTACATTGCAATTAGTCCTCAGCCATCATAGTAATCTTGTTCTTACCGAATGGCATTCAACTTTTCCCTTATTGCCTGGCTTATGTTTTGTGAAACCTATTCATATCAAATAATCGATTAATTAAGCTGCGCCTTGTGGTTTGTGGTTCTAGGCTGCTCTTGGTGGATCTGTTGGCAATCTTCAGAAGATTTGGGCATTTCTTCGGGTCTGTTTTGAATTTGATACATCTTTTTGCTGTTGTTCTCAACTTCTCATGCAATTTGGGTTCTATGTGCACTTTGATGCATTTTTTTGCCCCTACGAATTGACAGGTCCGATTGCGGGATCATGGTGTGCTAGACTTTGATACTACTGATCTGCGCAGACAGCCACCAGAAATCCAGCAGGGTTGTCTTTTGTAAATGATAGATGGTTAACTGTACGAACCATGACACTTTTGGACAAATTTGTATATTAATCTATTTGAATGAATTTGAACTGTGTTGAATGGATGTATTACTTGATGGATAAAATTTGTGTGTTCTAGTTGAATGAAGTTGAATCATATTGAACGGATACATTAATTCAATCATTTTCTACTGTAATGTGGTGTACATATGAATTAATTATTAGTTAGATCTATAATATTCTATACAATAATGTTTACAATACTGTAATGCGGCTTACCCTCAGACTATCTGTCGATATTTCTCTTTTCTGTCGGCAAAAGTCTATCTGTCGGAAAAGTTATATCTATCGACAAAAGTCTTATAACATGGTCAGATAATCTGTCGATAAATGTTTTTCCTGATAGGACTTCTTCCGACTGTTGTTTTCTGTCGGAAAAACTTTTGCCGACAGATAATGCGTCGCACTACATGGCTTTTGCCGACAGATAGACTGTTGATGAAATTGTGTCATGGTGTAGTGAAGCACATCACAATTGATTCTTTTCTGAGAAGCGATAGTGATGTGCATGATCATCACTATCGCTTCTCACAAAAAAACCGATTTGATGTGATCATCATCACTATCGCTTTTGACACAAGAACCAATTGTGATGTTAATGTGCACATCACAAATCGGTTCTTACTTAAAAAGCGATAGTGATGATAATGCACATCACTATTACTTCTCACATAAGAACCGATTGTGATGTGCATGATCACATCACTATCACTTCTTATTTAGAAATTGATAATGATGAGCATGAACATCACTATCACTTCTTAAGTAAGAACCGATTGTGATGTGCCTCGCAAGGTTATTTATACTACTCGAGCTGAACTCTCCTCTATTTTTCAGAGGAGATTTCTTTTCCACCACCTGAGAAAATAGTTCATATTCTCTGGTTGGAAGTAATATTTGGGTTGCGGAACCTATGTCTCCCGTTTGAGGGTGTTTGTTTATAAATATGCCGATCGAAATGGCATATTTATAAACAAGCAGTCTTGAATTGCCCACGTTCTTTAGATAGTTTGAGAATATGTGCTTCGGGCTAGTTCCTGAGCTGTTGTATAACTCTAGAGTAGATTTCGGTAGCATCTCCCTATGGTGTTCTCGGGTACACACCCCTCTTGACCTGTTGTCGAGACGTGTATCTGGAGAACAGTGGGGAGATGCTGTCGAAATTTTTTCTGGAGTTGTACAATAGTTTAGAAACTTGTTCGAACCACATGTCCTCAAATGCGATTAAGACCTAACCTAGTTAAAGATTAGGAGTCATCGTTGGTACCCTTGTTTTGTTTCATTGAAGTCAAAAAGATTTGCAAGCTACTGCAGTACTATATAATTAGTTTATTTGATATCATTGTTGATTTTTGCAATGTATGTTTCCTAACTAGGGAATCAGAAACTCTTAACTAGGAAAGAAGTTAGGTATCAATCGGGAGTACATTTATATATCTTGAAACCCATCCTCTATTTGAACTAGCTAGCTAGCTGTCGCTCCAGTTTTTCCTTAATTTGTTATGTGAAGTCTAATTGTAGATGGATCGTGAGGAATGAATGTATCAGAAAAGCCATGTGAGTGATGAACTACACAGGGGTGTTTAGGAGTTCAAAAAAATTACAGAAGAGGACATGGTAAAGAAGGGTGTAAACTTCACATATTATCCTTGCATTGATTGCACCAATCTCAAGAGATTTAACAACTCAGCTTAAATTGAGGACCACCTGATTCGACATAGGTTCGTGAGAAATTATACGTGTTGGATCCATCACAGGGAGACAGGTAGTACCTTTCTAGTATGTAATAAAGATATGGTGGAACCCAATAATGAGTTGCAGCGTGACATGTTTGAAGAGGACAATTTGGAGCAAATGTTGTGGGATGTGGAGGGAAATTACACGAAAAGAGAGTTTGAAAATTTTGAAAGCTTGATGGAAGACGATACCAAACTATTGTTCTCAGATTGCAAAGCAGAATACACCAAGCTGGGTTCGGTCCTTGCATTGTTCGAACTGAAGGCAAAACACTATTGGACAGATACAAGTTTTAATACACTTTTAGTTCTTCTATCAGATTTGCTTCCAGAGGGAAACAAGTTGCCAACAAGCATTTATAAAGTGAAAAAGCTACTATGTCCCATGGGAATGGAAAAAGAAAGGATACATGCATATCCGAATGATTGCATCTTGTATCATAACATGCATCAGGAGTTGCACATTTGTCCAGTTTGCGGTGTGTCTCGGTACAAACAAAAGGAGAAGCGTAATGACAAAAAGAGTAAGAGACGGGCCAACGATGGTGAAGAGGCTAAAGGTGCACCGGCCAAGGTATTGTGGTACTTGCCCATCATTCCCTGTTTGGAGCGGTTGTTTGCAAATTCCAGAGAGGCAAAATTGTTGCGTTGGCATTATGAGTCTCGAAAGGAAGATGGCAAGCTGAGACACCCTATTGATTCGGCTCAATGGAGAAACATCGATTAGAAACATGAGGAGTTCGGTGCCAAAATGAGAAACATAAGATTTGGGTTGAGCACAGATGGAATGAATCCATTTGGTAGCATGAGCAGTCGTCACAGCACTTGACCAGTTGTATTGTGTATCTACAATCTTCCTCCTTAGTTGTGCATGAAGTGGAAGTATATCATGATGTCGTTGCTAATCTCGGGACCCAAACAGCCGGAAAGTGATATTGATGTGTACCTGGATCCACTGATTGAGGATTTGGTAAAATTGTGGAACGAGTGGGTCGTGGTGTAGGATGCGTATAAAAGAGAGCACTTCACCCTATGGGCTATAGTATTTTGTACCATAAATGATTTCTTAGTCCTTGGTAATTTGACGGGCTATAGTACGAAAGGAGCCAAAGCGTGCCCTATTTGTGAAGAGGAGATTAAGAGCCTGTGGTTGCCGAATTCTAAGAAAACTATGTATATGGGTCACCGTGAGTTTCTAGCTCGAAGTCAACGATACCGTAAGATAGATGACAAATTTGATGGAAAAAGGAAAGTTCATTCTGCCCCACAGCCTATAAGTGGAAGGCAAGTATATTCACGTGTAGAGAATATCGATGTTCAGTATGGAAAGTGCCACAAATCTGTTCGTCCTAGGACCATTTGGAAGAAGAGGTCGATATTTTGGGACTTACCATACTAGAAGGAGTTAGATGTATTGATGTCATGCACATTGATAAGAATGTATATGATAATTTGGTTGGCATTCTGCTGGCCTACATGGGAATAAGGCCCAAGCTTGCAGTGATAGTGGAGGATGGAAAAGGTTTGTACATCCCTGCCGCATGCTACACCTTGTCCAAAAACGAGAAAGAAGACCTTTGCAGGTGTCTCCAAGGTATTAAAGTTCCATCGAGCTACTCTGCAAACATTAAGAAGCTTGTGTCCATCGATGATTTGAAATTGCTTGGCATGAAGTACTATGACTGCCATATCTTGATCACCCAAATTCTCTAGTTGCAATAAAAAATATTCTGTCAGAGGATGTCAAGTTGACAATCACAATGATGTGTTATTTCTTTAATGCGATCTCCTGCAAAGTTATTGATCCCGATGTGTTAGGCAACTTACAAAGTCAGGTGGTGTAGACTCTATGTCAGCTTGAGATACATTTCCCACCATCGTTGTTCGACATCAAGGTCCACCTTGTCAGAGAGATTAAGATATGTGGACTCCCATTCCTACGTTACATGTATCTATTCGAGAGGTATATGGGTATATTAAAGTCCTATGTGAGGAATCGGTCGAAGCCTAAGGGTAGTATTGTTGAAGGTTATTGGACTGAAGAGGTTATTGAGTTCTGTGTGGACTATCTCGAAAAAGACAAGCAATTGGTATTCCTGTATCTCGCCATGAGGGCAGACTTGCTGGTAAAGGAACCGTTGGGTCGAAACTAACTAGGCCACAGTTTGATATGTATTGCAAAGTACATTTGACAGTTTTGTAGCACAATGCGGAAGTTGTAGGGTACATCGAGTAGCACAAGTTGATATTATGAAAAGAGAATCCATATATGGATGAGGTTTCCATCACGCAAGAACACAACGACAGATTTCTCATATGGTTCAAACAAAAGGCGGAGGTCTCCGTTAGTGCGAATATCAAATGGTTGGCTCACGGACCTAGATTTAATATACATGCATGGCAGGGATACGATATTAATAGGTACACATTTTACACTGAAAGTTAGGATGCTAAGAGTACTGTTCAAAACAATGGTGTAAGCATAAATACTTTGTTTGATGAACATCATTCGAAAGGAGGATCCTCATCGCAAATAAAGTCGTACTACAAGATGATCGAAGAAATTTGGGAGCTCGATTATGGAATATATCAAGTTCTGTTGTTCTGATATAAGTGGGTGGGACTTCCGCATGGAGTGAAGGTCGACAAAAGAAGTTTTACTCTTGTGGATTCGAATAGACTCGCCTACAAAAATGACCCGTTTATTCTTATGAAGCAAGCAAATCAAGTCTTCTACGTGCGTGATCCCGCCGATCCGAGGTTGCATGTTGTCCTTTATGGTAAGCGGCGGATCGTTGATGTTGAAAATATCATAGATGAAGAAGAATATGACCAATTCGATGAAATACCTCTGTTTATGGATAGGGCCTATCTTAGCGGGGTCAACGATGACACACATGTAACCAATTACATGCAAGTAGATCATCAAGAAGGACAGTATTGTAAATAAATGGACAATTATAAATAAATAGACTATTGTAATATTTGTAAAAATATTTCGCAATGTAAAAATCCAAGTTGAATTGGTTTTGGATGCTTTGATGGAAATTCAATATCTCTTTATGTGCAAATAGCATTAAGTGCCATATGTTGTGAAAGAAAATTCCTTTGCATGAAAGTATAGTTGGGAAAGCCTGTAAATAGTTAAAAGTTCATTTCTGGAATTGTTCAATCAATTCAGGATTAATTTGACAAAAGGTTTGACTTTTCTACGCTTTACGCAAAGATGATGCTTACGTACATGGATTTTGACATATTTCTTGATTAAGAAATCTTTTCCCAAAAAATATTTTTGAAAAGCTTTGTAGTATCCTAAAGTATGTTTCTGCAAAATTTATAATAATTTCAACACTGTATGAAAAAGTTATGGCCTATTGTCCCTTTGATGAAATGCTGAAATTCAGATATTTTAGTTGTCTATTAAAGTTATATTAGAATTGGTTTTATATGGGAACTAATTTAGATGATGGGTCATTAGAATCAGTTTTTTATTAGAACTGACTCAGATGAAAATCATCGAAACCGGTTTTTTATTGGAACCGATTCAGATGAGGCATCATCAGAATTGGTTTTTTATTGGAACCGATTCAGATGACGCATTATCAGAATCGGTTTTTTTACTAGAACCGATTCAGATGAGGCATCATCAAAATCAGTTTTTTCATTGAAACTGATTCAGATGAGCAATCATTAGAATTAGTTTTTTTTATTGGAACCGATTCAGATGAGGCATCATCATAATTGGTTTTTTATTGGAACTGATTTAGATGATGCATCATCAGAATTGTTTTTTTGTTGGAACCAATTCAGAAGATGCCTCATCAGAATCGGTTTTTTATTAGAACCGATTCAGATGATGCGTCATCAAAATTGGTTTTTTATTGGAACCGATTCAGATGAGGCGTCATCAAAATCGGTTTTTTTGTTGGAACCGATTCAGATGAGGCGTCATATGAATTGATTTTTTTGTTGGAACTGATTCAGATGACCCTGATCTGAATCGGTTTTTACCTAAACCGATTTGGATATACCCGATCTCATATGAAATGTTTCTCGACCTCCTTCCCCGACACCTCCTCCCCCATTTCACTTGGTTAGTTCCCCTCCCAACCCCCTTTCCCGACACCTCCTCCGCCTCCCCTCCGCACCGGCATCTCCTCTCTCCCCTCCTCACTACCGCCTCCCCTCCTCCCCCCACCGCCGCCTCCTCCCTCCCCCCACCGCTACCTCCTCTCCCCTCCCCACCACTGCCTCTTCTCCCCTCCCCACCACCGACGCCTCCTCCTTCCCCACCACCGATGCCTCCTCCCTCACCCCTACCGCCGCCAGCTCCTCCTCCCCGAGCTTCGCGTCGATGTGAGTTACGGTAACCCTAGCTCTATATGAATTCAACATATCATCAGCAAAATCAGCAGCCATATATAATTTTGCTTTGTGGATTCATTGACCAAACTATCCAAACAAATTCTAGATAATTTTGCTTGTTTGTCATTGTTGTCTAGATGAACTATATACATGCATGGATAGATAATTGCTTGTTTGTCATTAATCGATGTCATGGTTGTGTTTTATGGATAGATAACAGCATGTTTGTCACCACATGCAGAAGAAGGCTTAAGTACATTTGGATAGATTTTCCTTTGTTCCGTACCAAAATGGATACTATTTCATATAATTTAACCTTTTGAATTATATTCCATTGTCATATAATTCATCTGAAGTTTTGCCTATTTAGCTACTTAATACAGAGTTTTGGTCATGTACTATATGTATCTATGAGCCAGAAATTAAGGTCCGTAAGTGCGCTAAGCTTAGCTTCGTTGACACCAAAGGTATATATGATTTCAATCATATATATGATGAAAATATGACACTTTTTATCTATTGTCATCATTGTTTGCTTTCCCTGAAAAATATCGACGATCCCATTGAAAACGAAACAAAAGCTCCTGATCCGATTGTAAACCCCGCTATTAGTAGCATGCATATGTGAGCACCCCACTATGGATATCGACTTGGCTGTGGTTGAATAATATGAACTGTAGAGATTTTTTTATCTATGACATAATTCATGTTTTCGAATTATTTCAGGAGGCATTTGACAAATTCATTGGACAACTAGTCCCCATCTTCTGTTCAAGTCGAATGGTACCAGAACTTTATTGTGAATTTTTATGTAAGTTACTGAAGTGGAGCGGATAAGTAAAAGGAAGCCTAGTGAAGTTGTTTGTATGCATAAACTTTTATCTCTCATTGGGATTTTCCCCAAGGCTTTGTCTGTATCCATTGACATTCAAAACTTATTTTGGCCATTACATGTTAAATTAGATCCTTAACGAGTGAATTGTTGCCAGATTTAGAATCTCACTACATGCTCCCAAAAACATTGTATAAATAAGGATTTCCTTCTTAATTAATATTTTCCTATTTGCCTATGTGTGTTACCTGTGGTTGTGCAAATTACCATCTCTCTCATAGTTCATGCAGCCCTCATAATGACACTAGATGGCAATTGTAGTTGTTTAGTTTCAAAGATTTCATGCTTAATTCAGAACGATGACTGCTTACAAGCTTTCATGCTTCGTAATAAACATAGTATCTCACAAGATCGCTCATCTTTTTGCTCATCTTATATGTACTTGCACATATATCTCATCATTTCTATTTTTTGGGGCCTCTAGTTTCTCTTCCTGGATGCATGTAAGTTGACAATCAGTATTGAACATGCGATTAGGACCAAGGCTACTATTATTTATTTATTTTTCTCTTCTAGCTGCATACCATAACTATTGTGATTGACCTTGCAGATTATGTGCATGGATTTTCAGTCATTCTGAATATCGCAGTAGTGATAAATATTTATCTTCCTATGAGTACTTTTCTATAATCCATTTTAGAATTGTTACCTGTATTTTTCTTTACATGTCTTTATTTTTGCTGTCATATGATGAATGTTAGAGTTTAGGTTTTGGAACCTACGTCTCCTGTTCGAGGGTACTTGTTTATAAATATACCAATGAAAATGGCATATTTATAGGCAAGTAGTCTTGAATTGTCCATATTTTTTGGACAGTTCGAGGATATGTAGTTCGGGCAAGTTCCTGAGCTATTGTACAACACAGACTATATTTCGGTAGCGTCTCCTTGGTGTTCTCCGGATACACATCCCTCTTGACTTGTTGTCAAGACGTGTATCTGGAGATCGAACAGTGGGAAGATGATGCCAAAATTTTCTCTGGAGTTGTACAACAGCTTAGGAACTTGCCCGAACCACATATCCTCAAATGGGATTAGAACCTAACCTATTTAGAGATTAGGAGTCATCATTGGTGCGTATTTAGTTGGTCAACAGATAGACTTTTCTTGAAGATGATTCGTTCATCTCATACTCTACTACAATATATGAGAATAATTAAATGCTATGAATTATCCATTCATCTATTGCTTCACATGATTTATTGTCAAGTTCACATAATAGCTACGAATTGTTTTCTCTCATATCAAATATATGCCCATGTTAGATAAAAAAACTCAAAATATCGCAATTAGAGAGCATCGGCTCATCTCCAGATAGAGTAGAAGGTGCTGCTGAGGAGCCGAGCACAGTTCCAACTGTTACGGGCCCGAGTAAGACGAGGAAATCCCGAGGCCCGAACAAAGGGGCTACAGGGAGAACGCCACAAGTTCTCTACTTCAATGCCAGAGGGGTTTTCACGGGACCTAGGAAGTACAAGGGGCACTACCAGTCATTCCTCGGCCAATTGTGAGGGAGCAAGTTCCCATAACGGTTAAGGATTGGAGAAAGGAAGTCAGCGATGAGTAGAAGAATCGGCTGTGGGATGAGGTCAAGGGCAAATGGATCATAGAAGATGAAGATGAAAGTATTGCAAGGCGGTATGCCTTCAAGAGGATGGGTGTTGCCTTGAGGCACTTAGGGTCCTCATGCACAATGAGTACGTGCTGAAACACTATACACCATTCGAGCGATATCCGTTCGTGATTCCTGATGTTTGGGAGGAGTTCAAGAAGATGAAGAGTACAGCTGAGGCGGAGCAACTGAGAGAGAGGAACATTGCTATCCAGAGGAATAACACACACCCGCACCATCTCGGTTCAAGAGGCTATGACGGGAAGAAGGTAGAGTGGGTGCGACTAGCCGAGGACTGCGCAAACTCTGAGACGGTGATGCCTTACTCCCACATATGTGAGGAGCGGGCACGTGACTAGGCACGTCGTCTCAACCATCGTAAGACATCTAATTTAGCACATTTGCAGTTGACCAACGTGTTGTATTTCAGAACTAATTCATACTCACTTCTTGTAGGAGGAGGTAAGCCAGAGGAACGAGCAAGGGACCTTCAAACCCAAGGGTCGAAGGATATCCTGTCATCTGCGATCAGGAAGCCCAACCATAAGGGCCGAGTGCTTGTCGTAGTGGCGGGGCATACGAAGAAGTCCTACTTCCAAGATGACACTACGAGTGCTAGATTAAGATCATGGGAGGCAGGTGTGGAGCGCCTCAAGGACATGCTCAGGGAGCATCTGAGGGAGGAGATCAAGGAGGAAATGAGGGGAGAGATGATGGCACGTGAGGATGAGATAAGGAGGAAATGATGGCATGTGAGAAGCTCCTGAGGGCCAAGATGATGGTGATGATCTCCCAGAGTCAGAGCCAGATGCCCTTGCCTCTCGTAGAGAAGTTTGTGCCCTGACCCAGTAGCTGCAGTTCCAAAAATGATAAGACCGGTCCCTAGCTAAAGATAATAATTAATTTTTCCTGACTTAAAGCTACGAGTGTAACTCCCACAATATTTTTTCTCAAGTTGTACACTTCTTGTAGGCACCTACCAAGTGCCAACTCACCCTGATGGAGGACGGATTTCCCATCGAGGCTGCATGCGGGGTTGCATTTCCATGTAAGGAGATTGACATTGTGCATGGTCAGCCTTTGGGGAAGGGCTACACGAGGGTGCAGGTGGACTACATCCACGAAGACTTCGTATCACATGTGCTGAAGTTCCCCCCAATGAAGATATCACCACTCTCGGGCAGACACGCATGTCGTTCATCAAGTGGCCCACAACAGGTGTCGTACTGGTCAAGGTAAAAATCCCCGCATCTTCTCTACTATTCCAGTAGTACTGTAACAAGTTAAATATGCGAGTGCTTCGAAGGTTCCTAACGTACCTGCACCTACTCCTACTCTTGTTCCCACCACCGAGATGATGTAACACCCCGGCACCCCAAGGTACCCTGAATGTTACACTCTCAAGCACCAACATTACAAATCACCATGAAATGTTAGTAACACAAGCTAACAAACTAGTAGGTTTGCCGAATTTAACTAAAAATTTCGGACATCCACTCAGCAGACAAAGGAGATAACAATTAAAACTTCATAAGCATAACAATTAGCCAACCATTAGCAACTATTAAACTTAACTACACGACGAGGCTTACAAAAATCAAAACTACAACACAATATCACAATGATTCCCCACTAGTTATCATTGTGAAACATTATTCCAAACTAATCCTTTATCATGGCATGAAAGTGAGTGAAGGTGAAACTAGGTCCCATCCCGACAAGACGTCCTCAGAGCACCGAAAACAACAAACAACAATAAGCGTGAGTTTTTAAACTCAGCAAAGTACATCAAAATAGTAGCGATTCCAAATAACATACGTAAGGTAAAAGCTTGATAATAGGATCAATTAGTACAACAAAACAACACTCGGACAATAACACCGATGCACCCATTTAGAGCAATAATTTGACAACACCATTATTTACCACAATCAAGGTATTAACCTGATAATAAAACCATTTAACGCCAACGACGCTTTATTTAACAATAATCTTTAACTTAATTTATACCGGCACATAAGTGAGAATGACATAGCCATATAACACTTTAATCTCGATTCTCCACTCTAATTGAGTCCACGTCTCAACCTTCCTCACTTTATCCATAAATGCACACCGATCATACTATGCAATGCAATATGCTTTCATGCTCGAAATGCACCTTTTCATCATTTATACCGGTATACTCGAGTGCACACCCGTCGGTATCAAACTTTCTCATTCCCTTCCATCCCAGTGGAGGGGCCTACTCTTAATGACTCGCTCCCATCCATCTCAATGGATGGGACTACGAGGTAGGACTTCTCAGGAGCTCACCGGATTAGTCATATGTCCCCATATGACTTTCTCACCGACCTGGCTCGATCTCATGCATGCCATGAATGCAAAGTATGCACAACATCTCTCAGTTAATCATTGCAACCAACATACTCAACTCAGTTAGTGAAATCAATCCACTCAATTTAAAAGAGGCATCCTAAATACTCCAAGTATCCATGCCAGAAACAACTTCCCCGAAGGGACACAGTCAAGTACAATACTCGTAAATTAACAACAAGTGATTCACTTACCCTACTCATTCAACTCATTGTAATATTATCTCCTTACGACATACTTACCGGGATTATGACTTACCAAGAGATCACTTTTAGAAGAATCATTCACATCCTCTTAATAACGAGCACCACTATTTACTAATACTTGTAACATTCAAGTAGAATTAGCATTTAACACATCTACCATGGAACACCTCATTTCCACATACACACTGTACTTGCCTTTTACCGGAAGGAGCGGAGTGGCGCGAGGCTGAGGCCACTCCACCTGAAACAAACATTTGCATACTCACTTTCAAAAACTAAATAGCTCACAACATCACACAGCGCATCTACAATCTATTTCGAAAACAACTCCAAATCCTAGCTAAAGGAAATCCGGACATTAGGCATAGAAATGAGCAGATCCTAAATGGCTAAACCAAAAATTGAATTCTTATACTCTAAATGACCACAAGAGGATAACCTACATTTATCATATATCCATTCATTCAGAAAATGCACCAATAATTCCCAGATCAGATATGAATAGAAGTTATATGCATTGATATTAGTTCTAAATAGCAGGTACTAAAATGGGCATAACTTTTAATTGGCTAAGCAAAAACTTCCATTCTTGGGCTCCAAATGACCACAAGAGGATAATCTACAATTATCATACAACCATTCATTCAGGAGATGCATAACTAATTCGTAGATCAGATATGAACAGAACTTATATGCATTGACAGTAGTTTTGAATAGCAGGTACTAAAATGAGCATAACTTTTAATTGGCTAAGTAAAAACTTGCATTCTTGGGCTCCAAATGACCACAAGAGGATAATCTACAATTATCATATAGCCATTCATTAAGGAGATACATTTAAAGTCCTCAAATAGCACTCTGAATCTCAGACTGAAATTTGAACCTTCAGCAGCTTCAGATTTCAGAACAACATACTTCAAAATAGCATAACTATTGATTCTTGAATCAAAATCAAGCAAACAAGGATATTTTATCAATCTACAGGAAATTTCCTAACTTTCTCCCTGCAATCAAAATTTTTAATTCGGCCTGAATCTAGCTCTAGCAGTTTAATATTTCAGCTATCAACACGAGCACAATCAGGATAATCGGCACTAAAAAGACTATAACATTTTATTGGCTAAACAAAATTTAGTGTTCGTAGTCTCAGATTAAAGGGGATTCGATGAGCTACAATTTCTTCTATAGCCAAATATTCAGAAAATGCTTTTAACCAGCTCGAAACACAGCCCTAACAGCAAGAACAGATCAACGTGAAAACTGAAATTTTCCCTCCAAACCCTAGACCACCATTTCCTTCCAAAACCCCCAAAATCTTCAATTCTAGAACATTCTAACCAGCAATACCCCTCCATTAGAGCAGCATGCACCAACCCAAACCAAGGAATCCTCACCTTCTTGCACATGAGGAAGAGAAGGGAGGGAGGGCTATCGCTCGTGGTCGCTACTCACCGCCGCTCATCAAATGAGAAGGTGCCTACTGGGAGGGAGGAGGAGGCGCCAGCAAGTGGAGGGAGTAGCTAGGTGGGAAGAATGGGGAGGAGGAGGCAGCCGGGTGGAAAAAAATGGGGAGGAGGAGGCAACCGGGTGGGGAAAATGGGGAGGAGGAGGCAACCGGGTGGGGAAAAATGGGGAGGAGGAAAAAAAAGAAAAAGGGGAAGAAAAGAAATTTATCCGCAATATTTCAATTTCATCTACGATATTACAGATGAGTCCTACACAGAGTGCAAAGCTCGCACATAAAAGGTGTAATATTGCAGACCTTCTTCCAGGTTTTGGAAGATTCTTAGTCCGGGTGTGGGTTCCTGTTGTAGACATTCTTAGGAGTTAGTGGTGTAACGTCTCAGAAGGATTAGAAGGGGGAAGTGAGTTTTCTGCTTTAGGCAGGGTTTTTCTTGTTTTGGGCTGGTTGGGCCTAGTGGTGAGGGGGCTTACACTCTCAAAACCCTAGCCAATCCCAACCCCTACCCCTTCCCTGCCCCTGCCGAACCCAGCCGCCACCCTTGTGCTCTCTTCTGACTTCTTCCCCTAGCCGAGTGCTTCCCCATGGCGCCTCCTCCCCCTCCTGGTTTTTCCCCTGATCTTTTCCCTTCCTGGCTTGTGCGCCATGCCCTCCTCTCCCTGGCCAGTGCGCCCTAGACTCCCTCCTGGTCGACCGCTCCTGGGATCCTTCCCTGGCCGGCGTTCCACCTCTAGCAGCAGCAGCAGCAGCAGCAGGGCTCCCTTGGGGTTCCCTGTGTGTCGGCGCCACCCCGGCCGACGGCGCCTCCCTGCCCCTCCTCGGCTCAATCTCTTCCCTCTAGGGAAGCAAAAGAAGAAGACCAACAAGACCAAAGCAAAGAATAAAGAACATCGGCAAAGAAAGCAAAGAAGAAGGCAGCAGAAGCAAAGCGAAGCAAAGAGATTGCCCTCCCTCTTGCCTTCTCCTTGTGGTGAGTACTCAGGTATAATTAAATTGAGGGTTTGGTTCATTGTGTATACCATGTGTTTGATGAATTGCTCACAAAGGGCATGTCTCTATTTTTTTTCCTTGTTTGATACTATGTGGGACATGAGGATGCCATATATTCGTTAATGTTCTTGAGTTGCTAAGCAGACAAAGCAATGTAACGATTGTAGATGTAAATCATAATTTTGACAAGATGATATCCGTATAGAACTGTAATCCATCATGTTTGCATTAAATTTTAAGCAGACCAATCATTGTAACAATGGTAGATGTAAATTACTTTTTATGCATCTAAAGACATGACTTTTAACCCTAACATTTTGAAGCAGAGACATGGATGATTGTTATCTTTTGGCATAGGTAGAAAGAAATCACTGAAATAATCTCACATGAATTTCTAGATAATATCAATTCTACATGCGACAAATTGTTCAGGAGGTAGTGTTCATGTATCAATCCCAAACATATGATGAGTCAGACTTCTCTTTGATACACTGTATGCATACTCATTTACTTTTCATCAGCAATAAATCATACTTAGTTTCAGCTATTGGATATAGTTAAGCAATTGTTCAGTTGGTTGTTCTTCCTACAGTTACATTCAAGAACCATGCCTCTACCACCATCCAGAATGTGAGAACTACACCTTTGATATCGTTTACAAAAGCTATTGCAGCATGCATGATCTGTTTGCTGCAAGTGGCAACTCTTTTTACGAGGTTGCGTGACTAGCTTCCAGTCATAGTTGTTCCAGGAAACCTGTTGATGTTATTAGAGCTAAGCATTATACATGAAAATTTTCAGCTTTATCCCGACATCGACTATATTGCTGAGTTCCTGGCTTAATGCTAAGCTTATGTAGGAAGAATGTGCCGTAAGTGTGTGAATTAGTTAGGACTAGGATTATGGTGAGGTGAAGGTAAAATTCAATGCTACTTGCGATGTATCCATTTCATTCACATTTATGCAATTAGTTATGGCTATTCTACTGTTGGGAATGAATGAAGGTTGCATTGTATTCCTATCAATTGCATTTATGCATTTATAAAAGGAAGAGGCGACCCATGTTGATGTGGGCCTCGGTGCTCACCCGTAGTGAGCACGGAAGTCCTACCTCGTAGTCCCATACACACGAGTGCGTGAGAGCGAGTCAGTAAGAGTAGGCACCCTCCACGGGATGGAGGGGAATATGAGGGTGCACACCGACGGGTGTGCACTCAGCCATACCGGTATATGCCTTGAAAGGTGCATATGAGCATTTAAGCATACGTGCATTGCATGAGGTTGCAAAAGGATTGGTGGTCAACATATTGATTTCGACAAATTGTTTGTATTATAGTTATGCCTGATGCATTGCTTGGTACTGTTAACAATGAATGGCAACGGGCGATCCTTGTGTTGAGGGTAATTTGCAGGTCAAGAATGGATCGAGTCGTGGACTCATCCAAAGAGAGCCGATGAGGTAAGTGTGTAGGGAATAAGCAATGAGATGAAAAAGGTAAACGGTTTTGATATTAATGTTTTATGTATTTGTTAATTTGGATAAGATATATGTAACATCCCAAATTTTTTATTCTTATTTATTTAATATTATTTTATTGCAATGTATGATTTTTGTGAGTTTCCTGGATTTATTTGGATTTTTTGAGATTTATTTGAATTATTTCAAATTAAAATATATTGCCTTTTGTCAAGAATTAATTTTAAATAGAAAAACATAATATAAAGTTTTGTCAAAAATATTTTATTTGAGTTCAGAATGTCTCAAAATATTTTTGAGATTTTTCTTGGAATTTTTCTGATATTTTTGTTGCCTTAAATAAATCAAAATATTTTCCTTATTTATTTTTAAATCGAAAATCCCGAGTAAATCGCATTGAACAGTATTGGGCTTGGCCTCGAATCTGCGCGCGTCTGGCCCATCATCGTCTTGCTAAACTCGCAACGAGGACCATTGGATTAGAATCCGACGGTCTTCATCAAGCCGCGCTGTTTCCATATCCGACGGTCTTCATCAAGCCGCGTTGTTTCCATAAACCCTAGCGCTGTGAGCCGTTAGATCTTCATCAAACGGTCGTTATCAGGCAATACTGTTTCGGAAGCTATTTAATCCGAGCCGTCGATTTTGGTAAGTGGGCGAGATCGTGCCACACATGGAGTTTCTCGTGGCCGTTGGATCGCGATCGTGTGGTGCACCGTCGTTGTCTCGGATTAGGACTCCGAGTTCTACTCAACCGCGCCGCCGCCGCCGTATCTGAGGAAAGTCCTTCCAAAATATCGCGCCGCCATGGGTATTTAAGGACCGGGGTATTCCCCTGAGGTTCCTCGTCCTCTGCCGCGTCTCTTCGCTGTTGCAACATCGTCGGAGAGTCCGCCGCGAAGGGTTACGAGCTCGCCGAAGTTTCCGAAAGGGTTGCGCCGTGTTTCGTCGCCGTTGGGAGTCTCTTCCGCCACGCCAAGGTCGGATCCGAGTTCATCGCATTGCACCACATCGGATTCACTACCTCTTCATCGCCGGAGCACGCCAAAACACCGTCGGGAGTGTCATCTTCCTCAACTCCGGAAGATCGCGCCGCCAACCATCGCCGTTCAAGTGTTTCACCACCAAGATCTTCATCGAGTGCCGGCGAGCCACGTCATCTCTGGAAATAGTAAAGGGCTCGGGTAAGTATTCCACCGTCCGATCTTAGATGAACGGTTAGATTTGCGCCGCGTCATTTAAGTGCACAATAAACCGCTCGGTAAAGCATCGGGCGTCCGATCTAGATCGGATGGCTATGGTGTTGCCACGTAGGTGTATAATCCGTGAGTCGTCCGATCGGTTTTAGATGGCCTAGATCATGCCACGTGTTGTCTGTACAGACCCGGCGCCATGCTAACGTGAGCTGACGTCATAAAGTCGGCTTTTCTTTTTCAAAAATAATTCTATTAAATCTAGAAATTCAATTTAATTTATTTTCAAACTTCTAAATGCTATAACTTTTGCATATGAACTCCGATTGAGGTGATTCAAATTCCTAAAAATTTGTAAAATTGGGATCTATCCAATGGTGATTTTTATTTGAATTTTTGAGTTCAATTGATCTTTGGTTTTGGTGTTTATTTGCTATTTCTTCTCGATTCGCGTAGACGTTGAATTGTGCGACGCTTCGGAGGAGGAATTAGCAACTCAAGAACAATTTCTAGACCAAGACCAGGAGCCCAAAGCAAGTTGTGCTTTGATCATGTTGCACCCATAGCTAGATTAGTTGCTATTTTGACTTACTTTATTGCATGTTATTTTATGTGTATAAATGATTTCAACTTAAATTAGGATTTAGATATCATACCCGTTGAATTACACCCTACCTTGTCATTTGTATGCCATGATCTATTGTCACCCTAGATTGGTTCACTATAGTTGGTTAATAATGAAACCACATGGGATGGTTAGATCGAATTAGATTGCTTAGCCTTGCCGCGTCATCACATGTACTTGAATTATTGATAAATAATCTTGACTAATGGAATATGGAACAATGTTCTGAATTTGTGTGTCATGAGTGGTCACACGATGAGATTGAGTTGTGGTGGCAATGGACGTCACGCAACGATATTGAATTGTTGATGGCACGTGGTGCTTGGTAATCAACTAGGGTGGTTATGATTTTAGATCGGAGCAAGTGGCAAGGGCAGTATGCCAGGGTGGGCCCGATGGGCAGAGGGTATGTGTATGTCTTGCTTTGATCAACCCTAAGGACACCTTGCGAGCCTTTGACCTGAGTCAGTCATTCAACCACATGTCTGTTATGGGGCAGCCTAGCTGATTAATTTGCAATGTCTTAGTTTGGTACTACCAGTGGTGGTGTGGTTCATCCTTTTTAATGAACCCAGATGGCGCAAGAGGGGGGCCGTGGATGTGGTAACCAGTTCCACCAGTGTTGAAACCTTAGTGGGTAGTATTGAGTTAAGATAGAGCATTGTAAAGGCTTTGTCATGATTCTCTGCCGGCACACCAAAGGAAGTGTGCTATTGGCCAGGCACAAAGAGATTATCATGTCGTGTGGGTAAAGTGCATAACCTCTGCAGAGTGTACAAACTATTCGAATAGCCGTGCTCACGGTTTTGAGCAAAGCTCGGGGATTACAGTCAAGGGTTTAGACTTTTGCGAAATAAAACTTGGGAAGGATGGCAGGTTGCCATGGAAGGTTGAATTTTGACTTAGGACTGGAAACTTGGTTTACTTGAGAAATGTTGAATCTATCTATTACCGTTATTTGTTTTTACCGTCTTTGCAATCTATATACTGTACTTGTTTATAAATGCTGCTTTACTGCAAATGAGCCACTTAGCCTTTCTTTGGAATGAGCCTTGCATATAGCTATGATAGAATTGCATTCTGTGCACAACTTGTTGAGTGCTTTATGTACTCACCCTTGCCTACAACATCACCAGTGCTGAAGAAGGTGTACCATGAAGGGACGAATGTTTAGGATGCGAGCCTTGTCAGTTGCCTGTGGTATACTGAGGGGTTATCTACGTCTTCATTTCCGTTGCAGTACAATTTGTTGTTCAGCCTTGTGAGGCATTGTTAAGTAAGTTGACATTAAGGTCATTCAACTAGTAATACTTAGTATATTATGTCTTTTCTCTTATTTCCGCTATGTATGATTGTGATATTCACTAATGTTGAGCCTGTGTGCACTAGCGTGATCCTGGACTAGTGCAGTATACACAAAGGGTCCGGATTTGCATATTCGGGTCCCGACAGAGGTGGTATCAGAGCCATACTGACTGTAGGTCTTGACCCTAGATAGTTGGTCGTCTCTATAGGTCCTTCAAAATTATTTTCTAATGTAAAAGACCCAACCTAGAAGAATAATGTGTTCTTGACTTACCCCATTCTTCTATTTCTGTCCTTACCAAAAATTCTTTCTTTTCCCTTGCTGAAATTTCTTTCTCTTACCTCTGCTGAATTGAGTTAAAATCTTACCTGAGTTATCTTACGTAGAAAACGATATACCACACTTTAGGAGATGGCATCAAGTGCCTGCTGCTACCTTAATGATCATGACGGAAGGAATCATCAAGCTCGTGGAAGAGCGGATCAATGAAGTGTATCAAGAGCTGGAAGTCTCAGTGCTTCAAGTAGCTAGTTGAGACTCATGTGTGGGAGTCGCGTTTCCTAAGATAGGAGTGTTGCCCATGTAGATGGTAGTTTTGTGTGTTTAGGTTGAATTGGTTCTTCTTGATTGCTGAGTGTGCAGTATGTGTTGCAAAGCTTTTAGGCTTATATAAGCAACCATACCAAGTTATTAATATTGATTGCTTAAAGTTATTGGGTTAAACCTATCTCCCCTGTGTTAGGATTCTTGCTCCTTACCTATGCTATTTCCCTCTTCCCTAACCCCTTTTGAGGTAATCAAGCAGATGGTTCATATTAGCGATAGCAATGGAGCTAGTGGAAGTGAAAATCAACCCAGTGGAAACTCTAAGGATGGATCAATTCTTTACCCGTCAATACCGATAGATATGCAGAGTTTCAAAGAGTTTTTGGCTACTCAGACTCAGTTAATACAGGCAATGATGAATCAAATACAGAATATGACCAGTCAAGCGGATGTCAGTAAAGCATCTCGAACTGTTCCCTGTGCTGACTCAAGGTTATCTGATTTCATGAGGACTCGTCCGCCAACGTTTGCAGGGAATGTTTCACCTTCGGAAGCAGAAGAGTGGCTGAGGACCATTGAGAGGAAGCTACTCATAGCTCAGTGCAGGAGTGATGAGAATGTCTTGTATGCTTCATACCAGTTACAAGGAGTTGCCGCTGAATGGTGGATAGGCTATTGTGCCAACCATGAAGCCTCGCAGAACATCACTTTGGATGAATTCATTGTTGCTTTCCGTGGCCTTTTTGCTCCACCAAGGAACGATACGATCACAATAGAATCAGAGAAGTACGCTACTCATGTACCTTGTTCGAGATCTAGACGATGTTCTTTGAAGTGCTATCGACTAGACAAGTCAGAAGATCGCACACGCATTTGCTGTGGAGAAATAAAAATGCACCCTTCTGAACCCATCGACCTTAGCCAGGAAACCAGTAGGAGGCCATCACCCACAGTAGGTCCCTTGTATGGTGAAGAAGATCGAAATTTACTAGGGGATGTGTTGCGAATCAGGAAGTAACGAATCACAAGAAGAGCAGCATTGAGTGCTGCAACTGTTATAGAAAAGGCCATTATGCTAATCGATGTCCACAGAGAAGACAAATATATCCTACAGCCGTGGATATACCGGAAGTTACCTCAGTCCAGTATATAACACCAAGAGTGAATGGTGAAATTGCAAAAGAAATTTGCCGAGAAAACCAATCGAAGAGAAGGCGTCTAGGTAAAGATACTTTTCCAATCATTGAATGCTCAAGAGAGAAAGTTCACCCTAGACTCTGCTATATTTGCCACGAACCTAAGCATTTTGCCAATAAATGCCCTCAAAGGAAAGCAATCGCGTTGGCTCAAGTCAATTTCAACTCTGTCCCTGTCGAAGCCCCATCACCAATGTTAAATCAAGGAAGGCAGGAGCCATGAGTTTACTTAGTGCAAAACCGTAACCCTACTTGTAAAGTGAAGAGATTAATGATGAATTCCATGTAAAGTTTCCCTTATCGAAAGAAATAAAATAGAGATGGTTGATACGTTGGTAATACGGAGGATTGGAATGAGAGGCAATAGTGTAAAATGATAAGTTAGATGTTTCTCTAAGAGTACTCCCGTGTTTATGGTTCACCTGGAAATGATACATGTGCAATGGTGGCTAGTTTAGTGGTACCAGCCTGAGCTTTTAGTCAGAGGATTTGTCATTGTCAGTAAGTGCTTAGCTGTGCTAGATTTAACCAGGATATTGAGAGTTCAGTGCTTATTAAGTGAGTGGAGTTCCCAAGTAAATCATATTGTGACTGGATATTTAGACCTTAGACGTGATGCCTGGAATTAATTGAATGCTCAAACATAAGAACATCTTGATAAAGAGTATATCGATTTAAAAACCCTGAATGTGAAAAAAGGGGGTCTCAAGTGACGACAGTTCGTGTTAGCCAGATACTGGATAATAGTGTGAAATTTGCCAATTAGAAGATGCGCCAGTTGTCAGAAAATACCTGGATATATTTTTCCAAGAATTTGCCTGGTATGCCGTCATATCGAAAGATCAAGTTCGTAAGCGAATTAGTGCTTGGTACCACACCAATAGCGAAAATGTTATATCAAATGTCTACTAAGGAATTAGTAGGAAGTGGAAAAGCATATCAAAGAGTTACTAGGAAGAGTTTTGAGAAGACTTAGTGCGTCACCATGGGAGTTCTTGTTTATCAAAGAAGGAAAATGGAAGATCGGGAGAATGCACTGAATCGTGCCTTAAATAAGGAAAAGATCGAAAACAAGTATTCCATATCGGGATTGACAACGTGTTTGGACAGTTGAGAAGAGAGTTGGAAATTCTTTAGGATAAAAAAAAACTTCGCTCCGGCTAGCCTCAATTGAGGAGTCATGAAAAGGATGTTTCTAGGATTGTGTTCTCTACGCGATATGGACAGTATAAGTTTTGGCTATATCTCCTGGATTGACCGATGCCCCGCATACTTCATGAACATGATGACTAAGGTGTTTTTAGATTATTTGGATAAATTTGTGGTTGCCATATAGATGACAATCTAGTACACTCTAAAGACAAGAGGAAAACATGCAGAATTTTGATATGAGTTTTTGCGAGAGCAACAATTGTACGCTAAGTTCAACAAGTATGATCCCTAGAAGAAAAAGGTCGAATTCTTTGAGAGACTACTAAGGAAGTTGATGTTGAATCAAGCAAGGTAGAAGTTGTGTTACATTGGGAGTAACCAAAGTTCGTTACTTAGATTGGAGGTTCTAGGAATGGCAAAATATTATCGCTAGTTCATAGAAAGGGTTTTCTGACAAAGCTAGACCTCTTATGCGATTGTTGAAGAGAAAAGGTTGCATGGACGCCAGGATGTGAAGAGAGTTTTCGAAAGTTGAAGAAGCGGTTAAACATCAACACCTATGTTAGTATTACCAGCAGTGAGAGGCAGTTTCGACATATATGGTGATGCTTCTAGACAAGATCTGGGATGTGTGTCGACGCAAAACGGCAAGGTTATTTCCTAGGCAATGGTGCAATGGAGACAGCATGAGGGGAATTGCTCTATGCATGACTTGGAGTTAGTTATCGTAGTACACGATTTTGAAAATATGGAGTCATTATCTCAACGAAAATAGATGCGAACCATAAGAGTATAAAGTATATATTTGCTTGGTCAGACCTGAATATGGAACAAAGAAAATGGCTGGAAAGGATCAAAGACTCTAGTGTCAGAATTCATAGGCATTCTAGTAAGGCCAATGTGGTAGTCCATGTTTTAGTTATGAGGTCGCAGTGTAAATATGGTGACAATGAGCGATCGACCAAAAGTTGAGCAAGGAATTCAAGAGGCTGAAATTGGAGGTCGTTCGATAAAGTTTCATAGTTGCTTTGATAATAAAACCCACATTAGAGGATCAGATCATAAGAGTTTGAAGGGAAAAGGAATACAAAATCAAGTCAAGGAAAGAAGAAGGCTTAGCCAAGAAGCGGAATTTTAAGTGATTAGGATACTATGAGGATTTAAGGCCGAAACAATGTGCTGGATAGGAAGATCCTAGGTAGAGGAAACTCATGATTCTAAGTATTCGATTCATCCAAAAGGTGCCAGAATGTATTAAGGTCTAAAGGAAAAGTTTGATAGCCTAAGGTGAAGAGCGAAGCTATTGGATATGATACTCGATTTGATGTAGGTCAGAGAATAAAGTCAAAGCATTGGTAACCTGTTGGTTCGTCGCAATCGTTATAGATCCCTGAGTAGAAGTGGGAAGCAAACCAGTAAAAGAATCCCTAGTGTGAATTGACCATAAAGGATACGAATTCGGAGGAAGCGTTATTGGTTGATTGACCAAAGTTGCTCATTTCATACCACTGAAGACTACGTATTCAAAAGATCGTTTGGCAGATCTGTATGTGTCAGGGATTGAGTGACTGCATGAGGTGCCCAAGAATATTGTGTTCGATAAAGGTTTCCAATTTATCTCGAGGTGTTAAAACAAGTTACATGAAGTAATGGGAACTTGCTTGAATTTCAGTACAGTTATCATCCACGTACCGATAGTCAAACAGAAAAAGTTAAATCAGAATTCGGAAGATATATTGAGAGCTTGTACGTTAGCGTACGCCACGTTTTGGGATAAATGCTTGCTATATGCAAGGTTCGGGTATAACCATAGTTACCAGGCTAGTTTTCAAATGTCACCATTTGAAGCCCTATATGGTCGTGCCTGCCATGCCTGTTAAATTGGAATGAAACGGGAGAGCTTTCAGTGTTTGGTCTGAGATTTCCAGAGAGGCCGAGGAACAAGTTTCCATGATCAGAGAAAGGCTAAAAATAGCACCGTCAAGGCAGGAGATCTATGGCAGACAATCGCCGTTGAGATTTGAGTTTTGAACCCAATGATTTTGGGTATCTTAGAATCATCTCCCTCAAAGGAGTAAAACTATTCAACGTCAAAGGAAAGCTTGCACCTAGATATGTTGGGCCATTTAAAATTCTGAGCCGCCGAGGAGAGGTTGCGTATCAGTTGGAGTTGCCCCAGTCATTAGCAGGAGTCCATGATGTGTTCCATGTGTCACAGCTTAAGAAGTGTCTTAGAGTGCCAGCAGAACAAACGCCGTTAAAAGCTATCGAGTTGTAGGAGGATCTAACTTACAAAGAGCAGCCGATTAAGATTCTGGACGTAACGGAGCGCAGGATCAGAAATAAGTCTATCCGCTTCTGTGGAGTTCAATGGAGTAATCATTCATAAAATGAAGCCACCTGGAAGCGTGAAGAAGATCGGAAGACAAAATTTCCAAACCTATTCTCTAGTCAGCCCTAAATCTCGGGGTCGAGATTCCGTTTAGGGGGAAGGTTTGTAACATCCCAAATTTTTTATTCTTATTTATTTAATATTATTTTATTGCAATTTATGATTTTTGTGAGTTTCCTGGATTTATTTGGATTTTCTGAGATTTATTTGAATTATTTCAAATTAAAATATATTGCCTTTTGTCAAGAATTAATTTTAAATAGAAAAACATAATATAAAGTTTTGTCAAAAATATTTTATTTGAGTTCAGAATGTCTCAAAAATTTTTTGAGATTTTTCTTGGAATTTTTCTGATATTTTTGTTGCCTTAAATAAATCAAAATATTTTCCTTATTTATTTTTAAATCGAAAATCCCGGGAAAATCGCATTGAACAGTATTGGGCTCAACCCGGAACTGTGCGCCGTGCGGCCCATCACTGTGCGCGCGAAACCCGTCAATGTGGACCGTTAGATTAGAATCCAACGGGCTTCATCAAGCCGCGCCGTTTCTATAAACCCTAGCGCTGTGAGCCGTTAGATCTTCATCAAACGGTCGTTATCAGGCGATACCGTTTCGGAAGCTATTTAATCCGAGCCGTCGATTTTGGTAAGTGGGCGAGATCGTGCCAGACATGGAGTTTCTCGTGGCCGTTGGATCGCGATCGTGTGGTGCACCGTCGTCGTCTCGGATTAGGACTCCGAGTTCTACTCAACCGCGCCGCCGCTGCCGTATCCGAGGAAAGTCCTTCCAAAATCTCGCGCCGCCATGGGTATTTAAGGACCGGGGTATTCCCCCGAGGTTCCTCGTCCTCTGCCGCATCTCTTCGCCGTTGCAACATCGTCGGAGAGTCCACCGCGAAGGGTTACGAGCTCGCCGAAGTTTCCGAAAGGGTTGCGTCGTGTTTCGTTGCCGTTGGGAGTCTCTTCCGCCGCGCCAAGGTCGGATCCGAGTTCATCGCATTGCACCGCATCGGATTCACTACCTCTTCGTCGCCGGAGCACGCCAAAACGCCGTCGGGAGTGTCATCTTCCTCAACTCCGGGAAGACTGCGCCGCCGCCAACCATCGCCGGGTTCGAAGTGTTTCAGCCGTTAGATCTTCATCAG